>CM032472.1:17534949-19009949 GCA_019059595.1 Marasmia exigua
GCCACGACCTTTGGCGTAAGAGGCAGGGTCACTACCAATTGCACCATCCGGTCAGTATGAGATATGAGATTCCCGCCGCCCATGGTTACCAAATGCGTCGAAGATCTACTACTAGACCTGGTAAAAACGTATCTTTCAAAAGATTGGAACATTTGCATCTGGATCAATGCAGAGATGCATAACAGTGAAACGCTTCATTTGGAACATCGACTCTCAGATCGACTCTTATTCGGATCCGGATCACTCGGATCATTCAGCTCATTCGGATCATTCAGCTCATCGGATCATTCCGCTCATTCGGATCATTCGGCTCACTCGGATCAATCAGCTCATTCAGATCATTTGGCTCATCGGATCATTCAGCTCATTTGGATCATTCGGTTCACTCGGAGTCGAGATCCATTTGAGTCGAATGATACATTCGGAGCGAACATTAGAGATTCGGAACAGTGTATAATTTGGCTGAGTCAGATCACTGAGTCGTTTGAGTAAAGAGTTACACACGTCTACCTACTACGTTTAGTTACTACCTAATATCTACGCTAGGTTTAAAGGGCTCATTGGTCCATATCCATAAATGCGAAACAGTGGAATCAGTTGCCTGAAGAGGTGTTCCCTAGATGCTACAATTTGGGGGTTTTCAAAGCTAGAGTGAATAGGTATCTTCTAGGTAATCGTGCTACATCTTAGACCATATTATCACTTACCATCAGGAGAAATATGGTCAAACGCTTACCTATCTAGAGTAAAAAAAAAAAATACCGCAGGCGATTAATCAATGTTCATGCCACAGTTTTTCGTGCGAGCTAGAGTTTCACATAGAAGAATCAACCAATTTTAGTAACCTACATTTCTCTTTTTCCTGATTTCAATAATTCCCATCGTGCGCACCCATAAAAATATCAATAATAAATCAAATCAGGTTCGTCTCACCAGAATTTGCTCAATTCACTTGAGGAAAAAAATAGGCTGAATTTAACAAAAGCAAATCCAAGATGACCTCCTTTATTATTTTTTCATTTCTAAAGGAAATATAAATATAATAAAATAAGTACACATGCCGGTCAGGCAGGAGTCGGATCATTGCAACAAAAGTTCCCTACCGCACTTGTAAAGGAACGGTAGGAATAACAAAGAGAGCATAAGGTTTTCGTTTTTTTTTCTACTGAGGTATGGAACCCTAGAAATTAAATAAAAGGGGAAAAGAGACGCCAAAATCGGCTGCGGCTTTATCGGAAGCGGTGTCGCAGAAGCTAAATCCTCTTATGGTAGGGGGACCACACTAATATGCTAACAAAGTATAACAAAACTTATTATTTACCTATGAATTTGCCGTTTTTTTTTGATAAAATAAGGGGGAAGCTCAACAAGATTTCAAGCAACGGTAATCTCCCGTTTGCTTTAACTGTTGAGCACGAGTGATAGTTATTCATGTTCACCACAGAAAAGCAGCGGTTACTACTGCTTAACTGTTCGTTCGTTTACTCTAACTGAACCAAAGGAGATAGTTTAACGAACGTCTCTTAACTGAGGATTTTTATTTATGGTAGAAAGCAAAGAGTCTCGACTTACAGCATAGTCTGTAAGTCGATATCATAAATATATGATAGTCTTGAGGATGAGTTGAAGAGTATGACAAAACATCTCGGTTGGTGCATGCACTGTTTATGGGACCAGTGACCATTGATAGTGTATGCGACCTGCGCAGTTGTCATCTGATGCGACCGAGCGGGTGAGCAGGTTGCGGATAGCTCGCCCTCCCCCACTCCCAGCTCTTTTCATGAGGACGGGAGAGGGTGTCACGTTGACCCCGGACAATAGATGGCTGCTCCAAATCCCAATCCCAGGCTAGGAGCATTCCTGTTAACCTCAATCCCATGCTCCCCTCCCCATCCCTCCCAATCATCCCCACCCTAATCACCGCATCCCTCCCCTCTTTTCCTGGAGGAGGAAACCTCGTCTCCAAAAACCCCAATCCAAGGTGTCATCCGATCCGTGCCGATGGATGCATGGCCGAGGGGATGCTCGGTCGCGAACGGAGGGGCCTCGAAACCAGGCGAAATCGAGGTCTATTTAGCCTTACCCCTGCAAGCGGGGCTCTGCAGGGGTGGACCTTTACTTCCCAAGCTTCTTGTGGGAACTATATGGATATTGTAGACGACCATTTAAATTCTACCGAAGAGGTACTAGGTACCTCCGAGGCTATGCTCCTTGGCAGCGATACTGAGGAGCATACGAACACTGCCGGAGCACCTGGGACTGAGGGACCAGGTACTTCCAATGCAGAGTCGACCCCTCTGGGCGCAAAGCACCAAAGGGACACGTCGACCAAGGGGCCAGAGAGTAAACCCAGGGTTAAGCTCTCTGGAGCTGATAGAAAACTAATATATCGGCTTGTAGCGAAGGGTATGACCTTCGAGCAGGCGCTAGAACTGCGCATGAGTGAAAAGGCCAAGCAGAGGACCCGAGAGGAGGGGGAAACGAGGGAGCGGGCGTCAAAGCGCCCTCTCAATACCTCGTCTACCTCGAATCAAGGTAATCCCACCAAGGCACCGACACTTGGCGAGCCTTCCACCTCGAAGCCTACCTTTAAGGAGGTTACTGGGTCCGTCACGTGCGGCATCATAGACGCCCTGGGTAAAATTGACCAGGGGAGGGTCGAAATGCTCCAAGGTGCTATCTTGGAGTGTATTGACACCTCAGACGATGGTGACGGCCCCAGCTTTATTGAATGCAAACCGCGCTCGGGTGGCATCCTTAACAAAACACATAACCCCCCCCTTCGTAAAGAAACAGACACAACCTAGGCACCTATATATAATCCTATCCCATCCCTCCGTCTTAGCTAAATTCCCTAACCCTTCCCCTCCCAGTCCCCCAAAACAACACAATGATTAAGGCGATACAAGTAAACCTCCAGCACTCAAAGGCAGCCACAGCTGCCCTTTGCCAAAGATTCCTCTCTGAGGACCTGGACATCGCCTTGATCCAAGAACCGTGGGTGAACAAAACCACGATAATGGGGCTAAACTCGGCAGGTAAGATATTAAGTAACTCCTGCGGAGTGAGGCCAAGAGCATGCATGCTCTTCAAGAGAGACATAAATTACCTCCCGATCCCTTCGCTGTGTACAGACGATGCTGTTGCAGCGTATATAGACCTCGGGGGGAAAGGTGCAGAGACACTCATAGTCAGCTCCATGTACCTACCCGGAGAGGACCAGGATCCGGTGAACAAGGTGACACCGGTAGTGGAATATTGTCTGGAGAGAGAAACCCAGCTGCTGGTGGGTACCGACTGCAACTCCCACCACACATCATGGGGCAGCTCCGACACGAACGCAAGAGGTGAGTCCTTGTTTGACTACTTGCTCACCAACAATCAATTTGTTCTTAACGTGGGTAGCAAACCAACCTTTACCACACGTTCTAGGCAGGAAGTACTAGATATAACATGGTGTTCAGGTAATCTCGCACACCGAGTAACCAATTGGCACGTCTCAGATGAGCCGTCCTTGTCCGACCACACCCATATTAGGTACGACATACTATGCTCGGGAACAAAGGAACCGAACACGTACCGAGACCCCAAGGGAACAGACTGGGAGGGCTTTAGGAACTCCCTTAGGTTATACCTTGGAGATTTTAAATACATTAAAACTGTGGACCAAGTGGAAGCCGCAGCAGAGGACTTAGGCAAAAGTCTAATGAAAGCGTATCTAGAAAATTGTCCTCTTAAGACCACTAAGAGCAATAGGAACGCGCCTTGGTGGAACAAAAACCTGGAGCATCTGAGGCAAAAGGCCCGTGCCTGATTTAATCAGGCAAAAAAGACAAGAACTGGGATGCTTACAGGAAGGCGCTAACACGCTTCAATAGGGAGCTCAGGAAAGCAAAAAGGAGATCCTGGCAAAAATTTTGCGGGTCCATCAAAGACACTGCCCAAGCTGCCAGGATCCACAAAATATTAGCCAAGACACCTGAATCCCATCTAGGCCTGCTAAGGAAAGCAGACGGATCTTTCACGGAATCCCCGGAGGAAACACTGAGACTGCTTGCTCAAACGCACTTTCCGGAATCCGTGTACATTAATAACGAAAGAGAACTCCAGGACAGTAAGTCTCCGGACAGGAGACCGCGGAATGAAGACTGGAGGAGAGCTTCCGTTATTTTTCGTCCCCAGCAGATAAGTTGGGCCATTAGGAGCTTCAAGCCTTATAAATCTGGTGGGGTCGATGGTATTTTCCCGGCTATATTGCAACGGGGCGAAGATATCATCATCTCAACGCTGATAAAACTTTACCGTGCAAGCTTTGCTTGGAGTTATCTGCCATCAGCGTGGACTCGGGCGAGGGTCACTTACATCCCCAAGGGAGGGGACAAAGACAAATCACAGCCCAAGTCCTACAGACCGATAAGTCTCACCTCATTCCTACTAAAAACGATGGAAAAGGTGTTAAACAGTCACATCAGGGCAACATACCTCGTTGAAAAACCCCTGAGTGCAAGACAACATGCCTACCAAACAGGCAAGTCCACGGAAACGGCACTTATTGATCTGGTGGACAGAATTGAGAAAGCCATAGAAGACAAAGAAATTGCACTCTGTGCCTTTCTCGACATCGAAGGGGCTTTTGACAACACCAACTTCGATGTTATAACACGTAGCATGGTGAATCGTGGAATCGACGATACCACCACCAGATGGATGGGATCCATGCTACAAAATCGAACTGCAACAACAACGTTGATGAATAAAACTCTTCATTATAGAGTGACCAGAGGGTGTCCACAGGGCGGAGTCCTATCGCCCCTTCAATGGTCATTGGTTGTTGACAGTCTCATCTGTGAGCTCAATGAAGCCAGATTCCTGACTCAGGGTTACGCAGATGACATAGTAATAATGGTCATAGGAAAATGTCCTAGCACCATTTCCAGTCTTATGCAAAGGGCCCTACGAATAGTAGAAAACTGGTGCACAAGACACGTGCTAACAGTCAACGCACGGAAGACGGTCTTAATCCCGTTTACCAAAAGAAGGAAACTAGAGGCGCTTCACGCCCCAATACTTCTTGGTACGAAGCTATGCTTGTCCAACGAGGTCAAATATCTCGGAGTCTTTCTAGACCAAAAACTAACATGGAACAAGCATCTCGACTACATTACTAGAAAGGCAAAAATAGCGATGGGGGCAAGCAGTAGGTTGGTGGGGCTAAAATGGGGGCTACGGCCCAAGGCCGCACTCTGGATTTATAAAACCATAGTGAGGCCGATCGTCACTTATGGCTGCTGTGTGTGGTATAAGAAGACGCACCAACTTAACTGCGTGGAGAACCTCAGCAAAGTTCAAAGAACAGCCTGCCTTATAGCCACTGGCGCTCTTTCGTCCTCTCCCTCTGCAGCACTGGATGCCCTCCTGAACATTCCACCTCTGCACATTCACGTGCAGATGGAAGCGAGGATGGCCATTACGAGAGCAAAAATCAGAGGAAGGACGAGATGGCAATCTAGGGTCATAGGAAACCTCTACAATGAACTAATGAAAATTCCGGTCATGGATATGCCCTCTGACTCCATGATCTGTGAATACCGCTTCGATAAGCGGTTTACAGTCTTGTTACCTAGTAGACAAGACTGGGAGGCTGGAACTCCCGGAAATGTTAAGCAGAATGACATCGTTTGGTATACGGATGGTTCCAGGAGGCAAGGCGTATCCGGGGCGGGATTTTATAGTGATCGCTTCAGAATACGCAAATTCGCCAACCTGGGTCGCTATACCACAGTGTACCAAGCAGAAGTCTTCGCAATAATTGGCTGTGTCCAAGAGAGTCTGCAAATGAATCTCCAGAATAAGAAGATATTCATCTTCTCAGATAGTCAAGCTGCCCTCAAGGCGTTAACATCCTGTGAACTTGACTCCAAACTCACTAGCGAGTGTGTCCTGCTCCTAAACCAGCTTGGCAATGCCAACATTGTAAATCTGATTTGGGTACCGGGACACTGCAATATCAGAGGCAACGAAGTCGCTGACGTGCTAGCAAAGGCCGGGGCAGAGAGCCCACTACTCGGACCGGAACCAATAAGTGGCGTTCCAGCCTGCATGGTCAGGTTCGAGTTAAAAGAGTGGGAGCATAAGCAAAGCACTGAATATTGGAAAAGATTACCTCGACTAGAACAGTCTAAGGCGTTGATACAGGCGTTCGATCAGAGACGAGCTGTAGAAATAATAAAACTGAGCAGAGGACATGTTAGGGCACTCACTCGGACCCTCACAGGGCACTGCAAATTAAATAAGCACCTGCACAACATGGGCCTTTCAGATACCAAAATCTGCAGGTTCTGTCGCGAGGACGAGGAAACGATTATCCACGTCCTCGGCGAGTGCATAGCGCTGCACCGGTGCAGAAGCCGGCACCTGGGAGCACACATGATCTCAGCAGACGAGATCAAAAGCTCCCCCATCAGCTCCATTCTCGGGTTTATCCTGGAACTGGAGCTACATGAGGTGCTGTAATAGGTTACGGGGCTGCCACAATAGATCATCTACTGGTCGCAGTGGCTATGAGACGCAGGGCTCACCCCATTTCTAACAAATAATAATAATAATAAAAACAGGCAAGTCCACGGAAACGGCACTTATTGATCTGGTGGACAGAATTGAGAAAGCCATAGAAGACAAAGAAATTGCACTCTGTGCCTTTCTCGACATCGAAGGGGCTTTTGACAACACCAACTTCGATGTTATAACACGTAGCATGGTGAATCGTGGAATCGACGATACCACCACCAGATGGATGGGATCTATGCTACAAAATCGAACTGCAACAACAACGTTGATGAATAAAACTCTTCATTATAGAGTGACCAGAGGGTGTCCACAGGGCGGAGTCCTATCACCCCTTCAATGGTCATTGGTTGTTGACAGTCTCATCTGTGAGCTCAATGAAGCCAGATTCCTGACTCAGGGTTACGCAGATGACATAGTAATAATGGTCATAGGAAAATGTCCTAGCACCATTTCCAGTCTTATGCAAAGGGCCCTACGAATAGTAGAAAACTGGTGCACAAGACACGTGCTAACAGTCAACGCACGGAAGACGGTCTTAATCCCGTTTACCAAAAGAAGGAAACTAGAGGCGCTTCACGCCCCAACACTTCTTGGTACGAAGCTATGCTTGTCCAACGAGGTCAAATATCTCGGAGTCTTTCTAGACCAAAAACTAACATGGAACAAGCATCTCGACTACATTACTAGAAAGGCAAAAATAGCGATGGGGGCAAGCAGTAGGTTGGTGGGGCTAAAATGGGGGCTACGGCCCAAGGCCGCACTCTGGATTTATAAAACCATAGTGAGGCCGATCGTCACTTATGGCTGCTGTGTGTGGTATAAGAAGACGCACCAACTCAACTGCGTGGAGAACCTCAGCAAAGTTCAAAGAACAGCCTGCCTTATAGCCACTGGCGCTCTTTCGTCCTCTCCCTCTGCAGCACTGGATGCCCTCCTGAACATTCCACCTCTGCACATTCACGTGCAGATGGAAGCGAGGATGGCCATTACGAGAGCAAAAATCAGAGGAAGGACGAGATGGCAATCTAGGGTCATAGGTAACCTCTACAATGAACTAATGAAAATTCCGGTCATGGATATATCCTCTGACTCCATGATCCGTGAATACCGCTTCGATAAGCGGTTTACAGTCTTGTTACCTAGTAGACAAGACTGGGAGGCTGGAACTCCCGGAAATGTTAACCAGAATGACATCGTTTGGTATACGGATGGTTCCAGGAGGCAAGGCGTATCCGGGGCGGGATTTTGTAATGATCGCTTCAGAATACGCAAATTCGCCAACCTGGGTCGCTATACCACAGTGTACCAAGCAGAAGTCTTCGCAATAATTGGCTGTGTCCAAGAGAGTCTGCAAATGAATCTCCAGAATAAGAAGATATTCATCTTCTCAGATAGTCAAGCTGCCCTCAAGGCGTTAACATCCTGTGAACTTGACTCCAAACTCACTAGCGAGTGTGTCCTGCTCCTAAACCAGCTTGGCAATGCCAACATCGTAAATCTGATTTGGGTACCGGGACACTGCAATATCAGAGGCAACGAAGTCGCTGACGTGCTAGCAAAGGCCGGGGCAGAGAGCCCACTACTCGGACCGGAACCAATAAGTGGCGTTCCAGCCTGCATGGTCAGGTTCGAGTTAAAAGAGTGGGAGCATAAGCAAAGCACTGAATATTGGAAAAGACTACCTCGACTAGAACAGTCTAAGGCGTTGATACAGGCGTTCGATCAGAGACGAGCTGTAGAAATAATAAAACTGAGCAGAGGACATGTTAGGGCACTCACTCGGACCCTCACAGGGCACTGCAAATTAAATAAGCACCTGCACAACATGGGCCTTTCAGATACCAAAATCTGCAGGTTCTGTCGCGAGGACGAGGAAACGATTATCCACGTCCTCGGCGAGTGCATAGCGCTGCACCGGTGCAGAAGCCGGCACCTGGGAGCACACATGATCTCAGCAGACGAGATCAAAAGCTCCCCCATCAGCTCCATTCTCGGATTTATCCTGGAACTGGAGCTACATGAGGTGCTGTAATAGGTTACGGGGCTGCCACAATAGATCATCTACTGGTCGCAGTGGCTATGAGACGCAGGGCTCACCCCATTTCTAACAAATAATAAAAAATGACAAAACATCATTTAGGACAAGATTTCGGCTTACAAAAGAGTCGGCATTGAAAGTAACGAAATGTTTGGTCGATTTTGGATTTCTCTCATGCCACAACCAACCGCACTGTAGTTAGGCATAATGATCCGCGTTGCGATTCAATAGTATGACAGACGTCAAATCAATTTATAATTATTATAATTCTCTTTCAACTCCCGTTGACGATTTACGTACATATTTATCGTATTTGTCACATCTGTCTCAATAGGAACTTCAAATGGAAAAACCGACCGCATTTAGGCTTTCTTATAAAATGACATTGTTATTCTTCCAAAATGAAGTCGAAGAAATATTATATTGCTGTCTCTTTTTACATAGAATATTAAAGGTAAGTAAAAACATGACAGCGGTAAGTTTATGACTATCATGTCGATTTAGATGATATATGTATAACTGGTGGAGCATATATAACAATACTCATCTCCATTTGTTTCTCTTCTCAAAGCTCTTAACCGTTGAGTTTTGGTGGGTTTCCTCTAGATGGCGCTATCACTAGCTTGCTGACTGATGCCTCTATGTCAGTATATATAAGTTTCTCTATGACTCTCATAGAGTTGACAGTGACAGCTGCTTAACGGTTTTACTTGACTATGTGAAAAAGTACAGTCTAATGAACTGTATGAAACACGTGTGCGTATTTTTTTTAAATTTAAAAGTATTATACTTTATTCTACCAAATATGAATAATACCAAAAATCGTGTTAGGATATTTCCTAACAATCAACATTATTATAATCAATAACTGACTTCTGATTTTAGTTGAGTTAAAATATTCACAGAACAGTCAGTTAAGTTAACTGGGTATCCAGTTTATGTGGTGAACAGTACAGCTGGTTAATGTTTGACTTAACTATTACTGCCCCTTATCGTAACTGTCAATTATCTAGATTTTGATGAACTCCGCCCTAAGATGTATAACTCCTTGAATAAGCAAAAAGTCACCATACTGTAATTTTATTTTGATTTAAGACTATATTTTAAGGTTTATATTAAATAGAGATCAGATATTATTGTATTTGTGATGCAAAAACATCTTGAAAATTACCCTTTTTTACTTGGCGGAATTGACGTTTTTATCAAAAATAACTTTTTAGTTAAAAATATTTTTCTGTCTGTCTGTGAACGTTGTCCATTAAATCACAGTTACCTTACTTTACTTATACAACTTCAAGAAGAGTTTTATAAGAAAATCGCCAAACAAATCGACAATTTCATAGGTTTTAACGCTGAAGGCAAAAAAACAGCAAATAGTTTTACTTTAGTCTTTAACAAAATAATGAGCTATTTGTGAAAATGCATAAAAATTTTGTTGAACTAATTATTTTTTCTTACAATAGGCCATTTTCATCTATCAACAATAAATTATGAAATTATATTACTTGTATAGTTTTCATCACGGGAAATGCAAATATAACGTTATCTTCCCATGAAATCCTAAGATAAATTTTATTTTTCAAAATTAAAATTGAGGTTTTAGTATCTGCATGTTACGTGATTTCAAACGCCGACCGCCATGATGTGACGTCATTATACTAAAACATCTTTTTGACATCTTTGTTTACTTACTACAACGTTCATCGAAATTTAGACATGTCTCAATTTTAGTTCAATGCCCTTTGATTTAGTTATAGTGACGTCATGCGCCGTCGCCATCATGGCGGTCGGTGTTTTAGCGCGTATATTTTACGTCAAATTTTTGATATTTTTTTATAACATTTAGCAGGCATAGTTTGCAGAAATAAAAATAATGCTTGATTATCTGATATATATGAGCATTATAAAAATATTTTGAAAAAATAGGAGAATTCCCTATTACCTAAAGGTGTGATCGTACCCAACATAGGTAATATTTACCACATAAGCAATCTAGAAAAAGCCTTATTAATTATTTGAAGATGAATTTAAAGAGTTCCGAGATAATCCTGGCATCCATCAAGTTGTTTTAATTATTAGCTTAAAAAGATTGGATAGCAAATTAGGTTAATTACTCGTAGTAGTCTAATCCCCAGCAGCAGGGAGACGGATGAAGATGAATGTCTCTGATAAGTTTAATCTTCATGTGATCTAGTTATGTACAGCCATAGATCAGATTACTACAATCTGTCAAAATTCCTCAAATCATATTAAGCCGAACGTGTTTGACGAAATTAAAGTGTCGATATCAGCGCCGCCAAGAGATTTATGTTGATTGTGGGGAATAGCAGACATTTTAAAAAAAAATTTGCTACAAATACTTTAAGGAAAGTATTAAGGTGCCGAGAGGTTGTAACCCCGATATTGATTAAAATAGATCCGGTTTAGTAGCTAAAATTAAAATCGATTGGCGTCGCTAGTGTGCCCTACCCGTCACTAACAGTTTTTTGAGACAATCTTTTGTAATAATTAGTACCTACAAGTAACGATGATCTCCATAATTGCTAAAAGTATTTTTTTTAATATGGCTCTACCCGAAGATAAGTTGCCAATGAGAATAAGTAGGTAGTTAACAGTCGAAGTCAGTCAAAGTCACAGTCACTCAATCAAACGCCGGTGTTTTACTTTTTATCGACCTACGGATTCAGCGGATATCACTCTAAAATCAATCGCGGGCTTTAATACTCTATTGTCTAAGCAAGTTGTCACGAGACAACTTACTCGAGACACAATAGCAGTGTTAAAAACTATACCTACAATCTAACAATTTTCATTATTAGGATCAATTTGCGGCACTTCACTGCACAAATAAACACCAAATTTGTACACTAAAAATCACTTGACACTAATTTAAAACCTTTGAATTGCATCAGCCCACACGGCTTGTTTTAGCCCTACCCGCCGAATCCCTTGCTAAAAGTATCTTCTTTCCTTTCCTTTTGACAGGACTCTGACGCGTAGCTGCGCGTAGCACGCTTGACTTACTCGCGCTTATGTCAAACAAATAGGTTTGACTCTGTCTTCCAATATCGTACAATGTTAAACAAATGTGTCATAGAGCTGTGAGAAAGTATGCATGGAGTTGTGCATTAAAGGTGGATTTATATTTATCTGACGTGTCGTGACGTGATGCGTCAGAACGGTATCGGTTTCATACATTTAGTATGGTAGCGTTCACACTAGTAATGCGTAATGTGTTGTGATGGCTTCTGTCGTGTCGTATCAGAAAAGGTGGATTTATATTTATCTGACGTGTCGTGACGTGTCGTGTCGTGACGTGATGGCTAGTGTTCACATTTAAGGTGGATTTATATTTATCTGACGTGTCGTGACGTGATGCGTCAGAACGGTATCGGTTTTATACATTTAGTATGGTAGCGTTCACACTAGTAATGCGTAATGTGTTGTGATGGCTTCTGTCGTGTCGCATCAGAAACGATCCCGGTTGCGTCAGAGCGGTGGGGCGGGGGAACGACGACGTCATGCACGTCAGACAAGTGTGCAAGCGCCAGTGTTGTGTTGGGACGCGTCAGAGTTCAAACTGTGCTTTCGACAATCTGAAATACTGATGAAATTTTTCATATTCGTTTTCAAGCTCTTTAATGAGACAATGAAACTCGCCATTTATTTCTCTTTTTCTATTGAGTGGATGAATCCAATATCTTCATCTCGTTCTTTCTTTTTTTAACAAAGTTGCCAATATCATAAATTGAGTATCTTCTTCATAATCTGAATCAGAATCGGATAACTCATGGGAGAATATTGAAAACGTGTTACCTTTCCTAGAGCTACAGCTGTACTGATTCAAAATATCGTCAGAAGGCGTCAGAACATGACATATAAATGTGAACACTAGCCATCACGTCACGACACGACACGTCACGACACGTCAGATAAATATAAATCCACCTTTATATGTCATGTTCTGACGCCTTCTGACGATATTTTGAATCAGTACAGCTGTAGCTCTAGGAAAGGTAACACGTTTTCAATATTCTCCCATGAGTTATCCGATTCTGATTCAGATTATGAAGAAGATACTCAATTTATGATATTGGCAACTTTGTTAAAAAAAGAAAGAACGAGAAGAAGATATTGGATTCATCCACTCAATAGAAAAAGAGAAATAAATGGCGAGTTTCATTGTCTCATTAAAGAGCTTGAAAACGAATATGAAAAATTTCATCAGTATTTCAGATTGTCGAAAGCACAGTTTGAACTCTGACGCGTCCCAACACAACACTGGCGCTTGCACACTTGTCTGACGTGCATGACGTCGTCGTTCCCCCGCCCCACCGCTCTGACGCAACCGGGATCGTTTAGGTGGATTTATATTTGTCTGACGTGTCGTGACGTGATGCGTCAGAACGGTATCGGTTTCATACATTTAGTATGGTAGCGTTCACACTAGTAATGCGTAATGTGTTGTGATGGCTTCTGTCGTGTCGTATCAGAAACGATCCCGGTTGCGTCAGAGCGGTGGGGCGGGGGAACGACGACGTCATGCACGTCAGACAAGTGTGCAAGCGCCAGTGTTGTGTTGGGACGCGTCAGAGTTCAAACTGTGCTTTCGACAATCTGAAATACTGATGAAATTTTTCATATTCGTTTTCAAGCTCTTTAATGAGACAATGAAACTCGCCATTTATTTCTCTTTTTCTATTGAGTGGATGAATCCAATATCTTCTTCTCGTTCTTTCTTTTTTTAACAAAGTTGCCAATATCATAAATTGAGTATCTTCTTCATAATCTGAATCAGAATCGGATAACTCATGGGAGAATATTGAAAACGTGTTACCTTTCCCAGAGCTACAGCTGTACTGATTCAAAATATCGTCAGAAGGCGTCAGAACATGACATATAAATATGAACACTAGCCATCACGTCACGACACGACACGTCACGACACGTCAGATAAATATAAATCCATTAGCTTGCTACATATATAGTGATCTGTGTTGTGCATCGAGCCCGTTGTCTAAGTGAAGGGACGTGCCGTATCTTCCGCTATATTTATTTAAACTAAGATTAGAAGGTGTATTTTATATTTTAAGGATGTCCTTTGTACATTTCTCACTCACTCATTGTAATGAACCAAATATTCTGTAGAATATTTGGTTGAAAGAGGAATATATATAAGAGGAGTATACATAGGAATTGCAAGCATTTTAATGCAGGTATGTGAATAAAGAAAATACAACCGTGAAATTTTTCTATTTTATAAGAGGGTGAATTTTGTATGTAGACGACGTCAGGTCGAGTTACTTACCTCCAGCAGTGCAAAAATAGCCCGTCGTGTGTCTCAGACATAAGGACGGTCTAAAGTCCAACAAAGGTAATTCCACGTGACGCCGTGGTATGTGTCTGCAGAATTCCGAAAATCCTTTCAAACTTGCGTGAATTTTCCTAAGTTATTGTCTCGAGTGTGAGTATTGTGTGGTCACTGCAGCGTTTCGCAGCTCATGAAATGCGCTCATTCCATTTCATTACGCTGAGCTGCCAAACTTTCGATTCCCACCTCATGGCTTCGTTTTGACGAAGTTAGTATTGTTAAGTATACGCATTAATTTATTTATGAGTGTAAGTCCCAATGACGGATACGCTTGCTAAAGTGGAAGAAGTTTGACATAAGTTAATGAGTTCAGCTTAAGTCACGTACGTACGTAAAGAAAGAAAAGAAAGGAGAGAAAAGAAAAGAAGATAAATGAAGAGAAAAAAAGAAAAGATAAGAAAAGCACATAACATAACATAAACTTAAAACTAATGTTGGAGATTGTAGAAAGAAAACACCTTTAAAACTACTTTAGTAACTACAAATTTTCCTTTCGCCGCACCACTGCACTTTCTGCATGACCCAAAGGTTGACTGGTTGAGAATGCTTCTTGGCATTAAGTTCGCCTTATTGTATCAAAATTTGTGCAATAAAAGTTTAAATAAATAAAACTGTTCACCACACACTATATTGTTATTTCCACAATTATAACACTGTTTTTATAGTTTAGATAAACCGATAGCACTGTTAAATAATTAAAATATATTTATATAGACGAGAGAGTTCAATGTCGAAGAGAGCGAGTGAGACAGAGATATTTATTTTTTAATAGTTTTAGGATTGGAAATACTAAACAACTAATATTAATATAGAACTTAAATGTCTCAAGAGCCCAATACAGGAAAGGGGAGTTTGAAGGTTGTCAGTGCACTTGTGATTCCACTAGTGTTGCGGAGGTAATCGCTTACCAACAGGAGTGTGGAGTGAGGAGGAGGATTGCCGCAGCCTATTGACACCCGCGTCACCAGTGGAGTCACAAGTGTGCTGCCAACCTTTAAACCACCATTTTAACGGATTGGGCCTCCGGCACCCTCACTCACGCAGCGAAACACAGCACAGTGCTGCGTCACACCGGTTTTCTGTGAGGCCGTGGTATCACTCCGGTCGAGCCGGCCCCATTCATTCCGAGGCGAGGCTCTCTTACTTATAATAATTATTATTATCTGTAGGTATTGTAGCGTGGTCCATGACGTCATCATGCAGGTGCATAAATGATACATACCGATAACATAATTCTGATTTATAATTTAAAATCTTTTGTTTATATAATACGATGTGTAAGTAATCTAATTAATACTTTTATGAACAATGTGAATGTCACGATAAGACTTTACCCCCTTACCTTTTCAATAATAATGTCCTCCAAACTGATATTTCGGTCATAGCGGCCAATCTCAGAGATCAGATAGTGCACCAGTGTTTGCGCAGACACAAGTGCACTCTCTATTCCCTTACCCCCATATTTCCATTGGACACCACTGTGACACGACCGAAGAGGGACCAGGCGCAGGACCAACAGCTTAACATGCTTTCCGAGGCACGGGGGTACAAGACTGCCAATTTCCAGACACCGGGCTGACACTGAGAATTTCTTTACAGAAACACTCGTTTACAAATTTTGTCCCGACCCGGGGATCGAACCCGGGACCCAAGCGCCCAAGCGAACCCAAGCGCAACCGCCGTGTCTTTTTACATCTCCCGACGCCGAACATTGCATTATCTTCGCCTTGAACTTAAATTGATCTCGATGTCGGCAATATAACGTAGTTTACCGAGGGATCTAATATAAAATATCCCGAGATTAGAATTCATCTCACCTGAAATAGGATGCTGAACATGTAATAGCGAGAGAAGTGAGCGGCCGAGTCTGGGAAGAATTTTTATGGCACCAAATATGTTCGCGACTGAGCTAGGTTACATAATATTAGTATTGGAGATGAGATGTAATGAAGTGACTCAAACCAGGTAACGATAAAATATACCATTTATTGAACAAAAGAACAAAAACACAAAAAAATTAAACGTGAAAAATAAAAATAAGCTAAGAAATAAAGTTAAAAAACTAAAACCCGACTACCAACCGAAGCAGCACTATGCTGTGTTTCGCTGCGTGACTGAGGATACCGGAGGCCCAATCCTGGGAAAAGGGGAGTTTAAAAGTTGGCAGTGCACTTGTGCATCAGGTGATCCGTCTGTTCGTCTGCCACCAATCATATCACTAAAAGAAAGGTCTGTGCTTAGGTGTTTCTTTTACTATAGAAACCTGCAACAAAGGATCGAGCTTTTCAGCAGAAGTCGCTGATTCTCTACGAGCTCTCACTCTAACGAGCTAGCTTTTAACAGTTTTAACACAATTTTTTTTTTTTTTGGTTAATAAGCTAACGCCTTACTGGCTGATGGAAAGCGACGATGAGGTCTAGGATGATACGCGTTTGCCTAAAAGATGCCTGTTCACTCTTGCCTTAAAGATGCCCAGATTATAGTGGTCAGGAAAAACAGATCTCGGCAGAGAGTTCCATTCCTTGGCCGTCCGCATTATAAATGTGGAAGCAAATCGCTTCGTGCGGATAAGGGGTATTTCTACCACATAAGGATGAAAGGACTCGCCGCGCCTTGTCGTCCGATGATGGAATGGGCTGGGGTGGACAATATCTTAATAAGGTACACTTTCATTTGTTGTCACTTATTCTCGAACAACTGTACGAGCTACGTCGCACAGATCAGGTCAGCAACGACCTACATGCAGCGCGCCTGACTGATGGACCGTCTTCGTGTACCGTCGGCACTCTACACCGACGGCACACTAGGATATACCTTTGAATGTGATAATAAAGATAAACAGTGTATATAAACAACTAAACTACTAACAATAAACAGATTTCAACCGTCTGTGTTGGGTCTCATTTCTCCCGCTGCGGCCAAGACACCTTTAGCCGTCACTATGATCAGTCGAGTGAGCCTGCTCGACTGGCAGCGGTCCCCCTCCTACCTACCGTCCTGACTCTTCCCGCTTGCTACCCTGGGCGATCCCAGGAGCAAGCTCCCACCACCTTATCTATATACGTATTTATTCCTATGGATAGGCAGGGCTAGGGCTCTAAGGACTTAGTGTCTTAGACAAAGGGGCTCTAGGCTCACTAGAGAGTTAGGTTCCCTTCCTTTTCTTATATTCTGTTCGCCGGGACGCGGTGCATTACAACTATCGCTTCCCGCCCGTACAACAACAATAAATGTAAATGCAGCTTAGAGTAATAAAGAGGTCAATCTCGGGACTTCGACAAATCTTATATGCAAACCGAAACGACAAAACACTTGAGCGTTTGTTCTGTCATCATCGCACTTGGTGCGGTTCGGTGGTCGGGGTAAACCCATTACCCGGGCTGCATCTCGCGCCTTTCGTGACGCAGTGTCCTTGCTCCTCTGGGAGAGGAGGCCTCCCGACACTGCGCAGTTGGGGCGGTCTTTGACCCTGGTTGGGGCCTGCCAGTGGCCCTGTCGCGCTAGTCTGTCTGAGAGGGGGTAAGGGGGTAGTCACTGTGATCAGTCAGTCTCGAGGGAGATGTTCTCAGCGCGCTCTTTTGCTGACTGTGTAACACTTGAGCGAGTAATCGACAGCCAGCGCCATCTGTTAGTATAACTTGGAACTAATAAAATTAAGACCCGAAATGAAGTTAGGGCGGGCCACTTGTTTGTCACACAGTTGCTGCGTGAGTGAGGGTCCGGAGGTCCAATCCGTGGGAAAGCAGCTTACTTGTGATTCCACTGGTGTCGCTGGTGCCCATGGGCGGCGGCAATCGCTTACCATCAGGTGATCTGTCTGCTCGTCTGCCATCTATCACATAAAAAAGGTACCTATGCTGATACAGATAGTACTGAAGAAGTACGATCGGCGCCCCTAATGTAATCTTAATACTTGTTATTGATGCATTTACAAGATTTGCCTATCTATGTACATAATATATTCTTATGTAAATGTCTTCGACTACACAGTAAAAGTTTCTAATATTAGGCCAAGCGGCCAAACGCGGGCAGAATATTCAGAAGTTCGTTAACAATGTAACTAGAACCAGCGAGACAACTCCACTCAAAGCCTAAGCATCACATACTTCAATACGTCGTGACTTCATGTCCGTGATATAGCAGACCAACTGGAGGAGCAGGAGCGTCACCTACCCTGGTTACGGCCTTATCCTGCGATAAGCTGGACAGCTACGTGGAAAACAAATGTCTGGCCATGCCACACCGACGGGACCTAGCACAGTTAGTAGACCCCAAAAGGTGTGGCTCGACGTCGTAAGGGATGACATGCGTGCCAATATTTTTGTATCTCTCAATTTTGTTTTGTTTTCTACTGTATTGCAGTCAATATTCATATTTCTTTTAACGCAAAGGCGTCATCCAAGGTCCAGCCTGAAAACTAGCGCTGCAGCTGTTGCTTGTGGCAGTTGCAGCATATGCTGAGGCTGAGACTTGTTGGCCGCAACTTTTATGCTCTGTACCATTTATATTTATTGTTTTATGTATTGTGTTGTGGTCAGTTAATAGTTTCTTTCTTACTTTCTTTTAATAAACCGACAAGTAGTCGTTGCAGGAAAGCTCACCCCGAGCTCCGAGATTTTTTTGCTAAACGTCCGCCCATGAACATGTGGCGATTCACATCCGAGTCGCGTATCACCATAATACCCCCCGTGAACGGTTCCCAAAGTGGTGACCAGCCGACGCAGAAACTTACGATTTGGAGTTACTTCGATGTGTCCTGCCACGACTATAACGCGGCACCACGATCACACACCTATCTCGCAGTGATTCACGCCGATGAGGAGTGCGTGTACGAAGTCAACCTAACATTTTACTTCGCTGTACAAAGAAGACTATTTGCACCATTAGAGCATGTGATGCGTGCACTGCATGTGCATACTTTAAACAAAACTACTGACGTATGCTAACTAACACCTCGCTGCCTGTGTGATGCGAACCGTGTTACCTGTGTGATATTTTATGTCCTTATTAACAAGTGATTTTTCCCTTGCTTATTAACAACATCTAAATAACAATAACATCAACACGAGTGATATTGTGAAATTGAACCTGCATTTCTTCAAAATATTGGACTATAAATAATTTTCCCTGATTACCAATTGTTACTGACATTCATCAATGTGTATTTAAGCATAATTATTATTAAATCCTGTTCTGCATTAACACCACCCCCAGGAGCTAATAATGTTGAGGTTGGTATAAGGAATTATAGGTAAGTTTTTTTTTTCTTTTTACATTATTGCTTAACTAATAATTTATGTGTCCAGAATAAGTAAATGGGAACCAGATAATTTAACATTTTATGTCTAAATAATACATAACTGTTAATTTTTATTTGTGAATGTTGTATTGTTGGTTTTTTTTTTGTTATTACTCTACATTTTCATGCATAATCACATGTTTATAATATGTCTGTAACATCTATATAACATTTTTTCTTTCGTTCGTTACCAATTTATTCTGGCAATTTATCTCGAGTTCCTATTGTTATACATTTTCCTGTCTTTAAATCCAACTTGACAGTCATGGCCGAGGGAGATTTAAAAACACGGTTAGATGAATTAGAGCAGGAGAACGCAGCTCTTCAGATGCAGCTGAAACAAACTGTCCCACAGGAAGTAGCCAGAGTAGCAGTGAAGTTGCCACAGTTTTGGCCTGAACGTCCCACCATTTGGTATCGTCAAGCAGAGGCCCAATTTGACATCGCAGGCATAACCTCTGACAGTACTAAATACAGTCACATAATTGCTCACTTAGACCATACCTCAGCTACTGAAGTGGAGGATATCATGGAAAATCCTCCGAAGGCTGGAGAACGGTATGCCACCCTGAAAGCAGAGTTAATAAGGCGCCTTTCGATGTCAGAAGAACAACGAGTTCGGCAACTAATAAGTGAAGTGGAACTAGGAGATAGACGACCATCACAGTTCCTTCGTCATCTTCGCTCTCTGGCTGGTAAAGTCTTGTCAGATGATAGCATGATTCGACAACTGTGGATGCGCCGGCTTCCACCTCAAGCACAAGCTATTCTTGCTACACAGGCAGAACTGAGCTTAGACAAGGTCGCTGAACTCGCTGACAAAATTTGTGAGGGACAAGTTTACGCAACTACAGGACCCCCAGCAGCACTCGACTCACTCATACAAAGGGTTGATGAGCTTGGGAAGCAAGTTGCTGCACTCTCCACATCGCGTCCGCGATACCGCTCGCGTAGCCGCTCTTCGGCCGGAAGGTCACGTGACAACACTCCATCCGGGGCAAAACTATGCTGGTACCATTGGAAGTTCGGCGACAAAGCTGTGAAGTGCATGACACCCTGCAAATGGAATCAGCCACAGGTAAACACCAAGGACAATCAGTAACGGCGGCAACCGATTGTCCTAACCCCAGTCGTCGCCTCTTTATAACAGACCAGGTGTCAAAACACCAGTATCTCATCGATACTGGTTCTGACTTATGTTGCTTTCCCCGGCGGTTGTTGAAAGAGCGGCGCACTACCGCAGACTACACCCTAAATGCCGCGAATGGAAGTACCATCACAACCTATGGAGGCATTCAGATGCATCTCAATTTAGGGCTTCGCAGAGACTTCCAATGGAAATTTATCTTAGCCGACGTTAGTTTACCTATAATTGGGTCCGATTTCCTCAGCTACTATAACTTGCTTCCAGACTGCAGACACAAGCGCCTGATCGACGGAAACACCGGATTATTCACCATCGCCTCCATAGCGCAGTCTTCTCAACAAAGTGTAAAAGTCGTGATCTCCGGGAATTCATCATTCCGGCCTACAAGATTACGGCGTCGTAGTCAACCCAGCAAAATGCGTACTGGGAGCCTCAGAGGTAGTCTTCCTAGGACACCATATTAGCGCTGAGGGCACGCGTCCTCCTATTGAACGTATTCAAGCCTTGCTAGACTTTCCCCCCCCAAAAACCGTCCAAGATGTGCGTCGTTTTCTCGGCATGCTCAACTACTACCGCCGTTTTATACCAAACGCAGCACGGTCTCAGGCTCCATTAATCGACGCTGTCGTAGCAATTAATGGTAAGGGTGCTAAACCATTCTCATGGACGCCCGAGCTCTTGAAACACTTTGAAGCTTGCAAAACGAGCCTGTCCAATGCCACATTGCTGCAGCACCCTGTTAACGACGCACCCTTGGGTTTGTTTACGGACGCATCCAGTGTTCACATTGGATCCTGTCTCCAACAACAAAGGAACGGTCAGTGGTTCCCTCTTGCTTTTTTCAGGAAGAAACTGACTTCGCAACAGACGCAGTGGCCCGCGTATTACCGAGAGTTATTAGCGGTATATGAAAGCGTACAGCATTTTCGTCATATCTTGGAAGTTCAGCATGTCACAATTTTCACTGATCACAAGCCATTGCTATACGCCTTCAAACAGCGCCGAGAGAAACTCCCGCCTTCACAACTTAATCAACTGTCATTTATCGGACAGTTTACAACGGATATTCGATACATAAAAGGTGAAGACAACATTGTAGCGGATGCCATGTCACGGGTTGAGTCCATATCCTTAGAAGAAGACTACAACGAGCTCTCCGAATCTCAAAAGGTTGACCCGTCGGTGCGTCGAGGAAACTCCAGTTTACGGTTGAAGGAAATCGTCGTCGCAGGAACAGGTAGTTCCATACTATGTGACTCATCTATGGATAAACCTCGTCCATACTTGACCCCTCCCTTTCGTCGTAGAGCGTTTGACAAGATCCACAGTCTCAGTCACCCCGGTGCAAAAGCCACCATTCGCCTCGTAACCGATCGTTTTGTCTGGCCCAACGGCGGATCCAGGGGGGGGGGGTCATGGGGGTCATGACCCCCCCCTGGGCTGGTTCCAGGACTTAGGTGGACCACTAATTGAACGATGATGATTGTTTCTGTTTTGTTTATTGGAAACCCTTGTCGTCCCACTTCTTCCCTATACCTATACCCCTCGACATACCTGTTGTTGCTGTTATGTATGACAAATCATTCACCACGGTTCTGGAATTCCGTGCGCGATAGTGCTTCTTTGGATGTCTTTAAGAGAAGATGACAATATGTACGTATGTATGTAATGTGGACTCCCTTTTCCGCACTTAGACTCTCTTTCGGTCCATTGTACGTGATGGGTCGACTGACTAATGAAGCCAGCCCAGCTCCGCCCAGAAGCGCAGAAGTTTCCTGGGAGCTTCACAGGCTTCGCGGAGCGACCTCACCGGTCCGAGGATTTGTTCGCGTTGGGTGGTCACAGCATCGCATTCCAGGATTACGTGTGTAACTGATTCTTCCGCGTTGAAACACCCTCTGCATAGAGGGCTGTCTGTCACGCCTATTGTGAACAAGTGTTTGTTTAAGGGGCAGTGGCCCGTGATTGACCCTATCATTATTATAAGATTGTTTCTTGTGAGGTTTTTAAGGCGTTTTGTGAGTCGCGGGTTTATTGCTGGCATCGCTATTTTTGACTGCCTACAGCCTGCGTTTTGCGATCATCTCTGGTTTTGTTGTGCTGTGGATCTTTGGCGAATCCAAGTACGTAGCTACGAGAAGGGTAGGGGTAGGAGTGGCTCCGGGCCCTCCACTTCCATCTCTGACCCTCTTTTAGCGAGCGCGTCAGCAGCGTCATTGCCTAGTGATCCACTGTGTCCCTTTGATCCATTGAAGTATAATTTTATTTGTGTTGCATATCTGTTTCAGGGCCTGGTGGCATTCCAGCACTAGTTTGGAATTGGTATGTTTGTTTTTCAAGGCCGTTATAACTGACGTGCTGTCCGATATAATTTTTATGTGGTAGTTTTCCAGACAGCGCCGGTGTACGGCTTTAGCTGCTTCTGTTATGGCCACACATTCACATTGGAATATTGAACTGTGTAGGCCCAGAGTTATGTGGATGTTTATATTGAGATCGAGGGAGTGTACACCTGCTCCAGAGCCTATTTTTGTTTTAGACCCATCCGTGTAAATGCGCACTTCCTTTACCGTGGATTGGTCCCTCTCCTCCTCTCTTAGTTCAACTTCGTAGTTTTTTCCGAAAATGTATTGGATCGGTGTTCGATCACATGGTGCTACTATGAGCGGTTGGTGGATTATTGCTTTATTTAGTATTGTGGTGTGTGGACTGTTGTGGTTTTTACCCTAAAGACCTAGGTGCACCAGTCTGACGGCTGCCATGGTCGCCTCCTGCTGTATGAATAGGTCTAGCGGTGTTATTTGCAAGGCTAATTCCACTGCGGCCGTGGGTGCCGTTTTCATGCATCCACTTGCAGATGAGCACGCTAACCTCTAGAAAAGTTCTAGTCTGGTGATGGCCGACCGCAGCTCCGTTCTGGGCCACCAGACCAGCGCGCCGTAGGTCAGTATTGGCCTAATCACGGCCGTGTACAGCCAAAGAGTTATTTTGGGCGATATTCCCCATTTGCTTCCTAGCATTTTCTTGCATTGGTAGAAGGCAATGATTAATTTTTCTATTTTGTTGTCTAGGTGCTTGTTCCATAGTAACTTACTGTCGAGGATTACCCCTAGGTATTTTACTTGATCGTTTAATTTTAGTTCGGTGTTGAAGAGTTTCGGAATTTTGTGTGGTCCCAGTACTCTTTTTTTTGTGAACATGACCAGTTCAGTCTTTTTGGGGTTTACAGAGAGCTCGTGTTGTAGGCACCAGTTCTCCACGATATTCAAGGCTTTCCTCATGAGGTCGCATAAGGTGCCTTCAAAATTCCTGGTTATTAGGATTGTTATGTCGTCTGCGTAACCCACCGTGTAGAAGTAGTTGTTATTGAGCTCCGTTATGAGCTCATTAACGACCAAATTCCACAGCAGTGGTGACAGGACACCTCCTTGTGAGCAGCCTCTGTTCACAATGCCCCTTGTGGTGGTGTTTACAGTAATTTGTATGGCTCGTTGTCTTAGCATGTTGTTTATCCATTCTATGCTAGTTGGGGCAACTCCACCTTCGGTCAGAGCTCTGCATATACTTGAAAAGTTGGTGTTGTCAAAAGCGCCTTCAATGTCAATGAAGGCACCTAGGGTCATTTGCTTTATTTTCAGCGAACTTCCTATGCAAGCGACTACGCTGTGCAGAGCTGATTCTGTTGATTTGCCTGCGCTGTAGGCGTGTTGGTTGGGGTTATCTCTCTTTCTCCGAGTCCCTCCAGGGTTTTCAGGAGAAACGAGGTGAGGCTGATGGGCCTGAAAGATTTAGCCTGAGTATAGTCACCCCTACCTGGTTTTGGGATAAATATTATTTTTACTTCCCTCCATTTTAGTGGTATGTAGCGGTGAGCTTACGTACAAGTAATTATGTGTTAAGTTTCTCAAGTGTACAATAAATAATAAATATTTTTAAGTTCCGTACTTTACATAAGTACGGAACTAAAAAATATTTAGGTATTATTAATAAAATACCTAGGTACTTTTTTCTTATACCTATCTTTTGTTAACAAAATTAAATTATGAGTTCTTGACTTGAGCACGACTATGTGACCCCCTCCTGGCGCAAAAGCTGGATCCGCCCTTGGTCTGGCCTTCTATCAAAAAGGACTGTCGAGAGTGGACTCGAATTTGCGTCGCTTGCCAGCGTTCCAAAGTGTCCAGACATACGTCTACACCACTCGGATTCTTCACTACTCCATCTAGTCGTTTCTACCACGTGCATATTGACATTATTGGCCCGCTCCCTAGCAGCAAGGGTTTTCAATATTGTCTAACAGCTGTGGATAGATTCACTCGATGGCCGGAAGCCTGGCCAATGGTGAATATGACTGCAGAAGAGTGTGCCGAAACATTTTTCAGAGGTTGGATATCTCGGTTCGGCACCCCTACCATTGTCACAACCGACCAGGGACGCCAGTTTGAGTCTGCCCTATTTCAGTCTCTAATGAAACTGTGTGGATCTAGGCGCACTACTAGTTACCATCCATGTGCAAACGGCCTCGTAGAGCGCATGCACCGCCAAATGAAAGCCGCTTTAATGTGCCACGATGAGTCATGGCATAAAGCACTCCCAGTGGTCCTTCTAGGCATGCGCGCTGCTATCAAAGAAGACCTTAAATGCTCATCAGCTGAGCTCGTCTACGGAGAACCACTGCGCCTGCCTGGTGAACTCGTCGTACCATCTACTACCTCTCCTGAGCAAACTGAAACTTACACCAGCTTCACCACTCAACTACGCCAACACATGGGACGTTTGAGACCAACACCTGCCTCGCGTCATAGTCAAACTTCCACTTTCATTTCCAAGGACTTCAAAACAGCTTCTCATGCATTTCTACGCGACGACTCGGTTCGGACTTCCCTTCAACCTCCATACACAGGTCCATTCGAAATTTTGAGTCGAGCCAGCGATGGCAAAACTCTCACACTCAATATGAAGGGCAAAGAGATCGTCGTTAGCTGCGATCGCGTCAAACCTGCCTTCGTGGAACGCAACCTTGAAGTCGGAGAGTCGAAAAGCTACGAGCCAAGGCTAGCCACTCATAATCCTCCATTATCCAATAGAACTGTGGCACCCCAAGCTAAAACACCTGCGACTGCCTCTCCTGGCGACTCCATTCTCTCGAAGAAGAATTATACCACTCGGTCTGGCCGTTAAGTTAGGTTTAAAGATAGTAATAGTTACTTTTACTTTACTTAGATAATATTACTTTAATAATAATTGTCAAATTTATGTAATTATCATTACTTGTGTATTTTAATTTTCTCCGTAGGAGGGTGGTGTGGCGATTCACATCCGAGTCGCGTATCACCATAATACGTTAAAATAGAACGCGAGTGCCATCTGTCAGTGTCAGACAGTAAAACGTTAGAATAAGGTGATCATGACAGACAGGTTCGCGGTTTTTCTCTCTGTATGAAATGTTGTTCGTAAAATCTCCTAAATAACTAATTGTTCTAATACATAATACTACTGTGTGGTGTAACTGCGGGAATTGTCCTGCGTGGTGTTTGTATCTCCAATACATCGTGAAGAAAGTGAACCGCCTTTTATTTGCCGGCCGGGGACCCCGTGAACGGTTCCCAAAAACACTTTTGAGATCAGAAGAGACGCTGATCAGCATACCTCCGCTGTTAGCGCAATTAAAGATACAGCAGTATAGTCACCTCTCGTATCTCGAAGTGTAATGGTGAGCGTTAGTTTGCGCACTTGGAATACTTAGAACAAGATAAAAGTTAATAGCCCATACTGACATCTATATATATAGAAGGAGAACCTGAGTGACTAAGGTATTAAGTGACTAGGAATGCACCCACAGCCCAAACTACTGACCCTAGAAACTTGACATTTGGGAAATGGGTGTTTTAATAGTGAAAGTGAGCACTAAGAAGAGATTAATAAAAATTCAACCCTTAAGGGGGAAAAATGGGGGTTAAAAGTTTGTATGAAAGTCCGCCATTATTACAAATCTTACTATTACTTCTTATCTCTGATCTCATAACTCTCACAGATCTCAGAAAAAGTCATAAATATATTAAATATTTTGTAAAATGACTATAGGTATGATTTAATAAATAGTATTAGTAAATAATTAAATACCTCGTGTATTTAATTATTATTTATTTATTAATTATTTTGTTAATTTTAGAATTTCATGAAGATTAATTATTCTAATATAAATTTTGTTAATGTTAGATTTAACAATAATAATCTTATAATAGATATATTTAGATTTGTATGTAATATGTTGTGGTCAAAAAAATATTTCTTATTCTTACTACACATGGTTGTCATACCAACACCATTTGCGCTCCTGCTGGCAGGCTGAATACTGTGTTTCTAGATACTTTTGTATCATCTATGTATCAAATATGTTTTAATCAAATAAATACATAATGTTTCGGTTTCTTGTAAAATATCTCACTTTATACTGAAAATCAAGGTCACCGCTAGATTTATATGGCGCTGCTTGTACCTACCCGCCATGCGTTTCGCGCAGCGAAGGGCGTTCGTCTTTTACTTTGCCGCTATCCTATATTACCTATATTGTGTGCATACCTTACCTTGCCTCGCCTTCGTCTCCTCGCGACCTCTGCTGTCGCGAGCAAGAATTATGTGAGAAAGTGCTTTAACGTGTTTCAAGGCAAAATTTACCGACCCAATTTAGGTTAGCTATCCACTAACTATTTTCTGAAATAGGTACCTATAAAGTCATTTGTTATTCATTATTTTGTATGTTAAAGGCCGGTGTCTTCCAAAGAATGTAGGTATTAATAAGCTTCTGACCCACGTACTAGTACAGTTTAACGGTTTGGCTGCACCACTAATTGCCCACGGCTACGACTTAGAGACCACAGAGGACTCTTTAATTGTTTAATATAGGAAATAGACAATCTTCACGTCTTTTTGTGATAACATCTAACAAGCGACATCTACTCAACGGCCCCAACAACATAAGTAAATGTTACTTTGTAGGCAGGACCCCGTCAACTAATATTTTATTTTTAATGCGATATTTATTGTCCTTCATTAAGATTTGTTGAAGTTTCCACGTACCTCAGTTCTGTGGAACGGTTTGGCTGCAGGAGTATTTCCGGACGGCTACGACTTAGGGACCTTCAAGAGAAGAGCGTACTCTTTTTAAAAAGGCCGGCAACACATTTGTGATCTCTCTTATTTTGCGGATGTCCATGGGCGGCGTTCATTCCTTCTATCAGGACTCGCTTGCTCGTTTGTCCGCCTCTTGCATAAAAAAAAATCAATTATTTTACTTTTTTTTATTGGTTAATGACATACCACAGACGCTATGTCCAGGCCTTTGTTTGCTAGTAGTTGCATAGTTTGTTTGCTTGTACAAAAAATACTTTTCTTACATTAATTTACTTGCTTTCTTGCTAACTTAACAATGCTGCTATAATATTTTAGCGACTATTTTACTTAATATGGTATAATTACGAAATCTAATATTCTTCAACAAGTCTTACTGAAAGATGTCAGTTTTAATAAAACAACCATTTTTAAAGAGTTGTACCACTATTTTATCCACAACTTACACACATACTACAATTTCCACAATTTACACACGTACTCGTGTTGTATGGGCCGGCAATGCGTCAGCAGCATAGAGTACCTTTTATGATGTCAGCAGTATCTCTGATTTTGCGTATTTTCATATGTTGTTTTCATATTTTCATATTCCGTATAAAAATTACCTTACTCAAGTGGCAAAAAGCGGAAACACGAAGTCGTCTTGATGGCGGTTTAGCACGGTGTTAGCGTGAGGTCCGTAAGCACGTATATTACGTAATTAGATGTCAATAAATGAATATGTCATTTTATTTAACTTTTTATTCATTCAGTTTATAATAATGTAACTAACTAATTTTCTGTACCTATAATATTAATTAATATATTTTTTCTTATTTAATACTACATATTGTAAATTATCTTAAGTACGGAATCACCGTCGGGCTGTAGCTGAAAATCAGCGGTTTGCCACTCGGTGAACCAAATTGGTGAGCTATTGCCATTTTGTATCACTGCGACACACAAAGCATAAGCACGTTTACAAACAAATATCCATTTAGTAAGTATAGTTATAATTTTGTATATTGTATTATTTACATGCCTTTTTTTCTTTAAAAGTTGTAAACTTTTATTGTGTGTCTTATATTTCATATTTCTTTATTTGCATATCACATGGTATAAAGGTCTTACAAAATAACATGAACAGAGACATGACGCCCCGTAAGGGCACCGCAAAGTATTAAAGAGCAGGTGTGCTCTCTTAAAAAAAACTAGTATTTAAATTAAGTCATCATCATCATCATAAGCCTATCGCAGTTCACTGCTGGACGTAGGCCTCTCCAATTGTTTGCCACTGTGATCTATCCATGGCTTCTCGCATCCAGCTCTTGCCAGCCATCTTGCGCAGATCGTCCCCCCACCTAGCCAGAGGGCGCCCTGCATTACGTTTGCCAAGACGCGGTCTCCACTCTAGAACTCGTTTCGGTAGTCGGTTCTGCGGCTAATATGGCCACCCCACTGCCACTTAAGCTTGCTAATCCGGTGAGCAATGTCGATGACTTTGGTTCTCTGCCGGACCACTTTATTTCGGATTTAAATTATGTAGGGTAATTCCGGGGGAAATGGCCGCACGGGGGAGATGACCAATAGAAAAAAAAACACCAAATAATTCCCAAGTAACACTACTTACAATTTAGTTTGGTTCAGGTGACTGTGGCCAACAAGTGTCGGTGAATTTTTGTTCGAAAAAATAATAGAAAGTTGAGTAATTTCACTTTATTTTTTTATGACACATTAAGTGCTCAAAAAAAGGTTTTGAAAGTTATGTCTGATTCCGTGGTTTCCTGTTGAAATACAAATATTCTCAATGTTCTATCCTCAAAATTACCTTTGAATTTTAGGAATTGTGGTGTTTACGAAAGCTAGCTACCTCATCCGGAAAATCGGGAGAAATGGCCATAGTATTGATTGGATAGATAGCTATACAATTTTATGTCTAAATTTGGATTTACGTTTCATCTACTTAATTTTCTACTGATGCCTAACCAATACGAATGGAAACCGTCATCAACCTTCGTTACCAAAAACAAAAATAAGACTGAGACTAACTAAGGGAAGATTTGATTCAATGTTATATTTGGATGTTCTGGGTGCATGAAAATTGTACCGAGTTTGAGCATATGTGTCATAAGAATGCCGTTGTAAGAAAAAAAAACCGGCCAAGTGCGAGTCGGACTCGCGCACCGAGGGTTCCGTACAAACCTGCAAGGTTTACAAAGTTCGTTCATTACGACAATCGAGTCATAACTATGGTATTTTTATTGCAAAATGAAATTCATAACATTACAATGGGGAAAGATGGAGGAGCATACATTTAAGACAAAGATCTCTTTATCGTTTAAGTAATCTTTTATTTTATATTAACACATATCATTTCGATAAAAGAACGTCGAAATATAAAGAAGAAGGCTATTTCGTCTTCTTTAAATGTTGCCCTCCCCATACATAGTATAATAACTCGCGGTCATTGCTGTAACTACAATTATGTTTACAATCACAATTTTTTTGGTGGTATAACTACTTAAAATTTTAAGCTTTTCGGAATTTTCCTGTTACCTGTGCTGTAAGCTATTGCTTCTTACCAAATTTCGAGATTCTATGTCAACGGGAAGTGGTCTTTAGGTTTTAATTCCCTTGCGTGTAGTTGCGAGTTTCAAAATATGCGGTATCAATGGTTGTACTTTTGCGTTTTGCGTTTTTGCGTTGACTTAGAATTTTTTTTTCACGGGTTAAAAGCAATTAGATTTAAGTATTTGATATGAATTTCAACTTGATAGCTCTACGCGTTCATGAGGAAAAAAGTAATAAGTTTATATTTATTAAAATATATATATTTTGTAATGTAACTAAAATTTAAGGTTTTCGGAATTTTTACTTTATGTGTGCTATAAAACATTGCTTCATGCCAAATTTCAAGATTCTATGTCGACTGGAAGTACCCTTTAGGTTTTGATTCCCTTGCGAGTACTTGCGAGTTTCAAAATATGCAGCTTAAATTGCTGTTTCTTTTGATTGCGTTGACATAGAAGTTTGATTTTGTTACAGCTTAAAGGTATTATAGACCTGAGTATTTGGTATGAATTTCAATTTAATACCTCTACGCGTTTATGAGAAAATGGGTATTAAGTGTAAAATTATTAAAAAAAATATATATTATGTGATGTAACTAAAAATGTATGGTTTTGGTAATTTTTTTTTTATCTATGCTATAAGACGTTGCTTCGTACCAAATTTCAAGATTCTGAGTTCAGGGAAATACCCTGTAGGTTTTGATTCCCTTGCAAGTGTCGAAAATTTGCGGCATAAACGGCTGTATCTTTTGATTGCGTTGGCTTAGAAGTTTGATTTTTTCACAGCTTCAAGGGACAGTAGACCTGAGTAATTGATATAAATTATAGCTTCATACCTCCACGCGTTCCTGAGAAAAAGGGTCTTGACAGACGGACGGACGGACGGACAACAAAGTGATCCTATAAGGGTTCCGTTTTTTCCTTTTGAGGTACGGAACTCTAAAAAGGAGTCCATAGATCTCAAGGGCAAACGAAAGGCAAAGAGAGTACCGGTCATCTTCCCCCAGCCTCTATGGCCGTCACTCCCGGACACTCTGGGAGAGATGGCCAATCCTAGATTTATTTTAAAGTTTAATATTACGTGTTTTTACAATATTTAAAGTGACTTATTGTTGATTTTCAATAATTATAATAAGTAAAGTTTAATTTTCTTTATTCATTATTGTTTTATTCATCATAATTCCTTCACACTAGAGCCTTCAAGTTACTAGGGCCATCTCCCCGGAATTACCCTAAATATAAGTAATATTAAAATATAACATTGGAATCAAAAAATAACATTTAAGCATGCATTATTAAATCATTTTTAACAATAAATAAATCAAATTACATTTCTCATTAATTAAATATACATTTTTAGGCATTAATTTGGCACTTATTATGTAGGAATAATTCTTTTAAATTATAAAAAGCTTTTCCAATTAAATATTGTTTATGCTTATGTTGATGCAAATAAATAAATTATCTATCTATATATCTATATATGCGGCGTTGATTACTTACCAACAGCTTGTACGGTTGTCGGCTCTAGCATGAACATATTGCTTCCTGAACTCAATCTCTTAGTGTTGCTAGGTACCTTTCATATCGACAAAACCGCCCCCGGGACCGAGGCTTTATTGTTATTACACCTGCTTCCCCAGCCGAGAAGTAATCGTTTGTTTTAATCTGCGATGAGCTGTTTTCATTTAGATAGAAGAGGGTTCCGCTGTTTTCACGTAATCGGCGGACAGCGACGGAAATCAAGCAAGACTCGGAAACAAAATCAAGGCTTAAAAGTGTAATAAAATATTGAGTATTGAAATGCAAGACTCGGGAAATCATGTAATAAACAATTTGTTTGATCAAGACTCAAAAAATTAAAGAATGAAAAATAACGATTCGGAAAATTAACGACTACTCCAAATCAACCATTGCATTTTGCTTTAGATCGATTTATGACCAAATACGAAAAACATCTACGACTTAAAAAATCAAGACTCGAAACAATTGTTGAGAGCCAATTTATCAATATTATGTACTTGATTACTACTTGAGTAAGCACGTTAATGCTGACCCTCGAGAGTTGCTACTTAAGGTGACGGGTAGGGCGCACTAGCGACGGCAATCGATTTTAATTTTTGGCGACTAAACCGGACCTACTTTAAACAAATTCGGGGTTACAACCTCTTGGCAAACATTATTTATAAAATAACCATGCAAAAATGTTGGGTCCGTTTTTGTACGCTAAAAATTGATTCACGCTAAAAGTGGCCATTTTGGCGGTAATCAAAAACGCCCAAGCATCTCATAAAAGCAAGTGTAACGATTGTATTTTTTTAAATGATATAATCAATCAATCAATCAAATAATTCTTTATTTGCATAGGCTTGTATACAGCACTTACAAATCGTCATACATTTTAATGACTTAAAACTATTTATAAGTACTTATGTATAATTTACATGTTAATACATATATATGTTGATACATAAAATATACTAAAGAAATAAATAAACATAATGCGATTCTACCACCGGCTCGGAAAGTTGTTTCTGGTCGAGAAGATCCGGCAAGAAACTCGCCAGTTACTCTTTTTAATCGCCAAACTTTCATACAATGTTGTGTCATCATCATACCAAGCCATACAGTTTAATTGTTACACAAAATAAAATAAAGGAAATAATAATAAAATAAATATTATGAGGTAAACCGAAGCAGACCAGTCCCCAAAGGTGGCACCTGTTCACAAGTATGACGTACGTGTCAGCCATCATTTCACTCAACCATATTAGAGGGAATGTAATGACCCGCCACATAGCGCCACCACCTCAGAGACATTTGAGTGAGCATGACTACTTAGGTTCCCCTCATAGGTCACAAAGAGTAGTAGTTACTTAATCCTGACTAATAAACTGCAGGACGAGGTGTACAATAGTAGGTGGTTAGCATCTTGTCAATTATTGAATAATCAATATAAATCAATTTTTATACATTCAAAATCAAAAATGTCTTTATTCAATAAAGAACATTTATGAATGTCAAATATTATGGTAATTACAATTTTCATTCTTATACAAATTATGATTACAGTGACAGTATGATATACAATGCTTATAATCAATATCGTTTAGATAAATCGTCAATGAAAAATTATGAAATGAATTATACATTAGAGGACAGGCGAAGAGATCAACATGTCCAGGAATCCTTATCATTCAAATAATCCTCTACTTTATAGTAGCCTTTCTGCATTAGGCAGTTTTTTACATGCAACTTAAACTTATGTACCGGTAAATCAATAATATTTTGAGGTAACTTATTAAACATTCTAATGCTCAATCCTACAAATGAACTTCCAATTTTATGAAGTCTTAGATTTGGGACAGCAAGCCTATGTTTATTTCGCGTGTTAAAGCTATGAAAATCTGATTTTTGCGAGTAAAGGTGCAAGTTCTTGCGTACAAACATAATACAATCAAAAATGTATTGAGATGATACAGTTAAAATATTGATTTCCTTGAATACTTCTCTGAGTGAGTCACGTGATCTAAGACCGTAGATGGCACGGATGGCCCTCTTCTGCAAAATGAAGATGGCTTGTAAGTCAGCACCGGATCCCCACAGTAGTAGACCATATGACATCAGACTATGAAAATAGCTAAAATAAACCAGTCTCGCTGTCCCGATATCAGTCAGATTCCTTATCTTTCTAACTGCATATGCAGCTGAACTAAGTCTTCCTGCCAAGACAGCAATATGAGGGCTCCATTGCAATTTTGTATCCAGAGTGATACCTAGAAAAACTGTGGAGTTTATGACTTCGATAGGTTCGTTATTCATGACAATATTCATTTTTACCTGCCTTACATTTGGCATTGTGAACTTAACACATTTTGTTTTCTTTGAATTAAGAACCAAGTTATTATAAGTAAACCACTGTAGTACTTGAGAGAGTGTGTTATTTACTTCGTCAACATTTTTCTTTTGCCTATCAACCTCAAAAATCAAGGATGTATCGTCAGCAAATAACACTATCTCACATAGATCATTGGTATAGTAAGGAAGGTCATTTATATAGATTAAAAAGAGCAAGGGCCCCAATATAGAGCCCTGGGGCACACCCATGGTTAGAGGGGCGCCAGAAGAGTTAGTTCCATTGACATTGACTTTCTGAATCCTATCTGATAAGTAAGATTTGATTAGACTTAGTGAGGTGTCTATGACACCGTAATGCTGTAACTTCATTAGCAATGTTTCATGATTGATGCAATCGAATGCTTTAGACAAATCACAGATTATTCCTCTAATAGCATCTCGCTTTTTCTCCCACGCATCAAATACATGTTTGATAAGCGCCACTCCAGCATCAGTAGTGGATTTCCCTTTTGTGAATCCAAATTGCTTACTGTGCAATATTTTATTCAAGTTTAAATGAGACAATAACTGAGTGAATATTACTTTTTCAAAAATTTTGCTGAGAGCAGGCAGTATAGAAATAGGTCTGAAGTTAGACGGGTCACTTTTCTCACCCGACTTGAATAACGGTATTATTTTACTGTATTTCATCATATCGGGAAATTGACCGTCGTCAACACATTTATTAAATATTATTGCTAAGTGGGGTGCGATAGAATGTATAATAAACAAGCATTTGACTTCAATCACATTTGTTTTATTAATTTTCGCACTTTTTGCTCAATCACACTTGATGTTAAGGTGACGGGTGGGGCACACTAGCGACGCCAATCGCTTTTAATTTTTAGCTACTAAACCGGATCTATTTTAATCAATTTCGGGATTACAATCTTTCGGCAAACACTTATAGCTACTATTTATTATTTAATAAATAGTATCCGAATGGTTATTTAACCATGCACAAATGTTGGGTCCAACGCGTACGCGAAAAATTTATTCATGCCAAAAGCGGCCATTCTTGGCGTGAATCAATTTTTCGCGACCAAAACGTACACACGTAGTGTGTATACGCATGTAAACGGGTCAAAACGCAGTTATTTTTATATTTAGGTAAGTACATACTCGTAGTAGCATCTGCTCACAGCTTGACGCTGATGTACACGCGTGTAAATGGATATGTAAGTACATAGGTACTGGTAGTAGCACCTGCTCACAGCGCGACGCTGATGTACACGCGTGTAAATGAATATGTAAGTACATAGGTACTCGTAGTAGCATCTGCTCACAGCTTGACGCTGATGTACACGCGTGTAAATGGATATGTAAGTACATAGGTACTGGTAGTAGCACCTGCTCACAGCTTGACGCTGATGTACACGCGTGTAAATGAATATGTAAGTACATAGGTACTCGTAGTAGCATCTGCTCACAGCTTGACGCTGATGTACACGCGTGTAAATGGATATGTAAGTACATAGGTACTCGTAGTAGCATCTGCTCACAGCTTGACGCTGATGTACACGCGTGTAAATGGATATGTAAATACATAGGTACTCGTACATCTACTCACATCTTCAGGCTTTCACGTTCGTGGTCACAAGCGCACTGGAGGTGCACGCCGTCGTCTGCTACGCCCGGCATAATCTTCGGATACCCTCTCGTTTTCGTTATTTACACTGCCATTAAAAATATATATATAATCCGCCGTTTGAGATCTTAAAGTCTATGTATAAATGGAAGTGCCAAATAATAGTACAGTTCTAAAAAAACTATCTGCTCTTTATTATCCCAACTAGTAGGTATTCCTCCCACAAATGAAAAGCTCCCTTGTGTCTCGTAAAGTCGTCACTGCTACCGCAGAACTAAGTGATTGACTTCTTCTGTTCAAGTTTGTTTGTATGTTACTGGATATTGGACCCTGGAGACCCTTTTTAACCGACTTCAAAAATAGGAGGTGGTTCTATGTACTGTTAGTAATGTTTTTTGTTTCTTTTTTATGTATGTACACCGATCTCTCCGCCAATTATTGACCGATTTGCACAGTTCTGCTGCCCATTAATTACCTACACATTAAAAAGAATGTAAAAAATCTACGAAAAAATCTCCTTCAAAAACCATGCGCCGACGTGGGTAAGATCTTTAACTGTACAATGTTACCTACATTGGACAGACTGTTATGAAATGTTATCTGAAGTGTATGAGGTGTTAAAAATATTATTTTATACTTTTTAGTTCTTGGTTTTTGAAGGCGGTTTTTGTTACTTCATAATAAACAGAAATGTTTTTATTTACTCTTTTTCTGAATTCAAATAAATTCTACGGAATCATTTGTTAGATGTCCGCAATAATAATATATTTTTCTTTTCTCGGCGCTCTGTTTTGCTACCTAGAGCAAGTAAGTTACAGACTAGTCAAACAATCAACCAGATGGCGATAGGCCGGCTCGACCGAATTGATACCACGGCCTCACAAAAAACAGGCGCAAAGCAGTGCCTGCGCTGTATGAGTAGGGTACCGAGGCCCAATAGGGGAGGGGAAAAATTTTCTGCGAAACAAAACCGCCTTCAAAAACCACGACAAAAAATACACGACGGTCTTTTTTTTTCGCAGAAAAATTTTTTTTCAAGCTTTTTAGTGTCTCCTATTTTTGGTAAAAAAATCCTGATCATCAGATCCTGATCCTTATCACGGTACCAATCCGGGACAGATAGTCCCGGATTGGTACTTTCAAACTAAAAAAGAATAATCTAAATCGGTTCATAAATAGCAAAGAAATCGGCAAACAAACATAAAAATAAATATATACATGTCGAAATGAGAACCTCCTCCTTTTTTTGAAGTCAGTTAAAAAAGGATGGCATCGCACTCTACTGGTGTTGCCGATAGATCTTTCCACTAGGTGATCCGTCTGCTCTTTTGCCACGTATCACATTAAAAAATCCATTCATTGCCAGCAGTTCCCCTTGCCTAACTGCAATCTCCACCAAGACCTCCTCATTTTGGCGTGTAATTCAAGTCCAGTCACTCAAGGTCCAAACTGAAAACCAGCGCGGCAGCGGCTGCAAACCGCTGCAGCACATGCTGAGCTTGGACCTTGTTGACCACTTCACTTTGTTCCTTTTCTTCTTTCTTGGTCCTAGTGACCAATATTTATGTATTGACTTATTTTATTTGTTTTTGTTTAAATATTTTTTCCTATGCATTAGTGTGCATGTTTATGTTATGTGTCCTGTCTATGTAAATATTTTATGTGGTCAATAAAACATTTATTATACTTACTTTTTTACTTACTTAATTCCCAGTTGCGTCCAAAGCTGTAACTTCGGAGCCTGGTGGACCATGATTCAGGATTCGAAGTCTGGTAATTACAATGAAGCGACTACCATCTGACCTTCGCAACCCTTTTAAACTGGGGAACCAGACCAATTACTGCATCACGGCTACACGTCAGAATCATTATATAAAATATTGTAGGTGATAAATAGGTACGCTTAATGTCCCTAGCTTAAAATCACGACAAAGACACATCGTCGTCAGCCCATTTAAGTCCCCACTGCTGGGGCACGGGCCTCCATAAATCACATGAGGGGTAATTACCATACTCACCACGCTTGTCAGACGGGTTGGCGAGGGTTTTGATATAAATGCAGAGTTTTCCTTCTCTGGGTGCTGATGATCATGCCAGCAGCTTTACCTTAGTCGCCTTTTAGGACACCTCGGTAAGAGTGAGGGTGGCCTATTCTACTCTGCCGGGGACCACACGGCAACATGCATATGACAAAGGCACGCCAATACAAAAAAACACATATCTTATTTTGCACCACAACATATAATCATAGACATGCACTTTAACCAGACTGAGCCTTTTCATAGAAAGCCATACTTGAAAAACCAGGCGAAGCCGTTAGTACTGGAGTGACGTGCTGGGCGACGTTCTTTCTCTACCGCACTCGTATAGAGATGCATTAAAGCTGCGTCACGGTCGGTTGGATTTCTTTCGCACTCTGTGACGAAAATGGCACATTCCGTTTAAAGCGGGCGTTTTCTAGTAACGCATATAATTGATCCTAAGCAACAGATTTCATAGACAAAAGGAAGAATAAAAATCATAAATAATATGTATGTAGCCTGCTACGTCGGCAACAGTAGGTATCCACAATTTTTAAGAAACTATCCTACATATAAAGTGATCTGTGAAACTATCCTAGACGTGCATATTTCCTCACCATATTTTCCCTCACCGCCGAGCTAATGGTTGAAATATATACATAGATTTCATGAAGTTTCATGAGTGCATGCACGAACTATAACCACTACGCCATGTATGGAAGGCCATTCTTATCCACTAAGCAATCATCGTCGAGCTATTATTAGTGGCTATCTAATACCTTCTGCACATAATAATTCCATGTCGACAGTTTCCAGCCATTCGTCTTCATCGTTTGTGTTCGCCTTGGTTATTTTTCTGCTCTTCAAGCGTTGATTAGATTAACTTTTCGTGGAAGACTTTATTTTCGTTTGGAAAGCTTTATTTAATATTTCTTTGATGGATTTTAAGTGGAAGGCCCTCCAGTGATATTTCGGCGATCAATCTCAACGAATGAAGTACGCAAGACAGTGTGGAAGCACAAAATAAATAGACCAAAAAACATGATCATACCTATCTATATGTATAGGTATGTAACAAACAGGTCTACTAAAATAGCCAGACGGCTAATGCAGCTCTCCTAATCCTAATCCTCTTTAAAATCACAAATGCCTACATCCAATTACAAGTGTAGGTACGGATAGCCACGCATCAATGTTCGGTCGCGGTCAAAAAGTGTTTACCACCTTAAGGATCATAATCGCACGCACACATGTAGGTGATAAGTTCTATATGTCTATTACATAATGATCATAGATATGGTATCTTTTTTAATGATATGACAGTTGACAGTTCAAAAGACTTTAAAATAAATTTTATGACGTGTCCATGTCCAGTACATTTTGATTTTTTTATACATATAATTCATCATCATCATCATCATCAGCCCATTTATGTCCCCACTGCTGGGGTAAAGGCCTCCCTCAATCACATGAGGGGTAATTACCATACTCATCACGCTTGGCAGACGGGACATACATTAATTGAGTTTTATTTACATATAATTAAAACTCAATTAATTAAAGAGATCCGACTCTAAACACCGGACGATTTCGTCTTCGAACATATGGTGTGTCGTTAAGCACACGACATTGGCAAAGTTAAATCAAAATTCGTTAGACGCCATAGCACAAAAAAAAATTATGACAAATGTCATGTCATTTCAAAGAAATTATGTTTTTTATGGCTGCTTCGTATCTTCTACTTAGTTTGTGGCTGCTTCTGTGTTGTATCCTCTTTATGTGTCTATTTCATATTTACTTTAAAAAGGTAATATGTAAATAAATATAAGGCTTTTTTGCCTTTAGTGCAAAAAATGTGATATAAAATCAAATTTCAAAACTGGTAAATATTTTTTAACCGCCACTGTACCTAACAGATTTTTGCTACCTAACTAGGATAGGACCCCCGCCACTTCGTACGGTCTTTGGAAAGCTTGAAAATCATCGCGTTAATTCCCGTCTTTACTAATTCCAAGAGATCCATTAGGCATTTTACTGTTCCTTACGTAGGCCTCCTGTACATTAACACAAATCCTGTTTACCTGAATAGTTAATAGTTGATACTGAGCCAATACTCAAGAGCGTTGGTTAGGGATGTCACATTCTAATTGAAAAAAGGCTCGGGAATATCCTCCGTATTTAAAAGATACCTAATCAATTTTATATCTAACTATTGGTTGCCGGCGGCATCGATCGCGAATTCGGTTTGCCACAAAGTAGCCTATGTCACTCTCCAGAGGGGCGGCTCTAGCCCAAGAAGCGCCTTGGCACAATCAATAACCTGGCGCCCTCTTGTTTCAAAATGCGCGAACAAAATGGAATACTTACAACATGTTCGACTACCTATGGGCAGTAGCTTCATTGTAATTATCAGACATCCCGAATCCTATATCATGTTCCAAACGTAGGTACTTCGAAGCGACAGCATTGGACGCATCTGGAAATCACACGCTCAGATCTGGAGATCGATCTACTCGCGCCCACTCCTTGCGGAGCGTGACAGTGGAGTCTGTATGTGTAGCGAGGGGCTCTCGGCGCCCTCTAACTTCCGGCGCTGGGTGCACCGCACCTCCTGGACAATAGGTAAAGACGCCCCTGACTCTCCGTCCCTTTATCTATCTCCACATAAAAAATCACGTTAATGCGTCGCTCCGTTTTGCCTTGAAACACGGAGAAACAGACAGACGCACACACTTTCACATTTCTAATATTACTACTTTGAATTTAAACATGTGACAATTATACTTGCTGCGTAGGTTTTTTTGTGAGGAATAACATGGTCAGCTTCGAGTTAAAAGAATGGGAACATAAGCAAAGCACTGAATTTTGGAAAAGACTACCTCGACTAGAACAGTCCAAGGCGTTGATGCAGCCGTTCGATCAGAAACGAGCTGTAGAAAAAATAAAACTGAGCAGAGGACATGTTAGGGAACTCACTCGGACCCTCATGGGACACTGCAAATTAAACAAACACCTGCACAACATGGGCCTTTCAAAATCTACAGGTTCTGTCGCGAGGACGAGGAAACGATTATCCACATCCTCGGCGAGTGCATAGCGCTGCAACACTCCAAAATCCTGCACCTGGGAGCACACATGATCTCGGCAGACGAGATCAAAAGCTCCCCCATCAGCTCTATTCTCGGGTTTATCCTGGAGCTGGAGCTACATGAGGTGCTGTAATAAGTTCTGGGGCTTCTACAATCTCTACTGGTCGCAGTGGCTATGAGACGCAATGCTCAACCCATTTCTTTCAAATAAATAAATAAAAAAGGTATATGCATATACACTCGTGGGGTGCGAGTATAGACGCAAACAGTGTGCGAGCGAGAAGTGAATAGATGCGCCGCCATTCCTGATCCCATTCTTTATCCGCACGGGTTGTATATACATAGGTAATCATAATCATAAAATCTTTATTGTGAATTACAGGTATACATGAAATGAAGTTTTTACAATTAAGATACAATAGTTTAACTGTGTTCCGCCTAATTGGCCGTTACATTATAAAGGTATGAAGTTAATATAGTCTATAGGTAGATACATATGGTATCCAAAAGCTTTTAATTCAATGTCAGGTCAGATAAAAAGTCACTAACAGCATTAGCATTTTTGTACCAGGAATTCATCCAGTTTCAATTTGAATGGCAGTGATTTGGTAATGTGGCGGATATTACCAGGAAGTTTGTTGTATATCCTAGGCGCGCAGCAGAGTATGCTCTTGTTCATCAATGCTGACCTACTAGGTATACCACTTTATTTTTGTTTTTCTTATTCGCTATTCTTAAGTAGAATTTTAGACTATCAAACGTACAAATGATTTAAAAGCTTTACCATTATTTGCATATTTGCACATGAATAAGTGATATTTGTTACTCGTAGAACTTTTTTTTCGGAAAAGTCCCGTCATCCCTAATGTTGGTAACAATAAAATTCCATTTAAGTACGCAAGCACTGGCTAAGCCTAAGGATCCCCATTAAGTATTCAGGATACACGAAATAACAGTAAGTAAACATTGCTGAGGGATAATGTAGAATTGTATAATTAAGTAGGCACGAAACGCCTATATAAAAATCTTAGTCATCCTTTTGACGATCCGTTTGGATCAATGGTAGTGAACGCTGCCTCTGGTGCAAGGGTTGCTGGTTCCACTCCAGCACAGTACAAACATTTGCGTACATGTACATGTTTGTTTGTATTGGTCTGGGTGCCGCACTCACGCAGCGAAACACAGTGGAGACACTGCTTCACGCTGTAACATCAGTAGCAACTGATTAAATGAATCAATCGGAGCAATCAAATCTTACAATAAAGTTAAAATGGGGAAATTTTTTTTCATTATCGGGTAACATTGAGCATTTTAAGGTATCGCTTGTATTATTAGCTTATAAAACACAACACACTATGAAATAAGATAAGATAAGATAAGAAACAATTTGTTGACCACAACACATTACACATAGAACAAAACAGAGAAAACAAGGTACAGAGACAAAGAGTTGCGGCCAACAAGGCTCAGCCTCAGCATATGCTGCAGCTGCCACACACAGCAGCTGCAGCGCTGATTTTCAGGCTGGACCTTGGGTGACGCCTTTTCATTGAAAAAAAATATTATAATTATATAAATATATTATAACTAGCTGACCCGGCAAACGTTGTTTTGCCATATAAATAAAAGGGTTGATCGTAGAAGGGTGAAAATTGAGGATTGTATGTATTTTTGTATGTTGTATCATAAAAAAAGAGAAATTAAAAATTTTGTCTAAAAAATAAAAATAAAAATTTAGGGGTGGACTACCCCTAACATTTAGGGGGATGAAAAATAGATGTTGGCCGATTCTCATAGATACCGGATAAGCACAAAAAATTTCATCAAAATCGGTCAAGCCGTTTCGGAGGAGTATGGCAACGAAAACTGTGACACGAGAATTTTATATATTAGATAAAGAAAATGAAAAATTACATATACAAAACAAAGAAATAATAACACAGAGATACATCATAATCAATTTAAAAACATTAAAATTATATTAAAAAACACACACACAAAAAAAGAAACAACAAAAAATGTTAAAGGCTTGCCTGTGAAAAGTGATGTTATTACACTTCTCATGCTTTACCAAATCATTGCGTCATCAGATGCGTTTGACAGGCATTGACATTGATGACTACGGAGCGGGCGTTAGGAGCCGGACGGCTCCATTTGAGGTGCTTTGAATTGTGGGCACAGACTATGTTACTAGTCTTGTTATAATTCTATGGTGTTTTCTATGTATAATAAGCAATGATCGGTGTACGTAGAGCAATTTTTGCTACTTGCGATTTTGTCAAATAATATGGACAGGCCTGGAATCCCAGGAACCGGATTAAAGATATACTTTATACGATTAATAGTTATTTTCGTTTATACATACGAGCATTAGCAGCATCAGCCTTACGAACTTATTCACAAACGCTTTGTAATACCATGTTAATTTAAAAAAGACCTATTTGTTCTTTCGAAATTCAAGAATTCAAGATACGTACGTTTGTGAGAAAGGAACAAACCGCAAGTAAATATGGTGGTATCGAATGTTTATGGATAAGCCCTTTCATGATTAAAATGCGTTAAATATTTAACTCTAAAACTAAAAAAATATTTATTAACATCTATGTTTATAGACAATGAACCCAAATAGCTCTACCTACTCCGATCATTGATTTAAATAAGTATGTAAGTATTTACAAAAGAAAAGTATTAAATTAATATATTTGTAATTACGCTGTTGATTCTGATATCCGTAACACAGGTGCTTTAGCTACCTATCTCGGAGTCAGATCAATGTGTTTGATGTTTGATATATATTTATCTATTTATCCTGCTGTTTAATCGGAATGTGAGGGAAGTCATTACGGAAGACGACAGGAATCCACCCTTACACTGTGCAAGTTCCACCAGCTCGTACTAAGCGTTTCGCTTCCTCTTTCTTGGTACGAACTGCTAAGGAATGGAACAACTTGCCGGCTTCTGTATTCCCAGAGAGCTACAATTTGGGTGTCTTTAAGTCGAGAGTGAATAGGCTTCTTCTGGGTAAGCACGCTATCCTGACTTCGATCAAGACAAGCAATTACAGAAAGTAACAACTAGATCTCGAGCCCATCTCGGCTAATTTCTACGTTATTTGTCCTACAGATCGCCGAGATTGCGAGCTCTTGAAAAGGGGTTCCCTTTAGCATTCCATTTAGAAGGGTGGAGGGAAACTTAGAGAGTGAGGAAGTTAATTTATGTGATCTTGTACAGATGGGAACTCATTTCAAAATTGAAAAGGGGAAATGTACAAACATACTGTCTAATACATGCAATACCTAGGTACTCTAATTTACGTACAGTAGGCTAAATGTGGGAGAGCCACGCTTAGGCATGAATGGGCCGGCTCGACCGGAGTGATACCACTGCCTCACAGAAGACCGGCGTGAAGCAGCGCCTGCGCTGTGTTTCGCCGTGTGTGTGAGGTTACCGGAGGCCCAATGGGGGGGAAGGGGAAGAGGTTGGCAGCGCACTTGTGACACCACTGGTGTTGCAGGTGTCCACGGGCGGCGGAATTGCTTACCATCAGGCGATCCGTCTGCTCGTCTGCCACCTCTCATATAAAAAAAAAACAGTACCTTGTAAACTTCTTGTTATACGCGTACTGTGTCTCTAAAGAGGCCTTTTGATCTCGCGAGTCAATCGCGTACGATTCGCGGGCCAATTGTGTGCGTCTGGCGAACGTTTCGCGTATTGAAAGTACGCAGCGTCATCTTATACATATTTAGAATGCAGTATGCAACTATTGATGATCTGGTGAAGGTCGCGAGAGTCCCTTGGATGCGGGCGGCACAGGACCGATCTGTGTGGAGATCATTGGAGGAGGCCAAAGTCCAGCAGTAGTGTTGCGGAACTATCGGTTTCCCTATTGATAGTTAACCTCGAAAATCATTCAGACTATCGATAGTACTGCTATTGGTCAAAACTGTCGATACTATCGATAGTAAAATTTGATCAATACTATTGATAACGCCAATACTATCGATTGTTTAATGCCCGATACTATAGATAGTGTCTGGGTCGTGTGCTCACAACCCTGTCAGTCAAACTCGTACGGAGATCAAGGCCCTGATGGGTGAATGAAAACGCGTATGTGTAGGTATCCGGCTCGAAGGACCAAAATGTCTGGGTCGTGTGCTCACAACCCTGTCAGACAAACTCGTACGGAGATCAAGGCCCTGATGGGTGAATGAAAACGCGTATGTGTCTGCCGAGTGCACTAAATTATTGATGTGTCATACAAATAAAAATACAATAATTAGGTCAGGCGGAGCTGGCCAAAGAGTATGAAAATACAGAATGTACAAATGTACGATGTTGGCTCGTACAGATAGTAAGTATTGAGTTTTCTATCAGAATCAATCAAAAACTATATAGTACAAAACTATCGATAGTATCAATAGTTTTGTACTATCGATAGTCATCTGTTTCGATAGTATTGCTGCCTGATGTGATTTTTGAATCAATAGTATCGATAGTATTAACGTTATCAATATTATTGATCTAATTTTACAACACTATCCAGCAGTGAACGTATATTAGCTGAAACGATGATGTTGATGATTCGACTATTCCGACTACCTTTTTGGCCGCAAAAAGGTAGTCGGAAAAGTCGGATCATCAACATCTTATGCTCTGTACCGTTTTTTTATTATTTGTTATATGTAGGTATTATGTGTTGTGATCAATAAATAGTTTTTCTTTCTTTCTATTCATTATATCTAAATAGGTAGGCCTACTTACTAATGAAAACGCTCACTCTACGCCTACCGTAGCTCCGCGTCAGGCAAAGATTAGGCAGGCTGATTAATTTAGTCTAGAGAGTCCTGTAATTGGATTCTGTTGTTAAGATGTTGGCTTATTGAAGTTGGGAACTGCCGCAATCCGCTCTTTCCGGTTCGAGTGGCTCGATTATAGTAATTATATCTGTTATCTGAAGCCCAAATATTTAGGTACAATTCCGATATTTTGAGAATTAGATAGATACTCTTTATTGCAAAAATGAGTGATGGTATCTCAGTGGATAAGAATGCGCCTTCCATGCGGCGGGTCGTGGTTCGAATCCGAACATACACATCTAGGTTTTTAAAATCTATATGCGTATTTTTACCATTCGCTCGACGGTGAGGGAAAACAACGTGAGGAAACATGCACGTTTCGGATAGTTTCTGAAAGTTGTAACCATGATTCAATCGGTCTGGATCCCCTGTTGAGGGGTTGCGAAGGTCAGACGGCAGTCACTTGATTGTAATTACCAGAATCCTCAAATGTTAAATCATGGTCTAAGTGTACCCTGGGCTTCAAAGCGACTGCTCTGGACGCAACCGGAAACGACACGATAAGGCAAGGAGGACTCTTTATTGCACAAAGTTTACAAATCCTAAACTATGGGTTATGCTAGTACAATGTAGGCAGTCTTATTGCTAAAAGCTATCTCTTTCACACGGGTTTAACACGGGCCTCGGGTTTGAGAACAAATATAACGGATTAAAAGGCAATAAGGCTGTTTCAAATTTTGACATAAAAATATTTTTCGATTCACTCACGATTTTGTCCTAGCTAGCTAACATGCTGCGCCACAGATTTCTACTTATTTTTTATGTGGTAGGTGGCAGACGAGCAGAGGGATCGCCTGATGGTAAGCGATTGCCGCCGCCCATAGACACACGCAACTTGGGCGGATTGGGCCTCCGGTACCCTCACCCACGCAGCGAAACACAGCACAGTGCTACTTCACGCCGGTATTCTGTGAGGCAGGGCGTGTCACTCCGGTCGAGCCGGCCCATTCATGCCGAAGATAAAGATAAGAGATAAAGATAAAAAAATCTTTATTCAATGGACAACATTTCAAAATTGCTAAGCTCCGAAACAAAAAATACCATTTCTTTATTTACTTTTCCGCTGCGCGAATATATATTTATTAATTTTTTATATTGCTTATTTACTGAGAAAAAAATTAAAAACTAAAAAACGTAAGATGACGTCATCGGACGGCAGAATGTAAAATATTTCTTTGCTTAGCACATTATAGTTTTAAATTTACGAAATGCCAAACCCATGACATGCAACTGTCAAAAAAAGACAACTTGTCAACGTTGAATGGGATTCGGCGGGTAGGGCTAAAACAAGCCGCATCGGCTGATGCAATTCAAAGGTTTTAAATTAGTATCTTGTGGTTTTTAGTGTTCAAATTTGGTGTTTATTTGTGCAGTGAAGTGCCGCAAAGTGATCCTAATAATAAGAATCGTTGGATTGTATCGTTTTAACACTGCTATTGTGTGTCGAGTGAGTTGTCTCGTGACAACTTGCTTGGACCAAATAGAGTCTTAAAACCTGCGATTGCTTTTAGAGTGATATCCGCTGAATCCGTAGGTCGATAAAACGTAAAACACCGGCGTTTTATTGAGTGACTGTGACTTTGACTGACTTCGATTGTTGACTACCTACTTATTCTCAATAAGTTACTTGACATTGGCGAATTATCTTCGGGTAGAGCCATAATAATAAAAAAAAAAATAATAAAAAAAACGTTGAATGAATGAATGACGTTGACATTGTTGACACTAGTATTATTTACCTTTGACAGTAGTACCTTTTTTTATTAAAACAATGATAAGCAAAGGAATATCGCTGTATTCAGCCGTCCGATGACGTCATTTGGCGCTTACGTCTATTTAGAATATAAAGAATTTTAATAATTATTTTATGCATGAAAATGGACAAATTTCGAAAAAAGAAAAAATATGGGTCCGTTCATTTTATGTCTATTTTCATATAAAAAAAACAATATGGACATGTTAAAAATATGAAATGTTGTCCATTTAGGTCCACACAGAACACTTATGAATGCCAAAATAGTACATATTATCTACCGCTGGTTCGGAATGTCGATTTCTACTGAGAAGACACCAGCAAGAAACTCAGTAGTTACTCTTTTCAAATATTGATGATGTTACAGAGTTTCAATTGAGAAGAGACAAAAAAAATACAATTATGAAAGTTAATAGACTACTATGAATAACAACTCAAAAGATTAATCAATTAACATGACCAAGAATCCTTATCATTTAAATAGTCTTGTACACTATAGTAACCTTTCTTCATTAGGCAGGTTTTAATATGAGACTTAAACTTATCCAGTGATAGGTTAATGACATTTTGTGGTAGCTTATTAAATATCTTAATACTTAAGCCAACAAACGAATTACCGATTTTATGAAGTCTGAGGACCGGGACGGCAAGCCTATGTTTATTTATGGTGTTAAGACTATGACTATCGGACTTTTTTGGAAAAGTGTGCAAGTTCTTACGTACATAGATACATAATGCAGTCGAGGATAAATTGGGAAGCCACGGTTAAAATATTTATATCTTTAAATATTTCCCTAAGTGAGTCACGTGATCTAAGGCTGTATATAGCGCGGATGGCCCTTTTCTGTAATACAAAAATAGTTTGTATGTCAGCAGCAGACTCCCACAACAGTAGACCATATGACAATCATACTGTGGAAATAGCTGAAATAGACCAGTCTTGCCGTCTCGATATCAGTCAGACGTCTAATTTTTCTTACTGCATATGCAGCGGAACTTAGTCTTCCTGCCAAGGCAGCAATATGGGGACTCCACTGCAATTTCGCATCTATAGTTATACCGAGAAAAACTGTGGAATTAATGATTTGAATAGATTCATTGCTCATCTTAATACTAGTATCGACCTGCCTTACATTTGGCATGGTGAATTTTACACATTTAGTTTTCTTTGAGTTAAGAAGTAAATTGTTGGTCGTAAACCAGTGCAATACCTGTGAGAGAGTATAATTTACGTCGTCAATGGATTCTTTATATCTATCGACCTTAAAAATCAAGGAAGTGTCGTCAGCAAATAACACTATCTCACATAGATCTTTCGTAAAGTATGGAAGGTCATTTACGTATATTAAGAACAACAAAGGCCCCAATATTGAGCCTTGGGGCACACCCATTAATAGAGGAGCGCCAGAAGAGTCGATTCCATTAACATTAACCCTTTGAATTCTATCAGACAAATAAGATGAATCATATCAAGTGCGTTATTTAATACACCGTAATGCCGTAACTTCATCAATAGTGTTTCATGATTAACGCAATCAAATGCTTTCGACAAATCACAGAAAACACCTATTGCATCCTGCTTTTTCTCCCACGCATCAAAAACATGTCTGATAAGAGCCACTCCTGCATCAGTAGTGGATTTTCCTTTAGTAAATCCAAACTGTTTTCCATGCAGTAATTTATTAATATTAAAATGAGATAAAAGTTGAGTAAATAAAATGTTTTCGAATATTTTACTGAGTGCTGGCAATATGGATATTGGCCTAAAATTAGACGGGTCACTCCTTTCTCCAGATTTGAATAAAAGTATGATTTTACTAATTTTCATCTTATTTGGAAATTGACCCTCGTCAACACATTCGTTAAATATTATAGCTAAGTGGGGGACGATAGATTGTATTATATTTTTTATTATATCTATCGAAATTCCCCATGCGTCCTCAGTCTTTTTAATATTTAAATCTTTAAATGTTTTAAGAATAATCTCTGAGTTTACATGACTAAATCTAAAAGATGTGGTGCCTCATCTACATGCGACTTGATGAGAGAAGCAGCGAGATGCGAACTCGAGTTTAATGTTTTAGTGGTAGTGACTGGAATGTTTGAAAAGAACGACTCAAATGTGTTTGCCACTTCAGAGTCTGGATCAATAGATTTGCCATCAATTTTAAGAGATAGCTTGCTATGTTGTGTTTTGTTTTTGCAAGTCTCTTTATTTATAATTTTCCATGTAACTTTACTTTTATTACTAGCTTTCATTATCTTATTTTTAAAGTAATTTGATTTGGCCACTGCGCATACTTTTTTAAATAGCTTTGAATATTTCTTAACATATTTCTAATGTCGTTGGGTCATTAGAGTTGGCCTTAATATCATACAATTCAAATAGCCTCTTTCTACTTTTATAAATACCTGTAGTGGTCCAGTCACTGAATTTGGTTTTAGAGGTATTTGTTTTAATGGTTCTTTTGGTAAAGATACCATTTAATTCTTTTTCAACGACATTAAATAATTTATCATAATGTTGGTTTACATTTCCTTCATTATAGGACAATGTAGACAACTTTTGTGAGATAGTTTCTTTAAATTTATTTTTACGGTTTTCAGTGATTGGTCTACATACAAAAACTATATGAAGAAGGGGCATGACGGTGCTCAAACACAGTCATTTGACCTCTATGGTCAGAATTGATAAAATTTATTATGGACTTGTCCATTACTTCACAGTTACAAAATATGTTATCTAAACAAGTAGCTGAGGTGGGTGTGACTCGCGTGGGTTCGTTGAAAAGATGATGTAAATTAAATGATTTAAAGAGATTCAGAAAACTAACAGAGTTCTGAGAGATATCTAAAATGTTGATATTAAAATCTCCACAAACAACTACTTTTTTATTAGATGAACATATCTTGCTCAAAACTTCTTCCATAATGGATTCAAACATGGTAAAATTCCCATTTGGGGGCCTATACATGCAGACAATGACATGCCGCTCCAGCTCTGCACATGCTAACTCAATAGTTCGCTCAACTGAGAGTGAGACAATATCTTTACGTTCTTTAAATTTAACTGTATTATTCAATAAAATAATTGACCCGCCTCTGATTGCCATCTTTCTCGTGAACGAACTACTGACGTTATAGTTATCTATAATGATAATTAATTCATGCTGTCTTAACCAGTGTTCTGTAATACATAAAATATGGATATTCATTTCATTTAAAAATAACTCTAATTCTAGTTCTTTGCCAGACAAACCCTGGATATTCTGATGTATAAGGTTCAGATGACTAGGGTTTCCTTTTGTTATTGATTTGCCAGAGGATTCCTCTATTGTCTCATATTGTAATTTAAATTACTTGGAATCACTTCCAAACTCTGAGTAACCAGGTTATTAATATTAAAAGCGTGGCGCACCCACGATATTAGGATTTCCATATCCAATCCCTACAAGCACATCTCCTTAGGTCAGCAATCCAACAAGTGGCAGAACTTCCTTTACGCTTTCTTTACAAACGGCTTCCCCAACCATCCCATGCTTCAACGAATTGGTTCTATGGCAGGCGTAGCCCATTGCGAACTAATTTAACGGGACTCAGAACATATTGAAGACATTTACCCTTTGACGTAGGTATACCTATACCGTTCAACTGCCTCGTTGGCGCAGTGGGTAGCGCGTCGTACTTTAAAGCAACGGCTGCGCTTGGGGTCCCGGGTTCAATCCCCGGGTCGGACCAAAAATTTGTACCTAAGTTTTCGGTAAGAAATTCCTAGTGACATCCCAAAGTCTGGAAGTTGTCGGTCTTGTACCCCCGTGCCTCGGAAAGCACGTTAAGCCGTTGGCCCTGCACCCGATCCCTCTCCGGTCGTGTCACAGTTGTGTCCCAAGGCAGTAGAGAGTGCACTTGTGTTTGCGCACACACTTGAACACTATAATGTGGCACATTAAGTGGCTAATCGTTGAGACTGGCTGCCTTAGCCGAAATTGGTTGGAGGATATTATTTCTATATCGTTACGTAGTTTCGTATACCTAACCTACGACCCTTGGGAAATACCTACCGAGGATGGAATCTTCATTTCCCGCTGAGTGACTACTAATTCGCCAGTCCATGATCTAATAATAAATAGGTTACGTACAACTATAACATCATCACGAATTCCGTTTCTCAGGAAATCTGCTGATAGGATTACACCCCGAAAAGGATCTCACTAGGATAATTAATGTACACGGGACAAAACGCGGTTATTATTATACGAGGGCGACACTGAAAGTTTTTAGAACTGGCCACATAAGACGATGATTAAAAAAATAAGTTTAAATTTTAAAAATGGAACTCTTTGCCAATATTATTGTCTATGCATTTAATTCTCTTTTTTTCCGATTTGGCGGCAAATTGAAAATAATCTTTAACAAGTGCGCATGAATTTAACGCGAGAAAATTTCCGTGCTATGATTTTCTATGACTTTCGATGTCAAATAGGTAAGTCAACAAGAAAGTTATGATAGACTTCGATTGGCCTTTCACGATGAAGCTCCATCTCGTGCCACTACAACTGGTTGAATGAGTTTAAACGTGGTCGCACTAATCTCACCGATGATTTGCGTGAGAGACGGCCATGTACGGCGACTACCGAAGATAACATCAGTGTTGTGCGACGTATGATAGAGGCCGACAAAAGAGTAACCTATCAGCAGATTCGGTCAAGTTTAGGCATTGGTATGAGTCAAGTACACAAAATCATTCATGAACATTTAGGGGCCAGGAAGTTTTGTGCCCGGTGGATACAGAGGCCCAAAAACTACGTCGTGTTGCTTGGTGCCGCGAAATGGTTCTAAGATTTAACGGAGGTGACTCAAATGCTGTGTTTGACATACTAACAGGTGACGAAAGCTGGATTTATTGTTATGATCCTGAAACTAAAAGACAATCTGCTGAATGGGTGTTTCCATTCGAGGAGTTGGCAACTAAAGTGAAGAGAGGTCGCAGCGTGGGAAAGAAGATGGTCGCCTCGTTCTTCGGAAGGACAGGTCATATCGCAACAGTTTGTTTAGAGGATCGAAAAACAGTTACCGCAGAGTTGTACACTAACAACTGCTTGCCACTTGTCTTGAAAAAAGTTCGGGAAAAACGACCTCGCAGTAGGATCCTCCTTCACCACGACAACACCTCGCCGCACACCGCCAAGCAAACACTCGAGTATTTGGCGTCGTCAGACGTAGAATTACTGGGTCACCCGCCATATAGCCCAGACCTCGCACCCTGCGATTTTTATTTATTTCCAAAAATAAAAGAATAACTACAACCTGTGCGGATAAAGAATGGGATCAGAAATGGCGGCGCATATATTCACTTCTCGCTCGCACACTATTTGCGTTTATACTCGCACTCGTGGGGTGAGACAGAGATCTATCAACCGATAGATCAGAAATAGGTTAATCAAGGCCGGCTGAACATCAACCGGTCTTGAAGCACGATTTCTGTCTCGTCACCCGGTCTTGAAGCACAATTTGTCTCATCACTCAGTCTTGAACCACAATTTCCGTCTCATCAGCCGGTCTTGAATCACGATTTCTGTCTCATCACCCGGTCTTGAAGTACGATTTCTGTCTCATCACCCGGTCTTGAAGCATGATTTCTGTCTCATCAGGGGGTCTTGAAAAACGATTTCTGTCTCATCACCCAGTCTTGTAGCACGATTTCTGTCTCATCACTCGGTCTTAAAGCACGATTTTTGTCTAATAAGCCGGACTTGAAAAACGATTTGTCTCATCACCCGGTCCAAGGTTTCTGTCTCATCACTCGGTCTTGAAGCACGATTTCTCTTTTATCACCCCGTCTTGAAGCACGACTTCTGTCTCATCACCCGGTCTTGAAACACGATTCTATTTTATTCTTTTTTTATTTATTTTTTTATATACATTACAGATTACAATTATTGCGAATCTTAAACATACAATTTAAGATTTTAATGTAGTATATAATTCAAAAATATGTGTTTTTCTAGAAAGTAGTACGAAAAATAATAAACAATAAAGGAAAAACTATATGATTATTACAAGTAAAAAGAAAAAGAAATAATCTTATAAGTACTCAGTATGCATGCCGACCAGCCCCAGGGCCAAAGCCGGGTCTATCGGGTCTGAGATGGAGGATATCCGTCACTTTTTTAATATAATTCCTAAACTTTGATTCGAAGACGTCAAGCATGGGATTAACTTTTGCCGTCTCGTACTGACGAGCCATTCTGACTAGGAAGCAAATCTTTCCTTTGACATCACCCGGTGTTGAAGCACGTTTTCTGTCTCATCACTCGATCTTGAAGTAGGATTATCTTCTTATAAACCAATCATGATTATTTTCGCACTACCCGATCTTGTTGCTCGATTTCTGTCTCATCTCCCGATCTTAAAGCACGATTTCTGTCACATCACTCGGTCTTAAAGCACGATTTCAAGTCTCATCACCCGATCTTGAAGCACATTTTTTGTCTCATCAGCGGGTCTTGAAATACGATGTCTGTCTCATCACCCAGTCTTGATGCACGATTTCTGTCTCATCACTCGGTCTTGAAGCACAATTTCAAAGGTCGTGGGTTCGATCCCCACCCTGGACAAACATTCGTGCGATGAACACTTGTGTTTGTTCAGTGTCTGGGTGTAATATATGTATTTAAGTATATATTTGTGTTCCTCTGTTGTCTGATATCTGTAACACAAGTGCTTAAGATACTTAGTACGGGATCAGAACAACGTATGAGATGTTGTAAGAATTATTATTAATTTCTTTCACTTCACTTCATCCCATGACTTCAAAATAAATCAGTGTCTTATATACAGTCAATCTTATAGTTCGTTCGTTCGTTCAATCGTTCGTTCGTTCGTTCGTTCTATCGTTCGTTCGTTCGTTCAATCGTTCGCTCGGTCGTTCTTAACTTCAACTCAACTCAACTCATATCAACTCAACTCAACTCAATGTTGTGTAGTTTTTACTAGCGAACGACGATCAGAAAAATCTAACTTATCTTTGTTAGCACACATAAGTATTTTTTTAATAAAATAAAAGTTATTTCACAGAATAATAACATTTTTCATCTACATATTTTGCGACAGATATAACCGCAAAACACAATAGGCGATATCGTGGTACGTTGACACGATCTTGGACGATCCTGATTGTGTTGTGACAATGAAAGAAATAATGAATAATTAATGATATAATGTAAACATCGTTAATTTATCGATATACACTGTCGTACACCACTACCGGTGACGGCTAGAACGGAGATTGCGCGGAGAACTCATTTTACGATTCGACGAACATCCGGCTTAATTTGCTGCCATACTGTATTACAACTCCTGCCCGGATGGTGGAAACTTTATCTGATAAGGATTCACAAGTTTACTATCTTGGTTATCATTTAAACTTTAATTCGGTTTATCTCTTTGCTCGCTAATATTTAAAGGGACGGCGAAAAATATTTAAACGGTTTTTAACGGTTTATCTTTTGGAAGTAAGTAACTACTACAAAAACCGTTAAATATTAAAGATATTTTGAAAAAAATATTTGTAAAAATGTGAACTACTTAATTTTTTTTATGAGAAAAGGAGGCATACGAGCAAGCAAGTCACCTGATGGTAAGTGATCACCTGCCGCCCATGGACATCAGCCACACCAGAGGGAGTGGAGATGCGTTGCCGGCCTTTTAGGAAGGTATAGGCTCGTTTCTTGAAGCTCACAATGTCGTACCGGTTCGGAAATACTGCTACGGGAAGTTGATTCCACAATGAGGTGGTACGTGGCAAAAAATAGCGTGTAATTTAAAAAACATCTCATTTATTTGGGAAAACTACCAAATATAAATTATTTAGCGATAGTAAAACGTCAGACTATCGATAAAAATATATTATATAAATAATCCTCCATTTACAATGCTAACATTTTTGTATTTACATATCTAGTCCTATAGTAGGGATTCAAAAATACAAAAATATACATTTACATTTAATTAGTATGTAAAGCTATAGATGAATTATGAATTTTCTTACAATTTTAGGTACATCGAGTATAAACAAATTATGTACTGATGAGGTAGTCCAAATCACAAACTATTTCCGCCTTATTATAAATCGCGATCTAAAGTTATTACCGGACTAAAGCTCATGTCATCCCGTTCCAACACGCAATGTCAACAGGGGCCGGTACGAATTTTGGTCTAGGACTATCCTTAGTCCGCGATTTGTAATAAGAAGGTTTAGGTTTTACATGGGTTACAATTTATTACTTAACCTAAACGATAAAATTATAATTCGATATTTAAAAATTATTATTACAACTATCATAATACACTAAATTAATCTTACATTAAAATTGGCTAAATAAAATTAAAAACAAATAGCATTCCATTTATTATTTTATCCATTTTATAGAATTTAGGAATGTCGACGTCAAACTCAAGTCCAGAAAATCAATTATCCTAATTTAATTAATTACGCTACTTTATTACGTACGATCAGAAACAAAAACCAGTAACATTAACAATGTACAGTCATCACCAACAATATACAGAGTGGAAATTTCGGCCCTGGAGGGTAACTACCGTTAGCACGTTCAACTTTAGTCCCGTTGGGTTATGCTCTATAGTAGTTCGACCAATATTTTTTTAAGTTTGAATAGAAATATACAGTATAAAATGGAATAGACACTTTGCTACATTAATTTGTCTGAATACTTTGCAGAAAGTCAGCGTATTTCGCCAAGTCCAGTCAGCCTATGATCTGTTTTATCATGTAGAAAATGTCAACGATTGAACAAAGGTACCTTTGAGGTATCGGCAGGGATACAGTAAAATGGAACCCAAGTTCCGTCTTATTTCTTATGATTCATTGTTGTACTATTATTTCGAACTGTTTTTGGATTGACAAGTGACAACCCTAACTAGGCAGCCGGCTTGAGCTGATTGTTCGGTAACACACTTATAGCACCTTATAGTCTGTAAAATTTAGATTGATTAGAATGACAGCTGTTGGTGTCACAGAAAAATGAACTTTAATTCTATAGTAATAAAATTCTATGGAATAAAACTTTGCTAAATGATAAATCCTATGGCTATTGAAATAAAGGTCAAGTGACATCTGTCATTCTAATCAAGCGATATATTTTTTTCTGATAGGTGGCAGAAAAGCGGACGGATCACCTGATAGTAAGCGATTGCCGCCGCCCATAGACACCCGCGACACTAGTAGATTCACAAGTGCGCCGCCAGCCTTTAAACCCCCTTTCCCCCGGATTGGGCCTCCGGTACCGCCACTCACGCAGCGAAACTCAGTACAGTGCTGCTTCACGTCGGTTTTCTGTGAGGCCGTGGTATCACTCCGGTCGAGCCGGCCCATTCATGCCGAAGCGTGGCTCTCCCACGGTTAAAGCCTCCTTTCCCCCGGATTTGGAGGATTGGGCATATTTTACGGAGTATAGCTTGCGTGATGTAAAAAGGCACAGTGATTTACGCAATTAGTGATTAGCCGTGTGGTCCCCGGCAGAGTAGAATAGGCCACCCTCACTCTTACCGAGGTGTCGTAAAAGGCGACTAAGGTAAAGTTGCTGGCATGACCATCAGCACCCAGAGAAGGAAAACTCTGCATTTATATCAAAACCCTCGCCAACCCGTCTGCCAAGCGTGGTGAGTATGGCAATTACCCCTCATGTGATTGAGGGAGGCCCGTTCCCCAGCAGTGGGGACTTAAATGGGCTGATGATGATGATGATGATGATTTACGCAATGACTGACCACGGCTATTCGTCAGCATTCTGCAGCAGCGAGGAGGCGAAGATCTGCTGCATGATGCGCGGCAGACTCGCCACGTCCATGCACACGTGCGCGTGCCCCGCCGGCAGCGCGCGCAGCAGCCTGACGACAAGACAATCGTAATATGGGATAAATAAATAATAATAACTGTACTGTCCTATGAAGTTATATCAAAACGCTTTACGTTTTAATATGTCAATGTGACTTGTTCTCTTAAGTTGTGACAATGTTTTATCTGTGGTTAGCCGGCAGACCGGATGAAGGGAATTGGTTTATTTTTGGAACTGGGGAACAACTGCAATATACGTGTATCTGAATATTAACTGAAGAATTAAGCCGATTGCATCCACCAATCAGTATTTAATTTAAATGATCCCAATCCAAGATAATACATGGCGCAGTCGTATTTTAAGAACCTAGAAAAATAATTCAAGAAAAAGAAAATTGCGATGTACTGTCCTATGAAGTTATATCAAAACGCTATACGTTTTAATATGTCAATGTGACTTGTTCTCTTTAGTTGTGACAATGTTTTATCTGTGGTTAGCCGGCAGACCGGATGAAGGGAATTGGTTTATTTTTGGAACTGGGGAACAACTGCAATATACGTGTATCTGAAGATTAACTGAAGAATAAAGCCGATTGTATCCACCAATCAGTATTTGATTTAAATGATCCCAATCCAAGATAATACAATAACTATCCCATAAAAAACAAAACTTGTCATTAATTTAAAGTCTCACTCAGTTGTTCTACCGTGAAAAGTTGTGAGATCTATGTTACCAAGTCGGTTATTAACTTGGCAATCGGTTGTGTTTTCATGCAATGGCCGAGTCAGATATTCAACAACCGATTAACGTTAAAATACTGGTTACGCCGTGTGGTCCCCGGCAGAGTAGAATAGGCCACCCTCACTCTTACCGAGGTGTCGTAAAAGGCGACTAAGGTAAAGCTGCTAGCATGATCATCAGCACCCAGAGAAGGAAAACTCTGCATTTATATCAAAACCCTCGCCAACCCGTCTGTCAAGCGTGGTGAGTATGGCAATTACCCTCATGTGATTGAGGGAGGCTCGTGCCCCAGCAGTGGGGACTTAAATGTAATAAATAATATAACTGTACTGTCCTATGAAGTTATATCAAAACGCTTTACGTTTTAATATGTCAATGTGATTGTTCTCTTAAGTTGTGACAATGTTTTATCTGTGGTTAGCCGGCAGACCGATGAAGCGGAATTGGTTATTTTTGGAACTGGGGAACACACTGCCAACTATACGTGTATCTGAATATTAAACTGAAGAATTAAGCCGAATTGCATCCACCAATCAGTATTTTAATTTAAATGATCCCAATCCAAGATAATACATGGCGCGTCGTATTTTAAGAACCTAGAAAAAATAATTCAAGAAAAAGAAAATTGCGATGTACTGTCCTATGAAGTTATTATCAAAACGCTATACGTTTTAATATGATCAATGTGACTTGTTCTCTTTAGTTGTGACAATGTTTTATCTGTGGTTAGCCGGCAGACCCGGATGAAGGGAATTGGTTATTTTTGGAACTGGGGAACAACTGTCAATATACGTGTATCTGAAGATAACTGAAAGAATAAAGCCGATTGTATCCACCAATCAGTATTTGATTTAAATGATCCCCAATCCAAGATAATACAATAACTATCCCATAAAAAACAAACTTGTCATTAATTTTAAAGTCTCACTCAGTTGTCTACCGTGAAAAGTTTGTGAGATCTATGTTACCAAGTCGGTTATTAACTTGGCAATCGGTTGTGTTTTCATGCAATGGCCGAGTCAGATATTCAATAACCGATTAACGTTAAAATACTGGTTACGCCGTGTGGTCCCCGGCAGAGTAGAATAGGCCACCCTCACTCTTACCGAGGTGTCGTAAAAGGCGACTAAGGTAAAGCTGCTAGCATGATCATCAGCACCCAGAGAAGGAAAACTCTGCATTTATATCAAAACCCTCGCCAACCCGTCTGTCAAGCGTGGTGAGTATGGCAATTACCCTCATGTGATTGAGGGAGGCTCGTGCCCCAGCAGTGGGGACTTAAATGGGCTGCTGATGATGATGATGATGATGATGATGACTGGTTAAAATTGACTGAAATTTAAAATATATACCGTATTTATGCAGTACTGATTAGTTACTGAAAATTCAGGCTTCATGTTTTATCCACAACGAAATTATAGGGGGGTCGAAAATAGTCTGAATTGCTTCGAGAAAAGATTGGTACGGCCGTGCCGCTTTTTTTGTTCGACTTGGCGGGGGCACTGCCGTGCCCCCAGATCCCTATTTCTGCCGCACCATCAAGAAATGGAACTCGTTGCCGGCGCATGTATTAACTCCTTCCTACAATATGGATTCCTTTAAACGAAGCGTGAAGAAGCATCTCGCGGACCAGTATGACGGTGCCAATGGAGGTGATGCCTTAACATCGCTTCCGTTGGAATTGCAACTAGGGCTCTTTTCTTGCTTATCATCAGGCTGAGGAGACAGGAGACCCAATATACTGAGTCTCTATTAAAATAAATAAAGAAATAAATATTTCTCAACATCACATGCATTGATCTGACTCCGAGATAAGTAGCTCAATCGTCATCATCATCATTTCAGACAATAGAAATCCACTGCTGGACTTAGGCCTCCACCTATGTTCTCCACACATATCGTTCTGTGCCGCTCGCATCCAATGGTTCCCGCGACCTTCACCATATCGTCGGTCCACCTTGTGGAGGGCCTGCCACGGCTGTGACTTCCTGTACGCGGCCTCCACTCGAGGACCTTTCCGCTCCAACGACCGTCTGTTCTCGCTATGTGCCCTGCCCATTGCCACTTGAGACATGCAATCCTTTGGGCTATGTCTCAATCAATCAATAAATTATTTATTTATTCGTAAACATGGGTATACAATGATGTCATCTTATAATATTAAGAACACTATGTTTCACCAGTTCGGTATACGAAATAGTTACATGAAATGCAAAACATTATTATGACAGTTACACACAGAGAGTAAATTCTCCGAGACAGGTAGCTTAAGCACCTGTGTTACGGATATCAGAATCGAAAGTGGGATTACAAATATATATATCACCGGTAAATAACAAGATCCGTAAGTTTATCAATTTACTAGGAAGTTTATAAACTTTCGTAGGATTCTAAACGGGAGATAAATTGTAATATTTTACGTCCACATTTTCGTACATTGATAAACTTACTGAACTCACTCGTAAAATAATAAGTAAGCAATATCCAAATGCTACACGCGATCTGATTGGCATTGCCACTATGAACATTGACCAATTAGAGAGCAGTGTGTTATTTTACGTATTTCAAAGATTCGTATATTTAAAAGAGTTTCAGTGATTGGTCGAACCATATAAAATTTTACGAATAGGTATCCGTTCGTTTATAAATTTACCGTGTGACGTCGGAAATTGACAAATTCACGAAAGTGTAGGCGTAAAATAATACAATTTATCTCCCGTTTAGAATCCTACGAAAGTTTATAAACTTCCTAGTAAATTGATAAACTTACGGATTTTGTTATTTTCCGGTGACATATACATATAATACTTTTCTTTTGTAAATACATACTTATAATACATAGGAAACACCCTAACCAATACAAACAGATATGTTCATGCACACAAATGTTTGCTGTTGTACTGTGTGCTGTTGTAAATAAAACAATGTTTTATCAATAAACATTTAGTGCAGGAATCCAACCCGCGATCCTTGAGCATCTCAACAAGGACTCGAACCGCTGCGCTGCGCTAAACGAGACTTCAACATTACTTACATTGCAGCTTCATCGCCCAGACTACCGATGAAAATCACGTGCGCCTGCACTCTGGGTTCCGACGTTAGAATTGTGCCCAGAGACTCCGGCCTGATACCATATCTGAAACAAATGCATTACAATATGAAACGAATACATTCCAATCATGAAACAAAATATGCATTACAATTATGAAACAAAGGCATTACAATTATGAAACAGGCATTACAATTTTGAAACAGATATTAATGAGATTATATATATAGATACTCAGGTTATGCCTTTAGTTAGAGGCTTTGTTGATATGTGTGCGTACACTAACATTCTCAGAATTACGTCAGATATTCAGGTTATCCCTTTACTTAGAGGCTTTGTTGATGTGTGTGTGTACACTAACTTTCTCAGATTTGTGTCAAATACTCAGGTAATCCCTTTAGTTAGAGGCTTTGTTGATGTGTGTACACTTACCTTCTCAGATTTGCGTCAGATAGTATAAGCACAATCGCCTCGTCCGTGTCTTCGGTGGCCAGGGTGGAGATGGCGTGCTTCGCGGCCGGGATTGTGTTGTCGCCCGACCAACAGAACTGCGAGTGTGCGTGCATCGTGCGGATTATCTAGAAATACAATCCAAATACTTCATTTACGTAAATTTTATCTACTCGTAAGACAATTGGCCTCAAAACTTTGACCGTGTGCGCCAGAGACCGTCTTGTGACCATCCCAATGACCATCGTGACCAGAGTGCTGGCAGCGTTCTTATTTGAATGGCCAGCCCTAAGCGTCCTCCGAGGTAACTGCTTAGGCATAAATGAGCCGACTTGTTCGGAGTGATGCAAAGACCGCACATAAAACTAGCGTGAAGAAGTGCCTGCGTTGTGCTTCGTCGAACGAATCCGACGAATTCCTCGATTGGTCGAGGGGTGAGGGGAGCAAAAAGGTTAGCAACGCGCTTACAACTCCACTGGTGTTGCGGGTGTTCATGGGCGGAGGCAATGCTTAGCATCAGGTGTTCGTCTGCTTGCTTGCCACCTATAACTTAAAAAAATCAACCACCAAACCACCGGCTAGAGTCCGCGAAAGAAGTCCTGCGGAAGAACACTAAACTAAATTTTAGATTCCTTGTATCCATGAACATAAAGATCAAATTTGAATGTGGATGGCGGACTCAAGGCGTACTCTTTTTTTATGTTATAGGTGGCAGACGAGCTGACGGGTCATCTGATGGTAAGCGATTGCCGCCACCCATGGACACCCGCGATACCAGTGGGGTCACAAGTGCGCTGCCGATCCTTAAACCCCCTTTCCCCCGGATTGGGCCTCCGGTACCCTCACTCACGCAGCACAATGCTGCTTCACGCCGGTTTTTTGTGAGGCCATGATATCACTCCAGTCGAGCCGGCCCATTCATGCCGAAGCGTGGCTCTCCCACGGTCCTCATTCTTCTCTGGACTTCTTTCATGGCACTCTCAACTAAGTTTCCGCATCTCACCTGCAATCGCTCCTTCTCATTTTCCGGCGGCCTGTCAACGCGCACCAACTCGAGCGCATGCTCCTCCCCGGAGTGCGCGTACATGTCGTATCTTATACGCGCCTCGTAGCCTTTCAGCGCCTCCGTCAGCAGCACTACCGCCTCCATAGAACGTTCCAAACGCCCGTCGTATGAGTTGAATCTGTAAGCACGCGGTGGAGATGTTAGTTAGGTGGTTAAACGATAGATGGCGGTGTTTTAATATTGCGCTGCTCCCACGATCGAAACGCCTGACATTTGAGTTGAATCTGTAAACAGGTTGTGAAGATGTGTTAGGAGGTCAATGAATAGATGGCGCTGTTTTAATATTGCGCAACATGGGCGGATAGAAGATACTTTGTACCCAATGTAGCACGCAATAAAATATATTGATATTGATATTGAAGTCCTTTGCTTGCTAGAATTGAAATTGAAAGTGCTGTATCAAAAATGGCTTATAAATAAGCTAATGTCTTTATTTGTCTTATTTACCAATTTATTTCCTTCTTATAGTTGGTCACATAATTAGGGTGATTAAAATGCGAGAGATTTTAAAAACGAGCCCTTGCTAGTTTTTAATAGTACTCGCGAGTGTTTTAATACCGAGTTATAGGCAATCTCACACACTACTTTATCTACATTCATGAAGATTTTCCTGGCAAAAGACTATTTGTAACTGTTGATGCTTTTGTTAATATATCTGGTGGAGACAAATACTTTTCTAATATTTTCTCACTTTAATATGTAATAAATAAATTACTCGAAAACAAAATGGCGCAAATCGACTAATCGTATGACAGATAACTACGAGTATATTGTTGCGAGCGAATTTAATGTGTTTTATGGGATGTCAATTTCTAACTTTTTTGGCTGTATAAATGATGATAACTTTGTCCTTAATTATCATTTAAGAAATTTGGCTGTTGCCTAAAGCGTCATTATGCAGCACCCTAACTTTAAAATTTTCTTTAAAGCTATCAATATTATAATGCCTGTCAAAATGTGATTACTGAAGACTAAGACATAAGTGTAGATAAATTCAATTCGATTCAATTCAAATTCAAATTTCTTTATTGCAGACAACATACATAGGTCCATGGCTTAGTACAATTATAATTAAAAAAAAATAATAATAAAGTAGTGTGTGAGATTGCCCATAAACTCGGTAGTAAAACACTCGCGAATACTATTAAAAACATAATATAAGTACAACCTGTGCGGATAAAGAATGGGATCAGAAATGGCGGCACATCTATTCACTTCTCGCTCGCACACTATTTGCGTCTATACTCGCACTCGTGGGGTGCGAGTATTTCTGATCCCATTCTTTATCCGCACAGGATGTACATTCAATTGCCCATTGAAATCGTGTGTGAAAAATCCGCTAGATGGCATACTATTCTACTGGGGTTTAACTTCAGAAGCATTAGCATTATTGTTGTTTCGTCGTCGTTTGTTGTCGATCGTCAAATTGACGTTTCTACATAACGTTTAAATCCGATCAAGGTTATTTCGCACGTGGCAAAAGTCGGAACTAACTCTGTTTCCTGTTCAAAAGTGTCAGTTCTTTTAAGTTGGAACTAACGCTGTTTCCTTTACAAGTGTCAGTGCTTTTTTGACATTTTCCTCTGATGAAGTGTCCTCTGATGTTGGTCGGTTTGTAACTTCATTTGTTGTTTCGTCGTCGTTTGTTGTCGATCGACAAATTGACATTTGGATATTACGTTAAAAATCACCCAGTAGATGGACCTTGGTCCTACCTATAGCACGCCATTCTTTTAATGAGAAAGGGAAGAATTTCACACACGTTCTACCTATAGCAAGCCATTTTTTTAATGAGAAAGGGAAGAATTTCACACACGTTAGCTCCTATTTTACGATGAAGTCATAGTTACCTGTACATACTCCCGGAAACATCGAGCACAAGCCGCAACCGCTTAGGCTGGTCCGGCGGAGCGCCCGGCGGCGGTTCCTGCTCTGTGCGGCGCCGGTATATGGACCGCTCACCAGTAAGGCCTGAAAGTAATCAAAACAGATTCCTTTCAGTTTGCGAAAAAAAAACCACCTTCAAATAACAGGAACTAAAAAGTGACAAATAAAATTTTTTTTGGCAAAAAAATATTTTTCAAACTTTTGGTAAAAAATGAGACTCTAAAGAGTCAGAGGGTTCTGATTTTTTTAGCAACAGCAACCCCCCCCCCCCCCCCCCCCCCCCCTCTCCTTCCTACGAAAACTCATTCCGTTATAATTAGGTGATTATTATGTTTTTATTTTGTGTTTTTACCTTCTATGATCTTAGCGTCATCAAGTTCACCACTGGTCTGGTGTCGACTCCACTGCCTCTCTTTCTTTTTCGCTTGTAGTTCAGCCAGTACACCTCTTAAAGCTCCGATCTATTTAAAAAAAAACACATTAACAATATGTAAGCATGTCAATTTTATTTGTTTGAAACGGTAATAAGAATCTGCGAATATTTAAGAATTACCCATATTTTGTTTTTTGGCTTTTAAAAACCAAACTTTCAACAGATGGCGCCAATTATGCCATTTTGTACACAGTGACAATTTAGTCTAATGAATGTTCACACTGCGTGTTCAGTAGGTACATGTAGTTCGTACTTCAATATTCACATGAACTTTTAGAAACATATTAAACTAAGAGCATCAATCACTTTTTGGGTCTTGATATTTATGCAGATACGTCCGAACGACATCTGCACCTGAATCAAACTTCCCGTTCGCCTACCAACCAACGAACACACGTAAGCATTTCCTGACGGTCGGTTGGCGTCTTTGGCGGGCTTGTCGATAAAACAGTACGTTTAAAATAAAATACTTTAGACTAGTTTTTTAGACTTTTGCGTTGCATTATAACTATAATGTATCAATACGGGGATTAACACGATATTTATTATGTGAAACAACATTGTGTACTCACATATTTGGCTCGACGTTTCGGCTCGTGACCACGGCTGCTGTAACGTAGCCGAAACGTCGAGCCAAATATGTGAGTACACAATGTTGTTTCACTTTACTTTAGACTATCCTATTTATTTAAATAAAATGTGAATTAATATTGAGAATCATGACATTGGTTTGGATTTCTATTTCAATTGAAATATCGAACTTTGTACTTCGCTACCTTATCTCGATCTCTCTGAGTCGCTTCTGTAACGCTTTCCTGGTCATGTAACGGGCTGTTAAGGTTTCATTTTTTAAAGTGGATGGTGGCACACGAGCAGATGGATCACCTGATGGTAAGCGATTGCCGCCGCCCAAGGACACCCGCAACACCAGTGGAGTCACAAATGCGCTGCCAATCTTAAAACACCTTTCTTCCCGGATTGGACCTCTGGTACCCTCACTCACGTAGCGAAACAGAGCGGTGACGCTGCTTCACGCTAGGTTTCTGTGAAGCCGTGGTAACACTCCGGTCAAGCCGGCCCATTCATGCCGAAGCGTGGCTCTTATACGGCATAATTATCTCATTGAAGCGCTGAATGAATGAATTAATCAATTAAAGAATGAATGAATGAATGAGCTGTTGAGGCTCCTACAATGTTACCAGAGACCTTACCATGAGTTTGAAATACTATACTCGCTATCCAAAACTATTGTTTTGTCTCTTTCACATGCACCACAACGAGAACAGTTTTTTAAGCTTATGGTAAGGGTACTGAAGCTGCCCCGCTTTAAGGAACTGGCCGTACAGCTTGGCGTCGTACTCGCTCATCTTGATCTCTTTGCTCATCTTGATCTCTTTTAGGCGCTCCTAAACCTTTCCCTGGTCATGTGACGAGCTGTTGAGCTTCCTACAATGTTACCTGAGGCTGCACCGCCCTGTGGAACTGGCCTTACAGCTTGGCGTTGCACTCACTTATCTTGATCTCTTTGAGGCGCTCCTTAACGTTTCCCTCAGGCCATGTGACGAGCTGTTGAGCTTCCTACAATGTTACCTAAGGCTGCACCGCCCTGATGGAACTGTCCGTACAGCTTGGCGTCGCTACTCGCTCATCTTTAGTATCTTTGAGGCGTTCCTAATGGCATTCTTGGTTACCTGACGGGCTGTTGAGCTTCCTACAATGTTACCTGAGGCTGCACCGCCCTGTGGAACTGTCCGTACAGCTTGGCGTCGTACTCGCTCATCTTTATCTCTTTGAGGCGCTCCTCGAATGCTTTCCTGTTCATCTCGCGGGCCGCCTGCTTGACGTGCTCAGGGATATCGTCCTTCTCTGCGTCTGATAACTGTAAAAAAAGCGAAATAATTCATCATCAACAACCCACACTCGTCCACTGCTGGAACATAAGTCTCCCCTAATGCACGCCACTGCTCCCGATTTTCGGGCACTCTCATCCAGCCCACACCAGCCAGCCTTCGAATGTCATCATCCCATCTTGTCACAGGGCCGTCCAACACTACGCTTACCGAGTCGCGGTCTCCACTCAAGGACTTTACGGCTCCAACAGCTGTCAGTTCTGCGGCTAATGTGACCAGCCCACTGCCACTTCAGTTTGCCAATTCGGTGGGCTATGTCGGTGACTCTGGTTCTCTGTCGGATAACATCATTTCTGATGCGGTCGTTCAGAGATACTCCGAGCATAATATATCCCTTAGCCCTAAATTAATTTTAATAGCCCTTTCCATAGCTTCTTTGAGCGACTTTGAACCGGTGGACTAGTCCAGCCGTGAGTGTCCACGTCTCGGCACCGTAAGTCATGACCAGGAGGAAATAATTGGTGTCATGTTTTTTATGTCATAAGGGGACAGACGAGCAAACGGGTCACCTGATTTTATTTTTTATGTGTTAGGTGGCAGATCAGCAGACGTAACGGTACCCATCTTTTTTTTATGTGATAGGTGGCAGACGAGAAAACGTACGACACCAGTGGAGAAAAAGTGCGATGCCGACCTTTAAACCCCCCTTTCCCCCGAATTGGGCCCCCGTTACCCTCACTCACGCAGCGAAACACAACACAATGCTGCTTCAGGCCGGTTTTCTGTGAGGCCATGGTATCACTCTGGTCGAGCCAGCCCATTCATGCCGAGGCGTGGCTCTCCCACGGTTAACCTGGACACCCTCAACTCAAATGAAGTCACAAGTGCGCTGTAAACCTTATCCCCTTTTGCGCCTCCGGTACTGACACTTACGCTACGCCACAGAATGGTGGTATGAATATTGTATAAATATCTCAAAAAAGTTGTATAAACACTCACAGATGCCTTCGACAGATAGTATGATACACTGTTCCGAATACCTAATGTTCGTTCCGATTGTAACATTCGACTCAAATGGATCTCGACCAGAGTTGTAGTAATCTCGTTCACCGATGCAGATGAGCCGAATGATCCGAATGATCCAAATGAACTGAATGATCCGAGCGAGCCGAATGAGCTGAATGGTCCGAATTCAGAGCGAAAGAGTAAGCCGTGGGCTGTTCGGGTTCGGGGTGAATCGGTAATCATCTTTCCATGTATTACGCGGGGAAAAGAGATAGTTATATTACAGTCACAGCAAGAGGGGATCGCTTATTCTTTCGTAACAAAATCAATCAATCACGCATCTATCTGATGTTCCAAATTATTCAAATGAAGCGTTTCACTGTTCCGCATCTCTGCACTGATCCAGATGCAAATGTTCCAATTTTTTGAATGATACATTTTTATCAGGTCTAACAGATAGCAGTGATGAGCTATAAATATCGTAGGCAAGGAAGGGGTCACCAAGACCCTTTCGATACCATCGAAACATCGATGATACCTAAATAAAATATCGAAACGTCCATTATTCTTTTGGGCGCGGTTTAGCGTGCAGTAGGTGTACTAGCTTCAACTAAATATTGCATAGTTATTAGCAGATGACTATTCAGTTACAACTATTTTCCACTAGATGACATTGATCAACATAATCGGAGTAAGCCCACAGCCGTACGAATAAGTTTGTTTTAATTTCTCAAGAGATTAAAAAAACTGTCAGTGTCACACTTGATGAGTGAGGTGTTCTTTTGTAGAGTAAACTTGTGAAGCGTAAGCAAATAAATCCAATTGATTTACTATTGATTTTGGTAAATAATGAAACATTTATCTAATAATTAAAACCTCTTCATAAATATAATACACAGTATTATTTGTTCCCAAAAACATCGATGTTTTAGAAATATCGATGTCTTTTGATCGATATTTATCGTACATCGATCCTTTTGATTCGATGTTAACATCGATGTCAACATCCATGTTTTTCTAATATCGATCATCCCTAATTTATAAACAGACAGCGGTAACTTTTATACGTAATCTGAAAACACGAAACGCTTGCGCGATGTAATCGGCACCTAGCGCCATCTATCTGTATAAAGTGGTTAATATCTCGAAACGAAGTGAGGGCGAGCCACTAGTATGTTATAAAATGAAACTGATTTTATGGAATAAATTTGGATCAGTGGTAGTGAACGCTGCCTTTAGTCCAAGGGTTGCGGGTTCGATCCCCGCACAGTACAAACATTTGTGTGTATGAACATGTCTGTTTGTATTGGTCTGGGTGTTTTCTATGTATCATGAGTATGTATTTATAAAATAAAAGTATTATATGTATATATTTGTGATTCCGCTGTTGGTTCTGATCCGTAACACAAGTGCTTGAGCTACCTATCTCGGAGTCAGAGCAATGTATGTGATGTTGTGAAATATTTATTATTATTGTTACGACTATGTGCCCCTGCATGCTTATTCCGAGTGCTCCATGTCTCATATGCACAGTCGACCGAACATTCTACCCGTTGATTTGATTGAAACGTATTAGAAAGAAATAGAATAATCTCGAACGTTCTAGAAAAATCTACAGATCTCCAGATAGCCTAGTCGCAGTATGCAGTCAAAAGTTTGAGAAGCTTTGAATCGAAATTTCTAGAACGTAGTAGAAAGAAATGGTATAATGTCGAACGTTCTAGAAAAATCCTACTGATCTCCAGATACACTAGTCGCAGTTTGCGGTCGAAAGTTCGAGAAGCTTTGAATCGAAATTTCTAGTAACAAGAATCTAGAAATTTTGATTTCGAGAAAGTTCGCCCTAATGGACAGCGCGAGTATAAAAGCGGGTCGCGTTAGCCCGTCGAGGCAGTTCCGATTTGGAAAGCGAAGCGACTTAGTCTCCTGCGAATTAGGAACGAAGAAGCGAATAACCTGCGAAGTGTTTAGTGTTAATTAAGTGAGATTAGTGTTTAATTGTTCCTCGTCAATAAAATTAATTGTCTTTTCGTGAATTAATTAACATAAAATCTAAAAATACTGATGTCGATATAAGTTGTGGTTCTTTAATTAAATTTAAAAAACTAGTTCGCCCCAAAACGTGTCAAAAACACCTCTCTTTGTAGTGAAATTGATTTTAGTAATATTTAATTAATTCTTCAACTCTACCTACTGTTACTGTTGTCAATATTGCATGCCGTTGTCACCTATAAATAAGATTTCGTTTAGATTGATTTATAAATTTTCTGGTGTTATTATTGTATCATGTACTGATGTAAATTTTGTTGGTGATCTTATAGATAAATAAATAAATAAATAAATACATTTGGAGTTTACTTGAATCTAATTACCCCGTACGGGCAACATTATTATTTATTAAATCAAATAAATGAAAGATTTATTACCTGATGGACGTCGTGTCCCTTATCGAGGCGGTAAGGCCCGCCCTTGCCGCCCAGCCCGGCGGTGTCGCGCCCGCCCGTGCCGCCCGCCCACGTGTTGCCGCCCACGTGCGGCTTGTTGTCCGGGTCCTCTTTACCGTATTTGGGAGATGAGGTATCTAACCTGGAACAGATGATTTAACTTTATACTTACTACTGTTTTTTTTTCAATTATTAATAATAATTCTCACTCAACATCTCATACGTTGACCTGATTCTGTACTAAGTAGCTTAAGCACGTGTGTTACAGATATCAAACAACAGAGGAACACAAATATATACTTAAATACATATATTACATCCAGACACTGAACAAACACAAGTGTTCATCGCACGAATGTTTGTCCAGGGTGGGGATCGAACCCACGACCTTTGGCGTAAGAGGCAGGGTCACTACCAATTGCGCCATCCGGTCAGTCAAATATGTGTGGTGTGATGGTAGCTTTTTCATGTCATAGGTGGCAGACGAACAGACGGATCACCTGATGGTAAGCGATTGCTACCGCCCATGGACACCCGCGACACCAGTGGACTCACAAGTGCGCTGCCAACCTTTAAGCCCCCCTTCCCCCGGATTGGGCCTCCGGTACCCTCACTCACAAATCGAAACACAGCACAGTGCTGCTTCACGCCTATTGGATAAGAACGCGCCTTCTATACGAGAGGGGGGGGGGGGTTGGGGGGTTGTTGAAATCCTCTGGATTTTTCATATTTTTATGCACATTTCTACGTTTAGCTCGCCGGTAAAGAAAAACATCGAGGGAAACCTGCACGTGACGGATAGTTTCTTAAAACTGTGGACACCCACAATATTTGAGATAATGATTCTGAACGTGTAACCGTGATCCATTTGGTTTGGCTCCCCTGTATAAAAGGGTTGCGAAAGTCAGACCTTCGAAACCTTTCGTAAGAAGACCAGACCAATTCAATCATGGTTACACGTTCCAGAAACCAAAAAACAAACAATCATTTATTTTCAAATAAATACATGTACAGATCGAACGTATGGAAACGATCAGGTTAAACATGCAGGTTTCATAAGGATGTTTTCCTTCGCCGCCGAGCCAATGGTAGAAATACGCATATTTGTGTTGACATAAAAAGTAAACACACCCGCTTTTCCTATGCATGGTCACCTGCAGCTTCCTCAGCGCTTCCTTGAAGCGGCCCCCAAGCACGTCCTCTTTTTTTACGTGATAGGTGGCAGACGAGCAGACGGGTCGCCTGATGGTAAGCGATTGCCGCTGCCCATAGACCGGCGACACCAGTGGAGTCACAAGTGAGCTGCCAACCCTCAAACCCCCCTTTACCCCGGATTGCGCCTCTGGTACCATCACTCACGCACCCAAACACAGCTCAGTGCTGCATCACGCCGATTTTCTGTGAGGCCGTGGTATCACTCCGGCGTGGCTCTCCCACGTTCACCCTCTGTGGGCAATCTTCTGGAATGCAACACTTCAAGCAACTTGTCCTTCGAAGCTGAGTCTTTTGGTAGAATCATCCGCTCTTCCTGTCTATGGTCATCTGCAGCTTCCTCAGAGCCTGCTTGGAGCAGCCCTCCAGCACTCCCTCTGTGGGCAGTCCGCTGGAATGCAAAACCTCTAGCAACTTGTCCGTCGAAGCTGAGTTTTTGGGTAGAACCACCCGCTCTACCTGTCTATGGTCATTTGCAGCTTCCTCAGAGCCTGCTTGAAGCGGCCCTCCAGCACGCCCTCTGTGGGTAGCCCACTGGAATGCAACACTTCTGGCAATTTGTTCGTCGAAGCTGAGTCTTTGGGTACTCGTAGTAGACTCACCCGCTCTTCCTGTCTATGGTCATCTGCAGCACGCCCTCTGTGGGCAGTCCGCTGAAACGCAACACTTCTAGCAACATGTCCGCCGTAGCTAAGTGTCTGGGGTGTACACTCACCCACTCTTCCTGGCTATGGTCATCTGCAGCACGCCCCCTATGGGCAGTCCGCTGGAATGCAACACTTCTAGGAACGTGTCCGCCGTAACTAAGTCTTTGGGTAGTAGACTCACCCGCTCTTCCTATCTATGGTCATCTGCAGCACGCCCTCTGTGTGCAGTCCGCTGAAATGCAACACTTCTAGCAACATGTCCGCCGTAGCTAAGTCTCTGGGTAGTAAACTCACCCGCTCTTCCTGTCTATGGTCATCTGCAGCTTCTTCAGCGCCTCCTTGGAGCGGCCCTCCAGCACGCCCTCTGTGGGCAGTCCGCTGGAATGCAACACTTCTAGCAAGGTGTCCGCCATGTCTTTGCTGTAGCGGTCGAAGTCAAACACGTTGCTGATCGCCGTCGCCAAGTCTTCGCCTGGGTATTTCTGGAAAATGTAACAAAGAATTATATGTTTAATGCTTTAATATTTATTCATGTACTAAAGTATCAGCCCTTCTGCAGGGCAAAGGTCTTCATCATAGAAATCAAGTCAACGCTACTATGATGGGATTAGGCTTAATCACCACGCTTGCGAAATACGTATTGGTGATCACAAACTTTGAACCCCCCTTTCCCTGGGCCTCCGGTAGCCTCACTCACGCAGCGAAACACAGAACAGTACTGCTTCACTCCGGTTTACTGCCGGCCAATTCATGCCGAAGCGTGGCTCTCCCACGGTCAAAAAGAAGACTTTATGGAGAAACTTGCGGAATGCCTATGTCCATTAGTAGGCGTCTATTGGCTAAAATGCTAGCAGGCAGATCTCTGCTGGGAATTACTGAATGACGAAAGCCTAGGAAAGATATCTGTGACGCAGCATGAAGGAGCCCTTCAGCAGTTGTCGAACACAGGCTGTTGTTGGTCTATCATCTCAGCGTGACATTCCCGGTTGCGTCCAAATCTGTCGCTCTGGAACCCAGGGTACGCTTGGACCATGATCCAGGATTTGGTGAGACTGCAAATTATAATGAAGCGAGTGCAGTGTGATCTTCGCCTTAGACAAGGGAACCATCTAGAATACGGTCACACGTTAAGAATTATTATCTCAACCACTGAGAAACTATCCGAAACGCGCAAGGGATCATCAGGCGGTTATTTGTAACAAGTTTTATGGTCATTGGTCACTGCAGACTGAACAAACACGGCACTAGAACCGGGCTGGCCGGAGACCCCACCTGTAGATTTTGTAAGGCAAAGGACGAGACACCGATGCACGTCCTTTGTCAATGCGATGCCCACGCACACCCAAGAAGCCGTGTAGATAAAACCTACAATGCTTTTTGTCTAATCAGACACTGGCAATATTGTGACACTGATTTGAATTTAAAGTATGTACTTTGTTTATAATAATATATCATGTTTGACTGTCTCCATGTGACCAAGATACCGTGTACACTTTTACACACACTATTATTCCGGCTTTTTTCCAATGCGTCCTTCCTCTGCATCAGAAAGCCGCACCCTGGGCAGCTACCACTTCTCCCTGGAGGATGTTAAAGCTATCGCTCCCAAGGCCATTATACGGTTTATGCTGACCGTGGGCCTCGGAGACGATCTATATGTGGGAGTAGAGGTCATAATAGACCAAATATGGTCGCAATGACCACTCGGCACCGAACGCTCCTCAGAACTTCGAATAATCATCATCATCATGATCAGCAACCCACACTCGTCCACTGCTGGACATAGGTCTCCACTAATGCACGCCACTGCTCCCGATTCTCGGCCACTCTCATCCAGCCCACACGAGCCAGCCTTCGAATGTCATCATTCCATCTTGTCGCAGGGGGTCCTACACTACGCTTACCGAGTCGCGGTCTCCACTCAAGGACTTTACGGGCTCCAACAGCTGTCAGTTCTGCGGCTAATATGACCAGCCCACTGCCACTTCAGTTTGCTAATTCGGTGGGCTATGTCGGTGACTCTGGTTTTCTGTCAGATTACATCATTTCTGATGCGGAACTTCAGAGATACTCCGAGCATAGCCCTTTCCATAGCTCTTTGAGCGACTTTAAACCGGCGGACTAGTCCAGCCGTGAGTGTCCACGTCTCGTCACCGTAAGTCATGACCGGAAGGACGCACTGGTCTTCACTTCTTGGCACAGGCACTTCTATCAATAAAAACTAGTATTATATTCTTATGGCCTTTGACTTCTTCTTCCTTAATTACCTGAAGATGCTTGACGATGTTAACCAGCTCCCTCGTGGAGTAAGGGTAGGTGAGCTGCCCCTGGTCGGCCTTGTCCCGCAGCACCGCGAAGGCCTGCACCAGCTTCCGCATGACGTCATCCGGCACGTCGGGCCCATACGAGCGGAGCAGCTCCATCTCCGACTCTATGGACGGGTTGTCTACGGCGTGGCACGAGAAAAGGTCACCTGGAAAAGTGAATAGGTAGCAAATGGTAGGTATTCGTAGTAACCTTGCACGGTTTCGCTGCTTATAAATAAACTAAAGTGGCATCATCTGAAGAGTGGGTCTAGTTTTTTGTCTCTCCTGATAGTAGATAGCTTTTTAAACTGCGTTTACCGTTGTATATGACAAGAGGATTGCTTTACAATTTGATTTTAACCGTCTTCAAAAAAGGAAGAGGTTCTCAATTCGACCGGAATTTTGATTGACTGAAATGTTTGAATAAAAGACGTGCATATACGTGTGGGACAGAATAAATAATACACCCAGGTTTCGGGAATAAGGCTTCTATAATAATCTTCAAGCGTCGTCGTCTTACACCGTCTTTACATCGTCGGCCATTCGTTGTCTATCTCACTCTCGCACGTCATTCTAATTCAAACATCGATCTCTTATACACGTTTATGTGGGACACAATAAATAATACACCACTGGTTTCGGGTATAGTTCTACTTCTTTAATTATAATCGCCCTGCGTCTTTACGCCTTTCACAGTCGTCGGTCATACGTCGTCTATCTCCCTCTCGCACGTCATTCTATGATTCAAATATCGATCTCTTACACACTCCTTACCATGTATCTACCGATCACCAATCCTAATCCAGTGGCGTAGTATATTGGCTCTCCTCAGCCTGATGGTAAGCAAGAGGAGATGCAATATCCTCGTTGTCAAGGCATCACCTCCGTTGGCACTGTCAAATTCTTCTTCACGCTTTGTTTGTAAGAAATCCATATTGTAGGAAGGAGGAAATACATGTGCCGGCAACGAGTTCCATTTCTTAATGGTACGGCAGAAATAGGAACTGACAATTTTTTGAGTCCGTGATGGGCCTGTGATTGTGTTTTACTTTTTAATTAATGAAACAGTGCAGCGAGCACTTTTGTATGAAAAATACTCTATGGGCAAAAGGAATAGATCACACTATTCTTATCTTACTCTATGGAATAGATAGTCTTACATACATCACTTAACATTATACATACTTGGCATAAAGTTCGCCTATTGTATAAACTTTTTGTGCAATAAAGTTTTAAATAAATAAATAAATAAATACATACTAAACAAATTAAGACAGGTGGCGTTGTAACGTCAAAAATATAAAAACAGAGACACTATGAATTAGTTTCATTATTTTCATGCCCGAAATATCACAGTCGCACTGTAACATAGTATCGCCTCTCCTCTTTGTATCTGTGTCATGTCGTGTTACGCCTATTGTACATATTTACTTTTTCTGTGTTGTGATGGTCAATAAACATTTATTGACCATTTTCTTTCTTTCTTTCTAACATACATACCTACTCTCATAATATTTATTTGCTCACCTAAAGCTGCAAAGAAGTCATTGCCCAAGAATGGGAACCCAGGCCTGTTCGCTAGCACAATCATCTTGAAATTATCATGCACTGGTATGAAACTCTCCACGCTGCCTGCAGACGCCTCCATCATATTCCTAGGAACTATCCGCCTTCCATCACTCAGGATCATCTCTCCATTCTCAACTAGTGTCTTCAAAATACACGTCACGTGCGTTGGAGCCTTATCTGCTTCATCGACCACTAAAACATGACCGAACTTCACCGCTTTCACTAAAGGCGAATCTTCATATACCACTATACCGTCTTTGACAGTCGGCTGGACAGTCAACGACTGGACAGTCGTATCTCTATGCAGCTGTATGTACTCCCTAGGCCTGTTCAGCAGTTGCAACAGCCTATCAGCTATCTTATTCTTCCCTACCCCTTGGTTGCCGACCAGCAACAAATGGTTTCCTAGTAAGAAATCTTGCAGCAACCATTCCAGTAATCTGACGTGCTGAGGCACGTCGTAAAATAGAATATCAGGTACTTTGGTTAGCGCGTTAGTTTTAAATATTTCCGTGCTGGTATTTCCTATGGTGAGGACGCCATTTTGGATGGAACATTTGACTTTTGTTTCTTTAGGATTACTGGAGAAAATTCCGAAGCGTGTTGGAGGGTCAATGCCGATCCTTTGGCTAGCGCCATCTAGCGCTTTCCTTGCTAAGTTTGGTAGGAATTTTGCAAGGAATGTTCTCTGGATGGTCTCGTAAGCGGAATCTGTTGGATATTTCGCCATTCGGCTGGCGATTCGGAGGAGCTGGCGAGTGGACAAGGAGGAAGATAAGTTTTTGAGGGTGCTGTCTTCGGATCCTCTCAGCTCGCCCGCTAGGTCGATTATGGAGTGCAGAGGTTTTGATATATCGCCATACTGAAATAAGATACAATGAAAAAAGATTTTATTGAATTATCTTGTTATTGTTGTCTTGGAGAATACTTTTATTTTGTCGGCAAATTAAGTATACATCGTAATATTTTCATCGTTCAATGGTAGTGTTCTAAAATTCTAACATGTTAAATGGATTTTATTCGCTATACCTATTATGAGGTTTTCGGGATGTAAACGATAAAAAGATAACGGTGTAAAAAATATATAATAACTATCCAATAAGCCCAAAATATGTACTGTAAATGATTTTTTAAAGATGAAAGTGACAAGCGAGCAAAAAGATCACCTAAGCGAATAAGCAATTGCCGCCACTCATTGTGTGTCCTGGAACGTGGAGTCACAAGTGAACCTTTCCCCGGGATTGGGCCTCCAATAACCTCACTCACACGGCGAGACACAGCGCAGGCGCTGCTTCAAGCCAATGTTCTGTGAAGCCGTATGACTCCGGTCAAGCAGACTAAAATGAACCTTTAACATTCAAGTCTCCGGATTGGGCTTCCAATACCCTCACTCATCAGGGCGAGACACAGCGCAAGCGCTGCTTCAAGCTAGTTTTCTATGAGACTGTGAAGCATGCCACCAGGGATTTGACCATATAGGACCACCAGATTTTGAGCTTTATGCAGATGATATAAAGTTGAAAACAATGTATGATGTCTAGTTGCCTAGTTGAGGGTTAAGGTGACGGGTAGGGCACACTAGCGACGGCAATTTATTTAAATTGTTAGCAACTAAACGGATATTTTTTAACCGACTTAAAAAAAAAGGGAGGGTCTCAATTCGACATGTATATATTTTTTAACAATTTTGAAGCTGCAGTCACTCGGAAAACACTTATACTATTTATTTAATACTTATACTTAACTTTTGGGTCTGCTTTTGTACTCGAAATTTGAATTAACGCCAAAAACGGCCACTTATGGAGATAATCCAAATTTCGAGTGCTAAAACAGAGCAAAAAGTAGTGCACAATTATTAAATAAATAGTAAAAATGATTTCTTAGAGACTCCCGCTCCGAAATGTTTAAAATAGATCCGATTTAGTAATTAACAATTCAAATCTATTGGTGTCGCTAGTTAGGGCTACCTGTCGCCTTAAGTCCAAAAATGACTTACCAAACTGTTGATGATGAATATCTCCTCCTGTTTGCTCAGGTTCCTCATCTCGTGGAAGATGAAGAGGCTCAGCAGTTCTGGTGACAGCCACTGCTGTCCGCGCCCGAGGACTGGTGGCTCTGCTAATGCTATTATTCTGGGGATAATAATGATTATAGTATAGGACTAGACTGAGCTCGCAGCGTTACTCCGCAGTTTTAGTCTTTATTACAAAAGTCCTCATTCAAACTTCGAACCCGCGCATCTACCCCTTAGGGGTTGAAAATTCAAGTCACTTTTTTATTTTGAATAACCGGTGCCCAAACAATCAATTTTTAAGGTTCTGACTTTTTAAACCGTCTAATCCCCCATACTGCGTTTCATCCGCTAATTTACCCCCTAGGGTTATTTTCCAAAACGTTTAAGTGAATTGCCTGTTATTTATTAAATTGTGTTCTGTTTATATTGGCTATATGTTCTGTGTTGTGGATGTCCTATAATATAAATAAATATTTCTTTCTTTCATTCTTTCGTTCTATTTTTAATTATACTATTTCAAGAATGGGAACCCAGGCCTGTTCGCTAGCACAATCATCTTGAAATTATCATGCACTGGTATGAAACTCTCCACGCTGCCTGCAGACGCCTCCATCATATTCCTAGGAACTATCCGCCTTCCATCACTCAGGATCATCTCTCCATTCTCAACTAGTGTCTTCAAAATACACGTCACGTGCGTTGGAGCCTTATCTGCTTCATCGACCACTAAAACATGACCGAACTTCACCGCTTTCACTAAAGGCGAATCTTCATATACCACTATACCGTCTTTGACAGTCGGCTGGACAGTCAACGACTGGACAGTCGTATCTCTATGCAGCTGTATGTACTCCCTAGGCCTGTTCAGCAGTTGCAACAGCCTATCAGCTATCTTATTCTTCCCTACCCCTTGGTTGCCGACCAGCAACAAATGGTTTCCTAGTAAGAAATCTTGCAGCAACCATTCCAGTAATCTGACGTGCTGGGGCACGTCGTAAAATAGAATATCAGGTACTTTAGTTAGCGCGTTAGTTTTAAATATTTCCGTGCTGGTATTTCCTATGGTGAGGACGCCATTTTGGATGGAACATTTGACTTTTGTTTCTTTGGGATTACTGGAGAAAATTCCGAAGCGTGTTGGCGGGTCAATGCCGATCCTTTGGCTAGCGCCATCTAGCGCTTTCCTTGCTAAGTTTGGTAGGAATTTTGCAAGGAATGTTCTCTGGATGGTCTCATAAGCGGAGTCTGTTGGATATTTCGCCATTCGGCTGGCGATTCGGAGGAGCTGGCGAGTGGACAAGGAGGAAGATAAATTTTTGAGGGTGCTGTCTTCGGATCCTCTCAGCTCGCCCGCTAGGTCGATTATGGAGTGCAGAGGTTTTGATATATCGCCATACTGAAATAAGATACAATGGAAAACGATTTTATTGAATTATCTTGTTATTGTTGTCTTGGAGAATACTTTTATTTTGTCGGCAAATTAAGTATACATCGTATAACTATCCAATAAGCCCAAAATACTGTAAATGATTTATTAAAGATGAAAAGTGACAAACGAGCAAAAAGATCACAGAATCCCTATCCCCGGGATTGGGCCTCCAATAACCTCACTCACACGGCGAGACACAGCGCAGGCGCTGCTTGAAGCCAGTGTTCTGTGAAGCCGTGGTATGACTCCGGTCAAGCAGTCACAAGTGAACCTTTAAAATACCCATCCCCGGTTTGGGCTTCCAATACCCTCACTCACACGGCGAGACACAACGCAGCCGCTGCTTCAAGCCAGTTTTCTGTGAAGCCGTGGTATGACTCCGGTCGAGCCGACTCATTCATGCCGAAGCATGGCTCTCCCACAGTCAAATTCATACCTTATCGTTTAACCAGGGAGTTAACCATATAGGACAACCAGATTTTGAACTTTATGCAGATGCTGTAAGGTTGAAAACAATGAACTATATGATAAATTACAAAAAAAAACGACGTCAATTGATTTAAATTGTTAGCAACTTAACGGATATCTTTTTAACGATTTTGAAGCTGCAGCCACTATACTATTTATTTAATACTTAAACTTTATTTTTGGGTCTACTTTTGTACTCGAAATTTGAATTAAAGCCAAAAACGGCCACTTATGGCATTAATCCAAATTCCGAGTGCAAATACAGAGCAAAAAATAGTGCACAATTATTAAATAAATAGTATAAATGTTTTCTTAGAGACTCCCGCTCCAAAATTGTTTAAAATAGATCCGATTTAGTAGCTAACAATTCAAATCGATTGGTGTCGCTAGTTAGGTCTACCCGTCGCCTTAAGTCCAAAAATGACTTGCCAAACTGTTGATGATGAATATCTCTTCCTGTTTGCTCAAATTCCTCATCTCGTGGAAGATGAAGAGGCTCAGCAATTCTGGTGACAGCCACTGCTGTCCGCGCCCGAGGACTGGTGGCTCTGCTAATGCTATTATTCTGGGGATAATAATGATTATAGTATAGGACTAGACTAAGCTCGCGGTGTTACTCCGCAGTTTTAGTCTTTATTACAAAAGTCTTCATTCAAACTTCGAACCCGCGCATCTACCCCTTAGAGGTTGAAAATTCAAGTCACTTTTTTATTCAAAACCGGTGCCCAAACATCAATTTTAAGGTTCTGACTTTTAAACCGTCTAATCCCCCATACTGCGTTTCATCCGCTAATTTACCCCCTAGGGTTATTTTCCAAAAACGTTTAAGTGAATTACTGTTTATTTTAATTATACGTACATATTTTTTTTCACTTTCCTAACATCTAAGATGACGGACTCCCATATAAAAATCCAACTCCTGTTTCACCTCCTAAAGGGTTGATTTTATAAAAATGTTGAAACAACTTGGTTGGTTTAAATTAAGGAGAACGTATAGCGATTTTCAAGATTCTTTCTTTAAAAAACCTAAATCCCCATACTGGCATTTCATGCCCTATTTTTTTTTCATACCCACTTTAAAGGTGATTTAAAAAAAAACGTTAAATGGGATACTTTTTATTTCAAATTATTACTCTAAATACCAATTTTCACATTTCTAACATCAAAGATGGCGGACTTTCATACAAAATGTTAACTCCCTTTTTACCCCCTTAAAGGTTGAATTTTCAAAAATCCCTTCTTAGTGCTCACTCTCCCTATTAAAGGAACCCCCTTCCCAATTTTCAAGTTTCTAGGGTCAGTAGTTTGAGCTGTGGGTGCATTCCTAGTCACTTAGTCACTCAGGTTCTCCTTTTTTATATAGAGAGATGTGATAAGGGCTGCGTGAGTGAGGGTACCGGGGGAAAGAGGTTTTAAAGGTCAACCTTTATACCCGGTGGAGTCAAAAGTGCGTTGCCAACCAAAACGCTTTTACGGCTTGGTAAACGCTTACCAGAGAGAGAGAGAGAACTTAGGTGGCAGATGAGCAGACGGATCACCTGATGATCCGTCTGCTCATCTGCCACCTATAACATAAAAAAAAATAAACAGCGCACTTGTGACTCCATTGGTGTCGCGGATGTTGGTTATAGTTTACCAACGACACTGCATTTTGTGACGTACCAGGTAAAACCTTAGTTTGGGACCAGGACAATCTATGTGATGATGTCTCAATTTATTTATTATTTATTATTATTAATGCCGAACCGTACACAGGAAAAAAATAGGCTGAATGCTTTTTATTTACCTGAAAGCAGGGTGTATCTTCTTGACGTCGCTCTCTTCGAGCTGCTGCTCCGTAAGGCCTGTAGCCAGCAGTTCGTCGTATCGGTCGTGATTCAGTAGCCTAGTGCCGTCATGTAATTGAAGTTCTCTGTCATGCACCAGTCTGCAATGCAGTTAATACAATTAGAACACTTGTGTGCTGAACTCTTGTGTTTGACAAATGTTTAAATTTAATTATATGTAATGTATTATTAGTAATTTATGTGACTCTCACAGAAGAAGGTTTATTAAAACACGAGCGAGCTTTTTAAATAAATTAAAAATGTAAAAACCCCCGACCAAAAATATTAAAAAGTATAAATTTAAACCCCTTTATTATAAAACGCAATCTAAAGTTCATGCCATCTTGTTACAACACGCAATGTTAAAAGGGAATAGAACGAGTTTAGTTCGGGAACTTTACTAAGATCGGAATTTGTAATAAGGGGAAAGAAGTCCAAAATATGTTGATACTGCTGTTGACAGTCTAAACTCCTACGTATGGACATTTTTGGTTAAATGTTGTATCGTCGGGGGACCGTTCTAATTTACATTAACCTAACGTTTTGTTAAAGCACACATTATATCACAAATCGCGACCTAATTTTAAAACCGTACTAAAGTTAATATTCTTTATTGCACTACATATGTTACAAAAGGTGGCAAGAAACATATATAGTATACAAGTACATTATGAACCCTGTCGGGCACGGCAAAATTAAAAGAGAGGAGTCGCCTTACGCTTTATACAAGAGAAAATAAATTATTATTCTTAAGTGTATTATTAAGTATTTATTGAATTCAGATTAAACTATTAATTTTTAAATATATGTATATTATGTTATTCTACTATTATAAAATGTAATACTCATTACTATTATTTAGTATTTTTTATATTTTATTGTGAATAGTAAGTATGATATTTTTTAACTAGGCATAATTCCAACACGCAATGTCAAAAAAGTTTAGATCGAGTTTATTACCGAAACTTTTCTTAGATCGAGTCATGTAATAAAGGGGTAACATTTTACCTATGTAACACTGCAAGGGTGCTAGCATGTATCCTATGCAGCCCATCCAACACCGCCATATGTCCTTTCAGAGCCGCATCCACTAGAGCTGAATTCCTCCACACCGTATCTCCGTTGTCCAGGGTCGTTCGCTGCTGTACTAGGTCCCTGGCCGTCATGTCCTGATAGAGGACTATGGGCTCTATCGTGTACCCCAGTAAGGACGCCAGTTGCGTGACTAGGAGGCTCTTTCCACAACCTTTTGGACCTGTTGGTTTAGATATAAAGATAGATGAGATGAGATGTTGCTGAGAATAAAAAAAAAATTACGGGAATTTCGTTTGAATCAATTTGAAAACTGACGAACCTTTTCGTTCTTTGACTGTACGTATTTCTACCGTTAGCTAGGGGGGAAACATTGTGAGGAAACCTGCACGTTTTGAATAGTTTCTGAATCGTGTAATCAAGATTCAGTTGGTCTGGTTCCCCTTTCTAAGGGTAGCGAAGGCCAGACGGCAGTCGCTTCATTGTAATTACCAGATATCCCGAATCCTGGATCAAGGTCCAAGCGTAAGCGATGGCTTTAGATGCAACCGAAAATAACAGGTGGAGATGATGATGGAGGTGATTTAATTCCACAATGTCCTAACCAAACTGGGGCCACTTATTACACAAAGTACTATGTGCCACACCACCTCGGGGCTTTAGAGACACCGATCTTTCTCTCTAATTTAAGAGCGACGCTCTTGTCGGTACAGTAGTCTCCATTCCTCTCTCGACTCTGCCAGCCAGCACCTTCCTGAAATCTATAGTTTCGAGCAAAGACCTCTTCTCCTTTACCATTTCTAAAACTTAAAAATAAATAAAAAATAAAAATTGGTTTATTGCTCTCAAACATACATTTTAGCAAATTGTAGCTACAGTATTGTGTTAGCAATTGGTAAGTGTCTCAGCATGTGCTGGACCAGGTTGTTACCCAGTCAGCGCTGTTTTTCAGACACTTCGCCTTCTCTGGGATGTTATGCTTCCTCATTCGTTTTCTTTTCTATCCAGCTAATGCCTTTCATTCTTCGCCAAAACCCCATCTCGAAGGCCTCTCTGTCTCTTTGTTTCATTGTCTACATCTCACAACCATATGGAGTAATGCTCCAGATGTATAGTTTTATAAGTTTTTTCTTTAATTTTAGCGATACTAGTTACTTACTTAGTTTTATCGCTAAAACCGATCATTAAATGGGTCATAAAAATGTAAAAAATCTTACCTACTATACAAAAGTCGCCTACACTATGGCTCACGAGCAACTCATTCAACAGTTCACTCTGATACTCCGTCTTCACTACCCTCTGATCATCCCCTCCCTTCCTCCTCCGTTCGCCACACGGCACGCCATATTGAGACTTCACTCCATTGATATCCATCGTCACTAAAGCCTGGTTTCCCTTGTACTCGACGCCTCGTAGGATTACGCTGCACTTGGGAGAGGTGTTCATGTTCAGGTTCTTCAATACTGCTTCGACGTTCTTCGTATGATCTCTTGTGAGGAAGGTGTTGTATGGGTACAGGAGGTATAGCAACTTGTGAACGGGTATGCTTGGATTTCTTTCCTACGAAAAATAGAAAATAATTTGTATTAGATAGATACCTTTTTATTGCACACACACATGCGTGGCAGCCTTCACATCCGTGACATAGCAGACAAACTGCTGGAGAGACGCCTACGTTGGTACGGTCATGTCCTGCTAAAACCGGACAGCTTTTTTTTAATTATTTGAATGAAATGGGGTGAGCACTGCATGTCATAGCCACTGCGCCCAGTAGAAGATCTATTGTGGCAGCCTCAGAACCCACTACAGCACCTCATGCACCTCCAGCTCCAGGATAAACCCGAGGATGGAGCTGATGGGGGAGCTACGTGGGAAACAAATGTCTGACCATGCTACCATCACCTGGATACGGCAGAAGGTGGCTTGACAGCGTGGGGGATGACATACGTGCCAATAAATTGACCACAATGGATTCACAAGACCGAGCAATGTGGAGGAGTCGAAGCAGGAAAGTGGACCCGGGCTCCAAAGCGAGAGCTTGGGACGCAGCCGGGACGAAACATTAAGAAGCCTTTTTATTGCACAAAAAGAAAATTAGAACTTTTTTAAATATTTTTTTACATTGATCTGACTCCGAGATAGGTAGGAATGAACAGTGGGATTACACATATATACATATAATACTTTTATTTTGTAAATACATACTTATAATACATAGATAGCACCCAGACCAATACAAACAGATATATTCATGCACACAAATGTTTGTACTGTGCGGGAATTGAACCCGCAACCCTTGCACCAGAGGCAGCGTTCACTACCACTGTTCCAAACGGGTCGTCATCGCTATAACTATCGCTACGAGTATGATAGATAGATAGATAGATATATAGATATTCTTTATCGCACAAAAACAAAATACAAGTATGATACAACAACAACAGACAGTACAATAAGGCGGCCTTATCGCTTGTTGCGATTTCTTCCAGACAACCTTTGTATGGAGGAAATGAATAACGTATGGTGTGGTAAATACAATCTATCGGCGGTCTTATCACTAACAGCGACTCTTCCAGACAATCGTGGGAGTGGAGGAAAAGTACAGCGAATTGATAAGGGTGAAGACAGTGACGGTTATTGTTTGTTATTGTTATTAATTAATGGTAATAAATATCTGGGCTAAAGACCCAGAGGCTGGAAGGTGTACCCACGTTGTCACGAAATGGCAGCCTGTAAATGGCCGTCGTTCATGAGTGATTCATTCATATAAGAAACCATCCTTAGACATAAATATCTACTTCCAAAATAAAAAAATATAAAAATAGACTCATACAACTTGTTAGGCTTGAAAATAGACAGTAACTTGAACTGGAAATCCCATATAGAAAATATTAAAACAAAACTATCCAGATTCACGTACATCATCATCATCATCAGCCTATCGCAGTCCACTGCTGGACGTAGGCCTCTCCAATTGTTCGCCACTGTGATCTATCCATGGCTTCTCGCATCCAGCTCTTGCCAGCCATCCTGCGCAGATCGTCCCCCCACCTAGCCAGAGGGCGCCCTACATCACGTTTGCCAAGACGCGGTCTCCACTCTAGAACTCGTTTACCCCATCGGCTGTCGGTTCTGCGGCTAATATGGCCAGCCCACTGCCACTTAAGCTTGCTAATTCGGTGAGCAATGTCGATGACTTTGGTTCTCTGCCGGATCACCTCATTTCGGATTCGATCTCGGAGAGAGACGCCGAGCATTGCTCGTTCCATAGCCCGCTGAGCGACCTTTACTTGTGGACCAGCCGTACCGTAAGTGTCCACGTTTCGGCTCCGTATGTCATGACGGGTAGGACGCACTGATTGAAGACTTTTGTCTTTAGGCACTGTGGTATGGACGATACGAAGACACGACGTAGTTTTCCAAATGCTGCCCAACCTAACTGTATATGGCTATAAAAATTTACAATAAAATACCGTCCGACATAAAAAATGACACAAAAATCAACTCCTTTAAGAAAAAATAAGACAGTGTACCTAGTCGACAACTGTTTCTATTCACTAGATGAGTATTTTGCAATTAAAACAAAATAGATAATCCACATCTAAGCCAATACCACATTCACTCCCACGCACACCAAAAACATAAGAAAGATGAAAAATTTAGCAAACATAAGAAATAGGTAGGTAATACATAAAATATTATACTTTCGAATGTAAATAAATAAATGATATAGTAAAATGACACTCGTTCTACATAGGGTACATATACATATTTATTCAATACACAAATTAAAATAAATATTGTGGGTGGGCTTCCAATAACGTTTAGTAGATATAATATTATGTATAAGCTACAAACTGTATAATTTTGTCATAATGTTTTAGTTTTGGGTCTTAAATATTATAATTACCTTATTATTGTCTCATATATTATAACTGACCGGATGGCGCAATTGGTAGTGACCCTGCCTCTTACACCAAAGGTCGTGGGTTCGATCCCCACCCTGGACAAACATTCGTGCGATGAACACTTGTGTTTGTTCAGTGTCTGGGTGTAATATATGTATTTAAGTATATATTTGTGTTCCTCTGTTGTCTGATATCTGTAACACAAGTGCTTAAGCTACTTAGTACGGGATCAGAACAACGTATGAGATGTTGTGAGAATTATTTTCATTATTATTATTAATTATAATAATATGTTACAAAGTGTTCTGCATATTTACCTATATTTTTTTTTAAATAAATATTGTTAGTAGGTATATAAGCTACATACTCTATTGGTTCACTTATTTTATTAGTTTTAAGTTTTACTTACTTAGTAGGTTTTTAACTCAATGTATAAGCAGACTTAGATTTTGCAATGTCTGTAAAAGGTGGTTAAGTAGTAAAGAAGCATTATTTATTGTAACACCATTGTAACACTCAACTGGCAATAAAACTATTTGAAATTTGAAAACATCAACTCTTCTGATAATAATATTTCCATACATATGAATATTTTAAAGTATAGAAGATTTTTTTTAGAAATTATTATTTCCATTCGCAAAATGTTTTGTACTAATGTCAAGGTGAAAAATAGCGTCTATAAACTCATCCTTTGTTCATTTGCACATTATACGGTGCTAAATACGATTTTAATCTTTCGCGTTGCGTTATACTAAAATTCATATACCCCCCGGTATATGGCTTACTTACAGCTTGACGTTACGACCACGTTACAACGGCCACAAGCGGACTTTCAAGCAGTACCTATGTACTGTAATGTACTTGTTAATTTCATTGCGTTGAGATCTTTACCTATGAAATTACCGTTTTTTTCTAGACACAATAAGATTTAAAACTAATACTATTTTTTTTATTATTTTTTTATGCTAGAGGCGGAAAAACGAGCAAGCGAGTCACCTGATGGAAAGTAGGTAATCAACGCCGCCCATGAACATCCGCGAAATCAGAGATATCGCTAATGCGTTGCCGGCCTTTTTAAAAAAGAGTACGTTCTTCTCTTGAAGGTCCCTAAGTCGTAGCCGTCCGGAAATACTCCTGCAGCCAAACCGTTCCACAGAACTGAGATACGTGGTAGAAAGTTCCGCAACAAACGCATAGTATTAGACCGCCATCCATCGAGATGATGAGGATGTAATGACAATCGCTTGCGAGTGGTTCGATGTAAGAATTCAGCTGCAGTGAGTAGATCAAACAGTTCCCCTTGATAGATACGGTATAGAATGCTGAGGGAAGCTATGTCGCGCCGCAACGCTAGAGGATCAAGTCGACTAGAGAGAGTCAAGTCACCGACAATTCGAGCAGCCCTACGTTGTACGCGGTCAAAGGAAGAAGTTGGTACTGAGGTGCACCCGCCAAGAGATGGGAGCAGTATTCCATATGGGCCCGAACTTATGCCTTATAGAGTTGTAACCGATGAGCTGGTGTGAAATACCGCCCCGCTCTATTAAGTACACCAAGTTTCTTTGAAGCTATTTTAGCTTTGTCTTCCACATGACCGCGAAACTGGACATCGCTCGAAATGTCGACACCAAGGATCCCGATAGAAGGCTTGTCATCAAGGGGGGTGCCCTGAAAACTGATTGGCACTTCAAAGGGTCGTTTCTAGCGGTTATCGCGCACACTTGTGTCTTGGAGGGTTTAAACGGACTAAATTAAGTCGACCCTAGTTCGAAATTTGATTCAACATATCTTCGACTTCAGACATAAGTGTAACTTCGACTTCAGACACAAGTGTAAGTTATTCTGACTTAAGACAAAATTTTAAGGTTAATATTAAATATAGGACAGATAGTATTGTATTTCAAATGCAAAAAAAATCTTAAAATTGATCCTTTTTAGGGTTCCGTAGCCAAATGGCAAAAAACGGAACACTTATAGATTCGTCATGTCCGTCCGTATGTCACAGCCACTTTTCTCCGAAACTATAAGAACTATACTATTGAAACTTGGTAAACAGATGTATTTTGTTAACCGCATTACGATTTTTACACAAAAATAAGAAAAAATAAAAAAATTGGGGGGTCTCCATACTTGAAACTGAAACTAAAAATGTTTTTTCATCAATCCTATACGTGTGGAGTATCTGTGGATAGGTCTTTAAAATGATGTTGAGGTTTTTAACATATTTTTTTTTTCTAAACACAATACTTTGCGCAAGAGACGCTCCCAAAGTGGTAATTTGTAAATTTGTACCTGAGTTTTTCTGTTAAGAAATTATGGAGTAATTATGGAGTAGTAGTTTTATAGTTACTTAACAAATCAAAAAAAGTTAGTATGGAAAATACAACTTCTAAGAAAATCGCCATACAAAACGGCAATTTCTTTGGTAGGTAGGTATGCGGTGTTACTCTTCCATTAATTGCGTTTTTCTTTTAAAAAGTTCAATACCAAGGAACATGCCCTTGGCCTACAAACTCTGATGATAAGGTTGCGTGATCGTGTCAAACAGGTGACAGTCGCCTGGTCGACCCACGACCTTAAGGAACACACGTGGACCATAAATAACATCATAGACGAACACATAAATTCCGATATATCGAAGATCTAAGATTATTCAGGTTAGGTTCCACTTTGGAACTCAAACTAGAACATTGTCGGTAAAAAGACTATCGAGAACCCCATAAAATAACTTTATTACGATTATGTAGCATGTCATGTACAACCACATATCAGGAATTTTAGCAGAATGTCGAATGTTGACGAAAGTCTAATTTCAATACTTAGCTTGGAAAAAATATCAAATCCTCAGCCATCATCATTGTCATTTTAGTAACCCACTCACAAACTAAGTTTGATTATGTGCTGTTGATTCAATTCATCAATACATACATACAATACATAATAATACATAATATCGCTGCCTCGGTGGCGCAGTGGTTAGTGGGTCGCACTTTAAAGCAACGGCTGCGCAAGAGGTCCCGGGTTCGATCCCCGGGTCGGGCCAAAAATCTGTACCTAAGTTTTCGGTAAGAAATACTTAGTGTCAGCCCGGAGTCTGGAAGTTGGTCCCGGCCCCGGTCCTGGCTCGGTCGTGTCACGCTGGTGTCCCATCGGAATACGAGTGTAAGGGAATAGAGAGTGCACTTGTGTTTGCGCACACACTTGAGCACTATAATATAGCCTGCGTACGTGGCTGATCGTTGAGATTGGCCGCCGTAGCCGTAATCGCCACTTACACGCCGTAATTGGGACGCCACCGTGACACGACCGGAGAGGGATTGAGCGCAGGACCAACGGCTTAACGTGCTTTCCGAGGCACAGGGGTATAAGACCACCAACTTCCAGACTCAGGGCTGACACTAAGAATTTCTTACCGAAACTTAGGTACAAATTTTTGGCCCGACCCGGGAATCGAACCCGGTTCCTCTTACGCAGCCGTCGCTTTAGAATGCGACCCACTAACCACTACGCCACTGAGGCAGATGTTACATACCAGAATAAGAGCAGCGGCCTGCAGACTGTCGATAGGGAAGTCGGGCAGGCTGACCTGCTGCAGCTCGGGGCTGATCAGCGCGTATGCTGCAGACAGAAGCTGTTCCAGCTTCACCGCGTCCACTTTTGGTGCTGATTCTTTCAGCACGCTTAGATGTTCCTGCAGAACAAAAGCATTTTAAAAGAAAAATCATAATTATTTTTATATGATAGGTGGCAGACAAGCAGACGGATCAGCTATGGAGCAACATCAATGGAGTTAAAAGTACGATGCTAACTTTTGAACCCCCTTTCTCCCAGACTGGGCTTCCTGGGACTCACGCAGCGAATCACAGCACAGTGCTGCTTCACGCCTGTTTTCCAAGCCGGCCTATTTATTAAACAAGAGGACAGCTAACGGTGCAATTACAAAGGACGCGATGTTAAAGCATCGCTTCCATTGGCACTGCCATATTGGAATCTTCACGCTTCGTTTGAAGCAATCCACGAATGCTGGTTGCCAAGGCAACGAATTCCATTTCACTTAACGAGTTATTAACGAATAATAATTTACATACAAGTAAATGTTCAAAAATTGACACCTTGTGTTGTATTTCATATTTATCTCAAACAATAAATTGTTGTATAATTTTTTTTATACTGCCATATACTGCTGAGGTTACGTCTATACTTGCTTTAACTACTAAAGAGCCCAAGAATATCCCTTTAAAATATACATAATGTTTTGAGCTTAACTGAATTCAAACATGACCCATTTTGCAAAGCAAAACCCCTAAGAAACGCCTCAACTTTAAACCGATGTTATCAGCCTAAATCACTTCAGTAGTATAAACTTGCTGGTAAATAATTCGAATTACAATAAGTCTCGAATACTAACGAGCAGCAATCGAATGGAAAATTCAAAGTCGTGCGGAAAGTCGTTAAAATTTAAACCGATTTAATCCGAGCAAATATCAGTTGGCGTTACTAGATTATACGGTTTGTACACATTCTGCGCAAGTTTAACCTTTGTTTAAACAAAGGTATGGAAGGGTTTCACCTATCAATCAAATGAATCTAGTGAGATATCGTCACATAAAGAGTCTAAGTTCAAGGCCATCATCATCATTATTTAATCTCTATTAAATAGTAAACTTACGGTGCCGAGACGTGGACACTCACGGCAGGACTAGTCCACCGGGTCAAAGTCGCTCAAAGATGGAAAGGGCTCTGAAGGACCGCATCAGAAATGATGTAATCCGACAGAGAACCAGAGTCACCGACAAGCCCACCTGATTCGTTAATTAGCAAACTGAAGTGGCAGTGGGCTGGTCATATTAGCCGCAGAACTGACAGCCGTTGGAGTAGCAAAGTCCTTGTGGAGACCGCGACTCGGTAAGCGTAATGTAGGACGCCCTGCGACAAGATGGGACGATGACATTGGAAGGCTGGCTGATGTGGGCTGGATGAGAGTGGCCGAAAATCGGGAGCAGTGCCGTGCATTAGGGGAGACCTATGTCCAGCAGTAGACGAGTGTGAGTTGCTAATGATGAAATAGTAATATAAAATGGGATTTGCTCATTCGTTTATTAAAATTTATTACGAATTCACCAAAGAGAAGCTAAAATCGCTTGTTAAAAATCTGTCAGATGGCGTACTATTGGACTCAGGTCCTAAATTCATGCCGAGGTTCAACCTCAACTACTTGGGTAGTTTCGTTTTGTCTCATTTTAAAAAATAACCAATCACCATCTAGCTAGAGTCTGCGCCACCAAAGAAGTCCCGTTAAAAGCGCGCTTCAGACGCCATCACATTCTAGGAGCTCCTTGTCCATAGGCACACAAACCACCTTATTATAAATCGGGATATAAAGTTATTACCGTACTAAATATTAAGTCAACCCGTTCCAACACGCAGTGTTAAAATGGGCTGGCACGACTTTTGTTCTGGGACTATCCTTAGTTCGCAATTTGTAATAAGGGGGAAAGAATATAAATTTTAGTTCCGTGTTTTTCTGCAGGACTCGGACTTTAGCAGGCAGGCAGGCGCACTCTAGATGGATCCATGGAACTAGAAGTCAGCGGAATGTGCCATCTTCGGAAAAAAACGTTACAGAGTGTGAAAGAGTTCCAACCGGCCCTGACGCAGATTCTATACGCGTGCGGTAGAGAAAGAACGTCGCCCAGGACGTCACTCCAGTACTAACGGGGTTATTAATTTTGATTCGGGAAATTAGTGCAAATTCATACCAAGAGATGGCGCTAGGTGTCATTTACATGGCACAAGCGTTTCGTGTTTTCGGATTACCTTAAGCGTTGCCGCTGTTAGTAAAAACCTTTATATAAAGAGTATACATATACTCGTAGTTAGTAGTAGTAGTATACAAGTTGTAAGCAAGCAGCAACACTGCGGGACCTTCGCCTAAGCTATCGCAAATGAAATTTAAATTAACTCCAAAGCCGGGCCGTAAACCTCCCGAGTAAATGGACCATAATTATTGCCTCAAACAATAAATACATCCGAGAACCTTCACTCGGCTTCATTTTACTGTGAAACTTACTATCTTAGGTACATCTTTGCTTTGGTTTATTATGGAGCTTATTTTAGGAGCCGTGGATTAAAATCTAGGACTAAAATAGTATTAGGTTTTAGTGCCTAATATTATTTTAAACCTAGATTTATATCCGTTTTTTTTTGTGATCGGTGGCAGACGAGCAGACAGATAACCTGATGGTAAGCGATTGCCGCCGCCTATAAACACCCGCGACACCAGTGGAGTCACAAGTGTGCTGCCAACCTTTAAACCCCCTTTCCCCCGGATTGGGTATTACCTTAGGAGAACCACACTTCGGTTTTAATGGGCTAACTGGATATCACGGCCTAATAGAAAACCGACGTCGGCGTCTTATGCATACGCTCCTGCTGGGGAGTAGGAGGTTTATGTCGGGCTCTCATCTAGCGAGGGCTTCTCCTAACAAGAAACCGGCCAGAGGCATACCAACTAAACCTCAGCGGTTTTCCCTCTTCGCCTTTAAGTGGGGAGGAGTCATGGGTTCAAAAAGGGAGAACCCTGGCACCATAGCTCATAGTGATTATTTAGTGAAATTGAAAATGCAACTGTGGATCTTTGCGGCACCTATCAAAAGCTTTTTGAATGTTGGTCGCTGTAGGGATCAAATTATTTGTACGTCGCAATGATTCGTATCGGTCATTTGCGCCAATAAATGTGTTGATCTACAAAAGTGTTTTTCCTTACTCACTCACCCAACCTAAATAGGTTAGGTTAATATAAGACTTACTATAAAGTGTCAAAAAGAAGTCTAAATAAATCTCATTTCATTTTTAACTTTTTTATTTTGAACTATTTCCTGCAGAATATGGCCGTGTGGTCCCCGGCAGAGTAGAATAGGCCACCCTCACTCTTACCGAGGTGTCGTAAAAGGCGACTAAGGTAAAGCTGCTGGCATGATCATCAGCACCCAGTGAAGGAAAACTCTGCATTTATATAAAAACCCTCGCCAACCCGTCTGCCAAGCGTGGTGAGCATTGCAATTACCCCTCATGTGATTGAGGGAGGCCCGTGCCCCAGCAGTGGGGACTTAAATGGGCTCATGATGTGAGAACGTATTCCTGTTTAAAAGGCCGGAACTTGTGAGTCCTCTGGTGTTGTAGGTGTCCATGGGCGGCGGTAATCGCTTACCATCAAGTGATCCGTCTGCTCGTCTGCCCCTATCTTTTTAGACTTTGCCTTGTAGTCGGGTAAAACTCCGCATTTAATCGTTGAGATCGCGTGACGCGCGTCGCAATCACCACTCATAATTGCCGTCGCAGTCGCAAAATTAATTCTTCGCGATCGCTGCCTGATAGCAAGGATTTATGGCTATGGGCCTCGGGTCCCAGGGCGTTGCGAAAGCATAGTTGTACGTGGTTGTACCCAGATCGTATCGGTTCACGATAAAAAAAATAAAAAAAGATTATTTATTTCTTAAAGGTTGCAAATTTTACATATATAAGAGTTTTCCCGTTTAAGTAATAATACTTGTGTTAGGGAAGACCCGCTCTTTTTTAAGAAACGTACTTGTGCTTGTAAAATAAAGAGGCTTACATTATATTTTACAATGTGATTTTTTGTTGTTGTTGTGTGTGCGTGTGCGTGTGTGTGTATGTGGGTGTGCGTGTGTGTGGTGTGTGTGTTTTTCTGGGTTTGTGTGTGTAAATAAGTATATACGAGTGTGTGTATGGTGTGTGTGTGTGTGTCTGATTGTGTGTGTGTGTGGGTGACGAGGAATAAAATATCGATTTAAAAAACATTTTTTTTTTCATGAAATGGAGAGCAGATGATCAGACGTATCACCTGATGGTAAGCGATTACCGCCGCCAGAGTATTACCTTACTATAGAGTAAGGTACAGTTATAGGACAGCCATCCATGGAGACCAGCAACGTAATTCCCGGTTGCATCCAAAGCTGTCGCTTTTGGAGCTTACAGTACGCTTCGACTTGGGGAGGGACTTGAAGATGAGGCTCTTTAGTCAGTTCTCGTGTCTCTTCCCCACTCGGGCGTAGAAGAGAGCACCCCTGGTGTTTTAGTGGGTATACCTCAGGCCACTGATAAGGAAAACCCCACGTAACCCGCCCGACCCCCCAGCAGCGGGTATGCTTAAGGCTGTCGGCCCATCAACATCTCGGGCCGGCGGCATTTCACCAGGATGATAAAAAAAATGATTCAGGATTTTGGGAGTCTAGTAATTATAATAAAGCGACTGCCGTCTGACCAGGGACCTGGGGAACGGGGAACCAGACCAACCGAATCATGGTTACGCATTTCAGAAACTATTCGAAACGTGCAGGTTTTCTTAAGATGTTTTCCCTCAGCGCTGAGCTAATAGTAAAAATATGCACATAGATTTGAAAAATCCAGAGGTGCATACTCGGATACGAACCTGGAGCCCCGTATGGAAGGCACGTTCTGAACTATTGAGCAAAAATATACTAAAAAAAGTAAATAAACATAATGCGATTCTACCACCGGCTCGGAAAGTTGTTTCTGGTCGAGAAGATCCGGCAAGAAACTCGCCAGTTACTCTTTTTAATTGCCAACTTTTTTACAATGGTTTATTATCCTCATACCAAGTCATACAGTCTAATGCAACACAAAATAGAATGAAGCAAATTAAAAGCTAAATATGAGGTAAACCGAAGCGGACCAGTCCCCAAAGGTGGCACATGTTCACAAGTATGACGTATGTGTCAGCCATCATTTCACTCAACCATATTAGAGGGAATGTAATGACCCGCCACATAGCGCCACCACCTCAGAGACATTTGAGTGAGCATGATGACTACTTAGAACATGAAGAAAGAAAGAAGAAATGTTTATTTGGAACCAATAATTACATAGTATTTTTTACTTCTTTCATTTAATATTAACCCAAATAGAAAGAGTTTTACCATTCCGTTCAAAATGTAGGTATTAACCCTAATTTCGCAGTAATTTGGAACTAAAATGAAATTCTGTACGAAAAATAACGCCTGAAAGTTTAATAACTGAGGCAACTTAAATTAAGGAGGTAAACGAAATACGGATTCTATTATAAGTTTAAATTTATTTAAGCGGCAAACAAGTGGAATGACAGAGTAATATAATGTCTCGTGCAGGGTATTTCATCAAAAGTTCAGAATTTCTGAAAATACGATTCGAGTTACGTCTTGCTTATTTTGTACTCTTATTTTGTATTTTTTTATGTGACGACGAGCAGACGGATCACCTGATGGAAAGCGATTGCCGCCGCCCAAGGATACCCGCGACACCAGTGGAGTGACAAGTGCGCTGCCAACCTTGAAACCCCCCTTTCCCTCGGATTGGGCCTCCGGTACCCTTACTCACGCAGCAAAACACAGCACAGTGCTGCTTCACGCCGGTTCATTCCGTTCGAACCGGCCATTCATGCCGAAGCAAGGCTCTCCCACGGTTAATTATTTGAAATCCGCCTGGAGTTGTGCTGTTGTAATTTCATAATCATCATTTCAGCCAAAAGACGTCCACTGCTGGACATAGATCTCCCCCAATGTTCTCCATACAGATCGGTCCTGTGCCGCCCGCATCCAATGGATTCCTGCGACCTTCACCAAATTGTCGGTCCACCTTGAGGGGGCCTGCCACGTACGTGGCCTCCACTCGAGGACCTTTCCGTCCCAACTGTTGAACTTTAGTACTTACTAATTAATTCCATGGGATAGATTATGGCATGAAAAATAGGCAAACAAAACTTGGCTTTTTTTAATGTTTCTTTATTTTTGTTAATGACTTCTTAATGTTTGAAGAATAAGTAATAGAATTACTTTCTCTATTTCTGTTTTATTATTTTTTAAATTCATGTACTACTCGTACCTTCTTTCAATTTTTTTTAATGTGTTATGTAAGTGTGCAATAAAAGTATTTAGGTAGGTTTATTGTATTTAAAATGTTCATGTGTAAGAATAGTAAAGGATATATATTTAATTTTAAATGCATGGACTCAACAAGTTATGACTATATTTAATCTACAATTTTATCTACCCGATGATACATTTTACAGTTTGACAACACTCGAAATCATTGGTTCTCAAAGTGTAGAGAATGTTCAAGTATAAAACATTAAAATTACAAAAAATAAACGTATGTTACTGTATGTATGTACTTACGAGTCATAGAATAATTTATATTTCTTTTAAACTTTGAGCTTATTGTCCGTTATTATATGTTGTTATTGTATGTTGGTCTGGGTGATTTTATGTATTATAAGTATGTATTTACAATAGAAAAATATAATATGTATATATTTGAAATTAATCCCACTGTTGATTCTGATATCCGTAACACAGGTGTTTGAGCTACCTATCTCGGAGTCAGATCAATGTATGTGATGTTGTGAAGTATTTATTTATTTTATTGTACTACTTACCTAACATCATCAACATATGTATACTATTTATAAAAAGGTAAATTATACGGACAACGACAAGGTTTATATGTAAGGTAAACTGAAAAGGAGAAACACTTGCGCGTTGAAATCGACACCCAACGGTATCTAATAGTAGAGTTTTTTATGGCGAAATACAGTTGCGAATACCAAATAACTTTTAAATTTAGGCATTTGTTTCTCTTTGTTTTTCTTAAAATGTTTAATTATATTGAAATATTAATCATAGGTAATAGAACAGAATAACCGGGATAAATAAACATCTCTGTCGCAGCACTGGAACACCAAGTAGGTGCCCACGATACAGGGACTCGCCGTGGGCAACACAGTAGCAGCTATAATTTAAAAAAAAAACCACTGATTCGGAATGTCAAATTCTACCGAGAAGAATCAGCAAAAAACTCAGTAATTACTCTGTTAAAATAAAATGTAAATAACAATTTCTTATTTTTAATATAATGCAATATTCTTTTTATAAAAATGTGATTACAATGACAGTGTGACATACAACGCTTATAATCAGTATCGTTTAGATTTAGATAAATCGTCAAAGTAAAATTATTAATTGAAATAATACATTAGAGGACAGGCGAGGATTAAATTCCTGGACATGTTTAGATCAACATGTCCAGGAATTTAATCCTTATCATTGAAATAATCTTCTATTTTATAGTAGCCTTTCTGCAAGAAAGTCATGCTAATTACACTATTTATAATTCAAGATTGTCTAGACCGATTTGGCTATGAATTGTTGGAGTGGTAGCTTAAAATCAGGGGAAGGACATCGGATACTTTTTATGAGATAAAAAGTATTCTTGTGGAATAAAAAAAAACGAATAGCGTTCCGGTGTACGGATAGCTACACGTATAAATCTGCAGCTCTTTGTGCCACAGTTTGGGAACCATGATGGGCCATAAACGCCACCATGCGACAACACATAAACAGACTACAGAACTGTACCTCGCTTTGGCATATCAGCTGACGAGCCTCATTTGAATACTGTTAGCAACTATGTGTGGTTTGCGAAATACAACTTGGAGACACGATCTTTGTTTATGAAACGGCAGTTGTGTAAGGTCAGCATCAAAAGTAGCTTAACACTTTAGTACTATGTCGAAGTAACATTTATTACGAATCCCTTGGAAACTGCCTACAATAGGCAGAAAAGTTACTTTGACATGGTACTAAATTGTTAAGCAACTTTTGATGCTGACCGTACGTAGAGACACGATCGTGCCTTATTATGAAGATATATATGGGTGTGGTGCAATCGAGCTACGGTTAATAAAATCAAAATATTTCAAGCTCCAATTCATATGACTGTTGAAATTTCAAAAGTTACTACATTAAAAAAAATTCAACGAAAAAAAATCCGCCTTCAAAAACCACGAACTAAAAAGTGTACAATATTTTTTTTAACACTTCAATAAACATTTTATAACAGTACACTCGAGAAAAGGTGTTACCGAAGTCGGCGCCTAATCCCCTTTGAATAATTGAATGTTGTATTACAAGATAGTATTGGCCGCCGACTTCGGTAACCTTTTCTCAACTGTTATAATAAATGTTTATTAAAGTGTTAAAAATATTATATTACACTTTTTAGTTCGTGGTTTTTGAGGCGGTTTTTTTTTCTTCCTTGGTCACCAGTTTATGTATTATTTTATTTGTTTTTGTTTGACTATTTCTTTCCTAATGTATTACTGTGCATAATAGTACACAGAGACACCCAGACGAATACAAACAGACATGTTCACGCACACAAATGTTTGTACTGTGCGGGGAGCGAACCTGTTACCCTTGCACCGGAGGCAGCAGTCACTACCCCTGATAAAAAGGGGTCGCCTAACAAGCCTGATGTAGCTTCAACGTAATCAGTGCGATCTGATGCCCGAATATCGTGTTTGTAACAAACTAATTTAACTTTGTTTAATTACACAAGTTCTTGGTTCGCGTTTACATTTTAAATGTTTCATTTTCTTATTCGCTGACACGTTAATAATGATTAATAACGATTTTAATGTACAAACTTCAAAATGAAATGTTACTATCATGTTTTGCAAACATACCAGTACATATAGAAATTAAAAGGCAGGAAGAACATACCTAAACATGTTAATTAAATACGTTTAAAAGGAATCCACATTAAATATCCTGTATGCAAAATGCTTGAGTAAGTAAGCACTCAGCCTCAAGGCTAATATACTTAGGAACGAACAAAACGCTGATCAGGATGAACATGACAACGCAACAATTAGAGACTTGCAGAGCATGCAACCATGCAAAACCGTAAAACAAACTTTATGTTTGTTTATGGCTCACTGGCCAGGAGCAAAATGGCTTCTAATTGTAACGCTAACCCGAAACCGAAAAATAACAAACAGGCACTTCAATCCGAACGCCTGATGCGAAGAATCTTTCGTAGTTAGGAGTGCATATTATTCTTTGTTTGTAAAAAACGAAAGCTCCCATAGAACAAATCGGTCGATTTAAAAGACCCGAAAAATATAAAGGATCCTATTAATAAATGATTGTTAAACCTTACTAACTAAAACGGTGTTATAAAGCAGATTTTGTTTTATTTTCAAAAATGTTGTATGCTTCTTTTTTTTGCTTCAAACATCAAAACAAAACTGCTCTATAACACCGTGTTAGCTAATAAAGGTTTATTGAACACACAGAGCAAGGTAATAATCAATGATCGGAGTAGATAGAGCTATTTTTGGTACTTGCGATTTTTTCAATTTATATGGACATGCCCGGAATCGCGGGATCACTTTTACACTTATATACTTTATTCATGTTGGAAATAGTGTTACCTACAAAAAGCGTTTCACGGTCTTTGGGAGTGAAAATTCGGCCCCATCCCCCCCACTATATATATTATAATAAGGTCGTTTAATAACCCCAGGTTATTGAAAATAAGCTAAACCCCATTATTGATTAAAATAGATTTTTATTTTTCTGTTACTATTAACATTTATTTTCGTTTATACATACGAGCATTAACATCAGCTTTACAAACTTATTCATAAACGCTTTGGGATACCATGCTAATTAAAAGAGTACTATTCGTTCTTTCGATATTCAAAATACGTACACACGGTTGATCTGACGCTGACTGTACTTTAGATAGAAAGGAACAAACTGTAAGTGAACTGTAACAAACGCGCGCTCGCAAGTTTACATAATACAATACAAGTGATCTTTCTTTTATATTTTTTATTAAAACAAAAAAATATATTTAATCCCGGAATCATAGTCAGAATCCAGGGGCATGTCCATATTAACATCTATGTTTGCAGTCAATGAACCCAAATAACTCTACCTACTCCAATCATTGGTAATAATACTCTAGTTAATTAAACATTTATGAATAAAGCCAAAAATATAAAAGCGTTAGTTTAAAATGTTTGCTATGTTTTAAGGCTCACGTCACGTAGCTTCTAAACCCATACTTATTTGGCTTGCCCGTCAATGGCTGTGGCATGCCGGCGAGCCATTAGCGGCCGCGCACGGAAACAATTGCCGCTATTAATGCCGACAACTCATTATCCTCTAATGGAATAATAAACATCCTGTATAAGCTTGAGGAAAGCTGCGGAACTTGATTTAGTAAAGGAGCGTTAAAGGTCTTACTTAAATTATCTTTGTGCACGTTTCGGAAGTTTCGTTTGAGTAATTAGCTGAGAGAGAGACGTGTTGAATCCTCGGGAAGTGTCATCAAGACTTAGCCAAACCCTGGTTCAATTGGGTCCCGCTCTATAGACCTAATTAGCTTGCCACCAAAAAACATTAGGTATAGGTCGGTTCACGAAAGATGACCACAAATGGCCAGCGTCTACGCATGTAGTCTCATGAAGAAAAGACTTAAGACAAAAACATATTCAATTAAATATATAATGTGTTTAGTTTCGCTCCTTATTATGTGTCAAATTGAGAATGATGGCTCATTCTCAATTCTTCATGAGATTACATGCGTAGACGGTCGTAATTTGTGGTCATCTTTCGTGAGTCGACCTGTATTGCAATATTACCTAATATAGTTTCACCAGGAGCCCAATTCTGGGGATTTTCGATATGTTTAACCAGTATGTCAATTCCACAGATCAATTAAATAAGGAGGGATATGTTAAGACTGCTTTTGCGACGGTTTGGGCGAACGCATCTGGTTCCAACCTTGGCTTTACTTCATACATCTTACGGGTGGTAATTGAGCATAATCATAATAATTTATTATATAATGTGGTTTACAAAAAGGTTTCACAAGTATACAAGTATCTCACATTACCCTGCAACGGCACAGCAATTTCATACTTACAAACTATATTACTACTACTATTACAAAATGTATTATGTTTTTAAGAATAAAGGTTTGTTACAGTTATATAATATTATGACCAGTACAACTACAAAGAACTCTTAACTTTTAAATTTATTTATTAACTTACCTACCGGACCACCATACTTGTCCAGGGTGGGAATTGAGCATAGAGTAACTTATATATACTGAGATAGGGGCAACAGTCGACTAGCCAGTGCTAGCGCCATCTAGAGGAAAACGACCACGTATGTAGTACGGCCACCCTCAAGAATCAATCAGGTAGACGATCCAATAAAAATTCAGAAATTATTTTATTCTTTAGAATATTCTATATATTTTTGCTATATAGCAAAATTCCTGATACCTTCTAGATCTCTGGTATAATTATCGATACTTTTTTAAAATTGCTAATGTGGGCAGGCGGCTTGAGATCATTTTTTCGGAAACACGCTTACTAGCGCGATGTAAAAATGCATAGTGACATATACCGAAATAATACCGAACCATCTGCTTGATTCCTTTTTAAATCTATATCTGCTTTTTACAAGCTCCATCTAACGAAAACCGCTGAACTAATTTTGCAATACTAAGGAAAAAAGTACAAGGTGAAATGACCCTGGAATTAAGTCTTTGGCACACGCAGAATAGCGCTATCAAACCCGAATACTGAGGTAACCGACCTATTTGAGCTTGCTATGGGCTCTCGAGTTCTTTGTCGCCTTGCGTGCCGCTCCCGTCGTCGGCCGCGACATAACGTAGCTCGCTTTACGCGGGTAGCCAGAATTTACGACGACACCGATGAAATATCGCCGTTGAACCGATTCCCAGGCTGAATATAACCCTATATTGGGTGGTATATCAAATATTGTTTATGGAATAGGCAAGTACCAACGCAGATACGAATATATTGATGATGTTCCTAAACACTCGTTCCATTTCAGTTTGTCGTGCCAACTTGATGAAAGAAATGTTTTAGTTTGTATTGACTATGAACATAAGTAATTGCAGAAGTTTCAAATAAATCGAAATGCCTACATTTGACCTTCTTCTATTCATGTTGATTTCTAGGCCCTGATGTCAATAGTTTTAGGCCATCTTAATTGACGGGACCGACGGCTTATTTCCATGATACATTCTGGAGCACAGAATCACCTTAATTGTAGGTAAGGTAGGTATGACTTTTTATTATTGTAGACAGTAAAAATGGAAAAGTAGGGCAATCCTAAATATTAAGGCGACGACGGGTTCCCCGCACTAGCGACGCGATGGATTAAAATTGTTAGCTACTAAACAGGGTGTTGAAGTTTCCCTATCTTTCACACGCGTTTTGTGTCTCCTCTGTTTGGATGCGACTGGTATACTCGTTCGTTACGGGGCGGCTTCAAGTTAAGCCCCCAGGATCTATTTTCAACAATTTCGGAACTCCACTCCCTAGGCAAATACTTAGACTATTTATTTAATAATTGTGTACTACTTTTTGGTCTGTTTTTTTCACTCGAAAGAATTAACTAGATAAATCGGCCCTTTTGGCGGTAAAACAATTTTGAGTCCAAAAGCAGATTAGCAGACCAAGAAAGTATAAGTATTAAATAAATATTATAAGTTTTTTCCTATAGATCCGGTTTAGTAGTTCATCGTCAGCCAATTTAAGTCCCCACTGCTCGGGCACGGGCCTCCCTCAATCACATGAGGGGTAATTGCCATACTCACCACGCTTGGCAGACGGGTTGGCGAGGGTTTTGATATAAATGCAGAGTTTTCCTTCTCTGGTTGCTGATGATCATCCAGCAGATTTACCTTAGTCGCCTTTTACGACACCTCGGTATGAGTGAGGGTGGCCTATTCTACTCTGCCGGGGACCACACGGGATTAAGTAGTGTTAACTACTCAACTGTACTGTACCCGTATCTTTTTTTTTGTTAGCCTATATTGTCCCACTGCTGGGAAAGGCCTCTCGAAAACTCCATCAGTGACCTCTATTGGAAGCCAGCTCTTGCTAATCCTGGTATTGGTGTTCTAAATTGTCACGCCAAGTTTTCCTGGGTCTGCCTCTCAAGAGTCGCCCATCTGTTAGCTAGTATTGTAAGACGATTCTAGTCCACTTCTCCGGGTGTATCCTACACAAGTGACCCAGTTCCACTTCAACTTGGCGGATTTTTCGCCCACATATGTGATCCCAGTTTTTAAGCGAATTTCGGTATATCTGATCCGATCGGTGATTTTAATACCTATTATGGTAAGTAAGTAAGTAAAAAAGGTATAGTATGATCTGGGCGTTTTCTATGTATTATAAGTATGTATTTACAAAAGAAGAGTATTATATGTATATATTTGTAATCTCACTGATGATTCTCTGATATCCGAAAGACAAGTGTTTGATCTGCCTATCTCGGAGTCAGATCAATGTATGTGATGTTGTGAAATATTTATTATGATTCGCTCCATAGCCTCTTGGCTTGGACTTTTGATAACCTGTACCTTAAAACCGATAAAACAGATTGTACCATAGGACTATACCTCTACGCACACAAAAAGTCACTGGTTCTTTAAAAGTTCCTAAAATGGAAGTTGGCAATTATCTCCAATGATAAGGTCGAACTGATAGAATCTGGGGAAACTACCACGAAGTTCCCTCGCCTACTTATTAGCGAACATAAAGGATGGTAGTTCGTGCGCGAAACGGTTACAATACACTTCCGACTTTCCGTTATACAGGATTATGGCTAATATCTATTGGGAAAATCTAAATGTGACTATCACTTTTTACGGTGGCAATAAAAAATCTAATAGACTCTACATTTTGTTAATAGAAGGGATACACATTATGATCCAGGATTTGGTGCGAGTGGTCATCATAGATAGATAGATATACTTTATTGCACAAAAAATACAACTCAAAAAAAAAAGTAGGCGTTACAGAAACTTAATTGTACAATTTCGGCGGTCTTATCGCCATCATTTCAACAACATCATCATCATCATTTCAACAACAGCAATGGAGAGGGCTATGCTCGGAGTGTCCTTGCGTGATCGTATCAGAAATGATGAGATCCGCAGGAAAATCACATACATAGCCCAAAGGATTGCATGCCACAAGTGTGTGTTAATGATGAGCAAAACTAAAATTAGGCAAATCGAATTAGCCGGGTAATAATAATAATTTTGTTTTGTTAAGTTTCATGGTCACTAACATTAGAATAGTTATTTAGGAGATTTCTACCATGTACCTTATTTACACCGTAGTATAGTAACTCCGTGACCATGGCGCTTGCAACAGTGCCGAAATATCGGATACTCAAAAATAAGGTACATGGTAGAAATCGCGTAAATAACTATTCTAACTTTGTATCTATACAACATCGACAACTTCGAGACTTTTGGCTGACACTGAGAATGGCAGGTGCAAACTTTGACATAACCGGGTGTCGAATATAGAACCCCAAACGCAACCGTCGCTTTAAAGTGTGATATACTAGCTACTGTACATATACATAATAGTAAAGCTTGGTAAAGTCAGGCATCAAAGCTCAGTATACAAGACAAGCATTGGCCAACTGAACTAAACTATCCCATAACGAACAAGAATTAGTTACTATATTAGTGTTGCTTATCGATAGTCCATAGAAAAATAAAACCAATATTATTGATATTCTATCGATAGTATTACTGGTTGTCAATAGTACCGATAGTAAAATTAGACCAATTTCTAATTTATAATACTATCGATACTATCGATTGTTTAATATCCGATAGTAAAGGACACATTTAATCAGACAGCGATGTTGATGACAACACAAAGTATTCTAATCAAAATTTGACAGATGGCAACATTATGCTCTCTCTCTTCCCTTTCCGCCGTCTGGGCTGTTCGTCCACATTTTTGGGCTCTTGTATTTTATAATTAATTTTAATAATTAATGTAAGTTATAAAACGACGGACATAATAAACTACAGTCCATTCAGAAGGCCTTTTAATTGACCCCAACAAGCGATACTATCGAAACATAGCTGACTATTGATAGTAAAAAACTATCGATAGTATCGATAGTTTTTGATTATTTCTGTTAGGATTAGGAAACACAATACTATCGATAGTATCAGGCATTAAACAATCGATAGAATCCATAGTATTGGCGTTATCAATAGTATTGTCCTAATTTTACTATCGATCGTATCGATAGTTTTGACAAATAGCAATACTATCGATAGTAATATGAATGATTTTCGAGGACAAGTATGGATAGGGAAACTATCGATAGTTCTGCAACACTAACAAAAGAGTCTCATTACGCGTGTGAAAGGGACGTGGATGTAGATTCGTTGTAGGCTCTCTGCGCCCCCACCTGGGCGTTACGGAAGCCACCAGGGGGCGCTCCTAAATCAACGACAAACTCCTTCGGCGACATAATTAACATAATATTGGGGAATCGCAATGCGACAGGACTGCTATCCCGTATTGCAGTGTTTCGCCTATTTTATAGGTACTGGTAACTCAAAATCTAGGTCACTATTTGTATATTTGTGGAAATAAATATGACAATGATGATGCTTTTTTCAAGCCGATTTTGGCTACAGCGACCACTTTGGATAATAATAGATATGTTTATTTGGGGACTAACTTCTACAAACTCTTGCACCTTTTGATGGACGAGGTGCCTCCACTCAGATCGTTTCACTGCCTGCTATTGCAGCAGATTGAGCGGGCTCTATACAGCTTTTTAAATATAAATAAGATTTGATTGTGCAGCTGCCTGCGAGCTTCGAAGCGATTGCTTTGGATGCAACCGTGAAGATTCATGTCAGCGTGTGTTCCAGGCTGAAACCTATATAGGATTTATTGTACAGATACCTACTCGTAGGATTACTCGTGAATAGATATTGAACCATTATTGGCAAATATCACATCAGTGTGCACAGTGTGTACCGTGGGAGAGCTACGCTTAGGGATGAATGGGGCGGCTCTACGACCTCACAGAAAACCGGCGTGAAGCAGCGGTTTCGTCGTGCTGTGTTTCGTCGAGTGAGTGAGGGCACCGGAGGCCTACACCGGGGGGAAATCGAAGGTTTTAAAGGTGGCGCACTTCCGACTCCAATGGTGACTCGGGTGTCCGTGGGCGGCGGTAATCGCTTACGATAAGCCGATCCGTCTGCTCGTCTGCCACCTATCACATAAAAAAGTGTCACTAAAGCATAGAGAAAGATAGATAGATATACTTTATTGCACAAAATACACATCTTAAGTATTAGGCATTACAGAAATTTAGGGTACAATTTCGGTGGTCTTATTGCTAAGAGCGAATTCTACCAGACAACCTTTGGTTAAAGGATATTTTCATAGTAGAGAAGGGGTAGGTGGAGCAATATTCAATAAGGGAAAAAAATAAAAAAGTCTTCTAATTCCATGGCGTACACAACCACGAAATGGAAAATAAATTCCTAGGAAATGAGAGTCAGTTAGCCTGTCAGGAAAACTGAGTTAACTGAATATCTGCCTGCTCGTGTCTATCTATAAATAGTGAGACAAAAAAATACCAAAACATAACCGCACTTATTCAACCTTCAACTTTATATCAAACAAACTTAGGAATCCTTCACATTGTCTTAACTAAGGGTGAGAATTCTCTGCTGGCAATGATACCGCCTTATTGTTATTTTATGTGTTGTGTGTGGCCTATGCATGAACTTAGGATACCGCCCTGTTAATTCTATGGGCCAACGTATCCATCGATTTTGAATCACTGTTTTATTTTGTGAAATAAAGAACATAGAGTCTATCATATATGTTTTCGTTCCATGCTTGCATTGCTCTCTGGGCGACTTTGAGCCTCCTTAATCGGCACATTGTAAGCGGCCACGTTTCGGTTCCGTATGTCATCACTGGCAACACACACGAAGACTTTTGTCTTGAGACACTGCGGTAGATGGGCCGACAATATGCTGCGTAGCTTCCCGAACGCTGCCCAGCCGAGTTGGATTCGTCGATCGAGCTCATTCTGGAAGTTGGACTTACCAAGCTGGACTTTTTGTCCGAGGTAGATGTACTCGTCTACAACTTCCAGTGTAGAGCTTCCAACCTATACAGGAGTGGGTACGACATGGGAATTCGACATGATTTTCGTCTTGTCCATGTTCATTTTCAGACCCACTTGTTGGGAGACTCTACTGAGGTCGTCAAGCATTGTGCCTAAGTCTTCCAAGGTCTCAGCCATGACTACGATATCATCAGCGAATCGAAGGTGCGTCATGTATTCGCCATTTATTGATGCCAAGTCCATCCCAGTCCAGAAGTTTGAACACGGCCTCCAACTCTCACTCAACTAAGGTCACAGACATAGCCCAAAGGATTGCATGCCTCAAGTGGTAATGAGCAGGGCACATAGCGAGGAGAACAGACGACCGTTGGGGCGGAAAGTTCCTCGAGCGGATGTCACGTACAGGAAGTCGCAGCCGTGGCAGGCCCCCCACAAGGTGGACCGACGATCAAATATCAAATCAATCAAGTACAAAGAAGGTACTAGCCTATTGTTGGACTAACTATAATTGGGAGATTAGGTCTCGAAAATAGTTAGACAAACAAACCTTCGTGGATATTACTCTGGATGGATACTACTGGATAAAAATACTCTGACTTATATGAAAGTAAAAGACGTCACTCTCAACGTCAACAGTATCTTCTACTCGATCACAGAAGACTAATAAGAGAATGCTTCTATCATAGACATGCACCCTAAACAGACTGTGCCTTTTCATAGAAAACCATACTTGAAAAACTGCGCGAAGCCGTTAGTACTAAGGTGACGTGCTGGGCGACATTCTTTCTCTACCGCACCCGTATAGAATCTGCGTCAGGGCTGATTGGATCTCTTTCACACTCTGTGACGTTTTTTCCAAAAATGGCACATTCCGCTGACTTCTAGTTCCATGGCTTCTACTGAGTTTGTGACGTCAAACATTTCAACATCTCACAAATATCAACAAACGCCAAAAATGATCAACATTTACAAAAACAACTAAAATGTAAAAACTCGCGTGTGACCAAGCCTTTTGTCCGCCTGGCGACAAAACCCACGGGGTCGCAAGACATGAACCAGTCCCACGGAGGCAGAGGGCGCGGCCACACGTCCCCACCACCACAGCACCACACAACACTTCGACTACACGACAACATTATAACAAGAAACAATAGCGAACAAATACTGTGACGTGTTTGCTATTGAAGAATTGATCGTGCAATGGCTACAGAGGACTACGAATTGCTCCAGACGTCTACGAATTTGCTACGGTTCGTAGCTTTATAAGAAGAGGATACGAACAGTAAGTAAATATTTAGAGCTTCATATCGTGATTTTAGGAGAGTCCTTTGCCCAGGCAGTGAGACAATTTAAGTGGAAAAAACCAAGATTAACAACTCCATTGATAGAAAATGAGTATTACAACTTTTTTATACGTTATTGAGCACTTGAACTTGCAGTAATTAGCGATATGTGTTATGTAGTGGCCAAATCTCTTCATGTGATTAAATATATTTTAATAGAATAACAAGTAGATGAACTTGTATCTATATTGTTCCTACACTTTTGGAGATATTTTGGTCCTTTATCCGATTAGATATTTCAATGCAATAAGCAAATGTAAACATAATTATTATTTCTAAACCAAGAGCTTTTATTTTGTCTAGATCATCGTATAAAGGGAAAAGAAATTGTATTTTTTTACACTCATTTTCACATACATATATACACAAAAAACTATGGAACTGATTACGAAATTTTGATAAAAGTTTATAATATTTTGACTTAGCCCCCGGCGAATTTCTTTCGTACTAGCATTATACATACACTGCACATTTATTTTATCATTAAATCATTATACTTAACCATTCTCGGAGTTTGAAATCACTAGATTTGTTAAGAGAAATGATAAAATGGTCGTGAAGCGATCAAATTTTCAAATCCCAGCGAATGAGAGAGTGTAACGAACACGCCTTTGTTTTACATTAAACACTCGTATATGATAATCGTGATGATAAAAAGCAATGTCCTTAAATACCCAGTAAGAATCTTACTTATAATTTTTACTAGCTTATAGTACTACTAATAATTAGATTATAGTGGAAGCTGGTTAATAACAATGCCTAATTAAAACAAGCATTTTAGCTTGAATTTTGATTATTATTAATAGTTAATGTGAATTTTGAATTTTATTTTACTTTTACTCAATTGAGTTTACATTACTGCTTATTATGACTATGTTAATATTGATCAATTTTAATTCGATTTAATCTTTTTTTTATGTCATTGGTGGCAAATGAGCAGTGGGATCACCTGATGGTAAGCGATTGCCGCCGCCCATGGACACCATTGGAGTCACAAGTGCGCTGCCATCCTTTAAACTCCCCTTTCCCCCGGATTGGGCCTGCGTTACCCCCAATCACGCGATCCCTGTATCCTTTAGCAGGGGCAACCAAGCCAATAATCTCCATTAAACCTTAAATATACCAAACTAGCAAAAACACAACACTCCAATGAACCGAACTTGGAAAAAAAAAACCCCAATCACGCAGCGAAACACAGAACAGTGCTGCTTCACGCCGGTTTTTCTGTGAGACCGTGGTATCTCTCCGGTCGATTTAATCTTGTACAAATCTTAATTATGTAACTAAAATATAATTTTAATTTGTTGTCTATGGTCTGACCCCGGTAACAAAAATGTATTAACATTATTAAGTAAATATCACCTGACTCCTTCGGTACAAGCATTCATGCTTAGTGCAAGTCGCCAATTTGTAAAACCCTGTTCTATGTTGCTGGTAATAAATAATTATTACTATTATTATTATTACGTCCATTTTTAAATACCATGCTAAGCAGAAACAGCCACCAGGACACATATCGACAAGCTTTTTTTACACTAAAATCAGATTTAAGTTCGTAACAGCGCTTTTCGGCGACACCCCACAGAAACAGTCATGGCGTAACTTTGACAGTTTTCAATTTTCTACTAGCACATCCGGCTTTTAGGGCTAATTAGGGATGTCAAAAGTTTTTTTTTTTGTGTACTATTAGGCTACCGCTTGAACATACTCTCACCTGCTGGAGATTGACGATCAGGTGTAGAATTATATGCTTTTGTCTAGAAGATGCTTATTCACTCTTACCTTAACGATGTCCAGATTATCAGATCCGGAAAAACAGACCTCGACAAAGAGTCCCATTCTTTAGCTGTCCGCATTATTATGGAAGCGAATCGCTTCGCATTTTATTGAATACTAGTGACCCGCCCTAACTTCGTTTTTGAACATTAGTTCAACTTTGATTCATTAGATGGCGCTAGGTGTAGACTACATCGCGCAATCGTTTCGTGTTTTCGGATTACCTATAAGTGTTGGAATTACTTCTTTATAAATAGTAAACATAAGATGAAATTATATTACATAGCTCTTTATTTGCTTCATATGACGGAAGACTACTCAATCATTTCACTTTGTCATTCCCGGTTGCGTCCGAAGCCACCACATCGACACTCGGGGTACATTTGAGGATTTGGTAATACAATAAGCGAATGCCGTCTGACCTTCGCAACCCTTAGACAGGGGAACCTGACCCACTGGACAATGATTCAGAAACATTGTAGGAATCCACAGTTTGAGAAAATATCCGAACCTTGCACCGTTTTTTGCGATTCACACATATTTTTCCTCACTTACAAAAGTATATGAGACTACGAGTCATCGTCATCATGAGTAAATGCGCGTATCACCATTAACACATCTGTTTCATCAACAGAAATTTGAACTCCTTATCTCAGCCTAATTCCTAATTACGTCGACGTGTAGTCCCTAATCGGAGCCTGGGTTACGCTTGGACCATAATACAGGAATCGGGCTGGTAATTACGATAAAACGACTGCCGTCTGACCTTCGCAACACTTAAACAGGGGAACCAGACCAACTAGGTCACGGTTACACGTTCAGAATAATTTTCCAAAATATTGTAGGTATCCACAAATCCGAGCAAGCTTCCTCATGATGTTTCCCTCACCGCCGGGCTAATGGAGGAAAAATGCCTGCCTCGGTGGTGGATGTTAGTGGGTCACACTTTATAGCGACGGCTGCGCACGAGATTTCAGGTTCGATACCCGGGTCAGGCCAAAAATTTGTACCGAAGTTTTCGGTAAGAAATTCTTAGTTTCAGCCCGGAGTCTGGAAGTTGGCGGTCATGTACCCCGTGCCTCGGAAAGCACGTTAAGCCGATGGTTCTGCGCCCAATCCCTCTCCAGTCGTATTACACTGGTGTCCCATCAGAGTATGAGAGCAAGGGAATAGAGAGTGCACTTGTGTTTGTGCACACACTTGAGCACTATAATATATCCTGCGTACGTGGTTGATCGTTAAGATTTGAAAAATTCAGAGGCTCAGATTCGAAACACGACCCCCTTATGAAAGGCGCGTCTTTATCCACTGAGCTACCATCGCTACAAACATTTGTATTATTACTATTTGGCAACTGAATTAATTCCGAAATTGTAGTTGTGTTGCCAGCCCTAGAGTACACACACAGCCGTACGTACTTGGATAACATGAATGTGTTGCGTCACGCACCATTCAGCCGTTCACTCAGGTAATTAATCAACCACAACCAGAGGGAACAATGGACCGAGCAACAGGCAGTGAATAATGACGTAATGTCGATCTCGATCAAGGGTTCATGGACTTATCGCGACGCGAGGGTGATTCAATTTTTAATTCCCACTCAAAACCCAATAAGTGGGGTAGTTTCGGTAGGAAAAATCAAAGTATCAAAGGTACTTTCAGAAGTATATACGGACTAAAGGTTGGAGGTTTGTCAGTCTTGTACCCCACAAGACTGACAATCTCCAATCTTTAGTCCGGGCTGACCCTAGTGAAACTGTTATTAGCAGACTGCCTCGGTGGCACAGTGGTTAGTGGGTCGCACTTTAAAGAGATCCGGCTGCGCAAGAGGTTCCGGATTCGATACCCGGGTCGGGCCAAAAATTTGTACCTAAGTTTTCGGTAAGAAATTCTTGGTGGCAGCCCGGAGTCTGGAAGTTGGCGGTATTGTACCCCCGTGCCTCGGAAAGCACGTTAAGCTGTTGATCCCTCTCCGGTTGTGTCATAGTGGTGTCCCATCGAAATATGAGGGTAAGGGAATAGAGAGTGCACTTGTGTTTGCGCACACACTTGAGCACTATAATATATCCTGCGTACGTGGCTGATCGTTGTGATTGGCCGCCGTAGCCGTGATCGGTTAGAATATTATTAGCAGAGTCCTCGGGACCCAAAATAAATTTTTTAGCCCGAACCAATGCAGCCATAGCTATAAATGCAACCCGCAAGTCAAACACGATCAGATCATAAAAATCAAATATGCATTGCTAGACTAGCGATTTCGCTAAGAAATATCAAATATATTAGGGGTTCTGGCGCAAGGCGTACTATTATAGTAGAAGTGTACCCATATTTCATTTCTCAACTTGATATTTAGCATGCGATTCGATTCTAAAATATGTCAATGCTGAAAGTATCTGTGTTATGTTACCTAGGAAGTTTGACCTTATTTTTTTGTGTCGGTAAACATCGTATGGAATATTTACGAGTATACTTTTACGTGACTTCATAGTTTTTATATACCTACTTCAAACTTTTCACAAGCTATCGCTGAAATGTAAAATAAAAATGCCTGTACGTTCCGTGCAGCATAAATCTTTCACTGTGTCTTGTTTGACTGCGAAAAGACAAATAATCCCTCATAACGCTATGCAAAGAAATAAAATAGCAATAAAAAGTTTCTATTTGTTTGCAGAAACCATCGAGCAAAGAGCCCGTAGCGCCGAGCACGAATCAATTATGAAGACAAAGCAAAGTTTCGCACGCATTAGCGCTCGCGTGACGCTACGCGTTAACGCCTAGTGGCTCGAATGTAGTGGCGACTATGCCCGCGCTCTGGCAGTCCTCGCAGCGGCCTATGTACGTGCGCACCGTGTGGGTCGACGGGTTCCGCCACGCCGTGCTCACGCGCGACGACCCCTACTACCTGAAGCTCCACGCCAAGAGGAAGCGGCCGCTCTCCTCCGCCTGCACCAACCCCACACCCAAGCGGAACTCACGCCTCAGCGACCGCACCGAGGAGTTAGAAGGCTGCCTTAAAAATCTCAACTTAGTCATACGAAACGACAAGTTCGTCACGAAGCACCGCCCAAAAATTTCCAAGGACATCGAAATCGAGAAGTTAGACCTGACCGATTTCGATCAAGAATCGGACAACGGACTCCTGATTAAAGCGACCCCGCAGCAGCTCAACGAGTACGAAAGCTCGCGGTCCAACATTAACAGCTTCACCATGAGGAGTCTGAGAGTGAATAGGACGTCCAGACTCGAGGTTAAGGAGAATCATGATCTGTCGGAGAGGGTGCTTCAGTGGCTGGATCTGGCTGGGAAAGTTGATCTCCTGGCGCCTGACAACGCGGAGCGCATGTCGCAGCCGCGCCACAGCTGGCCGGAGATCCAACGGCGGAACCACATGTTGTCGAAGTCTAAGACCACTATAGACGTGCGGTCGAGGGAGAGTAGCAAGGCATGTACGTACTCGCCAAAATCGTGCGACAGTTCGAAAGGACAACAAAATGGTTATATCGATCGGCACGATTTTTATGTGCCGACGTCAACGAATACGATCGAGAACTACGCGAGACAGTCACGGAACGCGCGGGGCACGCCACGGGTGGATCCCAGCGCGAAGGTGGCGGGCGTCCCGGCCAAAAAGAGCAAAGACGTGCGCCCGAGCGTCGCCGAGACGCGCCAGAGGGTGGTCACAGAGCGGAGCGCCGTCGAGAAACAGTACGCCGACTTAGTTAGCAAGAAAATAATCCCAGACTTGACCGCTGGCTCCAAGAAACAGGTGCACATATTCATGCCTGAGATGCCGAAGAAATTTAACTCGAATACGAACAGTAGGACGGAGAGCCTGCTATCGCATTTATCGCAATTATCGCAAAAATCTAATTTGAAATAAAAGCTTTTTAATCCGATGATGTAATTCATTAAACACATTTGTAGTAAGTAAAGAGTGGACCAAAAACATTTCGCCGAAACTAGAAATTGATAGCTGCATGCAGGGTTTCTCAAAGAGGGGTACGCCATTCGAGGGCAAGGGGTACGCGACAACATTTACGTAATGGCGGCTTGATTAGTTTTAAAAATTATCCATTAGTATTAAAAAGACATTTCTTTTGGCACTATGTTTCTTACCTTTTATTTCAAATAAAAACCTTATTTTCTTCAATAGTATTAATTCTATTTTATTATTTCCTTTTTGGGGGGGGGGGGGGAGCAATTAATGAGTTAGGGGTACGCTGTCACCTGGAAATTTTAACAGGGGTACGTGGTGCCAAAAGTTTGAGAAACCCTGGCTGCATGCATTAATTCTAATATAAAACCATATTAGATGTAGATTACGATTATAAGGCAAGATAATTATTGTTATCGATATAATACCAATTCTCGTTAAAATTTGATTAGGCGAAACAAGACTTTCCCATAATATTCGAAAATGAGTCAGCGATTGGTCTATGTTAGGCATAAACGGCCACACGTCAATGTAAATCTGTAAAATTTCTTCTTGAAATTTTTTTACCAGATTTTTACCTCAATGCCGAAACCAACATTTCAACAAAAAAAAAAACCGCCTTCAAAAACAACGAACTAAAAATTGTAAAATAATGTTTTTTAACAGATCATACACTTCACATAACATTTTATAACAGTGTAATGTATACCAACTCGAGAAAAGGTGTTACTGAAGTCGGCGCCCAATACTATCTTGTAATACACCATTCAATTAATCAGGGATTAGGATGTTTTTCGTAGAAAATTTTTTCATGCTTTTTAGCGTCGCATTTCTTCGGCAGCAAAGAAAAGAAACATACAGAGTCGAACATAAAACCTTCTCCTTTGAAGTCGGTAAAAAAAACAGACATTTGCCGAAACCCGCAAAAGACGTCCCGCGGCTAAAGTCAGTATCATTTGTAACTCGGTAATCGCGTTTCATTGAGCTCCAACATTTGCACACGCAGAGCCCCTAGAATTATTCAAATCGCATCGCTCGCATAGTAAAGCTAATACGATGTTATTTTACAGTCAACAGCAGAAGTAGCTGCACATATATCGTAGTTTGTAGTTCTTATTCCGAAGAGCATAAGAGTATGAGCATCAAACTTTGCTGTTGACTATATACACATTGCGGGCCAATATGATGATGATGATGAAGTTTGATAGTTATTTGAATATGATTTATACAATCCGTAAAAGCTATCATTTTATTTAGGCATCATAATAAAAATAAATAATGTGCGTTTCTCAATAAACTTTTGCCTCGCACGACAAAACCGTGGAATCATAGAATAATAACAAGACTAGAAACCTAGTCTGCGCCCGCAATTTGAAGCAACTCAATTGGAGCCGTACGGCTCCCAAACGCCCGGACCGCTCCGCAGTCGTCCGTGTCAATGCCTGTCAAACGCATCTCGCGAAAATTAATTTACTATGACGATTTGTGCGGTAAAATTTTGTCACAATTATTCGGACAAGCATAAGAAGTGTAATAACATCACTTTTCATATGAAAGCCTTCAATATTTCATAGTATGTTGTGTTTTATAAGCTAAAAATACAAACGATTTATTAAAATGCTCAGTGTTACCAGATAATGAAAAAATTTTTTTTCCCTATTTCAACTTTATTGTAAGATTTGATTGCTCAGACTGATTAATTTAATCAGTTGCTACTGATTTTTACAGTGTGAAGCAGTGTCTACTGTGTTTCGCTGCGTGAAGTGTGGGTACCGGAAGTTTTGTTAAAAAATAAATATGCAAGAATTTATTCATTTAATAATAATTTCAAGATTTATGTCGGTTGATGTGTTTCTGACAGTGCAATACATGGATCCACATTTTACTCGAATTGAAACTACTAGGCAGCTCTTTATTTATTTCTTTCTTATTCATTATTGTATGGTCAAGGCATCACAAATATCAAAACATAACTTGCTAACTAATATTATAATCACAGTTAGGCAGATACTTGTAAGCGTTGTTCTAGGTACAATGGACAACATTTCATATTTTTAACATGTCCATATTGTTTTTTTATATGAAAATAGACATAAAATGAACGGACCCATATTTTTTCTTTTTTCAAAATTTGTTCATTTTCATGCATAAAATAATTATTAAAATTCTTTATATTCTAAATAGACGTAAGCGCCAAATGACGTCATCGGACGGCTGAATACAGCGATATTCCTTTGCTTATCATTGTTTTAATAAAAAAAAGGTACTACTGTCAAAGGTAAATAATACTAGTGTCAACATTGTCAACGTCATTCATACATTCAACGTTGACAAGTTGTCTTTTTTTTGACAGTTGCATGTCATGGGTTTGGCATTTCGTAAATTTAAAACTATAATGTGCTAAGCAAAGAAATATTTTACATTCTGCCGTCCGATGACGTCATCTTACGTTTTTTAGTTTTTAATTTTTTTCTCAGTAAATAAGCAATATAAAAAATTAATAAATATATATTCGCGCAGCGGAAAAGTAAATAAAGAAATGGTATTTTTTGTTTCAGAGCTTAGCAATTTTGAAATGTTGTCCATTAAAACAGTAGTTACTACAATAACCACTTCCCAGGTTTTAGGGAAATATGTTGTGACTGGTAACATTAATTAGGATTTTTATGTTGATACTACGTACATAGTACCAACTTGAAAAACCAAATTTGTGCTTCAAATTTGAGGTGACAGCAGTATGGAAACTATCCTTCTAGTCTTGTTATTATTCTATGCGTGGAATGAACTCACCAGCGATATTTCCGGAGCAATATGACTTTTCAGAAACCCATACACCTCTGGATTTTTCAAGGAGCCAATTCTCGTGCTCGTGACATTTTGAAAACATGGCGGATGTCGCACAAAATCCATACAAAAAAGTTATCCATAAATAAATGTCACGACTCACGAGCACGAGAATTGAGCTCCAAATCTATGTGCGTATTTATACTCTTAGCTCGGCGGGGAGGGAAAACCGCTTTCTGAATCGTGTAACCATAAATCAGTTGGTCTGGTTTCCCTGTTAATTGTTTGCGAAGGTCAGACGGCAGTCGCTTCATTGTAATTACAAGAATCTCCGAATCCTGAATCATGGTCTAAGCGTACCCTAGGCTCCAGAGCGACAGCTTTGGAGATGGCTTTCAAGAAAAAGTAAGTAGGCTCGTTTTAAAATACTCAACAGCACAGGAGTCAATGTTCTTGGACAGCGGCAATCGCTTTTTTTACAAATCACGATCCGTCCAACAAAAAATGCTATGTTCTCCTCGAGATAGCTATTTGCGGTAAAATCACCAATATTGTTGTTATGCTTTTAATATCAATTTCTGTATCTATTTATGCAATGAAGCTATACCTTTCTAAAGTAAATAAAAAAAATATGCTCGTCTCATAGTTTTATCCTAAGGGAGTTGCCACACTGGCGGATTGCGAGCGTTTTCAAAGCGGAGTATTGAAGTAAACACCTGCTTTATTCTAAATTATTCGATACATCTTCACGTGGTAGGTATCCACTTTTCATTAACCAGGTAAATGCTCAGAACAAAATTAGCTACCGAATACCATTAATAGTAAGTACACTTCCGACGTTAGTTTCATCGATAGTGTAAGTAGCAAATTGGAGTCGGGGCGTTAAGTAGTCGGTGGTCTTGTGTATGTACTCACCCCAAATCCTACGGTGGCGACATCTCTCGCTTGAAAGCGCGAGCGCAGTGGAGGGTCCAGCGGCTGCCCACTGTACTTCGGCACGGGGAGGCCGAGCGCTATCACCCTGAAGTTCTCATCAACACGGACCAGCCGCCATTTCGACACTTCCTCGGCTCCGTGTTCCTACAGATAAGGGTTTATGATAACTTTGGTTTAGAAAAAGACATTAGTTTAAAAATATATACTTACGAAAAATTAGGTTTGTAGTTGGCCTTTTGAATGGAAAATTTCTGGGAAGTTTTGTTTTACTTACATTTTTAATTACCATAGTAACATAGGTAATTGACAATAAATGCAACTTTAAGCACGTATACAATAATTTTCCGACTATGTTCCAACAATTTATTCGCGTTCGTTATTAATGTCAACTTAGCCACTGCTTGTCGCGTTTAGTGATGGTGACTTAGCCACTGGTGGTCGCGTTTAGTGATGGTGACTTAGCCCTTGGTGGTCACGTTTAGTAATGGCCACCTAGCCACTGGTGGTCGCGCGATTTCGCGTTTAGTGATGGTAACTTAACCACTGGTGGTCGCGTTTAGTGATGGCAACTTAGCCGCTGGTGGTCGTGTTTAGTGATGGCGACTTAGCCACTGGTCGTCGCGTTTACTGATGGCGACTTAGCCACTGGTAGTGACGTTTAGTGATGGCAACTTACACTGGTGGTCGCGTTTAGTGATGGCGACTTAGCCACAGGGCCCCACTAAACGCGACCGTTTAGTGGTGCCTCTTTTTATCCCACTCACCTCCAACAACTTGTCATATCTGTTAGCCGGCACGAGGAACCGTCCGTCTTCGAGGTGCATCTCACGGTTCTCCAGCAGGTTATTGAGCACTGGCAGTACGTTGCGCTCTGCCTTCTCGATGCCTTCGATCACTAGCACGCGGCCCTCCACGGCTGCGCGGACTGCACTCTATAGCAAACAGTTTTTAAAATAGGTAAACTCTTCAATTCATAGGCGCAAGGGCGGTGCCAGTGTATCTAGCCAAGTTCGACATAATGTACTGTCAAAGGTTATCGTTGAGGTAGAAATCAATGCAGACGCTATACCGCCGTGTCGAACTAAAGTACTATGACAGACATTTACATAATGTAGTCATACAGATAATAGATATCACTAGGAATATAGAGGGTATACGACAATTCCAAATCCGGGCGTAGCAGGCAACGCCGTGCACCTCCAGTCCGCTTGTGACCACGGCCTTTGTAACGCGGTCGAAACGTCAAACTGAGTATTATTATGTGCTCATTAAACACAATCGCGTTTAGTCCCGGTTTTATCTATTATTTGTATACTGCAACGCAAAAGTTAAAAATCATAGTCTTGGCAACCTTAAGTTGATGGGTAGGGCACACTAGCGACGCCAATCGATTAAATTTTTAGACACTAAACGGGATCAAATTGAAACAATTTCGGGGTTACAACCTCTCGGCAAACACTTAGACTGTTTATTAAATAACCATGCAAAAGTGTTTAAAATCGATTGGCGTCGCCAGTGTGCCCTACCCGTCACCTTAAGCTTCCATTAGCAATGCCATCAGAGCGACACTCGTCAAAGCCTGAGTGGGTAATGATGAAGTTACCAGGTAACAAAACATTAGGTTAGCCTTTAATTGGCGTTTAGGTTTGTGGAAAAGGTGGAGCCCATATTCACAAGTCTCTTACTATTATTTTTTAGAGAAACAACATTATGATGGAATATAGCAATGTATTATCATTCCAGGACAAAGACCTAAAAGCTGTCCCGACATGATAGATAAACTCCAATCCTATACAAAAATTATCCATGACCTTTCCTGTTTCTCTGCCTTAGTTATACATAATATAAGAACTAGCCAGGAGGACTAGAACAAGCCATTTTTCTAAAAAGTCTACAATGTTTTTTGTATCACATATGTAGATAGAGAATAAACTACCCAAAAATTTGGTTCCGTCTATCCTATCTATATCTATGTTTGTAACTTTTTATTCTAAAAATCCCTACCAATGCGGACTGGTCTAGTAGAGATAGTTGGAATAAAAAATTCAAGTCCCTATTGTAACAGTAGGTTTAAGACTAAATATTTATTTACCTGGTCAAAATACTTAGCAGTAGAGCTTTGAATTTCTCTCCTCTGCTTCAAGTCTGCCTCGGTTGTGTCTCGAGAGAGAGCTACATACTCCAACTCTCTTTGAGTCAGCTCCAAATATTGTAGGGCTATTTTTCGTCTAAAAATAATAAAATATATATACATATTCGTTGGGTGTAAATATAAGATAATAAGAATAAAAATCGTTATAAAGATAAAGATAAAATAATCTTTATTCAATTTAGGTCCACACAGAACACTTATGAATGTCAAAATAGATACATATTATTATCATCTGCTGTTGGTTCGGAAGTTGATTTCTGCTGAGAAGACACCAGCAAGAAACTCAGTAGTTACTCTTTTCACATATTGATGATATTACAGAGTTTCAATTAAAAAGAAAAAAAAACAATTATGAAAGTTAACAGACTACTATGAATAACAATTCAAAAGATTAATCAGTCTTGTACACTATAGTAACCTTTCTTCATTACGCAGGTTTTAATAGGAGACTTAAACTTAATTGCACAAAAGTAGTAGGATACAGATAAGGTAGGTAATTTATATAACAGGTATAGGCAACAGATATTTTGGTAAACTGTAACAATTCCAATAATCCTTAGGCATCAGTTCAAAAGGTTTTCAGCTCCCAATGTGAATAGTTTCACATAAGTGTTATATATTATATCAGACTTAATGATGATAATATTGAAATCGATATCAGCCAAATACACAAATTTTAAAACCACCTAATCCAGTCCAGGGTGGAAATCAAACTGACAACCCTAGGAATGTAAGGCAGAGTACTAATGATAGTAGTATTTATAGCAGTTCAAGATAACTTTTGTTTTTGATTTTATTTTACCTGCTAGGTCCAGGTCTGCCGAGTAGGAACATGTCCTGTCCAAGTGAATCCTTTTGCATCATCCATCTCAAATTTCTCAAAGTGTTTTGAGATAAAAGTTTGATTTCAGAACTTTCTATCGTCACTAAAAACATACAATCCTTATTAGCGTTAACATAGTAAGTTAAATTGTAAATAACTGGATCAAAAAACAAGAAAACATAATCAATAAGGACCAAAATACAACTTTGAGGTTAGAAATTTATCATCATACTTACAATACTTTCTAGGGACATATTCAATCTTTTTAGGGACTTTGATCTCCTTAGTCACATCTCCTATAGTCACTGTTTCCTCGCTAGAGTAAGCACGGACATAATTACTACTTAAAATCGCCTTTCGACGACCCAAAATACGAATCAAAACATCAATCCGCCTCACGGTCACTGCCGGGTTATACATGGTTAAATGCACTTAAAACTATATTATTATTAAAAAATTATATATAATTCATCGATATTGTTTCATCACAAGACCTTGAAATACATAATTGACCAAAAAACTGTAATAATCTGCAAGTCCAAAGTCGAATTGGTATGAATTGAAATGTCACTGTCAAAATGAGTTCCGCTCAGCTGATAGTGGATACGTTCACCAAGTTGTTTACTTTTGTACGGATGCGATCATGTAAAAAATTGCGTCACAAAAAAAACCGCTGTTTTTACAATAGCACAAAGTACTTTTTAATAAAAGAAACAACAGAGTTGTATTTACTCAAAGTTCTATGCACTTTTTCAACTAGGAAAAACATTTCCAGAAATTTTTTGATGTTCGTACTTTTCAGGAAAATCACGTAGTCGCAAAGCATAAACATGACCGAACGTTCCAGCCTGTTTCAGCAGACTTTAATTCAAAAATCCTTAAAACCTATCCTGTTTACTGCTGAACCCTATATTGTAGAAATAGATACGAATATTCTTACTAAATCCAAAGACTATAACTATAACCCCCTTATTGCGCGAACTAAGGATAAACCTGGAACAAAACTCGTGCCTGCCCCTTTTAACATTGCGTGTTGGAACGGGATGACAGGAGCTTTAGTATGGTACTAACTTTAGATCTGGATTTATACTAAGGTGGTAATAGTATACTCCGTGTTAAAATAAAATATACTTTATGTTTAAGGTTTTTTTATTTCTACTTCAGACATTTATAAACAGACTAATAATAACACAATAAACATACATAGCATAATTAGCATATCTTAACATTATAAAACAGATATACACACACATGACTCCACATCAAATTGAGAAGTAAATATCACTTAAACTTAGCACTTAGCTTTACTCTGGTAATCTGTGTATCTTGTATATATTTATAAATATTGAAAGAAAGAAAGAAAGAAGAAAGAAAAAAAAATATTTATTCAGTGTATAACAATATTGGTACAGAAGAACAAAAACAAAAAAGGAAAAACAAGCTAACATAATTCAAAGAAACTAATATAATTCATTCCTGTTTTTTTGAAGTCGGTTTTAAAACATAAACAGTTACAATTTTAAATAGAACTATGTTGTTTCAAGTGTTTGCTATATTTTATCTAATTTTTATACATAAAGCTATTAAACCACGACCAGTCACATATATTCATTTTCTTATGGAATGGTTTCAAAATGAGAAATGAAATGAAATGTTTATTTTAAATGTTATGTACCTAAACTTTCACATTTTCAAACAAATTTTTTAAATTTCTTATTCAAGCTAAATGGCAGCATTTTGCTTAATTTACCTCTACCTATCTAAAATTACGTTAAGATCAGGGTTACAACTAAAAGTAATCTGATCAGCACACCTAGAGCCCAATTCTCGGGATTTTCATTTCAAAAAACATGGCGGATGTCACCTGAAAATCATACAAAAAACTATGTTTTAGGGATATATGTCGTATGTGACGTCACGGAGCCCAATTCTCGTGCTCGTGACATTTATTATCATACGACATATATCACTAAAACATAGTTTTTTTGTATGGTTTTCGGGTGATATCCGCCATGTTCTTAAAATATCACGAGCCCGAGAATTGGGCTCCAGATATTCTTGAATTTTGTACAGACTTTATTGTATTTTTTATGTGATAGGTGGCAGATAAGTTTATTTTTTGAGAGAGGTAAAGATGGTTAAGCATGTTTTTTGGAGGTTTAAATCGAAAGTTTATCCTGAGCTGTCAAATCAAGCGTCATCATCGAATTCCTCTTCTTCTTCTACATGCTCAATCTTCACACTGACGAAATCAGTCGGCTCCAACTCCACATCCTGTTCATGATAATCCTCCTCCATGGTCTCATCTTTTACCTTCTCCCGGTCACTTTCCTCCTCGCTTTCTTTCTCTTGCTCCTCTTCATCATCTTCTTCCTCCGTATCTTCTTTCACATTAGTCAAATTAGCAGCTATTTTTAGAGTTTTCGTGAACGTAACGAAGTCGCCCAGAAGGATATCGGTGTTGGTTTTCTTCGGCGGGGGGCCGAAGATCTTCGTCATTGTTTCCTCGTCGAGAGGCAGGTTGCACTCACGCGGGTCCAGTCTATGGAAGTAGTCCTTTACGTTGAGGTCTGAGGTTTTGATGCTGTGACGCTTGCGGAGGTGCTTCATCAGTGTCCTTCTTACGGCGTACGTTTTAGGGCACACTTTGCACTGGAATAGGAAATGTATGTTTAGTATTCCAGATAAAGTATACAATATAAAATTGTACATAGTGTGTTTCGAGGAAGCCCACTCTAGTGGCCATGTAAAGAAAAACAAAAGGTTTCCAAGACAATGCGTATATAAAAATCACACGAATGTATGTTGAAATCTCTAAATTCGACTTCAATGTCGAGTGCACGAGAATTGCCCCCCAGAGCTGTGATGCACAGATTGGCGTAGCATCCCCCATAACTGAGTCACAAATATTCAGAACTTTCAGTATGACTAGATACAACTTTATGTTGATAAGTAGGTGCTTCTGGCTGGCCACTTGCAATGTGCCGTTTAGAGGGGTAGATAGATAGATACACTTTATTGCACAAAATTTACAGATCTTAGCCTAAGTTATTATACTAAAACAATGTAGGCGGCTCAAACTTTGACTTTGAGGGGGCTCAAAGTCGCCCAAAGAGCAATGGAGAGGGCTATGCTCGGAATCTACTTTCGTGATCGTATCAGAATCGATGAGATCCGCAGAACTAAGGTCACAGACATGGCCCAAAAGATTGCATGCCTCATGTGGCAATGGGCAGGGCACATAGCGAGGAGAACAGACAGTCGTTGGGACGGAAAAGTTCCCGAGTGGAGGCCACGTACAGGCGCCTCACAATTTGGACCGACGATCTGGTGAAGGTCGAGGGAATAAATTGCATGGGGGCGGCACACAACCAATCTATGTGGAGAACATTTAGGGACGCCTATGTCCATCAGTGGGCGTCCATTCGCTGAAATGATGATGATGAGGTGCTTCTGACGCTCACTAATTTATTAACATTGAAAGTTCGTCAAATCAAGGAGTACAGTCGCGTGCAATGAAATGTAAACACCTCGACTAATAATGCGCAACAATTAGGTTCTTATTTGAATAGGGTGGTATACATATTATAGTTCATTCAGTATTTGAAGGTGAATAGGACAGTTCTATTTTAACGTTAAAAGTGAGACGCTTTCATTTATATGAAAAAAAGCAACTCACGCTTTACGTGTCGGAACTACTTTCATCATCAAGAGAAAGTACCAGTTCTTGGTCCCTAATGCAATCCATGCGGACATATTTTGCACGAGACAATAATCGCGATTCGATTACTGATTTATTGTGATTTTTTGTGTCAATCCCTATGAGCGAAAATTCCGATTAGCGCATTATGCAATTCATAAGATATTTTTTACAAATTTTATTGGTAATAATTATTTTAAGTTCTTGTTCAGATTAATTGAGAAAGATCAATACTTGTTATTTTGTAAGAATGACAACACAATAAAGTTAAATGGATACTGAATGGACTATAGATACAACTCTATGTTGATAAGTAGGTGCTTCTGACGCTCAATATTTTATTAACATTGAAAGTTCGTCAAATCAAGATGTAAAGTCGCCTGCAATGAAATGTAAACACCTCGACTCTTAAGGTGACGGGTAGGGCACACTAGCGACGCCAATCGATTTTAATATTTAGCTACTAAACCGGATCTATTATAAACAATTTCGAGGTTACAACCTCTTGGCAAACACTAATACTATTTATTAAATCATCATCATCATCATCATCATCATTATCATCAGCCCATTTAATTCCCCACTGCTGGGGCACGGGCCTCCCTCAATCACATGAGGGGTGGTTGCCATACTCACCACGCTTGGCAGACGGGTTGGCGAGGGTTTTGATATAAATGCAGAGTTTTCCTTCTCTGGGTGCTGATGATCATGCCAGCAGCTTTACCTTAGTCGCCTTTTACGACACCTCGGTAAGAGTGAGGGTGGCCTATTCTACTCTGCCGGGGACCACACGGCCATTTATTAAATAACCATGCAAAAATGTTGGGTCCAACGCGTACGCGAAAAATTTATTCACGCCAAAAGTGGCAGCTTTTGGCGTCCATTTTTCGCGTACAAAAACGGACCCAACATTTGTGCTTGGTTATTTAATAAAGTATAAGCAAACCCCGATATTGTTTAAAATAGATCCGGTTTAGTAGCTAACAATAAAAAACGAATGGTGTCGCCAATTAGGGCTACCCGTCGCCTTCAGAAACCAGGAATCAAAAATTGTAGATCCGTGTAATGCCGCGGGAGTTCTGTCGTGGCGTACTCTATTTTTTTTTAATGGCTAGTAGTGTTGTACGTCGGAGACGCAGTCAACTCTGCCAATGTCAAGTGAGTAGAGACACATTATCACGAATTGAAGGCGTAGACTCTATCCGAGGTGTGCTACTTCAATCAATTTTTCGCGTACAAAAACGGACCCAACATTTGTGCATGGTTATTTAATAAATATTATTTTGCCAAGAGGTTGTAACCCCGAAGTTGTTGAATCGATTTTCGTCGCTAGTGTGCCCTGCCCGTCACCTTAATACGCAACAATTAGGTTCATATTTGAATTTGATGGTATACTTATTAGCACGGTTTGAAATTATCAAGATAAATATGTCCTTTGATAATTATCGAGATAATTATCAAGATAATTATCAGATAATTATCAAACAGATATAAGCCTAGTAATCCTTTTTTAACTGATAAAACATATCAATATTTTACGTTAGAATCAAGTGATTTAAATAAATTAGAGACATTTTACAATCAAGGTCAACTTTTATTTTTTATTTTTATAATTTCGTGTATAATAACTTGCAAACCAAAATACGAGCAGTTAATCAACTAATTATATAATACTTTTACAACGATAATACTTGTACTTATTTAATTAAAATAAATTGATGAGTGGAATATCATCTTCATCAACCTCAACTGCGTTAACTGGACGGGGGTTTTCTGTATCTGAATAACAAATGGCAAATATTTTCAATTATACTTATCAAGATATTTATCAACCAATATTTATCTTGATAATTATCTTGATAATTATATCAAAGACAATTATCAATGATAATTATCACTTCAAACCCTGCTTATTAGTGCACGTGAGTACCCTACCTTGTACATATTAGCCCTGCCGTGCGTGACGACGTGGTGCCGCAGCCCCGCGGCGCTGGTGAGCGACTTGCGGCACAGCGGGCACGGGAACCGCTCCTGGTTGTGCAGCGTGCGCAGGTGACGCAGCATGTAGCGAGGATTCTGGTACTTGCGATCTGTTAGGTAACGAAACAAATGGTTTTTTTTTATGATGAGCAGACGGATCAGCTGATGGTAAGCGATTACCGCCGCCTATAGACGCCTGCAACACCAGTGGTGTCACAAGTGCGCTGCTTACCTTTTAACCCCTCTTCCCCTGGATTGGGCCTCCGGTACCCTCACTCACGCAGCGAAACACAGCGCATGCACTGCTTCACGCCGGTTTTCTGTGAGGACGTGGTATTACTCTGCTCGACCCGTCCCATTCATGCTGAAGCGTGGCTCTCCCACTGTTAAAACTGTAACTGTATTTCACAGTTGCTTGTTAAGTTAGAACTGTTAGTTGTGATTGGGAATACTGAAGTACTCAACGATGGACTGACCGATGAAAACTGAATTTATTTTGTTTTAAATAATTTATTTTTTATCATTTATAATACCTCACATACCTGGAGGAAAAAGGCACAGAATGTATAAAATTGTTATTAGATGTGTAAATGCCTCTTTACACAGACAGTGTGAAGCGGGCTTGAAAATTTAAAAAAATAATGATTATAACTATGCATATATATTATGCATAGTTATATCTTTTTTTTTAATTGTGAAGCCCGCTTTGGACTTAGTCCGTTGACAGCGGACTTAAAAGAGTAGTAGTAGTAGTACTATAATCATCAGCAACCCACACTCGTCCACTGCTGGACATAGGTCTCCCATAATGCACGCCACTGCTCCCGATTTTCGGCCACTCTCATCCAGCCCACACCAGCCAGCCTTCGAATGTCATCATCCCATCTTGTCGCAGGGCGTCCTACACTACGCTTACCGAGTCGCGGTCTCCACTCAAGGACTTTACGGCTCCAACGGCTGTCAGTTCTGCGGCTAATATGACCAGCCCACTGCCACTTCAGTTTGCTAATTCGGTGGGCTATGTCGGTGACTCTGGTTCTCTGTCGGATTACCTCATTTCTGATGCGGTCCTTCAGAGATACTCCGAGCATAGCCCTTTCCATAGCTCTTTGAGCGACTTTGAACCGGTGGACTAGTCCAGCCGTGAGTGTCCACGTCTCGGCACCGTAAGTCATGACCGGAAGGACGCACTGGTCGAAGACTTTCGACTTAAGACTTTGAGGGATGGGTGACGAGAAGACTTGACGAAGTTTACCAAATGCTGCCCAGCCTTCTATTGGGTTCTCTCTCGAAGTTGTTTCTGCCTAATTGGAGCGCTTGTCCTAGATAGACATATTCCTGAACAACTTCGAGAGGTACTCCATTCACAGCGACCGGTCCCGGATCAACGAGCTCGTTGAACATGACCTTGGTTTTATCCAAGTTCATCCGAAGACCGATGTGTTTGGAAGATTCAGCCAGGCTGCTCACCATCTCCTGTAGTACTATAATGGCCGTAAGCAACGCACGCCGCGCTACGGCTATCTGTTGCAATGAAATTACAACAGATAGCGCTGGGAGAGCGCCCAAATCTTCAAGGTCATTTTCCCATCCCGTCGCCTTAACTATCATATCAATCTGAGAGAACAAAGGCTTACCACATAATGGACACTGGACTGCTTCCGTCGACGTGCGGTCGTGGGTCCGCATATGTTCTCGCAGCGAACATGCACTGGTAAACAGTTTCGAGCATACCGTGCACGTTTCCAAATCTGAGCAGAAAACATCAATATAAACAATAAATATATACTACATAGCATGGCTTCACTATGAAAATTCATAGTGAGACACTACATATCACTTTTTTTTTTATATGAGAGGTGGCAGACGAGCAGACGGATCACCTGATGGTAAGCAATTCCGCCGCCTATGGACACCCGCAACACCAGTGGAGTCACAAGTGCGCTGCCAAAAAAACAGGAAGTTCCGTCCATGACTTATCCATATTTAACGTCCATGTATTGCCAACCTTTTAATATAATTTCATGTTTTTGGTCAATGATATGAATAACATAGAAAGTTATTATTACTAATATTTTTGTGTAATACTCACTTTCTCCAGTATGTTTTCTAATATGATAAGTCAATTTAGACTTCTGGACAAATGTCTGTCCACAGTATATGCAGGCGTAGGATCTGTCTTTTGAGTGTGTTCTGTAAATAAAAAAAAACAGTAATGTCAATAATGTTTCGTCCATAGTGCCATGTATCAGTTAGTCTGGTTTCCTTGTCTAAGGGTTGCAAAAACCAGACGCCAGTCGTGTCGTTGTAACAACAGAACAACAGCTTTGGGTCTAATTTTCAACTCTTCTTAAGCGTGTCTTTAATCCATCCAATGAGGAGTTTTCCAATGACATTAGTCAGTCGGTTTCTTAAAATTGATAACAGATGGCGCTACCCATGTGTGTATAAAAATTACAGCGATTGGTCGCGGCATTCAAAGTGTTGTCATATTACATTTTCATTTACACATGAATGAATGAAAGAGGTTTTATTCAAAAATATTTTAATTTTGAATAATCAACAATTTGTAAAAATTATAATTTGATAGAAATATTTAATGACAAAATGCCCAGTTTCAAGCGGGCAGCAATCAAAAATATCTCCATACGCCATGGCAGACATTTTTTACAACTTATTTTAGGTCTACTTGACCTTGGTATAAAGTGTTATTTTTTCATGTAACCAAACATATGGTTACTTTGAAATAAAAGGTAAACGTGAAAAACCTAGCACTGGGAAATTTTCCCATAACTTTGGGAGCACAGAACATATCATCCAATACCTGAAATTATAGAGACTGCTTACACCATCTAGCGAGTAACTTCAAAGTTAATAAATACCTACTGGAAAACTGCTCATTGTGTAATAGAAAATGCCACACTTGAGATGAGGTGAGAATGTTGAGGTAATGGTAGGGGAGTGTTACATCGGTATTTACTCAAGCGTCATAGAGACTTATTGGGTGCGAAGCTTAGATGATATGAAGAAAAAATGTCATATGATATATAACTTTTCATCGGTGGGGGAAGCAACTATAGATGAATTAAACTTTTTTTTTGTTACCTTGGCTAGTGGAAATCGTCAGATTATATATTTCTCATAAATCTTGATCTAACCGCTTCAAAATGAAAAAAAGATAAACACGCTCGAGAATGTCGAGATGACATTTTATTTTCAACTTTGTAGCCCTCCCCTTTCTGTACGTCACCTTTAATTATCAGATTAGAGGAAAATTACACGTTTTACTGCCGCACTCAGAGAGGTCAATTAAGCTAAATGTTCACTAACTTAATTATGGAAAGTCTTTTTGCGTATTGAAATAAGTCTCAATATTTTTTCTTAAGTAACCAAAGTTAAATTGACGTCTCTGTAACTACTTCACCCTACCTTAATCTGACGCGTGCGAGAATTTCAAATGAACATTTTTTTTAAATTGTTTCTCATTGACTGGCGTCCATATAAATGAGGCTCACATTTGGTGGAAGTGAATAGCTGGGTACAAGGTATCCTACTGTATATTAATCTGCCGCGCTTTAGTAAATCCCGAAATCTCCCCTCGGGCTCCCCTAATTATAACTAACCGCAGATGCGAGGTGCAGGCGCCCTTGTCGGCGAAGGTGCGCGGGCACTGGCTGCAGGCGTAGGGCCGCTCGCCGGTGTGTCTCCGCTCGTGGCGTAACATATTCGAGCGTTGCACGAATCGCATCGGGCAGTATGAACACGCGTGACGAGGCCCTTCGTGGATTTGTATGTGCTCGCGGTACGAGTCCTTTTTCTGAAATGAGAAGATGATTAAGAGCATTTCAATAGCCTCCATGCATTATTGAAAAGACTTTTTTTTACATTATAGCGGACAAACGAGCAGACAGCACACCTGATGGTGATCACCGCAACACCCGAGATATCACAAATGTGTTGCCGGCTCTTGAGGATGGAATAAGCCTTTATCTGCAAGGTCACCAGGTTGTATCTGTTTTGGAACAGTTGTACTGTACTCGGTAGACTATTAAGACACTTTCTCTCAGTACTTCAATATACTGGTACCAATTAACCGTACCCTCGGTATCATCTCAACTACTCACCATAAACATCTTCCCGCAGTAGGCGCAAGTAAAGCTGTTTTTGGGCGAGGGCTTTTGTTTGTGCATACTTGTACTGGAACGACTTGACGCCCTCAGTACTTCAATACACAATGTGCATCGAATATACTGTATCTACTCTAACCATACCCTCGGCATCACCCCATATACTCACCATAAACACCTTTTCGCAGAAGGTGCAAGTGAAGCTCTGTTTTTGGGCGAGGGTTCTTGTTTATGCATGCTTGTACTGGAACGACTTGACGCACTCAGTACTTCAATACACAATGTGCATCGAATATACTGTATCTACTCTAACCATACCCTCGGCATCACCTGATATACTCACCATAAACACCTTTCCGCAGAAGGTGCAAGTGAAGCTGTTGTTTTTGGGCGAGGGTTCTTTTTTATGCATGCTTCTACTGGAACGACTTGACGCCCTCAGTACTTCAATACACAATGTGTATCGAATATACTTGTATCGACTCTAACCATACCCTGGGTATCACCTCATATACTCACCATAAACACCTTCCCGCAGTATGTGCAAGTGAAGCTCTGTTTGTTGGGCGAATGCTCTTGCTTGTGCATGTACAGCGACGACTTGTACTGGAAAGATTTGCCGCACTCGGTACACTCGAACGGATGGCGTCCGGGGTGCCGGATTAGGTAGTGAAGTTTCCTATAACAGAAGAAAAAAACTTAAGTTTTTGAATTCCTTTCAAAGATTCTTAATATACTATTAGACTATTGTAAACTTTCGTAGTCACTAACATTAGAATAATTATTTCTGAGATTTCTACCAGTTACCTACTTTATATTTGGGTTACCGATATTTCGGCACTGTTGCAAGCGCCATGGTCACGGAGTAACTGAAGATTTTGCGGGTAAGTTGTTACTGGCAGGCAAATCGGTCTACCCTCCTTCGCAGTCTTTTACTACGCGCACTGCGGTAGGACTGTTCACTAACTCACTATTTTCTCGCACCGTTTCTCGACACACAACAATTACAGTATCTGGCCGCGAAATGACAATTTCAACAACTCAAAAATAAGGAACATGGATACATAAATCTCGGAAATAACTATTCTAATGCTATTAGACTGATTTATAAATATTGTTATAGGTATGTGGCGGAAGAGCAGGAGTTATAGGTATGTGGTACGCGATTGCAACAGCAGTAAAGTCACACATGCGCTGTAAACTTTTTCATTCGAATTGAGCCTTCGATGCTCATACTCGCTCAGCGCAGACGTTTCTTCTCGCCGGTTTTCAGTGAGGTCGTGATATCACTCCGGTCGAGCCGGCCGATTCATACCGGGGCGTGGCTCTGGCACAGTCAAAATATTTTCTATAATGGTACTAGATTCTACCACTTTCCTGCTTGACTGCTTCGGTGGCGCAGTGGGCAGGTCAAAATTTGTACCTGAGTTTTTTGTTAAGAAGTTCTCAGTGTCAGCCCAGAGTCTGGAAGTTGGCGGTCTTGTACCCCCGTGTCTCGAAAAGCACGTTAAGCCGTTGGTCCTGCGACTAATCCCTTTTCGGTCGTGTCACACTGGTGTCCCATCGAAATATGAGGGTAAGGAAATAGAGAGTGTAGTAGTGACAAGTGCACTCTACTTGTGTCTGCGTGAACACTTGTGCCCTATAATATGTCCTGCGCCGATGGCTGATCGATAAGACTGGCCGCCATGACCGAAATGTCGGTTTGGAGGACCTTATATACCACTTTCACTTTGTACATACAATAGCTATGGAAAAAAACCTTGAAACATCCATCGCTCACTGCTCATCTATGGTATTATATGTCCTGCGCCGATAGCTGATCGATGAGACTGGCTGCCATGACTGAAATGTCGGTTTGGAGGACATTATATACCACTTTCGCTTTGTACCTACAATAGCTCTGGAAAAAAACCTTGAAACATCCATCACTCACCGCTCATCGATGGTATTCATGACTTCCCTACAGAGCTTGCACTTGAACTTCCCTGTCCCGTGCGCTTGCGACATGTGAGCGCCGCACGCGCGCGCGTTTGTGAACTCGCGCCCGCATATCGTGCAGCTGGTTATGGTGTCGCTCGACTTGCGGCCAACGTTCGAGTGGAATGTCTGCGGAAACCATAAGACAGGGTGAAGAGAAGTTTTAATAAGATTAGAATATTATTAAAACTTATAAATAAATTCTATACCTATTTCTATTATTATTTATTAATACACTAGCAGCCAAAACACTAGGAGCGAGCGATGGTAGCTCAGTGTTCAGAACGCACCTTTCATACACTTAATTTGCAACTTGTTTACTATACTAGTAATAATACTTACCCTCTTATCTAAAAATGTTGATGCTTTGTATGTATACAGATGTAATTTCAAATATTTATCTCAATAAAGAAATTATTATTATTGTGTATCTCTCCTGCGGGAAATCAACCCACAAGGCCGGTTCTTTTGGAAGATGGACATGGGGATACAGATCCAAAACGAAAAGGCCCCTTTTGAGACACAATAATGTAAGTAAGTAAAGATAAAAGATAAAAAACTATAGTGGAATTAGGCATAATCACCACGCTTGCCTAATGCAAACCCGAGCAATGTTCGAAAAATTCGAAACATGCTTTGTGCTCGACCTGGGAATCGAACCCGAGATCACGGGCCTGTACTTAAGACACTAGACCAATAAGGCGATTACAATACAAATGAATAACATCTTCGAGGCGTAACACCTCTCTGGCCTATTAACCTTATTCTGCAGAAATTAAATACCAGTTGCCTGAAACACTAACCACCTTATTATAAATCGAGATTTAAAGTTATTACCGTACTAAAGCTCAAGCCGTCCCATTTCAATGTTAAATGATTTTAGTTCCAGTAATAAGGGGGTAATAAGTTTTGAATAAGTAAACTAAGTTACCTTCACATGCAGTTTGAAAGACTTGCGCTGACTCAGTGGCCTGTACATACAGGAGCCGAGGGTACAAAAGATCTTCCTTGCTTCTGGGTGCACCGCACTGAAGTGGGTCCTCATCTCCTCAATGGTATGGAGAGTGAGGCTGCACAACAAGCACTTGTACAGGAATTTCACTTCATTGCTTTCTGTCTGATGTCTGTCATAGTAATGGTGGATGAACCACATCTGAAAATAGTAAAGGATTCCCTTAGTATTCTGTACCCATCAATAGCACAAAAAAAATTTTTGTTAATTACCTTGTCACTAAATACATCTGCGCAGCTATGGCACTTATAGAAATCGTTCTTGTGATTTACATTGTGCACTCGGACTTGATGTGTCTCTCTGTCAATCTCATTCCAAAACAGAGTAGGGACAATATTTACACTTGAACCCTAGATGTGGGCTGAAGCAATTGTCATACTCCAAAGCATCCCAATGCTCATTCAAATGCTTCCTCGTATTCTCTCTATTGTCAAACTCTTTATCACAAAACTGACAAAGCCACAAGTCTTCGAATTCCCCCATCTCCTCATATGCATGACTTTCAAACTCATTCCGAGTGTCAAATAGTGTAGCACATACTCTACATGAATAAATAGGCACTGTCTTCACTGAATGAATCTTCGCCATATGAGTGATGAAAGTATTGGCAGTATTAACTTTTGTTTTACATAGGGAACACTCTACGTCTACAGAAACATCATCTTTAAGAATCTTGAAATCAAGTCCACCCTCTTCTGCTAAAGTATTTGAATTCATGTGACTAAGTGTCCGATTAACATAATCAAAGTAAGATTCAGTGTAAAACAATTAACTCCACCAGTGTGACATCAAAATCTTCTTCCCCTCTATATGATCGATAAGAATCATTCTTATTTGTGTTTTCATCAGCATCCACTTCTCCTCCTTCTTCCTCATTGACCTCAGTATCACTGGGAATTTCCTGCTTCACTTCTGGTACCAGAACTATTGTTGCAGTTTCAATAATACTTGCTTCAACCTTCTTATCCATATCCACATAACCTACCTTCTCTTGATCCTTCAACTGGCCTTCAATAAAATTAGTGGTAATGTTAGCTCCGTCTACCGTGAAAGGCAGATCAGTGCCTGATATTATACCAGTGATACATTTAAGTGTAAAATGGTGATAGCCCATGAAATGACTAAAAAATGCTGTAGTCAAGTTATTGCCTTTGGAACAGAATAAACAAACAAACTTTGCACATCCATCAACAAATTGCATTTCCCAGAACGGTTCTGCATATTTGCTTGCCACGTTAGTGACGTTGTGCTTTTGGTACAGGTGGTTGTCGTACTGTTCATCATCGGTTGTTCTAAAGTGGCACAAGCGACAGTGAACCAGGTTATGAACAAGGCTCAAGTGTCTCCGCACTTCAAACTCTGTAGAATATGTGTCAGTGCATTGAGAACATGGCCACGGCATGTGAAACTTGGTGTGTTTAATCCATTCTTCCCTTCCTGGCACAAAATACCTGTAATTACACACAATATTGTCAAAGTGTTTATCTGTAAATACCAATAAATAATAGAAATTCATTTACTAATTGAAAATAGACTATTATTTAATAAATAATAATTTAAAAATCAACTTTATAAGTTCAATTTTGTCTATGCAATAAAACCTTACCTGCAAATTCCGCAGAAATCTCTCTTATGATTTAATATATAGTGAAGAATAAGTTTCGATCTGTTTATAAACCAGTATGAGCACATCAAGCAGCTATATGGTCCTGTCGTGTTTAAGTCTTTTATATACAACCAGACATCCGTAGGCCTTTCAACCACTTTAACGTCTGTTGCTCTTCTTTTGCTAAACTTGATTGTAATAGCAGGCTTTGTCTCCAGACTCTTATTCTTCTTCTTTTTTCGACTGGAAACTTTCACAATCTCGGTATCGTAAATTTCAAATTTACTAGGATTTAACTTTTTAGCGGCCGCCAATACTGATAGTGGCTCGTCGTCAGATTCGTCCGAAGACATTTTGAAGGCTCTCCTTTTATATATATAGATTGAAAATTTGATAATATTTAATCACACAACATCGAAAATCTTCAACAATACAATCGTCAAGCAAGCAAGTAATTTTTTTTTACAATACTTTTTTAATTTTTTGGAAAAAAAACAAATGTCATGTAGTGCTGCCTGTAAGAATACATTCAAGAATACGTGTTTAATCGATATAATTACTCTATTTAGTTGTGATTTATACATTGTAAATGGCATAATTTCTAATATGTGTCTAATAGATATATTAAATATATTTAAATATTTAATAGAAACTGAATATTTTTCTTGTAAAAAATACCTACGAACACGAGGTTGAGTCTAATATATTTACAATTATTACCATAGACAAGTAACTAATAGTTTTTTTGTGAGAATTCTTATATGGCTATGAAAGTAATCATTACTTTCATGCCTATTTAAAAAAGTGAACGAATTTTCTACACTTTAGTTACTCGTTAAATTGCTTACCATCAGGTGATCCGTCTGTTTGTCTGCCTACCTATTACATAAAAAAAAAGTTTTTAGATTAAGATACGTGTCCAGGATGTATCGGTGAACATTTTTATCCCTTTAACCTTTAACCACCTTTTCTATTCTACCAATAATTCTGAAATTGCATATTTTCGGACAAAGTCGGTCTGTGACTTAGAAATCTAAAAAAGAAGGAAGACGAATTTTCAAAAGTCATAGAACAAAAAATGTTGTACAGAATGGCTTTACACCAACGTATAAAGTGGCGGTAAATATGTTTAGTATTGACCTTGAGAGCGCAGAAATCGATACAAATGCTTAATATTATAAATGTGAAAGCGTGTGTTTATCAGGCTACTTTGAGGCAAACCGAATCCCACACGCACAAAGCAGCGGGTGATCGCTAGTTTTAGTTTAAAGTGACCTATATACCCACTACTTACGCCGAGCGCTACACTTGCCGCAGACTATTATTATCTTACTCTATACCACAGCCCCTCTATAGGCTGTGGCATAGGTGGATAAAAGCAATAGAGTACCTTTACTTAGTTAAAGGGATGTTTACCGATACACCCTGTATAAGTTTTTTTGTCGATGTCAAATATGTTGTTGACTTATAACCAGGTATTGAGTTTTCAATACACATTGTTGTTACATAGAAGTGGATTAATTTTATAAAATTGTAAATCTGCATTATATTTTCATAAAAGAATTTATCGATATTTATTGAGTTTGACGGAACGTAATAAAAAGTATTGCCGTGGCAGCCATTTTATAGAACCAATTTTGTCTATGGTGGCTAAAGAAAGGCGAAGCTAAACAAAAGGGTAGCATGTAGATAGCATTTACTAATTTATTAGTAAAATATGCGTAAATATTGAATAAAAATATATATTTTTACTATTTAAACAAGTGACGTTACAAGTTACAAGTTGGGTGTGTGTTATAAGTTCGTAAAATGAAGCACAATGCACCGTGTAATGGAGGCCATTAGGAGCAATAATTATGTATATTGGCATACTTACTGTTCTACGGACAATCAAATACATGTGTGAAGTACACGTATAATGTATTTACCTAGTGTTTCGTGCGTACAATATGTAGACTAAGTGACATGTGAACAATAATAACTGTTAGTGCTCAGTGCAAACAATCCCTATCACGTACGAATCATGGCTCAGAACCAAGGGGAGGTTCAAGTGGGAACACCGAACCAACCCGTCAAGGAGAAGGACATCTACGCGTGTTTGCCTGATATGCGAGTGAATGGTCCGCTTGGGCCTGACGAACCGTGTCCCGGAGGCGAGGAGTTGCGCTGGCTCCCCGCTCAAGCGACGGACAGGGATCTGGTAATGTACTTGAGGGCCGCTCGGTCTATGGCTGCGTTTGCCGGCATGTGTGACGGCGGCTCCCCCGACGACGGCTGTGTGGCGGCGAGCCGTGACGACACCACTATCAATGCCCTTGATGTACTCCACGACTCTGGATATGATCCTGGACGGGCTCTGCAGGCGCTAGTCAAGTGTCCTGTCCCTAAAGGAATTGAGAAAAAGTGGTCGGAGGAAGAATCAAAACGTTTTGTAAAAGGTATCCGTCAATTTGGCAAAAACTTTTTTAAGATTAAGAAAGACTTACTGCCTCATAAAGACACTGCTGAGTTAGTGGAATTTTATTATTTGTGGAAAAAGACTCCTGGTGCTAGTAGTAACAGACCACATAGGAGACGAAGGCAAGCTTCTTTGAGACGTGTTCGTAACACTAGAAACTCTCGTGCTGGAACACCTAAGGAACAAACTCCAGAAGCAACTCCTACAGTACCAGATACTATTAGTTCTAGACCTTCACCTAATCCTAAAGAGGGAGGAGAGATGAGTTCTGTTACAGAAGATGAAAATTCTGAAGATGATAGTGATTCACGGGATGCTGGAGACTTGGCTAAGGCTGATAATGGTAGAACTGGTGACAATCCAGAAGATTCACCCAGCAGAATGAGGACAAGGAACAAATCTAAAGAGCAAACAACACCAAATGGGAAGAAAGGTCAAGATGAAAGTGATAATGATTCTAAATCTAAAACAAAACCTACCAAGCCAAATACACAAAGTACAAATAATAATGTTACTGAAAAAGTATTATCTTCACCGGCTAGCAAGGATGCTAAAAAGAAAGTGACAAATGGGAAAGTTGATGTATCCAAAGTTAAGAAACGCCTTCCAGATGATACAAAGCCTGAAATTCTTGATGGAGATGTTCAGATGAAAAAGAAAAAGTCCGGTGATCCACCTGAAAGTCCATCGGAGAGTTTGACTAATGATAGCTTCCCAGCTATGGATGAAACTGAAACAGCAGAACCTGAACCGGAGGCTTGTGATTTCAGCTTCAATAAGCCAGAAAAAGAAAATGTGGAGCAAAACAAGGAACCAGAGATGGAAGCTCCAAAACCCCCAGAGCCGCAGGTTAAAGTGGAGATGAATACAGAACCGATAATAAAAACAGAAAAGGATCCCCTACCACCTCTGTTCAAAGTGGCAAATGAAAAGGATGAAAGGAGAGATGCATTAGACTTGAAAACAGATAACAATGTACCAAAAACTTCTGAAAGTGCAGAACCGAGACCTCTTGCAATGCCAAGTGCAATATTTCCAAAAACTGAACTTATTATTCCTAAGGTTACTCCAATGACTGCTGAGGCTATGGAAAAGATTAAAATCAAAGAAGAAATAGACACAGAGGATCAGACACTTAACTTACAAAAAGAAGAGTTTCAGAAAGATCCACTTTCTCATAATTTCCATGCACATCCAGTTCCCCCATCTAATAAACCTCTTAATTTGGAAAATACAAATTTCTTTGTCAAGGACCATATATTCAATCCTAATAAACTTAATCATGGCATAAAAATTGAAGGTGGCATTACAAACAATATTTTCAATCCTGTCAATATTACAAAGGAGAGTCCTTTAATTAGAAATGCAAAAGACTTCTCCAGTGGAATGCCAGCATTTTACCCTCCAGGAATGAATTTCGCCAGTGATCCCAGTAAACATAACCCTCATATTAACCCATTGAAAACTGTTATAAAGTTAGAACCAAGAGATGAAACAAGTGAGATGAAGAGTCAGAACACACCTGAAATATTTACTGCAACAATCACTACAGCTAGCAAGGTGGATTCACCAAATGCTCCCCGTCTGGACACAATGCAAAGAATTAGTCCATCACCTACAAATACAAGAAGCTCATCACCACCATCTATGGAACATCCAACAACGGCTAACACTGAACCGATCTCTTCACCTAATTCCCAAGAAAACAAGGAGACAGATGTAGAGGATAAACAGCCTACTGACTTAAAGACCCAGCCAATACCTAAACTTGATAGTCATAATCCTTCACTGAGACCACCATTATTCCCACCCCCGGTGCGTCCAGAAAATCTTGGAGTGAGACCAACAGAAGCACCAAACACACCAGTATCAGGGCAAAGCATGCCACCACCTCCTCTTAGTCAACCTTCTATTGCTGGCTTACTTCCTCCTGGCCCTCTAATATCTGTTGGCAGTGGTTCCAATGTGGGACCTTACAGTTTTATGCCAACACCTTTATATGGTCATGGTCATCCAAGTCATCCTGGCTTAGAAAAACCTGGTTCAATGCCCCCTCTTATGCAACAAGTACCTCCTTCACATGGTCACCCTGGAAATAACTTGATTCCACCACCTTCAAATCAGAATGATCCATCAATGCCACAAGACTTGAAGATCAAACAGGAAGTTCCTGATAATATGCCTGCGAACCTGTCTACACAAAATGTTTCAGACCCTCTGCAATCATTAAAAGAAGTTAAAGTACCAGGCTATCCAATTGGCAGTACTATAGCACAACATTTGAGTACTGAAAGAGACAGAGAATCAATATCTAGTGTTGAAAATAACAGCAGGCCACCTAGCCAACCTACAAATGAGAACACAAATATGCCTAGTGCATTCCTTGGTCCTAGAATAGATAGCATAAAGAAGGAGCCAGATTTTCTTCATCAACCTCATTTGCCAACTACCAGTCAAGGTAGTGGTTCAGACTCTGCTAGCACTATTCCTCCAGTAAAGAGCCCTCATACTCCAACCCCTATAAAGAGTCAACCAAGTCACAATGGAACACCAGGACATCCGCATCCATCTGCAACTACTTCGCCATTCTCGAGACATTTGGCAAGTCCGTCCCAACCACGACAAATATCTGCATCGCCTGTGCAACCAAATACCCCCGTGTCGCACTCCGCGCTTAACTTGATGAACTCAGCGCCACTGTCTATACCGACAACGATGCCTGGGCCTATAATGCATCCTGGCCAGCAGGGCGGTCATCCGCATCCTCATCCTCATCCGTTTGCATCGCCTTTACACCACCCCCATCATCCCCTGTTACATCCCTCGATCTTCCAACTGTCGGCAGCTGCAGCAGCACATGCTATGCATCCATATTATCCCCATCCTCATCCTGGCTACTCAATGCCATATCCTTATCCTTATGGACCATTACCTCAGCCACATCCGATACCGCCTATGCATCCCGCGTCTAGTACGCCAGGAAGGCATGACCCAGTGAAGCCATCAACGATTGAGTCTACGACGATGCTCAGTTCTCATCATAGTACCAGTTCTTCAGTAACTACAAGATCATTGAGAGAGATTTCAGAAAGTACAGAAGACCCCAGAAATCCAAATGCAACTACAGAAAGACATCAACTTCACGAGACTACGATGACGCATCATCATTCGACGAGTCATCATAGTGCTGTTCATACCAGTACAGAGAAACAACCAAATCATGCTGGTGGTGGCACAAATCATACTTTGTCTATTTCCCACTCGACGTCAAGTAGTTCATCGCAGTCTATACAGCACAAGATAAATACTCAACAAAAATCCAGTTCCCATTCGAGTTCTCCGCATCACTTGTCGGCGAGTCTGTCACAAACTACGAGCTCGTCATCGAGTGTCAACTTGACTAACAATCATACACATCATCATTCTCATCACCTGGCCCATCATCCAGAAAGATTATCTCCTGCGGATTCAATGCTGATGCGTCATCACCCTAAAATGATTCCTGGGAACCCAAACCACTTGATGATTCAACCACCATCTATGGGTCACCCTATGGGACTAGGTTTGCCACCTGGTCCAGTGCCAAGTTCTATCGAAAGCCTTCGCTTGCATGCACAGGCTGCAGCTGGACTACAGCCCTCGCATCCAAGATCGGGATCGCCACATCAAATCCCACACGGGCACCCGCATCTACGTGGCCCTCCGAGACCAATACCAGATGAAAACACGGAATTGAAACTCGAAACACAGTCCCAACCTGAAGAGGAGGAAATACCAAGTCCTGCGCACATTCCTCACGGTCCTAGTCCCGAGCCTAAAATAGAGGACACAGAATGCCACCGATCACAATCGGCAATATTCTTGAGACACTGGAATCGCGGTGATTACAACTCCTGTACGCGAACTGATCTTATATTCAAACCTGTCCCAGAATCAAAACTTGCACGCAAACGCGAGGAGAGATTAAGAAAGCAAGCCGAAAGGGATAGAGAGGAAAGAGAAAAGATAGCTCAACAAGCGCACAGAAAGATCGCGACACCCGAAAAACCAGAGACAAAGCCACCTTCCAGAGGCGCTATAGAAACGATCACGTCCCCGTATGATCGGTTTCCTCGTCCACCTGGTTATCCCGAGTCGGCCGCTCTTCGGCAACTGTCTGAATATGCTCGGCCAAACGCTGGTTTCAGTCCCGGCAATCTGCCTCGCCACTGCATGGACCCAATGTTACAGTACCAGTTAAGTTCAATGTACGGAGCTGCAGGAGCCCGCGAGCGGTTAGAGTTAGAGCACCTGGAAAGAGAGAAAAGAGATCGCGAGATCCGGGAGCTACGCGAACGCGAGCTGAACGATCGCTTAAAGGAGGAGCTACTCAAGAACAACGTCGGGCCCCGTGCACTTGACCCGCACTGGCTCGAAATGCACAGAAGGTACGGTATGCCGCCTCCGCCGCCGCAGGGCGCCATACCCGTACAATTCGGACTGTACCCGCCGGGCCACGGGCCCGCCGCGCTCTCGCAACTCGAGCGAGAGCGCCTCGAGAGACTGGGAATACCCCCGGCGGGCGCAGGCGCCTCGCAGCCCTCGGTGCCGTCGACGGTCGCGCCGCCGCACCACCCACACCACCCACACCCCGGCGTCGCGGCCGCGCAGCTGGAGGCCGCCGAGCGACTCGCGCTCGCCGCCGACCCGATGGTGCGGCTGCAGATGGCCGGCATCAACCCGGAGTACCACGCGCACACGCACGCGCACACCCACGCGCACTCGCACACGCACCTGCACCTGCACCCGGGGCAGCAGGCGGCGGCGCAGGCGCAGCAGGAAGCGCTGGGGCTGGGCCCGTACCGGCCGCTGCCGCACCCGGACCTGCTGGGCTCGGTGGGGCGGCCGTACGCGGAGCAGCTGGCGCAGCAGGCGGCGGCGCACGAGCAGCTGCAGCGGCAGCTGTTGATGGAGCGCGAGCGTGGGTTCCTGCACCCGGCGCACCACGAGGAGTTCCTGAGGCAGCAGCGCGACCGCGAGCTGAAGGTGCGTGCGCTGGAGGAGGCGGCGCGCGCGTCGAGGCCGTAGTGCCCCGCGCCGCGCGCCGCCGCGTCCTCGCCCGACCTGGCGCCGCGCCCGCCGCGCCCTGCCGCCCCATCCGCGCCCTCCGCGCCCTCCGCCCCCTCCGAGCGGTAGTGGTCCATGTGAGGTGTAATGTTTTTATTGACGCCTCGAGCGTTGATAATCTAAGATTTTTGACGGATATGTGTGATACGTGTAATTTATATTTATGTGACATGAGTTTTTATATTTCCGTAGCCGCATGGTCGTGTAGTACGCTTATTTCCATGCTCAAATTTATTTCTTACTACTAGTCATAATAAAATATTATATGTTCACGATGAGGACGGTCCAGTGCCGCGCGTTTGCGTGTAATTTAATTTTAAATTATTTTATCTACAGAGTTTGTTACAGGGGTGCTGGGTAACGTTCTAGCGGACGTCCCGTGCGACTACTGTCGTATCCCTTGATAGGGTCTGTAGCACTTATTTTATAATAATTATGTTCATGACATAAACGTTATATTATTATTATATAATTATGTAATGATAAATTATAAAGTATATGAAACAGAGTAGGGACTGTGACTTGCCTTTCTAATCGACTTGCCTTTTATGTAATTGACCCGTAGTAACTTTCTTACTCTGTATAATATAAGAATAAGGAAGCATGTGGATTCCTTTAAATTTATTTACAATACCTAACATTTTAATGTTTTTATGCTAAGAGTTGTGTGTAACTCTTAAGCTCATAGTATTATAACAATTTCAGGAAAACAAATAGCTATCTATTCAATAGTTAGATTTACATATCAAGATGTAAAATATGGTTTGGTCATAAACAACTGTTGTTATTGATAACTTGCATCACTTGCTCAGTGTGTATGCAAATCTTGAATAATGAACAATGTTAAATCTAATTCTAAATCATAGAATCATATTGGAGTTATTATCAGTAAAATAATGTAATGTATTTTGTTCATTCAATAGAGTATATTATGGTATTGTATGTTGCATTTGATGTAACTGCTAATGAACATTGACACAAGCAAATTTTCGTTGTAAGGGAGGATTATGTTTTCATTCATATTTTGTGCAATAATTACAACTAGATATTCCATGTTCTCAAAATACTGAATTAACAATATTTATATGGTGGCATTTTTCGGGACATTTATTTGCTTTGAAAGTGGTAGGATTCACCGCCACATGTTTTAATTAGCGTCTTCTTTTATCTACATAGATCAGTCAATTATATACTATTTATATTTTTATAACGACTCTTAACGTGATCAAAAGCCGGGAAACATTTTAATGGAATAATAAGGATATTAATTACAATTTTTTCCTTGTTTACATATGTGCTATTTTGCTAATTAATATAATAGCTCTAAGTACTTTTGCGAATTATATATTATTCAATTACGAACAAGAAATTGTTAGCTACCACATAAATTTTGTAGAATTAGGGTCTTACTAAAGAAGGAAACTTACGTTGCATGTGGTCCCTTAGAAAGTGGAGCACTTTAAATAATGGGTGGGACCGTGTGGGCGATTCTTTTACAGTTTCAGAAAAAAGTGAACACATTCGTACAAGGAGGCCCATATGTAAAATAAGACTCGATAGTCAATTTTAAATCATGTTAAAGTATTCAGTGTCAATCTATTTACGGTTTCCTTAGTAATGAACACTATGTTTAGTGTTAGTTACTATTCTAAAATGTTGCGTTAACGATCTACTAAAAAAATTAGCAGTCATATCATGCAGCTTACAAAATCCAAATTTGTAAATATAGAGAGGCTTCATAAAATGTAACTGCAAAATGTTTTCCGAATAATATTTAAGTACAAAGCCTATTCCAACGCAATAATTATGTAATTTGGTTCCCAATTTGCAGTCGCTTTTTATGGGATATTAGGTACCTACTTACGTGTACTGAAATCAAGTAATTTATGTCTAGTATTTCGTAGCACGAATGTTGGCATGGTGTCAAAATGTGGGAATTACCAAGCTCAGATTAAAGTTTCGGTATAAACTCTGATTTATCTACAAAACAGGTCGCCAATTCACTGTTTTAAAATTGATATCTAAGCATTTCTATAAAGCAATTTGAAATAGATCTTACATCATAATAGAAGGAATGTCCTAGTTTTAAACGGATTACTGGAGTAGTGTTATAGCTTGGCACGAAGCATTCATATGTCGCTAATAAAATTTTATCGCCTGCTACATGTTGAATAACAATTTCTTAATAAGTTCATCCATACTTACTCCTTGAGTGTTTCTTGGTTTTTGGATATTCGTATTTTATATGCAAATTATATTACTTTTACATACATCCAGTGTTTCAAAATGCCAAAGAATGAAAGCGCCAAGTTGCTTTTCTGTGAAAAATCGTTGGAATGAGATATTGTATTGTAAAAATGGTTTCTAAAAATAGAGACATTCGTGCTATGACGTCACTAAATCAACATGAACGTGCAAACTAAAAATGTTTTTGCAACATTGTGAATTAGACTTAAGTGGTTCTTGTAAATTAAGTAATGTAATTTTTGCCCAATGTACACATTCAATAATTCTATGCACTATATTGTAATATAAATTCCCTTTGTAAGAAATAGAACTGTTAGATTAGAGTTGATTTTAAACTTAAAGATATTTTAGGGATAACGTTTTACGATGTGTCGCTTGTTAGGTGTTATGTTGGTAATGCCATAGTTACTTTCTGATATTTAAAGAGGAAATGAGTATTATTTTTAGAGACAAATTAAAACTTCATTTATTTAGACGATAAGGTTAAATGGATGTCTTAGTGCTTTTGTGTAAATTTTTTTGAATAATATATGTGAAAAAAATCATTATTGTGTTTCTGTTAACATTAGGGGTCATGTTCTTTTTTTATACATTTACATATATTGTGAATAGTGAAAAAGCAAGTTTGTTATTGTCAACTAGGAAAAACAATGATTTTCACAAAGACATTGTTTCCATCTGCACGTAATTAGGCATAACACGTAAAAGTTCTCTAATGTTTAGGTAGGAAAGCAAATGTAGCCATTGCTTGATACCCTATCGTACCATTCTGACCAAGTTTTTGAAGATAATTAAAATTAATCTAGCTACCTTAGATTATACCAGTTTAATCTAAGCTAGCTACTACATATATAAACTTGAATAATTTAGAACGCTGTAAGATCAGCAGCATATCAAATTGTCTCAAAAATATTCTCATAATGTAAAAAAAACTTTTTACATAAAAGTGAGGGTAAAGGAATAGCTCCACCTTAGAAGTATGCTGGGGCACCACAATCACAGATCTCGGAGACTCTGACTAGTTATCTCCATAGACGTGCACCCTGCGTTTTCTAGTTCCATGGTTATCTCACTCTTGCTTGCTACATATATAGTGATCTGTGATCACAGATCACTATATATGTAGCAAGCTATCTGTGATCTCACTGCCTTATTACTTTTCCCGATGTCACTGCCCATAGAGATCAATCAATGAAGACAATACAACTTCGTAAACATTTAACACTTACTGTCCACCAACAAAGGTAAAATCTGAGTAGGTATTATTACCTTACTCTGTGGGTAAAATCGAGTATTTAACGTGTCTGCCAAGTGATTACTTGCTCAGTGGTGTCCGCTTCAATATTCATTATAATGGATTATTTCTTCCGAAACATGAGGTTATATTTTTTTAAATAATGGCGTTGTATTATTACTACCTACCCAAGCCAGTAGGCTACATTGTAACATCATTTACGGTAACCCCAGAGTATTATTATCTTACTCTATGGGATAACCCTGTTTTCCCTTCTATTTGCAAATCGTGGAGAGCACGAAGTTATATCTATAGCTTCGTGGTGGACAATCGTGTTAATGTTGCTTGCCAGACAGAAAATACTTTGTAAAACAAAGATGACAAAGAGCACCAAATAGGTATACACTAAATTATTATCTTACTCTATGAGGTATTCTGTAAAATATTGATCAATGCTCGTATAAAAGTAAAAAATCAGACAACTGGCAGATTTTCTGTCACTTCAACATTTTTCTTTGGCTGTTTTTACGATTGTTTTGTAAGCATAGGTAACCAAGCGATAGATTGGTCGATATTAAATTGGAAGACTGCCGTCAGCGACCGCCAGAAAGGGATTTATTGTAATAAATCAGCAATAAAATGGACTAATGGGTCTGACAAGCAATACCGGTTTGCTGGCGAGCGTGCCGCAAAAACCTACACTTGCAAAACAGAAGGTTCGTTCCGCAATCGTTTATTTACATTCTCTAGTAGCCGTATCAATACCACAAGAATAGTTCGCGTCACGTTAAAAGTAGGTTACACTTGGATTCCACATAATATTTACACCGACGAACTACCTACCGCTCTTGATATAATTTTCGTTTTTATTAACCAACCATTTCAAATTTTCAATCCATCATGTGCCTAACCGCCCAAAATTTTTTGCGGGTACTTTCATGACTTAGAAACCCAAAAATGGGTTTCTAAGTACTTTACCTACATTAAGAGGTGATTGACAGTTATTAACACTGTCATTATCGTGTTTTTCTGTGATAACAACTCTTAACTAAATTGTCTATCTGAATTTAGAATGAGATTTAAAAGGTAAGGAATCATCTCTTTCTTAACAATTCATCATCCAAACTACCGTCCAGTACACGAAGTTAGGCATATCCATAACTTTGTGTTCCAGTATTAATGATAGGTTGCCATCTTTGCTAGCTTTTTTTAGGTAAAAAAGTACGTGTAAAATAAAGATGGCGGATCAGATATAGCACCTACGAAGTTATAGTACCTACTATAACTTCGTGCTAGCACCCTATTGAAATTGACACGAATTCTGAACTGACAATTTATATGCAAGCAGTCGCCTTGTTGCATTGCCTATTTGAATAAGTATCCGTCAAATTTTTATAGCTAAGTAAGCTTTAATAAAAGTACCTAATTAATGAAATTTTCAGAGCAACATAGAGTTGCGATGCGATGTTACTCCAGCGCCGTTCATGCTGCGGCCGTATGCCGGACTGTACAACCCTTTCGCACACTCCTGTTCTGTGCTTTGCAATCACCCAGCTGACACCGAGGCTAAGGAGTATGTGAAACGAGTGAAGGACTCTTGGGTAAGGAAGGAATAACTGTTTTTTGTGATATATGGCAGACAAGTCTTCTTGTCAATATCTATCAGATGGTCCGTGGCGGCGATAAAGCGATTGCTGCTGCCGATTGTATGTCGCCCGCGACACCAATGCCCTGCCACTCTCACTCGACGAAACACACTTTCGATTTTCTGTGAGGACGTGGTATAGTACTCCGGTTCGAGCCGGGCCCAGTCATGCCGAAGCAAAATTCTACTAAACTTACGCCGTCACTATTACAATAGCAATTTTAGACCTAAGACGGGATAGTGGTTCTGTTACAATTTATAATAGATAAGTACAATGATCTATACCTTATCATGGGTAAAATCACTAAATGTACCTAGGTACTTAATTGGTGTTAATTTGCATTCTAGTGTTTATAGATATAGAACATTATTACTTATGTAAAAAAAAAACGTATTTTAGGCCTTTCAGCTACTTATCTACTTTTGGGTTAGTGTTTTTGGTTATTAACAATCACATTTTTTTCAGTTTCTGGAAGGCAAGGTTCACTACCTTCATGAAGACTTGTCTAAATTCCAAGATCAAAATGGTCCAGAAAAGAATAAGACACCACATGATATCGTCACAGAAGACATGTTCAGGAGGTAAGACTGGAAGAAAAAAAATGTCATAGGTACCTACTCTTCTTTCCCTTTTTACCCGACTACGGCAAAGCAAAAGGAGGGTTATGATTTTGACAGGCTATGTATGTATGTATGTATGTATGTATGTATGTATGTATGTATGTTCATCTGTTTCCACGTAACTTCTTAACTACTTATCAGAATTCGACAAATGACATATCATTATAAGCGTCTTGATCGTCCGCTGGTTAATGGCTATATGAAGTTTCACAAAATCTAATGTGGCGCCCTCTAGCGGACAAAACATACAGAGTAAAAAAATAAAGTTATGATAAATATGCCGTGTTTGGTATCATTTGAAAGCGCTTGACTTGTACATTTTGAATATATATATATATATTACTAGCACTTGGACACCAAAATAGTACAAATAAAATAAAAGTAAAAAAACTAAAACCCAACTACGACAAAAAACGTCGCTGAAAAAGTATAAAACAAGCCTTCGTTGTCAATTTATGCAATATTCACTATGTAGAGATAAAATTTCATGTTTGGAAAGGCGTAGTCACACGTTAAATATACTACCCTTTGACAACGTGTGACTGCGGATTTCCAAACATGAAATTTTATCTCTACATAGTGAATATTGCATAAATTGACAACGAAGGCTTGTTTTATACTTTTTCAGCGACGTTTTTTGTCGTAGTTGGGTTTTAGTTTTTTTACTTTTATTTTGTCTAGACACTATTTAACTGTCTAGGACACATTAGGGATTCACCAAGGCTCACATTTTTGAACTATACTCTTACTAGTCTATTATGAAAACATCTTGTTCTTCGTCCTCGCCTTTGTCCTGTGATCCATCAAGGCTCACATCTGGGACCTATACTTTTACTAGTGGTCGATACATGGGTTTGTGTCTCAACTTAGTGATGAAATAATTTACAACGAATCTCTATTTACATCATATATTTTAAAATTTAGATACAAAAAATTTAGTTCCCTCCAAATTTGACATTATTAGCATATTTTTTTTTACACATACGTTTTCTTCATAAAGAAAGGATACTTACAACTAGGTTTTATACCAAAGAAAATAAAATAATTTTCAATTGCAAACTAACTAGTCCTTAGTAATGACATTGTTCCTTTGAGTTCCCTTTTTGTTCTCGCCTTACAATAGCGTACTCTGTAATTAGGGACCACCAAGGCTCATATCTGGGCCCTATACTTTTACTAGTCTTTATTAATGAAATGACAACTGCTTCTCTTCTCTGTCCTCGCCTTTCACGTTAGGGGTCCACCAAGGCTCCCATCTGGGACCTATACTTTTAAGTCAATTAATGACAACTACTCTTCTTCGTTCTCGCCTTTTCAGAGTCCATCAAGGCTTATACTGGGACCCAAGTATAAGATCTTTTTCTGTTACACGGTGTCGGAGAGTGGGTTCTTGAAATAAGAAGCACACAAAAACACCAAAATCACTAGATACCTACTGATTTAAAACTGATACGTTGAGTTTGACTTTTACTGACATAGAATAAGTATAATGTTTTTATTGTTGGTCCCCTTCCATCCATCGATGGCAGAATTAATCAACTGCTAAACAAAATCCATCATTCTTAGTGTTGGAGGCCCAATGGGGGGAAGGGGAAAAGGTTGGCAGCGCACTTGTGACTCCACTGGTGATGCGGGTGTCCATGGGCGGCGGAATTGCTTACCATCAGGTGATCCGTCTGCTCGTCTGCCACCTGTCATATATAAAAAAAAGTCTATACTTAGGTACTTTCTAACATGAATTAGGTTTTTTTTTCTTTGCGGTCAGATACACAGAGACGGATTCAAGGCCACTCACCCCAGCTCCGACCCTGGCCAGCGGCAAGTCCAGGGGGTCGCGAAGGTGCCTCACCCCTGACCAGCCTCATCAGAGAACGACCATAGTGCTTGACTTGCGCAGGAGTCACAGTCAGGTACCTATCAGCTTAATTTCCTTTTATAAAGGTTATTTTCGTTGTGTGTGTGTGTACTCATTGTCATTTACTTAAGTACCTAGGTGAAAAGCTTCATATGAACAATTGTTGTAAACTACCTAAAGATATAGGTAACCTAGGAATTTTAACTTTCTGGTTGCATTAAACCTAGTTGATATTTTAACTTTCGGGTTGCATTAAACCTAGTTGATATTTTTTATAGCAATCTTTTGCAATCTATCCTTAAGTAAATAACACACTTAAATTTTTAAATTTAATTTAAAATTGTCCCGCCTGAACACGAGATGAAATATTTAAGTGTTATTTACTTAAGAATAAATTCCATTATACCTACGTTACTATAAAATAATTGATGGCAAATTTTGTCTTTAACTTTTAAACTTGGATTTGTCTAACTAAAATAAACATATCTACATTATACCTAGGTAAATATCCACTCTAAGAATGGTCCAAACGTGCGAAACCGAGGCGCGTCCCTTTATTGAAAGATAATATTGTGAAATGAGGGGAGGCCGCTGAAAAGATCGACATTCATACTTAACGCAAAAAAAAATCCGGTATAAAAAACATTTTTCCATGGATTGATGCCCCGATCTATTATATGTTATGATAGGTTGCACCTTACGATGTCCGATTGCACCTTTTTTTAAAAAGAACCCTTAATCCGTATTCATCCCCAGGAAACCCTCTACTACCACGGCTGTACCACTTCCGACATGACAGCGGGCCACACGACCAGCGCCACCAACGACCGTTCCACGCTCCCCTCTCTGAACCTGTCCGAAGGCGCTCACGCCCGCCTGATTAAGGGCCAGTGCGAACAGCTCCCGCCTTTGGCGTCCCCTTTAGTGCTGTCGCAGAGGACCTTGCCTGTGAAGGATCAGAGCCGGGCGCCGAAGAAGGTAAACTCCAACAATATCCAACATTAGAACTAGAAGCCGTGTGGTCCCCGGCAGAGTAGAATAGGCCACCCTCACTCTTACCGAGGTGTCGTAAAAGGCGACTAAGGTAAAGCTGCTGGCATGATCATCAGCACCCAGAGAAGGAAAACTCTGCATTTATATCAAAACCCTCGCCAACCCATCTGCCAAGCGTGGTGAGTATGGCATTTACCCCTCATGTGATTGAGGGAGGCCCGTGCCCCAGCAGTGGGGACTTAAATGGGCTGACGATGACGATGAGAACTAGATGACCGAAGTAGTACTTGATGGGACCCGCAAGTTCAACCTCGCAGCCTGTCGGCTTCCAATGATTTTTGTACCGGTACCTATCTGTAATTATCGTATTACAGATACCTACCCTATTACTAGAATACCCTAGCCCTATACCCCATCTTTCTGTATCTCTTGAAGGCTTTAAATTTTTTGAGTTCCTATGTAAGAAACTAATAAATACTTAAACTACTAATTGGAAATGCTGCAGTGAGTGAAGTACTTACGCACCAAACTGTTATTTATAATGGAAGTTGAATTCACTGAAATAAGGTAATTCAAGGTAAGCAGCGCACTTGTGACACCACTGGTGTTGCATGCGTCCATGGGCGGCGGTAATCGCTTACCATCAGGTGATCCGTCTGCTCGTCTGCCACCTATAACATTAAAAAAAATATATAAAAAAATAAAGTTTCAGGCTTCGCCCACAATAATACCTATTAGCAGGGTAATTCCGGGGAAGACGACCCTAGTAACTTGAAAACTGTAGTGTGAAGGAATTATGATGAATAAAACAATAATTCATAAAGGAAATTAAACTTTACTTATAATAATTATTGAAAATCAACAATAAATCACTCTAAATAATGAAAAAACACGTAATATTTAACTTTAAAATAAATCTAGGATTGGACATCTCTCCTAGAGTGTCCAGGAGTGACGGCCATAGAGGCTGGGGGGAGATGGCCAGTAGGTACTCTTTTTGCCTTTCGTTTGGCCTTGTGATCTACGAACTTCTTTTTTTTCTTATAACGTCATTCTCATACACATGTGCTCAAACTCGGTACAAATTTCATGGACCTAGAACACCCAAATATATCTAACATTGTATCAAATCTTACTTTAGTTAGGCTCAGTCTTATTTTTTTTTTGGTGACGAAGGTTGATGACGGTTTCCGTTCGTATTGGTTAGGCATCAGTAGAAAATTATTTAGATGAAACGTAAATTCAAATTAAGACATAAAATTGTATAGCTATCTCTCCAATCATTACTATGGCCATTTCTCACGATTGTCCGGATGATGTAGCACAACAACAACAACATCAACCACAACTCCTAAAATCAAAGGTAAGTTATATAGAACATTGAGAATATTTGTATTTCATCAGGAAATCACGAAATCAGACATAACTTCCAAAACCTTTTTCTGAGAACTTAATTTATGAACCTCTGAAAGCTTAACTCGAACGTGTCATTAAAAAAATGAAGTAAGAACTTTTTTCGATTGGTCATCTTCCCCGTACGGGCACCTCCCCCGGAATTATCTTATACAAAAATACTTAAAAACTATGTTAGTAGAACCAATTAATTTATGTATCTGCCGCGCGCTGCGCAAGCGCACATGCACTTGGACCCAGTGCCGCAGCTCGCGGCTGTCCGGCTTCTGGCTGACCATGCTCAGGATGGTGTTGCATTGGGCTTCCTCGCGTGCGGTGCATCAGCGACCTAATCCAGATATGTTTGAGTTAAAAAGCGAGAGAGAGAATCTATTTCTCTCAATAGAGTGGTAGCCCCCTTGCGTCACCATATTAATATAGTGGAATACAATCTTAGACATATTAACAAGATAATAGTCCTGTGACGTAGCAATCTTATATCTGCTCCTGACAAAAGCTCGTACAAAATACGCATTAAGTAGGTAGGTAAATGACTGCAATATAGCCCTCTACATTCTGTGATATAGGTAGCTAAGTGGCTGCGTTAGTTCTGAACTAAACTACCATAGTGTTATCAAGCGATTCAGATATCCAAGGGTTACTAGACCGTTAAAAGTACCAGATAAGCTTGTAATCGATAACTTTACTAGCCGTTACCTCGATATTAGTTATTTAACCGTGAAACTTGTTACCTGCTGCTTTATAATAAAAAAAGATGTTGCCATTTTTGGTGTCAAAGACTAAGCTCTTATCAATAAAGAAGGATAAGCCAAAACAAATTAGAAAAGAAAAAAGTTTTTATATAACTGGCGACAATTTGATTACCCTCAAACCGAGGCGCTTAAAGAGGAAATCTTTGGATATACCACCTATCGTGCCTGCTTCCCCTTGCGATTGTTGCCTTATGCATCTGAACAGGATTGTGATAAACTACGCCCCTAAGACGAGGAAGAGGGGAGCGTCGACCATCGTCTTCTCAACTTCCTTAAGTACGACGGAGCAGAGAAAAAGGATGAAGCTGCCGAGCATACAGATTAAGAAAAAGGAGAAGCTGTTGATGTACGATAGTGAACCGTTTTTTCGGAAGCTTGAGGTAGTTTTTAAAATGACATCTTCGATTCAATTTGGTTACCAGTTGCTTAACAATATGTGACATTTCTTAGTTAGGATAGGACTAAGCTCAATTCATTCAGAGCTAGGGGTCTGTCATTGAATAGGTTGTAACCCCTTTTTCTGGGCTACCTCACCGGCCACTCAGCCCCAGAGCGAGAGACTATGATCCCAGGGCGCCTTTATTTGGTGTGTGAAGGAAAACACTTTATTGCCTTTCTAATTAATTTAATCTTAAGCCTTTACAATATAATCCGGAATACAAGTTGAACGCTTAAATTAAGTACATATTATATCTACACAATGGTTGATTTTTATATGACAAATACTAAATTAAATTAAGATTAAGGGTCTTAAGTATGGATCCAGCTGGCGGGAATTACGACTCTGCTATTGCATATTATTGTGAGAATGCCTGTCTGACTTAGCTCAACCGTAACTCTGTGTTAGGTTTGAAAGATTGTTCTAGGTAAGTATGGGACTTAACCTATGATTGAGGTAACGCGACGCAGCCCTCCGGAAGCTAGTCCTTGGCAGGTCCAGAACTGTCGTGCCAGGTACTCTGTTGTCCTCCAGCGTGGCCTGTTGGTTCTATCCTTGGAAGCTCCCGTCGACTATGTAGCCCTCAACGAATCAAACTGGTCTCGGTTCTTGCCGGTACATAGGGCCCTATAACAACGATTTCACAATATGAAGGACGCCCTACAGAAGGATTCCGTGGATTATTCCTTTTATGGAATAAGACAATATGAGTAGGTACTTACCCAAAACGGGGAACGACAGCAAACACTTATTTTTGTTAAGATTAAGACGACGAATCGAAATGTTTCACCTCAAAACTTATGCAGCACACACTCAAGGTTAGGACACACAAATAGGTCAAGCGAGGGGTCTTCTAGAATTAAAATTTTGAATGTGTCCTTCGCGAGGCTCCGTCACTCCTATTTATTGCTTAAAAGGTCTGGAATGTTCTTTCTATTCAAAAAAAACTCACATCCGCCCAAAGTTGACCTTTAAACAACCTTGTTAAGCTAATTGTTCTAGAATTTCTATTTGTATTTTGTTGCTTTTCAACTCATGACATAAGAAAGAAATAGATGATGCAACGATACAGTGTCGCCTTACTAGCGGCGAGAAGATTAACTAATTTACAGGAAATTGAATGCATTCTGAATACCATATTTGGGAAGTACATCGACTATCCTGTAGATGGCGTGCTGATGATGATGAAATGTAGATGTTAAAATTCAAAGGAACTAAATTAGAAATGTCCTAAAGGTTACTGAAAAATAGGTCTTTGTTACAAAGTTATTAAAATAAATATAATTCTGCTCTAACTGCCAAGATATAGTAGACGATATTTTTTATTTGTGAGTCAGTAGCGACATCTATGCGTGAGTGGAAGACGTAAATCTTGTTAAAAGATGTTTTCCTATGCATTGCGGACATTAGACAACAGAGGTCATCCGTACATATTGATTTAGCGCTTTGGTTTGGAAATACGGAGACAGAAGGCGCTGAATAGGGTAATTAGTGTTCTTGAGAAGTCTGCTTAGATGGCGTTATTCTTGAAATAGTAATTATTTTTAATTGTTACAAGGTAATATGTAGGTACCACGGTAGTAGCTACCACACTTTGAAAGTAGCGTCCAAAATGTTAGTGACCATGAAAGTTTAAAATAATATATAGTTTACAAAAGGCGCATACGCTATTGAGATTCCTATTCAATACATTATTGAGATAAATAATTATCCTGCTTTTGATCGAGGGTTTTACGATTTGAAAGAGGAGTTACTCGGTTTCTCGTAACATGCCAAATTAGCATAAAATAAATTTCGGTCTTCCTTTCGCTTGATGACAATTTATAATTGAGATAGCAATCTAAAGGAGGCCCGGATCAGCGCGACCTACAAATCGTCAAGAAAAGTGTATTCTTTTAGTCCATTAGCGCATTGGTTGCGATTCACATGGGCGTAGAGAGGTTAGGGGGGTAAGAAAAATACCCTTCGTAGCAAATGATGAGCCTCGTGGCCTCCCCTAGGCCTCCTAAATCCCTCGCTACGCTAATAGATTGACACTGATAATTATTGGTGTTGCTTACTATAAAGTGATCCCTTTGTTCGTCTGCCCCTTATTTCCTTCACAAAAACTGGGGTGGAATTAAGTATAGCTAATTGAGAAGCGGTAAAGCAGTGTATCTTTGTTAATGTTTTAAACATTGTTTCAGACTCAACTAAAAGCGCTCAACTTGAGCAAAGCGATAAAGGCCAAGAACAAAGCGGAAGCCCCGGCGTCGCAACGCTCCAAGTCGGACAAAGACGTCGGCGAGGAGACTGAGGCCGTCATTGCGAATGGAGACGACGATGATGGTAGGTACTTTATAAGCATAGCAATAATAGGTTGGTTAAGTTAGTTTTATCAGCGCCCAAGCGCTTTTGACTGCTCCGGTGGCGCAGGGGAAGTGCGTCGCACTTTAAAGCGACGGTTGCGCTTGCGGTCCCGGATTCGATCCCCGAATCGGGACAAAATTTGTATATACCTGAGATTTTCTGTTAAGAAATTCTCAGTATCAGCCCGGAGTCTGGAATTTGGCGGTCTTGTACCCCCGTGCCTCGGAAAGCACGTCAAGCCGTTGGTCCTGCGCCCAACTCTCCGGTCGTGTCATACTATTATCCCATCGGATTATGAAGGCAAGGGAATAGAGAGTGCACTAGTTACTACTTGCGCACACACTTGAGCACTATAATATATCCTGCGTAATTGGCTGATGGTTGAGATGGGCCGCCGTAGCCGAAATCGGTTGGAGTATATTATTATTATTATCGGTGCTCAACTTGAGCAATACAGTAAAACCAACCATCAGCTGTCATTGGTAGTGTTTCCAAATAGATTGGACCTGGTGATCTTAAAGAAAATGGGCTTATTCCTTTCTATAGAGCCGGCAACGCATATGCTTTACCTCAGGTGTTGCAGGACCCCAATTCTCGGGCTCGTGATATTTTGAAAATATAGCGGATATCACTCACACTTAATGCACTCTTAACATTGTATCCAGAACTAGACATATTTACAGATAATGTTAAGTCCTTAGTAAATAAAATTGATATGTTTATAAATACAATAAGAGCTAATTATGTATAATTATATAATTGGGTTTATCCCGTACAATTATATATTAAATAAATAAATAAATATCACCTGAAAACCATTCAAAAAAACAGTGTTTTAGTGATATATGTCGTATAAAAATAAATATCACGAGCACAAGAATTGGGCTCCAGATGTCCATGAGGTGTGCCGCCTATAATGTAAAAAAAGCAAAGCAATTAACGGGAGCTCCGCCGTCACAACGCCCCAAGTCGGACAAAATTTCACAAACTTGGACAAAGACGACGTTCGACGAGTCGACGTGACGATGATAACGGTAGGTCCTATTATGAACCACCCCAGGAGCCCAATTCTCGTGCTCGTGACATTTTGAAAACATGGTGGATATCACCTGAAAACCATACAAAAAAACTATGTTTTAGTGATATATGTCGTATGAAAATAAATGTCACTAGCACGAGAATTGGGCTCCATCGCCGGATTAAGCCAGCGCGGGGCCTGTAGCAGAATCTGTGATGAGGCCCTTGCTTTGCTTTAGCTTGTGGCAAAGGGGAGTTTGAAGGTTTGCAGTGCTGGCAAGGTTGACAACACTGGTGTATATGGGCAGCGACAATCGCTTGCCATAGTCCGGTCTTTTTCTACCTATCTATACTAATAATAAAGAAGTAAATCCAACAGACAGCGACAACGCTTATATATAGGTAATCCGAAATCACGAAGCGCCTGTGCGAAGTAATTGACACCAAGCGCCATCTATTGGTATAAAGTGTAACTAATGTCCCAAAACGAAGTGAGGGCGGGCCACCTAGCCACATAATAAAAATACAGGCGTTGGGATAGCGGAACCCCCCAGTGAGCCCCAGTGACCCGTAGCATTTACTAATTTTGCTACCTACATGGCTAATTCGACACGCCAATTGAGCCACCCTTTATTTGTTCACAAAAACCATTCAATGTCGACCTCCAAAAAGGTTGTACAATAATACCTAATAACTCAACATTTAACAATATTAACAGCGAGCGATCATGCAAAACTTGGGGGAGGCCTTTGCTCAGCAGTGGGACGCAACAGGCTAATTTAAAAAAAACCTAAAAACTCAAAGTTTTACGAGCTCAAGCACGTATGTGTTCCAGGGGAAGGGAGGAGACGCGGCAAACGGCGGCGCGGCAAAGCCGGCAAGGGCAGCGACCGGCTCACCTCCGCCGGGCTGGCTGCGCAGACGCAGCAAGATCCCGAGACACAGGTAGGATTGCCAGATGGTCGGTTTTTTGTAACTATGTTGTATTCTCCCGACTCCCGACAAAGTGAAAATAACTTCGAAGTATCGTGTGGGAATAATCCGATAGATAGCGTACTGTTGGAATGAGGTTCAACCTCAACAGTATTAATTAATAATGTGAAATAAATATTTCACAACATCAGATACATTGGTCTGACTCCAAGATAGGTAGCTCAAGCACCTGTGTTACGGCATTAGTTGAAGTTTGTACTCGTAGATATTGATGAAAGTAACATCGTCACACATCGAAGCAAGCCTTGCAAAAATAGTTGATATTTTACTGTCCGCGGTAGCGCAGCTAGAAGAGCTGTCACGCGGCTAGTTAAAAGGTAGTGGACTCAAATATCATCTGAATACGCATTATTTATTTACTCTGGACAGGCTAATCTCTCTGAAAATTTTTGAGCTACAGGTATAGATGGGCATGGGCATTTTTTCCTTTAATGTGTGGATTTCCGTACTTTATAATTAGATATATAATATATATGCCCAAAGTAAATATGCAATGCACTTCATACTATTTTTTTTTCATTGATCTGACTCCGAGATAGGTAGCTCGAGCACCTGTGTTACGGATATCAGAACCAAGAGCGGAATTACAAATATCTTACATTTAATTTTTTTAATACATATATAAAATACATAGAAAACACCCAGACCAATACAAACAGACATGTTCACACACACAAATGTTTGTACTGTACGGCGATCGAACCTACAAACGGGATGTCATCATCTTCATAATAAAATGAACTCAACAGATCGCCGGCATAGGCACTGACTCTCAAAACCCGAGCTCTCGGGGCTCCATCGCCGAGTCCCCGGACGATGACATCATCATCCCTCCCATCGTGAAGACTGTCAACGCCAGGAAGACCGACTCGTTCCTCGACGATGAGATACTGAAGTATCTGCACAGAGAAGTCGATGAGGAGGCTATTGAAACTGAATTCGATACCAAGGTGAGTAGTTTCGACGCTTTGTCGTAGACGCCAGATGACGTCATAATCACCTCTCCCGACGTGAAAACGGGCAACTCCAGGAAGGCCGACTCGTTCCACGACGATGAGATACTGAAGTATCTGCACAGAGAAGTCGATGAAGAGGCTATTGAAACTGAATTCGATACCAAAGTGAGTAGTTTCGACGCTTTGTCGTAGACGCCAGATGACGTCATAATCACCTCTCCCGACGTGAAGACTCGTTCCTCGACGATGAGATACTGAAGTATCTGCACAGAGAAGTCGATGAGGAGGCTTTTGAAACCGAATTCGATACTAAGGTGAGTAACTAGTTGTGTGTGACGCTTCATCGATCCTGGATGATAAGATTATGAAGTACCTATAATAATAATATCCTTCCACCGATTACGGCTACGGCGGCCATCAGCCACGTACGCAGGATATATTATAGTGCTTAAATGTGTGCGCAAACACAAGTGCACTCTCTATTCCCTTATCCTCATATTCCGATGGGACACCTGAGTGACACAACCGAAGAGGGATTGGATGCAGGACCAAATGGCTTGTCTGGCTTTCCGAAGCACGGGTACAAGACCGCCAACTTCTTAGTCCGGGCTGACACTAAAAATTTCTTACCGAAAACTTACGTACAAATTTTTGGCCTGACCCGGAGATCGAACCCCGGACCTATTCGCAGTCGTCGCATTATAGTGCGACCCACTAACCACAACGCCTCCAAGGAAGTCATATATAATATATATGCCTAACATCAACCTTCCCTAGGTTGATGTTTAAGCCCTTATGGGTAATAGATTCAAAGAAGATAGCACAATTATGTAACTTTATTAATATTATAACTTTCACTGATTGAAGATAAATATTCATAATCATACTAACTCTACAAAGTGGCAGTGGAATCCACGACCGATCCTGGCGGCGTGAGGAACGGTTTAGTGGGTATACATCTGGGTACATGGAAAGCATTCCACATGGAGAGGTTCACATGATCCATCACTCAAACCCTCCCCGTTGTCTGGTCCCCGTTGGCTTGTTTACATAAGTTAGTAAGGTCTGATCAGCGGTAATCCCCCTGTGAAACCAAAAAAAAAAGTCGAAATACTCTATTTCGTTGAACTAATTTATACATTCTGTTACAGAGAAGATACGTTTTAGAAGAAGCTCTCCGCACTAGACCAGATCGCCAGTACGGGCAGGAGATGCAGGCCCTGTTAAAGGAATACAGGATCCCTGCGGTCAGCTTGGGCGACTGGCTGCACATACCGAGGGTCTTCTCGAGGCAGAACGCACAGTTCACCCTGCCCATAGACACTGCTGCTCTAGAGAGTGAGTTGGGAATCGTGGTTTTCGCGTGTGAAAAATTCGCTAGAGTCCGCGCCACGAAAGGAGCGGAAAAACAAGGAACTAAAATTTGAGATTCCTTGTGTCTATAAACATAAAACTCAAATTTGAATGTTGATGACTACTTTGATGGCGCGGACTCTACAAGGTGATTTAGTTCGAGATATATCAACATATCAATTTGACGAACGAAACAACCAATGCTGTTGAAGCTCAACAATAGGTATGCCATCCAGTGCATTTCTCAGACGCGATAGCCATTTTAATTTTAATTAAGATTTATTTTCTTCTAAAAACGAGCGAGTCAAGCTACCAAGCTTGGTAATAATAATAATAATAATAATTCTCACAACATCTCATACGTTGACCTGATTCCGTACTAAGTAGTTTAAGCACTTGTGTTACAGATATCAGACAACAGAGGAACACAAATATATACTTAAATACATATATTACACCCAGACACCGAACAAACACAAGTGTTCATCGCACAAATGTTTGTCCAGGGTGGGGATCGAACCCACGACCTTTGGCGTAAGAGGCAGGGTCACTACCAATTGCGCCATCCAAATGGTAGATAAGAACGCGCCTTCCTTGCGGGGGTAGTGGTTTGAATTCGAGCATGCTCGATAGAGCACCGTGCGAAGAGACTTATTGGTGAGGACGTACTCTCAGGGGCTGGCTTGCAGAGCCTTGACCACCGCAGACGTGTGGCAAGTCTATCAGTCTTCTACCTGATTCATTTCGGGGAGTGTGCGGAGGTTCTGCATAATTTGATCCCCCCTAGCCCATTCCACCACCGGACAACAAGGCGTGGCGAGGGGTTTCATCCATACGTTGTTGACTTACCCCTTATCCGCACGAAGCGATTTGCCTCCACGTTCATAATGCGGACAGCCAAGGAATGGAACTCCTTGCCAAGGTCTGTTTTTCCGGACCACTACAATCTGGACATCTTTAAGGCAAGAGTGAACAGGCATCTCCTAGGCAAACGCGTTACATCCTAGACCTCATCGTCACTTTCCAACAGGTGAGATTGTGGTCAAGCGTTAGCCTACAGTTCATAATAAAAAAAAAACAAAAAAAAAATGCACTCTGATTTTTTTTTTATAGTTCGTTGGTGGCAAACAAGCCTGCGGCTCGCCTGATGGTAAGCGATTACCGCAGCCTATGGACGTTTGCAACTCCAGTGGACCTGCATACGCGCTGCTGACCCCTTAAAAACCTTAACACTCCTTTTTTGAAGAACCTCATGCTGTATTCCCCCGGGTAAACCTCTGATGTTAGCTCATTCCACAGCCGGAAATTTCAAAGTATTTTCAAATCTATGTGCGTACCTATTTCTACCGTTATCTCGATGACACCTGGTATAAACGTATCTTGGAAAATATTGGAACATTTGCATCTGGATTAGTGCAAAAATGCGCTTCATGTTGAATCATTGGGAACATCAACTCTCAGATAGATCCGTCATGGAATGATTTTGTTACTAATGAATTAAATCGATCCTCTCCTGCTGTGCCATGTAATATACCTATCTCTTTTCCACGCGTAATACATGGAAAGACCGATACCTATTCACCCCGAACAACTCATAGCTTACTCTTTCGCTCTGAATTCAGATCAGTCCGCTCATTCGGGTCCGGGTCATTCAGCTCATTCCGATCATTCGGCTCACTCGGATCATTCGGCTCATCCGTATCTGTGAGCGAGATAAGGACCGCGTACCGATTGGCCACTCTCGTTGAGATCCATTTGAGTTGAATGATACATTTGGAGCGAACATTAGAGATTCGGAACAGTGTATCATTTGGCTGTGTCAGATTATTGAGTCGTTTCACTAAAGAGTTAAACACGTTACTCGGTGATGTGAAGAGGGAAAGCATCGTGAGGAAACCTGCACGTTTCGGATAGTTTCTGAAACGTGTAACCATGATTCAGTCGGTTTGGTTCCCCTGTTAAAGGATTGCAAAGGCCACACAACCGGGATTTAAAAAGGCTAGGATGAGATGAGGAGACTTAATGAGCAATATGCCCACCATTTTTGTGTGATTTAGGACCGATTCGACCAATATTATTTCGATACTAAATCTATGGTATAGCGCTGTCGCTAGATATAAATCTGACGTTATACCATAGATTTATCCACGGATAAAGATTGGCCAAATCGGCCCTAAGTGTACCTATGTATTTATAGAATACTTTTTATTCTACTACTTTTTACAGACTTAACCCCAATGAACTATGCTGCGAGATTTGTCACTCTCAAGAAGTCGAAGCAGTTGCTTTATCTGACGGTGCTGAGAAAATTTAGAGAACGTGGCTACCGGATGCCGATAGAGGTATAAAATCTGTGCCAATCTGTGCTAGTATTGTTTTTTTTTTCACATGACAACCCTAACTCTCCTTGAGGTCAATTCTGCCAATGTCACTTGAAATTCCTATACGAAACCTGGAGCCCAATTCTCAGATTTTCGATATGAAAAAACATGGCGGAGGATATCACCCGAAAACCCTACAAAAAAACTATGTTTTAGTGATATATGTCATATGAAAATAAATGTCACGAGCCCGAGAATTGGGCTCCTGAAGATTTCTACACCAACCTGGATTGCTCTGGAACTTTACTCTACATTCCCGAACAACGGCCATATGCTCGGTGATTGTGCGTATGCGACGTAGTGCGCAACGGAATATGGATCTTTTCAATTAATAGGCCCAGATTCCGCTTGCAGGGGTCAAATAGTCGTACGTAACATTTTTTTTTATGTTGGCCAATATACTGTATATTGGCTCTCCTCGACCTGATAGTAAGCAAGAGGAGAGCCCACGTGGCAATGGGCAGGGCACATAGCGAGGAGAACAGACGGCCGTTGGGGTGGAAAGGTCCTCGAGTGGAGGCCACGTACAGGAAGTCACAGCCGTGGCAGGCCTCCTACAAGGTGGACCGACGATCTGGTGAAGATCGCGGGAATACATTGGATGCGGGAGGCACAGGACCGATCTGTGTGGAGAACATTGGGGGAGGCCTATGTCCAGCCGTGGACGTCTTATATATATATATATATATATATATATATATATATATATATATTAAATGGGTTTGCACTTGACCTCATTTCACCTGATGGAAAGTGACAATAAGGTCTAAGATGTAGCGTGCTTACCCAGAAGAAGCCTATTCACTCTCGACTTAAAGACACCCAAATTCTAGTCTATTGGCTGAAATGATGATGATGATGATGAATGTCAAGACAGCACTTCCGTTGGCACTGCCATACTGGCCTGCGAGATCCTTCTTCACGCTTCGTTTGAAGTATTGTATAAATAATGACAGTTTTGGAATCACAGTCTACCATGGTTGCACATTAACTTTGTATAATCTTCATCATTTCATTTGCTGTAACTCTGTTGTGTGTAACTAATAAAATAAAATATAAATAAAGGTGGAAATATTTTACATGCGCCTGCAACGAGTGACGACAATGGTGCGGCAGAAATAAGAACTGCCAATTTTTTAGTCAGTGATGGAATGGTTTCCACGAAATACAAATACAAAATTATTTATTTGTGATACACAGGTATAAAAGATGTAGTTTCACTGGTTTACATTAATGCTCTCTGAAAATACATTGTATTACTGCATAGATTAAGGTCTGGTCACATTCCATCTAATAAGTTTGCACATCTGATGACAAAATCTGACTCCCCAAATTGTGATGTCTGTAATAAAGTGGAAGATGAAACACAGCGTCGATCACTGATGAACAACTTGCATCTTAAACACTTTGACTTAGGGGTATTCCAATCTATTTTGGCTGAACCTGCGTTAGACGCGGCTAAACTAGTGTGTGAGATGATTCTTCATCGATGATTGAACTATGTACGTATATAGTGTCTATTTAATATAAATATATCTTGTAACGTAGTTAACTATATCTTTTAAATTGTAATAATAATGTTGGTTACGATGGGACTGACACAACACAAGGTTAAAGTCCCTAAACTAAAAATAGAATTAAAAAAAAAATATGCTCTCTGTGATCTACCTTCGATTCTGCCACGATGAAGCGGTGACAGCGTTGTCCGGCCCGTGTAGTTCTGTGACGGATTACTTAAAGCTTACATTTCTTAAAATGGCTTTAGTAAGTACTCTTTGTGTTATTGGTAGAATTTAGAAGAGGGCCTGGTCCTGATGATGGGCGGCATCCTCAGCCAGAAGCAAGCGGGGCAGTTCAAGACCGTCATGGATTGGCAGGGCTACGAGGAAGAGGAGAACATACCCGATGACATCAAGCTAACTCTCCTGGACACCGGATTCAGAAAACCAGCTATGAATGGGAATGGAGAGGGGGAAGTGAGTGCTATAGGTACTGCGTCAAAAAAGTCGTGACAACGGATTTTGGAGGAACTAACGTAGTTCCCATGTTTTATAACAATGGAGCTATTATGCCTTCTTATGACGTAAGCGGCAGTGGCGCCATCAATTATTTTCACGCGACTTAATTGACAGAGTATACTTTACATCTATGCAATGTTTATCTTTGACCGTGGAAGAGCAACGCTTCGGCATGAATGGGCCGGCTCGACCGGAGTGATACCATGGCCTCACAGAAAACCGGCGTGAAGCAGCACTGTGCTGTGTTTCGCCGCGTGAGTGAAGGGTATCGGAAGCCCAATCCGGGGGAAAGGGGGGTTTAAAGGTTGGCAGCGCATTTGTGACTCCACTGGTGTGGCGGGTGTCGATGGGCGGCGGCAATCGCTTACCATCAGGTGATCCGTCTGCTCGTCTGCCATCTATCTCATAAAAAGATCTACTGTACAAAATACTGAGATGTCCATTTGGTCTGGATTTCCTGTCCTGTTCAACCTCGCGTCATAAACAGGCAACGTATACATGCGTGCACGCATACAGTAATATTGGCGTGGTTCGGCATGAAACAGAGACAGCCAGTGGCGTATCTAGGCGTGGGCGACGTGGGCCATCGCCCACGGCCACGCGAGGATCCGTGACCCTACAAAAATTATTGCTTGCGACGCCCCGCCGAGAACAAGGAAATATGTGGCTCTACAAATACGAAGGCCGCCCCCTACCCGGTTTCGCCCACATCTACGTTTAGCTACGCTACGCCACTGGAGACATCCCTAGGACAGATAGCCTAGAGGCATTCTATCCTAGAGCGTAATTCAACTAACTCTTCGTTATCAGTGTCAGCTATTCTATTTGTTTTATGCCCACACCTATAATTACCTCCTGATCCGTTAATTTTAAAAAAAGAGTTACGTAATAAATGTACCTTATTATTCGAAGCTCTGGGGAGCGCTCGTTGCCGAGTGTCTCACTGCGACCATATTTGATGTATCGTAACCTCCACTCGCTCTTATAGTTCGTCTCCCAGGCCAAAATAAACCGTATGATAGCCTTGAGAGCGATAGCCTTAACATCCTCCGGTTAGATGTGGTAGCTGCTCTGTGAGTTTTTTATGGTAGAGGCGATAATGTGTTGCTGGTTCTTACGTGCCAGAGGGTACCTATCCAATTGACAAAGGACGTTCATACTAATAATATAAGGACCTGTGTAATTAAATCTTAAATTATATATATATAAATATACCTAGGCGTTTTGTATCGATCCTCCCTAGTCTATTGCCTTACTATTTTTCAACAATGGTCAAGCTAGTCAGATATTAACCTAGCCTTTATAAAAGTTGTGACGATTCCAGTGTACTTGTTACCTAATTGGTGTTGCAATTAGGTAACACCAATTAGGTAACAAGTCCATGTGAGGCGGCAATCGTGATCCGACTGTTCTTTTGCCACTTAAATAATTAACAAAAGAAAAATTATATCTTCTATTTAAAAAAAAACAATTCCTTACATATACATAGATGTTGATTTCAATTTATTTTTGTTTTTTTTTTTAGTCCAACGAAAACACGTTGAAATTCCGGACATGGTGCGGTCTCTGCGCGATATGCGAACGAATGTATGGCCGCTTCCCTTCGAGAGACAAGGACCCGCCAGATGGGGTAAACCTTAGACAATTTAACTCTAAGGGGTAAACTTCCCCCTTTTTGCAATTTTTGGTATTTAAATTTTTTTGTATTTTGTTACCGTGTTATCACTTTGTGATGAGTGTAGTACATCGAACTCGTGTCATCGTCGTCAGTCAGTCCCCACTGTTGAGGCACGGGCCTCCCTCAATCACATGAGGGGTAATTGCCATACTCACCACGCTTGGCAGACGGGTTGGCGAGGGTTTTGATATAAATGCAGAGTTTACCTTTTCTTGGTGCTGATGATCATGCCAGCAGCTTTACCTTAGTCGCCTTTTACGACACCTCAGTAAGAGTGAGGGTGGCCTATTCTACTCTGCCGGGGACCACACGGCCAGAACTCGTGTGTGGATATACAATTCATCCCTATCATAATCTTAACCTCAGCGTTGATCCTTCAGTGTACCTCACCGTGGGAGAGCCACGATTCTGCATGACAATACAACCTTATGTAAATCTGGATTGAAGCAGCTGTATTTCTTCGAGAGCGTGAGGGTATCGGTGGGGCCTAATAAGAGAGAAAGGAGAATAATAAAAATGTAATGAGTTTTTTACTAAACTAGGTATCAATGAGCGTCGGCAATCGCTAACTAGAGTTCGCACCACCAAATAAATCCCGTGAAAAGTGCGCTTCACTCGCCAACGTTCAAATTTAAGCTTTATGTCCATAGACACAAGGAATCTAAAATCTAGTTCCCTGTTCTGCCGCGGGACTCCTTTCGTTGCGCGGACTCAATCAGGTGATCCGTCTGCTCATTTTTAAACTTCGCTCTCCCCAGATTGGAGCTCACTCATGCAGCGAAACACAACACAGATGCTAATTCGTTGTTAATTGTTTTATTTATCCCCTGGTTCTATAATCATCATCCTCCTGCCCTTTTCCCAGGTTATCTGGGGTCGGCGCAGTATGTTTTCCTTTTCCATAAGTCCCTGTCATTCGTCATCGAATCATCTACCTCTTTTTCCATCATGTCATTCTTCACACAATCCATCCATCTCTTTTTCGGCCGTCCTCTGCTCCTCCACCCACTTACGTTTAAACTCATCACTTTTTTGGCAACATGTTCTTCCCCTCTTCTCCTTACATGGCCATACCAGGAAAGACGATTTGCCTTCAATTTATCGATGATGGGGGCCACTTTCATACTTCCTCTAATATATTCATTCCTTATCTTGTCCATTCTCGTCACTCCACACATCCATCTTAACGGCCCAGCATTCTGATCCATACATAGCAACAGGTCTAATGACGGATTTGTAAATTTTGCCCTTCAATTTTAGAGGCATCCGTGGATCGCATGTTGTTGCCGTGACCTGTCGCCATTTCATCCATGCTGAGTTGATTCGATGCTTAACTTCCCTGTCAATTTCACCATCGCCCTGTACAAGAGACCCGAGGTACCGAAAGTTGGAACAAACTGGTTCTATAAATCGCTATTTTATTTCACAGATGGAGCTCAGCGACTTCACCATGGTCGAAACGAAACTGCCGCAACTCAAAGTTCACAAGGGTCTCGTAGACGTCCTGAACACGATAAGGGAAAGATAATTAATACGTTATAATTTGTTGCTATTTAAATATTTTTTTAGAAGAAGAATATTATACTTTTGGAATATGGTGTTAGTTATTTCGATTCGACCAATCTTAAACTCTTCATCTTAACGTGTAAATTCCCGATGTAAAGAAAGAAAATAGATGTATTCTAACAAAGCTGTCGCTTTGGAGCCCGTTGCACGCAGAACTAATGGTAGAAATACGCACATAGATAAAAAAAACTAGAGGCGTACTCTCGATCTCGCGATCTCGAACCACGACCCCCTGTACAGAAGAATCCCCGTTACTATTAAAACGTAGTGATTACATTCTCTTTGGTTACTTCCGCCGCCTTCTGAGCTATCATCGTTAATTTTATTTTGAGTCATAATAGTTGCCGCACCACTCACTGGCGCACCAAGGAAGTACCAAACTTGTTGATTCCTTTTGTGTCTATGTTAATAAAGATCAAATGGTTGACGGCGACTGCAGCGCGTCTCTCAAAGGACTTATTTGCTGCCGCGGGCGGACTCTATGAAGCCCTTATAGATAGATACTATCAAACAAAGAGTATTATTGTAATATATTTGAAACTAAGTCGATGATAAAGCCTCAGAGCGGAAGACGGAACCGGAAGAAAGTAGGTATAGAAGTTCGTCAAAATATCCCCACCTGTTCGGATACAAGTAGATGCAAACCATAGAGTAAGATAATAATAGTCCTTTGAGAATATGAAGATTCCCAATTCAAAGGATGTAAACAAATAATACTTGGGATAGTATATTCTATTTGGATCATTTTACTTCTTTGAATAATTCTATTTTCAAAGTTTTGCTTACAATACTCGCACTCGTGGGGTGCGAGTATAGACTCGTGCGGTCCCATTCTTTATCCGCACAGGTTGTACCAAAACAATTTTTTTTTTAATCACCTTCCAGTTTTTCAGTTGGATTGTCTCTTCCATTTTTTAATTTAATTAACGTTCGTTGAGCGTATCCGATTGTATCAATGCTACTGTCAATTTCTGAACGGTAGATAGTGGTGTGTGCCGTGACTCAGTCAAACATCGACAATAAAAAATCGAGGGTGCTGCCAACTGGTGCCATCTATTTGAAGTTAATTGTTCTACCTGGGCCCTGTTTAATAAACATTACAATTCTACAATTTTGTAAAAAACTTACATATTTTTAAGTTTTTATGACAAGTGCTGTTTAATAAACCTTACAATTCTGTAAAAAATCTACAAGTAAAAACCTTACAAATGTTGTAATTACAAATGCTGTCTAATAAACCTTTACATATGTAGAAAACGCCTGTAGAACTCGATGACAAAATTGTAGTTACAAATTTGTAGTTGTAAGTTACAATTTACATAAAATTGTAAGTTTTTGTTGACAATTCTTAATTAACAAGGGTAGATTTCAAAAACATTTTGTTTCTTATTTGTTTGATTCGTAACGAAAGTTATGGAGCATGCTAACAAAATATTGATTATTTCCTTAATATACGAGAATAAGGATATTTAATAAAATATCATTATTCTTATTATTATTATACCAAATATGGTAGGTTTAGTGATATACTTACTCACCATATAAAAATAAAAAAGTGGAAGGACATTGCTGAACAATTAAAATCTTTGAGCATCTTTAGCAAAGATTGGAAATACCTACGTGATACGACGTGGCAAAACTTTAGAAAACGGACCATAGTAAGTAGATTTTTAAGTTAATCGGAATAGTTAATGTAATACTGGGTAACTATAGGTATCGAAATGGTGTTATGGCAGAATCATCCATGAGCCTTTCAGAGCATGTCCAATTTTTGTAATCAAATATTCTACGGTAGTTTTACAGACCCGAAATTTTTCGTTGAACGTAAAATCTGTCACATTAAAAGTTAAGTTTATCCGTTTACGAAAAACTCGCCGCTGCCGTTTACTTATAATATACTCATCATCAATACTGTCACTACTTCCACTACTACTTGTTAGGACCATTTTTTTTACTTTTAATTCCAATTTTCTTTACTTGTTAGGTGGAGACACAAAATTGTAAAAAGTTTTGACACAAGGCGAGTCCACCTGTCGGAATTGTAATACAATTTACAAAATATGTAAACTTGTAACTACAATTATGCGTTCAATAAAACAGTTTTCCCTACAAATATGTAAATTGTCACCTGTAGAAAAAAAATGTTTATTGAACAGAAACTTGTAAAATTGTAGTTACAATTCTACAATTTTGTAGATTTTCCACCATGGTAAAATTGTAAGTTGTATTCTTTATTGAACAGAAACTTGTAGAATTGTAGCCTGTAATTTAGAATTACAATTTACAATTTGTAATGTTTATTAAACAGGGCCCTGTTAGTATTAACTAAATCCATAAGTCATGTTCTTTGTATTGACAAAGGATTTAAAAACCACGAGATTTACTTAGGCCAACTTAATTTAGGGATCAGCGTCATAGTTTTTATTCGTAACGTTAAATATTTTGCGAGCCTATTAGTAGGTGTGAATCACCTTATATGCAAGTTTATTAGGAATGGATTATAAACCAATTGATTGGCGAGGCAAAGATTATACGCGCTCCCGTAGCGGCGATAGTTGGATGCTCTCTAACAACGACACTTTGCTATATTTTATAGTAATGTTTGGTTAAAAGTTTTGATTTATTCATGTTCATAAAACGGCTGCTAATATAGCAGAAATACAAAGTATTGTTGCGTTCCCCAATGTAATATGTTCGCAGCTTCGGGAATGACTTGCCAAAAGACAAAATTATGAAGTTAACATCTATATGGAAGACTGCTTTAAGAATAATTAAGCCAATTTCACTAGCAATTAATTTGTTCTCATTATTTTCAGGCTACAACCGATTTTCTGTTCAGTAAATAAAATTGCAATACAATCAATAAATTATTAAGTACCAACTTTCAATTTGTCGTTTCCGTTTTCGAAAATTGACACCATGCTAGTGAGAATCTTTGCCTCGCCAATAGCAACTTGATAATATTATTTGTTAAGGAGTTCGCTTAGTTATCGATATCGATATTTACAAGATTTGATTTCTGATCTTCATTATATCTGTCACTGGTGTCGTTGAGCCGTTTTTATTGGAAACTATTTTTGTACTTCGGTCTAGCGTAACGAATTTAGTTAGGCTAATGAAAAATAAACAGTTTGGCCGTTAATGCACGCATGTTGTTTTTTCACGTGTGACGAAGAGTACACGCGCTTTATTTTAGATTTTTTGACGTTATCAACACAGACATGGATTCATCAAACACGGATGGTAAGCCGCTACACTTTTTATAAATAAATACCACGCCGCGTTGGTATTTGTACTTATTCTAAAATTGCTAATTAAAGCGTCAACTAATTGCGGTCCTGTTTGTCAGAATATTACGTGACTGCGCTCCAAATATTTGACTACTGCGGTGCAGAAAGTTCAGGGAAGTTACGCGTTGACGCACTGATGGATAAATTTGCTCCGTTCATCAAAACTAACAAGTAAGTACAGTGTAGAATGCAAAGAACTTCATGGCTCCGTCGTTTTTAATAAAGTTTTGAAAGGAGATATCTCTTGGAATTGGAGAGAAGCACTTAGTTTTTGTTACAACTCAGTGTTCATTGAACCTTGATGCATCTGTATTAGGCTTGCCAGAACGCCGGGAAATCCGGGATTGTCCCGGAATCTTGCCTCTTGTCCCGTGTCCAGTAATTAGCACTTATTGTCCCGGATTCTGAATACTTGTTTAAATTTTTTTTATGGTAGTATCTTATTAATACTGTTTTTTTCTTCAGTTTATTACTATTTAATTTGGTATTTAGTTTTCATTGTTTAAGGTTAAAATTTGCCCAAATCTATAATAGTTTAACGTAAACTACCACAGCGCTTCAAATACAAATTTATTTACTATAAAAAATTCATCTTAGAATTATAACTGGCTGTAATAACCTTCTAATTATATACCTACATCTATCTAATAAAAGTTTGTATTTGAAAATAAATGGCATTTTTCCTTTTAAATGAATCCTTTGAAAAAACTTTTGACATTGTTTTTCTAGAACTGTCCCGGATTTGATAAGTTACTATCTGGCAACATTAATCTGTATTCTCTCAGTGTTCCATTTACTATAGGAACTATCATTAAATTGGTACCATCTTCAATGTAGTTTTCACATTTGACATTATTTTTATAAACATAATTACAAATAAATGTTGAAGATTTCAAAATCTTTTCTACACTTATTGTAGAAATGAATTAAAGCCCTCGAAATATAGACATGCTAATGTCAGTGCATGATTATAGTAGTAATTACTACAAAAGGATATAAAATCCTATTTTGAGAGGTTTGGGTTTTTGTTTCTAGGGCTGAATATAGTTATCTTAAGTCTCTGCTGGATCCAGACCAAGAAAACCCAGAAATAAATGTTACAAAACTGGCAACCGCCCTGCACAAGTACAGTGAGAGTCAGAAGTGTAAGGTGGATCTTGATGAAAGGTAAGACCTTTTATTTTGACACATTGAACACATTTAATTAAAAAAATATATTTTATTTATTTATGTTCTTACAATAGAACTTTTGCGCAACCATATATTTTTTGCTGACACTGTTTTCCTGTAAGGTTTTTGATGATTTATTTATTCATAGTGATGACTTATCATCGGCTTGTTTGTCCGCTATAATGGAAATTAATAAAAGAAAATTGTGCTCTTTAATGTGTAAAGAGATGAAGAGATAAAGCCACACAATCCTGTACTTTATTACTATTAACCATCACTGTATGTAACATTGTGGAGCAAATGAAGTACTTAGTCTACCATTTCTGGAGAAGTTTCTGATGGCTTAGGGGATGACTTAATTTCTCTATTTAATTACAGTTTCAATCTAAGATGTGGACAGGCTCCTCAAGATTCAGACTCAGGAATATCTACAGATGGTAATATGAAGTTCATTACTCATGTTTATCTTCCTGTTTTTGTTTTGTTCTTTTTTTATGCCGTTGGGATTCTCTCTTTTCAAAACCCTTTTTGCTGTAATAAAACCAATGGTGTGGTAACTATTTTCGCTATATTATTTATGATTATTATGGCATGGTGAAGTGAATTTTCTTGAAATTTTATCATTTAATTTTCTTTAAAATTGTATTACATTATGCTTTATAAATAAATGTAAAATCAAAATATTTCGACTGACCGGATGGCGCAATTGGTTACCCTGCCTTTTACGCCAAAGGTCGTGGGTTCGATCCCCACCTTGGACAAACATTCGTGCGATGAGCACTTGTGTTTTTTCAGTGTCTGGGTGTAATATATGTATTTAAGTATACATATATTAGTGTTCCTCTGTTGTCTGATATCTGTAACACAAGTGCTTACGCTACTTAGTACGGAATCAGGTCAATGTATGAGATGTTGTGAAAAAAAATTAATTATATTATGTTAAAATGAGCATATAATATAGTATCATTATTTACTGAAATAGTTTTTTAAAGTAGGTAAATGTTTTTAAGATCATATTTCTTTTTCTTATAAGGCTATTAACAGATTTACACACAGTTGATGACTGATTCCAATAAATTCGGAAAATCTTGAAATTGTCGGTAAAATTAGTTTTTTACTACAAATATTATGTATTTGCCATTACAAGTTACTATGTTATTTCCGCACATTTCCCGCGTAACAAATATCTCCAGGGCTAACAAAAAAAACATAGCAGCACTTACTGTTGAGTTATAGATGCCTGGTTGTTATTACCAGGCATCTATAGAGGTTAATATGAAATATTTTAAGAAGTAACATATCACAATCCCAGAGCAACACTCACTTTTGCAAAAGAAGCAATTTATCAGGAATAGCTTTTGTAAGAAAACTATCAATGCCAGTTGATTGAAGTTACGGTTCCAAATGTAGTACAGGTGTTGTTTGTATCTTAATAAGTATTTAATTTTCATTTTATTCTCAAAAATTTTGCACAGGTGACAGAGTCACTCCAGGGGTGCGGTATATTTCCCTTCCTACAAATGTTTGAGAGAAGTGTGTGTTGTAGGCTTCCAACTGCTAGAAGACCTGCAGTGCGAGCTGCGCGAGAAGGCCCACCTGGCGCACCAGCTGCGCAGCCAGCTCGACTTCACGGACCGCCAGCACGAGGAGGCGCTCGCGACTCTAACGGCCGAGAGGGACTCGCTGCGGGCCCATCTCAACATGTAAGCCACACTGTTCATACACTGCACACTAAGATCAATAATTCATTTGGTTTGTAAATTTAAGACAAATTATTTGTTTTTTTTTAGTACTGTATTATTTATAGCCCGACCGCCACAAAGTCGACGTCCCATGGTTCGCGGGACACATTATATCAGTAGAATTTCTCCATCACAGACCAATAAGAATGGCGTTCGCAGATAACCGTGCAATTGCGTGAGCTCCAAAGATAACTTATTCGATTAGTCCCCACCCCCTGCGTCCCGCGAACCATGGGCAAGTCGACTTTGTAGCGGTAAAGCTATAGTAAAACACATTTTTACAGGGCACTTCATTATACAAAACTATCAACACATACAAAAGTGACTGCATAGTAGTGAGTACGTACTATTATGGGAAGGCTAATTTTCTTTTTGAGATTAGAACCCATGTTCTCTGGGGAAAACTGTTTGGTTTCATAATGCTCTCAAGAATTTAGGGTTAAAAAAATCATGGTGTACCTATATTGAATACTGCAAACAGACTACCTCTGTGGTGTAGTGTTAGTGGCTGCGCAAAAGGTCCCGGGTTCGATCCCCTGGTTGGGCCAAAAATTTGTACCTATGTTTTAAGCTGTAAGAAATTCTTAGTGTCAGCCTGGATCTGGAAGTTGGCAATTTTGTACCCTTTGCTTAACGTTAAGTTAAGCCGTTAGTCCTGCGCCCAATCCCTCTCCGGTCGTGTCACGCCGGTGTCCCATCGGAATATGAAGGTAAGGGAGCGTATGAGAGCGAGTGCACTAGTGTTTGTGCACACACTTGAGCACTATAATAGGTATATCCTGCTTACGTGGCTGATCATTGAGATTGGTCGCCATAGCCGTAATCGGTTGGAGGATATTACAGCAAACAATCATGCCTGTTGAGTTGATCTGATCACAACATGTCCTTTTAACTCTTTACCGGACAACTAGACATCATTTATTTCATTGGTTTTCAACCTTATCTCAACTGCACAAAGTTCAAAATCTGGTGGTCTCGTATGGTCCATTGCCTGGTTAAACATTAAATAATAGTTTTTCCATCAGGTTGCGCGAAGAGAATATCACGCTATCACATGTCCGACGGGACTATGAGGAAGCGTGCGATCGGCTGCTGGGCAGCGAACGCGCGCTGGCGGAAACTCGGGCTGAGTTAGATGGCTTCAAGAAGAGGAACAAGGTGTTCCATGAGCAAGTCTCTACTTTAGAGACTGAGGTAAGCGTCTAGAGTTAAGAAAACATGTGACTACAAAAAACGGTCTTGTGAGAAATCCGCTCTTGTGAGAAAGAAAGTGGCGTCACTGGTAAATCGAGTGCGGAGAAGCGACAACAGCGTCCTGAGGGTAGTGGCAGATGATCCGCATGCACCTGTGGTAAGGCACTACGTGCGAACCATGACCGAAATTTCAATGGGCACATCCACCGGGTCGAGTTTGCAACGAGTGCCCCTAAGGTACATGGTTACAATAAGTAGCTTAAGTAAATAAATAAAATAAAAACCCTCTACCTATTTACTAACCCTATTATTAAGTTTTTTTATTATAATTGTACAGTCAACTCTAAAAATATGTATACACTTTAGGACCTTGTCACAATACTTACCTTTAAGAAAGTAGAGGTCTACTTTCTTACGTATATATTGTGACAACGTCCTAAAGTGTATACATATTTTTGGAGTTGACTGTACTAAGCCATGGACCTATATATGTTGTCTGCAATAAAGAAATTTGAATTGAATTAAATTGAAAAGCCTGTGACTGGCAGGTAGGTAGCGACGGCGTACTTCTAAAAGACAAACATGGCGTTCCACGAGCCGGCCAATTCATGCCGAAGCGTGGCTCTCCCACAGTTGAGTTTTACGGTATTCTAGCTCACTCTTCGACTTCTGCACACAGGCCTGCGAGCCTAGTACACAAGTCACTGACTATGTAATATGACACAAGTTTTTGCCAATTTAGAATTTATTTATTTATTATTATTTATAAATAGATAGATAGATATGGCCGTGTGGTCCCCTGCAGAGTTGAATAGGCCACCCTCACTCTTACCGAGGTGTCGTAAAAGGCGACTAAGGTAAAGCTGCTGGCATGATCATCAGCACCCAGAGAAGGAAAACTCTGCATTTAAATCAAAACCCTCGCCAACCCGTCTGCCAAGCGTGGTGAGTATGGCAATTACCCCTCATGTGATTGAGGGAGGCCCGTGCCCCAGCAGTGGGGACTTAAATGGGCTGATGATGATGAGATAGATATTCTTTATTGCACAAAAACAAAATACAAGAATGCATACAACAACAACATTTATCTATTTGTGATTTAAGTATAAAATTGCAAGATTATTAAATCAACCTATGCTTGTTGGATTTCAGAAACTGTCATTACAAGATCTCCTGACGAAGTCCAAAGACGAGTGCCACCGCATCAACGAGATGTACGCGAGCCGCCAGTCCGCGCTGCTGGAGCAGAACGAAACCCTGAAGACCGACCACGCCGACCTCGCCGCGCGCCTGCAGGACCAGGACGAGTTCATGCAGCAACTGATCAAGGAGAAGGTACAGACTAAGGAATGCAATCCGAGTGGTGGGGCATAGTGGAATGCATTACAATTCGTAGTGGAATCTACCCCACTAAATTAATTTAGTGGGGCAGATTTGTCTGCTTTAAAATTAGGTGTATTCTGCCCCACTAGGATCGGCACTTTTGGAGTGTCTGTGGGTTTACTCATTATTGTAATATTCGTTTGAGTTCAATGTTTTATTAAAAATTATGATATAAGTTATATTTATAAGTATTTCACTCGGCAATGGCTTGCCATCAGGGGATTCGTCTGTTCGTTTGCCACCTATGACATAAAAAGAAAAAAACTAGTGGCTCGCCCTCACTTCGTTACGGCACATTAGTTAACACCAAAATTTTACACAAAACTTTACCTAAAATCGTTTCTTAGTGCTACGCTACAAAAGGAACCCTTCCGTTTGTAGCATAGGGAAACACTAAGAAACGTTATAATGTATCAATACGGGGATTAACACGATATTTTTTATGTGAAACAACATTGTGTACTCACATATTTGGCTCGACGTTTCGGCTACGTTACAGCAGCCGTGGTCACGAGCGGACTCATGACCGAAACGTCGAGCCAAATATGTGAGTACACAATGTTGTTTCACATATTAAATATCGTGTTAATCCCCGTATTGATACATTATAGTGCAACGCGAAAATCTAAAAAACTAACTAAGAAACGTTTTTTGTAAATTCACTCCCTAAGAGGGTAAAACAGGGGACTTTTTTTTGTAAATACATACTTAAAATATGTAGAAAACACCCAGAACGCTGCCTGCTGCAACAAGGGTTGCGGATTCGATCCCCGCACGGTACAAACATTTGTGTGCATGAACATGTCTGTTTGTATTGGTCTGGGTGTTTTTAATCACTAATTATTTTCAAAAGAAAAGTATTAAAATGTATATAGTTTGTAATTCTGCTGTTGGTTCGGATATCCGTAACACAGGTGCTTGAGCTACCTATCTCGGGGTCAGATCAATGTATGTGATATTGTGAAATATTAATTTATTTATTATTTACTTTATATTTGTGCCACATGCCAGGTCCTCCTGGAGATGGAGCTGAAGGACGTGCTGAACAAGTCGAACCAGACGCAGCTGCGCATGGACCGCTCCATCGACGTCAGCTACACCGAGGACCAGATGCTCACCGCGCTCGACAGCCTCAACGCCGACTCGCGCTTCTCGCAGGGTCAGTAACACTGTCTGCCTATAATAGGGTATATGACTAAGCTCAAGATTTTACAAAATATAAATATTTTATCAAAATATAGGTCAATATGTGCCAATGGCAAAAATTCTCAATTAAAAATATAACGTCTAGCCGGTTTTATGGTCATTCAAAGATTCATGGGCAAGTCCATTTTAAAAGTATGAAATTATTGAAAAATAATTATACCATTGAATAATCCATACAATTTGCACCAACTATTATAATAGAACCATTGACATAAACGAAACATTTGATATAGCTACCATACAAAATTCAAATGAAATGCATACAAAATACTGTCGTGTGACGTCACATCTTAGTAGCCATTTGTATGGAGCGTTTTGGGTTTGCCCAAAATAATGTGATTTTAAAGTTGTGATATCTCAGGTAGTTTAAATGAGAATCAAGTGATTCTTTCAACGATGTTTCTATCATTGAGAGGTCTTTTGATTGCAAAAATAAAAAAAAAATAGTCATATACCGTATTGTGTCCCAGTGGCCTAGCGTGGGTGTCAGCCCCCCCTCCCCCCATCTCCCTGGATGTAGCCGAGATTTTGCCGCCCCCAAAAACTACGCTACGCTACTAACGCTACTGTCCCACTGCAGGACAAGTGAAGTTATCGCTACTATGATGGGATTAGGCTGAATGGGGGCTATCGCGTGCGAAAAATCCGCAAGATGGCGTTCTAATAGGACTAAGGTCCAATTTTTTGACATGATATGTCAAATTGTCAATTAACGAGTAAATCAGCCAATAATGTTGAAGTTGGACCTCAGTTCACAAGCACGCCATCTAGCGGATATTTCACACGCGATAGCCCCCATTACCATGCTTGCTTAATGCGGATTGGTGATGATCACAAATCAGAGCTATGTTCGAAAAATTTGAAACATGGGCAAGTTGATATTATGGAGAATTATTAAAGTATTAATAATAATTTTAGGTAATGCCAAGAGCACATAAAGCTAATGAAATTCATTCGAGTTTCATCATTTTGATATTATTATGATATCAAACAAGGCTCATTAGGACTAGGACTTTAGATCTTTTCTATTTAGGTACGTTTGGGGTGGAGGGTGATACGACCTTGATTAAAATTTTTGATTATTTAAATCTGTTGTTTCATACAGTTCAGGATTAGTAACTGTTAATTTTTTGTTAGACAACCGCCTATTAGATGAAGAATCGTTCGTAAACGCGTTGAAAGAAGACCAGGGCCGCACCACCAACATGTCGCTCTTCGACGAAATCCGCCTCAGCTTTAGCAACATGACGAGGCACAACTTCACCGACGACAGATGCAGAGATCTGGACGCTTCCAGCGTTAGCATGAACACCGTAGAGACCCAGACTGATGGAGACAAGATCTCAGTTAGCGATCTGTTAGACACCGCGGTACAGACAGAGGAAGTAGGACATTCCTGCGAGTGTCTCAGTTCCATACATGCAACAACTCAAACAGAAGACGTACTCAACAATAATAACAATATGGAAGGCTGCATAGATTGCGCTAAGTGTTCAGAATGCGAATTGTTGAAGAAAAGCATACAGAGATTGGAAAGTGATAAGGCGTATTCGCAGCATATTGTGAAGGAAACTCAGCAGGAGTTAACCAGATATGAAACTAACTTGAATAAGCTGCAGAAATTAGTGAGCGACAGTAACGGAAGGAACGGTCTACTGCAAGCAGCGGTGGATAGCCTGCAGTCTAAGATAATGCTGCTTGAAGCAGCTTGCGCTAGCCAGGGAGAGATCATAGAGGGCTTCAGCTGTGACATGTGCTGTGCGCAAAGCCAGACTGATTGTGGTAACTTGCTTAAGCTATTGTCATTTTTATAGTCCGACCGCGCTATGAATGCATTCTTGATACTTGTCAGTGTGATTATCAATCTATGGAATATTTCAAACTATTAATTTTATTGCAGTTTGACATTTCTCCTATGGATTGATTAACTACCCAAGGCCTGATTCAACCAATCTTAATCCGATAATAAATCAATGGTACAAACGTCGTCATTCTATACAAATCTGACTTTAGACCATAGATTATTCCTTGGATAAAGATCGTTCGAATCCGGCTAAGTCTCAGAAAAGCAATCACACCCCCGAATACTCAAATGCTTTTTAATCTTGAGAGATGCTTACGCTTCGTGCCATCTCTTTTTAAGTAATATTTTAAGACAGAGACGAAAAACAACATACTTGATTTGCTTTATAAGTTCAAATGCGTCTTGAAGAATATTCGGGGCTCAGAGGCCGGGCTATAGTTTGAGTATTGGTATTATTCGGTAGTGGTAAAAGGTATATTAGATTCAATATTTACCTAGTCTGTTGTTAGTTATTAAAATATAACGAATTAGTTTGGGTTTCGAATGATTTCGTTTATACGTCAATCAATATTCAAACAGCCATTATGTAATAATATTTTTTGCGTGTCGTCCGATTTGAATTTACATGTTGATTCTAGTATTTGTGGTGTCTATAATATTTGTCACGTTTTAATTTTTTTTGTTGGTGAAGGTGATAGTGTGTATGTTTAACTACTAGATTTTATTGTGATTTTTTAAACTCATGAAAGGTTTATAACTTAGTTACGTAATATGTTTGTGTTTGTCCTTATCTTTAAATTTCTATTGAATGATATGATATAATTCCTATTTTTTTTCTACGAAAACTTACCTAGTTTTCGTAAAAAAAAGTGGGCCTTACCGATGTCGCTGTGGGTATTTTGTCATGATGGGTATATCGAACAAGTATAATGTAATTTAGTTCGTAGAATTTAGAGATAGAAATTGTAATTGTAGATAATAGCGCAATCAGCACAAAGTGGCGGCTTTACACAAAGTTCTAAGGCTCGATTGGACTAATCTTTATCCGTGAATAAATAAATATAACGTCAAATTTGTATAAAATGACAGCGCTATACCATAGATTTAGTATCGGAATAAGATTGGTCGAATCGACCCTCTGTGCAGTAATACATATTTAAATAACGAGTGAGTGAAAAAGACAATATTATCTTGAGAAAACCAAAAGGAGCACTGGACATTAAGTTCGCCTGTTGTATCGTTTTGTGCAATAAAGTTTTTAAATAAATAAATAAAGACCTGAAAATAATGGATAATGTTTTGTAAAGCGGTCACTTTGATAGATTACAATGCGACAAGTATGTTTTGCCCGATAAATGTAATCGATAGGATTGCGTTGTACGGTCAGCGAACGTAGTGGTGTTCCAGTTAGCCGGCAAAATCGCTGCGCTATGCATGAACGCAGGGATTAACTTCGCCCACCGTGTGCAAGCGATTATCGCCTGGTACACCGGAAAATTCGAAAACTATACATTTTGTTCTCAAGACGAAAGTCTTTAATGCGTGTGTGTTGCCAGTGATGACATATGGAACCGAAACGTGGCCGCTTACAATGTGCCGATTAAGGAGGCTCAAAGTCACCCAGAGCGCAATGGAGAAGGCTATGCTCGGAGTCTCCCTGCGTGATCGTATCAGAAATGATGAGATCCGCAGGAGAACTAAGGTCACAGACGTAGTCCAAAGGATTGCATGCCTCAAATGGCAATGGGCAGGGCACATAGCGAGGAGAACAGACGGCCGTTGGGGCGGAAAGGTCCTCGAGTGGCGGCCACGTACAGGAAATCGCAGCCGTGGCAGACCTCCTACAAGGTGGACCGACGATCTGGTGAAGATCGCGGGAATCCATTGGATGCGGGAGGCACAGGACCGATCTGTATGGAGAACATTGGGGGAGGCCTATGTCCAGCAGTGGACGTCTATTGGCTGAAATGATGATGATGATGATGACATTTTGTTACTGAAAAACTAAAATTAAGTATGTATCCGAAAGTTTCTTGTGTCACTGACAGAAAAAATATCTGCTGATAAAAATCTGAATGCTTCCTTTCTAAAAATACCATAGATCAAATTACTACCATCGCCCAAAACAAACTTGTCGCACTATACTAATTAAAAGTATTTAGAATAAATAAATTATTATCGCTTACGGATGGTATTAACGTTTTTGGCAAACGTTTCAGAAGTGAACTCGGTGTCGACGCAGGTGGACAGCGCGTGCGCAGACTGCGAGAAGCGCAGCACCAACCCGAATCGCAGCATTAGGAAATACTTCTGGTGAGTCTTACTTTCCAAAACCTTTTGCTTATTAAAAAAAAAATAGTTTTATTGCTCAATATAAATAGATTACACATGTTAAGTCTCCCCGCTATAGCCGTGTGGTTCCCGGCAGAGTAGAATGGGCCACCCTCTCTCTTACCGAGGTGTCGTAAAAGGCGACTAAGGTAAAGCTGCTGGCATGATCATCAGCACCCAGAGAAGGAAAACTCTGCATTTATATCAAAACCCTCGCCAACCCGTCTGCCAAGCGTGGTGAGTATGGCAATTACCCCTCATGTGATTGAGGGAGGTCCGTGCCCCAGCAGTGGGGACTTAAATGGGCTGATGATGAAGTCTCCCCGGCAAGTAATGTATACTTGTGTTGGGGATGACTTGCTCTTTACCATGATTTTACACAATAATTGAGTTAAACAGAAAACAGAATCATTTTAGTAGTTAAAAGTAATCACTACACAACTCCAGCAGTTTTTTAATGTCATAGGTGGCAGACGAGCAGACGGATCGCCTGATGGTAAGCGATTGCCGTTGCCTATAGACACTTGCGACACCAGTATCTCCCTTTCTCCCGGATTAGGCCTCCGATACCCTCACTTACGCAGCGAAACACAACACAGTGCTGCTTCACGCTGGTTTTCAGTTAGGCCGTGGTATCGCCACGGTCGAGCCAATCATGCCGCAGCGTGGCTCTCCCATAGTAAAATATCTATATTTTGTCCTGTGTCTATGGACATAAATCTCAAATTTTTATGTTGATTGCGACTGAAGGGCGCTTTCCACGGGACTGCCTCGGTGGTGCGGACTCATCACAATAGGATCACAATAATAAATAATGTATTGCTTCATTTTCTATACAATTAGGTCTTAAAGATAACATACTGTCCTCAAATGACCCTGATAGGGTTATTCACAACATATTATTATATTTATTATTTCTTTTGGCTTTCTTTACTGTGACGTCAGCCTTTTGTAAGCAAAAAAAGTGACAGACTCGACGCCATTGTGTTTTATCTACACGGGACGCTAATCATATATCAAATTTATTGTGTGCTATGGAATATCCCACTTGTTTACAAAAGGTTGACGTCACTCGAATGATTAGATGCCAAATGAAGCGTTTTTGACAGATTAAACAATCCTTATATTTTATAATGATTTTCTTGACGAAATATTTATTTATTTATTTAGGTTCACCAACCGCACATCATACAAAAATAATTATAACAGCTTCTAAATATTCATAATATTTAACAGTAGGGTGAGAATCATTACTTTGCCGTAACACAGTTTTTACTAGTACGGAAAGCAAAGAATCATTCGTTTTGTATTTACAATATTTAGGTTTTATTAGCAAAATATTTGTAGTTATTTAGCTGTTATGTAATGTACAAATTATGTCAAAGTAAGCACTATAAACTATTTGTCATCATCATCAGCCTATCGCAGTCCACTGTCTCTCCAATTGTTCGCCACTGTGATCTATCCATGGCTTCTCGCATCCAGCTCTGCGCAGATCGTCCCCCCACCTAGCCAGAGGGCGCCCTACATTACGTTTGCCAAGACGCGGTCTCCACTCTAGAACTCGTTTACCCCACCGGTTGTCGGTTCTGCGGCTAATATGGCCAGCCCACTGCCACTTAAGCTTGCTAATTCGGTGAGCAAAGTCGACGACTTTGGTTCTCTGCCGGAAAACAATTTGTATTTATTTGTATAATAAATGAAAATTAATATTATTTTTAGGGTTCATATACACCAATAAATAACATGAGACTTTGTATTTCCTTTCATTGTCTCCTATTTCCCTGGTTTCGTATCTATCAATCCAATAAACTGTTAGTATGTATGTTTATTTGTTTTGTAATGTAGTAGTATGTTTTAGTATTTATAGCTAGTATATCAGTGGCGAAGGGTGAATATTTTCAAAAGGGAAGCCGGAATATGAAATTAACTTACCAAAATGCTCAGCATGCCCATGGATACCCGTGACATCATTGGAGTCACAAGTGCGCTGCCAACCTTTAAACCTTCCCCCGACTTGGGCCTCCGGTACCCCCCCCCCCCCCCCCCCCCCCACTCACGCAGCGAAACACATAACAGTCCTGCTTCACGCCGGTTTTCTGTGAGGTCGTGGTACCACTACGATCGAACCGGCCCATTCATGCCGATGCGTGGCTATCCCACGGTCATATGTTAAAGTCGAAAAAAAATATATTTTGATTGGCGCGGCCTAATTTTACGACATGTTTTTTGTTTTCAAAACTTAGAGAACGAAGTTTGTTCGATAGCAAATAATCTGTGCGACAACAATATATCAGTATTAATGACATTTTTAACCGACGACCGACATTAAGATGACTTCAGCACAACAAACACAAAAATTAATCCAATTCACCACAATTCAACACCAAAACAAATAAAATTCGACAAAACGAAAGCAACAAGTTGTTTACAATTAGCATTATCCGCCATTAAATAAAAACTAAAAAGCAAGGGAAATAAAAATATAGTACGCTCCTGTCTTGATTTAATACCGTGCTACATTCATTCTTAATTCGGAATCATTACAATTGTACTTCTTTCTCGCTTGCACCTGTGCGTTGCTAATTAACCTATCTCTATAACAAGCCGATCGGCATCGAGTTATTGCTTAGTAAATTTGCACGTGCTAAAACGAGACGGAACATGACGATCTATACACATAAATGAAAAGGACAGATGCTCAGTATGAGAATTTGTAGTATGAAGAAGTAACTCGGTATTTTACCGGCTTGCCACCTGCATTATTTGCGTTGCTCATCAAATTTTGTAGGCGTTAAGTCTATAATTCAAACTATTTGAACTATGTAAGTGTGACACTAAGTGAATTTAACAGATAAAAATATCGTTGGCCCATTTCGATTTTTCGTAAGGGAAGCCGACGGGAATCGGGTTGTATGGACTCTTCGCCACTGTAGTATATATTTATTTAATATAATATACATATGTATGTATATACCATACTCGTATTTATACAATGTCTTTTTTTTCTCTCTCTTTTTCTGACTTGCACTGCCTTACCCCTTTTCTTAATTCGCTATGCTTTTCCTCTACCCTGAGGTTGTCTGGAAGAGATCGCTATTAGCGATAAGACCGACTACATTGTTTTAGTATAATAACTTAGGCTAAGATCTGTAAATTTTGTGCAATAAATAAATAAATAAATATAAATATTTCACAGCATCACATAGGTACATTGATCTGACTCCGAGATAGGTAGCTCAAGCACCTGTGTTACGGATATCAGAATCAACAGTGGGATTACAAATATATACATATAATACTTTTCTTTTGTAAATACATACTTATAATACATAGCAAACACCCAGACCAATACAAACAAACATGTTCATGCACACAAATGTTTGTACTGTGCGGGGATCGAACCCGCAACCCTTGTATCAGAGGCAGCGTTCACTACCACTGTTCCAGTCGGGTCGTCAATAAATAAATAAAGTGTATCTATCTATCTATGAGAAGGTTTTTCAAAACAAGTCAAATCGCCTATTCCCTCAGTCAGCCCCCCACATCGCCTCTCAATCCTTCAGTATGTGATTGCAGGGACGGCCTCAAGTGTCTGTTCCAAGTGTTCGCGGTGGTGTGCTTCGCGGCGGCCGTGTGCGTACTGTACGGCGTCACGCGCGCGCGCGCCTATTAGCGATAAGACCGCCTACATTGTTTTAGTATAATAACTTAGGCTAAGATCTGTAAATTTTGTGCAATAAAGTGTATCTATCTATCTATGAGAAGGTTTTTCAAAACAAGTCAAATCGCCTATTCCCTCAGTCAGCCCCCCACATCGCCTCTCAATCCTTCAGTATGTGATTGCAGGGACGGCCTCAAGTGTCTGTTCCAAGTGTTCGCGGTGGTGTGCTTCGCGGCGGCCGTGTGCGTACTGTACGGAGCCACGCGCGCGCGCGCGTAAATAAAGTGTATCTATCTATCTATGACAAGGTTTTTCAAAACAAGTCAAATCGCCTATTCCCTCAGTCAGCCTCCCACATCGCCTCTCAATCCTTCAGTATGTGATTGCAGGGACGGCCTCAAGTGTCTGTTCCAAGTGTTCGCGGTGGTGTGCTTCGCGGCGGCCGTGTGCGTACTGTACGGAGCCACGCGCGCGCGCGCGTAAATAAAGTGTATCTATCTATCTATGACAAGGTTTTTCAAAACAAGTCAAATCGCCTATTCCCTCAGTCAGCCTCCCACATCGCCTCTCAATCCTTCAGTATGTGATTGCAGGGACGGCCTCAAGTGTCTGTTCCAAGTGTTCGCGGTGGTGTGCTTCGCGGCGGCCGTGTGCGTACTGTACGGCGTCACGCGCGCGCGCGCCGCCTGCCAGCCGCGGGAGGCCGTGCCGTGGCGCTGGCTGCAGGCGCAGGACCTCATGGACCTGCTGCTGAGGATCGAGTACGTCGCCGACGTGCCCATGTGAGCAAATGTACCACTCAGGATAAAATTCAACTTGAAATTGTATATAAAGAGCTGAGGGGCTAGCACGCATATATTTGGAACACCAACAGCTTCATTTACATAATGTTATGGTTACAAAGTTTCTATCTATACACGAAGACTTTTAATCGGTGATCAGGACCTACTGATTCCGACTAGATGAATGATGGCCATTGCTATAGTAATAGTAGTTACATGTTTTCTTTTTGTTTAGGTTTTATTTTAAATTTTATTAGATATCTAAATTTAATTGGAATGTATGGTATTCCTACATTTTTATGAAGTGAAGAAGATACGTCATCAATCATTATTGATAGATGCCTACTTCAGAACAGTTTATCTTTCTGAATCATGTACATGTGTCATAAGATAAAGTAGATAATTAGTAAAAGTTGTTAGTTTGGATAAAATACATTATCATATCGTAACGTTCAATATTGGAATACAGATGAGCCGGAGGCATGTTTAAATTATTACGATCAAGATGTGTCGAAAGCTATTTTAATTTTCTTTAATTTGTTTTATTTGACGTTGTCTGCCATTTGACAGTTTTCTACCAATAACATGAAAAACTTTAAATCTCTAATGAGGTTTGTTATCATCACTATACCTGTACTTATGAAGAGGTTTTATTTGTAACAAGGAGGAGTAGGATGACCATATTCATAGTTATTAACTTAAAGTCCCAGACAAGAAAAAAAAATGGAACGCTGACATGTAACTACTGTTACTATAGCAATGGCCATCATCCACCTAGTCGGAATCAGTAGGTCCTGATCACCGATTAAAAGTCTTCGTGTATATGTATATGTCACCGGAAAGTAACAAGATCCGTAAGTTTATCAATCTACTAGGAAGTTTATAAACTTTCGTAGGATTCTTAACGGGAGATAAAGTGTATTCTTTTACGTCCACATTTTCGTACATTGATAAACTTACTGAACTCACTCGTAAAATAATAAGTAAGCAATATCCAAACGCTACGCGTGATCTGATTGGCATTGCCACTATGAACATTGACCAATCAGAGAGCAATATGTTATTTTACGTATTTCAAAGATTCGTATATTTAAAAGAGTTTCAGTGATTGGTCGAACCATATACAATTTTAGGAATAGATATCCGTTATTTAATCATTTTACCGTGTGACGTCGGAAATTGATAAATTCACGAAAGTGTGGACGTAAAATAATACAGTTTATCTCCCGTTTAGAATCCTATGAAAGTTTATTAGTTAGTTATTTTCCGGTGACATATATAAAAGGAAAACCTGAGTGACTAAGGTATTATAGTCTGTTTCATTTATGAAGTCCTTTTTTAGATTTCGAAGAACGTGAAACTCTGCAGTTCATATAATCAATTGACATATCTTTTGTATTTGGTAGTAAATCGTCATTTGAAAAATAGATAATTATACAAAAAACACACCTACAATTAATTGCAAAAGAACATTTAGTTTTTGAATTTGAAAATCATTTTTCTTATTTTAAAAAAAAAGGTTTAACCTAAGGGGATGAAAAGGGGGTTTGAAGTTTGTATGGAAGTCCGTCATCGTTGATGTTAGGAAAGTGAAAAATTGTATATATACCTATAATTAAAATAAAAAGTAATTCACTTAAACGTTTTTGTAAAATCGCCCTTTGAGAGGGTAATTTAGGGGACGTAATGCAGTATGGGGATAAGACAGTTTAAAAGTTCGAATCTTAAAATTGACGTTTGTGCACCGCACCGGTAATGAATAAAAATGTGACTTTTTGAATTTTCAACCCCTATGGGGTAAGTTGCGCGGGTCGAAGTTTGAATGAAGACTTTTCTAATAAAGACTAAAACTGCGTGAGTAACGCCGCTTCCGCAGTCTAGTAATCAATAAAGTATTGATAGGTATTCGCATATGGATAGAAATGATGTAAACCATGCTCTACAATGTAACATATAAGTAGCACTTTAATGCAAAAAAAAGAAAAATTAAGTTACAGATATACGTACCATTTAGAGTGGCGACCGAAAAACTCTGAAGCCATGTAGTTTGGATATTATTTTAGGAGTTGTCTGGAATTTGAAACTGTCAAACTGTCATTTAACGAATAAATCAGCCAATGATGTTGAAGTTGGACCTCGGTTCACAGGCACGCCATCTAGCGGATATTTCACACGCGGTAGTCCCCATTCGTAGCGTGCCCACTCAATACTTTGACAGCTTTTAATTTCAACTGAGAGAGGAGTTAGTTATGCTTACGTACGATAGAGGGAGTGGCTTCAGTTTTCATACAAATTGCTTACGATACACTTACGCTACGCTTATTCGAAGAGTTCGTGCTAGCCCTACAGAATGTTAATATTTTTGGATAACTAATAACAGAAGTGTTAAGTTCATAATATGAAATACTTTGATTTTAATTATGTGGAACAAACTGATAGATGGAAATATCAAGTTCCCATACATATTGATATTTTGCGAGTGTCAAAAAGAGTCTAAATGTATGGGAAATTGACATTGACATCCATAAGTTTAGTCCACATAATTGAAATTAGAGTATTGTGGGTATCTACTGTTTTATTTACATAATGGGCTTCCTACAAATGCCGACTCTCGATTGCCTTTGCGATAAAAACGGCTAAACGTCATCATTGTAATATTCAACAGAGTGAAGTCACCTATTCGTTGAGTTGAATATTAAAAAAAGGCCAATCTTAGAGTTGAGTTTGTGTTTAACCTCCACTTACTCAAAAAGGCTGAATCGATTTTAATGGTCCTGATTTGCCCTGCATAGCTTTAAAATATCGAAATATTCAAGAAAAAATGTTTAAGGCAAGTATGAACGGTAGTTTGCCGTGTAAGCTATAAATAATCACTCGCATTTATTATAATGTGCAATTTAATGTGAATTTTAAATATCAGACATCTAATTCATTTACGGATTGAATATCAGTATATTTGTTAGGATGTAATTTATCGTTGCTTGCATTTAGTAGGTTTTTAATGATGGTGACATGATATTTCACTCTTCACTTCCCATTGTTACTAGTAGGATAAAAGCATGATTTTTTTCATTGGCATGTTTGCATTTTTTTGCTAGAAACGATAAACGAGAAAGCGTGTCAGCTGATGGTAAGTTATTATCGCAGCTCATGAACATCTGCGAAATCCAGAGATCGCTGATGCGTTATAAGGATACAAGGCAAATATCTTTTGCTTTATTTTTTTTGTCTGTTCTTACTAGGTATCACTGGGAATCGAAGAGTAATTCTCTCGACCATAGACTGTGTCTATGGATTCGATTTAAATGTGTGTGTTGTATAGTTTTCCTGTATAGTTGACAGTAATGTTTTCATTCTATTTGCATTTCAACAGCATTTATCAATTTAAAGCATAGACTTGTGGCAACTAACGTTTGCTACAAGTACCTAATTGCATATTTCATTTCAACATTTACTTTTTTTAATGTTTATATTTTAACTTCTTATTTCACAACCTGTGCGGATAAAGAATGGGATCAGAAATGGTGGAGCATCTATTTGCACAGGTTGTACATTTTAACAATTTTATCTCCTACATTTAGTGGTTGTTAGAGTAGAAAAAACCCTTTATATAAAATACTTTCGTTGTATGTTTTAAAATAGTTGTATAACTTATCGATTAATGAATAGAGGTTAGAGAAAATTTAGAGTTCTGCTGAAAATTTCGGCTAGGGATAGTTAAATGTCTGGCGATCTGATTACTCTGCTTGTCTATGTCTTAATCTTATTAAAATTGATCGGTACAAATTTTAGACTCGTATAATCTTAATTGTGTTAAACGAACGTAATTTGACTTAAGCAAGAGAAAAAATACCTTTTCTGTGATAATCCAGTGCCAGTGAATTAGACTTAGGATTTAGGGATTTATTAAACCTAAGATTATAAAATAAAACATTGGAACATAGCTATAGGTGTAATAAACCTATGTGACAAAAACGGTTTCTCAAAAGCAATGTGATCCAATAATTTTGTGATTTTTGAGGTGACAATATCTTTGTCAAGTCGACCAAAAATTTTTTATATAAATTTATAGCATGTACGTGAATATTGTATAACCATTATTATATAGCGCTTTCCGCTCGTGAGGACCTTGATCAGTACCACTGGCTTAAAAACAACAACTTAAAAATACTTGGCTTAAGATAAAAATGTAAAGAAATATAAGTGCAATCGTGACATGTAAAAGTACTGACACCACACTGTACTCCAGTCGGTAAAGAAGTTAACTTTTATTAGTATCTATAAACATTTTATAGATACTAATAACCAACATTTTGTGTTTATTTAATATTGATTGAAAATGAATAATAAGGTGCACTTGATCTACTGAAAACCTAACTCACTGATTTAATAATTAATTAGATAACATTGTCATGTGGTTGTTTGATAATATGTTTATGGGTCCGGCTCATGCTGGTTTAACTGCCATTAAGCACAAACGATTGGTCTACACTTGAGTGCAAAAAACCTCGAGCCACCTGGTAATTTTCGTACAAAAATGATCAGTCTCAACACTGTAGTCATTGATTTTTAAATGAAAGAATGCCATATATGCTATACTTTTAATTAATTCTAATGTCTCGAAATCAGATAAAAGGCTAAATTATTATTTCGCTATAAGAATTTATATGGGAGGTGTGGGTCGTTTTTTTGCACGCGAGTGTTTATTGTTTATGATCTGCGTAAAAAATTGTTTAGCTCATAAGGTTATACGTAATAAGTATGAGACCAACATCTCCAGCACAGATCATAAAAATTATGATCTGTGATCTCCAGAGTACTGATCGATGTCAGATCCTATTTAGTAGATAATTCAAATGGCAAGGACGCGGTAAATGCCATAGTTACCGTCCAGTTCCTTACATTATGCTTAAGTGACTAACGTGACATTTATAAATGCATTTATTTGTTAGGTAGCTTTAAATTTTATGTCTCGAATATTGAACGTTGCGAAGGGCTAGACAAGTAATATGAGAAAAATCGTAAACCGACCTTTATTTAAATATAAAAATGTTACATGTAACGAAACTTATTGAACGCTTAAATATTTGTGAAGCTAAGTGTACCTACATAGCTTCAAAAATATCTTAGCATTCAATTCTACCAAAAATATCTGAGCATGTGACCCAAGACAATTTTATGTTAGTATACGCCAAGATGCATTTTCATTTGTACAACAAATGAAAGTACACCTTAAGGTATTGTGCCAAACGAGACTTTTGTCAAATGCCCAGATATTTATGCTAGGCTTGAACGCTAAGATATTTTTGAAGCTGACTGTACCTTGGCGTTTACGCTTGAATTATTTACTAAACTTTTATTTCAAATAAAGATCTATAGCATTATTTACTAAGTTTCGGTATTACTTTGTCTATACCGCCTGTTTATTTAGATTTATTATTTGCGTGTCATTGATAATGTGGTCAAGTTAGAGGTGTGCGCAATGTTTGTTTGTAATTCTTTAGTATATTTTATTGTATAGCGTCTATGAATATGTAACGCACTCTGTAAAATTATAGGTTTAGTTGTAAAATTGTTTTGGCAGCACGATTTTATGCTAATTGAAATATTGTATTTTTTAAAATTATAACTCTCAATGCGGATTAATGAATGTATCAGAACAATAAAATTTAATAATAAAAAATGATTTTTTATTTGGTCCTACCATGGTGTTAAAATATTTGATTTTACTAACAAAATAAAGAGTATGGACAGCCACACATCGTTGAATACAAATTTATCTAATTTCTTCAATCGGTTCTCAACTGAATCTCTAACCCTCTTCATCCAAAACGTGGTTTAAAATAAGTAGTGTGATTAATTTTGGGAATAACTAAAGAACTAGCATAAATATTATTTACAAAACTAATTTTAAAGTTATTTAGTACATGAACTTTAATACTTAAGTTAAACTACCCGGACCCCTAGTTTAAAATGAGTACTAAAATAATAACCTCAAAATATCGATTCAGTAACCATGACAACTTATTCCTGTGACAGTTCATTCCGTTTTGCACTAAAGTTATTTGTGAGAAAGTGGCTAATTTATTTTTGGGATTTAATCCCATAAATAAAAGCAATTCCTATGCATATTACTTGGAAACCTTACTTAGCTAAATATTTTAATTTATTGTTGCTTAAAAACTATTCTTTAGAATTTTTACTTCAGACAACAAAATAAGGTTATGTAAAATGAAATGTCACTGAACGAATGATTGAATGATTCGATCAATTTTGACACTATCCTGCGGTACTAAGTTGCCTATGGTTATTCGAGGATTTGTAATAAAAATTTAAGAACTAACATTATTCCGTAATAATCATGAACTTGCTAGTTTAGGATTAAAAGCGGTATCAGAACAGTTTTTTGTAACAAAAGGGTAACAGGTTTGATTCAATATCAATCAAAGAAACATATTTTAGTCACCTGATGTGTGGCTTTTGTAACTTTCAGAAGTTACAACAAGTAAAATAACAGTTCGCCTATTTTATGAATTTATTTCATTTATTTAATCAAGGAAAACAAAACAGATCACAACCATTGAAATAAAACATTACAGCTATTCATGATGGAATTGTACTAGATAGTAAAATATGTTTTCACGGCAATTACATTGTGGATTAACTTAAATTAAATTAAAATACATAGTTCTAATTATCCTCAATACAATATATTGTATTGAGGGAACGGGTTCATGAGTATAACAAAAGCAGTGATAGCAAAATATATACGAGCACAGAAAATTAAGACAAATATCACACAAAACATTAATCCTTATCACTTTGATTTTGTGAGATATCCTTAAGGATATCCTTGTTGATTGTCCGAAACCGTACTAAGTTAGGGCTGAAGATGTCTAGATCACGGCATTGTTGAAAGCAATTAAAAAAGAAAGAAAAGAAAAGAAAAATATTTATTTTAAAGCATTAAAATTAAGTCTAATATTAACATAAACATAAATTAAATGCTACCAAAATGGTCGCCACTCAGCATTGTGTCATTGCCTCAAAAGCAATGACGCTGGTATTCTGTGGCACCAGGAAAAGTGAGGACGCTACGCTACTCTTGGTTCCTATACTGGCGATAAAATCTAGTCAATGGCTGATGAAATGAGATATTATTGCAAAGCAGATGCACTGTAAAAGCTTTTGGTCTACATGGGTTGTGTCTGGTGTTAAACTGGAATAGATTTAATAAATCACGGCAGTCCAACGTAGAATGCACCAATCGCATGAATGAATTACAAATAAATAATATAACTGTTTAAATTAGATATCTGCTGATCGACGTTAAGGAAAACACTTTTAAAGTTTTTTTTTATATGGAAGGGAGATTTTTTGCAACCGATTTTTTGACAGGGCACGATAACCTCTTTGCAATAGATTGGCTGAAAACTTGTTTTTACACCTGTATAATCCTCTACATCTTTGCGTGTAATCCTGAGTTGCGACCAAAGCTATAACTTCGGAGCAGGGGGTACGCCTTTGATTAATCAAAGGGGTACGCTTGGTAAAGAAAACACGTCTCATCAATGTAAAATTACGTGTAATCAATAAAACAATCTCGATCTCGGGATCCTGGGTTATTCCCGGGTCGAGCGAAAAGTAGATTTCGAATTTTTCGAACATAGCTCGGGTTTGTGATCACCAATCCGCATTTGGTAAGCGTGGTGATTAAGCCTAATCCCATCATAGTAGCGATAACTTGATTTCTATGATGGAGGCCTTTGCCCTGCAAGTGGGACAGTTTATAGGCTGATACTTTACTTTTTTTTAATAAAACAATCTTTGACAGAGACGTTAGAAACAAAAAAGAAAATAATATTTTTTTAGTAAAAATATGTTTTTTACACTTGGACCATGATCCAGGATTCGGACACTTCCCCATAGACAGGAGATCCAGACCAACTGGATCACGGTTGCACGTTCAGAATCATCTCAAATATTGTAGGTATCCAAATATTTGAGAAACTATCAGAGACGTGCAAGTTTTCTCAATTTATTTTCCCTCACCGCCGGGACTGTGGTAGTAATGTGGTAAATTATTGTAGTGCCGTCTGCTCGTTTGACCGATAATGTAAAAAAAAATATCTATATGCACATAGATTTTAAAAATCCATAGGTACGCTCAGATTCGAACTATGTTTGTTTGCCTCCATTTCCTATAAAATGCTACCTTTGGATACAAACTTGTAAATAGTAGGACAGAAGCAAATGTTCGAATTGTGTCAGTGGGTCAGATTTCCGCTGCTTCGGATGTACAGACATCCGCGCGTCAGATTACTACCTACTATCTGCCTAATTTCGTCAATTTATATTGAACCAAATGTCACTGACAAAAGGTGAGACACGATAGGACGTATTTGAATACATCGACGTGTAGCTGTTTGTACTTTCATTTCAAATATCTTATACTTAGTTACTTTTGATATGTAGGTAACGTAGGTATTCATATTTTTCGACTCACATTTTTTTTCAAACTAGTTATCCAAAAAGAAACAAGCGCCACTTCATTCAAAATGACTCCCACAATCTTGAATCAATTGGTATACGCTTACAAAGGAGCCCGTAATCTTTTCTTTTATGGGTCTCACAATGCCGCGTCAAGGTGCTCACACAATGGGGTATCGGGTTGGGAACTGAGAATCGCGACCGGGAATACTTCCCACAAGTTCGATCCTTTTTTAGGCTGTCAGTGAGATTTGCAAAAAATATATTGGTCATTGGTGGCCGACTTGTAGAGGATGGTTATCTATTTTTAATTTGCCTGTGTTGAAACGTTTATGACATTTTTTGTTGAAAGTTTTTATAAATTTCGCTAATTTAATTTCCACTGGGGTTGCTCATATATGAGCGGCGGCAAAGCGCTTACCATCAGATAATCCGTCTGTTCCTCTGCCAATAATTTTATAAAAAATCGGTTAGTACCTAGGTAATAGTAGGTATTAGGTATAGACAGGGAAAGTCACGCGTTGAGTTGTAAAAATTGCTTACTTATGTTCTTTATAGGTACCTACTATTGTGAATGTTAACCCAACATGTGTTTTAATAAGCAGGAATCCTGAACCATCATAATAAGTAAGTTTTCTAAAGCTTTGGTTACGATCTGTTACGATGATAATTTTTGTCGTAACCAAAAGCTGGCAGTCTCCTTTACAAATAGTTCAACTCACGAAGACGCGCCCCAACACTTTTGGGCAAGGGCAAATTAATCATTTAAATAATTTGAATACTTCTCTCTCAAAAAAATAATCAAGTAGAGCATCTTTTCAGTTACCCCGTGACGTTCTGTCAATTTATCATAGTGTGCGTGAGCACTCATTGCTAATTTGTAAGCGATAATGAGAAAGGGTAGGGCGCGTCTTCGTGAATTGAAATAACTGTAGAGCAGTGGTTTAGAGCACCGATCTAGGTAAGGTCATGGGTTCAGTTTACGCACCAGCGAAAATGAAACGGATGATTCTTCGATAATAATAATAATAATTCTCACAACATCTCGTACGTTGACCTGATTTCGTACTAAGTAGCTTAAGCACTTGTGTTACAGATATCAGACAACAGCGGAACACAAATGTATACTTACAACCTGTGCGGATAAAGAATGGGATCAGAAATGGCGGCGCATCTATTCACTTCTCGCTCGCACACTATTTGCGTCTATACTCGCACCCCACGAGTGCGCCCATGATCCCATATTCGATGTTTCCGATTTGCATTTTAAATACCTATTCGGGTCCAGTGTACCCAAATAATGAGTACTCGCATATTCAATAACGTATCTATAGGGTTATTATGAACGAACTGTTAGATATGGTTAACTACTTTGATATTATTCTTTTCGTTTTATCGTGGTACTTATGCGTCCTATATATTAATTAATCTATAACTACCATTACTTGGTTACGAGTTGATGCTAATTCCTTAGTCAATATTTGAATTCCCTCCAGTTAATATTTTACCTTTTGTGTAGCTTCTACGTCATATCGGTTGCTGGACCGTCGCCAAGCTCTGTTATTAAAGGATACCCGACTTTGATACCTTACTGTTTAGAGTTGATTATGGTTGGGCGTTTGACAGGAGTGCCGCAAGGGGGTCACCTGTCGCCGCACCGTGGGAACATAGGGAAGTCCGCATATCGACACAGCGGCCGCGGCTCAGGGGTGAAGTGAACTCTGTGAACTTTGTGTAATGGAATGTATTTGTAGCTTTTGTAAATTGACAGTTTTTAACGGAATTTTAGGTCTTTTAACCGTTATCGAGATTGTTCAGGATCTTTTTTTTTATGTGATAGGTGCCAGACGAACGGATTACCTGAAAGCGATTGCAGCCGCCCATGGACACCCGCAACACCAGCAGAGTTACAAGCCAACCTTTAAACTCCCCTTTCACCCGGATAAGGCATCCGGCACCCCCACTCACGCAGCCAAAACACAGCACAGTGCTGCTTCACGCCGGTTTTCTGTGAGGCCTTGGTATCACGTCAGTCGAGCCGGCCCATTCATGCCGAAGCGTGCCTCTCTCACGGTCTCAATGATTTTAAAAGACCTATAACTTATAAGTGCATTTATCAAATAGTACCTAGGTAGGGGGCGTGTGGCCCCCGGCAGAGTAGAATAGGCCACCCTCTTTCTTACCGAGCTGTCGTAAAAGGCGACTAAGGTAAAGCTGCTGGCATGATCATCAGCACCCAGAGAAGGAAAAAAACTCTACATTTATATCAAAACCCTCGCCAACCCGTCTGCCAAGCGTGGTGAGTATGGCAATTACCCCTCATGTGATTGAGGGAGGCCCGTGCCCCAGCAGTGGGGACTTAAATAGGCTGATGATGATGATGATGATGATGACCTAGGTAGGTACCCACAATTAATCCAGAGTATTTATTACCTTACTCTATAAATTAATAGTTGTTTTCATCTGTGAAACAGACTTCACTAACTTTACTTCTTTCGTTTTTTTTGTTTATTCCAATGTAGTTGGGTATGTTAGATAATGTTAAGCTTCCGGTTGCCCTGATTAGATTTTAACAAAAGATGATAAATTTTTAGAGCGGAATTAAATAATAATAATCCTCGAAGAATCTAAGCAGTACGTATCAGCAAGCAGTATCTAAGCAAGACGAGTAGGTATTGGTCAGCCATTATCTCCCAATAAACCATTCCTCAGGAAGAAGCTCTTAATATTTCTCACGTTATAAAGTGAACATTTACAAATATTTATCCATCAATCAGGCACAATAAGTTTTTTCCCCGGCCTCGTCCGACCCGGAAACCGCCGCCGGATACAAGGCGTTTTTTTTCACCGATCTCAATAAAAACCAGTTGATAGTCAAAGGGCGTAGTTTTTGTACCCACCTGTTTCCATGGGAAATCTCATGTGGGGATGTGAAAAAGTGTTACAGATTTTGGATGCGGCCAGTTTTTTTCATGTGAACTGTACCTACCTAGTTGCGTGAGTTTTTTTGCATTCTAACAATATGGTTCTCGGGATTGTCTCACGATGTAGTAATATTTCTAAATCGTGTATAGTTTGTTTTGTATCCATCCTGTTCTGATGGGCGGGACGTGTAAGTAAAATAGTCGTAGCTTACTTATAAATGTAGGTAGGGAAGTAGGAGGTAGATACAGTCAGTCAGAAAGTTTTCTCCTTTAGAATGATACAACTATGACTTGCTACCTATCTAGATTAAATAAATTATAGAATCACGTAATGATAAAGTCGACAGTCGATTTTATAAAAATAAGAATAATCGAGTTTAAATAAAAAAATTAATAAATGAATATTTCATAACATCACATACATTGATCAGACTCCGAGATAGGTAGCTCAAGCACCTGTGTTACGGATATCAGAATCAACAGTGGGATTACAAATATACATATATAATACTTTTTTGTAAATATATACTTATAATACATAGAAAACACCCAGACTAATACAAACAGACATGTTCATGCACACAAATGTTTGTAGGTACTGTGCGGGGATTGTACCCGCAACCCTTGGACCAAAGGCAGCGTTCACTACCACTGTTCCAAACGGGTCGTCTAGTTTCAAGAAAAAATCGCTAACAAAGGCAAAAAGTTAAACCTTTCCGTCAGATGCGATTGTGGTCAGGCGTTAACCTATACTTACCTAGACAAAAAATACTTCAAGAACCGACTTTACCTAACGTCCGCGTCACATAATAGTTACTTGCATATTAATAATATTGAAATAGAAATAGAAATAGAAAAGATTTATTTGGCACCAAAAATACAGATAACAAAATATAGATCTATACATTACTTATTAATTTAATCCTAATCTAGGTATCTAAATTCTAAGTGGCGCCAAAAAGGTCCCCGCTCAGCTATTTGTCGAGACACAGAGCCTCGACGCTGATATTCTGCGGATACCTAACAAAATACATATTTCACATACAATTTACTTACAACAGAAACAGAGATCGCTTCAGAATGCACCATACATCATGTTTAAATCTAATACTCTTACAAATTTAATATTTGTATATATATTGAGTTAAAGTATGTATTAAGTACATATAGACAAATTAAAAATTAATTTCGAATATTATGAAGGCGGCATAATATAGGTATATATTATATATATTGGTGCTAAAACTGTATATAAACAAAAATAAAATGACCATTCTCATCCTTTTTACTAATAGTACCTACCTATTACGATCCATAGGTACGTCTATTGCTTACAAACTATAAAAACACTCAATATTAAATGTCTCCTGCAGGCCAAACAGCGGCACTGTTTACAAGCTGACCCAAACCCAAGAGCTCTCATCCCAAGTTTTTACGCTGTCATAAATTACATCCCTTTCCCTCCCCAGGAAGGAAGCTGGCCCGTTAGCCATTTATACAATATCCAGTCAGTTCACACGCTTAATGCGGAAAAGGGAGGGACGATTGGGTTTTTGCTGTTTTTTAAACTTTTACTTTCGTGTTAATGTCTTGGCTTTGAGGTGGATTAGCACACTGAACTTTAGTATCGTTTGGACGTGATGGGATTCAGATTTAACGAGTAGATAATAAATTTAGCGGTAATCTTGCGGGATACAGGAAAGAGGGACGTGGAGTTACGCCTGTGGATTCTGTAGCCTTCCACTTAATAGGGTGTGATTTGTGAATAACTCGCTAACCTCCATGCTTTAGGAGTTAAAGAGAAACAACATCGCACTTGGTTTTTTAAACCCAATTTAATACCTTCCAAATCCTAGGTGCTTTAAGGTATTGCTTGTCGAGTGACTGCTTCGTTGGCGCAGTAGGTACAACCTGTGCGGATAAAGAATGGGATCAGAAATGGCGGCGCATCTATTCACTTCTCGCTCGCACACTATTTGCGTCTATACTCGCACTCGTGGGTGTGAGTATAGACGCAAATAGTGAGCGAGCGAGAAGTGAATAGATGCGCCGCCATTTCTGATCCCATTCTTAATCCGCACAGGTTGTAGTGCATCGCATTTAAGGCGCCGGTAGCCCTAACTAGTGACACCAATCGATTTAAATTGTTAGCCACTAAACCGGATTATTTTAAACAATTTCGGGGTTACAACCTCTCTCGGGAAACACTTATACTATTTATTAAATAAACATGCACAAATGTTGATTACCGCCAAAAGCGGCCACTTTTAGCGTGAATCAATTTTTCGCGTACAATAACGGACCTACCCGTAGGGCACACTAGCGTAGCCAATTGATTTTAATTGTTAGCTACCAAAACAAATATATTTTTAATAATTACGGGGTTTCAGTCTCTCGGCAAACACTTATACTATTTATTTAATAACCATACCCAAATGTTGGGTCTGTTTTTGTACTAAAAAAATGATTCACGCCAAAAGCGGCCGCCTCTGGCGGTAATTAAAAATTCGATCGCAAAACCAGATCCAATAGCTAACTACAACTATTAAATAAATAGTATAGGTGTTTACCGAGATACTGAATCCCCCAAGTTGTTTCAAATAGATCTGGATTAGTAGCTAACAATTAAAATCAATTGGTGTTGCTAATAGTAGTAGTAAGTACCTAGTATGGTATACCCTTCACCTTAATAGGACGGCTGCGCTTGGGGCCCCGGGATCGATCCCTGGGTCGGGCCAAAATTAGTACCTGAGTTTTTCTGTTAAGAAATATCAGTGTCAGCCCAAAGTCTGGAAGTTGGCGGTCTTGTAGCCTCGTGCTTTGGAAAGCATGTTAAGCCGTTGGTCCTGCGCCCGATCCCTCTCCGGTCGTGTCACACTGCTGTCCCATCGGAATATGAGGGCAAGGGAATAGAGAGTGCACTTGTCTTTGGGCACACACTTGAGCACTATAATATATCCTGCGTAAGTGGCTGATCTTTGAGATTGGCCGCCTTAGCCGAAATCGGTCGGAAATGATCCAGGAAGAGGATATTATTATTATTGTCGAGTGGTACAAGTAAATATACACTTAAGAACCTACTTAGGCCCGATTTTTTGATCCGTAGTTAAACTGAACTAATGGTTTAAAAAAGTAACCAATTGTCAAATATCGCCAAAATGTGTTTTTGACCAATATACATATTACAAGGAATTACGTCACTTTGACGCTGTCATCTTCATCGTCAGCCCATTTAAGTCCCCACTGCTGGGGCACGGGCCTCCCTCAATCACATGAGGGGTAATTGCCATACTCACCACGCTTGGCAGACGGGTTGGCGAGGGTTTTGATATAAATGCAGAGCCGTGTGGTCCCCGGCAGAATAGAATAGGCCACCCTCACTCTTACCGAGGTGTCGTATAAGGCGACTAAGGTAAAGCTGCAGGCATGATCATCAGAACCCAGAGAAGGAAAACTCTGCATTTATATCATCTTGATTATTGTTTAAATCGTTAACTATAGTTAATTTAAACAAATGGTAACTACGGATATAAAAATCGGCCCTTACTCGTAGATTTAAAAAAAACAGAGAACAATGCCGAGATTAGAACTTGCGATCTTCCGTTCGGATTGCGCGCGTTCATAACCACTTACCTATCTGTGCTTAACGTGTACTGATAAAGTGATAACTGATAGCCTAAGTACCTACCTAATATCCATGGCACATTAACAAAAAGCATGGCTATGCAATTTAGGTTCGGCTTTCTAACCAGAGGGCGGTCTAATATGAAGCAGACGTTACGACCGAATCGGAGCTTCCCTCTCTTTCACACGCGCTGTGTGTCCTTTGTTTGGATGCGCCAGTTATATTCACATTCGTTACGGGACGGCTTTAAATTAAGCCATCTGATACTAATCCTAAGAGCGGTAGCTTAGTAGATAAGAACGCGCCTACCATACAGGGGACCGCGATTCAAATACCGATCGCACTACTGCATTTTTCAAATTTACATGCACATTTCTACCATTAGCTCGGCGGTAAGGGAAAACATCGTGAGGAAATCTGCACGTCTCGGATAGATTCTCAAAAATTGTGGATGGTACAGTCAGAATCAAAAGTAGCTGAACATTATAGAACTTTGTCACACTAAGTTTTGCGCAGCTTGAGTACCTGGTTAGTGTGAGAAAGTTCTTAAATGTTCAGTTACTTTTGGTTCTGACTGTACCTACAATATTTTCAGACAATTATTCTGAACTTGTAACCATGATCCTGTTTTTTTTGGTCCTTAGGTTAACGCTTGACCTTAATCGCACCTCATCGAAAGCAGCCACTTGGTTTGGTTCCCCTGTCACAGTGGCGTAGCGTGCCTTGTCGGGGCCCCTTATAAAAAAAATGTTTGGAGGCCCTTATATGGGGGTAAAGATTTCTCATAAAAGAAAAAAAAATATTGTAAAAAGAAACATTTATATATCAATAACATAATTTAACCATTTTACAAATAAAAATCAAATTTCAAATATTCAGTCTCCTTGCCTTTTTTTCGGCAAACTGATTTATTAAATCACTTATGGCTGAAGATAATTTTAGTTTCTGCCTCTATGGAGAATAGTGAGATGTTTGCCAGCCATTCTTCATAGAATTTTGTCGTTTGTAAAATAAAATAAATTAGAGTTTTTATTTTTTTTCCTTACACACTTTGGGGGCCCCCGCGGCCCGGGGGCCCCGTATCATTGATACGGCAGATACGGCGGTAACTACGCCCCTGCCCTGTCATAGGATTACGAAGGTCAGACGGCAGTCGCTTCATTGTACATAATTACTAGACATTTTTTGAATGCTAGAGGCGAGCAGCGAGTCACCTGAAGGAAAGCAATCATCTCACTTACTATCTCTATAAATAGGTACACTGTTTTTTCCTTGTCTCTTCTTCCCTTTTTTATGTGGTCTGCTCTCTGGTCATTTATACCTATCTATAAGAAATATTTTTATTGAATTTTTGTTATAAATTATCTATGTATATATTATTGGGTATGTATGTATTGTTTATTATTATTTATGTAATGTAATAATATTAATATATAAAATAATGTATATTTCTGCCATTCTCAATTTCATTTGTTAAATTACTTTGCACTGCCTTCCCTTATTACGAATACGATATTTCTTTCCTCTACCCAAAGGTTGTCTGGAAGAAATCGCTACAAGCGATAAGACCGCCTTATTGTATTGTCTGTTGCTGTTGTATCATGCTTGTAATTTATTTTTGTGCAATGAAAGAATATCTATCTATCTATCATCGCCGCCGCTCTTCTCTTGAAGGTCCCTAAGTCGTAGCCGTCGGAAATACTCCCGTAGGCTAACCTTTCCGAATTCTGGATATTCTTCCAAGCGTACTACTGAAAATAACACGTTAAGATGATGAGAACTAAGCCAGACCTAGCCTAGTTTATTTCTCACGTAATTTTCTCCCCATATGGCCTTGTCATCATTAATTTACAAATGTAACAGTAAATTCCGACATTTTCCCACTGTCCGCCCTCGCTCAACACTCGTCAGCGACATATGACATCGAATTATGCACTTTTCATTGGGTCATCACGCGATCGCATGGCATGCAATTCCGTCACACATCGGTTCATGCTTTTTTCCAAATTAACTAGTATCATTACCAGCTTCGTTATTTTGAGCTTTATTTCTATTATCATTTACGTTCATATTCCTTTATCATTGTAACACTGTTTTACTTTTAAAACAATGACCCTAACAATTTTGATCCTTATTTTCTTCACGATAAAGTGCTTTGATATTCCATTGAACGCAGTATCAACGATGCCAGGATTATGCGTTTGAAAAACGATTCTAAATCCTTATAGCATTTTCAATACAGTTCACAATCGTCTAGCTACCTGTGTCGCAGTTTATAGGGGTTTGGTAAAATGGCGAGCATGCCCGTGGGAGAAAACTCGTTGGTCTAATTAAATATTAATTTATAAATACAGGACGTATGGGATAGTACGCAGTTAATGGAGGATTAAAGGTCACCTGAACACCTGGGGGTTAATGGGACAATGACTTATTGTTTATCGTTAGATAAGTAAATAATGTATCTTACTAAAATTGACATTTATCTAAGTATTACTAACACTAACTGAGTAACATTAATTATTCCGATGTTATGAATTAATTACATAATTATTCTTAAGGTGACGGGTAGGGCACACTAGCGACGCCAATCGATTTTAATTTGTAGCTACTAAACCGGATCTATTTTTAACAACTTCGGGGTTACAACCTCTCGGCAAACACTTATACTATTTATTAAATAACCATGCAAAAATGTTGGGTCCAAGCGCGTACAAAAACGGGTCAACATTTGTGCATGATTATTTAATCGATTGGCGTCGCTAGTGTGCCATACCCGTCGCCTTAATAAGCGTATTAGATGGTGACATCTGTTAGTTTGTAAGGAATGTATTGAATAAATAAATAAATATTGCCTGAGAATGTTAGCACATGAATAAATTAGAGGATAAGTGATGTTACAATAGATTATTAATTTATACACGGACAGCCACACATCAAACTATACAAAACTGTCAAATTTCTGCAATCGATTCTCACGTCATCATGTCCAAAACGTTTGGTTTAATATCAATGGAGGAATTTTGACAGATTGCAGTAACCTGATGTGTGGTGGCTTACTGTACCTATTTGAAACTTTAAAAAAACTAAGAAAGCGGAAGGCTGCCGCGCCTAATTCCAGTCGATTACTTATGTTATGAGACTAGGTAGTGTAAGTCGAATAAAAATCGGATGGCTAGACATCACTAGTCGATACCATAACCTTAGTGGCGTCTGTCACTCGAGCTGTCAGATTCATTGTAGATGTTCGCGCGAACTGATATGTGTTAAGGAGACGGGTAGGTCAAAATAGCGACGCAAAAACACTTGGGTCCGTTTTTATACGCGAAAAATTGAATCAATTTTTCGCGTCTGTGCACGGACCCACCATTCGTGCATGGTTATTTAATAAATAGTATAAGTGTTTGCCAAGAGGTTTTAATCCCGAAATTGTTTGAAATAGATCCGGTTTAGTAGCTAAAAATTAAGATCGATTTGCGTCGCTAGTGTGCCTTACCAGTCACCTTAATTAATTTATCGCTATTATAATTTTAATCCTCCTCAGAATACGTTTCATTGTTTATTAGTAGGTTACATACTGAAACTTATAATGAAACTATTTGTCTTAGTTCCGTTCTTCTAGTTACTTTTTTTGGTACCTAACTCATAACTTTTTAATTTGACCGTGGAAGAGCCACGCTTTGTCATGAATGGGCCGGCTCACAGAAAACCGGCGTGAAGCAGCACTGTGCTATGTTTCGCTACGTAAGTGAGGATACCGGAGGCCCAATTCGGAGGAAAGGGGGTTTAAAGGCAGGCAGCGCACTGGTGACTCCACTGGTGTCGCGGATGTGCATGGACGGCGCAATCGCTTACCATCAGCCCCATCAGGTGATCTGTCTGCTCGTCTGCCACCTATCACATAAAAAAAAACACAAATAAGTAACATTATCAACATCAGTAACATATCACTTTAGCCTTCGCTACATTAACAAATAAGTTACCAGAAAAGTCCCAAACCTTTGCGAATAATTTGCATTCACAACCAACAATCATCGAGGCACCTCGAACTCAAACCCCACACCTTGGCGCATTCTCACACACACCGTGAGAACTCACCGACACCCCTGCCCATAAAGTGCACAAACACACTTCTAAGTAAACGACACTAAAAAACTCTGTACTTCATAACCACCCCTTCACGGTACAGTGCACACATTAAGTACCGAGTTTTAGCGTCAAGGTGCGCAGTAGATACTAATGTGATACTTTATGGAAAGGTGTGAATCCATAAAGTATGGTGTTTTTGTATTTGGGGCGCGGCGGGAAATAAGCCGGTACTTGATGGGTGCGCAGACGGTCATGCATTCCCATACTATACAGGATAAGGGAGTATTGTTAGTAGCTTCACTCAAATAATCTTTTAAGATAATGTTTGACAAATCATTTCATGTTCAAAAATTGACCTACTTTATTAAATATTAAAATGAAGTCTTGATATTGTATTTAAAACCTTTCAAATTATTGTAATGCAAATATCGTTACTTACATAAAAAATCTTGTGATACAATTGTATTGTAGGTAGGTAAGTAGGTTTACATGTGTAGATATTTTATAGCTACTTAGCTAAGTACTAAACTTAGATAGGTATGTATGTATATCAAAGTACGTACTTATTATTATTATTTTATTTCAAACTTTATTGCACAAAAAGTTTATACGAACTTAATGCAAAGAGGCATTCTCTACCAGTTAACCTTTGGGTCATACAGACATACAGACTTACTACTACTTATCTATTAATTTATTTTTAATTCAGCTTATACTTATATTAAATAGTAACAATTATTTGTTACCTGTGTAGTTAGATCCTGGAAAAAAATACTGAGAACACATTCGATAAACACGGTTAATGTACCTACTAGTCTATCATCCCGGAATCGAATCGCAACCCACCTACACGCTGCCGCCACTCGTCCACACCGTTCATTCACAACAGGTTCCCCCGTAAAGCGAGACGGCACGAAAACAAAACATTCCGACACAGTTCCCAGCGCTTAAACCCTCACGCGAGAGCGAGATCGCTATATTTTGTATGATCCTTTTATAAACAGGATGGATCGGGAATAAGGGCAATTTGAATTTTGCTGTGCGCGTACGCAGGGTGCCCGGGCATTACGTGACGGGTCGCCGTGGAGGACGGTCGTGTGTTGTGGTACTGTGATAGTGAGCTCATAAAATGCCGTGCAGCGAAGACGACGACTCCCAGACCGGGTTCATGTCGGACTCCACCAGAGGGATGTCCAAAGCCGAGTTAAGGAAGGTGAGGATTTTAAACAGTGTAGTGAAATTGTGAGCACTCTCAGTGATGTCATCAGTGGATGTACTGGATATTAGGTTTGAATGAATCCAGATGAGTTTATTCAATGGAAGTTTTACAAGAAACATTGTGTGTTGTGTAGAATGTAGATTTTTGCACTATATTCCTTAAATATTGTTTTGATTATTTATTCTATTCAGATGTGCAACTATATTGTGTTGAAAAAAAGCTATCGAGCTTTAGAGTTATGGTGTCCTAAATATGTTTTTAGGCCACCGCCTACACAGTACATAAAGCAAAGATACACAGAATATACATTACTATACTACCCTAAAGTTACCTATGTCTGAGTCAAAAAAATATAAGTGGTATAAAAAATATTTTTGATATACTTTTTATTATTCATACATGGAAAAATAAATCCTTGTGGACTGATGGATTGCATGGTTGCTCATGGTTTCTTGAATTGAAAGCAATACCATGCGCGATTTACATTAAGATTGTTTAAACGTTTTTTCGAATTTGTCAAACTTAAATGACTGGTTACTTAATGGTCATTCCTGTTCATTTTAGACTAACAAACCGATCATGGAGAAGAAGCGGCGCGCGCGCATCAACCAGTGCCTCAACGAGCTCAAGGACTTGCTCATGGACGCCACGCATACTGACGTAAGTTGTCACCTGTATTCTACTCTAAATCTTACTTTTGACTTAATACTGAGAAATATTACCTCATTGTGGTCCTAACATCTTATAAGAATCTGACAAGAATTGTATTTTCTTACAGCCCGCGCGTCACTCCAAGTTAGAAAAGGCAGATATCTTAGAGCTAACTGTGAAGCACCTACAAACCATGCAGCGGCAGCACCTGGCGGCCGCCATCGCCGCGGACCCGGCCGTGCTGCAGCGCTTCAAGGCCGGCTTCGGCGACTGCGCCGTGGAGGTGCGCCGCTACCTGTCGCGCCTCGCCGCCGTGCCCACCGGCCTGCGCCACCGCCTCGGCAACCACCTCAGCACCTGCATCTCCGGCATCGACCGCCTCAACCCCAACCCGCTCCTCCCCGACCCCCTCCGCATCGACGACGAGAGACCCAGCGCCTTCCACTTCGTCCGATCCACCAAACCGACCAGCCCTCCTCTCAGCCCCCTCTCCTGTGACTCCGCCTGCGACTCCTCGACCGAACTCGAAACGCCCCCGCGGCCTGTCCAAACCTTCCCTTTCCCGACCCCGCCGAGCCGCTCCGCATCAGACCAGGACTCGAGCCCGGAAACTCAAAAGCCAACGGTCTCCTCCACAACAATATCACCAGAAACTTTGAAACAGGAATCGTTAAGAAACAAAAAGTATATGGAGCCTTTATCAATAATAATTGACGTAGAAAACTACAAAATTGGCATCGACGCTTCACCTAAAAGAGCAGTGGACTACTCGGTGAGGAACAAGTTAAAGAGACCGGTGATGGAAGCGACAGGTCCTGCGCCGAAGATTGTCAGAATAGAGCCAGAAAGGACAGTTATCCCTGAGAAGATGGATGCTAAAGTTGTTTACGTGAGGAAATCTCCTGAGAAGTCTGCCTTTAGGCGAGTAACGGAGAAGACTTCAGTATATCCAGAGAAGATGTTGACGATTCCAGTGAGCATACCAACACCTGTGGAGCGGCCGAGTTTAGAGAGGAGAATAGTGTTAAGTCCAGATATGCCTGTTTTACCGAGGACTGTGATCAGCCACACGGCTGCGTCTCTGGCGCAGTCTTCTAGCAGCTACGTGCAGGAGGAGCAAAGGGTCGAGGTCAGAGGGGAAGTGGATCCTAACTCGAGGTCCCCCGGCAAGGGCGCGAGTGGCACTGAAATGTGGCGGCCATGGTGATTGTTGATGTCTGAAGACACTGTTGATGGAATGAAGCTTTAACTTTACCCTTGGGTATGCAATTTTTATTGTTAATGTTAAGTATATTATTAAAGAGTTATTTTTAAGATTTTTAACATGTGGCATCATTTTAACCCTCAAACTAGAGCAACATTATGTTAGTCACGTTAAAATGTCTTGACATTCGAAAGATAATTAACTTTATAACTACTATACTTAAGGCGGATTCGACCAATCTTATTCCGATACTAAATCTAAGGTATACAGCAGTCATTCTATACAAAAGACGTTATTCCATATAAGTATGTATTTTTCCACGAATAAGGATTGGTCCAACCCGGCGTTACTCTGATTTTTAATCGCGATGCGAACTAATCCGACTGATACAAATGTCAAGTTCCTATACGAAATTTTTGTGCCGTGTGGTCCGGCAGAGTAGAATAGGCCACCCTCACTCTTACCGAGGTGTCGTAAAAGGCGACTAAGGTAAAGATGCTGAAATGATCATCAGCACCCAGAGAAGGAAAACTCTGCATTTATATCAAAACCCTCGCCAACCCGTCTGCCAAGCGTGGTGAGTATGGCAATCACCCCTCATGTGATTGAGGGAGGCCCGTGCCCCAGCAGTGGGGACTTTAATGGGCTGATGATGATATACGAAATTTTGCATCTGTCAAAAGGTGCAAAAATATACTTACAGTGCGACCACGTTCAAAAGGCACTTCATTGACATTGACAGGGGCGTTGTGGTGTATGTCGCAGGCATCTGGTTAAATTGCCATCCAATCAGGCGCCTAGCGCGTCCGTTAAACCCCGGCATTCAATAGGATGCCTAGACTGATAGTTGTTAAAACCAAAATAACTCAAAGTTTAATAGCTTGGCGTATTGAAAGATAGCCCATTCGAAATGACTGATCAAAACTAAGACAAGTGATTCAAATTTAGTTCCTCTTTTCTCCACTGCAGCGCTAGTAATGATCAAAACAAATATGGTGTCTGCAGCGAAAGCAGCTGTGAATATTATGGTGCGACTATCTCGTTTTTTGCGTGCAATAGGGTATTTGACTAAGCTCGAGATTTTACAAAATATAAATATTTTATCAAAATATAGGTAAATATGTGCGAATAGCAAAAATTCTCAATTGAAAATATAACGTCTAGCCGGTTTTATGGTCATTCAAAGATTCATGGGCAAGTCCATTTTCAAAGTATGAAATTTTTTTTAAATAATTATACCATTGAATAACCCATATAATTTACACCAACTATTATAATGGAACCATTGACATAAACGAAACATTTGATATAGCTACCATACAAAATTCAAATGATGTGCATACAAATAACTGTCGTGTGACGTCACATCTCTGTAGCTATTTGTATGGAGCGTTTTGGGTTTGCCCAAAATAATGTGATTTTAAAGTTGTGATATCTCAGGTAGTTTAAATGAGAATCAAGTAATTATTTCAACGATGTTTCTATCATTGAGAGGTCTTTTGATTACACAAATGAAAAATAGTATATAACACAAAATAGTCAAATACCGTATTCTAAGCAAAATTTAAGTGTAATTGTCAAAATAGTCTATAAACATGGAAGTGTTAATAATAGTAGGTACGTCTTCCGCAAGTTTTTACAAAAAGTTTGAGTCGAGTGATTTTAGTTCAAACAACTATCGGCTTAGGCATCATCAATTGGATGATGGTGGCGACAAATGTTCAGTCATCTGGTGAAACGTTGCGGTCAACGACGATGGCTAGTTGTTCTTCAGCCATTTGTATGAATGTCGTCGTTTGACGAACGCCCTAGACGTCCGATTGGATGGCTAATTTAATTAGATGGTTGCGACATGTATATGTGAATGAAACATTGACATCTGTCAGTTTATGTAGTTCGCATAATAATAAATCTCAGTAATTTTAAGTTATTGCTCAGACGGCATTATCATACTTTCTAGTACAATAGAGAACATTATTTTTTTATATGAGGAAGGTGGTTTTTTTTTATATGAGAGAGGTGGCAGACGAGCAGACGGATCACCTGATGGTAAGTAATTCCGCCGCCCATGGACACCCGCAACACCAGTAGAGTCACAAGTGCGCTGCCAACCTTTTCCCCTTCCCCCCCATTGGGCCTCCGGTAACCTCACTCACACCGCGAATCACAGCGCAGGCGCTGCTTCACGCCGGTCTTCTGTGAGGCAGTGGTATCACTCCGGTTGAGCCGGCCCATTCTTGCCTAAGCGTGGCTCCCCCACATTTATAACATTTTCCTTTGAATGCTTAATATTTTGACTACTTCTGACGATTAGATATTATGGTGCTGGTGTACAACATCCACTCATTTAAATTAACTATTTTATTGACTAAGACTTTCTTGTTAGTGAAACAACCAGTTAAATAAAAAATATTACATTTATTGGCAAGCACATCACATAACGTACATACATGTAATTAAAATACGTATATTTTAATTAATAATAAAGCTTACGCTCTGAAATGCCTCTTTACCTTGCGCAGGCATATTAACTCTACCATAAAGTTGACTTAGAAAGGGTGATATGATATTTGAGGTTTCAACATATAAAAGCGTTTGAGCATTCGGTGGTAAGACACAGCACAAAATACATAGACACAGGTCGGCCCTACCTGACTTTGATATAGCAGAGTTCATTGTCCTATGGGGCCCTCCCCCTTGGTGATACGTAGTGAGGAAAACTACCCCCCCCCCCCCTTTTCCCAACATCACGTATATTTTTAGTACCTAAATACAGGTATAAACTATAATTTTTTAAATTCTGAAATTAAGGACCATGATAAAAATGTCTACACTAGGATGCAAGTTCTTTTTGATTGCAATAAAAATATAAACGAAGAGTGTAATCATACGAAAAACGTTGGACGAATAAATAAATACACGGGATATCTTACACCCCCCTCCCCCTTGTGTTATTTTCATGATTTTTATCAAACCCCCCCCCCCCCCCCCTTTCAAGCCTCACGTGATAAATGGACAACCCCTATGAACTTTTGACTTTAATAAAGAGAGACACGTTGCGTTATACTGCCCAGTGAGTACACTGGGCAGTATATCGTAACCTGTCTCTCGGCACACTTTCTGTTTAGCCCGTCTTTGACTCATGCCGAACCACGCCGAAGTCAACCAATGATTCTGAACGTGTAATCGTGATCCAGTTGGTCTGGTCCTCTGTCTAAGGGTTGGGAGGGTCATTCATTGTAATTACCAGACGTACCGAATCCTGGATCATGGTCCAGCGTGTCCCGGGCTCCCGAAGTGACATCTGTGAATACAACTGGGTATCACACGCTTGGATGAGGTGGAGGGTTCTGTGTCTATCCTCTTTATTATAAACCGCGATCTAAAGTTATACTGTACCGTACTAAAGCTCATGTCATCCCATTCCAACATCATCATCATCATCATCAGCCCATTTAAGTCCCCACTGCTGGGGCACGGGCCTCCCTCAATCACATGAGGGGTAATGGCCATACTCACCACGCTTGGCAGACGGGTTGGCGAGGGTTTTGATATAAATGCAGAGTTTTCCTTCTCTGGGCGCTGATGATCATGCCAGCAGCTTTACCTTAGTCGCCTTTTACGACACCTCGGTAAGAGTGAGGGTGGCCTATTCTACTCTGCCGGGGACCACACGGCCAATTCCAACACGCAATGTTAAAAGGGTCTGGCACGAACTTTGTTCCGGGACTATTCTTAGTTCGAGATTTATAATAAGGTGGTTTATGTATATTTTGTGACCACAGTACTCGTAAATAAAAATCAATTCATTATAATAATGGACGGAGAAAGGTTCACATCACAAGGGTTGCTAATAAATTACTACAACTACTACAATTGTATATGAAAACATAATTTGAGCAATTCATTCCATAAATAAAAGCACTTATATTACAAAAAATATTAAGGGACTAGTGTTTCTTTGGGAGCTAATAATGAGGGTTTTTAACAAAAGGAAAATCCGATAGATGGCGTTATAGAGGCATCAAATCCAAATATAGTGCGACCAAGATCAGAAGGCACTTCAGTGACATTGACAGGGGGGCGTTGTAAAAAGTATTTTCTATGCAAAAATCTCAAAACAGGATTTGTTCCTCCATGAATCTCCCAATTAATAATTTTTGTGTTGTCTAAATGTGTATGTCAGTGTTTGTTTTGTTTGTTTTAGGTGGTGTTTAAAATAATAACCCTAACTCAATTAATTAAAGAGAACCAGCTCATTAATCCAATTTCTAAAGGAACGTGTCTCTTTATTCACTTGACATTGGCAGAGTTGTCTCATAAGAGCAACACCAAGCCATAGAAAAAAAAAAGGATTTGTTCCGACTTTTGCCACTTGCCAAATAACCGTGACAGGACTTTACAGTGCGACTATGATCTAAAATCATTTCCGTGACTTTAACAGGCGGCGTTGTTTCTAAGGGAAAATGTCAAAAACTCTGCTGTTTATAATATTTTGTATAGAAAATAGCATTAGCTCCAATTTTCGCCACCTGTCAACTGCAGGGCGACTATAGAAGGCACTTCATTGACTTTGACAGGGGACTTTGACAGGGCGTTGTAAAACATTTTTCTATTGGAAAATTTCAAAAACTCTGTCGTCCATACAACGCTTGTAAATGTCTTCACTTAGTACTTTTTTCCTTAGTATAGGAAATATTGTTCAGCGGTTTTCGTTAGATGGAGCTTGTAAAAATCAGATGTAGCTTTAAAAGCAAACAAGCAGATGGTTCAGCAGTTGTCTCGGTATATGTCACTATGAATTTTTACATATCGGGCTTAGTAAAGCATGTTTCCGAAACAATGACTTCAAGCCGCCTGCCCTCATTAGCAATGAAAAAGTATGAGAAATAAACCAGAGATCTAGAAGGTTTTATTATTTAGTAAATAAAACTATTTGTGATATTTATATTTAATTAATCGTCTCCCTAACTGAAGGTGGCCGTACTACATTGCCGTTGAGTATTGGTCGATTTCCTCTAGATGGCGTTAATAGCACTATCTAGCCGACTGATGCCTACTCTATGACGGTTGTATAGTAAAACAGCATTAATTTCGATTTTTGCCACGTGTAAAATAAGGGTCCCTTGCCACCAAAGATGTGCTACGTTGCTATGGATATGTTTGATATCCACGTGTTATGTAAAAATAATACCTACAGTCTGTTCTAATTATGATGTCCTTTTTGACATTTCGAAGAACGTAACTCTGCACGTTTCATTTATATCCAATTGATCGGTGTGTTTTGGAACGGGAAACAACTGCTTAATATATGTGTATCTGAAGATTACCTGAAGAATAAAGCCGATTGTATCCACCAATCTTAGTATTTGATTTAAATGATCCCAATCCAAGTTAATACATATATAACTATACTAAACATCCAATCGTCTATTTCTTTTTCAATAAAAAACAAGATTTGAAGTTTTGCAGGTCTAAAAGTGTTCATTGGACAATTTTTATTAACCTTAGTTGTTAAAAGTTAATTCGATTAAAATTGGTTACAAATCGTGAATCGATGCCGCTGAGTATCGATTTCTAAGGGTTACTTCCCTAGTACAAAACTATTAACATCTGTCAAAAAGTACTTCATAATTGGAATAGACTATAATGTAAGGTACAAACTGTGCGGATAAAGAATGGGATCAGAAATGGCGGCGCATCTATTCACTTCTCGCTCGCACACCTACGAGTGCGAGTATAGACGCAAATAGTGTGCGAGCGAGAAGTGAATAGATGCGCCGCCATTTCTGATCCCATTCTTTATCCGCACAGGTTGTATACAAAACAGCCACTGGCGTCAAATTGACAAGAGGTCGTTATCAGCACTTGGTCATCATACGAGCATGTGCTCATTACCCACGCATCGTCTCCAGTTTCTCCCGAGACTGCGTGTTGTGGAGCAGGCGCCACGAGCAGCAGGGTGCTTACACATAGGTACATAGCACAATCTATCGGATTTTCCAATTCACCCTCATTCCAACATAGTTTATTTGACACTCTTTCTAAATAGGTCGCTAGCAGCGCAAGCAACGACAGATTATTTTATTTTTACAGTCGAGTGTAAGTTATTAAAAAGTTAGTTAATGGACAATACGAAAAAAAAAAATTTGCATTTTTATACGCTTTTCGAATAAAGAAAGAGAAAAAATATGACCCATATTATTTTAGTTTTTTTTTAAACTATTTATTTTTTTAATTATTAATTAATTTGCCGGAAGTGACGTTGTCCTGAGGCTCAACGTATTGTGATGTCGGTGCTATACGTCCAATAAAAAAATTAAGTGACTTTAAGTTACTGTCACTGTCATCATTTTGCCTTGCCATTTTATGATTAGAGATTTTACTTTTTTTTGCTTTAATCAACGTGAGCAAAACCCTTATTAATTTGTCATGCCGATTGATGACGTCACAGGAGGATTTTTACATTATTTTTTTTTCTCCATTGATATCTGGCAATAAAACTATTTGAATTTTGAAATTTTGAAATTTGAAATCTGCATAAAAATTCTGAATTTATTTTTCTTAAATTTCTATGAGTCTAATCTAGAAATGGTATTTTTCATTTTGGAAAATGATTTTTTGTCGTATTGTCCATTTATGCGGACTATAGCTTTACCGCTACAAAGGCTACCTTTCCATGGTCCGTGGGACGCGGGAGTGCGCTTGTTTTTTTTTTATAAATAATAATATCCTCCAACCGATTACGGCTACGGGGGCCAATCTCAAGGATCAGCTACGTACGCAGGATATATTATAGTCAAGTGTGTGCGCATACACATGTGCACTCTCTATTTGCTTACTCTCATATTCCGATGGGACACTACTGTGACACGACCGGAGAGGGATCGGGCGCAGGAACAACAGCTTAACGTGCTTTCCGAGGCACGGGGGTACAAGACTGCCAACTTCCAGACTCCGGGCTGCCACTAAAAACTTCTTACCGACTTTGTTTACCTAAGTTTATTTTTTTTATAAGTATATCACCTGATGGTAAGCGATTGCCGCCGCCCATAGACACCCGTGACACCAGTGGAGTCACAAGTGCGCTGCCAACCTTTAAGCCCCCCTTTCCCGTGGATTTGGCCTCTGGTACCCTCACTCACGCAGCGAAACACAGCACAATGCTGCTTCACGCCGGTTTTCTGTGAGGCCATGGTATCACTCCGGTCGAGCCGGCCCATTCACGTTATTCAAAAAGTCGATTTTCTCTTTAGGACAATCAGCGGAGGGCGGAGTGTGCATAACCAATTGCAAATGTTCATCTTTGGATCTCGTAATCTACCTATATGTTTCGATTGGTCAAACACACTCCGCCCTCCACTGATTGGCCCAAAGAGAAACTTTTTAGATTGTACAAGAACATCCCCCCCTCCCCTGTGTTGTGTCCTGCGAAGGTCAAATTCGTATCGGTAAAGCTATAGATGTAAAATGTTAGGTTCCCATACATTTTGACATTTTGCATAAGTAAGTATTTTTGGTTAAAAGAGATTGTTACCACACCACGGTATGGCTCAGGGTCACTTCTGCTTGAGGAAGTCCTTGCGCTGCTGCTGCAGCTTCTGTTCCAGCAGCGTGATCTTCTCCTGGTACTTGGCCGCTTCGCGCGTCAGCGCGCCGATGGCCGAGTCCTTGCGGGCCACTGCCACCTTCACCCTGTATACAAAAATAATTGGGATTTGTAATCTCTTCAGCCAATGAACGGAGGTAACGGACGGAGGATCTCCGTCTCTCTATTAAAACTCGAGTAATGTTTGGCATTCACCTGGCTTCCTCCGGGTCCCGGTAGAAGAGGTAGACCCAAACCCTCTTATTCCCAAACATCGTTTAAAATAAGTAGTGGGATTAATACTGGGAAGTAACTTAAGAACTAGAATAAACATTACTACAAAACTAAGTTTAACGTTACTTAGTATATTAACTATAATACTCAATTTAAACCACCCGGACCCCTAGTTTAAAATGCGTACTAAAATAATAACCTCAAAATATTGATTCAGTAACACTGACAGCTTGTCTATGTGATAGTCTATTCCGTTTTACACTAAAGTTATTTGTGAGAAAGTATTAAAATATTTTTTTCAATTTAATCCCAAAACTACCTATATACCTACCTACTAAGCAATGCCTATTCGTATTACTTGGAAACCTTACATAATACAATATTTTAATTTATTGTTGCTTAAAAACATTTCTAAAATATATTTACTTCAGACAACAAAACAAGGTTATGTAAAATGAAAAAAAAAGGGTGGTATGAAATTCGAGGATTTATAATATAAATTTAAGGACTAACATTATTTAGTAATAACATAGACCAATTATATAAAATTGGTCTATGGTAATAATCATAGACTTGCTAGTTTAGGATTAAAGCAGGTATCAGAGTAGTTTTTTGTAATAAGAGGGAAAGAGATCTGGAGCCCAATTCTCGGGCTCGTGACATTTATTATCATATGTCAATATATCGCTAAAACATAGTTTTTTTGTATGGTTTTCACGTGATATCCGCCATGTTTTCAAAATATCACGAGCACGAGAATTGGGCTCCTGGCTTGACGTCGTAAGGTGATAACGTTGTAAGCATAATGGATGGATGCGAAAGACCTTGGAAATTTTCCTGGAAAGCGGACGCAGCCGGGATATAACGTTATTGATGATGGCGACTCACTTGGCATACAGCTGGTGCATCTGCTCTTCGTGCGTCTTCTTCATGTTCTGTATCTCGCCGCGCAGCTCGTCCACCCGGCCGCGCCAGCTGGCCTCGCAGCCCGCGCGGACCTCCTCCGCCCGCGCCTCCAGTTGTGTGTTTTTCTACAGGTACGATCACGTTAGAAAGAAAGAAAGAAAGAAAGAAAATATTTATTATTATAGACATCACAACACAGAACATATAGCAATTATAAACAGAACACAATTTGGTACAAACAGAAAACAAAACATAAAACAATCAAAAAAACATAAAAATAAAACAAAAGGAAAAAAAAAACCAAAACTATATTCAATCATGTCCAGACAGTGCCAAATGAATATAATGATGTGTTATGACGTCTAGTATAAATGGACCTCACTCAGCTTATGTCACAGCCCATTAAAGCGTTAATGGGGGCTATCGCGTGTGCAAATCCGCTAGATGGCGTACTGTTGGACTGAGCTCCAACATCTACAGCATTGGTTGATTAAGTAAATAATACACTTAAAAAATTCACCGTAGGGCTCAGGTGGGACTCGAACCCACAACCTTCCACAGTCCGGGTGGCTGCACTAACCATTTATGCTATCCGAACCCCTTGCTAAGACGACGAATTTTGTAAGTGCTTGAATCGTCATGAGCCGACGATAGTCTCATCAATATTGTAGGTATACTTTACAATATCCAGTGGAAACATTGTTACAAATATTTGACCACCAGTTAAGATGAAACTGCTAAACGAATATTATTGTGTTTGGTATAGCAATTCTTTGCAATTTATTCTTAAGTAAATAATACACTTAAAAAAAAATCTTAAGAATAAATTGCAAAGAATTGCTATACCAAACACAATAATATTGGTTGATTAGTTTGTCAAATTGACATTTTGACAGATTGTGACACCATTGGTGTTGCAGGTGTCCATGGGCGGCGGGAATCGCTTACCATCAGGTGATCCGTCGGCTCGTCTGCCACCTTTGTTATAAAAAAAAATCACATATAGAAATAACCAATCGTATCGTATTGTGTCATCTTCGCACTTTGTGCGGTTCGGACTTTGGGGTAAACCCTTTACCCGGGCGTTATCTCATGCCCGTCTCGGCATGGTGCTCGTTCCTCCTGGATAGGAGGCCTCCCGACATGGTGCGGCTGAGGCGGTCTTCAACCTTAGTAAGGCCTGCCTGCGGCTCTTTAAAATAAAAAACCGGTAAAATAACCAATCACATTGTATATGGACCTCAATCCTATAGTACGCCATCTAGCAGATTTTTCACACGCGATACTTATACTATCTATTAAATAACCATGCACAAATGTTGGGTCCAACGCGTACACGGAAAATTTATTCAAGCCAAAAGTGGCCACTTTTAGCGTGAATCAATGATGGCGTGATTCAATTTTTCGCGTACAAAAACGGACCCAATATTTGTGCATGGCTATAAGTGTTTGCTTAGAGGTTGTACCCCCGAAATTGTATAAAATAGATCCGGTTTAGTAGCTCAAAATTGAAATTGAATGGCGTCGCTAGTGTGCCCTACCCGTCACCTTAACAGTTGTATCCTTCTTAACGGGAGTTGCCACACTGGCGGATTCAGAGCGTTTTCAAAGCGGAGCGACGACCGCAGCGAACGCGTTGTGGCTGCGCAGTTCACGCCGCGGATTAGCAAAAAATAAATTAGCAAACAAATTAGTCCGCTTAAAAACGCTCGCAATCCGCCAGTGTGGCAACTCCCTTGAATGTATTCTACACAGGTAGAATACGCTTAAGGGATTCTCAAAAGTTGTTCTAGGTAGAATAGTCTACCTAGAACAACTTTTGCGAGTTTGTTGAACCCCCAAAACCCTCCCTCTGGCTACGCCCATGGCCCAACATGTTGTTATCGCTGTCAAAAGATGACTGAACAATAACGAAGCAAGAAGAGTTGAGAAGTTTCGCCAGTTAATAAACAAGAAGACAGTGTAATTATTGACAGCTGTATTCTTCTGTATTAAAGATGAAAAGAGTCGCCTTAGATTATTATAACATGAATAATTACCTCAACTAGAACCTTATTGCGCGTCTCCAGTTGGCTGACAGCTACTTCAAGCTCAGCACCTAAAAAGGACATATTAGATAGATAGATAGATACTCTTTATTGCACAACATACAAAACTTAAAAGCTAGGTATACAGTGATACAATGTACAATTTAGGCGGTCTTATCGCTGGGAGCGATCTCTACCAGACAACCTTCAGGTAAAGGACATTAGATAGAAGAGGGGAGGGTGGTGCAATCCTTTCGATTTTGAACATTGATTAACTAAATTTATAGTATAAATACATATAGATAATTATTTATGTATTATTATTTGATAAAATGTATGCCCCGTTGGTCTTGTGGTTTGAGTACCAGGCCGTGATCCGGGGTCCTGGTTCGATCCCCGGGTCGAGCAAAGATATGTTTCGAATTTCTCGAACATAGCTTGGGATTGTAATCACTAATCTGCATTAGGCAAGCGTGGTGATTAAGCCTAATTGCATCATAGTAGAGATGACTTGATTTCTATGATGGAGGCCTTTGCCCTGCAGTGGGACAGCAGTATATAGATGATTCTAAGATGAGAAGGATACGTACATGCGTCTTCGGCCCTGCGCACGCGCGCCTGCGCGTCCTGGTAGCGGCGCAGCGTGGCCTGCTCCGTCTCCGCCAGCTCCGCTAGCTCCGCCTCGTACTGCTCCTTGTTCCGTCTATAATTAATAAATAATAAATATTTCACATACATTGATCTGACTCCGAGATAGGTCAAAGTCAAAGTCAAAGTCAAATAATTCTTTATTTGCATAGGCTTGTACACAGCACTTACAAATCGTCATACATTTGAATGACTTAAAACTATTTATAAGTACTTACGTATAATTTACATGTTAATACATAAATATGTTGATACATAAAATATACTAAAGAAATAAATAAACATAATGCGATTCTACCACCGGCTCGGAAAGTTGTTTCTGGTCGAGAAGATCCGGCAAGAAACTCGCTACAACAATGTTGTGTCATCATCATACCAAGCCATACAGTTCAATTGTTACACAAAATAAAATAAAGGAAATATTAATAAAATAACTATTATGAGGTAAACCGAAGCAGACCAGTCCCCAAAGGTGGCACCTGTTCACAAGTATGACGTACGTGTCAGCCATCATTTCACTCAACCATATTAGAGGGAATGTAATGACCCGCCACATAGCGCCACCACCTCAGAGACATTTGAGTGAGCATGACTACTTAGGTTCCCCTCATATGTCACAAAGAGTAGTAGTTACTTAATCAGAGCAATATAAAGGTAGCTCAAGCACCTGTGTTACGGATATTAGAATCAACAGTGAGATTACAAATATATAGTTTTCTTTGGTAAATACACACTTATAATACAGAGAAAACACCCAGACCAATACAAACTGACATGTTCATGCACATAAATGTTTGTAGGTACTGTGCAGGGATCGAACCCGCAACCCTTACACCATAGGTAGCATTCACCACCAGTTCCCAACGGATGTCAAATAGAAAGAAAGAAAAAATATTTATTTGGACACAATTAAAAATTACAAGTACATTTAAATAACACCACTTAAAATTTTACAGTAGGCAAATGATTACAGGTGTACAAGTAAGTATATGTGCCCAAAATGGTATCCACTCAGCATGTGTTAGCGACTAGAATAGGAGCCGCTAACGCTGGTTTTCAGTGGAACCAGTTTAATAACTGGGCTGGGTTTATGAGGGGCTAAAGTGACATGTATTAACAAGAAGTAGACAATTTCCAATTCCAAATATGAATGGCTCATTCACAAAAAAATAGATAATAATATTAAAATATCTTAATAAGTAATCTGGTGGCATAGGTATTATACATTATAATACATTCTAATTCGTTAATTACAAACATTTGTGTGCATGAACATGTCTGTTTTTATTGGTCTGGGTGTGTTCTATGTATTATAATACAAAAGAAAATAATTAAATGTATATAATTTTAATTCCGCTATTGGTTCTCATATTCGTCACACAGGTGCTTAAGCTTCCTATCTCGGAGTCAGATCAATGTATGTGATGTTGTGAAATATTTATTATTATTTATTTTATTGCATTCATGCTGGAAGGGTTAGGTAGATAGTCTCTGGAGTCCTCGCCACCAAAGAAGTCCCGTGAAAAGCGCAGCTTGAATCGCCATCAACATTCCAATTTGAACTTTAGGTTAGTAGAAACAAGCCCCCTTATTACAAATCCCGATCTAAGAAATTTTCCGGAACTAAACTCGTCCTGGTCAATAACTGGCAAGAAGTGGCGCAGGATTGACCGAAGTGGCGATCTCTTGTTTCGGAGGCCAAGACTCTATTTGAGTCACTGAGCCAGCGAAGTAGGTAAGTAAACTCGTTCCAGCCCTTTTTAACATTGCGTGTTGGAATAAGACGGCATGAACATTAGTACGGTAATAACTTTAGATCGTGTTTTGTAATAAAGGGGAAGGAATATCAACGTTGAGTTCCGTGCAACCACCACTACCACTTTATTGCAAAACGCAATCTAAAGTAATTAGGACCGTACTAAAGCCAGTTCTAACACGAAATGTTTAAAAAGCGGCTGGAACGAATTTTGTTCCGGAACTATTCTTCGATCACTTTTTTAAGAGGATAGTGCTTTTTTATGTGATAGGTGGCAAACAAGCAGACGGATCACCGATTGCGATTGCCATGGCACATAATACCCGCAACGCCAGTGGAGTCACATGTGAGCTGCCAATGTTTTAACCTCTCCTTCCCTCCCGATTAGACCAACCACACGGCACGCTCGGCTTTGCTTTCTTTCTTATGTGATAGGTGGCAGACGAGCAGACGGATCACCTAATGGTAAGCGACATACTTACATAATAATAGCCAGAGATTTGGCCACAATCTCACCTGATGGTAAGTGATGATGTGGCCGAGGGTGGATCATGTCTGTCTAGTAACAGCCTATTCACTCTTTTCTTGAATACGTTCAGATCATATTATTCAAGTTATGGTCACCCTCACGGTCTCTCTCTCGCACTTAAGCAAACTGTTCATACTGTGTTATCTCTCTTCTTTATTTTTCGTATTGTTCAAAATTCGAAAGTACTTTATTTGCATAGGCTTATATACAGCTCTTACAAATCGTCATACATGATAAATATAAATTATAACTATGTATATTATACATGTAATTACACTTATATGTCGATAAAAAAAATATACTAAGAAATGAATAAATATAATGTGATTCTATCTTTTTTTTATTTGATTGAAATGGGGTGAGCCCTGCGTCTCATAGCCACTGCGACCAGTAGATGATCTATTGTGGCAGCCCCGTAACCTATTACAGCACCTCATGTAGCTCCAGTTCCAGGATAAACCCGAGAATGGAGCTGATGGGGGAGCTCTTGATCTCGTCTGCTGAGATCATGTGTGCTCCCAGGTGCCGGCTTCTGCAGCGGTGCAGCGCTATGCACTCGCCGAGGACGTGGATAATCGTTTCCTCGTCCTCGCGACAGAACCTGCAGATTTTGGTATCTGTAAGGCCCATGTTGTGCAGGTGCTTGTTTACTTTGCAGTGCCCTGTGAGGGTCCGAGTGAGCGCCCTAACATGTCCTCTACTCAGTTTTGTTATTTCTACAGCTCGTCTCTGATCGAACGCCTGTATCAACGCCTTAGACTGTTCTAGTCGAGGTAGTCTTTTCCAGAATTCAATGTGATTCTATCACCGGAATCGGAAAGTTGATTCTGACGAGAAGATTGTGATGTAACATACCGTAGTCGCAGCCGTGGCAGGCCCAATGATCTGGTGAAGGTCGCGGGAATCCATTGGATGCGGGCGGCACAGGACCGATCTGTGTGAGAGAACATTGGGGGAGGCCTATGTCCAGCAGTGGACGTCTATTGGCTGAAAATGATGATTATGATGATGATACCTGAGAGCCTCCTGCAGCTCCTTCCTGCCAGCCTGTGCCTCAGCATCCATACTCTCGATGGCCCGTTCGATCTCTCTGTCTCGTTCGTGCTTATGCTGCGCCCCTATCTCTGCCACTTTCCTCTTCAAGATCAGCTGCTGTTCCGCTTCGAAGTCTTTCTTATGCTGTTCGAAGCGTGCTTCTAATTCTATTTCTTTTTGTTTCAATTGTTCCTATAAAAGATATGAGTGTAAGTGGAATGAGGGTTTTTACAAAGGGAAAATTGTGAAGTCATAGTCCGTGGGATGGCCACGCATCGCCATGAATGGGCCTGCTCGACGGGAGATACACCAAAGCCTCACAAAAACCGCACAACGCTTACCATCAGGTGATCTATCTGTTCGTCTGCCACCTACCTGCCAAAATTATGAGAACCTGACGCTTGCAAAATGCCATTCATAAAATTTTCGACTTACAAAGACATTTTTTGTTGTATAAGGGATTTAACGATAAAAGTCCTTTATTTCACAAGAAAATAAAGTACAATTGGCGGACTTAATGCTATACAGCATTCTCTACCAGTCTTAGGCGATGCAGAAATATGTATGACGGCTAAATAAAATTGTATTCATAAACATACATGTGAGTAATATATAATATGACTAAATATACATACATAATTATATAATACAATAAACCTACTTAAACTGCAATTAACTTATAAAAAAAAACAGAAAAAAAACCTTACTTCGTGTTTAACTCTTTCTCTAGCAATTTCTTCTTCCATCTGCTGTCTTTTGCTTTCTAAAAGTTTTTCTTGCTCTTCTTTCCATTTCTCTGAAACAAAAGTTATTTAAGTTTAAAGTTATCTTCTCACCAAAATGGGGACTCAAAACCCGCTGACTGCGTACCCATTCCAACAGGGTCCATATTCAACAGCATTGGTTGATTCGTTCTTCATATTGATGTACCTATCACTAGACGTATGTAACTCTTTACTGAAATGACTCAGTGATCCGACTCAGCCAAATGATACATAGTTCCTAATCTCAAATCTTCGTTCCGAATGTATCATTCGACATAATTGGATCTCTATCAGAGTTGGTCAATCGGTACGCGGTAGTCACCACGCTCACTGATACGAATGATCCGAGTGAAATTATTGATCAAAGTGATCCGAATGAACTGAATGATCCGACTTTGAAGCGAAAAAGTAAGCCGTGCACTGTTTGGGGTGAATCGGTAGCCGTCTTTTTACTTAACTAAAGAGATAGGTATATACCTATCTCTTTTCCCCGCGTGTTAAATATAAAGTGTGTAAATATTTACATGGCACAGCAGAATGGGTTCGATGATTCTTAATCAATTACTCGCCCTCTGCCCTAGAATCTATCTGAGAGTCGATGTTCCAAATGATTCAAATGAAGTGTTTCACCGTTGTACCGCATCTTTGTACTGATCCAGATGCAAATGTTTCTATCTTTTGAAAGATACGTTTTTGCCAGGTCTACGTATCACGTAGGTACAAAAATAATGATTCCTTGTAGATGGACGTCCTATAGGCCACGCCATCTAGCGGATTTTTCACAGAAACGCGATAGTCTTTGTATCTTTTTTCTACTGCGCCTTCTTCTCCCGTCTTATGCACTGCTTCTCTTATTCTTGCGGAAGCAACCTATCTTTGTTAACACGTGAGGGAAGTCTCTCTACACCCTTATGTACCTATTCTTGCAAAAGGACTTAATATTGTTACGAAGGGGGAGAAACCTCTAAATTCTAAAGTTCTTATTCTTGCGAAAGGACCTAACTTTGTTAACACGACAGAGAAGTCTCTCTAAACGCTAATGTATTCTTGCGAGAGGACTTAACATTGTTAACACGACAGAGAAGTCTCTCTAAACCCTAATGTATTTTTGCGTGAGGACTTAACATTGTTAAAAAGGGAGAGAAGTTGTTTCTAAAGTATTCTTGGGAAAGGACCTAACTTTGTTTACATGAGAGAGAAGTCTCTCTTAACCCTAACGTATTCGTGAGAAAGCGAGCTAACTACGTAATCTCCCTCACCGCTGTCCGCCCGCTGCTGCCGCTCGCGGTCCTGCAGCGCGGCGGCGACGCGCTGGTTCTCGCTAACTACGGTATCTCCCTCACCGCTGTCCGCCCGCTGCTGCCGCTCGCGGTCCTGCAGCGCGGCGGCGACGCGCTCGTTCTCGCTAACTACGGTATCTCCCTCACCGCTGTCCGCCCGCTGCTGCCGCTCGCGGTCCTGCAGCGCGGCGGCGACGCGCTGGTTCTCGCTAACTACGGTATCTCCCTCACCGCTGTCCGCCCGCTGCTGCCGCTCGCGGTCCTGCAGCGCGGCGGCGACGCGCTCGTTCTCGCTAACTACGGTATCTCCCTCACCGCTGTCCGCCCGCTGCTGCCGCTCGCGGTCCTGCAGCGCGGCGGCGACGCGCTCGTTCTCGCTAACTACGGTATCTCCCTCACCGCTGTCCGCCCGCTGCTGCCGCTCGCGGTCCTGCAGCGCGGCGGCGACGCGCTCGTTCTCGCTAACTACGGTATCTCCCTCACCGCTGTCCGCCCGCTTGCTGCCGCTCGCGGTCCTGCAGCGCGGCGGCGACGCGCTCGTTCTCGCTAACTACGGTATCTCCCTCACCGCTGTCCGCCCGCTGCTGCCGCTCGCGGTCCTGCAGCGCGGCGGCGACGCGCTCGTTCTCGCTAACTACGGTATCTCCCTCACCGCTGTCCGCCCGCTGCTGCCGCTCGCGGTCCTGCAGCGCGGCGGCGACGCGCTCGTTCTCGCTAACTACGGTATCTCCCTCACCGCTGTCCGCCCGCTGCTGCCGCTCGCGGTCCTGCAGCGCGGCGGCGACGCGCTCGTTCTCGCTAACTACGGTATCTCCCTCACCGCTGTCCGCCCGTTGCTGCCGCTCGCGGTCCTGCAGCGCGGCGGCGACGCGCTCGTTCTCGCTAACTACGGTATCTCCCTCACCGCTGTCCGCCCGCTGCTGCCGCTCGCGGTCCTGCAGCGCGGCGGCGACGCGCTCGTTCTCGCTAACTACGGTATCTCCCTCACCGCTGTCCGCCCGCTGCTGCCGCTCGCGGTCCTGCAGCGCGGCGGCGACGCGCTGGTTCTCGCTAACTACGGTATCTCCCTCACCGCTGTCCGCCCGCTGCTGCCGCTCGCGGTCCTGCAGCGCGGCGGCGACGCGCTCGTTCTCGCTAACTACGGTATCTCCCTCACCGCTGTCCGCCCGCTGCTGCCGCTCGCGGTCCTGCAGCGCGGCGGCGACGCGCTGGTTCTCGCTAACTACTGGTATCTCCCTCACCGCTGTCCGCCCGCTGCTGCCGCTCGCGGTCCTGCAGCGCGGCGGCGACGCGCTCGGTTCTCGCTAACTACGGTATCTCCCTCACCGCTGTCCGCCCGCTGCTGCCGCTCGCGGTCCTGCAGCGCGGCGGCGACGCGCTCGTTCTCGCTAACTACGGTATCTCCCTCACCGCTGTCCGCCCGCTGCTGCCGCTCGCGGTCCTGCAGCGCGGCGGCGACGCGCTCGGTTCTCGCTAACTACGGTATCTCCCTCACCGCTGTCCGCCCGCTGCTGCCGCTCGCGGTCCTGCAGCGCGGCGGCGACGCGCTCGTTCTCGGCGCGCATGTCGCCCACCAGCCGCGTGCGCTGCTCCTGGTACGTCAGCTCCAGCTCCAGGATCTGCTTCTCCATTCTGAAACAGGTCAAGTCGAGCGTCATTCGAGGATAGATCGCGATTTGTTTAATATTTTGCTAGCGACGGTGTGGAAGTGGGTGATCAGAGCGATGTAATTATAATTTATCAAGACGGGAATTAACACGATATTTATTATGTGATACAAAATTGTGTACTCACATATTTAGCATACCAAGTAGGTGCCCACGATACAGGGTCTACCTAGTGTGGGACCTACAGGTTAGATCTCCTCTATTGTTACATCTAGTTTTCAACCTGTTATGTAAAGTTTATGTATATTGTCTTGTAACAAATTATTGTTACAAGACAATAATTTGTTACAAGACAGGTTACAATAATTTGTTACGAGGATGGATTTAAAATATCATCGAAATGGAATCCAGTAATTAACAAGTCCAAACCCCGTGCTAGGCCGTTACTAACGCAAACAAACACCGATACTGTTAGTGTAGTGTGTCGGAGTAGCTTCACTGACAATTCATCTAGCGGCGAATTGATATCAAAAAATGTGAGGGTGTCCGAAGATTCACAGCCCGGCCCCAGCAGACGACGGCGTGCTTCGCCAGTCCGCTCGTGACCACGGCTGCTGTAACGTAGCCGAAACGTCGAACCAAATATGTGAGTACACAATGTTGTATCACATAATAAATATCGTGTTAATTCCCGTCTCGATAAATTATAGTTATAATGCAACGCGATAATCTAAAAAACTAGTTATCAGGGCGATGTAGCTTAGTAAATATTCTTAAAAACAGATACCATCGTGCGCTTATGCATACGGGAGGTGAATATTAGGTTCAAAATCGAACATGCACCTTTAGATTTTTCAATGTGCGTATTTTTTACCTTTAGCTCGGCGGTGAGAGAAAACATAGTGAGGAAACCTGCACTTTTCGGATAGTTACGAACATTTAGCGTAGTGGTTTGTGCGCCGGTTGAGACGCAAGGGTCGCGGGTTCGATTGCCGCATCCGGTCAGGGTGTTTGTGGTATCTTCGTTGTTCCTGGTTTCCATTGTACAAAGAAAAACCTTAGTTTGAGACTTGGACAATGTATATGATTGTCTCAATTGGTAAGTCAATTCTTTTCTTCTTTTAATAGGAAAATTCTTTTGAGGGTCCAGAGGTGATACGTTTTTCGACTACGACTGGGCTCCCCCCAGTCGTAGTCTAAAAACTCGATTCATCTTTCATCTACGATGGGGGATGTCTTTTGACGACAAGTTCTTTTAGATAAGTACCTGGTGAGGATTTGAGGGCCCCTCAACTAACCTTTTTTTTTGTCGCTATGAAAAATGCTTGCCTTATGCATACCCGAGATAGCGGGGGCCATCAGGGGTTATGTCGGGCTCTCCTCTAGGTATTCGCCCAGAGACATACCGACTAAATAACACAGCGACGTTCCTTCGTCGCGCAATTGGAAAAAGATTATGAGTATCCGGCAAAACCTTGGACTACCACGACCTTCCCCGGGCGGATACCCACCCAAATGGCAGGCCGGGACATTGGTAGGGCTCTGTTTAGTGCCAGCACTGGTGCCCCCGCACTAATTGCTGACTGATCCCCAACTAACCTTTTTTTTCCAGGGGAAATCATCATGGCCGTCACATTGCTACATGTAGGGAACAAGGTGGTATGTGGGACTCAAACCCTAACTAAAACCCCTGGGGTGTCCATCTCCGCGCAATCGCGGTCGGAAACCCCACAGCCGGAACTAGACCGTACCGCTAATCGCGCTCGCCGCTTCACCCCTATCTGGCGCAATAAAGCCCTTCAACGCTGTACGACCTACCAGGACACCCAGTAATGTCGTCCCCCGCGGAGTCGTATGCTGAGCAAGCCACTCCCCAGCAGCACGCTCACGTACTCCGAAAGCCCGTTTAGTCGCCTCTTACGACAAGCCGGGAAAACCTTGGCAATATTCTTAAACGCCCCTAGCCACAGGGCGTAGAGCAGTCCCACTAAGACGCACCATAGGGACGGCCCCTGCGACGTCTTCTCCGACGCGAGGGATTTGAATGCTCGCGTTAACGCTCAGCTTCCTCTTTTTGGAGCATGACATGCTCACAGAAAGAAGAAACCGCCTCCCAGGCGACCCTGTTCTCGACCATACTGCTTATAACAGCTGGCAGGGACAGGTCCAATCCGACGGTGGCGCAAAGATCTCTCCAATCCGCGGTCCAAGCGGGATATACCGCGAGCGTATGCTCCGCCGTGTGGTCTCAGGCAGAGTAGAATAGGCCACCCTCACTCCGCCGTGTGGTCTCCGGCAGAGTAGAATAGGCCACCCTCACTCCGCCGTGTGGTCTCCGGCAGAGTCAAATAGGCCACCCTCACTTTTACCGAGGTGTCGTAAAAGGCGACTAAGGTAAAGCTGCTGGCATTATCATCAGCACCCAGAGAAGGAAAACTCTGCATTTATATCAAAACCCTCGCCAACCCGTCTGCCAAACGTGGTGAGTATGGCAATTACCCCTCATGTGATTGAGGGAGGCCCGTGCCCCAGCAGTGGGGACTTAAATGGGCTGATGATGATGATGATGATGTATGCTCAGCTGAGTCATTCGCAGCGTCACAGTGGTGACAGGCAGCGTTTGGCTCTCTCCCTATCCGGCAGCCCTTAACTAACCTAACCTAACCCCTAGGTGGCTATGCTACTGTGTAAGTACCTGGAGCTGGCCAACTGGCGTTCCTTCACCAGCGCGGCCTCCTTCTCCGCCTCGAGGGTGAGTCGCAGCTGCTGCAGCTCCGCGGCGTGCCTCGCTTGAGCGCGCCCGCTCTGCTCCGCGTGGAGCATCTTCAGGTCGGAGACTTCCTTCTGTTGGCGCTCCGCCATCTCGCGGAGTTCGCCCTCCAGACCTTTCACTGTTAACTCCTGGGGATTAAAACAATGGATTCTAGATATTTTTTGGGATGATAAACTTGGTTGCTAGCACGTGTGAAAATCCATTTCATCGAATTGTCCATATAACCGTGGAGAATCCTCACTTCGGTATGTGCCATTTTCGGGAGTGTGAAAGAGATCTAACCGGCCCTGACGCAGATTCTACACGGGTGCGGTAGAGAAAATACGTCGCCGGCACGTCATCGTCACTCCAGTACTAACGGCTTCGTGCGGTTTTTCAAATATGGCTTTCTATGAAACGGCACCACAGTTTTATGAACGACACAGTCTGTTAAAGGTGCATGTCTATGTACAAAGTACTGTGTACGCCATCCAGCGTATTTGTTACACGCAATATCCGACGAGACAAAGACGATTATAGTTTTACCAATTTTATAAGTTACACCAATAAACCTGCGTAGAAGTCTTATTTTCGAAAACAGCGGCAAAATCTTAACCAATCACATCGCTCCATTTACGCGCGCCAAAAATTACAATTCCTTATTGGTTGATGCGTCAGCGCCATGTTCGGTGCGAGTGCGGTTAAGAGAGAGATAGCATTCCTCTCTGCATTTATTGTATTTAATCTTAACGTAACGTAATAAAGTCTGTATATCAACTGCTTGCGCGATCGTATTCAATCGGATTTAACTTGCTCTTCTGCGTAGACGAATTTTGCCGATGTAACTTATAAACGTGGTATAACTGTACTTATGAATATAAGTACAGTTGATGGCGCTATGTGAACTTTAACAGACGTTTCAACACAAACGGGAGGCCGCCTCTCCCAGAGGAGTATGAACAGCGCGCCACGAAGGCGCGAGATGCAGCCCGGGTAATGGGTTTACCCCGAAACCCGAACCGCACCAAGTGCCATGATGACAGTAGTAGACGTTTTAAATACATCAGTTACTGCGAACCTTTATTTTCTCTGCTTTTTGGCGCACCCAACGCTGCCTGGCAACCTGAAAAATAAATTGTCACATGTTGCGGTGATTGTGGATGATGGGCGTGAAGCGAGCATATATGAAACTGCGGTGGACTGTGTTTGGGATTGGGAGTACCTATAGTATGCCCATTCAAAGTAAATTAGCCATTCAGTTGCGATATGATACAAGAAATAAATAAAATTATAAATAAATATTTCACAACATCACATACATTGATCTGACTGTAGCTCAAGCACATGTATTACGGAAATCAGAACCAACAGCGGAATTAAAAATATATACATTTAATACTTTTCTTTTGTAAATACATACTTATAATACATAGATAACACCCAGACCGATACAAACAGACATGTTCATGCACACAAATGTTTGTACTGTGCGGGGATCGAACCCGTAACTCTTGCACCAGAGGCAGCGTTCGCTACCACTAATCCAAACGGGTTGTCAAAAAGAAAAAAAAACTACCTATTCAAAAAAAAATAAAGGTCTTTTTTTCATTCCACATCATGCTTTAATTGCTAAGTAATGTTAAAACTGAAGAAGTTAAAAATAACTTAATACTTATTTTTTAATCATGATTCATGAATACATGGATGAATACTATTGGTTTATATAATTTGTACTATATGTATAATTCATGTTTGTACCCTTGGATTATATAGTATATAATCAAAGTTTGTCAAACGCAGGTTCGACGACTTCCAGCCTCCCGAACAAGCCGGATTTCGAAAAGGCTTTAGCACTATAGACCACATACATACGCTGCGGCAGGTTATACAGAAGACCGAACCTGCCATTATGCTTAGCGTTTGTGGACTATGAGAAAGCCTTCGACTCTGTCGAGACCTGGGCCGTGCTACAGTCTATCCAAAGGTGCCGATTAGACTACCGATACATACAAGTGTTGCAGTCATTGTACGGAAACGCCACAATGTCAGACCGTCTTCAGGACCAGGAATCAAAACCCATTCCTCTCCAGCGAGGTGTGAGACAGGGTGACGTTATATCGCCGAAACTGTTTACCACTCTGTTGGAGGACGTGTTTAAACTTCTGGACTGGGATGGACTTGGCATCAATATAAATGGTGAGTAAATGACGCACCTTCGATTCGCTGATGATATCGTAGTCATGGCTGAGACCTTGGAAGACCTTGGCACAATGCTTGACGACCTCAGTAGAGTCTCCCAACAAGTGGGTCTGAAAATGAACATGGACAAGACGAAAATCATGTCGAATTCCCATGTCTTACCCACTCTGGTAAAGGTTGGAAGCTCTGCACTGGAAGTTGTAGACGAGTACATCTACCTCGGACAAAAAGTCCAGCTTGGTAAGTCCAACTTCCAGAAAGAGGTCGATCGACGAATCCAACTCGGCTGGGCAGCGTTCGGGAAGCTACGCAGCATATTTTCGGCCCACCTACCGCAGTGTCTCAAGACGAAAGTCTTCAATGCGTGTGTGTTGCCAGTGATGACATACGGAACCGTAACGTGGCCGCTTACAATGTGCCCATTAAGGAGGCTCAAAGTCACTCAGAGAGCAATGGAGAGAGCTATGCTCGGAGTCTCCCAGCGTGATCGTATCAGAAATGATGAGATCCGCAGGAGAACTAAGGTTACAGACATAGCCCAAAGGATTGCATGCCTCAAGTGGGAATGGGCAGGGCACATAGCGAGGAGAACAGACGGCCGTTGGGGCGGAAAGGTCCTCGAGTGGAGGCCACGTACAGGAAGTTGCAGCCGTGGCAGGCCCTCCACAAGGTGGACCGACGATCTGGTGAAGATCGCGGGAATCCATTGGATGCGGGCGGCACAGGACCGATCTGTGTGGAGAACATTGGGGGAGGCCTATGTCCAGCAGTAGACGTCTATTGGCTGAAATGATGATGATGATGATGAATCAAAGTTTGTACCGCTCCATCTGCGCAAAGTGTTTCCACCGCTTCTCCAACGCGCGTCGCCGCTGTTCTGAATGGTGATGAAGATCGAAAACCGAGAGAAAAGAAGAAGACCGAGGTTTGCAAGGCCCCGTAAGGGGTCGGGAGTGACAGTTCTGGTTTTTTGGCGCGATGTAATCGACACCTAGCACTATCTATTGGTATATAATGCAACTAATGTCCAGAAGCGAAGTAAGGGCGGGCCACTAGTTATAAATAAAGTTGATGATAGTGTACCTGTTGAGCGGCGGCCATTTTGTCGTGTTGGTTGCGAAGCTCCAGCTTGTATCGCTCCTCCAGCGCCTGCGCAGAGCGCTTCCAACGCTCCTCCAGCGCGCGCCGCTCGTCAACCAGCTGTTCTATGCGGTGGTTTAGTGTCTTCTTGTCGTTTATCAGCTGGAAGTTTAAGAAGGTAAAGTTTAATAGTATCCTCCAACCGATTACGGCTACGGAGGCCGATCGTAACGATCAGCCACGTACGCACGATATATTATAATGTGTGCGCAAACACAGGTGCACTCTCTATTCCCTTACCATCATATTCCGATGGGACCCCAGCGTGACACGACCGAAGAGGGATCTGGTGCAGGAACGTGCTTTCCGAGGCACAGACCGCTAACTTCCAGTCTCCGGGCTAACACTAAGAATTTCTTACCGAAAACATACTTAGGCACAATTTTTTTGGCCCGACCCGAGGATCGAACCCGGAACCTCTTGCTTAAAAGTGCCACTTACTAACCACTGCGCCACAGAGGCAGTCTGTATGTAAGAATAAAAATAAGAAAGCATTTATTCAGTGTTACAAGACATTACAAAAGACGGAATAATCAAGTAATAAAAATGGTACAAACAGGTACGTGTGTCAGTGAGGTAAAGTTTGATAAAAGGGTTATGACACCCTCTATTATGAGGCCGGCCAAACTATCACAAGGGTCAGGGCAATAAAGACGTCGTAAGGTCCATAAGTTTGTATGATTTTGCAATAACGCTTTGCACCACCAGGTGTTAATAGTGGCATAGGTGCTGTGGCTAGTGTCTAAAGGTAGCCACCAACCAGTTGGCAATCAGGTACACACACAACACATGCTTATTTTCACGCTTAAAGCATGCTACTTTTGAGTAAGTGCTACTTAGTAACATTTGTGGACGGGCGTGCTGAGCATGTTCAAAAATCGCACGGTCGATTTTAAGCATGCTACCTGTAGGGGGGTGGAATGGGGAATGTGGCGGACTGCTTTAACATGTGTAAACAGGTTTGCTTATGTTTAAGCATGCTAATAGATAGCTAATAGCATGCTTATTGATAGCAATGGACAACATTTCAAAATTGCTAAGCTCTGAAACAAAAAATACCAATTCTTTGTTTACTTTTCCGCTGCTAGAATATATATTTATTCATTTTTTATATTGCTTATTTACTGAGAAAAAAATTAAAAACTAAAAAACGTAAGATGACCTCATCGGACGGCAGAATGTAAAATATTTCTTTGCTTAGCACATTATAGTTTTAAATTTACGAAATGCCAAACCCATGACATGTAACTGTAAAAAAAAGACAACTTGTCAACGTTGAATGTATGAATGACGTTGACAATGTTGACACTAGTATTATTTACCTTTGACAGTAGTACCTTTTTTTTATCAAAACAATGATAAGCAAAGGAATATCGCTGTATTCAGCCGTCCGATGACGTCATTTGGCGTTTACGTCTATTTAGAATAAAAAGAATTTCAATAATTATTTTATGCATGAAAATGGAAAAAATTTGAAAAAAGAAAAAATATGGGTCTGTTCATTTTATGTCTATTTTCATATAAAAAAACAATATGGACATGTTAAAAATATGAAATGTTGTCCATTGTGGACAGTTCATTAAGCATGCTCATATTTGGCATGCTTTTGAAGCATGCTTCAAATGAGCATGTGTAACAACTTTTAGCTTAATTCTAGGGTGAATTTATGTAGAATGAGGAGAATATTTACCTGATCAATAAAATTCTGATGGCGCTTTATGGTCTCCTCGCATTCCTGCTTCACCTTTGTAATGTTCCGTATCGACTGCTTCTCCAAGTTACTCACTTTCGCAATCATCTGAAACATAATATCAAACATAATGTATTTAGAAATTTTCGTAAGCTTAACTTTTTATCCCTTAGGCTTCCTGAAGTATATCGAACAACCACACCCTGACAACTAGTGAACAGGCTGGTTTGTGCAATGGACAACATTTCAAAATTGCTAAGCTCTGAAACAAAAAATACCAATTCTTTGTTTACTTTTCCGCTGCTCGAATATATATTTATTAATTTTTTATATTGCTTATTTACTGAGAAAAAAATTAAAAACTAAAAAACGTAAGATGACCTCATCGGACGGCAGAATGTAAAATATTTCTTTGCTTAGCACATTATAGTTTTAAATTTACGAAATGCCAAACCCATGACATGTAACTGTAAAAAAAAGACAACTTGTCAACGTTGAATGTATGAATGACGTTGACAATGTTGACACTAGTATTATTTACCTTTGACAGTAGTACCTTTTTTTTATCAAAACAATGATAAGCAAAGGAATATCGCTGTATTCAGCCGTCCGATGACGTCATTTGGCGTTTACGTCTATTTAGAATAAAAAGAATTTCAATAATTATTTTATGCATGAAAATGGAAAAAATTTGAAAAAAGAAAAAATATGGGTCTGTTCATTTTATGTCTATTTTCATATAAAAAAACAATATGGACATGTTAAAAATATGAAATGTTGTCCATTGTGGACAGTTCATTAAGCATGCTCATATTTGGCATGCTTTTGAAGCATGCTTCAAATGAGCATGTGTAACAACTTTTAGCTTAATTCCAGGGTGAATTTATGTAGAATGAGGAGAATATTTACCTGATCAATAAAATTCTGATGGCGCTTTATGGTCTCCTCGCATTCCTGCTTCACCTTTGTAATGTTCCGTATCGACTGCTTCTCCAAGTTACTCACTTTCGCAATCATCTGAAACATGATATCAAACATAATGTATTTAGAAATTTTCGTAAGCTTAACTTTTTATCCCTTAGGCTTCCTGAAGTAGATCGAACAACCACACCCTGACAACTAGTGAACAGGCTAGTTTGTGCACTTTCAGTTGCGGGTCTTCTTGGGACGTTCTTCTTTGGACGCTTCTTCTTTGGACACTTCTTCTTAGCCTGGCTCCTTCTTCCTCCGAGCCTGCTTTCTACTCATAAAAGACACTTCGTGCTGCCGTCGCCTTGACCATCTTAGCCGAGCCGTGTCGTCCCGTCTCTTCCCTGGACCCACCTGGAAGTGGACCTGTACCTGCCGCGGCGCCCTTCTGTGCCCAGGGGAATCTTAGCTCATAAGGGGACTAAATAGTGTGTACTCAATCAGAATCTACTTTCTCCCTCTTGTGGAATATAGTTTGTTGGTGAAACAACCATTTTTTATTTCACCCCCCAATAACCACAAATCCCAATAACGTTTCAAAGCGGATCATTGATTTACCTGTTCTTTATGGTTGGTGAGGCTCTCCTGCAGCAGAGCGATGCAGCACGACCGCTCCTCGAGCTGCAAAGATGCCGTCACTAGTCGCTGGGCCAGTTCTGTCTGTGGCAACTTCAGTAGCCCCTCCAATCTAGAATACGGTAGATGAAATTAGACTTAGCCCTACCTACCTAATGTCTTTGGACCTTTTTTATGACAGGTGGCAGACGACCAGACGGATCACCCAATGGTAAGCGATTGCCGCCGCCCATGGACACCCGTAACACCAGAGTGGAGTTATAAGTGCGCTGCCAAACATTAAACTCCCCTTTCCCCCAGATTGGGCCTCCGGTACCTTTACTCACGCAGCGAAACACAGCACAGTGCTGCTTCACGCCGGTTTTCTGTGAGGCCGCGATATCAGTCCGGTCGAGCCGGCCCATTCATGCCGAAGCGTGGCTCTCCCACGGTTAAAGTCTCCTATCTATCACAATTTGTACAAATCAAAAGAAATCAAATGCAGAAGTCATTATGCAAGATCATATGAAAGATTTATTATCTTCGGTAATTGGTCCCTGCTTTCTCTCGATCCGACCGTACAGACTGTACAATCGCGGTACCTAAATGAGCAAAAAATTACTTACTTCGGAACTGACGTCGGAGTATTATTGGTAACTACAGATAAAGCATCACTTGCGCTTTGCTCAACCTTCTCCAGGAATTCAAATATTTCCCTGAAAATAAAGTATTTAAGTCAAAGTTGCCAATAACTTTCTCAAAAAAAAATACTGGATCTTTTTTAAACTTACATGAAGTGATCTTTTGGTGTAGTATTTTCGTCGTCTTTCTTAGGTTCGGGAGCTGGGGTTGATTCAACAGTAGACACAGACCTGACGGGATTATCACCATAACTCTCAATTTCCTTTAACATGGAGTAAATATCAAACACCGTTGAGTTAGAGTTAAGTTCTTTAGATTTTGTCGAATCTTTGACTTCTTTATCTTGAGTCACGACTGTGGTTGGAGGTGTGACTTCCTTTGCCACTTTTTCTTCTTTAGAATTAGTGCCAATTTCAACTGGAGGTTCACCAGGAGACTGAAGTTCTTCTATGTCAAGCATCCTTGGCGAAGAAACTGATAAAGACATCCAAGAATCTATATCTTTATCATTTTGAACGCCCTCTATCCTGGCGCTCATTGGAGCACGAGTTGCTGTGCTATACACATTCTTCTGAGTCTGATTCCTTATATTGCAAGGTATTGTAGTCTTGCTATTGCTATTTTTAGGAGACCTGTTATTCCAGTTTTGTTTTACTCCAGCAGAGTTTCCTTCAAATCTAGTACTATTATTACTTGAACCTACATTAGTTTGCTTTTTGTTATCAAACTTATTTAGAGTTTTCGGCAAAAAGTCCTTATTGTAATCACCTTCTTTCACTTTCAGATAATTTTGAATTAATTCTTTAGTTGAAATTTTCGAAACGTCCCGCTTACTGTTTTCCAATGCATTGTTGTTAACTTTAGGTGTCTCAGACAAACTGGAACTTTCTTGAGAGATTTCACCAGAATCCTTTTTATCGTCTTCGAAGGGTCCAGAGTTTTGTTCAAACATTCTATCAATGTTGAGTGGAGTGGGGGACACAGCATCGGTTTTGATATCTTTTAGAGTAAGCTCATGAAGATTATTGATAGCTTCTAACTCTCTCTTATAGTCCTCAATTACTTTGGACGTGTAGGCTTTAGTAGTACTGTTGACTAGATATGATGGATATTCCAAGTCATCTTTTACGTTTTTCCTCTCACTGCTGCCAGCAGCATCGCTAGTTCCAGGTATGTTATCAGGCGCATTTTTAGTGGGAGTATTTTGAGGAGGCACAGCTATGTGACCCTCTTTCTTTATGAAAAAATCCTTATACAATAAACGGCTATGGTTGAGAGGTTCAGTCCACTTTTTATCTAATGGAAAAGTCTTATGATAATATTTATCATTACTACACGTTGATACACTGTCCAAGCTCTTGGGTTGATCTTCGATTTTTGCATGAGAGCTTGATTTTTTCAGAATCAAGGAAGAAGAATGTGGAAGGGAGTAATTTGGTCTGAAAGCTTTTTCATCATTTGCGCCACTATCAGGGTAGCCGGAGTCTTTAGAGGAGGAATCGGTATGAACGACAGTACTGGACATTTTAACTTTATATGATTCAATGTTATTGGTGCGGAAATCATCATAGAAACTATTGTAAGTTCGCGTTTCGCACATGAAATTCTGCGTTTTAGGGTATTCATCATCTTTTAAAGCAACCACATAGGTATTACGTCCAGTCAGGTCCCCATCAAGATTTATATTTTTTGCATTGTTAGCGTCATTTAAAGAGTGTTCAGGGGAAAGGCTTGATAGATTATGTGACGGTACACTTTCGAGATCTTGTGTAGATTCTTCTTCTACCAGAGACAACTGCTGCTTTGTCAGTGTAAGTCTTCGAGAATATGTGTCAATAGCTTGTTCCACTTCTGCCTGTATATTAGGGTTTCCAAAAGACACGCGACCCTCTAAAGAATCTTCGCCTTTCTTATCTGAATCTAATGGAATGAAATACGATTCATAAGAGCGCGTTTTGAAAGAAGGTGACAGACTTCTTCCTCCATACGCATCTTTATTCTTGCTCGGTGAAGAAGGTCTCGGTGGTCGTTCAGTAATCTTAATCTCTAAGTCGTAATCCTGGCTTGGCCTCTCTCCATAAACATGATCCATATGTTTTTTCCCACGTTTGGCTATATTTCTGTATTTCAATATATTCTTTGCACTAGGACTTTTAATTTTAGGTCCTGTTTGTGCTTTCGCTTTGATTTTTGTGCCTAAACTAATGAAAGTGTCTTCAGAGCCATAGTCCGAAGCATTACTACAGATGTCCTTATCTCGTTTATTAACAAACTCGTTATTTGGAGAGTCACCCAGCAGTTCTGCCGTGGGTGGCACCACTTTTACGCTAGTAGGTGAATCTAAAAACAAAATTAAAGTAAAGAATTAAAACAAATGCATGTGGTAATGAATTTACTTTTTAATAATATAAGCTAACTTTCTTGTTATACAATTCGGTATTTTTATTATTATTATTTGATAGAAATGCCCTGCGTCTCATAGCCACTGCGACCAGTAGATGATCTATTGTGGCAGCCCCGATACAATTCGGTAACTGTTTTTTTTATTTTAGAGGCGAACAAGCAACCTGTTCACCTGATGGTAAACTATCACTGCCGCCCATGAACATCTGTAGAGAGAGCGCTCTCTCTTCAGTCCAGTAGCAATCGCTATTGCTGATGCATTGTCGGAATTTATTATTGGAAGTATAGCCAAGTTTTAAATAAATACCTTTGTATATGACTGAAAGTTCAATCAAATAATTGGCTGGTCAAAAGATGTAGAAGAATATAATTTATGGATACTTTACTGTTATAAGACTGAAGTAATTCAGCACTAAATGTCTTCAAAAAGCTTCGGGTGGATGGTGCTCGCTCCTTAGCGTCTGCTGAAAATGGTCTCTTGTACTTCTCTGGTATATCCTGGTAGGAGATAAGAAAAGGCTACTAGTAATAAGATAATTAAACCAACATACAGGCAAACATAGAACCTCCTATATTTGAAATCCTTAAAAAGATAGCATGTCAGACTATGTATTTAAAATTAATTTTCATGTAATTAGAACAAGTCATAAACGCAGTATAAATTAATAACTTACATTAATACTACATCTCATAAAATTCTATATGGAGATAGGTACCATAACAGACTTTCAGCTTTAGTAAACAAAAAATTTAATGAGATTAGGTTAATAAATACTTGCTTACAATATTCGCTCATAAAATGGATGTGATTAAACAAGATTACTATCTCACTGGCAGAGATCGAGAATTGATTTAATAAATTGATGAATAAATTAATAAATTACCGGCGTAAAACAAGAATTCTGCAACGCCGACCGCGGCCTATTGCGTATGTTTTTCTTGTCGTCTTTCTTCTTGTTTCGGTACGTGAGATTCACCGGCGAGCCTAGCAGCCGCAAATTGTTGTTTTCCTTCGACATTTCACACTCATTCCAGCCACAAAACCAAAAAGAAGTGTCGAATCTAAAATACTGAGTGACATTAGCACTATCCGATTGTTTGTTTGTTGATATTTTACATTTGTTGCTAGGCGACGACTTTGTACTGCACAATCAAGTATGATCTTTTTTGAACAATTTTGAATTATTCAAAGATAATATGTAGGTGCATCAATTCCATTTAATTTAATATTAATAAATTTAGGAATTTAAAAAAAAAGATTAAATGTACATTTTAAATTATCTGAATGTAAAGAGGATAACCGGAAGTAGCCACGACCGATTGTCTGCTGTCAAAAAAATGTTATCACATTTAACCAGAAACTACCAAAATGGTAGAATTTTTATAAGATTTGGGTTTGAAGGAAAACGAATGTACTAGAACGGATCATAATTTTGAATGATTTATTATTTTAGGTAAGGCTGAAAAAAAAATCTACTGACACCAACTTATGATTATGATTTTCAGACATTTATTTAATTTGTGTAAATAGGGAATGGAACTATTTCAACGATTGAGATAAAACAAAACGCAATAAAGCAATGACGTCATCGATAAAAATAAAACCGGTTCATGTATCAGCCGCATAACTACGTATTCCTCTCCTCGACTTTGAGAATCGTCGTCCCTGCAAGCTCTATCTAGTCGAACCTTGAAGGTATTTCGATCGTGTCGTGTTTGACGCAGTGTGTCGCGCCGGTTCCCAAGTTTTGTGGAATTTTTCCTCAGTGCGTATTGGAATATCAATAGTGAATATTATTGCCGGCAAACAGTTTTGTGATTTATCTGTGCACCGATTTTAATTTTAGCTCATCAAAATGTTCAGTGGAATCGCAGGTAAGGGTACATTTTTTATTTTTTAATAAATGCTACCAAGGACGAAGATGTATTGGAATAACTTATGTGTAAGTAACTAACTAAGCTTAAAGTAGATACCTACATAATTATGTACGTTGATTATTGTATATTTACACCATAAAATTAATTTCGAGTAGGTATAGTTTTTGAAGTAGGTATATACCTATTATCATCCTAATAATTTTAAGTAGACCAGTAGGTATGTAATGTAGTTAAGTAGGTGCCTAGTCTAGTTACGTTTTACTATTTTAGTACCGACCAATTTAAAATTAGCACATTAGAATTGCACCAGCCTTAGAAACAGTAGTTTTTTTCCTCATTACTTTTTAGTATTACTTATAGGTATTTTAACGCGTGAAAAGGTAAACAAAGACAACCTCACAATCATTATTATGAACTAAAACTGATCGGAGGTCACACGTCTGCGCAATTCATATCGCTGTACCCTGGCGTGAATTTTTATGATTAATTAATCATCACAAATGACCTAATCCAATTAAAATATAGTCATCATTGGAGATCTCATGCCGAACACGCAAAGCAGTTTTCATCCGACGCGAAGGACTTAACGGTTAGACTGAAGGCGGCGCCAGATTTATGTAAATTGCTGACAGAATGCAGTTGTTGACTATTACTAGATAATATAAAGCCACGGAATTTGCGCATTTTGGACATCTACATTTAAATATCTACGTAAGTGTACGATTTTTGTGTTTCTCATATAATCAATGTTTACAGGCGATCGATTCTTATTCCGATAAAAATCTTATTTAAAGAAGAAGAAAAATATTTATTTGGAGCACATAAACTTAAGACTAATATTAACATAGTAGATAACTTAAATGCTATCAAAATGGTCACCACTCGGCATTGTGTCACTGCTTGACATTCACAAGTGTTCTGTATGGACCTAAATTGAATAAACATTTTTTTAATTTTCTTCGAAAGCAATGACGCTCGTATTCTGTGGCACCAGGCAAAGTGAGGACGATACTCTTGATTATTTACGTTATATTTAAAAATCAAAAAGTATATAACAAATTACAATAAAAACTAGTTTATTGATCTTAGACTTTGAGATACCTATCGATATGGTAGGTAGGGTAGGTAACCTCTACCTGAGATACCTGGAGATACCTACCAATATAATGGTAGGTAAGGTACCCTCTGTAACAGTCAGGGGCAATATATTGACCCATGTTTCGGTCGGTATCATGTGACGTGCGAGCTAAGAGATTTTGTATACTGTATCTAAAATGTTACTTTTACTGCGCAAGTCATGTGTGTGTAACCAAAACTTGGGAGAACTGATATGCTCCGACCTGTATTTATTTTCTCGGCCTTTCAGATATTTTCGTATAAGGTATCGGAAGATTTTTGGATCATTCGGAAGGCGGCAGGCCTGAACCAATAAAATGGGAACATCTAGACCTACATGCAATCAGCATGTTTGTATGAAAATTAGGTTTTGAGTCCGAATTCTTCCTTGTGAGTTTATTTATTTCACTAATAAACATAAGCTTGAAAACTAGGTAAGTTTATCTAATTGAAATTCATGGTACAAATTATCCAGTGGCAGTTTCACTAGATGCGATCTCTTACAGAAGACAACCTTAAAGTAATTACTATTTTGCTACTAAGTCAAAAAAATCGAACTTCAATAACTTTATTGAGGATCAACTTAGAATGACTGTAGGTTTTATCGTAGTTGTATTCTTGCATTGTCCAATAAAGAAAACCTACTTTATATCGTCGATCTAATTCTAATAGGACTTATCTCTATTTTTATCATTGAACTTCTGGAGCCCAATTCTCGGGTTGGTGATATTTTGAAAACATGGAGGATATCACCTAAAATCCATACAAAAAACTGTGTTTTAGTGATATATGTCGTATGAAAATAAATGTCACGAGCCCGAGAATTGGGCTCCTGGAGCACAACTCTCAGGATTTTCGATATGAAAAAACATGGCGTCTGTCACATGCAATTCATACACAAAAAAACTATGTTTTAGTGATATACAATTCTCGGGCTCAGGGCATTTATCATTATACGAATATGATAACAAATGCCATGAGCCCGAGAATCGGGCTCCAGGAGCCCAATGTTAAAAAATAAGTGCTAAGGTTTTTTGATTTGTAAGAGCTTTGTACAAGCCTATGGAAATAAAGAATATTTGATTTTGACTTTTTGTAAAGTAGGTATCGCGTATGCAGGTCTAGACTTAGTCCATTAGTAATCGCTTACCACCAGGCGCTTGCTTGCCAACGCCATTGTATAAAAAAAGCAGTTAAAGACTGATAAAACTATTGTTTGATCAAGATGACCTCGTCCGCTTGCGTCTGCCGTCAGACTGGAAAAGGAACAAGAAATCAATAAGCAGCCATATCGAGGAGCTGCAGATGGCGGAGCCCGAGTACCTTGACCGACCACCGCTGAGACCAGTCTACTCTCAGACCACTTTTCAACTTTATTATTGGGCTCTATAGTTCAATCAAACCTAATTTTGAGAATAAAAATGGGGTAAAGGTTTCTAAAAAAGTTCGTTGAAAAATTGTAGCAACGCCACCTTAATCTGAATAGGTAATGTACATACCACAGACACCCACATATTAGGTCAAGCACTACAATCTGTCAAAATCTCTTAATAGGTATTGAACCTAACGTTTTTGACATTAAGATGAGAATCTAAGAAATTTGACAGTTTTGTATACTTAAATGTGTAATTGTACGTACATAGACTTATCCATATACGAGTATAAGACTCATATGTAGGTATATTACATTATAAATGACGAATAGCGCTAAAGAATAAACTTTAAAAAAATACATTCATGCGATTCAGCATTTTTATTTGTTTTCATTAAATATAAAATAAATATATCTACCACGAGAACATAAACAAACCTAAGAACTTATTTTTTAGTTTATCACGCAATAAGTGTGCATAGATTATTTAGGTTATTACCAACTAAAATTAAACGCTGACTTGCATACAAAACATTCGTTAGTTTGTATTGTACACTTTGTCCCTGCGCGTGCGCCACGAAGTCACGTATTCGTCTTTGGCATTCGCGCCAAAACCGTAAATTTTACATTAATATGGATGCGGAGTAGTTCCTATTGAAAATAAATTAATTCATTTTATTATACCTAAGTATTGAGTGCCGATCGTGACTTTACAATTTTCGCCCTAAGCCAATTGTTAGCTGCTTCTTTTCTCTTAATGGAAGTTCAACTTTTTGCTACAGTCGCTTTAAAATTATTTTTAAGAAAATTCGTACTCAGGTCCGTTATGACTAGGTATTTATTTAAATAATTTACTCAGTTATATTTTAAGAAATTCTTCACGTTATATGATGAATTACATGTACTTACCGAACAATGACTCATTCTAGGAACGTGGATGTATTTAGGAAAGATTTTCCTTGCTGTACCACCACATTACCTTTATAGTACCTACCTACCTCTAGCATTTAACCAATAGGTAGCTACGTTGAAATGTAATTATTTTTACTCATTGTTACAACTATACAATATTAGGTCAAAAAACTACTTATTCGTTTTGGATTACACTGCATTATGAAACTATGACATCGAAATAGTTCCACGTAAGGCAAAACGTGTTGCATTGTGGTGGCAATTACGTGACGTCATCGCTGACCTCATCAAGTGCATGTGCACAGGATAAGCTATTGGTATAGGTATTAAGTCAAAGGAAATTGTAAATCTCCAAAGGTATACACGAAGGAGCCGAATGCTTGCTTTATTTAAGCATGGACCATATACATATAATTAGTCTATGATTTAAGTCATTAAAAAAATACTTACTTAACTAAAATAATAATATTTTGTACTTTAGTAGTACCTATATGATAACTCCACTTTTTAAAAATCCTGATTACTTTACAGGTAAAATAATTAAGTTTTTAGGTATGTATGCCCTGGTATAATAGGTCTTATACTTTTAGTTTTCGAAACACACTAGAGATTTGTAATGTCTACAAATAAATATTGACGTTTCAATAAATTATATGGACTCGTACTTAAGTATTTTTGACTGATTTATTGATATAATACATACATGCATACTTAAGTATCTTATTACTAAGCTGTTTTATCTTTTAGATTTTGTCTACCGTAAAATACTTAGGTACTTATATCCTTGAATTACGAGCTTGTAGGTGTACAGTCAACAGCAAAAGTTGTTGCATACTTTTTGCAGCTAATGACTCTTATGCTCTTCGGAATAAGAACTACAAACTACGAAATATGTGCAGCTACTTCTGCTGTTGACTGTACCCACAAGTAAAGGCAAACTACCTACTTATTTGTTATTTTTGCCCAAAATTCGTCACCCTTTTTGTCTAAAATCCATACTTAATATTGAATTCAAGATACATAAATTAAAATAAGTACCTACTATAGTTACTCGTCACAATACTGAATACGGCTTGCTTAATATGCGACTGTACCGACGCTAAATCGTTCAAATAAAACAATTTCGTAGAACTCAGAGGGCGACCGGGGCAACCAGAAGACCTACAACGAAACGCACTATACATACCTCTCTTTTGTTGGATGCGACCGGTATATTCTCATTACGGGACGGGTTCGTGCTAAGCCTACTGGCAGTCCCACGCAATCCCACTCACAATGAAGCTCGCCATAATCTCAATTTGAGATTCGATGGCTCGGATCTGCTGCCTCCTGCGGCTTCTGCATTATGCAACCGGTATCCATTACCGTTCCTGCACTCGGCGACCTCACGCAGACCAATTATGGTGAGGCATACGTAAAATAGAGACAGTAAAACCTAGATGATTAGAATTTTTCTATCGAAGATTTTATAGGTATTTTTAAATAAATGTGATGAAGAAACCACTTTAAATTTTTGTTATTTATTCTAGTCAGTATCTGTTACATACCAAACAATTTACTTACTGAGAAATTATGCAATTATGATCAATCAATAATATAATGCTTTAGTTCGTATTACACATGATTCATCATTTCAGCCAATAGACATCCACTGCTGGACATAGGCCTCCCCCAATGTTCTCCACACAGATCGGTCCTGTGCCTCCCGCATCCAATGGATTCCCGCGATCTTCACCAGATCGTCGGTCCACCTTGTAGGAGGCCTGCCACGGCTGCGACTTCCTGTACGTGGCCTCCACTCGAGGACCTTTCCGCCCCAACGGCCGTCTGTTCTCCTCGCTATGTGCCCTGCCCATTGCCACTTGAGGCATGCAATCCTTTGGGCTACGTCTGTGACCTTAGTTCTCCTGCGGATCTCATCATTTCTGATACGATCACGCAGATTAAGTCACACATGAATAAGTAAGTAGTATTGTCTTTTTGAAATGTTACAAATGTCGAAAATCGAAGTAGACTAGACAATCATTTTTTTTTGTATTATTCTGGAATCGCAATAACGAAAAAAAAATGGTCAGGAATCGATCTAACTTTTTGATCAATCAACTGTCTAATTCGGTCCGTTGTTCTCTCTCTGTGATGAGAGAGATGGCGTCAATCATATGCCTAGTTTTGGAATACCTCATTTAAATATAGCATTTTTAGCTCTTTACAGCCTTTCTAGTCAAACCAGTTTATCTCGATTCACGATGCGATCATGTCAGCTGGTATCGCGAACGCGTTCCGAGTATCGTGGAGATATTTACGTAGGCGGTCGGAATGGGCCGGGACGCCGAGTGCACGGGCACCGGGCTGAGGTCACGGGCGAGATGGACTCCTAGGGTTGACGATGACCTCATCTTACTTTACAGTCTAAACAACACCAAGCCTAGGCAGGATCCTCTATCAGCTTTCAAGCCATTCAAAATGTTCCAGACCATCACAGTCTGAAACTAGGGTATGCCCTGATGAACTATTAGAACGTTGATTGAATGTGATTATCAAGTAACATTTGCCAATCAAGGTCAGATAATCATTGAATAATGGTAATCTGGAATGTCAATCACATTGGAACGTGTCCAGAGGCTTGACAATTACCTACCATAAGCTGTGATATGGGGGCAGTCTCCTAATGATAATGGTATCATCCATGCTTGATTGACGCGAATGTACACTTATCTGATAATTAGCCTTGTGTTTGTGCTTTCTTTACAGATTAATGTCCGTATAACAACAAATTACGTTTTATAAAACGTAGTTTCTGTAAAGTATCAGCCTATATACTTACTGCCCCACTGGGCCTCCATCATAGAAATCAAGTCATCGCTGCTATGATGGGAATAGGCATAATCACCACGCTTGTCAAATGCGGATTGGTGACCACAAACCCGAGCTATGTTCGAAAAATTCGAAACATACTTTTTGCTCGACCCAGGAATCGAACCCAGGACCCCGAGATCACGGCCCGGTACTTAAACCACTAGACAACAGGGCGTCGGCTGCCAGTTTCTGTGGTTTCATTCAAATAGGTTTAAGTTTGACCACAAACACATCTGATGGAAAGCAACAATGAGATCTAAATTTTCAACCGACTTAAAATAAAGGAGGAGGTTCTCAATTCGACCCGTATGTTTTTTTTTTCTGTTTGTTACGCGATAACTCCGCCAATTATGAACCGATTTGAACAAATCTTTTTTCGGCGTATAGGTAATACCTCAAGGGTGGTCCCATTTAAATTTAATAATAAAAAAACAACCCCCAAGGGTGGAAAATTGGAGATGAACTTTTTTTGTACGCAATATCTCCGCCGATTATGAACCAATTTGAACGATTATTTTTTTGTTGAATAGGTATTATTTTAATTATTCATTTTTTTGTGTTCACGTGTTGAAGTCGGTTTTTTTTAAAGTTATATTGTTGTGTGTTCGCCTAGAAAATGCCTGTTCACTTCTAAATATACCTCGACAGGGAGTTCTATTCCTTAGCTACCGCATAATAAATGTGGCAGTGAATCGCTTTGTTAGATATTCATCATATTCAGGCATTTTGGCATCATAATAATCTTGGAAGGTGCATTCTAAGGTTGAATTTAATTGTTAATAATTACGATTGTATCGTACAATTTGGCCCTCAATTCCTGAGTCGGTATGAAGTTGCCTAAATAGAATGGATTACACATGCACACTAAAATAAGAACATTGCGAGGTCAGGACTGTTTGTTTCGTTATTCACGGTACATTTTAATTTAGGAAATATACGCGTAATTTCGTATTTTGTAGGTGTTTGGAAAGGAATAGAATTAGAAACAAACCCGTTAGATGCAGACATATCATATCAGCGTGCTAGTACTGCTGTGCCTTGACCTGTACCTAGGGTTGACTGACAAGAAAGTACGAAACAAGAAGACCCGTGGTGGCAGTTTTAACAGAATGAGCCTTTTTACGAAAAACATCAGTAAATGTGAGATATACGTAGCCACCACAAAGGAGGGAGCTTGAATGCATCTCCGTCTGGGTTGGATAGAGAAAGAAAACAACCTTTAAGCACGTCGTGCACCACAGGCACAGAATAACACAGGTACTGTCATTACGTCTTGCGCACCTATTGATGGCTCCGCGCGGTTCATCAAGTATGGCTTTCCGTGAAAGAGCTCGAAGTTTGGAGCACGTCCAGTAAGAATCTTGCGTGTGGAATGTGACTTGATGGTATGAAATATGTCGGTCGCGCAGCCAGACGAGTGCGGGAGTACCTAGGTAAGGTCAAGGACGATTTACGCATTCAGATCTAAGGTTGATAGAACGTACGAGTAAGTTTCTATGTGGTCGGTTGTCCTGATATAATGGAAAAACACAATATAAGCGGTTGTAAAACGTCTTCGTTTAGACTCAAGACTAAGATCGTTCATACCAGGCGTTAGTTACCAAATATGTTAAGGAGTTTACTGCTTTGAAGGAACAAAACTTCAGAATGAACAGCTTGAAAGATCGGATATTCTTGCTGGACTGCATCTTTGCACAAAATTGTCAACAGAACTGTAGACTGAACTGACCTGGAGCCCTGGACACATTTGGTGGCTAGCTGACCGCGTAGATACAAAATGAAACAAAATTGTGTTTCTTTAGGGCTCCGCACCTCAAAACGAAAAGTGGATCTCTTATGAATTGATTCGTTGTCGGTACCTACAACGAGTAGAAGTAGGTACCTATATGCTTTAATTAGCTCGGTTTGCTTACGGTAACCCTAGTCTATGGATTGAATTAAACAACATTACATGATTCATAGCGGTAATTGTTGGAATGTTGCGCCCGCGCTCCTGTCAATTGCTCCATGATTGAGCACACAATAGCCACGTTGTTGTGGCCAATAGCTTTATAAGTTCCATATTATGACATATTCACTATTTTCTAACACTGACGACATTATCACACTATGAGGTACCGACAGGTTATAATAACATGGAGTAAAGTCTACTTTGAAACATGCATTATCGTAACAGTGTAAGGTATTCCTAATATACCTACCTACCTAGTAAGTGTTTCATAGAACCAAGAGCCCAATTCTCGGGTTTGTGACATTTCAAAAACATGGCGGATATCACTTGAAAATCATACAAAAAAACTATGTTTTAGTGATATATGTCGTATGAAAATAAATGTCACGAGCCCGAGAATTGGGCTCCATGTATGTGAAATGTATCATATTTTATTAATTCGTCTGTAATTAATTGATAAGCAAAATTTTAAAGAGTTGTATGTAGGTACCTAATTCATACCTTATCTATCAAAGATAACAAAGATGACACAACAATGTACCTTTGTGTTATATATTTAAGCTGTTATCATATCAGATTATGCTATTTTAAGAAATAGATTAAATTAAATTATTTAAAAACTAATCTAGACACGCGGCAGCACGCCATCTTCAAAGCCAAGTCTTCCTCACTTTACATCGTGCGGGACATAGATAAAGTTAGAAAATTTAGGGACATACCAATCGCGTTAGAAAACCTGTCCTCCAAAATGTTTGGTAAATGGATAAACATAGGTAGGTTAGGTATATACTACAAGTTTGCTGCCCTAATCAACTGGATGTTTGTTCTATGAAATTATAACTTTGATGTCACTGGTCGCTGAGATAAGCCTAAATAGCTCTATATCTACCTAATACAAGTAAAAAATATGTAGGTATACAACGCACAAGGCTACACTCAGTCTGCTGAACCTACTGATATAGACTTTTTTTTTTTTGTTGTCCCGGTGGAAAATGCCGCCTTAAGCACACCCGACCGCTGGGAGACGGCCGGGTAGTGTGGGGCTCTCCCTTGGGGTGCTCCCAGGGGCCTACCCACTAAAAACCACCGGGGCATTTCCTGCTACGTCCGTGTGGGGTGGGCTACGGTAACGGGTACGAAACCAAGTCCGCGGCCCACCCTCGAAGGACGAGAGGCTCGCCAGCACGGCCTCTTCAAAAACGGGCCTCGCCGAAAAACGAGGCCTAGGGCCACTCCCATGGCCCACCATTCCACCCTCTCCGGAATCGTCCACGTTGCTGGGTTGCAACGCAGACGCTCCGGAAGGGACGACTGCAGGACAGAACTGATTACCAGCGGGGCCACTCTAGGAGGTAGATACACCTGAGTCCCCACTGATATAGACTGGCTCGACATACCACAGGATATACCAATGTGTTTCTTTTTGTTTTCCTACGGCAAATGTGTTACGAATACCCATCCGCTGGGGGGCGGACGGGTATGCGTTACTTCATGTGCACCAGTTATGTCGGACTTCCCCTGCATGATGGCCCAAAGGGCGCCAAGCAAAGAATAATAATTCTATGGCGCCAACCATTCAACTATACTATGCAACTGGAGCCACTCTGATCATGAAAATAATGATCGCTGGTGACTGGTCGTGATAAAGCATAATCCTATTTATTTATTTAAAATATCAAGGGTCATACTGAACGGTTAATGCGGGGAAAGAAGATTACGTGAACATGGAGAACAAAACAAAAAATAATCCTATCGCATAGTAGCGATGACTAAACTTCATTTCAATGATGGAGGACTTTGCCCTGCAGTGGCACAGCAGTATAGGCTGATAGTTTACTTTACCTGGTCGGAGCGTCCATGTCCTGCTATTGCATTTCTAAACATCTGGCTAGGACACTATACGCCTTGGCCGCCGTCCATCTTGTAGGTAATAAGACAGAGTTCTCACGATAAAAGAAACAATAGGTGAGAAAAATTACTACATTTATAAACTTGACGCACGTTTGCTTTTAAAAGAGTGAAGAGATTTTTTAAAACACTACCTACGTACCAATTTTTATCTTTTAATGGAAAGCTTACAGTAAAATAACTTGTACAATTTAAAATGGCTATGTATCTTTTGTCTATTTTCATTATTTACAACCAAGATTGAAACTCAGTCAACGGAAACTGGCAGCTGTTCTAAGAATCTTTCATTTTCTTTCTTTAATTGTATCATCACCCTACTTTATTATTAGGTAGGTATCCCTAAGCTTTGATGGAGAGAATTTAAAATCGTTTTTATATCCATTCTTTTATAAAAAGGAACACAAAGGAAACAAAATGCTACATAAGACGTTGATCCGGCTCTGCCCCTAAAACGAAATTGTTCCAGAATGGAATTCTTTGATAGAGTAGATAGGTATCTAACTAAATATTTTTCCTACAAGAGGGTCTGATATTAAAATAACTCCTACTACCATCATTTATCTTGATATTATTTTTTGCTACGAAGTGACAGAGACACATCCTGACAGAGCGGCGTCCTAAATCAATGGAGACATCAAACCACTGCCTGTCTATATGTCTAACGACGACCCGACTATTCTGACGACCCGTTTGGAACAGTGGTAGTGAACGCTGCCTCTGGTGCAAGGGTTGTGGGTTCGATCCCCGCACAGTACAAACATCTGTGTGCATGAACATATCTGTTTGTATTGGTCTGGGCGTTATCTATATATTATAAGTATGTATTTACAAAAGAAAAGTATTATATGTATATATTTGTAATCCCACTGTTGATTCTGATATCCGTAACACAGGTGCTTGAGCTACCTATCTCGGAGTCAGGTCAATGTAGGTATGTGATGTTGTGAAATATTTATTTACTTATTATAAACTTATATTATAAAATGGTTGCCACTCTGCGTTGTTTCGAGAGCAATAACGCAGGTATTCTGTGGCAGCATGTGTGTGTGTGGCATTTAAAAGTCAAAAAGTAAACATTACGAACTTATTGGAGATATAAACATCCACCTATTTACCATTATAAAGCAGAAATTATATTTTTAAATTATAAGACTGATCACCAGCAGCCGCTCCCCCCAGGACAAAGCTTGCCGTGGCAGACCTGGAAGTCCCTTAACAGGTTACGCACGCGCCATTCGCTGCAGGGAAAACCTGGGTAGATGGGGATACTCAAACGCGTCCAGCAATGCCTGCGAGTGCGGTGCCGCCCCCCAGACCATGGACTATCTGACTGTGCCCGGATAGCTGCACGTATGGCGACCTCCTGCAGGCTACCGACAGTGCAGTCCCGTGTGGCGAAGTATTGGGCTGAAAAAATCGACTTGGTCGCCGTCGACACGATAAGAAGTAGAAGACTAGCAGTCTTCATATTTTTAAACCCTGAGCCCTGACGCAAAAACGACAGGGTGTCCATAGAATGCGGCGTCCTAAGTCTATGAGGGTGTCAAAAGTTTGATGTTTTGTCTGTCTGTGACATAAGCTCCTGAACGAATGAGTGAATTATTTGGGAGTGTTTTTAGCTAGTCTATTCAGTATCAGAAGGTGAATAAGACAGTTCCAACGTATCATGCATCCATCTACCTACAAATAAAAAAATTAAGTTGTAAAAATCATTAACTTTTTTGTTCTTATTCTTCCTCAATTAATCTGACTTTCTCAATTAATCTGGACAAGAATTGAAAATAATTATTACTAATAAAATTTGTAAAAAATATCTTATGAATTGCATAATGCGCTAATCGGAATTTTTGCTCATGGGGATTGACACACAATCGCAATAAATCAGTAATCGGTATGGCGACCATCTTACCATCAAATCACGATTATTGTCTCGTGCAAAATATAGACCAAAACCAAGTACTCAGTTGTTTCTTTTGGTGACGAAGGTGGTTCCGACACATCAAGCGAGTGTTGTTATTGTTCAGATGAATAAGATGCATATTATTTAATTATTTGTGATTTAATGCGTGTGTGCCACTACTAAGAATATTTATACATATTGCATTCCATATCCAGATAGTTCAATCAAATTCATAGAATAAATGTGGATTAAAATTAAAAATCAAACTAGTAAAAAGTCGACTCGAATTCTAGAGAAAATATTCTCGATTCTTAAAAATATCGCCTATAGGGATACTACTGCGAGTTATTTGGATCCCTGAGAGTGATAATGTTGTAGCTGAGTGATTATTCGAAATGTGACTGAAATCCAATATTACTCCGAAACAGACATCACATACAGTCAGAAATTGAATTCCTACGTACAATCTGTAAAACTGAATTTAACTAAACAATTTTGAATAGTAGCAACGTGGTGTAATCCAACTAGCTTAAAATGTGGTTGTCTATACATCGAAGTGACGTACCTTCGTTTCAATTCTACATTTAAACCGTTTATCCTATTGAGTCTGCACTCTGCCCTAATTTGGTGATGGGTGTTCGCGATCAAGATTGCTTTACGATTTGATAGCTTCAAATTGGCGTCTAGTACATGTACTAATAGTAACGAAACGAAGGTAGGTACCCAGTAAAAACAAATTACTTACTGAAGTAATTAAGTATAAGAAAGTTTTTTATAATAATCATAATGTAAAGTATCAGTCTATAAACTGTTCCAATGCAGGGCAAAAACCCATCGACCAACAGGGCGTTAATAATAATAATGATTGTTGAATATTTATTTTTAATTGTTATAGATTTTTATACAATACAATTACATTAAGTAAATTAATTTTAATTAAATAATTAATTTATTTATTCACACAAGACAAATTACAACCATAATAATAACTGAGTTAAATTGGTTAAATTTTAAGTTGCTATGCTCTTAGGTACATGTGCTGTAGGTACACTAATACTTACTTGTAACATCTTGTAACAACGAAATGGAATGCAATAAAATAATTGAATTGAATTGAAATGGCAAAAAAAGTATAAGCAACAACTGGCCAGAATCTTTTTATTTCGATAGTATACTGCAGTGATCCCAATCAAATTGGCCTACAGATGACACGAGTTTGGTTAGCCTGATTAGATCTCCAGCTAAAACCCGGGTTAACACCCATCATGGGTATCTACCACCTAAACTAAGTAAAGTACTTACTATTGACACAATAAATGCTATTGACGTGGTTGGATAATGGCTGTTATCAAAGTAAAAGCACTAAATAAATAGACAAAACATTCGCTTCACTCGCATGGAATCCGGTTTTCCACAGCGTATCTTATGTCATGTCACTCTTCATCCCTTTGCTTCAACTATCTCCACTTAAAAAGACGGACAAGCAGACAGATTGACACATACACTTTCATATTTATAATATTAGTATGGAGACTGCCTCGGTGGCGTAGCTGCGTAGTGGTTAGTGGGTTGCACTATAAAGCGACGGTTGCGCAAAAGCTCCCGGGTTTGATCCCCGGCCAAAAATTAGTAAGTAGGTACCAGATTTTTCGGTAAGAAATTCTTAGAATCTGGAAGTTGGCGGTCTTGTACCCCCGTGCCTCGGAAAGCACGTTAAGCCGTTGGTCCTGCGCCCAATCCCTCTCCTTTCGTGACACGCTAGAGTCCCATCGGAATACGAAGGGTAAGGGAATAGAAAGTGCACTTGTGTTTGCGCACGCTCTTGAGCACTATAATATATCCTGCGTTAGTGGCTGATCATTGAGATTGGCCGCCGTAGCAGTAATCGGATGGAGGATATTAGTATGGATTCGACGTCAATATTATATTCACTACAGATTCCTTCATCGAATTGATCGAGTGTAAATGATCCATAAGAGATAGCAACAGGCGAGTCTCAAACCGATTACAAAACAATAGGGCCCCCATTCCATACAATCAGGGCTCCAAATACAACTATTTATAGGTCACACGATACGGACGACGTATTGCGTAAGGCGGCAGGAGAGGTCAGTGGGGCGTAACCCTTGGTGCGTGATGGGTGATCGCGGTTGCCCAGGCGCAACCACGTCGCACCACATATACGTGTATACTTAGGTATATTAAAACATGTGTTTATTGGATAGGTAAAGATTTGTATGTACAACATAAATTACTAGGTGTTAAAACTCAAAATTGCTCTGCGGCTGATGATAGAAGGACTATGTACCTACTAGCCTTTTTTTATAGTGGACAAACGAGTAGACGGCCCACCTGATGGTAAGTGATCTCCGCCGCCCATAGACATGCAACACCTGAGGTATCACATAAGCGTTTCCGGCTCTTAAGATAGGAATAAGCCCTTTTCTTGAAGGTCACCAGGTCGTATCTGTTCTGAAACACCGCCGATGACAGCTGGTTCCACAATTTTACTGTGCGTGGTAGGAAATGACTTGAGAAACGGACTGCAATCGATATGAATCCATCCAAGTGATGTGGATGGAATTTGGAGTTCTGAAATGATGTGAGGTGATGAAAAATTGTAGCGGGAATAAGGCCGAATAGCTCCTCGGAACATTTCCCATTTGTAAATGCGATAGAAGATGCTCAGTGATACTACATCTCTACGCAATGTCAGCCTAGCCTTTAAGGTTGACGGGTAGGGCACCCTAGCGACGCCAATCGATTTTAATTTTTAGCTACTAAACCGGATTTATTTTAAACAATTCCGGGGTTACAACCTCTCCGCAAACACTTATACTATATTTATTTATTTATTTATTAAATAACCATGTAAAAATGTTGAAAATGAAAAATTGATTCACGCCAAAAGCGGCTACTTTTGGCGTAATCCAAAATTCGAATGCAAAAGCCGACCAAAAAGTTAACTATAAGAATTAAATAAATAGTATAGGTGTTTGCCGAGAGGTTGTAACCCCGAAATTGTTTAAAATAGGTCCGGTTTAGTAGCTAAAAATTAAAATCGATTGGCGTCGCTAGTGTGCCCTACCCGTCACCTGAAGAGAAAATTTATTCTGTTATTCCATACAAAATGGGTAGGTAATGCTGCAGATTCGGCCTAACAGTACAATCAATAACTTTACGTATTTACTTTTCAATAAAATCACTTTTCTGCCCTTACACGTCCAATCTAGCCTGCTGTTCTATGCGCTAGCCCACAGCTGTATCTGCTCACAATACCACATAGGTACTATGTCTGTACAGTTATGTTACGTAAATATTTATAACTAAAATTTGAATGAGTCACACGTACAATCTAGATAATCGTAACCAACATAATGAAATAAAACATGTGGTGGAGCTCGAATCTGTGCGATATATTTCAATAACAAACAATACGAGTACCTTCCTACTGCAATGCGATGAATCATAATATAGAGTACCTACTCTGAATTTAGTACAATGATTCTTTACAAAATCTGTCGATTTCGTATTGATAGTGTGTATGGTAATGATGAGTATGCGTATGGTAATGACAAGAATGAGTATGGTAATGATGACGATGAGTGTGCGTATAAATAACATTATACTAATAAAACACCTGGTACTGGTTAGTTGCGTTGCGTATCACAACACAAATAAACAAAGCGTAGATATGAACAGTCTGACCTCTAAGAGCCCTATAGCTTACTCTAGGGTTGCCACTAGGCTTAACACTTTTTAAAAGTTTCGATGTTAAAAGGAATAGGTTAATATCCTAGCATCTTTTGGACAAAAATCTTTTAGGCTGTCTTGTATTTTTCAACAACCCTAAACCCTATCAATAGGTATGCCATAAATTTTTAGAAATTGTTTGGTCTAAGTACCTAATTAAAATTATGCATCTGAAGAAAAAAAATATCTTTCATTTTCCAATAGTTTTTTAACGAGAATCTTACTTAGACTTACATACATTTGAGAATAAGCATAGTCTTTGTCTAGTGTCGCGCTTATTAACTATCGTTGATGATATAAAATACAAACACATTGTATGCCTCGCAGCTGCTCGCAGCCCTAGCTCCGCGGGAGTCTCGCGGCTGCGCGATGACATCACCAAGGCCGGCTGGTGTCGACCACCGAAACCAACCAACACACGCTCTCGCTTACACCCGTCCCTAACGCCTGCGCAAGACAGAGACGAAACCCGAGCATTCGGCAGGCGAGCTTATAAACAGCAGAATTCTTTCGATGTATCAGTAATAATTACAGACCAGTCGAAAATAAAGCCAAGAATGTTGGGGCATTAGTAACCGGGCGAAGGGCGTGCGGCAAGGCAAGTGTGTGTTCCATTCATTCGCGGATATGGGACGTGAATGTAAACACAATTTGGCGTGATGTTTATGTTTGGGTGGGTCCGAGTAGCCCCGCGGTCAGCGGTACAGTCCAGTCTCGTCATGGGTTTTGGTTAGGGTTAGAGTTCCACAGACCTCGTTCCCTACATGTGACAAGGTGTTGGCCATGATTATTTCCCCTGAAAAACAAAAAGATGTAGGTCTGAGTGGCCCAGACTTTCGTCCATTGCGACTTTCGGTTTCCCTTATCAACCGTACCTAGAGATCAGCACATGCAGGAGGGTTAGGTAGGATGGAATAACGTTTGAATGACCTGGTTTTTATTCTCTATCATAGTACTAAAGAAGAAAAACTAAGGAAAAGGAAAACAATAGGTAACTGAAAACTAAAAATAAATAGTTAAAACAAAGTAGGTAGGTTCCTGTGGCAATGTCCTCAAAATGCTGGTAGAATTACCTCTCTGGAACGCAATTGAGATTCGCTGGGCAAAGTAGCTCCAAACTTTTGGAAGGTTAGTTGGAAAGAAAAGAAAGTTGAACTGAACTATAACACCTAACTATACTTAGTTCAGTCTGAAAGGACAATGTTATGCGGCTCTCTTTGTCTAGCTAGACGCTGTTTTTTGAGTCATCGCAGTCACGAGTCACTAATTTATATCCAGAACGTTTTCAATCTATCTTTCATAATGTGTTGTTCCCCATAAAATATTTACAGGTTTGCATATCAGGTACTATGTATGCATATAGCAAATGAAGATTAACGAAGCAAAATCAACTCCTTTTTCCCGATGTATGTTTTTTATCCTTTTACCAAAAATGATTCAATTGTGGCGCAATATTTTCGTTTGTGTGTATTTCTAGCAGAAATCTCATTACATTGACCGCGTGATAAGCTTTATTCTGGTAGCAAAAATATGCAGTGACATCACACTCATGCGCGCGAGGACGTGACTGGCGTGAAGTCATCAAAGAATTTGCCTCGTTTCCGGACATCTGGTTCAATTGCCGGGTCAGAATCTCTGCTAACTAGCCTGTCTAGAAGACAAGGAACACCAGGAATACGACAGGATTTAAATGTGGGAGAGCCACGCGTAGGCATGAATGACAAGAAGATTTTAATAGAAGACCTGCGTGAAGCAGCGCCTGCGCTGTGTTTCGCCGTGTGAGTGAGGTTACCGGAGGCCCAATGGGGGGGAAGGGGAAAAGGTTGCCAGCGCACTTGTGACTCCACTGGTGTTGCGGGTGTCTATGGGCGGCGGAATTGCTTACCATCAGGTGATCCGTCTGCTCGTCTGCCACCTCAAATATAAAAAAAAAGGATATTTTATTGTCCTTTGTACGAGTACAGTTAGAGCAACAAAACAACTGCAATTCAGGATTGCAATGCAAAGGCGTTCGCTACCAGCTTCAATTTCATACGAAAGAAGGAAGAAATGAGAAGGTAATTTTTTACTATGGAATTAGAGCCAACTGAGAAAGTACTGATTAAAGTTCATAAAATTTAAATGCAAGTTGACAAAGTTAACACTAATAAGGCATTCTCATGAACCTGTCATAAAAACATCACAACATCTCTAAAAAGGCTACTGTTTATTGCTTGATCACCTTGGCCACTCGGCCAAAAACAAAAAAAAACTTTACCACAAAGGAACGTGTAAAGCGTGAAATGACTACGCAAACGCAGAAAGGGCGACTTCAAATTGCAAAAGCTAATAATGACAAAGCATTCCCAAGACCGTGAATCGACTTCCCGATTGCGTGATGTCACCATTTCTCCGTCGCGTCGCCTTTCCTCGGTTCTCCCCTTTTGTAGCGCAAATGAACTCACGGGATGCTTAAAATCATAAGCGTAAATCAACAAGACAAAGTAGCCTCAAGCTGATTACTTCTGACTGGTGTGATGTCACCATGTTCTGCCGTGATTGGCTCTGTATCGCCGGGAATCTCGACCGAGCCTACACGCTAACAACGTTTTGATTAGCACTTCCAATGAGGAGGTTACATCAGTTACACCACATTACACTGTGTCTCCGACCGGTTTGACTGCTTCAAAATACTCAGGTTTAGCTCATTCAGCTCGGATTTAAATGTAAATCCTTTTTGGAATGAATTTAAGTGATTTTACTTTTTTAGTATTTACATTAGCAAAAAATTCCTTCATGCTTGTAGAAATTCCTACACAATCTAAACTATTTGTGAGTACGACTAATTTGTGGAGATATTAGACAGCTACTTAGAATTCTTCTATTATTATCTACATAACACATTTTACTATTACAAAAATCATTAGACTAAATTATTACCTCAAAGTAGGTTAGTGTATCATACTTACCATAATATCTTCACAGTTTGTATGAATTCATTGGTCTTTCTGTAATTTCGTCTATATTCATAAACATATGTGCACCATTAGGTTTATACTTTTGAAGATTTATCCTTTGATGTGTACGCATATTAATTTCCACTTGTTTGAAAATAGGACTGACAAACACCTAAACATTTCCACGAAATCAGTCACGTTTGTCATTTGCGTACTAGTTTAATAGGTAAATAAATAGTAAACAACATCTTAAATGAGTCATGCGAGTGATTTCCGCCATACAAAGGCCATTTAGCAGTTACAGGCTAACAATGAGAACAATGAGCTCCCTCAATTTGCGTTCTGATGCTGAAGCCTGATACAGCTTAGATATCAGTCAGATTTCAGTAGCCGTTGAGTGAAAAACTTTGATTTGTATTTTAACTTTAATAACATTGTTTTAGTTGTTTTAAAATACCGATATGAGTGATTTTGGAGGGAGCTTTTCTGGTAATATTTCATCACATATTTTTACAAAGGCAGAAATATATTCTAAAATAGTAAATTATGACTTACTGTTAGAAAAAAAATACAGTCGGGACCTACTCATTCTAACATTTAGTAATTTAGGTATGGCCTAGCTTGTCTCATTAAATTAGCCGGTGTATGACGTCACTCCCTGGTGTACCATAGCACAGGTCACCGTGGCGCAGTGATGGCGGGCAGGCCGATCGATGTGATCTAGACGGACATACGAGTAGACCGGGTTGCGAGCCAGACTCCCCGGCGCGAAACAAGGTTACTGCAATCGAGTTAGTGGATTATCGAATTATCGAGTAGGCTAAGGCAGTGCTGTACCTATTACGTGATAGGGTCATTGCTTTCGATAGGATTCGAACCTTCTTCTGGTATTACAAACGTCGTCTATAGGCTACGATATCCGCTACTATTGGGTGTGGTCTATCTGTAAGCATTTGCGCCGAGCCAAATGTTTTAATATATTTTTTTTTAGGAATATACCTAGGTAGTAGATGCACTAAACGCCACTTGTGAAATGCAGATTTTATTCTCCATTTTACAAGTAGGTACAGCATGAAAAGTTTGTTTGACCTATATCTCTGCAAGATGACGTAATATAAGGCAGGAGGAAAACTTCAAAGGGACAAACAATGAATACGATACGTACTGCGTAGGGCTCACTATTTGATATGGGTCACAATCAATTTGTATGTAGATAATATTTGCTCAAAACAAAATACCAAAGTGATAATAACAATAACGAGACAAAATTTGTTAAATATAAAGCTATCGGCACTAATTAGTCGATATAATTATGTATACTTAGTTATATTACCTTTTAAAGAAGGGCTAAACAAAAGTTTTTAAATCGAAGTTTGTAAGTTATCATCGTAAAATATCAACAACTTTATTGACCAGTTCCCATTACGGTCTCACAGACTCCGACATATTAGTGTATGAACTCCATTAAACTAAGCGAACTCTCATAGACGTTAAGGTATTATGGATTGAATTTACAGACACATTATACCTCTATGGAATAACTTGGAGCCGTCTGGCGAATAACATGAGCAGGTGGTTACGTCACTCTCGGGTGTTTTATAGACGGCAATAAAATGCGCTGTTCAAACAGTTCTTTAGTGTTATTATCAATATTTGAGATTTAAATAAATCATTTGGATTCTTCTATCTATTTGAATCCTTGGATCAAAAGTAAAAACTGAGTTTGGTACTAATAGTACCGTATAGCAAACTACTGAGTTGTGTTGTATTCTTTTCGAACGGACATTACAAAGTCGAAAGCAACGCATTATTATTAGAATATATCGATATTTCGCTTTTTATATCGATATTTGCGCTTGCAACAGTGCCGAAATATCGGAAACTCAAAAATAAGGTACATGCTAGAAATCTATCTATTGTTAGTGACAATGAAAGTTTAAAACAATATAACGCATTATTATGTTTGAACAAATAGTTGTAGTATACCTATCTTCTTCTTCTTTGAGTGCCTCTTCAGTTCTGAAGGTTGGCCGTCAGCTTTCCAAAATCCTCTCTGTTCATTGCGAGACGAAACAGCCGTTCCACAGATGCGATGCCAGTCCACTCTCTTATATTGCGCAGCCACGATTTTTTCCTTCTTCCAATACGACGCCTCGCCTCTATTTTACCCATCATGATGAGTTAAAGCAACTTGTACCTCTCATGCCTAAGTACGTGACCTAGGTATTCGATTTTCCGCTTTTATAGAATAGAATAGAAAAAGGTTTATTTGGCACCAAAAATACAGATAACAAAATATAGATCTATACATTACTTATTAATTTAATCCTAATCTAGGTATCTAAATTCTAAGTGGCGCCAAAAAGGTCCCCGCTCAGCTATTTGTCGAGACACAGAGCCTCGACGCTGATATTCTGCGGATACCTAACAAAATACATATTAACTTTTTGATGGCATTCATAAAGTTACGGGTCATAATATACCTATACTATTATCTAGTTCAATTAATCTAAGAAAAGAAAGTGTTAAAGGTTATTCACTAGGGATATTATTAACTTTACCCACTTTTTCAAAAATAACTGACAATGACGCAACTGTTTGTATCCCGTACCTCGTGGCTAATGGAAGTGGGCGGTGTCATTTAACTTGGCAGTGGTCGCGGGTTCGACTCAGGAACCGACCTGAGTATTTTGATCTCACAAACATGCAACGTGCGATCAAATAAACTTTCATCAGATGAATTTGATTGACGACCTTATTGGAACAGTGGTAGTGAACACTGCCTCTGATACAAGGGTTGCGGGTTCGATCCCCGCACAGTACAAACATTTGTGTGCATGAACATGTTTGTTTGTATTGGTCTGGGTGTTTGCTATGTATTATAAGTATGTATTTACAAAAGAAAAGTATTATATGTGTATTTGTACTCCCACTGTTGATTCTGATATCCGTTACACAGGTGCTTGAGCTACCTATCTCAGAGTCAGATCAATGTATGTGATGTTCTGAAATATTCATTTATTTGATATTTAGTGTGTATGTGCAAGCACAGAATTCATGGTGTAAAAAACATATTTTTATTCTTAGTTCTCGATTCGACCAATCTTTATCCGCTAACAAACGCTGTTACACCAAACGATTCGTAGCGTTTTACCATATACATTATTCTAATTCTTGGATAAAAATTGGGCCAGACAAACAATTACTTGGCACTCAATTTAGTGATCCAAATTGTTTGTTTTTAACTATGGTTCAAACGTTTTTTGCTTCAAACACGAGACGGCCTTCAACGCGACCTTGTCGCCAAAAAAAATATTTCGTAGCTTTTCGTAGTCGTGGCTAGTAGGAGGGACAAACATGTCCGTGTAGCGACGCGTCAGCGTTACCTCCTAATAAATCATATCTTATTTGCACTCGAAGGAATAGTTCTTTAAATTTTCCCGTTGCATTAGTACTGTGGTTAATAATCACGGGAATGAATAAGCGTCGTAAATTTTTAAGTACAGTGGCGGACACATCAAGCTATACAAAACTGTCAAATTTCTTCATTCGATTATAAACCTTATATTGTTACACATTGAGTTTGAAATCGATGGAGGAAATTTGACAGTTTTGTATAGCTTGACCTGTCCGCCACTGTACATGGTCTCGAAGGAATCTAATTCTGCTACTAATAAAATAGTTACTATTATTTGGAAACAACACTTGTAAACACACACACACCTATGGTCCTGCAACCTCGAAATTCTTCTGAATATACGGTTCTCGAGGAATAGTTTTCAGTGATTCGGTGATGCTGACTAGTTATGGGTGAAAACACAGCTTTATACACAGTTTTCAAGAGTAGTCTATTGGTGTACCGAGTCAGTACAACAGTCCCTGCTTTAAATGAGGCTACTAATAACTAGAGAATGTTGTGACATGAAGGAGATGTCCAGCCAACATACATATTGTACAATCCAAAAAAATTCAATTGACCTTTGCCAAGCCTCCATAAAAGGACATCAGCCATACACCTGGTTGAAGTTCTATTACATTTAGGCCTCTTATAAGTCCTATAAAACACTTATTCAGACAACCATTGATTTACGATACCCGAATGCGTCCTACTTCTTCATTTAATACCCTGCACTTCCACGGTAATCCCACTGTTGTGCAAACCCATGTCTGTTCAATTTCATACGCGCTTCCTCATGAGGCTGGCCAGACTGTTGAGCAACAATCGCAATTAGAGTAGGTATCTCAAGTGCTCGTACTTTTCCTGGAGAGTTATTCGGGGCAGCGATCAATCAGTGGGTTGCGAAACGGACGACGATCACTCATCAGTGTTGCCAGCTGACTGACCAACAAAAACCTAGTTAAAAAAAATTGAGACAACATCACATAGACTGATTTCAAACTAAGGTGTTCCCTTAAATCTTCTAGGGTAACCAGGAACAACGAAGGTATCGCAAACATCCGATTCACCCAAAGATTTAAATCAACGAACAATTTTGTGTTTGTGTGTGACCAAAACACAATCAATACTGGTAAGAAAAGAAAAGAGCAAAAAACGGAGACAACAACTTACTGTTGTCGCCCTAAGATTAAATATAAAACACTAGTTTTTAGGGTTCCGTATTGATGTCAATACGGAATAGGTCCTCATAGGTCTTTGTGACCTATGAGAGGAACCTAAGTAGTCATGCTCACTCAAATGTTTCTGAGGTGGTGGCGCTATGTGGCGGGTCATTACATTCCCTCTAATATGGTTGAGTGAAATGATGGCTGACACATACGTCATACTTGTGAACAGGTGCCATCTTTGGGGACTGGTCTGCTTCAGTTTACCTCATATTATTTATTTTATTATTATTTCTTTTATTTTATTTTGTGTAACAATGAAACTGTATGGCTTGGAATGATGATGACACAACATTGTATGAAAGTTTGGCGATTAAAAAGAGTAACGGGCGAGTTTCTTGCCGGATCTTCTCGACCAGAAACAATTTTCCGAGCCGGTGGTAGAATCGCATTATGTTTATTTATTTCTTTAGTATATTTTATGTATCAACGTATATATGTAATATTATGTAAATTATACATAAGTACTTATAAATAGTTTTAAGTCATTCAAATGTATGACAATTTGTAAGTGCTGTGTACGTACAAGCCTATGCAAATAAAGAATATTTGACTATTGACTATTGATGTACAGTAAGTTGCTCGTGTTTTACTACTTTTTTTTAATTAAGAAAAGTTGGTGACAGAGTAGTTTGATGGCGACAAGTCCGTTGCATCACAAAATATGGTTCCCTGGAAAACCCAGGAAAACGAGGAGTCCTTTTTCCTTCTCCTTGGTTGTGCTTCTGAGCAAAATCACTTTTGACATAGATAACTTCTGAACAATTGCCTCTAGAAACAATTGAAAATAAATCAATCATCACGATACCTATTGTTTTTCTAGTCACCAATAATGATTTAAGAAAACAAGGCAGATAACACCGTACAGCACGAAATCTTTGATACGATATTCATAAAATAAAAGTAATGACTATTGCTCAGTTAAACCAAGCAGATTGTCTCGATACACCCAGAAGGGCTTACGCCTAGTTCGTGGGTTAGTCGCCCGGTGTGTGACGCCCTTGTGTCGGTGGCACCAGATTTCGTTTTAATAAGTACGATCATTCGGGTTCCTTTACTAAAGAAGTACGTCTCTTAATGGTCAACTTTTCTGAATGGCCAATCACGGGAAATTATGTTATAAATTAACTACGTTGGCGCAGTAATCTAAAGTGAGGTTTGGCCTCTGTTAATTAATAAGAGTTTCTTTCTAGGTTAGGTCGGTCCTGCACCACATCTTGGATTTCGCGCAAATCCTTTTCGACCTCGTCTCTACAGCGCTCTTTTACCGCACGATCTTCTCCCATTCTCTCGAGGTGGCCTAGCCAGCGAAGTCAATGTACTTTAGTTTCGACGATGATGTTAGGCTCGTCCATTGCACCTGATTCCGAGCTTATTCTCGAGCATTCTAGATTAAAGTCGAGTCTCGAGAGAGATAAGAAATGCCCCTCTGGTCTCTTAGCTATAGCTTACGATGTTATAATTAAATTATATCCAAATATCTTTGGTCTCGGGTCAGTGTGTTAGCCTTCGTCTACTTATAATACCTAGGTACATGGAATGCCTTACTTAGTGTAGATGGTGTAAATAGATTAATTTGTCACATCAGTGGTTTTTTCTTTATGACGGGTAAGTACTTATGATAAAAACCCCTCTCGTTGACAACACCGACGATCATTGATCCCGGCCAGCTGACCGACTGGCGGTCTATTCTCGTCGGTCAACCGACACTGCGGAACTGACAGCGGTCACACCAGCCAATTGTCGGGACGTCACCACGTCATTACTGCGCGTGTGGGGGAAACGAACTGGTGCGACTACCGGATGGGTCGTGGACTCGGTGAAATGTGACCTAGGCTAGGTGCGAATGAACTTTAACCCTGTTATTTCAAAACGTGGGTTAAAATAAGGTCTGGGTATAAATATACCGTGTGGTCCCCGGCAGAGTAGAATAGGCCACCCTCACTCTTACCGAGGTGTCGTAAAAGGCGACTAAGGTAAAGCTGCTGGCATGATCATCAGCACACAGAGAAGGAAAACTCTGCACTTATATCAAAACCCTCGCCAACCCGTCTGCCAAGCGTGGTGAGTATGGCAATTACCCCTCATGTGATTGAGGGAGGCGCGTGCCCCAGCAGTGGGGACTTAAATGGGCTGATGATGATGATAAATATAGGATTGACTGAAGATCTATAATAAGCATTATTACAAAACTTTTAAAGTTTGTTTGAGGACAAACTATGGTGCTAAGGACAAACTGATTGGAGTTTTGTAAGTTAATACAAAGTGGGGCAACATATCTGGCTAACACAACTGACGTTTGATGGGGCCAGGAATGAAGGCTATGAAGTTGCAGGCGCAGGGTAGGACGTCCACCCCAAAGACGACTTGATTGGTAAAGGTTGCATGAAATCCTCTGCAGGAAGTAGGCCGCATCCAGCCGGCTAATCTGTAACTCATTGGGCTGTGCATTGGGGAAGGCCTAGCTTCAGCAGTGAACGTCTTTACCTTATATCTGATATTAGAATAGTGATTTACGAGATTTCTAGCATGTACCTTATTTTTGAATTTCCGATATTTCGGCACTGTTGCAAGCGCTATTGGTCACGGTAGAAATCTCGTAAATACCTAACTATTCTAATGTTAGTGACCAGGAAAGTTTAAAACAATAGATAGGTATGATATGATCGCTATGATGATGATGAAAGTACCTACATAAAGTAGACTTTTCAAAAGCTTTAATGTATCAATACGGGGATTAGCACGATATTTATTATGTGAAACAACATTGTGTACTCACATATTTGGCTCGACGTTTCGGCTTACGTTACAGCAGCCGTGGTCACGAGCGGACTACGTCGAGCCAAATATGTGAGTACACAATGTTGTTTCACATAATAAATATCGTGTTAATCCCCGTATTGATACATTATAGTTATAATGCAACGCGAAAATCTAAAAAACTATTTTCAAAAGCTTGTTTCCTATCCTATAATGTAGATTATGTAAATAGATAATATTGAACGGACGTAATATTATTTACTTAACTATTTCTTTTACGTTTTTAGTTACAATAACTCACAAATTACGATCATCGTCAGCCCATTTAAGTCCCCACTGCACGGGCACGGGCCTACCTCAATCACATGAGGGGTAATTGCCATACTCACCACGATTGGCAGACGGGTTGGCGAGGGTTTTGATATACATATATGCAGAGATTTCCTTCTCTGGGTGCTGATGATCATGCCAGCAGCTTTACCTTAGTCGCCTTTTACGACACCTCGGTAAGAGTGAGGGTGGCCTATTCTACTCTGCCGGGGACCACACGGCGAGCCCGTTTTTACTTTATTGTCAAGCCATGGATCTTATGCTGTGGGAATTTAACGTACCTAAGTTGACTTTCACGTGAAGTAGTTTTGGAAAATGCATTCGTATACATTCACCATTCACAATACAGTAAGTACCCGTATTTAGTCAATCTGCATGTCATTTTAGATAGTAAAAGCATCCGTAGTACTTACCAAGCATTTACACTTTACAAACTTAACTATATTACGAGTAAGTAAGTCCTTATAGAGGTACAACCTGCGCGGATAAAGAATGGGATCAGAAATGGCGGCGCATCTATTCACTTCTCGCTCGAACACTATTTGCGTCTATACTCGCACCCCACGAGTGCGCAGGTTGTACAAGATGTTTGCACAGGTTGTACACAGGTTGTGCACAGGTTGTACAAGATGTTTGTGGAAATGGATTTTCCATCATATTAAAGATCTCAATTTTGACCATGTTACATTAATTACATTCGATTGTTGGTATCACAATCACATTAGATTTTATAAGTTTAATTTTAAAATAACCTTAATATTAGGTACTACTTTCTCGTAGCTACACATAATTCTTCATTAGGTATTGTTTTCGCATGATATCGTAATAATGTTGACCCTGATTGTTACCAAATTGATATGATATTTGTTTATTTCATGCAATCGGATAGACAAGAATCTTGGTGAGTTCAATGTTTATAAACTTGTTTGCACCTGTGTTGTTTAAAGTCCTAATGTTAATAAAATGTAATAATAACTTGCTACTTAACTTACACACTTAAAGACCTACATTAATTTCTGCGCTGCTAAGTATTTATACATATGTGACTCACACCATCTTCAAACAAACCTTTTCGTAGTTGTCTCACTACACGTCTCAATCAATAATAATGAGGTTATCAAATTATATTTGGTTCGGTATTTTTTAATTTATTTCAACACAATTATGAAATTATCAGTAAAGGATTAAATACTTTCCGTGACTAATGCGCTGATACTCACGTTCACAAATAGTTAATGAACACGTGTAGGCATTGATCTACATGAATATTTGTAGGTATGTCTGTGTGACCGGCTTGTATGGACACAATGACAATGATAAAGCACCTTGACCGGACGTTCAAAGCTATGAGAAATCGATAGCCAAGCTGTTCCTCTACCCACATCGTCGCATAATTGCTTATAAATTATTAAAAAAATCGAGTAGGTACAGTCAGTAAAACCATAGGTTCCTTACTACAACATGCTCCTTTTCTTCATACCTACTGACGACACGATTCTCATACATCAAGGGCGACTTCAAAGGTTGCTGATGGTCAACGTGTGTTTGTTCGTGCCTTAGGCTACATACATTTTTATCATCAGCAACCCACACTCGTCCACTGCTGGACATAGGTCTCCCCTAATGCACGCCACTGCTCCCGATTTTCGGCCACTCTCATCCAGCCCACACCAGCCAGCCTTCGAATGTCATCATCCCATCTTGTCGCAGGGCGTCCTACACTACGCTTACCGAGTCGCGGTCTCCACTCAAGGACTTTACAGCTCCAACGGCTGTCAGTTCTGCGGGTAATATGACCAGCCCACTGCCACTTCAGTTTGCTAATTCGTAACATACATTTTTATAAATAATGATAATGTATTTAATGGAACTTACAAGGGACTGCTTCCATAAAACTTTTATCAAGTTCAATGTTTTCGTCGTTCTTTAGAAAATAATCAATGGTATAGATTTGATTAATTTTACGTACAGCTGTCCATACTTAGGTATACTTACTGTAAGATTTGATGCATAACTTTTATAAAATTAGAAAGTTCCGGTTTTGATATTTAAAATCAACTGACTGATGACTGACTACTGTTGATAAAAAATTACATCTGTAATTATTTACTACGGCGAAAAGTTAGTCACTGATACATCACGGCAGGTTAATATATCTAATGCAATGATAATAATAACGAGATCGACGACCCGTTTGGAACAGTGGTAGTGAACGCTGCCTTTGGCCCAAGGGTTGCAGGTTCGATCCCCGCACAGTACAAACATTTGTGTGCATGAACATGTCTGTTTGTATTGGTCTGGGTGTTTCTATGTATTATACGTATGCATTTACAAAAGAAAAGTATTATATGTATATATTTGTAATTCCGCTGTTGGTTCTGATGTCCGTGACACAGGTGCTTGAGCTACCTATCTCGGAGTCAGATCAATGTATGTGATGTTGTGAAATATTTATAAAAAAAATAAAATAATAACCTTAGTCCCGTCCAAATTGTTAGGTTTTGTTTGGTATCAAAACTTTCATGGCGGATAGCGACAGCCCTCGGTTAATGCACGACCAAGTTCAAGGCGATAATAATAAATGAGCAGATTATGTATATCGATTTTTGATTAGATTCCTATAGTTTGCTAGAGAATTTTATTCCCACTATAAGGTCATAATAATTATGTGCAGGCTTTGACTGTTTATAATTTCTGAAATGGCAATATATTTCAGTTTTGAAATTCACATTTAAGAATTGGGCATTATATTTTGTAAGTACAAGTCTAAATTTCTTAGGTAAAGTTATAATGATAGTGATTTGTTTTATCTGTAGTTATTTATTTTTGAATAGTGAACGAATTAGTTTCTCATGAAAATATTTCTTAACTCATAGGATACAATTTTAATTAATAAAGCAATTAACTCTATCGCCTCTGATTAATTTTATAATGAACAAGGTTGCGTAACAATTGATTCATTTAATCGATCTTTGATTGAGTTCTGTGGCTAAATGATCTAGAACTTGGAAAACTCCCGTTAATTTGCTGCGTCAAAGCAGTTGTTTACACAGGTCTCTTTATAACTTGTGTAAATGTATTTTGTCAACTAGATAGATAGATAGACATTCTTTTTGCACAAAAACAAAATACAAGCATGATACAACAGCAAAAGAAAGTACAATAAGGCGGTCTTATCGCTTGTAGCGATTTCTTCCAGACAACCTTTGGGTAGAGGAAAGAAATATCGTATTCGTAATAAGGGAAGGCAGTGCAAAGTAGTCTAACAAATGAAATTGAGAATGGCACAACTAACTAATACTAATAATGGAACTAGCGCATATACCTAATAACGACTTAAAGATAAGCCTCTTAATAACTGTCTAGAATCATGGTAAAAATTGTTAACAATTAAGGAGTTGATTCCAATAATATGAGTTTGGCAACTGGCTAGCAAGAATGTTAGTTCTTCTTCGGCAACTGGTTGTGAATCTTAGTTGCCAATGTGGCCAGAGGGGAATCCAACAGGTGACTAAATACTAGAAAAAAAAAAAAGACATTTTTTAAGGTCGATCGCACTAAATAAAAGTCCATTCAATAACTCTAGTCATTTGCAATACCGAAAAAGGTGGATAAGTCATAAGTTATTAATAGCTGTAAGACCATCTTTGTACACGCAATTTGCAAATAAATACTTAAATACCTGAATACTAAATTAACTGAGTCTTACTATTCTATTCCCTAGGTCGGCTATGTTTAGAAGCACACGCAGGCTTAAAACCTTTCATATAGACGTTTGTAGAACCAATGCGGGCATACGTGCCCCTTTGAATAGATTGATGACCATTCACAACGACAACTTCAATGAACTCGATTTTTCCCAGAGTCCTTCAAAATTTAAAAGACTTGTCTTAGATATTCTGAGTAAGCACTAGCAGATATTCAGTATAACGTACTTTCTTTTTTTTTTTCTCTCTTATTTGTTTCTTTTGTAAATGTATGTATTTAATCGCAATGTGACATGCTAAACGATGCAGTTGTGTATTTTTCTCGCACCCTACTTTAATCTCATGCCTAGACGTGGATTACGTTGTTGGATGTGTTACTATTAAGTGTATAATAAGCTTATCCTTAAGTTTCTCATGTAATACATTTGTTTGTAATCCCTAAAATAAATTAAAAAAAAAACTATTATTCCCCTGCCCTGACCCTGTAAGGGCACTCCCTTATAGGTAGATATTATGATAATTATTATTGTACACTATTGATGCAATAAAGATTTTACTATTGACCCGGTCTAAAAGTAGTTAGTGTACACGTAGCAAATATTTGCAATGGCGGAATATTTAGCTTCGCTCAAGGCTTCAGGTATAGCTAATGAGCAAAACGGCATTTACGAACGTAAAACATGACTAGAATAATAAAGCTATAAGAAATCTCAACGACACGCAATCAGATCCGATAGGTATAATCTAATTTCAACATCGGAATGACCGAATTCCACGGCCTCGCAGAAAATCGGTGTGTAGCAGTACTGTGCTGTGTTGCGCTGCGTGAGGAAAGGGGTGTTTAAGGCGACGGGTAGCCCTAACTAGCGACACCATTCGATTTAAATTGTTAGCTACTAAACCGGATCTATTTTAAACAATATCTGGGTTACAACCTCTCGGAAAACACTTATACTATTTGTTAAACAACGATGCACAAATGTTGGGTCCAACGCGTACGCGAAAAATTGATTACCGCCAAAAGCGGCCACTTTTAGCGTGAATCAATTTTTCGCGTACAAAAACGGACCCAACATTTGTGCATGGTTATTAAATAAATAGTATAAGTGTTTGCCGAGAGGTTGTAACCCCGAAATTGTTTAAAGTAGATCCGGTTTAGAAGCTAAAAATTAAAATCGATTGGCGTCGCTAGTGTGCCCTACCTACCCGTCGGCTTGTTGCCGCCGCCCATCGACACTCGCGACATCAGTGGAGTCACACGTGCGCACTGCGCTGCTAACCTTTAAGGTGACAGGTAGGGCACACTAGCGACGCCAATCGATTATAAATTTTAGCTACTAAACCGGATCGAAAAAAGGCCATGTCGCAGCAATCAGGAAACACCGCGGCGCAGTTCATTCTAGAGTTTGCACGAGCGTTTGTCGAACAGTGTCACATAACTAGGTATCTGTTTTGGCTAAAATAGAAAATATGCTGTCTTGTTAGGAGGAAGTAATTAGGAGCATGGTTCGGGCATTTCTTAGGAACCTACTATGTTCGTTGTGACTACAGATTGTGACATTCGAAGTGACACTCTGTCTAGCATTTATTAACTGAGTAAAAAATCTGAGGTTTCTTAATTATTAATTATTGTAATTTCTACTGTATTAAGACAGCTGTTGGTCTTCCGAATAAAATAAACAAATAAATTATATGCAACGAGCCTGCATGGAGTACTGTTCTCATCTTTGGGATGGCTCAGCCAAATACCAGCTTGAGGCGTTAGAGAGTATTGAGAGAAGGGCTAAGAGGCTAATTGGTGACGACGAGCTTGTGGGTACGAGGCTACAAAGCCTTGAACACCGACGCAAGGTAGCAAGCTTATCAGTCTTCTATCGGATACATTTTGGAGAGTGCGCCACGGAACTGTACAATGCCATTGGAGCATCTCCGTTCTTCCACTACTCCACCAGGCAGACCCTCAATCGACACCGGTACATGGTAGAAATACCAAAAGTCCGCACAAAGAGGTTTGAATCCTGTTTCCTTATTCGTACTGCGAAACAGTGGAATCAGTTGCCTGAAGAGGTGTTCCCTAGAGACTACAATTTGGGGGTTTTCAAAGCGCGAGTGAATAGGTATCTTCTAGGTAATCGTGCTACATCCTAGACCATATTATCACTTACCATCAGGTGAAATATGGTCAAACGCTTACCTATCTACGGTAAAAAAAAAAAAAAAAAATTACCGGCCAAAACCGACTCTTTGTTACACTATATGAAATAGGTTTGTAAAAATTAAGTTGTTTGTGATGACTACTACAACAAAATTTCTCGTTACAGGAGCGTTCCGCAGCTTCGGGGAGAAGACTGCGTCCCTCTTCGAGCGTAAGAAGAAGGATGTAGAGCAGGTGGCTTCGGAGAAGGCGCAGGAGGCCGCGCACGTGGTGGAAGACCAGGTCAAGAAGGCCGGCGAGATGGTGAGCGGCGCGCAATCTAGTGCCGAGGGCGCCGCCAACAGCGCCGCCAACACTGGTGAGTCAATGTGGATAAAGACGATGTTACGGTGGCTGAACAACAGGATGTAGGGCAGGTGGCATCGGAGAAGTTGAAACTAATCTCCCGAAATGAAGTAAGGGTAGGCCACTATTAGATAGTTAAAGACGAAAGGTTACGGTGTGGCTGAAGAACAGTGCAGTGCAGAACACTGCAGTCTAGAGCAGTGGTTCTGAGAAGGCTCATGAGGCCGCGCACGTGGCGCAAGACCACGTCAACAAGGCCGGGTATACGGTGAGTGGCGCTCAGTCTACTGCGTTAAAACATCATAGGTAGTGGTTCAGTATCTTGGGTTAAGACCTACACTCATTGTGTGGTGTACCAAGAAATAAATAAATAAATATTTCACACCATCACATACATTGTACTGATTCCGAGGTAGGTAGCTCTAGCGCCTGTATTGTATTGTGGTGCATGCATGTGAAAGGGACAGAGCAATAGTTTTGGATAGCGAGGATAGTATTTCAAACTCATGGTAAGGTCTCAGAACCAACAGCGCAATTACAAAAATATATATACATTCAATACTTTTCTTTTGTAAATACATACTTATAATATGTATACATTGTAAACACCCAAACCAATACAAACAGACATGTTCATGCACATAAATGTTTGTACTGTGCGCGGATCGAACCCGCAACCCTTGCACCAGCGGCAGCGTTCATTACCACTAATCCAAACGGGTCGTCAATTATCAAACCTATTGATCATCTGACACCGGGAGAATGGATTACTTAAGGTGACGGGTAGGGCACGCTAGCGACGCCAGTCGATTTTATTTTTTAGCTACTAAACTCTAAATTTTAAATCCATCCTCCCGATTGAAAGTCTTGTACTTCTTGATTTCTATCGCTTCACATACTATCCTGGTATGATTACCGCCAAAAGCGGCCATTTTTAACGTGAATCAATTATTCGCGTACAAAAACGGACCCAACATTTGTGCATGGTTATTTAATAAATAGTATTAAGTTTTTGCCGAGAGGTTGTAACCCCGAAATGGTTTCAAATAGATCCAGTTTAGTAGATAACAATTAAATTCGATTGGTGTCGCTAGTTAGTGCTACCGTCGCCTTACGTGTCAACGTCGATTTATAGTTTCTACCACACTGAAAAGTTATGATCATGTCGACTAATCCATTTTACCATAGATCGATGGTTCTGCTATACCACCCATTAGTTACTCGGTCAAATGCATGTTCTTCATTTACCGCCTGATCGTTTGTCGAGTCTCGTGTTCCAAGTAGCTTTGCACAGGGAATGACCTAGTTTTCATTACCTAGAATTATAATCATTGTAATGGGCAATACAAAGTCTGATTGTCTGAAATATTCATTAAATTGTCATTCCCACATATTACTAGAACTTAGTGTCGTGTTAAAGCGTAGTTCGACGATAAGGCGATCACGCATGACATTTTATTAATAGACTCAATTAACCGGATAGTATAGTATCTTAATAGCTGAGTGACGTCACCAATGACAGTTTAGAGGTCAGCAAATCAGACAGATCTGGACTGCGAATCACGAGTGAATCACGTTTCTCGGCGAGTCTGCATTTCGATTATAATAGGTAAACATCTTTGTTATTGATTTTTAAACTAGGTATCTAGCCAGATATACTGAGTATTAAAGTTCTATGATAACTGTAGCTTCTTGACAATTTTAATTGATTATCCTAGTATCTTCTTTCTTGGTACGAACTGCTAAGGCATGGAACAACTTGCCGGCTTCTGTATTCCCAGAGAGCTACAATTTGGGTTGGGTGTCTTTAAGTCGAGAGTGAATAGACTTCTTCTGGGTCTGAAAAAAAAGTATGCCTAAAACGTACGTCTCTTAAATTTGCGAGAATATATTACTGTATACATACTCACACGTACATACATAATCTTACTCACACACTACATACATGCATACTCTCACATACGCACGCACACATCCATACTCACACACAAACACATATTACCAAAAATCTCTCTTAGAGAAAATATTGGTAAATATTTTTACATTAACCCGTTCGGCTCTATAATGAGTAATAAGTGGTTATTTATATACCGCTATTTTGACACATGATGTGAGAGCACTGTTTGCTGAAATACAGGTTTATCAGAACCCAGTTCAGCTTTACTTGAAAATAACTAAATAAATATACTTCAATTGACACCTCTAGCCCAGACCCAAAAGAACAAGGGCCTTAGCGCGAAACGGACGTAACAGCCCAATCGGAGTTCCCCACCCTTTCACACGCGCTGTGTTTCTTCTTTGTTTGGATGCGACAGGTATATTCTCGTTCGTTTCGGGACGTCTTAGGTTAAATCCTCACAGTTAGTCAGTAACGTAATTTGGATTTACTTTACTATATTTTTAATTAACTTAATTGATTGCCCCTCAGCTGCCAGTGCCAAGCAGTCAGCCATCGACGCCCTGGATAAGGAGATGAACAAGGTGTCGCTGGCGGCGGGTGAGGCCAAGGACGCCGCCAGCCGCGCCGTTGCCGATGGCAAGAAGGTCGTTGACACCACTAAGGGTAAGTGGCTAACCAACCTTCATGTCTAAAGTCGACAGCCATTTAACACCGGTCGACTTTGCGAGCCCTATTTTTTTGTATTGTTGATATTTTATCCCATAACGCTCCGGCTGCGGAATGAGCGACATTCAGAGGTTTTCCCGAAGGACTGCAGTTTGAGGTTTGGATAAAAAAAAACGTGCTAAGTTTTTTCAAGGGCCAGTACCTATAATATTCAGTAGCATATGTAGGTCCTCTGTAGCTGTCCATAGGCTGCGGTATTCGCTTACCACCAGTCAGGCGTCAGCGGGTTGTCTTCGAAAGGTTTGGGAGAAACTTTAAGTAAAAAAAAATTTTTGTAAAAAAAAATCTGGATTGAAACCAAAATTGCACGTAGCTTTACATGTAGATTAAAAAACTTATAATCTACAATTTTGTTCTTTTTCATTAGCAATATGTAGTTATGTAGCTACTTATTATAGGTATCTTTTTAATTTGTGCACGCATGCGAAAATTGCAACAACTTTTTAGAAACCTCTCAAAATTATTTTTTATTTAAATTTGCACCAGAATTTGTGCCTAGGTATTTTTATGTTACGTAAAAACGAATAAAGCTAAAATCATTTCAGTAAGTACTTTAACGAACTATCTTTAAAAAAATATGTAGACTTATGTTTGTCTTTTTTGTAGGTATTTAGCCGTTCGTAGTTAGAATATTTAATTACAGGATTTCTACCATGTTCCTTATTTTCGAGTTTCCGATATTTCGGCACTGTTGCAAGCGCCATGGTCACGGAGTAACTGAAGTTTTTGCGGGTAAGTTGTTACTGGCAGACTAATCAATCTACCCTCCTTCGCAAAAACTAACTCATAAATAAGGAACATGGTAAAAATCCCATAAATAACTATTCTAACGTTCGTAGTTAGTCTGCTATTGTAGTAGAACTTAGAATGTTCCGTAGCATTAAACCCGCTTGTATTATCCGTAGATACACTCGCCACCACAGTAGATAACACAAAGAAGGCTGCAGAGTCCGCGGTGAACACGACCAGAGGTGAGAACTGCCTTGAGGACGGATCTAATGCTTGCTTGCGCACTACTGCCTTTAACCGCAGTGTAAAGATTTTCAGTAGAAAGATTTGTCTTTACTCGCAAAGGGCAACACGATGAGCTTTACAATATGCTTATTAAAACTCTTAGAAACTTTTCTAGTTCTAATGACCTATCCCGATTACTTAAGCATTTTTCCGTAAGTATCCAAAAACGCCATTTTTTTTTTAAAGTTAGCTCTTTCTTACAATTTTGTATCTCTCACTCAACCAATTTTCCATATTGTATACGAACGTTTTTTTTTTGAGATTTTTCGTTACGCTCTTTGCGGAAAAAATGCCTGTTTTCAGCAGTTATAAGGCGTTTGAAAAAGCACAGTGTAGATCGGAGCCGGATGGTCTCCCGATCGGCACCGTTCACCTTGTAGGAAGGGACATCATTCTACGCGTTGATTACCATATCTTGCTACTGAGAATCTTTAAACTGTGCTTTAACCTTTCCCTTGCACATTGTAGGCGCTATTGGTAGCACAGTGGAGAGCGCAAAGACACAAGCACAGGCAGCTGTAGACACAGGGAAAGCGTACGTCGATAGCGCCAAAGGTAAGACGCTTAAAGATAGTCCAATTCAGGAGAGATTCCAATCTTATCATCTTAAGTTGGACAATCTTATAAAATTTTAAGCTTCACAGAAGTATTACAGTTACTCGTACATAGTTGAATTTAATTTTATTACGGATCAGCGGTGGAGGATTTTAAAATTATGTAGTTTTTGACTATGTAATTAGTAGTAGGATACAATCTTGGTTCTCTCTTGTAAAGTCGTTGTATTATTCTGCAAGCTTTGCTCGTAGGTAGTCATAGAAAATAGTTCTAAAATAAATCAATAATCATTCATTAGGTATGTTGGAGTAAAGTCGTTGACCTATTTTAATTACACCTCGTAATCTTTGATCATAAGTTTGTGATGCAATTTTTATAGATACAGAGAACGAAGATTGATTCCAATGATTGAATTTACTGCTTTTTTATTTGCATGCCAGTAGATGGCACTATTGCACGTTATGACTACTTAGTTACTTCTCATTTGCTAGAACGAGTTGACTCGATCTTGACATGCCCACGCGTCTTCGGGGTCGCTGACAATTTCCTCCCACGTTCCTGGCAAGTTTATCTTGCTTTCACATCGTCTATATCTCTAGAGTCTACAATACCGCCACGACACCTTATGGCGTGAAATGTTTTCGAATACTTGAGCGGCAAATATGTTTCTATATTTTTGTTGTTATTTTTATTTTATTTTTCATTATTTTCCACCGTAGATACAGTAGCAAGCGCAGTCCAAAGCACAATAGACACGACTCAGAAAACCGCACAAAGCGCTATCGAAACAGGGAAATCTTACGCTATTGGCGCCAAAGGTATATAAAATAACACATCAAAAATTCAAATTAAACAAAGTGAAATAACTTATCGTATTTACCTTTATTTCATGTGTTGTTTTGTAGATACCGTATCCAATACAATTCAGAGTACTGTAGATACAACACAGAAGGTAGCACAATCGGCTGTTGAGACTGGTAAATCCTACGCCACTTCTGCAAGAGGTAAAATTATTAGCAAAACAATTCCTAAACCAGAATTTCAAGATTTTTTTTTGAATAATTTGTGTATTTATAGATACGACTGCAAATATAGTAAACAACACAGTCGAAAAAACAAATACCGCAGCACAGTCGGCCGCCGAAACCGGCAAATCTTTGGTTGACGGTGCTAAAGGTACTGCGTCGTTTTAGAATGAATGTTACCTAACGTGTGTAGAGTGATTAACTGTGTGTTTACGCATATTAATAAACATGATTAGTACATAACAAATAAGTAGTATGCTTTAAATGCTTTAGATACAGCACAAAGCTCATTCCACATGGCTATGGACGTCTCCATGACTGCTGCGTATTCTGCCTTTGATTATGGAAAGTCGTATTACGATAGCGCTAAAGGTAGGCTGCTTTTATGTTTTAAACACATTTATTAGTTTTCGATGTTGATTTGTTTTTCTTTTTTCGTTATGTTTAAGTTACATTATTTTTCAAATGTTTACTAGATACGGTAGCTAGCACAGTAGACAGTACCAAGACTGCTGCACAAAATACGGTTGAACTAGGAAAATCTTACGTGGACTCAGCTAAAGGTATTCAATTTTCCTTGTGAAATTCCCCTTTGTTATATTTTTTTCGGTTTCTTTTATTTATTATCATTTTGTAGATACCGTTCAAAGCACCTTCCAAAGCACTGTTGATACCACTAAAAATGTAGTCACTTCCACTGTGGAGACAGGAAAAAACTACGCATCTAGTGCGAAAGGTAATTGGCATTTTTTAATTCGTTTTATACATATTAGCGTTATACAACAATCAACCAATGTATTGATGGTGAAATAATCTTACATGTAACTATCGCTCTGCTTAGTTAAATATTTACGCAGAGAAGAGAAATTAACACAGGGGCCGTCTCATGTGGGCTAACTAATTACCTTGATTGTGATATTAACCTAAAGTGTGTCTCTCTGTACACATCAATGTATACAAACGTATAGAATGCTACAGACCTGTATAATAAAGCGATAAATATTTAATTGTAGACACCGTAGCAAGCACAGTATCAGCTACCGTAGACACAACAAAGCATTTAGCCGCATCCGCTGTAGACACAACTAAGAATCTTGCTACATCAGCGGTAGACACAACGAAAAATGTGGCCGCGTCCGCAGTAGACAAAGGTGTAACACTCGTAGGCACCGCTAAAGGTATTATTACACTTTACTTTTTTCTTTATTATTATTTAATTTTGATTTAATTATTAATAAATTTAAATCTTTTGATTTATTAACGTGAGATGTGATAGGATACCTAGCTGTTATATAAATATACTTTTGTCATGTGTATAGGTAAACCTATTTGTTTATTTATAATTTATTTTGGTACTAATCCTTGTAGACACTGTAGCAGCTACTGTAGACACGACAAAGAATGTCGCTGCATCTGCAGTAGAAAAGGGTGTTACTCTTGCAGGCACTGCAAAAGGTAGAAAGAGGCATTATTTGATTATTCATTATTATATTTTTATCATTTCTATTTTTTATATCATTTTTACTTTATTTTTTGTTAGTTTATTGTAGACTCTGTAGCAAATACTGTATCGGCCACTGTAGACACAACTAAAAACTTTGCTGTATCAGCAGTAGACACAACTAAGAATGTTGCCGCGTCTGCTGTAGACAAAGGTGTGACTCTAGTAGGAAACGCTAAAGGTAGTTAGCTATTTTTGTTGTTCAAAATGTAGCTTTTTTTTAATATTGTAGTGTTATTCTAGTCATTGCTTATTTATTGTAGACTACCGTAGCGAACACTGTAACAGCTACTGTAGATACCACAAAGAATTTCACAGCATCAGCTGTAGATAAAGGTGTCAACCTGGTGGGAACTGCAAAAGGTACTAGACCAAATATATTTTTTTTAATTTACATAAATTTCTTTAGTTATTGTTTATTTACCAACAATATATTATTATTGTAGACACCGTAACAAACACAGTATTAGCTACTGTCGACACGACAAAGAATTTTGCTGCATCCGCAGTAGATACTACTAAAAATGTTGCCGCATCTGCAGTAGACAAAAGTGTATCGTTTGTGGGCACTGCCAAAGGTATTTAGAATATCACCACGGTCTTCATTGCATAAGATAGTGAATTATTTCAATAGCTTGCTTAGCTTTGAACCTAAATACTTTAAATGTTATGTGCCTGTTGTTTTTAAACACTAAAATATAATAAAAGAAGCGCATACATTAGTTGTATGAAGTTAAATATTATTGCTGGGTTGTTTATTATTAAAGAAAAATTCTGATGATTATAATTTAATTGAGTTATCGTAATTTTTATCTAAAAGCTTAAGCCATAGTTATTTCTAGCAAAATGCTATATTCATTAGCAATTTATATATTGTAGACACAGTAGCAAACACAGTATCCGCCACCGTAGACACAACCAAAAACGTAGCAGCGTCCGCGGTTGACAAAGGCGTAACTCTAGTAGGCTCTGCCAAAGGTATTAGAATAGCATTCTTTAAAATGTTCATTTGCATTTCGTTGTGACTAGATTATTTTGTATTGTTATTTTTTAATTTTAGACACTGTAGCGAACACAGTATCCGCCACAGTAGACACAACCAAGAATTTCACTGCCTCTGCAGTAGATAAAGGCGCGAGTCTTGTAGGCACAGCTAAAGGTATATTTTTATGTCGCTATATATTTGTTTATCTATACCTAAACCTGCTTGTGACCAAGAAAACTGGCGATTATTTATTATTAAATCTTTGTTTTTATGATTTAGCCCTTATGTTTGCCAGCTTTACTTATGTTTAAAATTAGTTTTTACTTCACTTATAAGTTTTTATGTTATTATATTTTTTGTTCTTATTTATTTATGGCAAGTTTTATTTTAGACACCGTAGCAAATACTGTATCAGCCACTGTAGATACCACAAAGAATTTCACAGCAGCAGCTGTAGATAAGGGTGTCAACCTAGTAGGAACTGCAAAAGGTATCAACATAAATGCATTTCATATTTCTGTTTTTAACACCGTACGATCATGTTTATTTATCTTCAGTTTATTTATTGTAGACACCGTAGCAAACACAGTATCAGCTACCGTAGACACATCTAAGAATTTCGCTGCATCAGCGGTAGACACGACTAAGAATGTCGCTGCATCCGCAGTAGACAAAGGTTCCGCTTTCGTAGGATCTGCCAAAGGTATATTTTGATTTGTTTTGTTTTGTGTTTCGTTTTGTCCGTCCTGTGTTACATCTGCCATGCTCTCCGTAGATACCGTTGCAAGCACCATAGACGTGACACGGAACGTAGCTGCCGCAGCTGTGGATAAAGGAAGCAGCTTTATTGGGTCAGCCAAAGGTATCGGGCCTTAGACCTGTGTTGGGCTTAGTTTTCATCGCTTTGGTCTTTAATGGTGCGATCCATATAGTCTGTCGCTGCGATAATTTAGTTCAGAAACTTACTCTTTTAACTGTTTCTAATTTTAAGAGACTTTACGAGTTACACTAATGTACGGAAACCTATGTAGGAACCTGATGTATGTATGGTCCTGATATCGAGCCAAACATACCTACCCCTACCTAATGAAAATAGACTTCTCGAAATTTGAATGTAATTATTTACTAAACATCGAATGTTTTATTGAATTTTTGTGAAAAATCTTGGTCTAGGTGCCCACTGCAAGTCAACTTAGGTCACTCACTCGATGAAGTTATTATACCTCAGACGTGCAGCGGTCACACAGACCATCTATTTACCTAAAGGTTACCTTCGCCGGCATTTATACCTTGATATACCTACCTACCATATTTATAGACTAAATCTGCCAAAAATACTGTGCTTGCTTTCTTGGGTTGCATGTTGCTATCTATTCTGTTCTTTTCCTTTCTTAATTCTGTTACTAACTTTTTCCGTAGATACAGTAACAAGCACAATCTTTAGCACAACAGAATCCACAGAACATGTCTCGGACGATGAGGAATCTTCAGAAAGTGCACAAAGTAAGTTTCCCGACCTGAAACCGGATTATGTTGGTAATTTGGTTCAATTCATTTGCCATTCATCATCGAGAAATATGGTTGTATGAGTTAGAATACTCACCAAGATCACTGACTCTTTATGATTTATCCTGAACCGTCAGGTTTTGACGTGATAGTAAAGTTTCAGCCTATAAACTGTCCCACTGCAGAGCAAAGGCCTCCATCATAGACATCAAGTTATCGCTACTATGATGGGATTAGGCTCAATCACCACCCTTGCCAAATGTGGATTGGTGATCACAAACCCGGGCTATGTTCGAAAAATTCGAAACAGACTATTCGATTGACCCGGGAATCGAACCCAGGACCCCGAGATCACGGCCCGGTACTTAAACCACCAATAGGGCGTTACGTTGACGTGATAACGTCTTATAAATCGATGACGACGCTGGCTGCACGCAAAAATGTCACATTCCACTTGAGAAAAGCATAGTTACCCGCAGGAGCCATAGACATGCACCCTAAACAGACTGTGCCTTTTCATAGAAAGCCATCGTTTTTTCCGAAATAGATACATTCCGTTTCAAGTGTGCGTTTTCTAGTTCCATATGGCAGGAGCCCGGAACGATCGGCCCTAAGCGTTTGGCGTGTGACTAAATTATGCATTAAATCACATCAATGTCTTATGACGTCATGACGTAAATACTTGCAGACAAGATAATCATTTTTTTTATTGATTTTAAGTATGTAGTTTGCATAGTTATTACTTGATAGGGGTAGGGGCACATGATGTCGGTTAAAAATCGAATAGAGCATGTCATCTGTCTGTTTAGTGGTAGTGTATGAAGGTCAGTGATTAAGACAGACACTTCGACCATATCTCGGCGCCTGCTCAATTAGTAGTCGCGACTAATAACCATTGCTTCAGTTTCAAAGGTACGTAACTGATGTCCAATGATGTTAAAAACAAGAGTTACGTGTTACTTGAAGGTTGAAGGTAAAAATTAGGCTCAGAAACTATAATCCATCCTCATTCTCCATATGTAGGTAAGTTTAGGTATCATCTTGCCAAATCTTGGTTTCGACTCTCATTAAAAATACTGTCATCATCATCATAACAAAGGTGGCCGATTTTTAGTAGCCCAAAAATTTTTTTAGATGCCGCACAACGAGGCACAGCTGAAATACCCCCATGTATTATATTTTCCGAAAATTATTGATGCTTTTTCTCAATTTTCTTTTTGTGTTACTTCTTGCTCATGAAAAAGCATAACAACATTTGTAAAAAAAATATATCGCCGTAAACTACAAACACCAACATTGTTTCTGATGAGCCTCAGTTGTTGTTGTCGAAAAGAAATTTTTGGACCACTAAAAATGGGCCATGCTGTATAAATAGGTTAATATGTAGTAAAGTTAAGGTTAAAATACAATTTGTAGGCCAGATTCAAAACAAGTTTGATTCCGGTAAAAGCTGGGCCCAAGTGGCCCTTAGCGGTTCCCATGCCGCTGCAGAAGACACGACTGGTAAACCATGGCTTGAAAACGTGTGGTGTGCAGCTTTCTACAAACAAATAACAGTTTACACGATCATTGCGTTTTGTTCTTATTATAATCTTGTTAAACCAAGTTTTTACATACCACGAGCAGTTAATAATATAAATATATTCCAGCCAGTAATATCTTGCCCCCGCAATGCATGGTGTCAACAGATGTCACCGTTTGTTGATGAGAACAGCCATTATCTAGCTAACAATGTGTGCATTCGACATCTGTTAATATACGGACGGTTTCTCAATTGTGAATTTTAAGTTAAGGCGATGAGTTGCCCACATTAGAGACGCCAATAGATTTTCAGTTTTAGCTCCTAAACCAAACCTATTTTATACAATTTCGGGGCTCCAGTCTCTCAGCAAACACTTATACTATTTTTTTAATAACCATGAACAAAAATGTTGGGCCTGTTTTTGTAATCCAAAAATCCAAATAGTTAACTATATGTACTTATTAAGTAAATAAATAGTATAGGTGTTTGCCGTGAGACTAGAGCCCCGAAGTTGTTTAAAACAGATCTGGTTTAATAGCTAACAATTAAAATCTATTGGCGTAGCAAGTGGGGTATACCCTTCACCTAAAGCTCTTCATGAGCACCTATAAACTTTGTATGAAAAGTTTGTACTTGGGTAACTAAATAACTAGTGCTTCAAACTCTCATTAAGAAACCAGCCAATACCCGCCTATCTTCATATGTAAAGAATAGGCATCGAAATTGTGTGATAAAAATGAGCTGTAATATTGCTAAAGCTTGCGTGTCAAACTAAATGCACCTAAAATCAATAAATCAAATCAAGTTTTGCATTAAAAATCTAAAAAATATAATTTCTACTTACTTACATCAATAGGTAATAACTGCAAATGCAGTCATTGCGTGTGCAAGCCAACGGTTTTCACCAGCTTAGTACCTAACGTGTGGGACTTACCTACGACTACGATTCTTGAGGCTAACCCGTTCCTCACATGATAACTTCTTCGACAGATGCCATCAACACAACAGTGGACTCCACCAAGAAGGCGGCTGAGGACGCGAAGGCGCAGGCTCTAAAAGCCGCGGAGGCTGCAAAGGAGGAAGCTAAGAGAACAGCCAGTAAGACACAAACAATATTAGATATATGTTTATTATTTTTCATGCAACACTTTCCCCCATAGTACAAAACGCGAACTAAGGATAGGTCCAGATAAATAGGTAATCATGCCAGCATCTTTAAATGGAACTGGATAACATGAGCTTTTATTTATTTATTTATTTAAAACTTTATTGCACAAATTTTGATACAATAAGGCGAAGTTAATGCCAAGAAGCATTCTCTACCAGTCAACCTTTGGGTCATGCAGAAAGTGCAGTGGTGCGGCGAAAGGAAATTTTGTAGTTACTAGTAAGGAAAAAAAAAGAAACACTAATATTAAATAACTAACATTATATACATATATAAATATATTTAAATAAATATATTATTAATAAGTACATTATAAACAAATACAATATATAGCTGTAAACAAAAAAAGTAAAATATAAGCTTTTGTCCGGTAATAACTTTGGATCGCGATTTATAACAAGTCTTTAGTAGAAGTTCGTAAAATCACGGACATAAATAATGTAATAATGATTCGTTACTGTCTTATGAAAAATTAACGGGTCCTTAATTTATAAGAAATGAAACGAAAAAAAAATTTTTTTAACCAAATATAAACAAATTACATAAGTAAGTTAAAACTAGTACAATATCTAAATTATGCTTACCAAAATGGTTGCTACTCAGCATAATGCCATTGCTTGGAAAAGCTACAAACACTAAAGTCTAGTAATAGAGAGACGAGTGGAGTCTTTGTAATATAATCCCATGTTTTGTTTACGGAACCTGAAAATCGTAGATTCGATGAAACACATGATGGCTAAACATATTTAATTAATCTAGACGCAGCAGTGGAAGAATCCAAGAAGGCGGCAGAGAAGGCAGCAGCTGACGCCGCCAACGCCGTCAACAGCACCGTCGACAGCACGCTCAAGAGGGTTGAAAATGCCGCCGACGAGGGCATCAAGAATGCCAGCCACGTCGTCGACTCCAAGATCAAGGACGCCGACAAATACCTCAGTGACAAGAGGGACACGGTATGTATTCGTTTCGTAGATAGCTCGCGTTAATCGACAGGAACAACTGCCGCTGACGAATTGCCTGCAGAGCTTTTTTTTACAATGTCACGTAACTTATTGAGAATTAGTGTGTAGTCTATAGTCGAAGTCAATCAAAGTCACAGTTACTGAATAAAACTCCGCCGGTTTACGTTTTATCGACCTGCACCCTAAACATATTCGCTACACAATAGCTCACTCGACAGTCGACACACAATAACTAACTAACTAACTAGGTTGGCGCAGCGACCCATAGTGAGTCTTGGCCTCCGATAAAGAGCCTCCATCTTGGTCGATCCTGCGCCACCTCCTGCCAGTCATCTGCCGAGAGTCCGCGCAAGTATTTTTCGACCTCATCCTTCCAGCGATATCTCGGACGGCCGACTGGCCTTTTGCCATTAGGACGTCCCTGATACGCTCGCTTTACCGCACGATCGTCTCCCATTCTTTCTAGGTGGCCGAGCCAGCGAAGTCGATGCGCTTTAGTCTCGCCGATGATGTTGGGCTCGCCCACCTGGTCTTCGAGTTCCCTGTTCTTTAGCCTCCTCCAGGCGACATCCGGAGACTGTATAGGTCCCAGAATCTTCCTCCAGATCTTTCGTTCTGCCACGAGTAGTTTGGTCTCTTCTTTGCGGGTCAATGTCCAAGCTTCACAGCCGTACATCAAGATTGGACGTATTACTGTCTTCAAGATACGGATTTTTGTGCGTTTGCTAAGAAGCCTGGACACCAAAACCCTGTGTAAAGCTGCACTACAAAGGAGGGCATTTTGGATCCTTGTATCTATTTCTTTCTCCCTGGTGTTAGTGTCCGTTATAAAGCAGCCCAGATACTTAAATCTATGTACACCCTTGTATGAGACCTCTCCAGCTTTGAGGTTTCGCCTCGGGACTCGGACATTTTTATATCTACGAATGTGCATGTATTCGGTTTTTTGGTGGTTGATGTTGAGACCTACTCTTTTAGCGGCCGCCTCCAAGGTTTCAGCTGCCAATGTGACCTCCTCCTTACTCTCCCTTAATAAAGCAAGGTCATCCGCGTATCACACAATAGCAGTGTTAAAAACGATTCAATTCAACGATTATTATCATCAGGATCATTTTGCGGCACTTGACTGCACAAATAAACACCAAATTCGTTCACTAACAGCCTTTGAATGCATCAGCCCATGCGGAGTGTTTGACTCCTACCGCCAGATTCTTTGAGCTTCTCGTTCTTTGACGTCAAGTGTTGGACGGACTTAAGACGTCGTCATAAGGGTGAAGTTGGCAGGATGTTACTCTAGTCAGCCAAGTTCTTCCAGGAATATCCCCAGCGCCTTGACATTGTTCCAGACTTCCCGGAGACAATCTGGGTTATTTTTAAGGAAAACTACGGTAGACTATACGGGTATATAAATTACAAGTACATTTATTTATAGGCTACATTTTATAATGTGCTAACTAACGTCATAGCCCACGAGGGCAACGCTGCGACCAGAAGCCATATTATGTATATGGTATCTAGTGGTAGTCATATAAGCGGTAGTCGTCTTTTTTTATGTCATAGGTGGCAGACGAGCAGACGCATCACCTGATGGTAAGCGATTGCCGCCGCCTAAGGACACCCGCATCACCAGTGGAGTCACAAGTGCCCTGCCAGCCTTTAAACTCCCCCCATGGATAGGGCCACCGGTACCCTCACTCACGCAGCGAAACACAGCACAGTGCTGCTTCATACCGATTTTCTGCGAGGCCGTGGTATCACTCCGATCGAGCCGGCCCATTCATGCCGAAGCGTGGCTCTCCCACGGTCCGTCTCAATCTCTACTATTTCTAAAAAAGTTAATTCTACAGACAGTGGCACCGCTTATAGGTAATCCGAAAACACGAAACGCTTGCGCGATGTAATCGATATCTAACGCCATCTATTGGTATAAAGTGGGATTAATGTCCCGAAACAAAGTGAGGGCGCGCCATTAGTACACTTCTGGATACATCTATTGGCCTACCTTGCATTTTCAGTTTCGTTTGGTCCTAGCTAAAATTTTATATTAGGTCGAGCAAAATCTTTATAAGCTTCATGTCGTGTGGTATTCTGAATTCAAATTAAAACAATACGATCGAAAAAGATGGTAAAATGTATCAGGTTTAAATCTGCATCAATAGTTTTTGTTCTATCCTAGCAGTCATATTTCAGTAGGGGCCATCGAAATCTAAACTCTAAGTTGGGCCAATAGATGTGTCCAGAAGTGTATTATGTAAATGAATAAAAACATGTTTTTTTTTCAGCTGGTCACAAACCTCTCGACGGCAGCGCACGACGGAGCGCAGGGCGCCGCGGGTCTGCTCAGCAAGGGGCTCGCCACCTTCCCCAAGTAGACCACCAGCCGTCGCACATACCACTCGCGGATATACAGAAACTAACGGCATACTTACATTCATTTTGAATTCAGAATAATGGAAGCAAATGAACCTAAGCTTTTGAAAAATACAAAAACGAATTAGTCATCACCAAATCAGTTTTTGATTATTGTTATGTATGGAATATTTGAAATGAAAAAATTATTTGAAGCAAATATTACACTAAATCATTTAATTGAAGGACCAAATAAACAAAAAACAGAAGTAACTTATAAATAGTAATAGCATATAGCCACGGACCTATAAAAAAGGTTATAGGTCCGTGCATATAGCATTCTTTTTGGCAAACAATTTATCTAAAATGTGCCATAATTAATTTGCTCATCAGTTAAGAACTCAACCTATTTTATAATAGCCAATACAATTATATTAATAACACTTGAGTTCAAAATAGCAGGAAAGCAGGGAGGGTATGCTTCATAAGTAGGTAGGTATTTCTGTTAGTTTCTGAATATCTTTATTGATCTTTGTTTATACAAATTATACTTGCACATTGTCTAAGTTTGAATTTTATGGTACAATTTATTGTAAAAAAATAATTAAGTAACTGTTACAGAAAGTATATTATTGCGAACAATTTTTTTATTATTAACACTTAATTTTAAGTTTAATTTAAGCATTTTTGCTTGGTTTATATACCTCTGAGTGTTTAAAATATGTCTAGGTATGTAAGTCACAAAAACGCAATCTCATGTTTGTGTCTCGTATATAAATGTATATTATCGTACAATCTAAAAGATAAGTTAGTTTTAAGATTTTTTATTTCAGTTTTATTTGCATTTGAAATGCATTTTAATCAGATATAAACATGCTTCGCTTAACCGTCCATGAGGATGCCTTGTAATTGTTATTACTGGTATACAGAACATCAGATTGTTTTATTGTTAACACTAAATAAGTATCGGGGGTTAAAAATCAGTTGCACTACATTTTCTAAAATACCTACGAGTGTAGATCAGACAGCTCAGATACAATTATAAATGCTCGTGTTTGGGCTTATTTAGAACCCCCGATCTATTGATATCGGGGGTCCTAAATAACCCAAAACACGAGCATTTAAAATTGTATTTTTAATTGGGTTAAAAGTATGATAAACAACAGCAAATACATTTCCTATACATAAAGGTTTCTGGTCTGAAATATACTATTTACATATTTATATGTTAGAAAAGTTATACGGTAACTGCGTGGCAGTCTATTTTTATTACAGATTATATGCAATGTTATATTTTGCTGTAGTTCGACTACCATACAATTTTGAAATATTGATGTTTATTGTTGTAGTCTCAGTGCAAATATTGTTCATTTCTATCTTTTATATTTTATTCTTAATTTTTAATAAACACTATAATATTTGAAATTCTTCTGTGTCATAAATGGCTTAATAAATAAACATTTATCATCATTTTGTGTGTTTCTATTAAACTATTTATTATGTACATATTACCTTAGATTAAACAAAAAAAATGATTTAATCCAAGTGTATTACATTCAATCTGGGTAACTTTGAATTTCAGGGTAACTTTGACAGTCAAGGTCATTTCTTACTTTTTTATTTTTAGGTGGCGTACATTTCATGGATAACGTTAAAAATAATAAATTTCGTGCAGTAACTTTGACACACAAAAAATTATCTGTCAGATTTTGATTAATATTACCTTTATTTTAATAGATTTTATAATATGAGAGCATATAAATCAGCCTGAGACCAGAAATTAAGTTTACTTTGCTTTTTTTATATAATAGTTAAGAGTTAGCTAAAGATATACGCTGATGGTCTGTCAAAGTTGCTCAGATTTACTGTATACAATTTAATATCAAAGGAATCCAAGAACGGTTGGACTGATTTTATCGATCAGTGTTTTATAGGATTTATTCCATAAATTATAGAAAAACTAAATCATGATAGGTAAGGTACAAAGTTCGTTAGGGGAGGGGGGTGGGGACACTATTATAATATATTATAATTCCACAAGAGTTTGTTTAAAATTAAAAGGTAAGAAATGAAATTATACGAACAGGTCAAAAGCATGGTAAAAAGTTCAAAAACAATTTTAAATTTAAAAATAATCTAAATTATTACCGGAAATGATATCACATCGAAATTAGCCAATTAAATTCCTTTAAAAATGTTGCTATAATCGTGAAACATTTTCTACTACAATCAGTTTTATGTTTGACAGTTGATTGGTGCAACGAAACGTTTTCTGACACTTCTGACAAATAAATAAATTATCATGGCGGGGCTAGTTCGCTCTGGATTTAATTCGTTTAAAAATTCTATTTTATGTACGACTATTCGTACTATTGGCACTTCCAAACCACTAAATATCAAAGAAAGTATGTATGCTGTTAATTTAACTTTATAATTTCCCGAGTTTTATTACATAACCTTAAATGTAAATACAGATTTTATTTACCTACACGGTGAACCCATTTTATTTGGCTATTTATTTTTATAGTACGTGAGCGCAAAGAAGGCACTACAGTTATTGTCGAAGGTGTGAATGTTCCGTCGCCGCGCACTGAACTACTAGTTCGAGCTCAAAAGTTGGACCCGCCTCAGTCTACTGCCGACTGCGAAGACAGTTCACAACAGCAACCATGTTACATGTGCGCCTTGGGGCTGAACGTGAAGCACACAGACGTTCTTATACTCAGCCAGTTCCTCAGGTCAGACGGGTGTATGCTCCCTAGGCGAATCACAGGCCTCTGCCGCCGGCAGCAAATGAAAATTGGGAAAATGGTGTCAATGGCTCAGAAAGCTGGTAAGTCCTAAAATATAAAATTGATAATTTACAACAATACCTTATATTACACTAAGTTGTGATTGTCCATTCACTCACTTAAGAATGACTGGTCAGCGATTTTTCGTTGGATCAGCAAAAAGGTTACCTACATAGTATTTGTGTTGTGGCAGTACGATATGCATAGAATTTAGTTGCCAACCCCTCTTTACTGTACCCATCATGCACAAAGGACTTAAAGTCTATTTGTGGGAAAAGGTGTCCACCTTACATTACATTACTTTTTACTGTAACTAATTTGAGAAAATGAAATTGAAATTGCTACAGTAATTTAAATTTTTTTCATAAATAAATATTTCACATCTGACTCCAAGCTAGGTAGCTCAAGCACCTGTGCTACGGAAATCAGAATCAACAACAGGATTACAAATATATATATATACATGTAATACTTTTCTTTTGTAAATACATACTTATAATAACACCCGGACCAATACAAACAGATATGTTCATGCATACAAATGTTTCTTTCTACTGTGCAGGTGTCGAACCCGTAACCACCTGTTCCAAACAGGTTGTGGAAGTTAGAAATTAAAAGCAAACTTTAATTTACGAAATTGATATTTAATCTATTTGAAGTTCTAAACAAGTTTCTAATTTTAAAATTTTGTTTATAAGATGAAGAAGAAGAAGAGACGAAGCTAGCGCCGCCAATGGATATCTATTAATTATGGCATTTAGGGACATATCTTTAAAATGTACAACAGTGAATTCATAAAGGAAAGGGTTTAGTTAAAAAATTATGACATAATTTCTTTCTTACTTATGGTTACTTGTAGAAAGAAATTTCTTTCTACAAATAACCATAATTTTTGTAATTGCTACAAGTGGCCTCTTTAGGCAATAATAAGAATTGTGGTTACTTGTACATAGATAATTATTTAAAGAGGTATTAATAATATTTTAAGAATAGGGTATTTGACTAAGCTCGAGATTTTAGGAATTATAAATAATTTATCAAAATATAGGTGAATGTGCCAATAGCAAAAATTCTCAATTAAAAGTATAATGTCTAGCCAGTTTTATGTTAATTCAAAGATTCATGGGCAAGTCCATTTTAAAGGTACGAAATTATTAAAAAATAATTATACCATTTTATAGACCGGTTTAGTAGCTAAAAATTAAAATCGATTGGCGTCGCTAGTGTGCCCTACCCGTCACCTTAATATGAAAAACATCTTTACCTATTATTTTATTTTCAGGTCTCATGATCAATATGACTCCAGCTTGGTCTAAGAAAGATCCTACGAAGAGAAAAGATTATAAGAAATTCAACACATACTTTGATGAGACTACTATATTCAAGAAACGGATTCCAGACCAAAATGATAAATGGAAACGATAGCTCATGTTAAAATTGTAAATAAGTACCAATTATATAAATAAATTTAAAGTAGTGTATAAAATGTATTTTTTATTGTTCTTATAAAATAGATGTAGGCAAGTCGCACAGGTATTTCCGGGTTTAAGGCGACGGGTAGCGCTAACTAGCGACACCATTCGTTTTTGATTGTTAGCTACTAAACCGGATCTATTTTAAACAATTTTTCACAAACGTTGGGTCCATTTTTGTACGCTAAAAATTGATTACCGCCAAAACCGGCCACTTTTAGCGTGAATCAATATTTCGCGTTCAAATTTTGGGTCCGCATTTGTGCATGGTTATTTAATAAATAGTACAAGTCTTTGCCAAGAGGTTGTAACCCCGTAATTGTTTAAAATAGATCCGGTTTAGTAGCTAAAAATTAAAATCGATTGGCGTCGCTAGTGTGCCCTACCCGTCACCTTAAAGGCCTACTTGTTATCAGCCTATACATATACCGTCCCACCCCAGGGCAAAGGCCTCCATCATAGAATCAAGTCGTCCCTACTCAATAATGGGATTCGCTTTGATCATGATGTTTGCAAAATGTGGATTGGTGATCACAAACCGAACTATGAACTATGACGGGGATACCCGGGAATGAACTCCGGACCCTGAGATCACGGCCCGGTAACATAAACCACTAGACCAACAGAGGGTCAAGTCAAGGCCCGCTTATGACCCCTTCCTTGAACACGGGGTTGCCCTCGCCTAGTCTAAGGCTGTTCACTAACTTGCGTGTTTGATAAGGAAAATGGTATGAGCAGTGGTTATCGAGACGGGCGCGTGTCACAGGTTTTTCACAACGCTCTCGGATGGTGGGTTTATTCCCACTGTCCACCCTCTGCTAGTTCACTCCGGGTGGACAGTGAAACAATGGTTTAAAAAATTCCATCGGTCCACCCCCTCTTTCAACCGAGATGGGGTGGACAACAGGATTTTTTAAATACTGGTTTTGATGTCCACCAAGGGTGGACAGCAGGAATAAAACGGATAGAGGACGGTCTTGTTCACATACTCACCCATTAGAATACGGATTCTATAATATTATTATAGACTAGCTTTTGCCCGCGACTTCGTCTGCGTTCACACAATATCTTTATAAATTATAGCCTATGTGTTATTCTGATCTATAAGCTACATTACTGTAAAGTTTCATTAAAATCCGTTTAGTAGTTTTTGCGTGAAAGAGGAACAAACATCCATACATCCATCCAAACAAACTTTCGCCTTTATAATATTAGTAAGGATGTTGTATGAACACGGCGAGCTAGATAAGGCGACAGGGGTACCTGTCGCCTTTACTAACTAGCGACACCAATAGATTAAATTGTTAGCTACTAAACCGGATATATTTTAAACAATTTCGGAGCGGGAGTCTTTAAGCAAACATTTATAATATTTATTTAATAATTGTGCACTACTTTTTGATCTGTTTATGCACTCGAAATTTGGATTAACGCCATAAACGCTGTTTTGGCGGTAATTCAAATTTTCAGTACAAAAGCAGAAGTATTAAATAAATAGTATAAGTGTTTTCCGAGAGGTTGCAGCTTCGAAATTTTTAAAACGATATCCAGTTTAGTTGCTAACAATTTAATTCAATTGGCGTCGCTAGTGTGCCCTACCCGCCACTTTGATGCAATTTTAGCATCAGAAGGCCTACAACGAAACACATTGCCATACATACAAAAGAGGAAGGGTGAAGGATAAAGATTTGGTCGTGAATTCCGTTTCGTTGCAGGCCTTCGAGGTATTAGACAGAGAAATAAAATTGCAGTTTAGGTAATAATTTTGATTATTACTTTTCGTTGTTTGTTTCTTTATATCCATGTATTACACGGCAAGCATCCACGCACGCTAAGCGGGTGTTAACAAATAAACGTGTTTCCACTCCAACAAGTTTGCAGCAGACGTCTAGTTCGTAACTACGTACACAATATTGCCTGTAATAATTTTATGTGAAACTATTGAAAAGCACAGTTGAAATTCATTATTCCAAAATACAGACACACCAACGTTAATTCGATTTGATACAATTTAATAACCGTAATAGGGGCTATCGCGTGCGAAAAATCCGCAAGATGGCATAGTATATAATAGGTCCGAGGTCCCCTACAAGGTGATTGGGTATTTTTAGACGTGATATGTCAAATTGTCAATGAGGACTTTTCCTATGACATTAGTCAGTAGGTTTCTCTAAAGTGATAACAGATGGCGGTACCCGTATCTATATAAAAATTACAGCGATTGGTCGCGGCATTCAAAGTGTTGCCATATTACATTTTCATTTACCCATGAATGGATGAAACAGGTTTTATTCAAAATAGTTTTTTATTTGATTAATCAACGACAACAACGAACTCCTTGCAAAAATTATAATTCCATAGAAATATTTAATGACAAACTGCCCAGTTTCAAACGGGCCAGACATTTTTTACAGCTTATTTAAGGTCTACTTGTCGTTGCTTGGCATTAAGTGTATTTTCCATGTAACCGACTTAGATTAAATCAAAATAGCGGAAGATAGGTGACTTCTCTACCGCGTAAATTAGGTCCCCCGTCGCCTAATTTCACGTAGACTGAAGTAGTCGCAAATTAGCGAGCCTGACAAGCGGTCGTATCACACAAAAACAATCTTTAATTGTTTTATGTGGGATTAAGATTACCAAAATGCCGACGTGCGCTTTTACGCGTTGTTCAAATTATTCAAATCTCAGAAACCAAATCTTATGGAATCACATTTCACTCATAAGTACAAGAAAAGTTTTGATTTCTCATGATATTTCTAAACTCATTTAATGTTTTGTTCACCATTTTACAGAGCAAGATAGAAATATACGATATATTTATGTGTGACGAGTTAAGTGATATCAAAAATTATAATTGCAAAACGTGTAAGTAAGATTCCCCGATTACGTACCTACTGAAAGATGCCTGGATCAATTTGGAAAAATATTTTTTATTTGAAGGAGTATGGTTCCCAGGTGGTCCAATTCTTAGCATGTCATGATCTGACGATGGGATCCCATAATAATCGAGGGCAACGCTCAGATTTTATCGACACAAGTGAAACAAACTGTCCCTATTAAAAGAAAAGTCAACGTTTTGTATAACATTCAATAATGATTTGTAATTACGAACATTACATTTATAATAATTTCGACTGTTATAAGAATAAATGATTTAGAATTTATTTATTTTTGTTGACCCTACGTCCTCCTTTTGACATGACTCCATGACATATAATAGGTACGTCTTCAGTTGTATAATTGAAGGGGACGTGCCATATCTTTCGCTATCTTGATTTAATCTAAGGTAACCAACCATACGGTTATTTTGAAATATTAGTTAAACGTGAAAAACCTAGCACTAGGAAATTTTCCCATAAATTAGGGAGCACAGCATATCATCCAACACCTGAAATATATAGAGACTGCTTACACCATCTAGCGAGTAACTTCTAAAGTCAATAAATGAGATGGGCCGAGCACTCGATTACTACTTGGTACTCGGTGTAGACAGCAGTCTATTGATACTCGGCCGAGTAAGTTTGCACCAATGCCGAGTAACTCGGTATTTTTTTTTTGTAGTAACACAGTACTTCCATGATCACTAACGTTAGAATATTTTTTTACGGAATTGCTACCATGTTTGTGTTCGGCACAGTTACAAGTGCAATGGTCACGGTGTTACCATTCAGCAGTGCTAAAATATCGGAAACTTAAAAGTAAGGTAACAATATGGTAGCAGCCCCGTAAAAAATACTTAAGTATACTGAAAGAAAAAGGTTTTGTGTCCCAAAACTGAACCGAATAACACGGCCGAGTACTCGGTTTAAGGAAATTTGTACCGAGTAAACTCGGTACTCAGTAACTCGGTAAAAGTAGTACTCAGCGCATCACTAATAAATACCTACTGAAAACTGCTCATTAACGATTAAATCAGCCAATGACGTTGAAGTTGGACTTCGGACCTCGGTTCACAGGCACGCCACCTAGCGGATATTTCACACCCGATAGCCCCAATTGTGACAAACAATAATAATTGCACTTTAAACAGTTAAAAAGAAAATACAAAAAATATTAATTAACTGCAAACATAAATGCATTTACCCATACATGCAAAATAACCACTTTATTAGACAATATAATTCTTTTACCTAATTTGAAATGCCTAAAAATTTGTTTCTATAAAATAAATATCGCCTAAAAAGTAGTATTTTCAAAATCTCTTAAACATTTTACACAATTATGCAGTCGAACACATTAAATTCTTATTCCATAAATCTTGCCAGCATTTTTGGTACAAATTTTACATGAGTTCAACATCACAGCCTTTCGTATAAGTATAAATAGCCAAGATCTTTGGGAGGGTTTTCTGAGAGAGCCACCTGAAACAGAAATGACACATTATTTTTATTAAAAAATATTTATGTTTCGTTCGATTCGATATACACGAATATAATATGATTATAAAATATGAAAAAATTGCATTCTTTGTCAGCCGATAATTACTAAGGCCGCATGCAAGCGAGAGTGAAAATTTTTCGTCTTTGCTGCCGGGGCGTTATCGCTTTATAGACAATATCACATCTAGTGCAGTCATTGAAGCATTATTGCTCCGAATTTTTTTACTGTGAACCGAATTGCATACATTTTTGGAATTAGGTTCATCTTACCCTTAACTTCAAAAGTGAAAATGATTTGAACTCCTCAACCACCCTGGGGGTGGTTGCCACCCCTTCTCGGGGGTGAATTTTTTTTTGCAAAATAACCTCGGATATCGATAGAAGGCCTAATTTTAAGCAAAAAATCATCTATAAAGTTTTTCAAAAAATCCAATACTTTTCAAGTTATTGGCAATTGAAAATTCGCAATTATTTCACGTTTTTCATCGGTTTTTTGCAAATATCTCCAAAAATATACGTTTTATCGAAAATTTTATAAAGAACAAAATTGTAGCAGGTAAAACAATGAACAATTTGGTTTTTTATAAAGTATTCTAAGTGCAATATTTAGCTAGATATTAAAGATCAAAGCCGTTTTTTATTTTGTCTGAAATTTAATCGATGTGGTCAATGCCATCTAGCGTGGAGCAGACGCATTTTATGCATTCTAATACAAAAGGGTTTAGTAGTGCTTGAAATAAGCTTTAAAATGAGCACTATTAAAAGTCTTTTGCACGTAAAATAAGTGAGCTGTATTGCAAATAAGGGGAGCATCTAATGTTTTTTTCTTTTAAATCAATGGGTTTCATAAGTGCCATTTCCACCAAAATTAATCGTATTCCGCCTAGAATTAACTTTATTATGAAGAGTTTGATAGATAGTATCAGTTTGGCTGCTTCAGGACACATATTTTTCAAAAAAGTCACGATTAAAAAAAAACAAAATTTCACATTTTTAAAAACCCCACTTTTTTTTCATAATATCCCAAAAATGACGACAGATACGTATAAAAGTGTACGGATTAAAAATTTAGGTATTTTTCTGACAAACAATTTGGTTTTTTTGTTTTTTCTGTCAAACAAAAATTGACGGAGATATGATTGTTTAAAGAGCGCGTGGCAGCGTAATCACAGCCTCTCTTCAGCCCTTTAACCCTTCACCGTTTTAGAAAAAGGTTTTTTACTATTTATTGCAATGAAGGATGTTGTAGCTCTCTTAATTACCTTTACAATGGTTTTTTATAAATTGTGATAGCATGAAAATTGAAGGAGTTATGGTCCAAAAACTGCCAAAATAACCCTCCAATTCAGCCAGAAGATGTTGAATGTGACAGCGACTCCGACATTGAGTCATGAATAATAATATTATATTTTAATAATAATATAATTACAATTTTATATCATTTATAAATATTTTATTCAATAAATGACAATTTTTTACTCTAAATTAAATTATTTTTAAATATGTAATCATATAAATTTACTGTTTTAATTTAGAGGTAGTTTTAAGGGTAGAAAAGCTTAAGAATATGATAATCATTTTCGAGAGTGTGGAATAATATTTAAATCCTTTTCATTTTATCAAAAAAAAAATTTTACTTATTTTTTATCAAGGGGTAGTTTTCAAGGGTTGAAAGGGGGTAAAAATTTGATAATTATTATAGAGAATATAAAATATTACTTACTCTATACTTACATCTTTTTATGTCATACCTAAGTATTTTTTTGTGATTTTTTCAATTTAGGGGTTGTTTGCAAGGGTTGTAAGATTTTCAAGGGGTTGAAAATGATTTTAATATGTTAGAAAATACTTTACAATTTCACAACTTACTATTAGACATGTTTTCTAGCGATAAAATGGCTCAATGTAAATTTTTCCATTAAGGGGTTGTTTACACCCCTTAAAAATAATAGGCGGAGTTCAGATCATTTTCACTTTTGAAGTTAAGGGTAAGGGTAAGAAGGATAATTCCAAAATTGTATGCAATTCGGTAAAAAAATTCGGAGGTAAGACCGTATTTTTCGCTTCAATGACTGCACTAATCAACAATCTTAGGTTTTATTTGTGTACACTTCACGCTGGTTTCTCTATGGCCTCACAGAAAACCAGCGTGAAGCAGCACTGGGCTGTGTTTCGCTGCGTGAGTGAGGGTACCGGAGGCCCAATCCGGGGCAAAGGCGGGCTTAAAGGTTGACAGCGCACTTGTGACTCCACTGCTGGTGTCGCGGATGTCCATGGGCGGCGGTAATCGCTTACCATCACGTGATCCGTCTGCTCGTCTGCCACCTATCACATAAAATAAATTGTTTAAAAAATGTGTGCAGCTATACTAGTGACGTCAAAAATCTTTATAGTTATCAGAGAGATAAATATTACCTTATTGTCGTTGAATATGACCCATTGTCCCTCGTGCAGTACGTGGCACACGTAATGGCCAACCATCGTGGACGTGCCCATGTGCGATATGAACGCGATCAGCTTATATTCTGAAATAGGAACGTTTAGAAACTTAAGACGTATTTGTACATCAAATAACATAAAAGTTTCGTATGTGTGACATTTGTAGTGGTCACCGTAACTGTGTTAGAACTGAATTCGCGACAGTGAGGGTCTGGTCATATCAGCTGCAGAACCGACAACCACTGGGGTAAACGAGTTCTGGAGTTGAGACTGCAGCAGTGCGCCCTCAGGCCGGATGGATTGACGATTTGCGCAGAATGGGTGGCAAGAGTTGGATGCGAGTAGCCAAAGATCGATCGGAGTGGCGAACATTAGGAGAGGCTTATGTCCAGCAGTGGACTGCCACAGGCTGATGATGATGATTGGTTACTGGGTCACGGTTGGTATCATGTTGACTCACTCTTGGGCCCGCCCCCGCCCCCAGCTCGCGCGTGCGCGGGCATACGTGATCGTGGCTGAAGATTCAATCAACGACGCGGCCCACGTCGCCCCAGCGCCCTGAGGCAACAGTCATGGCGCGGTCGCTACGTACTGTATAATATTATTGTTACAACCATAGGCGGAGACTTATTATTGGCACTGATTTTTCTTATTGATATAAGTTAACTGTATTATTTAGCTGTTAGTCTTCCAAATAATAAATAAATAAATAAATAAATAAAAATATCCTCCCAACCGTTTCGGCTAAAGCGGCCAGTCTCAACGATCAGCCATTTACGCAGGATATATTATAGTGCTCAAGTGTGTGCGCAAACACAAGTGGACTCTCTATTCCCTTGCTCTAATAATCCGATGGGACACCAGTGTAATACGACCGGAGAGGGATCGGGCGCAGGACCAACGGCTTAACGTGCTTTCCGAGGCACGGGGGTACAAAACCGCCAACTTCCAGACTCCGGGCTGACACTGAGAATTTCTTAACAGAAAAACTCGGGTACAAATTTTGACCCGACCCGGAGATCGCACCCGGGGCCCCAAACTCAACCGTCGCTTTAAAGCGCGACGCACTACCCACTGCACCAACGAGGCAGTCGTGTCATGTACTGCATAGTGTAATGTTGACTCACTCTTGGCCTTTTCGCAGTACGTGTAAAAGCAATGGCGCGGCGGCTACATAAGTGTATAGCGTCATGTTGACTTACCCTCGGGCTCGTCCTGCATCCCGTGCGTGCGCGTAGCTGAAGATCCAGTCTACTCACTGCACCTTCGGTCGCCCCCTATACGTGTGACAGTCATCACACGGTCGCTACATAAGTGTATAGTGTGATGTTGACACGCGGCTGAAAGATGGATGGCATCTCTCGGCCGCGTGTCTAAAGATCCAGTCGATCCACTGCGCCTTCAGTCGCCCCCAGCGCCTTGAGCGCAACTGTCTAGTGTACAGGCCGTTCCGCAGGCGGTACGCGCGCGGCGGCTCAGGCGACGACGCGTCCAGCTCGTGCGCGTGGCTGAAGACTCTGTACTGTCCTAGTGTATGTGGACTCACTCTCGGGCCCGTCCCGCAGGGGCTGCGACGCGCGGCGGCGGGCGCGTCCAGCTCGTGCGCGTGGCTGAAGACTCTGTACTGTCTAGTGTATGCGGACTCACTCTCGGGCCCGTCCCGCAGGGGCTGCGCGCGCGGCGGCGGGCGCGTCCAGCTCGTGCGCGTGGCTGAAGACTCTGTACTGTCTAGTGTATGCGGACTCACTCTCGGGCCCGTCCCGCAGGGGCTGCGCGGGCGGCGGCGGGCGCGTCCAGCTCGTGCGCGTGGCTGAAGACTCTGTACTGTCTAGTGTATGTGGACTCACTCTCGGGCCCGTCCCGCAGGGGCTGCGCGCGCGGCGGCGCAGGCGCAGTGGCGGGCGCGTCCAGCTCGTGCGCGTGGCTGAAGATCCAGTCGACGGCGCGGCCGACGTCGCCCTCGGTGGCGCCGAGCGCGTGGTTGGCCTGCGCGCGCGTGAAGCCCATGCCCATGATCTGTTCCACGCTCGCTTCGTCAGCCACCACTGTTGTTGCGGTAGCACCTGTGCAACAAATAAATAGTTAAACATAAATACGTGTTTACTTACAACGAATTAGCAAACTGAAGTGGCAGTGGGCTGGTCATATTAGCCGCAGAACTGACAGCCGTTGGGGCCGTAAAGTCCTTGAGTGGAGACCGCGACTCGGTAAGCGTAGTGTAGGACGCCCTGCGACAAGATGGGATGATGACATTCGAAGGCTGGCTGGTGTGGCAATGAGAGTGGCCGAAAATCGGGAGCAGTGGCGTGCATTAGGGGAGACCTATGTCCAGCAGTGGACGACTGTGGGTTGCTGATGATGATGATGATGATGACGTGTTTACTTATACTTCCATTAGATAAGAAGAAAAATACTGAGGGCCGGTTTTTGAATTGAGAATTTGACGTTAAACACGACCTGAGCACGACCTTTTGAGTTTGACGATCCGTTTGGATCAGTGGTAGTGAACGCTGCCTTTGGTCCAAGGGTCACGGGTTCGATTCATGTAGAGTACAAACATTGGTATGCATGAACATGTCTGTTTGTATTGGTCTGGGTATTTTCTATAAATATGTATTTACAAAAGAAAAGTATTATATGCATGCATATATTTGTAATTATTTTATTTTATTCGGAAGACCAACAGTGTCTTAATACAGTAGCATTTACAATGAGTGTCTTAAGTAATTACATTGCTGATTCTCGGAGACAAATCGATGTAATATGATGTTGTGAAATATTTATTATTATTAAGTAATAAAGTTAAGTAATTAAGTAAAAAAGTTAATTAAGTAATTAGACTCCGAGATAGGTAGCTCAAGCACCTGTGTTACGGATATCAGAATCAGCAGTGTAATTACTTAAGACACTCATTGTATGAAATTGAATGCTTGTTACAGACTTTGTCATAATAAGAGACTACAAGTTTACACCACTCGCAGCGCGCACCACACACACACAAACACACACACACATACACAATCCATCACACATATCACACTTTCTAACTATTTATGTTTATGTTTAAGATCAAATGTCAAATGTATCTATTAACTTAAGTATACTAACAGTACCGATATAGAAGAGCGGTCTCTCCTAACACAAACAAGTATTTAAAAGGAGAGTCCAAACCCATCGTACAATACTTATATCTAAGTGACTGAAATAAATTATTTTGTAAATTATTTTTGTTGTATCTACTCAAATCGTAATCTCCGGCGAGGATTGAGACAGGGCGACGTTATATCGCCGAAACTGTTCACCACTCTGTTGGAGGACGTGTTTAAGTAGACAGTTGAGTAATACTTCAACTGTCAAATTTTGTGCTCAAATCCTGCTTAACTTCAAATTCTCAGTTCAGATACCGGCTCTTAGTTACTACTTTTGCTGACAAATACCACTCCCTGTTTCGTAAATTAGACCGTCCACCGGGCGCTTTACACTAAACGTGTGTAACTCTTTACTGAAATGACTCAGTGATCCGACTCAGCCAAATGATACACTGTTCCGAATCTATAATTTTCGCTCCGAATGTATCATTCGAGCGGTATGATCCGATGATCCGAATGAGCGGAATGAATCAAGGATCTATTTGAAAGTCAATGTTCCAAATGAAGCGTTTCACTGTTCCGCATCTCGGCACTGATCCCCATGGAAATATTCCAATTCCAATCTTTTGAAAGATACGTTTTTGCCGGGTCTACTTTACACGTCATTTTTTGCCATGCACCTCCTTATTGTGGAATCAATTTCCCGCAGTGGTATTTCCGAACCGGTACGACATTGAGATCTTCAAGAAACGAGCCTATACCTGCCTAAAAAGCCGGGAACGCATCTCCACTCCAGGTGTAGCTGATGTCCATGGACGGCGGTGATCACTTACCATCAGGCGAGTCACGCTTGCTCGTTTGCCTCCTTTTCTCGCTTAACAATTCCAATCGATAACAAAAAATCGAAAGAAGTAATAATTGACTGGTCCTTTAATTAATCTTATATTTATAAAAGAAAGTCGTGTTAGTTACACAAATTAACAACTCAAGAACGGCTGCACCGATTTGGCTGAAAATTGGTGGAGAGGTAACTTATGACCAGGAAGAGGACATAGGATACTTTTTATCCCGAAAATTGTTAGGTTCCTGTGGGAATAAGAACGAATATTACGCGAGAAACGCCGCGGGTGGAAGCTAGTACTTGAATATGAAGATTCATTGATGACGTGATGACGACCTCTTTAATCTGAGCTGTCAATCTCTTTTATTTCGCGATTTTAAGATCTCAACAAAGTAAAGATATCTAGGAGCAGTGACCGCGGAAGAGCCACGCTTCGGCACGAGTGGGCCGGCTCGACCGGAATTATACCACGGCCTCACAGAAAACCGGCGTGAAGCAAAACTGTGTTGAGTCTCACTGCGTGAGTGAGGGCGCCGTAGTCCCAATCCGGAGGAATGGGGATTTAAGAGAATCTTTAAACCTGTTTAGAGTGGTACTGGCAATCGGCTCGGCAGAATCCGTAGGTCGAAAAAACGCTGACTTCGACGGTTACTACCCACTTTGTGGGTACCACAACTATCACTAAACATTTGTCCTGACGAGTTGTTTGTTGTTGAGAAGCAAAACTGGGCGGATAATTTCTAGAGTGGTGGAAAACTTTATTATACAATACAAGTGACCGACTACGATCCCCAATTTTGTGATTCTGACATTGGTGATGGTGAAGTTGAAAATAAATAAAAATATGTAATTTATGGTTTTTTTTTACTTTCTTAAAAATATGCTACACTTTCGTGTCTGTTCATGGGTAACACAATTTGTTTAAGTTCTTTACAATAAAAAATGTCAATATAATTGAGTTGAGAATTCCAATGAATGAATTGTGCCAGGCTCACAGAAAACCAGCGTGAAGCAGTACTGTGCTGTGTTTCGCTGCGTGAGTGAGGGCGCCGTAGGCCCAATCCGGAGGAATGGGGGTTTTAAAGGTTAGCAGCGCACTTGTGACTTCACTGGTGTCGCAGGTGTCCATGGGCGGCGGCAATCGCTTACCATCAGGTGATCCGTCTGCTCGTCGGCAAAATAAATAAAATAAAATAGTGACCTGGCGGCTGCGCGCCGGGCGGCGTGAACTCGTTGGCGAAGTCCCAGTCGTTCATGTGCTCCATGAGCCAGTTCGAGGCCGCCTCGATGCCCGCGTTGCTGGTGTAGTACAGCGCCTTCTTGCACGCCTCCGCCGGGAAACCCATCTCTAGCTGGAATGTGACAAGATCAAGATCGTAAGCACCCAGCCAGACATACATGGAGATGCCTCGACATACGTACATGGAGCCCAATAGGGTATTTGACTAAGCTCGAGATTTTACAAAACATAAATATTTTATCAAAATATAGGTAAATATGTGCCAATAGCAAATATTCACAATTGAAAATATAACGTCTGGCCGGTTTTATGGTCTTTCAAACATTCATGGGCAAGTCCATTTTAAATTATGAAATTATTTAAAAAATAATTATACCATTGAATAACCCATACAATTTGCACCAACCATTATAATAGAACCATTGACATAAACGAATCATTTGATATATCTACCATACAAAACTCAAATAAAATGCATACAAAATACTTGTTTGTGACGTCACATCTTAGTCGCCATTTGTATAGAGCGTTTTGGGTTTGCCCAAAATAATGTGATTTTCAAGTTGTGATATCTCAGGTAGTTTAAATGATAATCAAGTAATTCTTTCAACGATGTTTCTATCATTGAGTGGTCTTTTGATTACAAAAACGAAAAAAAATAGTCAAATACCGTATTCTCGTACTCGTGACACTTATTATCATACGACATACATATATCACGAAATCATAGTTTTTTTGTATGGTTTTCAGGAGCCCAATTCTCGTGCTCGTGATATTTTGAAAACATGGCGGATATCAACTGAAAACCATACAAAAAAACTATGTTTTAGTGATATATGTCGTATGAAAATAAATGTCACGAGCACGAGAATTGGGCTGCAGGACCCCGATTCTCGCGCTTGTGACATTTATTTTCATACGACATTAATCTAAAAAACTAGCACTTAAGCTTAGACTAGTGACGGTATATCGTTAAATGTGATCCGTCTGTTCGTCTGCCCCTATAGGCTGCGTATAGGTTGATATTTTACTTTTACATAAATAACTCTACCAAATTCCGATCTTTGGTCATCACTAACCATCAGGTGAGATAGCGATTATACTAGTGGCCCGCCCTCACTAAACTTCGTTTCGGGGCATTAGTTCCACTTTATATCATCATATGCCCAATGTAAAGCAGGTCAACACTAACGTCGTTATGAATAATGAACACATTGAAGTTATTAATTCGACAATTTTCTTAGGTATTACACTGGATGCCAAACTTCAATGGAATCCACACTTGGCAGCCTTGGCGGGAAGACTTAGTTCCGCCGCATATGCGGTTAAGAAGATCAGACATCTGACTGATATTGAAACCGCGAGACTGGTTTATTTTAGTTATTTTCGTAGTATAATGTCATATGGTCTTTTGTTGTGGGGGTCGGCGGCTGAGATACAGACTATTTTTGTATTGCAGAAGAGGGCCATCCGCTCCATATACAACCTTAGGCCTCGCGATTCGCTGAAAGAACTGTTTAAGAATATCGACATTTTAACTGTAGCTTCCCAATACATTTTGGACTGTATTTTGTACGTGCGTAAGAACATTGATATTTTTTCTAAAAAATCTGATTGTCATGGTTTTAACACTAGAAATAAACATAAGCTCGCGATTCCAAATCTGAAGCTCCAAAAGATTAATAGTTCATTTGTTGGACAAAGTATTAAAATGTACAATAAGTTGCCACAAAATGTAATTGAGTTACCAACGCATAAATTTAAATCCCACGTGAAAACCTGTTTAATGAATAAAGGATACTATAAAATTGTAGATTACTTAAATGATAAGGATTCGTGGACATAATGACCTCCGTGCCTGCACACATGTAGTAATTTTATAAATATTTACTGAAATCACTATTATTATATAATTAATCAATTTTAATAAATTAGGCTTAGCAGCATTTATTATTGTATACAAATTGATTAGTATTGATTAATCAAACAATTGACAAGATGCTAACCACCTACTATTGTACACCTCGTCCTGCAGTTTATTAGTATTGGATTAAGTACTCTGTGACCTATGAGGGGAACCTAAGTAGTCATGCTCACTCAAATGTCTCTGAGGTGGTGGCGTTATGTGGCGGGTCATTACATTCCCTCTAATATGGTTGAGTGAAATGATGGCTGACACATACGTCATACTTGTGAACAGGTGCCACCTTTGGGGACTGGTCCGCTTCGGTTTACCTCATATTTAGCTTTTAATTTGCTTCATTCTATTTTGTGTTGCATTAGACTGTATGACTTGGTATGACGATAATAAACCATTGTAAAAAAGTTGGCGATTAAAAAGAGTAACTGGCGAGTTTCTTGCCGGATCTTCTCGACCAGAAACAACTTTCCGAGCCGGTGGTAGAATCGCATTATGTTTATTTATTTCTTTAGTATATTTTATGTATCAACATATATATGTATTAACATGTAAATTATTACATAAGTACTTATAAATAGTTTTAAATCATTCAAATGTATGACGATTTGTAAGTGCTGTGTACAAGCCTATGCAAATAAAGAATTATTTGATTTGATTGATTTGATTTGATTGATGGCGCTAGGTATTGATTACATCGCGGAAGCGTGTCGTATTTTTGGATTATTCGTACTGTTGGATAGTATAGATTACAAATGTTAAAGTGTGTGTGTCAGTCTGTCTGTGTGTCCGTCTTTCACGGCTAAATGGAGTGACAGATTGGGTTTATTCCCGCTGTCCACCCTCTGCTTGTCTACCCCGGGTGGACAGTAAAACAATTGTTAAAAAACTTCCCGCTGTCCACCCCTTCTTGGTTGAAAGAGGGGGTGGACAGCGGGATTTTTTTTAACAATTGTTTCACTGTCCACCCGGGGTGGACAAGCAGAGGGTGGACAGCGGGAATAAACCACGGATTGACGATTGACGTGATTTTTGTAAGTGGAGTTAGTTGAAGAGATGGAGAGTAAGGTATGCTAATTGTCTCTTTCTAACGCGAGGGAAACCCCTGGTTGAAAGAGGGGGTGGACAGCGGGATTTTTTTTAACAATTGTTTCACTGTCCACCCGGGGTGGACAAGCAGAGGGTGGACAGCGGGAATAAACCACGGATTGACGATTGACGTGATTTTTTTAAGTGGAGTTAGTTGAAGAGATGGAGAGAAAGGTATGCTAATTGTCTCTATCTAACGCGAGGGAAACCGCGGGCCAAAGCTAGTTTTTTTTATGCTTCGATAACGAGGCAGGTTGACGCGGTGTGACTTTAATAATTTTAATTAAGACCTTAATACCTACCTGTGCTTCATGAATAAATGATTTGTATTTGTATTTGTAGAGGCGACAAATGAGCAAGCGGAAAGTAATCAACGCAGCTCATGAAAATCCGCGAAATCAGAGAGATCGCTAATATGTCGCCGGCCTTTTTAAAAACGAGTAGGTAAGCTCTTCTCTTGAAGGCCCCTAAGTTAGAGAATAAAGACTCACAAGTTCTGAGAGCAACGCCTCGTTGTAAGTGGGCGCGGGCGTGTCGGGCGCGGCGTCTGGTAGCGGAGTCTCGTCCGCTTGCAGACCGCGCCCTCGCAGCGCGCTCAGATCTACCTGCAAAAGTACACAGACTTTTAACATTTTCCTTAGTTTTGACATGCTTCTGCTTGAGTAAAATGTCACCAATAAATAAATAAATATTTCACAACTTCACATACATTGATCTGACTCCGCGATAGGTAGCTTAAGCACCTGTGTCACGGATATCAGAACCAACAGCGGAATGGACAACATTTCAAATTTTTAACATGTCCATATTGTTTTTTTATATGAAAGTAGACATAAAATGAACAGACCCATATTGGTATTTTTTGTTTCAGAGCTTAGCAATTTTGAAATGTTGTCCATTACAAATATATACATTTAATACTTTTTTTTTGTGAATACATAATTATAATACATAGAAAACACCCAGACCAATACAAACAGACATGTTTATGCACACAAATGTTTTTAACGTGTGGGGATCGAACCCGCAACCCTTGCACCAGAGGCAGCGTTCACTACCACTGACCCAAATGGGTCGTATAATCTCCTCATCTTAGAGGCGATTTTTTGATCCGTAGTTAAACTGAACTATGGTTTAAACCAACCAATGGTCAAATATCGCCAATTTGTGTTTTTTGAACACTAGTTAGCTTAACCAATAGTTATATTACAAGGATTTACGTCAGTTTGACGCTGTCACTTTGACTATTGGTTAGACAGTTAACTAATAGTTAATCAATAGGTAACTACGGATAAAAAATCGACCCTAAGCAAGTAATTTTCAGTTGCGTACAAAACTCTCGCTTCGCTTGTCGAATTCGTTTGAACCTTGGATGATTCGGGAATTCTGGTAATTACAATAAATCTACTGCTATCCGACCTGCACAACCCGTATATGGGTCAGACCAACTGGATCATGGTTACATGTTCAGAATCATTATCTCAAATATTGTAGATATCCACAATTTTCAACTATCCGAGATGTGCAGGTTTCCTCACAATGTTTTCTCATTATTTACAATATTTCTACCATTAGCTCGTCAAGCTAATATGTCGGTAGAAATATGTAAACATGCTCGGATTGGAACCACAACCCCTCATATGGAAAGCGCGTTCCTATCCATTGAATTCGCTCTTGAATTCTGGTTTTGTATTTAATGAATGAATGAAAACATTTATTTCGACCAACACGGATCATATACAATTAAAAAAAAAAATTTTTCTGATTTTGTATTTAATGAATGAATGAATGAATGAAAACATTTATTTCGACCAACACGGATCATATACAATTAAAAAAAAAATATTCGTGAGCAAAAAAAAAACATAAATCAAAGTCCATTGTCATATTAATATGCTCAGTTTAGAAGCTTACAAATTTTTGGCGACTAACCTCCCAGGGCATATCCACGGCGACATCAAGTTTGGCCGGAGTCCAGTCTTCCCTTATGGTGAATTTCTTTAGCTGGATCAATAGATAGTCTGGGAACGTAGCCAGTCGGGTCGTTCTGAAACCAATTATGGAGTTCTTCTTACTATGAGATATGAGAGACACTTATATACGGATAAATGCCAAATGAGGAAATAAAAAAAAATTAAAATCCGATAGATGGCGTTATATGAGGTCACATCATGGAACTAGAAGACAACGGAATGTGTTATTTTCGGAAAAAAGAGAGTAAAAGAGATTCAACCGGCCTAGACGCAGATTCTATACGGATGCGGTAGAGAAAGAACGTCTACTGACGGCTTCGTGCAGTTTTTCAAGTATGGCTTTCTATAAAAAGGCTCAGTCTGTTTAGGGCATGGAATTAGAAAAAGCGCGCTTTAAACGGAATGTGACATTTTCGGAAAAAACGTCACAACGTGGGAAAGAGATCCAACCGACCCTGAAGCAGCTATAATGCATCTCTAAACAGTTGCGGCTATAGAAAGAACGTCACCCAGCACGTCAGGCCCAGTACTAATGGATTCGCGCGATTTTTCAAGTATGGCTATCCATGAAAAGGCTCTGTCTGTAAGGGTGCACGTTTAAGGTATATGTCTATGGGTCACTTATTAGTTGAACCCGTAATTTCGACATGGCGCGCCAGAATATAACAAAAACAAGCAGAGCTAAGAACCTACGTAATACCATCGTATCGGATTTTACATTTGTAAAAAGTCCACATTCAGCAAATCTTCATGTAGAAAGAGGGCTATGAAAAACGCAAAATGGTTCCGGTACCCACTTGCGAGCGGTGACCTTCTTGTTGACGGCGCTGCTGAAGAACTGTTCAACCGTCTCCTCCTTCATGAAGCTCTCGAGACACGCCTGGAACGGGATGTTGGGTCGCACCACCAGGGACGGGTCACTGCCAACCAAAATATTTTTTATGTAAACACGTGACAGTCGGACTTGCCCTTGAAGGTTCCTGAAGGATGAATAAAAACTGCGGACTGACACGTGTAAATCTTTAGTTATAGCTTTAAGGTACTGTAACACATGCAAATTTTAAGCATGCCAAATATGAGCATGTCTAATGAACTGTCCACATTTGCTAGCCATCTATTAGCATGCTTAAGATTGAGAAAACCTGTATACATGCACTTCTAGGACACCCCCTATCAATGTCATTGAAGTGCCTTCTGATCTTGGTCGGTCTGTATATAGAGACAGATACAGATTAACAGAATACATGAGCGCCACACATAGTTTCCAATATCGATAGTTGACCTCGAAAATCATTCAGACTATCGATTGCTATCCTAACAGACTCATGCTAGATGCGATAACGACGGACCTGTATAGCAGAAATAGCTATCAAATGGCCGTAAGAATATGTAATAAATTGAATGGCGATAATATATATCTACTTATTGACACATTTAAAAGAAAATTAAAGGCTTGGTTAATTCAAAACAATTTTTACTCCGTAAAGGAATATTTAGATTCACATACTTTTACAAACTGATCGCAAGTGCATGTACCTACTCGTAAATGTTTTATACTAATTAATTTTTAATCGTTATAGAAATCTAATTTGTTAATCATTTGCATACCAGATGCTGGCGAAATGTGTGGAACTTAACTAAACTGTAAGATGTTTTTACATTAAATGCCGTGTGGTCCCCGGCAGAGTAGAATAGACCACCCTCACTCTTACCGAGGTGTCGTAAAAGGCGACTAAGCTAAAGCTGCTGGCATGATCATCAGCACCCAGAGAAGGAAAACTCTGCATTTATATATAAACCCTCGCCAACCTGTCTGCCAAGCGTGGTGAGTATGACAATTACCCCTCATGTGATTGAGGGAGGCCCGTGCCCCAGCAGTGGGGACTTAAATGGGCTGACGATGATGATGACGATGAAGATGTTTTAATGTTTGTTTGACTGACCAGATGGCGCAATTGGTAGTGACCCTACCACTTACGCCAAAGGTCGTGGGTTCGATCCCCACCCTGGACAAACATTCGTGCGATGAACACTTGTGTTTGTACGGTGTCTGGGTGTAATATATGTATTTAAGTATATATTTGTGTTCCTCTGTTGTCTGATATCTGTAACACAAGTGCTTAAGCTACTTAGTACGGAATCAGGTCAATGTATGAGATGTTGTGAGAATAATTACCTTTGACAGTTGTAATGTACCCACATTTTAAGCAAATAAATAATATCAATTTCAATCGGTCAAAACTATCGATAGTAAAATTTGAACAATAGTTTTTTAGATTTTCGCGTTGTATTATAACTATAATGTATCAGTCTGCTCGTGACCACGGCTGCTGTAACCTAGTCGAAACGTCAAGCCAAATATGTGAGTACACAATGTTGTTTCACATAATAAATATCGTGTTAATCCCTGTATTGATACATTATAAATTTGAACAATACTATTGATAACGCCAATACTATCGACACGGTTTGAAATTATCAAGATAAATATGTCCTTTGATAGTTATCGAGATAATTATCAAGATAATTATCAGATAATTATCAAACTGATATAAGCCTAGTTATCCTTTTTTAACTGATATTACATATCAATATTTTACGTTAGAATCAAGTGATTTAAATAAATTAGAGACATTTTACAATCAAGGTCAACTTTTATTTTTTTATTTTTATAATTTCGTGTATAATAACTTGCAAACCAAATACGAGCAATTAATCAACTAATTATATAATACTTTTACAACGATAATACTTGTACTTATTTAATTAAAATAAATTGATGAGTGGAATATCATCTTCATCAACCTCAACTGCGTTAACTGGACGGGGGTTTTCTGTATCTGAATAACAAATGGCAAATATTTTCGATTATACTTATCAAGATATTTATCATCATCATCATCGTCATCGTCAGCCCATTTAAGTCCCCACTGCTGGGGCACGGGCCTCCCTCAATCACATGAGGGGTAATTGCCATACTCACCACGCTTGGCAGACGGGTTGGCGAGGGTTTTGATATAAATGCAGAGTTTTCCTTCTCTAGATATTTATCAACCAATATTTATCTTGATAATTATCTTGATAATTATCAAAGATAATTATCAATGATAATTATCACTTCAAACCCTGACTATCGATACTATTGATTTAAGTTTTGCTATCGATAGTCAAGTGTAATGGGCGCGTCACTCACAGCCTCTGCTTGGCGGCCTCGGCCTGCGCGCGGCGGCGCTCGTAGTCGCGCACTTGGGGCACGTTGGTGGCGGCGTGCACGGCCACGGGCAGCGGCAGGTGGTGCTCGTCGCGCGTCGTGTAGCGCACGGAGCCCGACTGCGCGCACTGCACGCGCTCCTCCACCCGGAACTTGAGGCAGTCGCCCGGGTTCGGCTTGTGTCTGCTGTTGCGCTGCGACAACGAACAACACGCTTCTGTACTAGCTCAGAGATTGTACCATCTTTTTTATTTATTTTTTATTTGGTTCACAAACGGAATGTAACGTTTACATGACAACGCAGCATTAAATTAAATACATTCATACGTTCATTCTAATAACAGTGTACGAAGTACAGTGTTTAAGTCAGGGCGCGCGCGCAGTCATTTTATAGCAATTTCACATTATACCACGTACTTAGTTAGTTCACGATGGACTGTAATCCATAGGTCGCTGGTTCATATCCGGCTCGAAGGACCAAATTTGTCGGGTGTAAGTCCAACAAAGTAAAGATGGTTAAAATGGTAAAAATAAGTATATTGGTAAATGGTAAAGTTAATGGTTATGGTTACTATATGAGCACACGCGGCGAGATCGGTGACCGATCGTGAACTAACTAAGTACGTGGTATAATGAGAAATTGCTATAAATTGGGTCAGCGTGAAATGCTGACTGCGCGCGCGCCCTGACTTAAACACTGTACTTCGTACAAACAGTGAACACTACATGCAATAAATGTGAACTATCTATATATATACACGACATATGTACATTCACACACAAAAATTATAAACCTTTTTCCAAAAATAAAAGACACCCATAATATAAACACTCAATTCAAGAACCGATTTTGCTTACCCTACTCTAGAATTAAAATGCTAAACACCAGCCCCTACTACGTGGCTATAAAGTTGTATAATAGATTGCCACAAGATATTAGAGATGAAAAAAATTACAGAACATTTAATATAGAACTAAACATATACTTATTAAACAAATGCATCTATTTTCTTGATGAAGATCTAGATAAAACAGATAGTGAACCAATTAAAGTATATAAAACTTACAACAGTACAAATATATATGATAGTTAGTTTTTAGATTTTCGCGTTGCATTATAACTATAATGTATCAATACGGGGATTAACACAGCGGACTCAACCGCTCGTGACCACGGCTGCTGTAACGTAGCCGAAACGTCGAGCCAAATATGTGAGTATACAATGTTGTTTTTTTTTTTTTATATATTAAATGGGTTTGCACTTGACCTCATTTCACCTGATGGAAAGTGACAATAAGGTCTAAGATGTAGCGTGCTTACCCAGAAGAAGCCTATTCACTCTCGACTTACAAGACACCCAAGTTGTTGTTTCACATAATAAATATCGTGTTAATCCCCGTATTGATACATTATAGATATATGATAGTTGTTGTAACTCCTTTATTAATAATCATGCTCTAGTCTTTTGCAATACCGAAAAAGATTGCTAAGTCATACGTACATTTGTAATAATATCTGTAAGACCATCTTTGTACACTTAGCTTGCAAATAAATACTTGAATACTTGGCAGATTTTAAATAGCACTGATGAATAACGGTCAAAAGGAGCTATGTACAAAATTTCAGCTTGAAACCTTATGTATTCTTTTTGTTATGAGCCCTCAAAGGTAGGCAAGGAAATTTTAAGTCTTAAATTTACGAAATATTTATATAGCAATCGGAATCTTATTCAATTTATAGCAACTTTTGTTAAGAACTATTTTCATAAACACACTATTTCATATAGCTATCGAACAAAGCTGGTCGTGTGCCGTGGTCGTATGCCACCTACTGTAGCAAAACAGATTCGTTATAATAATAAAATCAATGTGGCATACGACCACGGCGATACGGCAAAATAATTTCAGCTGAGACAATTTTCTTGTTTCGTACAATTTGGATAGTGTTTTTTTCGGTAGTCCTGTTTTCGTTTTTTTAAACTTTATATTTATTCAACATTTATTTTTGGTTATGCATACGATTAGTAGGGTTGCCGAGCTGTGACAAAGAAATCGAAAAATGTTTACGTAAGCATGGGAGGGGGTAAGAGCTTTGCTGACTTTTGCGGACAAGGGGGATGGGGAGTAAATAACTGTAATAAATCTGCTTACGTAATACTTGAACATTCCCTAATATGTTCATATATGATAGCTAGTTTAGAAGTTATGAGGGAACAGATGAACAACCATACATACATACAGGTCAAAATCATAACCCTCCTTTTTGTTTCGCCCTAGTCGGATGATATGATGATGATAATAAGAAAGTACCTAAGTATACACCATGCTTTTTTAACCGTCTTACTCCCTTATCATGAGCATTATACGAATGAAAACAAACATTTTCTTCCAAATAACATAGGGTTTTATCTCAGAAAAAAAAAACACCTTCCCATTGTTGATGCAATTTGTCTAGGAAGGTTTTTTTTGAGATGTTCTTTGGAATTTTTTTGTTATCATCAGCATAATGCCCTCGATAAGGGAGTGAGACGGTTAAAAAAGCAAGGTATATAGTTAAGTGAATGTCACTTTAGGGTTATGAAAACACGAGCGAGATTTTAAAACCAAGCCTTAGCGAGTTTTAATAGTATTCGGGAGTGTTTTAATACCGATTTATGTGCAGTCTCATACACTACTTTATCTACTCTCATATTAATAATCTTCAAAGTAAGAAATCAGTGTTTCCCCTGATTGATTCACGATTTGGAGAGTCTGGTAATTTCAATGAAGCGACTGCCGTCCGACCTTCTCAACCCATTAACAGAAGAACCAGACTAATTGAATCATGGTTACACGTTTGAGAAACTATAAAAAACGTGTAGATATCCTCACGATGTTTTCCCTCACCGTCGAAGTAACGTTAGAAATAGGCACAAAGATTTGAAAAATCCAGTAGTGCATGCTCGGGTTCGAACCATGACCCTCCGTATGGGAGGCTCGTTCTTATCCACTGTGCTACAATCGCTGAATTAATATTCGAACTCGAGCTTTAGACATCTAGGCAACTAAAATGATAGATGTCACTTGACCTTCATTTCAATGAGCATAAGGTTTTTTTTATAGTGACACAGTATATTGGCTCTCCTCAGCCTGATGGTAAGCAGGAGAAGAGCCCTCGTTGCAATTACAACGGCAGCAATGTCATTCTGTAGATTTTTATTACTATGAACTTTAAGATCATCTTCCTGTGACACCAATGGCAGTCATAAATAGTTATATGACGTCTTATTTATTAATGGATACCTACCTCGATGAGTGTGAGCAGGTGCAGGTAGAACTCTTGTGCGTCCTGCTGCCGCTTAGTCTTGAACTCCGGGTGGTCGCGGCCCACTATTTGTCGGTACATGATCGGCGACACACCGGGCTGGCTGCCGCCTGAGCCCGGTAACGAGTAGCGGCCGGAGAGTAAGCCTACGCCTAGCTTAGCTCTGTGGACAAAAGACAGCGTTGTGGACGACAAAAAGACAAGATAATACACTCTGGACGCGCGGTCTTCGAACTTTTTGTCGGCGGTCTAGTTGGCAGCGTCGTTTTAAGCACAAGCGTACGTCGCGCCGCCAACATGTTGTCGACATGTTTCCGAAAGTACCAGCCAAAAAAAAATTTTGCTGTATTCAGTCAAGACTTCTCCCCCAATGTTCAAATGTGAAGATTTGGCATAACAAAAAGTTTTTGTTAGTTAATTTTTCTTTTCTCAATTGAAACTCTGTAACATTTGAAAAGAGTAACTACTGAGTTTCATGCTGGTGTCTTCTCAGTAGAAATCGACATTCCGAACCAGCGGTAGATATTCTGTGAGGACCTAAATTGAATAAAGAATTTTTTATCTTTATCTTTATCTTTACTGAAAATGTAGGAAAGTGTCTCAAAAAGTTTTTATTTGCTGAAGTTAATAATGCACTCAACAATTTATCGCCAGTCTTCGGGTGGGACTCGAACCCACGATCCGTAACTAACCGGGCTAACTGCTTTACCGACTAAGCTACCGCATTGGTTGGTCTAGCTGGCACTTGGACCCAATAAGTGGATGTCATTTAAATAAAATTTGTAGTAAAATATAATTCCACCACTCTAGAAATTATCCGCCCAGTTTTGCTTCTCAACAACAAACAACTCGTCAGGACAAATGTTTAGTGTTAGTTGTGGTACCCACAAAGTGGGTAGTAACCGTCGAAGTCAGCGTTTTTTCGACCAACGGATTCTGCCGAGCCGATTGCCAGTACCACTCTAAACAGGTTTTAAGATTCTCTCAAATCCTAGAGAGTTGTTCACGTGACAACTCACTCAACACAATAGCAATATTAAAAATGTAATGTAATTCAAAGATTCTTATATTAATATCACTTTAACACAACAACATGTGAGTTCAAATGTTGTAACCAAATTTTATTAACACCTGAGTGACACAAGGTCAATACCCGCTTTTCTATTAAACATTACGGATGATTAAGTTTTTATTAAAGCGTCTTGTATTGATGTAAAAATAAGTAAATACAATTACTTCCTTAAATTATAGAACTCAAATTATCAATTAATAAATTATGACAGCGTATGTTTTTAGAAAGTAGCTATATTACTATTGTACGTTAATTAAATGCAGTGGCAACATTGTACTAGCTTTTTTGGTCTTGAAATCCAGTTCACAATAAGAAAGTAGGCAACTCACTAATCTAATACTAGCATCAAGACCCTGTGCTAGCTAGCTCACTGTCGGCCTATTTTTATCTGTGCGATTGTGTATTTTATTGTAGACTAGCTTTTGCCCGCGACTTCGTCTGCGTGTAATTCGAATAAAAGCAAGGTCTTTAGCCTATGTGTTATTCTGATCTATAAGCTACATTACTATAAAGTTTCATTAAAATCCGTTTAGTAGTTTTTGCGTGAAAGAGGAACAAACATCCATCCATACATCCATCCAAACAAACTTTCGCCTTTATAATATTAGTAAGGATTTATATATATTGTTACCGTAATTTTATTTCAACTGTCTATTTAAATGTAACTGCATCAAGTACACTGGAATGGCATGAGGTGTCTACTTGTAACTGATTTATGTATTTAGCATGCTTCTAAGAATTAATGTGTTACGATATTTTATAATGCATAAATTGTAAGTGGACCTAATAAATAAATAAAATAAAAAAATAAACTCACGTCTGGACGTCGAAATCGTTGACGGGGTCCTCCGGGAAGGTGGAAAAGATGTCCGGCGCACCCTCCACGTACCGCCGCACGAAGTCCGGAATGCGGAATATTACCTGAAACACACCAATCGTTTTATAGTCCGATCACGATCATTTGGCTCTCAGAAAAAAGTGGGAACTAATAAATAAATAAATAAAAATACGTTTATTGTTTTCTAATGAAAAACAGACTGAAAAAAAAAATCACCAAATGTCTCCAGTGTAGCAAGACTTTGCTTTAAATATTTCTAATTCTAATATTTATTTCTATTTTTAGGACCAACTATTTTAACGAAACATTTTTAACCAGTAAAACGCTCAAAGGGAAAGAAAGAAAGAAAAAAATGTTTAACTTAAAGAGGTCGGTTTGCCACAGGGACATTTATAAATCATTCATAAATTTTAAAAATATGTATAATAAATAATTGTATGCCTTTTTTTATGTGATATGTGGCAGACGAGCAGACAGATCGCCTGATGGTAAGCGATTGCTGCCGCCCATGGACACCCGCGACACCAGTGGAGACACAAGTGCGCTGCCAACCTTTAAACCCCCCTTTCCCCGGATTGGGCCTCCATTGTCTATTGGCTGAAATGATGATGATGATTATAATAAATTACAATGACTGCCTAAACTTAAGCTATTGTAATTTTATTTAATTTAAATTTTATCGCGGAGCAAATTTTTTTAACTTTGTAACCCTTTAAAAATAAAATAAGCACAAAAAAGGTCCGTGGAATTGGTAGTATATTAAAAAAAATACAAAGTCCTTTTTCAGAAAGTCAGATCAACAAATATATTGAAAATTCATCTGATGATATAATGCAGAGACACAGAGAGCCCCTTTTAGAGAGATTATTATTTGATCTCTTCTTTGATTTAACATCAGGGCGCATAAATTGGTGGAACGGGAGGAAAGCGGGGGACAAATCAGATGACTACTGATTGGCTACTTTGATTCGCACCAAGCTCTAGTGTGGTGATAGTGTAATAATATACACTTAAAATTATCGATTAATCAATTTCGTTTCCAAACAATTTTTTTCGGTCTACATTACATTACGTATTTACTAGAGATGTACGGATTATAAATAATCTAAACGGTGACCTTGAGTGCGCATAAATCAATTTTCGTATAAAGTGAGCTATTTTACTACTACACAAACATTCCCACTCCTTACACCGAGCGCTTAACTTACGTGCCGCGGCCTGTAATAACCGTTAAGGACTTATGCTTTCCACCAACACCTCGGCAACAAGAGATGAGTAGGTATTACCATACGAAATTATAAATGAGAAACAGTGTACCTACGCACCAATCAAATTAAGGGGTTTACCAGAATTTTCCCGTAATCTTAACATTCGTCCTGACATGCTGACAATAAGACGACCCTCAAGAGTATATAATCTTTGGAATCAAAAGAGATTTTTAAAATCGATTTACAATAAAATTAAAAAAACAATACAATCAATCTAACATAGAATCCCCTCTATTTTTAATGTCGGTTATGTTTATACCTGCAGTAGTCCTAAAACTTCGTAGGTCGAGTCAAATCATATTATACTAATTTTGGTTTGAGAGAAAGAGAGTTTTCAAAAGGTTATCAACGCTCCTCGGATATGAATATAGAATGTAGAACCACTTGTCCACCATAACCGGAGCTCTCAACTAGACAAAATTAATAAAAAAAAATTACCAATGACAATTTCGTTTTTCTGAAAATTTGATGTCTTTGTGTTTTTCCCGTACCATTTTACTGAACAATATGTCATTTTCACGTGTATTTGTGCGTAATAATTCAAAGAAACAGCCTATTTTTAAAGAGACCCTCGCAGCACCTCGCAGATCTCAGATTTGGTCGGCACTGAAGCTCCTTAAAATGCAATACAAAATATACGAAGAATAACACGTATCCGTTGCCGGCGTCGATTGCCTTGTACCGGGCGTCTAGTTCATGTCTATGTGCAGAGAGGATGTTCCGTTTTATATGTAACAAAATATATAGGACCAACTGTCTTTACTATGACAATTTCGTAAAAATTAAAATAGGTTTCTCAAATGCATTCTAATAATTACCAACTTAAAATATTTTTATATAACTGGTAACTTTATTGCGAGATTGTCGTCCCCCTATCAATGTCACTGAAGAAAGTGCCTTCTGATCTTGGTCGATCTGTAACTCTATGGGAGAGCAATTTATTTTTAGGCTTGGCAAATATATTAACAGATACTGCCCTTTTTACATAGCCAGCTATGTCACTGCATGTCGCCATTGCGCATGCTGTTTTAACGACGTTCGCTTTTCCTGTTGCGATTGTGCGTGTCTATTGTATTTATACACAAAAAATATTTTTATTCTTCATTTTTACGAGTTTATGTTTTCTACTAGACCCACTGCATCCTTTTCAGGTCTGAAACACAGGATATCCTAGTTCAGGTCAACTACCATATTTTGTACTTAGATAACGTGTGCTCATCAGTTTCAATAAACATTTTTTTTATTATTTCTCTAATAAAGAGAAGAGTTGTTGAGGCCTAGCTGCAGCTCCACCATGCCTCGTCCGTCAATGACCACAGGAAGCACTTTCCCGCGTCGTACCTGCACCACGCTGTTGATGTAGCAGGAGTTGCCGAGGTTGTTGAGGCCTGGCCGCAGCTCCACCATGCCTCGTCCGTCAATGACCACAGGAAGCACTTTCCCGCGTCGTACCTGCACCACGCTGTTGATGTAGCAGGAGTTGCCGAGGTTGTTGAGGCCTAGCCGCAGCTCCACCATGCCTCGTCCGTCAGTGACCACAGGAAGCACTCGCTCGCGTCGTACCTGCACCTCGCTGTTGATGTAGCAGGAGTTGCCGAGGTTGTTGAGGCCTGGCTGCAGCTCCACCATGCCTCGTCCGTCAGTGACCACAGGAAGCACTCGCTAGCGTCGTACCTGCACCACGCTGTTGATGTAGCAGGAGTTGCCGAGGTTGTTGAGGCCTGGCTGCAGCTGGGGACTCAGGTGTATCTACCTCCTAGAGTGGCCCCGCTGGTAATCAGTTCTGTCCTGATTCCAGCTTCGGTTGGTATTAGGCAGAAACGGTTACCGTGGGGCACGGTTTTCCCCGGGCAACGGCGGGTAGTAATTCATTCGTGGATTGCTACCCGACGGCCAAAGGATGCACAGAATTTCCGGCGGACCAGCCCCGACGCAGTGGATCGCGTGCAGCGCACACCACTCGGGGGCTTTCATTGTCTGCTGAGGGCTTAGAGGACCGGCCTCTCTTTACGGACCTGAACACAATAGGGCCGGGCACGGAGGCTGCCTTCTTCATCCAGCCCCCCCTTCTGCCGTAGGTTGGCGTTGGGGTGTGGTGGCACCCACTGTCGGGCGCTTTGGCGTGCGGTGGGCCGGTGTTCCTGGTGTGATGGTGCCGTATGGGGGCCTTTTTGTTCTCGGGCCTTGAACTGTCGCGCCTTCGGGCGCGTTCGAATGTTGGGGAGTTCCACGGTGGTGGAATTCCTGCCAACAGTCTGTTGCGCCCCGATTCCCGGGAGCGCTCTCCCCGCCTTTATGGTGGGGGCTTTGTTGGTGGGTCTGTGTTGAGTCCCGCAGCCAGTGGGATGCAGCTACGACTCGCCACCCCCGCTTTTCCCGTCCCGTCGATTGTCTCCGCAACCCAGCGGAGATGCTCGAACGGGAGGGTTTTCGGGTATAACTTAAAAGTCTGTGGGTGCTCTCTCCTCTCTCTGCCCTGCAGCCAGCAGGGTATGGGTTGGGGGAGGGGTCTGCAGTCGTCCCTTCCGGAGCGTCTGCGTTGCAATCCAGCAACGTGGACGATTCCGGAGAGGGGGGAATGGTGGGCCATGGGAGTGGCCCTAGGCCTCGTTTTTCGGCGAGGCCCGTTTTTGAAGAGGCCGTGCTGGCGAGCCTCTCGTCCTTCGAGGGTGGGCCGCGGACTTGGTTTCGTACCCGTTACCGTAGCCCACCCCACACGGACGTAGCAGGAAATGCCCCGGTGGTTTTTAGTGGGTAGGCCCCTGGGAGCACCCCAAGGGAGAGCCCCACACTACCCGGCCGTCTCCCAGCGGTCGGGTGTGCTTAAGGCGGCATTTTCCACCGGGCCAACAAAAAAAAAAAAAAAAAAAAAAAAAGGCCTGGCTGCAGCTCCACCATGCCTCGTCCGTCAGTGACCACAGGAAGCACTCGCTCGCGTCGTACCTGCACCACGCTGTTGATGTAGCAGGAGTTGCCGAGGTTGTTGAGGCCTGGCTGCAGCTCCACCATGCCTCGTCCGTCAGTGACCACAAGAAGCACACGCTAGCGTCGTACCTGCACCACGCTGTTGATGTAGCAGGAGTTGCCGAGGTTGTTGATGCCGGTGAGCGCGGGTCCGTGCAGAGGTCGCAGTTCGCTGCCGGACTCCTGCAGCGTGTTCCACTCGCCTGTACGCTGGTTCAGTTCCAGTTCCAGCTCCACCATCGACTTGTCGGTCTGAAACCACAAGTGTTTTGTTAATTTTTTTATGTGATTTGGGGCAGATGAGCAGACGGATCATCTAACAGTAAAATATTACCACCGCGCATGGCAACACTGGATAGCGTTTATTGAAAAGTACAACTGCGATAATCAAATCGAAAAACTTATTGTGACTGAATTTGACTGACTTCCATACAAATAACTAGTAATATGTAATTACTTTTAAAGTTGAAATAAAACAGATACATTGCAAGTGATTTAAGATTACATAGACTAATCACGATCGAAAATCACAGCAATATGGCGTTCTTTACAATGGTATGACGTAACTGGATACCTATTTTTGATTTACTCATATGACTTGGCGTCGTAAGTCACATTCGCCTTCTTTAAAACATGAAACCGATTTTCCTTATTTTTGAATCATTCGATTTCGATGTTACCAATATAATACGGTAAATTGACATTCTTACCTTTCCATGCAAAATTTTACTATAACCGGTAACTTCCACATTGCAAACGGAACGCAAAAACTATAGACTATTGGCTGAATATGAAAACTGGTGTCGCGGGTGTCCATGGGCGGCGGCAATTGCTTACCATCAGGTGATCCGTCTGTTCGTTTGCCTACCATTACATAAAAAAAAAAATCTTTGCTTTTCTGTCACATAGTTTCGACTGTCAAAATCATTCAAATCAAAGTTTTGAAATTTATAATATTTTGTTTATGCTTTTTGCTACTGTCAACTATTTTGACGTTGCTTCTACCGCTCGCTTTATGTCACTCGACGAACGAGTAGGTGGGGTCACTCGGTCACTCATTGACGACGAGCGGGTGGGGGCACTCGTTGTGACTCGTTGCAGACGCATGATTGAAAAATGAGGAATAGTTAATGTAGAAATGTCGAAGGAAAATCAGTAGAATTCGTGCGCTCGTCACGATGCTAAGTCATACGAGTAAATCAAAAATAGGTCTCGCGTTAACGCACGTTTGGTATACGATACGACTTGCGTGGAGTTATTACAAGTAAAACAGTAATTTATAAACATCGCGTGCTTTAAAAACATTTACGTTAAGTATACATATGTTTTTGGCCTCATTGACTAGGCTTGTTTTTTTTTATTAGAATAGTCATTCATTTAGCTAAAATCTCACCTGATGGTAAAAAAGTGCTGTTATTGTTTTAATGCTGTTTGCTTGTGTTTATTGCTTTTACCTTTGTCTGTAATGCTGTGTCGTGTGTAAGTTTCCCACTGCAGGGCAAAGGCCTTCATCATAGAAATCAAGTCATCGCTACTATGATGGGATTAGGCTTAATCACCACGCTTGCCTAATGCGGATTGGTGATCACAAACCCGAGCAATGTTCGAAAACTACTTTTCGAATTTTTCGACCCGGGAATCGAACACAGGGCCCCAATGTCGCGCCCCGGTACTTAAGGCGACGGGTTACCTCAACTAGCGACGCCAATCGATTTAAATTGATAGCAACTAAACCAGATATCTTTTTAACAATTTCGAAGTTCGAGCCTCTCGGAAAGAATATATACTATTTACTTAATACTTGTAATTAATTTTTTGATTTGTTTTTGCACTCAAAATTTGGATTAACGCCATAAGTGGCCGTTTTTGGCGGTAATTCATATTTATAGTAGGAGGCAGACCAAAAAGTTAATTATAAGTATTGAATAAATAGTATTTTCTTTTCGAGATGCTCGAACTTCGAAATTGTTAAAAAGATATCCGGTTTAGATGTTAACAATTTAAATCAAATGGCGTCGCCAGTCTACCCTACCCGTCACCTTAAACCACTAGACCAACAGGGCTGTCGTGAGTATTTAACTATTTTTTTAAATTTTTATCGTTTTACCTCTTCACAACCTACTTTACACATAGAGAGTCTCACCTTCTGCAACTGTTGCACGTTGATGCCGAAGTGCTTGAGGTGGTCGCGCAGGAAGGGGTCCTCGACCATGTCGTCCTCCGCGTACGAGTAGACGTCGCCCTTGCCGTCCGCCGTGATGGTGCCCAGCTTCACTGCGAGCGGGTACCCTGTCTCGCGGTAGTGCTCCACCTGGGGAAGTGTTTTATGGTATAAAGTGTGTATCGGTGAACATAGATATCCCTTTAACCACATCGTGCCATTGAAGTGGCGTCTGCCGCAAAGGATGGCGCATTCCTTGAGGTTCAGCCACAGGTTATTGGTGAGTAGGTACTTCCAGCCCAGGGCCTATGGATTGATGGATGGATGCATGGAAGGATGGATGGATGCATGGATGGATAGAAGGATGGATGGATGCATGGATGGATAGACTGAATCGTTTCCGCCCGTCCCGTCAAAGTAGCGCCGGCCGCAGAGAATAGCGCCGTCCGTGAGGTTCAGCCATAGGTTGTTACCCAGTACTTCCAGCCCATGGCCTATGGATGGATGGATGGATGGATAGATGAATGGATGGATGGACTATGGATAGATAGACTAACTGCATGATCGTTGCCACCTGTGGCCGTCGAAGTAGCGCCTGCTGCAGAGAATGGCGCTGTCCGTGAGGTTCAGCCGTTGCTGAGTACTTCCAGCCCATGGCCTATGGATGGATGGATGCATGGATGGATGGAATACGGATGGATAGACTAACCGCATGATCGTTTCCGCCCGTGCCGTCAAAGTAGCGCCTGCCGCAGAGAATGGCTCCGTCGGTGAGGTTCAGCCACAGGTTGCTGGTGAGGTCGCACTTAGAGCACTTCCAGCCAGAGGGGGGGATCTTCACGCCGTTGTCCAGCTGCTTCAGGTTAACTGCGTGACTGGATGGATAACATTATGAGGATTGGTGAGTTAAGTTTGCCGTCTTGAATAGTTTCTCAAATATACAATTGTTAAGAGAATAAATTCTGAATGTGTAATGGGCTATGGGAACAAATTTTTAAGTATGGTTTTAATAAAAATAAATTACTATTTTAAGTAACTAATTTGAATATTTTTGTAAAATAGCAGGTAGTTATTTTTTAATTAATTTTCAAACATTTTGAATTCGAACCGAATTTGTGACGTCATAAATACGCTTAGTGTTCCCATATGTCATTTTCCCCAATTTACGGGAAATATATCGTATAAAAAAAATAATATACTTTTAAATATGCCTTTTGATCGGGGAAATTTTAAATCACTATCTGGTAACATTACGGTAAAACAAAATAAAGATAGCCCACTTTCTTAGTTTTGGTGTCACCCTGCAAGTAAACGTCAAACTAGCGCCATCTGTTATTTGGTCTGGGTGAATAAGTCACTGAGACATTGTTGTCACCAAATTGTAATCTTCTGAATACAACCTGTCTGAATAGCTACCGTATCTAGGGTCAAATGAAGGTCAATGCTATTTTATTGAAAATATCCTTGATCCAGTGGTCTTAAATTTTTAAAATATTAAAATATGTTATGAAGTACAAATACCTCGTAACGGTTTTCGAATTAGAACCTATTTAATTTTTTCCCCTACCCCATTATGATACATTTTTTTTTTATGCAATCTTTCTTTGTTTTTGCCTCAACAGGCTTTTGAAACTAAATTAACAATTAGGTAAGTACTCCAAACTACTTATTTCATTAATCTAAAGTCCTAAGTGAAAGCCTGTTGCGGCTTTTTAAAATAATGAGCCGTAATGTATTAGTATTATCGTCTTCAGAAAACTATCGTATTTCCAACTACCTGATATTCAATGTTTAGTTAAATCAAAGTAGTTTTTAAATAGGGCTTACCTTGATCTATTGGCGTCATAATAATGTTTTAATGTGGTTACGCCGTGTGGTCCCCGGCAGAGTAGAATAGGCCACACTCACTCTTACCGTGGTGTCGTAAAAGGCGACTAAGGTAAAGCTGCTGGCATGATCATCAGCACCCAGAGAAGGAAAACTCTGCATTTATATCAAAACCCTCGCCAACCCGTCTGCCAAGCGTGGTGAGTATGGCAATTACCCCTCATGTGATTGAGGGAGGCCCGTGCCCCAGCAGTGGGGACTTAAATGGGCTGATGATGATGATGAATGTGTTTACACACAAGATGAAGAAAGTGAAACGATATTGATTGCATTCCATTAATCACAGAAATGAAATAAACTAATAAACGACTAACTTCTCAAACTGTCTTAATCAAACTGTCACTAACAGTTATGGGAATACCTACCCTATATACAGAAAAAAATCATGTCTAACTACCTTCATTTAATAATTCGAGTTTCGATTACTATTCTCATATATACCGCCCTAGTGTGCCAAGCCTGGCTACGCCACTGAATAAGGAATATTGTTCACTTTAGTGAATATATTCATATCACTTACACAGACACTTCTCTGGCCTCTCCATCCCATGTGCCCTGTAGTGCTGCCATCTCAGCAATTTTGAAGGGAGATTCTGCATCAATAATTGCCTGTGCGGATTTTTTAATCTGGAAAAGCAAATTATTAATAGAATGAAAATTCATATCAATTATTTCTGGAAGAGTATGTACAATACTTATAATGACTGACCGGATGGCGCAATTGGTAGTGACCCTGCCTCTTACGCCAAACCTCGTGGGTTCGATCCCCACCCTGGACAAACATTCGTGCGATGAACACTTGTGTTTGTTCAGTGTCTGGGTGTAATATATGTATTTAAGTATATATTTGTGTTCCTATGTTGTCTGATATCTGTAACACAAGTGCTTAAGCTACTTAGTACGGAATTAGGTCAACGTATGAGATGTTGTGAGAATTATTATTATTATTAATTACGAGAACATAAATTATCATCATCTTTTCAGCCAATAGACGCCTACTGCTGGACATAGGCCTCCCCCAACGTTCCCCACATAGATCGCTCCTGTGCCACCTGCATCCAATGGATTCTCGCTACCTTCACCAGATCGTCAGTCTACTTTGTAAGGGGACTGCCACGGCTGAGACTTCCTGTACGTGACCTCCACTTGAGGACCCTTTCGCCCCAACGGCCGTCTGGGCTTTCGGGCAATGTCTATGACCTTAGGTCTGCGGATCTCATCATTTTTCATATTATCACGCGAGGAGATTCCGAGCACAGCCCTGTCCATTGCTCTCTGGGTGACTTTGGCCCTCCTTAATCGGCACATTGAAAACGGACACATTTTGGTTCCGTATGTCATCATTGGCAACACACAAGAATTAAAGACATTGATAGAGAATATAAATTATGCAGATAAATAGTTTTTTAGATTTTCGCGTTGCATTATAACTATAATTTATCAATACGGGGATTAACACGATATTTATTATGTGAAACAACATTGTGTACTCACATATTTATATAATTAGGGCGCAGGGCTATAAAGCGAAGGGCAGAAGTCCAATTCTGGTGCACTCGACATTGAAGTCGAAAATGGAGATTTCATACATTCTTACACACACGCGCACGCGCACGCACACACAAACACACACACACACACACACACACACACACACACACGGGTGTATGTATGTATTATAAGTATGTATTTACAAAAGAAAAGTATTATATGTATATATTTGTAATTCCGCTGTTGATTCTGATATCTGTAACACAGGTGCTTCAGCTACCTATCTCGGAGTCAGATCAATGTATGTGATGTTGTGAAATATTTATATTTTTTTATTTTTATTCTTCCATACAAATCCCCAATTTAACATCCATTTCGAGTGCACGAGGATTGAGTTTCAGGAGGGCTATTCTCGAGAACTCCACAATTTAAAATTGTGGTGGTACAAAAAAATACATATCTTACAAATAGCATACTTTACACAATTACCTGTTTAGGCATACAATAGTCATACATAATTTATGAAATTGATTTTAATAAAACTCATTGGACATAGATTTCAATAGCAATTAATTTAATAGTATAAGGAAATGTAATTTAATGTCTAAGTTATATTGCCAAGATAATGTAAATTTATTTTAATGTCAAATGGTATAAATTATATGAATTCTAATAGAAATAATGAATAGGTACCTATTGCAATATGTCAGTAAATAAATTCAAATCATAAAAACAGCCATTTTTAGGGTTCCGTAGCCAAAATGGCAAAAACGGAACCCTTATAGTTTCGTCATGTCCGTCTGTCCGTCTGTCCGTCTGTCCGTCTGTCACAGCCGATTTACTCGGAAACTATAAGTACTACAGTGATGAAATTTGATGGGAATATGTGTTGTATGAACCGCTACAAAAATATGACACTAAATAGTAAAAAAAAGAATTGGGGGTGGGGCCCCCCATACATGTAACTGAGGGATGAAATTTTTTTTTTCGATGTACATACCCGTGTGGGGTATCAATGGAAAGGTCTTTTAAAATGATATAAAGTTTTCTAAAAAACATTTTTCTTAAAGTGAACGGTTTTTGAGATATCAGCTCTCAAAGTCGTAAAAAGTATGTCCCCCCCCCCTCTATTTTTATAACTACGGGGTATAAAATTCTAAAAAAAATAGAGGTGATGCATGCTAATTAACTCTTTCAACGATTTTTGGTTTGATCAAAGTATCTCTTATAGTTTTTGAGATAGGTTGATTTAACTGTAATTTTGGTTAAGTTATTGTGCTTACACTGAAAACGATGGCTGAGGCAAAATATCGGGAGAGTTTAGGCTCCATTCACCAGGTGTATAAATTGACATAATAAGTTTATTATATTTGCTGCTACGGAACCCTTTGTGCGCGAGCCCGACTCGCACTTGGCCGGTTTTTAGGGTCCCGTAGCCAAATGACAAAAAACGGAACCCTTGTAGATTCGTCATGTCTGTCTGTCCGTCCCTATGTCACAGCCACTTTTTTCCGAAAGAAAAGAAACTTGGTAAATAAATTTATTTTGTTAACAGCATTACGATTTTTACACAAAAATAGGAGAAAAAAATACTTTTATTCTTCTAATATGGGGGCCCCCCATACTTAGAACTGAAACTCTAAATTTTTTTTTCATCAAACCCATATGTGTGGGGTATGTTTCTATGGATAGGTTTTCTAAACTTAATACTGCGCAAGAGCCGCTCCCAAAGTGGTAAAATATGTGCCGCAGTAGTGGCAAACAGTTATTAGTGTACCACTCTGCGGTGAGTGTTTTTCTATCCTCTAAACAAACTGTTGCGATATGACCTGTCCTTCCGAAGAACGAGGCGACCATCTTCTTTCCCACGTTGCGACCTCTCTTCACTTTAGTTGGCAACTCCTCGAATGGAAACACCCATTCAGCAGATTATTTTAGTTTCAGGATCATAACAATAAATCCAGCTTTCGTCACCTGTTAGTATGTCAAACACAGCATTTGAGTCACCTCCGTTAAATCTTTGAACCATTTCGCGGCATCAATCAACACAACCTAGTTTTTGGGCCTCTGTCAAATTATGAGGTATCCACCGGGCACAAAGCTTCTTGGCCCCTAAATGTTCATGAATGATTTTGTGTACTTGACTCATACCAATGCCTAAACTTGTCCGAATCTGCTGATAGGTCACATAAAACCCGTTGTAAACACTGGCACGAGATGGAACTTCATCGTGAAAGGCCAATCGAAGTCTATCATAACTTTCTTGTTGACTTATTTGACATCGAAAGTCATAGAAAATCATTGCACGGAAATTTTCTCGCGTTAAATTCATGCTCACTTGTTAAAGATTATTTTCAATTTCGGAAAAAAAGAGAATCGAAGTAAATGCATAGACAATAATATTGGCAAAGAGTTCCATTTTCAAAATTGAAACTTACTTTTTAAATAATCGTCTTATAAGTAGCCAGTTCTAAAAACTTTCAGTGTCGCCCTCGTAGTATCTTACTTGCTGCTACGGAACCCTTTATGGGCGAGTCCGACTCGCACTTGTATGGTTTTTTAATTCTACCTCAAAGGAGACCCCACCTGCAGATTCTGTAAGGCAGAGGATCAGACACCGATGCACATCCTTTGCCAATGCGATGTCCTCGGGCCCTCAAGAAGCCGCACCCTGGGCAGCTACCATATCTGGCTGGAGGATGTGAAGGCTATCGCTCCTAAGGCCATTATACGGTTTGTGCTGACCGTGGGCCTAGGAGACGATCCATAAGCGGGAGCGGAGGTAACAAGAGTCAAATATATGGTCGCAGTGACCACTCGGCAATGAATGCTCCCCAGAACTTCGAATAATAAAAATCTCGAGTGCTCAAGAATTGCCAATCAGGTGGTGCACTATTCCAGTGAAATAAAAAAATAAAATTTCGATTCCTTCACCAACAAAGAGATATGTCTCACAATATCAGGCAGGGCGGGATTAGGCCAGGGGTAGGTGTAGAAGCCGGGCAGCACCACCACCGCGTAGTGATCGGTGTAGGTGAACTTGGGCCGGCCGCAGTCGGGGTCGAAGCCGCCCTCCACGCCGATGGCCAGGCGAGTGATCTTCTTCTCTGGACCATCGCCTGTCTTCTCTGGTTCTTGGACCTGTTTTGGAGTTGTTAATTTATTTTATTTCTATTTTTGGGAACTCTAATTTTGGTACTGAGGTAATATTAACATTTATCTGTAGGTTTCAGTATTGAAGTTTAAATATTTAGTTAGTTTAATTTATATTTTAATATCATAATCATGAGTTTTATGCATGAGTGTCTGAACGAGGCAGACACTATTTTTAATTAAAACAAATCATTCTCCTAGTCATATTATTTCTTTCCTTAAAGGTATTTAATCTTACAGGTTTCTTCTCCCGTTGCAGGTGGAGGAACACAGCGTTTCCCGTCTTCTGAAAGTACTGCTCTACGTAGTTGCGCCCAAAGCCCAGGAATGACACCAACGAAATGTAGATGCCAGTCTCAGATTCCTAAAAAAAAATATTACATAGTATAAAGATCACAGAATTTTTACACTAGTTCATTTCCCGTAACAGAAAGTTCCGAAATATTTAGGAAAGTTTATCTATTGTCAATTTTCGAAAGTTGCATTATCAATGTTACAAACATAAAAGGCAAGACTCATACAGTTATAAAAAGTGCCCTCATCATTTGCATAGAGATAAGAGTTCATATCACCCCAAAGCAAACCCGACAAAGGATGGGGGCGCACGATTGCCATTTTCTCCTGCGCCGGCGCAACTATCGCACGACAATGTTCAACACAGTAGATTTATATTTGGGCGCCTTTTTAATTCTCTGTGGCTTTTCATTAAGCCTACTCAATTTAAGAAGAGTTCTCAAAAAGAACAAGTTTTCGTCTGTTTTGCTGTCGGAAAATATATTATTGACGTGCATCGGTGTAGCCTTCATAGCACGCGCCGCCTATCAGTACAATATAGAAAACGTCCACATGTTTGAAATGGATGAAAGAGCATCAATGGGTCACGGAGGATCGGAACAATGCACCATTTGGTCTGCCATAGTGAGTTATGGGCCATTAGTTGTCTCTTTTGTAAACAGCTTCCTGAGCCTTGTCATTGACAACTATCTGCACTACAACATGCTACAGGACATGAAACAGAAGGAAGACGAGAACACAGTACGGGATATTGAGCAAGGTTCTGTGAGAGCAAGAAAAATTCAAGTCAAGAAACTGTTCACATTTTGGAAAAAGTATTTCTCGCAAATAATAATAGGACTCCAGTGGGTTGTGCCTGTGTTAATAAGCTTATTCATGTTTCCAATGGGTGTGAATGAAAAGATCTTACCCATGTTTGAGGCTCGTGGTGACACTTGTATGGCTATGATCCAAATGAACAATGAAACATGCATCAATTATGCCAACAATTACACAAATATTGAGACGGAACTATGTAAACATGTGCCTTCCCTTAATTACTTAGACGCTTATGATGATGATGGTGATGAAACATACAGAAACAAGTCTAAAGAATTTAATTTTGTGCTTAAGAATTTGTATGGAATAATAAATGACTTGCAAAATGATAGTTATGGAAATGTTAATGTCACAAGTGCTACCATATTTCGACAGCCAAAATCAAGTAATAAATGTATGAAGATTTGCTATATAGAAAACAGTAAATTACTTTTATACATGTTTGCATTAGCTGTGGTAAGTTATTTTGTACCAATAACAATTTCTACAGTAATATTAACGAAAATACACATGATGGACACAAAGAAGCTTAATGAGAAAACTTATGCAATTCGTGAGTTATTATATAACATTTTGTTCTGGACTCCTGTAATGTTGGATACATTTTTGTCACTCATATTATGTTCTTACTCTATGAATGGGTTTAAGACTTCATTCATCAACACCATTGCTAATGTGTATCAGGCCGTGAAGAATTTTATGAATACAAAATATTTTAAAGACAATACAATTACTCCAATTTAATTAAGAGATTATTATGTAAAATATAGTAAAGATTGTTGTAAAATAACCTTGTTGAAAATATGCTTTTAAAAATAACTGTATAATTTAAAGTTATTCTTAGCAAAATGAAAAAAATCACTTCCCCGACAATAATAAAAAATAAATAGGAGGGTAGATTTCATTAGAAGTAAAATGGTAATGTAAAATTAACCTCTTAAAATTATATTTTTGAAATTAACTGTAATTTTTAAAGTTATACTTAGCAACATGCAATATTTCATTTCCCAGACAATAATAGAAAAAATAGGAGGGTAGATTTCATTTGTAGCAAAAAGGTAATGTAAATTTACCTTCTTAAAAATGTTTTTATAAATAACTGTATAATTTTTAAAGTTACATATTCTTAGCATCATGCAATATTTCATTTCCCTGACAATAATAAAAAAATGAGGGTAGATTCCATTTGAAGTAAAAATCTAATTAGAATCACATGGTTGAATATATTGAAAATGTTATTTGCTAGTGAGATCAGACAATAAGTCTAATTTCAGTAGCAAATAACATTTTCAATATAGCTGAAAGTAACAAGACAAAGTCAGAAAGGAACTCATACCAATTGAAACCCTGAGTACTTAATCTGGGTTTGGCAAAGGCATGCATAGGAGAGTTTTGTCATAGGAGACACTAGATTTCTTTGTTTCGCTTTGATATCGGTAATAGCAGTCTCCTAGGGTCATTTCCACAGTTTTTGTTTTGTTTTACTTACCCAATACAAGTAAAAGAAAGGTTTTTTAAGAAGCAACCAATGAACTAATAAGCTTGCCAAAATGTATTATTGTGATTAAACGCTAATTAATTTATTAATTCTAAATGCAATAAAAGTAGTTATTTACTTTCATACTTACATTAAAGTAATTTTCTAAAAGATTATATCTACCCGGTATCAATGAGAAAACACGTAGGAGGTTAGAAAAAAAATGCAACTCACCGGATTGTCGAATGAGTACACACACTCATCTTTGTAAATTAATTGCTGGGCTCCAGGTATTTTAATGCTCGATAAATGTGGGGTTAATAAGTCCAATGACGCCATGGCGCAAGATTATTAGAAAAATTCAAAAATCTGCAAAGATGAAACGATCAGCGACTGACCAAAAATACTTCTTAAACCGTGATGTGCATTGATACCAAAACTTCAATTCAATTTTATTCAATTGAAATTTCTGGTATTCTGCTTGATTCACATGTTATTATCCTCCAGGCTAAAATCCACGCCACCTAAAAATCCTGCGGCAAGACACGGAACTAACATTTTTGATTTTTTATGTATATGAACAAAAAGCTCTTTGAATGTAGATGACGATTGGCTAAAGCGCGCATTTCAACGGACTTCGTCGGTGGCGGCGGTGGGCAGTGGCGGTAGAGTCTGCCTTCCTTTTCGGATTCCTTCACATTGCTGGATTGCAGCCTAAGCGTCATAGAAAAAACGATTGCAGGCTCTTATCACACGCATACACCTTGCTGGATTATAAGGCAGCGTGCAAAGGAAAATCCTTTAAGTTTCAGGCAAACATTTAAATGAAGGCTGCAGGAGGAAGAACCCGCAGCACCTGCCTGTATGGTTATAATGGATACGACTGTGGGATCGGAACATTTCAGAAATGTTCTATTCGTGTAATATACAATTTCTCTAATCAGAAGTAGGTAGAAACCTACGTGAAAAAAAAAATATTTATAAACATGTGCAATACTTGAAACTTATTAGTTATGTAAGATGTAGTTGGATGTGGCTGCGTGTGTCAATCCCTTTGCGCTACAATGAGCAGTTTTCCAATAGGTATTTATTAAGTTTGAAGTTACTCGCTAGATGGTGTGAGTAGTCTCTATATATTTCAGCTGTTGGATGATATACCTATCCTGTGCTACCTAATTCATGGGAGAAATTCCCTGTGCTTGGTTTGTCACGTTTACCTAATATTTCAAAATGACCATATGGTGGTTACATGGAAAATAACACTGTATAACAACGTCAACTAGACCTAACTTAGTTGAAAAAAAATGTCTGTCATGGCCTATGGCGATGTTTTTGATTACTGCCCGTTTGAAACTAGGTAGTTTTTCATTAAAAAATTCTATCGAATTATAATTTTATCAAGGAGTTCATTGTTGTTGTTGATTATTAAAATTAAAAATATATTTTTGAATAAAACCTCTTTTATGTATTCATGGGTAAATGAAAATGAAATATGGCAACATTTTAATTGCCGCGACCAATCGTTGTAATTTTTAAACAGATACGGGTAGCGCCACCTGTTATCACTTTAGAGAAACCGACTGACTAATGTCATTTAAAAATAACACACCTAATAATAATCATAATAAAATATGAAAAGAAATAGATAATAATAATAAGTATATACTTTTACAATACTTATCCTAGTAGAATTATATAATATTTATTTAAATATTAATATTTCATCTACATTAATAAATAGGTAAATCCTACAGACAGCGGCGATACTTATAAGTAATCGCAAAACACAAAATGCTTGCGCCATCTATTGGTATAAAGTGGAACTAATGTCCCGAAACAAAGTGACGGCGGGCCACTAGTCTATAATAAAAAAATCTTAATAATACATTTATGAAGAATATTATTTTCTATCTAGAGCGTAAGGCGACTCCTTCTCTATCTTAACTTTGCCGTCCCCGACAGGGTCCATAATGTACTTTTTCACAATGTATGCTACTTTTGTGTACCCCTTTTGTACCACCACCATAAGGGTGCAATAAAGAATATTTAAAAAAGTTAAACGTTACATTTAGTATAAGCAACTCTTATCTAAATTTTTATTCATTTGTAAGCGCCGTGGCGTGTCCATGTTAAGATTTCGTCAAAATTTGCACATCTAAATCTTAGTTAATCTATTACTATTGGCAAGGCAAAGATTCTCACTAGCACATATCTGGTGTCAATTTTTTGAAGCTGTCTAAGAACGACAAATTGAAAGTATTCCATACAACTTTACGGGATAGTGGTTAATATTCTTTTTATTTTTGGGATAAATGTAGTTCGGTCACAATAATGATATCAATAATAGATATAATAAAAGCGTCGGTAGAATATACTTGACCATTGCGTTCTGGTGAGGAAATATTAAAGAGTGAAACAGGAAAATATTGAGTGATCAGAAGAGTTTCATTTGATGAAAATCATATTTTGCTTTTTTATTGGCTAATTGATGTTTATTTCGAAATATTTCATTCTAGGCACTAGTATAACTATAACGAGTTATATTTAAATATGTCACGATTTTCAATAAAAAAACAAAAGCTGCGTGTAGGTTAATATCCTTCATAATTTATTGATTGTATTTATCAATTTTATTTACTGTTTGGAAAATAGTTTGTAGTCTGAAAATGATGAGAGCAAACTAATTTCTAGTGAAATTGGCTTGATTATTCTTAAAACAACCTTCAATATAAATGTTTAACTTTATAATTTTATCTTTTGTGGAACTTATTCCCGAAGCTGCGTACGTATTACATTGAGGAACGCAACAATACTTCGTATTTTATGCTTTATTAGCAGCTGGTTTATTTTATTTAACCATGAACATGAATAAATCTAAATTTTAACCAAGAATGACTTCAACTTATAGCAAATTTCGTTTTTAGAGAGATTATCCCCAATTATCGCCGCTAGCGGGACTCACGTAATCTTTGCCTCGCTAGTAGTAGTATATTTTTAGTAGGTAGTAATATTTTTCAACTAAGATACAGAAAGTATTCTGTAACTAGCTTTTGCTCGTTACAGAATACTTTCCTAATTACTTACGTTAAAAAATAGCCTATGTCACCCTTCGTCCCCTCTACTATCTGTTCTTACAAAACATGTCAGTCTGTCACTCCGTTTTGCCGTAAAAGACGGACAAACAGACAGACACACTTATATACTTATATTATTATTATTATTAGTATGGATAAATACGACATCTAGGTCCCAGCCACATAAAAGCTATAATCGATCATGCAATGCATGAGATTTGAATAAACGTTCTCAGTGACTTTTTTTTATTAGATAGGTTTTTGAAAAGAAGGCACCTATTCGAGTAAAAATATCCAACCAGTGATAATTTCAAGTAATCGCGGATGTGTTTTATTTAGATTTTCGCTTGTCTTACAAATAGAAATCTAAAAATATTTTATGCGAATAAAAACCCATTGACACCTGCAACACCAGGAGCCCAATTCTCGCGCTCGTGACATTTATTTTCATACGACATATATCACTACTAAAACATAGTTTTTTTGTATGGACCCCAATTCTGGGATTTCGATATGAAAAAAACATAGCGCCCACCTGAAAACCATACAAAAAAACTATTTTTTGGTGATATATATCGTATTGTGGCGATGCGCCACGCTTTTGTAAATGTAATTAATTTGTAAATTATTTTGTATATATTTTGTGCATCAAGGATTATATTGTCCGTGCGTTGGGCACGGACAATATAATCCTTTTATATGTATATAGCTTGAGGTGCATTTCACGCAGCGCGCATGACGGGTCAGCGGCGCGGGCAGGCTCTGGTCATACTGTTCGTCCGTCGGTTGACAATCAAACAAACGTCATTGAATTTAAACAGACTGATTTTACTGTGAATAATTTATTGTACATATTACTATGGTTCGGCCAAGTGGAAGGACAATTCGCCAACGCAGGTATTACTCAGGATGCTACGAAATACAACCACGTCATCGATGAATTGGATCGCCAATACGCTAGTGAGGTCAGGGATATTATTATCAACCCGCCGGCAGAAAACAAGTACGAAAAATTTAAAACCGAACTGGTCAAAATACAAGAAGTTGAAGCAGTTACTCATGCACAAGGAGCTTGGCGACCGTACCCCTTCTCAGTTCTTGCGTCACCTGCAGAGCCTCGCCGGCTCGAATGTCCCGGAAGATTTTCTTAAGTCTATATGGATCAACCGCCTCCCAGTGGGCATACAAACAGTTCTGGCAGATCAGCCGAAAGAAGAGAATTTGGAAAGTCTGACTGACTTGGCAGACCGAGTTCATGACTTGGCCGCAGCAGCTCCACGCGTCTCTGCAGTCGGAAAGGATTGCTCTAACCCCGGTTGCAGCGGATTGCGTCGAGAAGTGGACGAGCTTCGGAGAGAATTTCGCCAGCTAGAATTAGAACGAGAAGACAGATCGAAATCCCGCCTCCGCTCACGCAGTAGCTCACGAAGAGGATCCAGCTCCGCCCGATCCCGCTCCAGTTATCGTAGATTTCCGTAGACTTTGCTCACAATATTGCTGGCTGTCGGGTGGTCTCCACAATTGATCTGGTGACGGCCTATAATCAGATACCGTTAAGAGAGCAGGATATACCGAAAACCGCCATCACGACGCCGTTTGGCCTGTATGAGTTTCCGTTCATGACGTTCGGACTTCGTAACGCAGGTCAAACTTTCCAAAGGTTCGTTGATGAGATGGTGGACGATTTCCCTGTCTTCAGCAAGGATCACGCTGTTCATGCAGACTACCTTCGCCAGCTCTTCACCAGATTCAAAGAGTACGGTATGGTAATTAACCCAGCAAAGTGTGTTTTTGGAGCCTCGTCGGTTAAGTTTCTGGGCTATCATATTTCGGAAGCCGGCACTACGCCTTTGCTTTCTAAGGTCCAGGCAATCACCAACTTCCCGGAGCCCAAGACCGTCAGAGAGCTGAGAAGGTTTTTGGGGATGTTGAACTTTTACCGGAGGTTCATCCCTAAGGCCGCCCAGTATCAAGCTCCGCTCAACGCATTGCTGACCGACTCGGTTAAAGGTTCACACCCCGTGACATTCTCTGCTCCTGAGAAAGAAGCCTTTGCCGTTTGCAAGGAAGCTCTATGCCAGGCAACACTCTTGGCACACCCAGACTGCAATTCAAAGCTAGACTTAATCACCGATGTCTCTGATTTGGCGATAGGCGCAGCTTTGCAGCAGCTAAGGATGGTGAGTGGCAGCCTTTAGCTTTCTTCTCCAGGAAGCTTATGGCCTCTCAACGGAAGTACCCGCCGTATGACAGGGGGCTCCTCGCCATATACGAAGCCATTAAGTACTTTCGGCATATGGTAGAGGCGAGGAATTTTACAATTTATACGGACCACAAGCCCATGGATCGCTTACGCGTTCCATTCGCGTAAAGAGAACTGTTCTCCCAGGCAGTTTTGCATTTGGACTTCATCTCGCAGTTCACCACAAACATACAGCGCATCTCTGGGAAGGACAATGTAGTGGCTGATGCACTCTCACGCATCGAAGAGGTCAGTCAGCCTCTCGATATTACAGTTCTTGCCAGTGCACAGATATCCGACCCAGAGCTTAAGCTGCTTCTAGATGGTGACACGTCATTGGGTCTAGTCAAGGTGAAGTTACCAGGATCTCATGCCGAACTGTATTGCGATAGGAGTGGCAACGTTCCGAGACCTTACGTGACGAAGGAATTGCGGCGACAGGTGTTTCACAGTCTGCATTCCTTGAGCCACCCTGGTGCGAATGCGACAGCAAAGCTAGTGGCAGAACGGTACGTGTGGCCGAGCGTGAGGAAAGACTGCAGGAAATGGGCTCGATCTTGCCTGGCCTGCCAGAGTGCAAAGGTAACGCGCCATGTCTCCTCGCCACTCGGTGACTTCAAATTACTACGATCCAGGTTCATGCACATCCACATCGATATCATCGGTCCCTTCCCGCCATCATAGGAGTATAGATTTTTTTTTTTTTATGTTCAAGACAGCAAACATACAGCACATCTAAAGTGCGCTGCTAAAATTTTCTTCACCTTCAATCACTCGGCGGAATACAGTTGCCCTGTTTTATGTCGATTTTCTGTGAGGCCGTGGTATCACCCCAGTTGAGCTAATCCATTCCAAAGCGGTAAAACTAATTGAATGTTGGTTCACACTACAATTGAACTTTCAGTTGAACGTTAGTGCGACATTTAGTATAGGCACCTCTAGAATCAAATTAGAACCATAAATGTCAACATGACATTATTTTTGACAGCCGTGCTTGACAGTTTGTTGATAGAAATGTTTATTTACTTGTTTTAATGCTTGGTTGAAGCATAAAATATTACATAAATAATCACGAAAACAATCTTATCTTATCTTTTGAACCTTTGATATCATACAACGTGACACGACGTGAACTTTGAACTATTGTTGAAGTAAATGTTTGCAAAACTGGTTTTGTGGTTAGGGTTTCTTAACATTTCATAAAAATGTCATTAAAATTATATTACGATCTCATGTCTCAGCCCTCTAGGACATTATATATATTGTTGAAAAGTATAAAATGTAATTTTGAACCAAAATATGTTAATTTACGAGCAGGTACGTGTTTCTTTAAAATAATTTTAATAACCAATAAGAGAACATTTTACAGATTTTACTCTATGGTTGATGCTTATTGCTTTTGATTTGCCATCAGAGTGGGAGAAAAGATATGCTCAGCCTGTGTGAAAGGGACAGATACTATGTTTGATAAATGTTTTCCTTGCTGATTGCCAAACACATCAGAAATAAACAAAACATAATATTTAAACTAAGTAATATGAGTTTGAAAATATGTTTTTTTTTTTCCAATAGGCGAACACTACTCCGAAGAGTATACTAAATTAAATCGAATGCAGAGGGTTCCTGTGATTGACCATAATGGATTTGTATTGTCGGAGAGGTTTGTAAATATTGAGTTTAATCCCTTGTGTTTGTCTTGAGTTTAACAGGATCTTTAGTAAAAATAAAATTATATCTAGGTGCATGTGTACACAATTTATTCAAGTTTTAGACAAGATATTGATTGATGAGCAAGAGGGTCACCTGATGGTAACTACCATTATAACTACGGGTTAAGGGGAAACTCGCCCTATTAAAACTCAGCCCAGAATTTTAGATTTTTTTTTGTTGGCCTGTGTTCTAACCTAACCTTATCAATATTTTTAGTTTAGTAGAAAGTATTACCGCCACAAAAATATTGCTTGGATTAGGTTAGAACAGTGACCAGCAAAAAAATCCAAAAAATTTCGGACAAGTTTTAATAGGGCAAGTTTCCCCCTGATTACTACCACCTATAAACATTGCAAAATCAGAAGAGAGGAGAATACATATAGTGAGGCAAGCTATTGCCTGCGGCTTGGCTCGCATTAGAAATAGATAAAAAGTAGCCTATCACCCTCCATCCCTTTAACTATATCCACTTATAAAATGCATCAATCTGTCCGTTCTGTCTCCGATTTGACTTGAAAGACAAACAGACACATATACATACTTTCACATTTATAATATTAGTATGGATAACTGTTCACTTCCATCTAGCAAAAGACATGTGAAATCAAACAATTAAGGCACTTTCTTCTCTGGGGTCATGATTTTTCCTACCCCGCATATTAAGACTATTTATTTGTATTTTAGTGTTGCTATAGTGAAGTATCTCTCACGTGAGAACATAATCCCAGAGAGCCTGTACCCTCGGGACAGTAAAAAGCAGGCTCAGGTGGATGAGTTCCTGGAATGGCATCATATAGGCTTGCGCCTGCACTGCGCCATGTACTTTAGAGTGAAGGTAAGGATAATGTTAGGGTGTTACCAGACCAATCGATCGATCGGTCGACGTCGATTTGACTGACCGGATGGCGCAATTGATAATGACCCTGCTTCTTACGCCAAAGGTCGTGGGTACGATCCCCACTCTGGACAAACATTCGTGCGATGAACACTTGTGTTTGTTCGGTGTCTGGGTGTAATATATGTATTTAAGTATATATTTGTGTTCCTCTGTTGTCTGATATCTGTAACACAAGTGCTTAAGCTACTAAGTACAGAATCAGGTCAACGTATGAGATGTTGTGAGAATTATTATTATTACAAATAGAGAACTAGGGATAGTCCCTGGAAAAATACTCATGCCAGCCCCTTTTAACATCATGTTGGAATGGGATGACATGATTTTGAGTACAGTAGTAACTTTAGATAGTGATTTACAATAAGGTGGATCAGGTTTACTGGATCAATTGACGTCAAAAATCATTTATCAAATGATGACATCAATTGATGATAAAAATGGATTAGTCCACGTAAACCGATGGAATCAGTTGTTTGGCTAGTCTTGATTGGTGTCTTCGACCGAAGATTGATCATTCTGGTAAACATCCTTATAGCACCTTTTTTAATTTTGTCTAAAATTAAGTTTGCAATAATAATGTTCTTATACTATCTTCTGTTTTCAACAACATGTATTTTTTAGTTCTATTTCAGGGTAGGCCAAGCGAAAATTAGAAAATTGTTGAATGTAGTTTAATTTCTTAAAAAAAAACAATCATTTTTCCCTTGAATTAAATGACCTAACAAACATAAACATAAACATTTATTTATTTGCCAAAATACACATTGATACATGGTCTTACAAATGGTATCTCGTAGGTAGTCATGGTATGGTATATGTAAACATGTTTTTATGCCAAATGTCAATGCTATTGGTATTGTGATTTTTCCCATTCGAGGTCAAGTACCTGTAAAATATCAGCCTATAAACTATCCCACTGCAGGGCTAAGGCCTCCATCATAGAAATCAAGTCATCGCTACTATGATGGGATTAGGCATAATCACCACGCTTGCCAAATGCGGATTGGTGATCACAAACCCGAGCTATGTTCGAAAAATTCGAAACATACTTTTCGCTCGACCCGTGAAATCGAACCCAAGACCCCGAGATCACGGCCCGGTACTAGCTAGACCAACGGGGCGTTTACACAAAAGTCTATGAGTATAGAGCTCAAATTTGAATGTTGATGGCGACTCGAGCGCAGTTTTCACGGGACATCTTTGGTGGAACGTAAGGCAAATTTTTTCCACCATATATTGGACCGATCACACTTGTATCATTTATTGATAACACAATGTCCGTGCAGTACATGGACCCGATACTCTTCGGAAGGAAGACGGAAGAGAAGACGTTGGCAAGCTACGAAGGTCGTATGCTGCGCGCGCTGGAGGACTTCAATGAAAAGTGGCTCGGGCAGGGCAGGGACTTCGTGGTGGGAGACACCATCACGGTTGCTGACCTGTTTGCTGCCTCTGAGCTGGAGCAGCCGAGTGAGTAACCGTAGATAGATAGACAATTAGATGACCGTGGAAGAGCACGCTTCGGCATGAATGGGCCGACTCGACCGGAGTGATACCACGGCCTCACCGAAAACCGACGTGAAGCAGCACTGTGCTGTGTTTCGCTGCGTGAGTGAGGGTACCGGAGGTCAATCCGGGGGAAAGGGGGGTTTAAAGGTTGACAGGGCACATGTGACTCCACTGGTGTCGCGGGTGTCTATGGGCGGCGGAAATCGCTTACCATCAGGTGATCCATCTGCTCGTCTGCCACCTATCACATTAAAAAAAAATGACTGGCCGGATGGCGTATTTGATAGTGACCCTGCCTGATAAAACCAAAGGTCATGGGTTCCATCCTCATTTTGGACAAACATTCGTGTGATGAACACTAGGGATGTTATGGATATGAAATTTCGGTTACGGATTGGATACGGATATAGGAATGATTATTATACCGGGTACGGTTACGGATACGGATAATAAATTATTTCGGATTATCCGTTAGTTTCGGTTACGGATATTATATTTTTAAGGAATTTTAAAAGTAAAATACTAATAGGTAATAAAGTAGTTTTATTTCGTTTTTGGCAGGAATTACAATCAGTCTGTGAGTAATTATTACAGCTATTTAAAATAAAAATAAATATAAATAATTATATTATATTGAGTATTATCTAAATTTTAGATGTTTTAGATCAAAAACACCTATCCGATACTATCCGAAACTTTCATTTCGGATTCGGTTACGGTTACGGATGATTTTTTATATCGGATATCCGATAGTTTCGGTTACGGTTACGGAGCTCCCTAACACCCCTGATGAACACTTGTCTTTGTTCAGTGTATGTGTGTATATATGTATTCATTTTTAAATATTTATTGTAATTCATCAGTTGTCTGATTACTGTAATGCAAGTGCTTAAGCTACTTAGTATGAGATATTATAGTTTTTTTTTATTTGTTGCTCACAACAGTCACAAAATAAATTAGTTAAAAAAACTTCAACTTTGCTAAACTTTGTCAAACTAGTGAAACATGTACGGACAACAACAAACCAGTCATCAATGCTCAACTTAATGTCAACCAAGTTTGGTTCAATATCAGCAACAGAACGGAATAGGCTATTTGAAAGTGATAAAAATATACATTTCTTTTATAACATCAGTGTTAATATATTTTTTGTGGAACGATTTGTAATAACGCGAGATAAAAATATTGCTAAATTTATTATTTTTGAAACAGGGGTCACGTGACTAAAAACGGCCCGTGACGTAGATTACGCGTAGGTCTATGCCTATGGTTGATTGCCTTTCCTTCATAGGAAGAAATAAACAAAAAGAAAAAGTCTATGGTTGATTTGAAAGAAACACTGAAACACCAACAAGCTCAATGTTTATTTATGGATAAATCTACGTCACTGGCCGTTTTTGCGGCATATTTGAATATCGCATTTTCTTTTTTATTAAAATATCTAAAATAAAAACAGAAAAGTATTTTATTTGGGCTCCTTATAAAAAAAAATGAATACCCTGAGTAGTTTTCAGAATTTTGTCAAATAGCCTATTCATGAACGAATCTTTACCTCTGTCCCTTTCACATGCGCTGTGCATCTCTTTTGTGATGCGAGGTACATTCTCGTTCGTTACGGGACGGTTTCTTTGTAGGCCCTCTAATATCTGCCAGAAAAAAACATTTGACGACCTGTTTGGAACAGTGGTAGTGAACCCTGCCTCTGGTGCAAGGGTTGCGGGTTCGATCCCCGCACGGTACAAACATTTGTGCGCATGATGAACATTTCTGTTTGTATTGGTCTGGGTGTTTTCTATGTATTATAAGTATGTATTTACAAAAGAAAAGTATTATAAGTATATATTTGTAATCCCACTGTTGATTCTCATATCCATAACACAGGTGCTTGGGCTACCCGAGGAATATCGTGGAGGGAGGCTTCGGCTGTATCACCATGATATTCCCCAATATGAGCGATGAGGGAGGACCATAGGGGGTTTAGTGGGTATGCCTTTGCCTGGCTTCTCTTTAGGAGAAGCCCCCGCCAAAGGAGAGCCCCACTTATGCGGCCGGGTTATGCCGGCCGCCCCCCGGTGGCCTGGTATGCATAAGGTAGTCGGCTCCGGCGGCATTCCTACTGCGAGAAAAAAGGTGCTTGAGCTACCTATCTCGGAGTCAGATATAGTATGTGATGTTGTGAAATATTTATATTTACTTATTTTAATGTTTGTTACATAAAAAAGTCTTTTTGTGAAACAGGAATGGCTGGCTATGACCCGAAGGAGCACTTCCCCGCCATCGCGGCGTGGGCGCAGCGCGTGCGCACGCACTTCAACCCGCACTACGACGAGGCGCACGTGGTGCTCAACAAGGTCGTCAAGAAGTACAGAGAATCCAAACTATGAACACCCTGAGCTGAGCCAGTGGGGAGCGATTAAGGCGACGAGTAACCCTAACTAGCGACTTGTTAGCTACTAAACCAGATATATTTTGAACAATTTCGAAGCGGGAGTCTCTAAGCACACCTTTATACATATTTATTTAATAATTGTGCGCTACTTTTTGATCTGCTTTTACACTCGATTTGGATTAACGCAATAAGTGGCCGTTTTTGGCGGTAATTCAAATTTCGGGTACAAAAGCAGACCCAAAAATTAAGTATAAATATAGTTAAGCTGTTGGTCCTACGCCCGATCCCGCTCCGGTCGTGTCGCTGTAGTGTCCCATCGACTTCTACTGGTCGCAGTGGCTATGAGACGCAATGTTCACCCCATTTCTTTCAAATAAATAAAAAAGTGACCCATCGGAATATGAGGGTAAGGGAATCGAGAGTGAACACTTGAGCTGGGGTTCCTGGGTTCGATTCTCGGGCCGAGCGAAAAGTATGTTTCCGATTTTTCGAACATAGCTCGTGTTTGTGATCACCAATCCGCATTTGGCAAGCGTTGTGACTAAGCCTAATCCCATAATAGTAGCTATGACTTGATTTCTATGATGGACTGCAGTGCGACAGTATATAGGCTGATACTTTTCAGGTACTTGACCTCGAAAAGGAAAAATCACAATACCAATAGCATTGACATTTACTATAAAAACATATTTACATTATCTCATACTAATTTGAAGATGAGTTATTTTGTTTTGTGCTATGACTATGTTAGCGGTTTATTAAATATTTATAACATAATTTAAGTAGGTATACACTGTGTATAATATTTTTTCTAATAACTTAGTTCTAAGATTGTTTTATAATGAGGAACAAAGGTTATCGGTGCTATATTTTTGATGTTATATTGGTAATATAATAATGTTATAGGATGAAAATAAAATGGTTAATGATTAAATTCTGGTGTTATTTTATGTGATAAGTGCAGACAAGCCGCTGGATCTCCTGATGGTAAGCGAGTCCACTGGTATGGACACCCGCAACACCAGTGCGCTGCCACCCTTGAAGCTTCTCTACTCCCCGGATTGGGCTTCCAGTACCCTAACTCGGCCAAACACAGCTCAGGCGCTGCTTCTTTTTTAAGCCGTGGTATCACTCCGGTCGAGCTGATTCAGCCGTGGCTCTCACTGCAAAACCTATCTATTTATACTGTGAAGCATTAATTCATTACGAACTGTGAAATAAACTCTTTAACAACGTTACAGACCCCGGACTCGTGTCCACACCAACCTCGGTGTGGGACACGAGCATGGCTCTGATCCTCTTGAAAAGAAATGAGTCACATTGTCTATGCTATCATCTTTCAGAAAGATGTTCAGAATCACGAATGAATGTATGAAAGACATCATCTTATTCGTTCATTTAATGATTGATTGAAGAGCTTTTTGACTTGTCACCACTCACTCAGAAAAGAAAATGGCGGGGTCACGTCAAAAAGAAAAAAATAAAGAATTTTGTTAAAATTGTAAATTAAGTGCAAATCTACGTTGTAGACATTTATTATTTAGTTAAAGAAAACTAAGCAATGAAGCGTAAAGAAAATCAAAATTTGTTCTGAGTTCGCTCAATGAAATTATTGGTAGGTAACAATATTTTGCACCTATCGAAGATTGTGTACCCAAGAAGATGGTTACAAAGATTACCACTTGCATGCCTGCACTGCAGCACAGCGCAGCACACGCAGTCCTGGATTTACGGCCATAGACTGCGGCCTAGTCTAAATTTCTATTTTTCTAAGGGACGTATATGAGGCGACAAAAGTGAATCCTGCTGTGTGTTTCGTGATATTTTGATATTAAATCGTGTAATAAGTAGCTTGTATTTTATTTTTGTTAAGTACCTATGAGTTAAAAGGCATGTTATTATAAAGAAAATCTGTCTAGTTTCTGAATGAATATAATATCTGCTATTGCTAATCATTCGTTCAACGAATGAATGAACTGCTTTATGACAATTCATTCAAATATGTCCAAATCAATGCTGATTCCGTTCAGTCGTTCTAAAAATGGTCTTGTGGAGCACTTAGATACTTAGTTTGTGGACACGAGTCATACACGCGTTACTAGCACTTCTACTTTTATACACGATCATTTAATATTCCCACCGAAGGCTGGTCTAGTGACGTCACGCGGCTATGCATAGCTGAGTGTAATTGCATTAGCGACCTCCACGTACGATGACGCGATGACGTGGTGGTCATTGAGTTATGCCACGCCACGTATCGAGGGCCTATAGGTGTAGTGGAAACTTTCATTAGCCTCCGATTACCTCGTGACTTCTGCGTTGAATAGTTTTGACCGTGAGAGATACACGCTTCGACAATGGGCCGGCTCGACTGGAGTAATATCATGCCCTCACAGAAAACCGGCTTGAAACAGCACTGTTCTGTGTTTCGCTGCGTGAGTGAGGGTACCTGAGGCCCAATCTGGGGGAAAGGGGCTTTTAATGGTTGGCAAAGTTTATTTTTATGTGATAGGTAAGCGATAGACATCCACAACACCAGTGGAGTCTCAAGTGCGCTTCCAACCTTTCCTCCGGATTGGGCCTCCGATACCCTCACCTAGAGATAGGTAATTAGTCTATGTCCTCAATTACGCAGCGAAACACAGCACAGACGCTGATACACGCCGGTTTTCTATGAGGCCGTGTTATTACTCCGGTCGAGACGGACCATTCATGCTGGAGCGTGGCTCTCCCACGTTTGTAGTTAGGTAATTTTAGGCAGCATTTCGCTTTTAGGGTTCCGTTATCCAGGAGCAACCGCCCCATAGCTATAACCGTTATATTTAGTTTCACCATATAAAATGTCTGACCCCAGCCTAAAGGTAAAGTCTAAGGTATGTAGGTATACTTTAAGGGTCTCATTTTCTTGTCTCGCGTAAGTAGGCCATCATGTGGGGTATCGTAGGATAGGGCTTTTAAAAAATATATGTGTCTGCCAAAACATTTTTCCAGATTAATTTAGGAAGAAGAAGAAGAAAAAATATTTATTTGGACACAATTAAAAATTACAAGTACATTTAAATAACACAACTTAAAATTTTACAGTAGGCAAATGATTACAGGTGTACAATTAAGTATATGTGCCCAAAATGGTATCCACTCAGCATGTGTTAGCGACTAGAGTAGGAGCCGCTAACGCTGGTTTTCAGTGGAACCAGTTATTATTATGAGGGGCTAAAGTGACATGTATTATTATAAGAAGTAGACAATTTCCAATATGGCTCATTCACAAAAAAATAGATAATAATATTAAAATATCTTAATAAGTAGGGAATCTGGGGGCACAGGTATTTTATAGATATAGGGAGAGTTAATATATATTATTATGTTTGAAATATATAAATATATATTCTCCCATTTTGGGGGGCGCTAACAAAATTGCGGGCTTTTGGCCAAGCAAAGTTGTAGAGGAAAAGTATTATGTTGTTATGATGTCAGAATCCGATTCAAGCTGTAAAAATTTGCGGACTATCCTGCAAGTGTTAAGAATCGCTGCTTTTTGGAGAGTTAGATAGGTGAATTTTGGCAACTGTAAATTGTTGAGACTAATGTGCAACATGCTTGCAATATTACTATTATTATTAAGTCAAGATTAGTCAAACATTTACCGACTCCAGCCTCTAGGCACAGTAGACGCTACTTATTATGTCAATGAGTACTGTGCCCGTATTGAGGCAGCTGAAGGAGCCTGTTGCCTAGTCCACTGAGAGTCACGGTTACAAGGAAGATGTTCAGGTCGAGGTACCTATAGATATCTAGGACTACAAAGACGCAACTGTCATAAATTGCATTAATGAGTTAATGATGCCAAAATGTTCAATACGTATAATAATAATAATAATAATTCTCACAACATCTCATATGTTGACCTGATTCCGTACTAAGTAGCTTAAGCACTTGTGTTACAGTTTACAGATATCAGACAACAGAGGAACACAAATATATGTATACTTAAGTACATATATTACACCCAGACACCGAACAAACACAAGTGTTCATCGCACGAATGTTTGTCCAGGGTGGGGATCGAACCTACGACCTTTGGCGCAAGAGGCAGGGTCACTACCAATTGCGCCATCCGGTCAGTCTTACGTATGGTGCTACAAACATTTTTATTGTTGGATGGATCTAATGTCTTTGTTGCAACGGTAAAAAATAGACTCGCCCTGAGTGGAACAACGCAATAATGGTCAGTTACGCGGGACGCCCGTAACTATGCTGGACGAAGGGACACAAAAAAATCTAACAAAATTAACTACTATTTTAATGCCACAACTTAAAAATGAAACATTTTCAATGCAACAATGACACAAATGTATGATTTAAATCACTTTAATGTGTTTTTTAATACTTCACTTACCCTTAAGATTTTTACATATTTGTGATATTATAGGTACTCTAGTTACACAATCAAACATCCAGAATGTCCTAGTTGCAGTTACAAATAATATAAAATGAAATAATAAAACCAAAAAGAACTGTAAAAAAACTTTAAAACGCCGTCCCGTAAAATATGCATAATTACAGTTACGTCTTTGTAGTAATACATGAGCGATATCGTCTTCAGTGTGTCCATTTGTAACTGATTGAAAGGAGAGGAAAGGTTGCGCGAGCTCGTCTTGACAGTATGTAGATAGGTACAGTCGACCAATCTTCTGGTGTACCTACTTTTTTTTTTGATGATTCAGTGAAAATGCACCTTATGCACATAGAGAGGGGCTCTCCTCCAGATTAGGTCTCTGCTAATCAGAGACCGTCCGGAGGCATACCCAATAAAAACACTGGGGCATTTCCATCCCCCGCCCAGGAAACACTCAGACCGGGGTGAGGACTGCCACGGAGGCTTCATCCGTCGCCCGGTCAGGGCGAAGAGGCTCGCCAGCTCGGCCTCTCTCCCGATCAACCTCCCGGGTAGCACCCATAGTGCTGGGCTCCAGTGCAAGCACCACCGAGAGGAGTACTGCGGCCACCCCTCCCCGCACATACACTGCTGGCTGCAAAGCAGTGCGAGTCAGGGATTCCGCGGGTTTCTAACACAACAACGCGTCGCAGAAACCGACGCCGCAGGCTGCGGAGCCGGGAAAATCAACGACGCAGAGACACTTTGACCTGCCACCGCAATCCGCTGGCTGCGAACTTGCAGCGCAGGTCCCAAAACGTGGGCCTCGCGGCCACTAGGCCCGAAGGCGTTCCACTCTAGGGGGGATGCCGACGTCAAAGTGCTCCGCCGGAAAACCACCGCGCAAACCGTGCGGGCGCACAGCATCCCTAGGTCCCAAGACAAAAATGGCGCCTGCAACCCCGCTGTGCGATGGTTTAACCCGCTTTCACGGGCCCTAGTGCACCGTCAGGGAACGACGCGAAGACGCCGGTCGACAATATAGGCCCTGTAGCGAAGTGCGCTTCGGCGCGATAGCGCGCCAGGGCCGGTCCGTCCGGTGTGCATCCTTCGGCTAACAGGTAGCAATCCATGAATGAATTACTACCCGTCATTGCCCAGGAAAAACCGTGCCCCGCGGTAACCGTTTCTGCCTAATACCAACCTAAGTTGGAATCAGGACAGAACTGATTACCAGCAAGGCCACTCGAGTAGGTAGAGGTACCTGAGTCCCCAAGGTGTACCTACTTGTGCTAGTACGACAGAACACATTTTCTTCAACTGTCAAAAATACCAAGTCTCGCTGTATGACATTCTACCCCCAAAAATCGCCCGCCCTATTAACATTCCTTTTCTTCTATCTTTATCCTTTTACTCTGTTATAAAATATTTATGTATTCAGAGTCTAATGCTTATTATATTTATCAGATATCTAATGCTTATTATATTGTTAATAAATATTAACAAATATAATATTAGAGTTTGAAAGAATCTCCCTCTTACTTAATATACATTTTTTATTTATTTGTTTTTTGTCCATACGTTTATATTATCTCTACTGTGTCTGTATTGTCCATGTGTATGTTTGTTTTGTTTTAGGTGATGTCAAAACTCATTAACATAAAATCAACTCACCACACTCCGGTCAATCTTCCAAAAAAACGCGTGTCTCTTTAATCACTCGACATTGGCAAAATTATAGATATATCCCAAGACACTACTGTCTTGCGATATATCTATAATTTTTTATTTTTATAATTTTCTATTTCAATTTCAACGGTGAATCGGCCCTAAATAGGTAGGTATGTATAAATCAATATTCTTTATTGCACAGAAATAAAATACAGGTATGGTAGGACAGCCACACATCAATGTAATTTACAAGTCTGTCTCCTCCTAATTTTAGCGTATAATCCCGGTTGCGTCATAAATGAGCGGCATGACTGTGCTCCGGCATTGTGGAGGTCTATGAGCAGCGGTTACCGTTTATCATCAGATGGGCCGCAAGCTCGTCTGCCTATTTAATGCAATATAAAAAACCTGTAGCATTGGAACCCGGGACACGCTTGGACCATGATTCAGGATTTGGAGAGTCTGGTATAGTCCGATCGCGGTTATTTAACGTTGCAAAAGTTGGAACTGATGCTTTTTTGACATTTTCACATAAAAAATACGTTTTACAACGCCCCAGTCAATGTCTCCAAAAGTAGTCTTAGCGTAGTCGCACTGTAAGTTATTGCAATGAAGCGACTGCCGAAATATACAAATTGTACTGTAATAAGTCTGTACAACAATAGCTGTACTAACAGGACAACAAGATAGTGTCAAGGACATGTTCGATCAATGTCAGAAGGCATTGAGGTAAATAACTCAATGCAACTAGGTCAGAAAATTATTATAACACAATAATAATATTCATAATATTCATAGTCAGTCATTGTACGGAAACGCCACAATGTCAGTCCGTCTTCAGGACCAGGAATCAAAACCCATTCCTCTCCAGCGAGGTGTGAGACAGGGTGACGTTATATCGCCGAAACTGTTCACCACTCTGTTGGAGGACGTGTTTAAACTTCTGGACTGGGATGGAATTGGCATCAATATAAATGGTGAGTACATGACGCACCTTCGATTCGCTGATGATATCGTAGTCATGGCTGAGACCTTGGAAGACCTTGGCACAATGCTTGACGACCTCAGTAGAGTCTCCCAACAAGTGGGTCTGAAAATGAACATGGACAAGACGAAAATCATGTCGAATTCCCATGTCGTACCCTCTCTTGTAAAGGTTGGAAGCTCTGCACTGGAAGTTGTAGACGAGTACATCTACCTCGGACAAAAAGTCCAGCTTGGTAAGTCCAACTTTCAGAAAGAGGTCGATCGACGAATCCAACTCGGCTGGGCAGCGTTCGGGAAGCTACGCAGCATATTTTCGGCCCACCTACCGCAGTGTCTCAAGACGAAGGTCTTCAATGCGTGTGTGTTGCCAGTGATGACATACGGAACCGAAACGTGGCCGCTTACAATGTGCCGATTAAGGAGGCTCAAAGTCACTCAGAGAGCAATGGAGAGAGCTATGCTCGGAGTCTCCTTGCGTGATCGTATCAGAAATGATGAGATCCGCAGGAGAACTAAGGTTACAGACATAGCCCAAAGGATTGCATGCCTCAAGTGGCAATGGGCAGGGCATATAGCGAGGAGAACAGACGGCCGTTGGGGCGGAAAGGTCCTCGAGTGGAGGCCACGTACAGGAAGTCGCAGCCGTGGCAGGCCCCCCACAAGGTGGACCGACGATCTGGTGAAGGTCGCGGGAATCCATTGGATGCGGGCGGCACAGGACCGATCTGTGTGGAGAACATTGGGGGAGGCCTATGTCCAGCAGTGGACGTCTATTGGCTGAAATGATGATGATGATGATGATGAATAATAATATATCAACAATAAAGCAGCGAAATTCGAAAAAAAAACAAGCATGCAGCATGCAAGCAATCATGTAGCATGCACCATGCAAGCTAGCAATGCAGCATGCAAGCTAGCAAGCAGCATGCAAGCAAGCAAGCAGCATGCAAGCAAGCATGCAAGCACCCATGCATTTTGAATTGCGTGTGCTTTGGCGCTACGGGTAACAGCCCCTCCGCGCCTCCGCCTTTTAGAATTACACTCTAGGGGGTGGGCCGACAAGTACCACGTGAAGTCGGGGTTGGCTGATTTGATTCTAAGACAGATTTGACACGAAATCCTGAATAAATGCGATTAGAAATGTATGATAACATAATTATCTTATAATAACTAAACCTATATGAGAATAACAAAATCAAAAACCTATTTTTAAACATGTGTTTTAGAACCAACAGTATTATTTTAAAAGCACTATTCGGACTTATTTACATCATACAATATAACATTTAGGATATGTGACTTTATAGCAAGAAAAAATAGGATATAATTATTACAACACTCATAATATTAATAGTAATTAAAGATTATCAGGCGTAAATTTCGAATATGCGGACATTAGGGATAGTGGCAACTATAGTAAACGCGTTTGGGATTTTGAATTTCGGACGAATGATTTTCGAAGATGAAAGGGACTACCGCTAACAAGTTCTGGTATCATCTTTCTTTGGGATAATTTAACAATTTTTTTTGTGCTATCTTTTTACCACATCTTCTAAAGAAAGAGTATTTGTATTCCCTCAACACCAAGTTAGTGGTAAAAATAGCACATAGATTTGAAAAATCCAAAAGTACTACTAATTAGTCTATGGTACTACTTAAATACTTCCCTCTTGGAAGTGCATATTCTAATCCACTCAGCTACTTTCGCTCTAATTGTCCAGCATATAGTATAATTGCATGATTTTCAGCTCTATTTTTTACATAGCCTTCCATTTAAGTCTTTGAAAGGACCCATAGAACCAGGTAATAATAGTCAAAGAGCCCTTTGTTGCTTTGAAAATAAAATATTGCAGCATCAGTATTTCACTATTGGAAATGAATTTTGCAGAAAACCAATAACAGAATTCCAGTTTCATAAACCTTATTACGATCGAATTAATCCTGTAAAATAAAATATGTTCTCTTGTAGTAGGAAGAGTGAAAGAGAGCAGGAATGCGGAGGGTGGTGATTGGCGTAGAAAGTTTGGGCCCCGCCCAGGATTTACGACTGGGCGGGCCTTCCCGAGGCTGCGTGGCCCACCCGGGCCGCTCCGGGCCTCACTCTCGCCCTGCTCCTCGTAGCAAGCGCTCGTAGCCCTCTGCTACAGAACTACGGCTGCTACGGCCGTAGTCAAGTCCAGTTTTCAAACTTTTGTCAGAGTCAGTTTTGTGTTCGTTCTTATTTGGATTTGAAACTCATACATTTAATATTATTTAATGGTTGATTTTAAAATTTCTTCTTAGTTTTGCTAATTATTCTTTATTAAAATCAGTGCGCGACTGGACGGAGGCAATAAGTAAGTATTTAAAACTATTTTTACTGTATTCTAAGTTATGATTTCTACGTAGTTTTTAAGCAGTTTAATTAAGTAGTTTATTAAGTTAAGATTTACAATAAATCTATTTTTCTTTTAGTTAATTTGTGTTTTGAAGTGATAGACATAATTTTTCAATTGTTTTCGATAAATAACTTCCACTGCACAACGCGATTTAATTTGTATGCGAAAAAAGTTGCGTACATATAGTTTCTTTCTCCGCGACGATTCGTAGCAACCACGTGTCGTAGCAAATGGTGCTACGAGTGCTACGAAACTTTAGACCGCGCTACGGCTATTTCGAAACTTTGAAAATAGTGTATAAAAGTGCTCAATATATTTTATTTAAATGCAATACACATTTTCATTGTTTTAAAATATTGAAATTAGTGTAATAAAATCATATTCTGCTTGAGAAAAGTTGAAAAACCAAGCGAAATTTATGATTTGAAAAAATTGCAGTAAAAAGACCTACTTAATCTATGAAATTGCCGTTTTTTTTCTAGACACAATAAGATGTATAACTCTTTTATCAAGCAAAAAGTCATCATACTATAATTATATTTTGATTTAGGACTATATTTTAAGGTAAATTAAATAGTGTGTAAATTAAATTTGTGATGTAAAAAAATATTGAGAGTTACCCTTTTTCTACTTGGCAGAATTAACGTTTATATCTAACTTTTTAACTAAAAAACATTTTTTCTGAAAAACTATCCCATATATTCCTAAACGTTGTCCAATAAAGCACAGTTATTTATGGAGTAGTAGCATTAAGTTATTTTTCAAATTAAAAAAAAATAGTATGGAAAATACAACTTCTAAGAACATCGCCATACAAAATGAAAATTTCATAGGTGGCGTATGGCGTAAAATACTAACTTTTCTTTAAAATACTAATCCAATTTTGAAAGATAAACTAATGTTCTGCGACAACGAACAAAAAAAAATATGATTAAGTTTACTTGAAAGCCGCTGTTATAAATCAATTCTAGTTCCCATCTTAACAATTAAACTGTATGGCTTGGTATAATGATGACACAAGATTGTATGAAAGTTTGGCGATTAAAAAGAGTAACCGGCGAGTTTCTTGCCGGATCTTCTCGACCGGAAACAACTTTCCGAGCCGGTGGTTGAATCGCATTATGTTTATTTTTTTTTTTGTATATTTTATGTATTTACATATATATGTATTAACATGTGAATTATATTTACTTACGAATAGTTTCAAGTCATTCAAATGTATGACGATTTGTAAGTGTTGTGTACAATCCTATGCAAATAAAGAATTATTTTAGTTTGAGAGTTTGAGTCTGAGCATGTGATTCCTGGTTGTATCTAAGGCTGTGGCTTGGGAGCCCAGGGTACGCCTCAGCTTGATTAAGGACTTAATTTTTTGGTATTTGGTATTAAATCAAAACTTAGAGCAATACAAAATAAGGTCTATCCGCTTAGTAAAAACGATAGAGCTTGAGATATTTGAGATGACTATATACTAATAAATAATAAACTCATACAACATATCACACATTGATCTGATTCGTTAAGCAGCTTAAGCACTTGTGTAACGGATATCAGACAACAGAGGAATTACATATATAAAACTGGAATACACTATACACAATGAAAAACCCCGGTTTCCATACGAACGTTTGTCCAGGGTAGGGATTGTACCCACGACCTTTAGCGTACCAGGCAACACTACCACAGAGTACTTTTTAATATAGAAATAATAATCACTACCAAATGCGCCATCGTACATTCTAATGACTTGATAAATATGTTTAAGGTGAATTTCGGCAGCGAGTCTGGGGCTTTGCGGTTAGAACGAGACAGATGTAAACAGATGGGATAGAAGCCACCGTGAATTGAGGTAAGTGTCTTTACTTAAGGGTCGAATTTTCAATCTTCGGATAAAAGTTTAAAAGTAACTATGGTCATTTATAATATGAACACAATTACTGTTCGCATTGTTAGTTTAGGTACTCTTGACGCATAAATATATGGCGTAAAATACAAGCTTTTCTTTTAGTAAATTTATCTGACGATTGAATCGGCTCTAAATATATCTTTCTTGTTTCTTTTTACTGTCCCACACCATGTCGTGTTTACAGGTTTTTTAGGACTTCTTCAAGTCAAAAGTCAGGTCTTAGTTTTACTCTTAGGTATTTAGTTTCAAAAAATATTAGTAAAATCATCAGATGTAGCATGCCTATTAATATTAAATGAATTATGAACATTTTTTTTTAAATTGTCAAAACTACTAGGTACGAGTGCTTTAAAAGCTTCAGATGGGGATAGATAACAGTAAATTGTAGCAGTTAGATATATTACATAGATTAAAAATTATAGAGTTGGAAATAGTAGGTGTCTTTTTACAGGAAGAAATAATTATCTTTATGTAAAAATTATAGGGATTTTTTGGGGCTACTAGGCAAATTTTTAGGTACAAATAAAGGACACCAGAAACTATAAAAGTTATGCATATTTGTACAAGCTGAGCACCAACGAGGTAAGTTCGTGGATAAATAACTTTTTGAAGCGACATTTATATAAGAACATGCAAGAAAATCGATAAAACTTCCAGGGCGTCACATGTATACCTTATAAGTTTATGTACCACCTTGTCTTGTAATTAGAGAAAAGAAAACAGTTTTGAAAAAGCAGCAATAGTCATCAATGTTTACTGTTTGTCGCATTTAATAAGTTATTTATTCAAACTTTGTTATTCCTTTTTTGATAAAAGTTTATGTGACTGTCACATTAGGGTTATTAAACATCAGAGAGATTTTGAAATAACGAACATTGGCGAGTTTTTTGAATAGTAATACGCGAGTGTTATATTACCAAGTTATGTTCAGTCTCACAAACTAATTTGTCTACACTGATGGTATAATACCTATACAAAGTAAGAAATCTAAGGAAAACACGTAAACTTTTTTGGTACTGCCAAAAAAATTGAAGTGTTAGATTGATTAAACTTGTTCACGCAGCAATAATTAAAAAAACTGTTGTATAATATGAAATTATTGATTATTGTGTCTTCAACTTCAATTAAAATTAATTAATTTAGTGAGTTTAGTCTATTGTCACTATGCTATGGAAGAAAGGTGTTACCTTTCACAAGCAAATGAGCTTAAAAGGCAGCATCATACACAAAATATTGTATAAGACTAAGTTACTGCTATAAATATTTTTGTATTTTTATTTGTATGAAAGAAACCTGTTGCACAATGTGAACCTTACAATCCGTTTAGCTCAGTGGTTTGAACGCCGGTTGATTGGTTCGATTCCCACAACAACACAAATATTTATTGATGAAACAGAATATATTTGAGTTGTCTTCTTAGACAAAGGTTGTCTCTATAGGTACTTTTTTTTCTTTAAATATATAGTATTGGTATTATACCTACAGCTTGTTAAAACGCTTAACTCTGAGTTCTAAATTTGAAGATTATGACATGAGAGTTGATAAAAAGTTTTTTTTGAATATAGTGGAGCTTTTTAAAACAAAAGACACAAAAATGTTATTTCTGATTACTTTGGAAATCTTTTTGCCTTTACACTGATCACTTTGATATCCTAAAAATTAAGTTCAACACAGTTAACAAAACGTTAATGATTTTTTGACGTAGAGTACAAATATTTTTGTACAATCTTTCGTCTTTGTGGGATGGTTTCAAGGTGAAAAAACGTTTCAAATATAAATAAAATTTAAGTAGGTACTTACGAAATTTATTTACTGGAAATTTAAAAGATACGTAATAACCTATTTTGTAACCAATATAAACAAAGAGTAAGACCATCAACCTTTTTCAAACACAATAACACATACTTTTAAGTTTAACATAATAAAAAAAATCAAATCGCTGCTTCCTATCACATAATATAATTGAGACAACATCACATAATTTAGGATATGAGGATAATTCCCACCCTTCCAACCAATTCCCTGATCCCACCAACCAAGCCGCTACGCTTATAAAGATATTTATTTTTGTGTATCCGCAGTAACAAATTCTAATAATATTCTATTAGCTAAAAGGGTGTTGATTACAGTTCAATAAAAAAAAGACGTAAAAGCTAAAAAATTCGACGTCATAGCAATAAAAGGGCGTAGCAAAAAATTTAATTGTTGTTAATAAAAATCGAGTGAGTACTTAGAGCTAGGTTTCATGAGCCAGCCAAATCCCAGGAATACAAATAATTATACCATATTGGATGGAATGAAATGAGAGATTACTTGGGATGATTAAAATCCCATTGTACTAAGTACATACTTTATTATCTGGCCAACAATGCCTAAGAAAGCGAAGTCTTCGTTCAGATGGGCGGCGCGCGCACGGGCCCCGCCCACCGGGCCGGCCACGCCCCGGGATGGCCACGCCTAGTTACAGCTAGGTCCTGAGCGACCAGAGCTAGGCTCAGTTGGCGCCAAGATCCAAGACCAACTGGTCTCTTGGACTTGTCGCCTACTCAAATAATTCTTTTAATGTGAACCTAGTGTTGTCGGCGGCGCCTGTATGGTGAGACTTATATTATATTGCCTATAACGATAAAACATTAGATTCATAAAACGAAATCATTAGTAGTACTTACGTACTTATCTTTTTGCTCATACAATTTACTTCTTTTTCAACATAAGTATTTGGTTATTCTTGAACCATTCTAATATTTTTTTTGTACTACTATTTTAATTATATTCATTCACATCCTCGTATCGCTTTGTTTGCATTTTTTAAACATTTTTATATACTTATATTATAAATTGATGATACTTACATTCAATTTAAATTATACAGGGAGTATGTGTAAACGTTTACAACCTTTTAACAACGTCTTCTGCCAACTATTCTGAACAATATTTGTTCTACAACTTTTCAAGATAGAATTCATTTATTTCAACTCAAAGTCATACATGTCATTATTAATCAAAATTAAATAAATAAGTAAAAATTTCACAACATCACATACATTGATCTGGCTCCGAGATAGGTATATATAGAGAGGAGATAGATATAGGTAGATTGGATTAAAATTAAATTAAATAACAATTGCTATTCTATTTCTAGTGTCTAATTGTTTGCTCATTACTCAGTAATTGAACCATTGGACAATGATTCAGGTAAAAAATTTCGACGAATCTTGAACCATTGAAGGGTTCAAGATTCCTTTAAATTTCTGTATTCCTTTAAATTCCTGTGAAAAGTGGTACAAGTCGACTTATATCGAATTTGATTCTCTTCTTGCTACTTCATCACAAAAAAATCCTCAATTTTTAAATAATAGAGGATTTAGCAAGAAGAAAATCAAATTCGATATAAGTCGAGTTGTACCACTTTTCACAGGACGCACAGATTTATTTCAACTCCGCATACAAAATGACCAAGTTACGTGACCGACTAAGTATGAAAAGTGTTTTTTTTTCAAATCATAATCATAAGTCATTTATTTGCACAAAACATGGTACATGTAGGACAGAAAAGGAGTAAAATGTGCTCATGTTTTTTTTCGTATTTCCAATGTTCTTTAGAATGGTTGGCAAAACACGCACACTTCTGGACACATCTATTGGCCTATATAACCTTAGAGTTAAGATTTCGATGACCCCTACTGAAATATGACTGCTAGATAGAACAAAACTATTACATTTTATCATCTTTTTTGAATTCTTAAATTTGAATTCAGAATACCACACGACATGGAGCTACGCTTTATAAGTCGGGTATGCGCCTCGATAAAGGCAGTTGATTTTTGAATAAAAAAAACATGTTTTATCGAATACATAAAGGTTTAATTTAACAATGCGTGTTGCCTTCATGGGCAACCACATGTCTTCATGTCTACCACAGCCCTCTTACAATTAGGCATAGAGTTTATCAACCGCTCTATAAAATTTTGACGGATCATCTCCCATTCTTCTTCTATGGCAGTTTTCAACTCCTGTATCGTCTGGGTAACTGACTGAGGAGCCCTAACACGTCTTTTTAGCTCATTCCACATGTGCTCCATGGGGTTCATGTCTGGGCTTCTGGCTGGCCAGTCCATAACTGTGATGTTCACATCCCGAAGATATTCCCTGACGATGCCGGCCGTATGGGCTCTTGCATTATCATGTATAAAAAGGAACATTGGACCCATATAGTCCGCGCATGGTATCACGTGAGGTTCTTAGCACTCACGAATGTACCTTTCAGCATTTAATGTTGGTCTAAACCTCAAGTTGAGTTTTGCATCGCGGATAGGTATACCGCCCCTGACAGTCCATGAGCCACCGTCATAAGCAACCATCTCTTCAAAGCAGCACTGTGCGAAACTCTCTCCCTTACGTCGGTAGACATTTTTCCTTCCATCATTGCGAACTGAAGGCGCGCTGTTCGGTAGGCTCGCGTTAGTTTGGGGACATTAGCTGGTTTGTGTGGTACCATTTCGCGTTCTTTTAACCTTCTCCGAACAGTTCGTGCGCTCACAGATATTCCGTGGAAGTCGCGAAGTTGGTTTTGTATCTCAATGGAGGTCAGGTGACGATTTTTCAAGCTGGTCGTCACGATGAATCGATCCTGTCTTTCAGTTGTAATCCAAAATCGTGGCCTTCCTTGGCGACGAACATAGCCGCCAGTCTCTAGGTACCTCCGATAAACATTTCGGACCGCAGATCGGCTTAAATTAAGTTGAGCATTCACATTTCTTCAGCTGAGTCCGGTCTGGATAAGTGCTACAGCTTGGGCGGCGACTTCAGGTGAAGTAAACATAGATTATTGATAGAAGCTTACCTTAGTATTAAGAATAAGTAATGTTAGTTGCAAAACCAAAGAGATTAATCACACTTTCAAGAATTAAATCAAATGTAAACTAATAAAATCAAGTTTTCTTAGTATTCGATTATTTGATATCAACAAACAGGCTCCAAATTGTCTTTTGTTTCTTTAATTTCAGTGTTCGAAATTTTAAAAAAGACTATTGAATCAAATGATGAATGTGCCAGGTAAAAAACTTTTTGCTCAACCTAATATAAAATTTTAGCTAGGACTAAATGAAACTGAAAATGCATGGTGGGCCAATAGATGTGTCCAAAAGTGTAGTTAAAGGGATGTAAATGTTCACAGATACATCCTGTATGCCTTTGAACTAGGGATCAGAATTTGTAAACAGAATTGATCTTTTTCCAACATTAAATATAGGGATAGTATTGGACGAGTCATGTGCAGACTAGGCCCCGAAACATAGACAAAAATCGTCACTCAGTGGCGGCCGACCGATGGACGGCGACTACGGGGTAGGCCCAGAAAAAGATCGTGTGACGATTTTTACAAGTATGTCCAAGATTGGCTTGGAAGAATTTGGAGGAGGCCTTTGCTCAGCAGAGGGACGCTACAGGCTAACTTAAAATATGATAAGGATAATAATAAAAACTCTACATGAAACACAGAGTAGACCTATGTCTATACTCGGAATTAGAATAATCGGAGTTTTAACTAAATTGCTTTGTCTTAAAATCAGAACTTAAACTGTACTTAATAAACAACAAAAAAAGATAATGAAAACAAAAATTATAACTATTTTCTGCAATTGGTACCTATTTTGAATTTAAAATATACCACAAATAGCAAAAGAAACATATTCTAAACGAAAAACCTACATTGAACCAAAATTATAGAACTTGAAATCTTATTTGAAACTCGAATTCAATAACGATATATCATTTGACACAGGGACTTCATTTCCAAATCAAAATACTTCTAAAATCTAAACAAAACTTAAACTTCAAGTAGGATAAGGAAGTCTTGAAACTCTTGGAATAAATTGTAGATTTGATACCTCAAAGTAACTTACCACCAATGAAAAGATAACCAGAGATACTTATGAAATCGGAACAGAGGCTTAAACTTCATGCTGGATAAGGTAGTCTATGAAACCATGGGCTAAATACATAAGTAGTCCTCGATGAACTTCTAATTCTGGTAATGGACTCAAAACTCAACACAGGTCGAAATCCTGTATGGAGTGAGAATCAAGACCCCCTCATCTTACGGTGTAATTCCCGGTTGCATCCAAAGCCGTCGCTATGGAGCCCAGAATATGCTTAGGAGTTAGGAGGAGAGTTGCAGAGTCTGTTAATTACAACGAAGCGACTGCCCTCTAAATTTCGTAACCCTTTAATTGGGGAACCAGACCAACTGCAACTCGCTTCCGAGCTAATAGTTGAAATATGCACATAGATTAGAAAAATCTAGAGGTGCATGCTTCTTATGCTCGGATTCGAACCACGACCTCCAGTATGGAAGCTCTTATCCAATGAGCTGCTCTAGTGTTTATCAAGACGAAAGCACAAAAAAAATATTCGAAAACGAAATAAATTAAATTCAAAGTATCAAGGAGTCTAGACGAAGCCTTTTTTCATTAATCGTAATCATTAAATGGCTGGTTCGATTGCGAGTGAAGTGAGGATAAATTTTGTTTCAGTGAAATGATCTGTTTCAAAAGGGCACGTGGAATAGTCTCATATCCTGATGGGTCATTTCGTTGAAGAGTGTCAAGAGAAACTGCAGTCTGCACTCCGTGCCTCTGTTTATCTATTTCATAAATTGTTTTGTCGCCATTTTAAACGAAAAAGGAGAAAATGTATCCTAACAATAAAACATCAGGTAATTCTGTTTTATATTTCTATTACCTATTCAGAGAAGACATATAAGCAGATGATCTACCTGATACCACAGATTCTCTGAGGCTATGTTATATTTAGATTTTTTAATGTTTCTATATGAAGGATTCAACATTTAATCCTACCTGATGTTAAAAAATCTGAAAACTCATAGTTATAATTTTAATTATATTTTGTTTGTACATTATATCATGATCATACAATATCCAAAATTATAATAGGTCATATATAGAGACATAAATGCTGTTTGGTTAAACAACGCTTTTGTTACGCTTAAAAAGCACAGAGTAATAAAGCTTAGCCTTAATTTTTAAAGGTAACTCTTTGTATTTTCGAGATCTTTCGTTGCAAGTTTTTTAGCTTTTAAATAAACATCTTTATGACAAACAAAAATTAATAATTTATTATATAAAGTTGTTGTTTCTGCAGGTAGTATTGAGAATAGACATAATGAAGACAACGGTAAAGATCGTCCACAGGATAATGGACAAACGGCGTCGAAGTTACTCGACCAGCAGGTTCAGACCAACGACGTTACTCTTCTTACCGAACAGGAAGAAGATATTTTATTCTTCATAAGACATTACAAAATAAAAATCGATGAAATAGCTACTCTTTGTTATGGAATGATGTATAACTACAGCAAAAAACGATACACCGTGGACACTGAAGAAATATATTTGAGCAGCGATGACGATGACGTTATCGAAATCATTCCCAACCCCGAACCCTCTGAAGGACTCTTAGCAGGGTTAGAGTTTAGTGCCTTAAATAAACAAATTATGAACCTCGTAAATTCATCTAGCGAAAGAGAAAATGCTACACTGCTTTTACTCAAAATACTTAAAGTTTTAATACAAGATCGGAATATTCTATACGGAAACGAAATTCTGAACATGATTGAAGAACAATGCCAAGAAATTGAGCGTGATTCTAATGACAATGAAATCAGAGGCGAGGATCGTCAGGAAACCGTATCGACTGGTGTCAATACGGATTTAACTGGCGATATTGATAGACATGGGACTCTATCAATATCGCCGAAGCGGAAACAGACAAGAACTCGAGCTGATATAGCTGCCGCCAACAGAAAAACAAAAGCAATGGCCCAAGATCAACCTCAACAGCATCCGCAACAGACACAAAATCAGCAGACACAAGCATTGTTCAGACAATTTGTCCCAGAACCCCCAGCCCAACAACATCAGCAGCCACAGCAATATGACCAGCTTCCATTCATGCAGCAGATGCATTATCAAGAAAATTTAGTCCCCAGCTTTCCTACTCCACAAAGTCAGGAAACTATAGTAAATCTTACTCCCTCCGTGATGGACCAGACACAATCTTTGAATCGAATGCAGCAACACTATCCTCAACGATATCTTGCCAATGAATCATATGGTCCTCATATACACCAGTCTACCATGGCAGCCATGAGGCCACATGCAATGGCACATATCAATCCACCTGCTATGCCCGCCCACCCACCTGTTATGCCAGCCCATCCACCTGCTATGGCAGCCCACCGACCTGCTATGTCAGCCCACCCACCTGCTATGCCAGCCCATCCGCCTGCTATGGCTACCCACCGATCTGCTATGTCAGCCCACCTATCTACCATGTCAGCCCACCCACCTCGAGCAGAAATCCCCGCTATTCAGCCGCCACCCGAACCTTATGTGGAAGAATATCCTTTATCGTTAGTGAATCGAATGACGAAACCGCAGAATGCCAACCAAGCTGCTCCAAGGCCAGTGATACCGCCCAAGCTATTGCGACCTGGCATGGTAAGCCTTCGTCTACTTATAGATACACTTTTACCATCAGCATCTCATTTCACTTTTCCCATTAAATCGTTACATTTTATGACTGTAGGTGTAAGTATGAGCTGTATGAGCTGGTGTTGGTTAACATTTTATATATTTAGATGAGTTGTAAGTAGTGGGTGTGGTTAGAGGCGTTCCTGGATATCGTATTCTAATAATGTTCTAGTTTGAGATTAGACGTTTGTAAATAGTCTCGAGCAGTATTTTTTTCTTTCTTGGAGTTACTTTATTATATTATAAGTATGTATTTACAAATGAAAAGTATTATATGTATATATTTAAAAATCCCCCTGTTGGTTCTAATATCCGTAAAACAGGTGCTTGAGCTACCTATCTCGGAGTCAGATCAATGTATGTGATGTTGTGAAATATTTAGTTTATTATTATTTGGTGGTTCATTCATTGTATTTTTTTTGTATGTATGGCAGACGAGCATACGCAATACCTGATGGTAAGCGATTGCCGCAGCCCATACACACCCGCGACACCAGTGTAGCCACTAGTTTTCTGTAAGGCCTCGAGTGGTAAACATAAAATGGAAGGCTTGACCGGATGGTCAAGCTTTACATTTTATGTTTTAATACGTGCAGCAATTTCATTTTCGATTCAGGGACTACTTTAGGATATTCCAGTTATATTTGTTTAAGGTAAACATTTTTATCTTTGTCCTCACAGATACCGGCGCAAGTTTACCCATCGCCTGTTTTAAGGAGAAGACTTACTATAGACCCAGGCCCATCAAATGTGCAACAACTGAGATACGATCCTTTAATACAAGCAGCAACAAATGTTGAGAATCCACTATCAACTCATAACGTTAACCAGCCTCATCAGATGGGTTCAGGAAATCCGCATCATGGAAACAATAATTTCAGTGCAAGTCCCATGCGAATGCAACAAAATCTGAATCATCCCAGGATGCAGTCAGCCTTGGGCCTGGGATGGGCAGATGCAGCATTCGGTGCAGCAGAATACCTCATATAACCAAAACTCGAGAATGTACGACACCTATGGCAGATATCAATAAATTATAAGATATGAATCCGTAAGAGAAGAAATGACAGGATAGTTGCTATTTAAAAAAAAATCCAAAAATGAAAAAAAAATGCAAATTATTTTCTCTCTCTTGATTAAGTAAAATGAATAAATATAGATATCTAAAGTTATATTGTTAAGAAAAGGAGAAAGAAAGAACGGAATCAACTATAGTTTAATGTCCAGTATGATCTGGCATTGACGAAATAATGAAAATATATTAAGTCAGTTTAATAAAAAAGAAATTTGATAATACTAAATACATTGTTACTCAGGTAATGAGTTCAAATAGAAATAAATATTCAAAACCAAAGACCCTGTACAATAAGACTGTTGTTACCATAATTCAAGGGAAGTTAAGACTTATGGATGGAGGAATATTTTTGATAAATTTTAAGAAATTTATTAGTCGTTGTGAAATAAAAGTTTTGCTATAGGTAATATGATGAGAATAGTGAAGTTAAACTATAAGAAGGAAAACTATAACCCAAGTATTCAAATCTAACAAGAAGATGTTTATGAAATGAAGTGTACATAAGAACCATATAAGAAGAATTCAGCAGCAAGATTTCATAGAAGATTTATTTTAACCAAAAAGAAAAGAAAATATGGAGGTAGATATATTTATATTCATACCCACTTAATTTGTTTGAGCATGGTTACATTGAAAAACTATTTGAAACGTGCAGTTTACCTCGCGATGTTTTCCCTCAACGCGATTAAACTAAAGGCAGAGACGTTCCACAGTGATGAAATCTTTATCGACAATAGATTAGTACCTACCTGGGTAGGTTCTCCTTGAAAGACCATGGACATTTTATTTACCATTCCAATGTTTTCTATTTTAATTGCAAAGATAGAAAAAAACACTATAATCTGGAGATCTTTAAGGCAAGAGTGAACAGGCATCTTTTAGGCGAACGCGTATCATCCTAGACCTCGCTTTCCATCAGGTGCGATTGTGGCCAAGCGTTATTAATAGTACTCTTTACTGTAGATGATGATGATGATGAAGAAGCTAATGAAAGTAAAATTTCAGATCAATAAGGAAGTGCGAAAAAATCTTCGGTTATTAGTGTCAAGATTCTTCGCATCTGCCAGCCACCAGCCAAGCCCTTGCCAACGCAGCTGCATTTGGATGGTTAACTTTAACTAGGTAGGTGAACTACACCATTCTATTTCTATTTCCGAATTCATCAACGCTTTTAATATTTATCCCTTTTTAGTATACTTAATGGCAGAAAATAACACGTTTGAGCAGTTTCGAAACTAAAGACTAACCAACTAGGTTAGCGCAGCGACCCAAAGTGAGCCTTGGCCTCCGATAATAAGAGTCCGATAGTAAGGACTATAAGGATCAAATTATGCCTGTAGTCATGGGCATACACAGCATTTATTTAGTTGATCGGTGGTCACCGTACACAGTTGTGTACGGTGACCACCGATCAACTCATTTTACGGGCATTCCCAGTTAATAAATGCTGTGTATGCCCATGACTACAGGCATAATTTGATCCTTATATTCCTTACTATCGGACTCTTATTATCGGAGGCCAAGGCTCACTTTGGGTCGCTGCGCCAACCTAGTTAGTTAGTCTTTAGTTTCGAAACTGCTCAAACGTGTTATTATCTGTCATTAAGTAAACATTTATCTGTCATTAATAAACTTTTATCATATTTTTTTTTAGTTGGTTATCATGCTAAACTTAGCATGATAACCAACTAAAAAAAATATGATAAATGTTTATTCAAAAACCAAATCTTTTACAAGTTAAGTGTCGACTTTCTCTATTTAGTACAATAAGCACCTTTGAGAATTCACTCTTCCTTAGCTTAAATTACAGTTACTAAAAACCATTATCTTTATATATTTTAAAGTATGAACTTAAAATGTGACAATCATTCTTACAATTTCCATGAGATTGACATATTTCGAGTTATACAGGTTCAGAACTTCAGACGAGAGAACCTCTCGTACTGAACCTGTAAACACGGAAATCGAACTTGAACTTGTGGTATAAAATCACGAAAACATTGGATGAAACAAAACTGTATTTGTACAAATTCTGACATCATCACTAACTTACTTGACATACCTACAATAGACTACTTTTATGTTGTAGTGTGGTCCCACCTTTATTCGTTCCAACAGTGTGCAATCGCACACTTCATAATAGTAGTTTATGTGACTGTCACATAATTAGGGTTATTAAAACACGAGTGAAATTTGGAAAAACGAGCCTTGGCGAGTTTTTTAATAGCATTCTCGAGTGTTTTAATACCGAGTTATGTGCAGTATCATACACTACTTAATGGCAGTTCCTTTTCAGATTGCACATCTGCATCAGCTCTTCGGAGACAGTCTGCAGTCCACCGGCAGAAAGTCTTCGGCCCTCCGTATCAAGACATCTGTAAGTTGTTCCTTAGCTGCGAGATAGGCGAGCTGATCCGGCTCCAATGGAGGTGCTGTGAAGATAACCAGCAAATAGGTAGGTTAGTAGAGTAATTTGTATAATAAATCGTGTATACATTATAGGATGGAAAAAATTGAGCCAAGGGCACTGAAACATTAGGTTTTAGACTCGTCTGTCGTATAAAATATCCACAATGCCTAATTTAGGCAGTTGTTATGCTAAATATTTTTTTAATGCTTTAAATAGGCAGACGAGCTTGCGGCCCATCTGATGGTAAACGGTAACCGGAGCATAGTTCCGCTACCTACCGTGAAAGAAGAACTCTTTACAACCCTCGTTTAAAAAAAGACATGTCATAAAATGTCATGAAATATTCGGTATTCTCGATATTTACTCGGCAGAAGCACTCTTCTGCCGAGTTAAGTACTCACATAACTCAAGATTATTTAGCGTTGGTCTTTAATTATGATGAATATCGATTGGTAGAATGTATTTATTCTTTGCCAATCTTAATTTTTTTCTACTTCGATTTCCGCGCAAAACACGCAAATATCCAAAAACATGAAAATGCAGTTTCGAACTTTAAAAAAATAAAGGAATCTTGTTAATTTAAGGATCTCTCATGTTTTTTCCATCCTGTATATATTATTAGGAATTGGATTCAACAGTGTCCAGTTAAATGTATGACTGTAATACCCGAATTAGTGGAAAGCGGCCCCATCTGAAGGCTAGTTACTATCGAAAATCCGATTTACAATATCTATTCGATATTGTATTAGAATTCTAATATATACAATTTTGTATGTATGTATCCCAAATTACACAAATTACTCTAACTTATTAGGCAGTTACTGCCCCCGGCATTGCCTGCGTATCAGGACCACGACATGCCACGACCCTCAGCATTGAGGACTAACGACGCAAAGAGGAGGATGATAAGACAATTGAGTAGTCGTGGCTTTCCGCTAGTTCGGGTGTACCTACCATTGAATCTTATTTCAAAGGATAGGTACATATAAATGTAAGTTACCTATAGTGTGGTCCCACCTTTATTCGTTCCAACAGTGTGCAATTGCACACTTCATAATTGTAGTTTATGTGACGTCACATAATTAGGGTTATTAAAACACGAGTGAAATTTGGAAAAACGAGACTTGGCGAGTTTTTAATAGCATTCTCGAGTGTTTTAATACCGAGTTATGTGCAGTATCATACACTTCTTAATCTACACTCAAGTGAATAATCTTCAAAGTAAGAAATCATAGGGAAAACACTGTTGACAAGCGTAGCGTAGTATTTATTGTAATTTCTTTAACGAACTGTAATTGAAGATAGTGGTGTCAAATCCTTGCCATCACCATCAGATTCTGACATATTTGTTAAAAAAAATATTACGTAAAAAATCAAACACATTATGCAACATCCTAACTTTTTAATTTTCTTTAAAGCTATCAATATTATAAAGCGTGTCAAAATGTGATTACTCTTGATTTCTTAATTTAAAGATTATGACATTAGTGTAGATAAATTGCTTTAGGTTATAAGTCTTTGTAGATGTAAATGAATTTGTAATTTTTGACTGTCCAATATATAATGTTTGGGGACAGTGAGAGCTGTAATAGATCATCATTGGTTATATTAATTAAAGTAGATCATTTCTTGTTGTGTAGTGTATAATATTTAGGTCTTTGCGCCTTTGACTTACATGAAAGTTTATTTTAGAAATTACTCGACGTAAATTACTTAAAATTACGGTTTTATTTTTTAAAAGGTTTTAATTTAAAAAATCGGCGCAGTGCGTGTTAAACTCGCCTGTTGAGGTTTCAAACCCACCTTAATTTCTATGTACCAAAGTTGTCTTAAAACTTTATGTTGATCAGTCTAGTGAATTGTCACCCCATGGAGTTTTGCTACACCAAATGGATTGCAGATGCGTTGACTACCTTAAATAAAACCGCACGTGCGTTTCGTTCTTACGTAAACTCTTCGGTATACCGTCATATGTTTAATATTTTTGCAACCACACGCCCGCGAGGCATAATTTAATTCGGTCATTTAACTTCAAGGAAACATTTTTTTTTAATTTTGCTTATTCGATCCGAGAATCAAAACAGCAAAAATGTTAAAAATAAACACAATTTTAATTTTATTTACTAATCGATTTAACCATTTTTTTGTTAAGATACATTCTAGTAATTTCAAGTCAATCAGTCAAGTAGTATCAGAGAAAATCGAGTATGACAGACAGACTGACAGATATACCTACACACGGATGAGCTTGTAGGTTTTCGCTATGAGGTTCGGAACCCTAAAAAAAATATACATGTCGAATTGAGAACCTCCCCCTTTTTTTTGAAGTCGGTTAAAAACTACAGGGAGGGCTGAGATACCAATAAAGATAAAGATAAAAAAATCTTTATTCAATTTAGGTCCACACAGAACACTTATGAATGTCATTATAGGTACACATATAAGACATCAGCAAGAAACTCAGTAGTTACTCTTTTCAAATATTGTTGATGTCACAAAGTTTCAATTGAGAAGAAAAAAATACAATTGTAAAGTTAACAGACTACTATGAATAGCAACTCACAAGACTAATCGATTAACATGACCAAGAATCCTTATCATTTAAATACTCTTGTACACTATAGTAATCTTTCTTCATTAGGCAGGTTTTAATATGAGGCTTAAACTTTTCCAATGATAGGTTGATGACATTTTGTGGGAGCTTATTGAATATCTTAATACTTAGGCCAACAAAGGAATTACCGATTTAATGAAGTCTGAGGACTGGGACGGCAAGTCTATGTTTATTTCTGGTGTTAAGACTATGACTATCGGACTTTTTTAGAAAAGTGTGCAAGTTTTTACGTATATACATAATGCAGTCGAGGGTAAATTGGGAAGCCACGGTTAAAATATTTATTTCTTTAAATATTTCCCGAAGTGAGTCACGTGATCTAAGGCTGTATATAGCGCGGATGGCCCTTTTCTGTAATACAAAAATAGTTTAATGTCAGCAGCAGACCCCCACAACAGTAGACCATATGGCATTACACTGTGGAAATAGCCGAAATAGACCAGTCTTGCCGTCTCGATATCAGTCCGACGCCTAATTTTTCTTACTGCATACGCAGCGGAACTTAGTCTTCCTGCCAAGTGGCGGGTCATTACATTCCCTCTTATATGGTTGAGTGAAATGATGGCTGACACATACGTCATACTGTGAACAGGTGCCACCTTTGGGGACTGGTCTGCTTCGGTTTACCTCATAATATTTATTTTATTATTATTTCCTTTATTTTATTTTGTGTAACAATTGAACTGTATGGCTTGGTATGATGATGACACAACATTGTATGAAAGTTTGGCGATTAAAAAGAGTAACTGGCGAGTTTCTTGCCGGATCTTCTCGACCAGAAACAACTTTCCGAGCCGGTGGTAGAATCGCATTATGTTTATTTATTTCTTTAGTATATTTTATGTATCAACATATATATGTATTAACATTTAAATTATACGTAAGTACTTATAAATAGTTTTAAGTCATTCAAATGTATGACGATTTGTAAGTGCTGTGTACAAGCCTATGCAAATAAAGAATTATTTGATATCAAGGCAGCAATATGGGGACGCCACTGCAATTTTGCATCTATAGTGATACCAAGAAAAACCGTGGAATTAATGATTTGAATAGATTCGTTATTCATCTTAATACTAGTATTGACCTGCCTTACATTTGGCATGGTGAATTTTACACATTTAGTTTTCTTTGAGTTAAGAAGTAAATTATTAGTCGTAAACCAGTGCAATACCTGTGAAAGAGTATCATTTACGTCGTCAATTGATTCTCTATATCTATCAACCTTAAATATCAAGGAAGTGTCATCAGCAAATAATACTATCTCACATAGATCTTTCGTAAAGTAAGTAATGATATCATACCATAGTCATTTTAGGTAGCCGTTTTCTTTTAACAAGAATAGAGGTTTCGAGTAGTTTTAGATATGGCCTGATGATGGATCAGCCCAATAGTGTAAAGTAAGTATTGTAAGTTATACATAGCGGGAAACCCTATGAATATACGAAATACACAAGGAACTTTTAAAATGTAGTTAGTGAGCTTGCGACAGGACCATATGGCCAGGGTGAACAGAAGGGTGACAGCAACCGTCCGCGATTACATAACGTGCCTGTCGTGGCCAGTTCACCGGACTCGCAGCTGACGAAAGTCGCTGACAGTCGCTTCTCGCTTACCGTCGTCCATAGAGTAACTGATATATACTGAGATAGGGGCATCGTACATCTGCTTTTTACAAGCTCCATCTAACGAAAACCGCTGAACTATTTTTCCCATACTAAGGAAAATTACCAAGTGAAATGACCCTGGTGTTCGCTAGTCAAGAGCGGTCGCTGGCATACCTACTGTCGCTCGTCTAAGCTCACTTGGTAGTGACCTTTTCCTTAGAAATTAGCGTAGCATAAATTATACATATACTTAGTAGTATAGTAACATTTTTATCATAATCAGCATGGTTTAAAAACATTATCATACTTAAATACATATATATGAGAACACAGTTTATTAATACTCAATACTCAAATATTTATTTGCATAATTTTAGGTTTTACAATACAGACATTATTTGTAAAGACAGTTGTTTCACTAAATTAACTATTCTCTTTCGATAAGGTTTAGATGAGTGCCACGGGTTGTTTTATAAAAAAAACATATAAATACATACATACGTAACAACATTATATAACATTATTCTTTAAAAAGTAAGTTATAAGACTTGCTTTATAACTTAATACTTATGAAATCAAATGTAACTTACCTAGTTTATCCTATTATCATAGATTTAGGCTAGGTAAATAGGTTCAATATGTCTTTTAACTAGATCGTAGACTAAGGAATGGAACAACATGCAAGGACCGAAAAATTGTAGTTTGTAAATACGTAGAAATTAAAAAAAAATAAGCCAAATATAGATTCTCTAGGTATATCTTAGGTTATATAAACTTAAACTCATAGATTACAATTTTATAAGTAAAAAAGTCTTGTAAACACCTGAAAAATGCTTCATTTAAATAGTAACTACATGTAAACATTTTTAAGCTAGTTAAAAGTTTACAAGAATCCCCTGTAATTTCGACGGTTTGACCCTACTTAGGTAGCTACTTTCAGATTATGCAAATCATTCTGAGCTTATAGATGATAGCCATAGTTTGTAAATTAAATTCTGAAAGTGCGAAGCAAAGGTTAACACCATCAAAACACCTTAGGGTTCAAACCTATTAAAATAAATGAGCATTCGACTAAAGATAACTGTAGATATGTCAGTATACGCCATGGTGAAAATTTATTTGTGGTTCAAAAACAAATAAAAGTACACCTAAAAGTGATTTTTGTCAAATGCTCAAATATTTTTGGTAGGTTTGAACCCTAAGATAAGTAAGACATTGCTGATTGTAGGTACTGTAACGATGTTGAACTCTTTCTCTTAGAAGAAAATTTATGCTTTTGTATATGGACTTCTGGAGAGAGTGTCAGGAGGGCCAAAGAGTAAAGTAATATTGAGGAGAGCTTAGAGAGGTTACTTGTAGTAGGTTACGGCATTGAGAGCTTTATCCAGAAATTGAGCGCGCACGGTCGGCGCACAGTGAATAATAGCAAAGTAATGAACGAATGAACCGCTGCACGTCCGTGTAACCATAATATTGTATATTTTTCAGGTTACGAAAGTCAAAATAAAAACAAGTAAAGAATTTGCGTTGGTTTCAAACTTTACAGTACCTACTGCGTAGCTCTATATTGTTAATCGTTGCTTTCTTAGGTACCTACTCATTATACCTACACTTCATCATCATTCAGCCAATATGCGTCCACTGCTGGACATAGGGCTCCCCCAATGATCTCCACTCAGATCGGTCCTGTGGTTCAAGGTATTCAAGGGATTTCTATCACAGTCACGAGATCGTCGTTCCGCCTTGCTGAGGGTCCTGCCACACTTACTTATACACTTCATTCAGTTAAATTGCTAAACATAGCAAAGCATACAGCTTACTCTATGTATAAAATTGCGTTTTAAGTAGTTATACGTCCACAGCGTTCGTTCTCATTTGGAAGGTATCGGATTCGTGCCTCAATTCACGCTGTCCGTGTGTCATGTTACATGGAAACATAAACAAATGTATGAAAAAAAGTAGTAGATATACCTACATAGTTCAGAAGAATTACAATTGTAAATGTGAACTTACATATTACATCCAGACACTGAACGAACAAAGACGAATATGAACAAAGAATTGATCACACGAATGTGTCTGAAGAGTGGGAATCGAATCTTCGACCTTTAGCAGCTTAATGGGGCAGGGCCATCGACCCATGGTCGATCTATGTGGGTAATAGAGAAACATAATATACCCAAAGGTCATTGACCCACCCCCATAGATGTTCATAGTGACTCTACAAAATCAAAAAAATAGTGCAAACCTGATTGTTGAATAAATGGTTCAAACGTAGTTTTTTTTTACAACTGTTTTGTTAAGGCTCTTAAATTACCTATATCGAATCAAAAATATTTTATTGCTTATAAATTAAGGCCCAACTCGACCAATCCTTTGACCGAGAATAATCTACAAATCGTACCTATTATAGTATGACAGCGTTATTTATTTTATTCTCGGATAAAGATTGGTCGAATCGGGCTCTAAAATACATTAATTCTTGTGCACGTCACAGAATGCAATGTATGGTCACGTTCTACTAACAGAAAATAACCCAACGTTTGCTTGAACTAGTTGTCATTTTGTCTTCGGAATAATACAATATCGACGCCGCTTACATAAACGGCAGTATTCATTAGAATGCCTGCGACAACATAATTATTGAAAAAATACCAGAAGGCCTATTCTCGAGCACTCGGCAAAGTCGAGTTTGAGATTTGTATGGACGAATGTACGAAATCTCTATATTCGTCTTCAATGACGAGTGCACTAGAAATGTCCCTCAGATCTTGTTTTTCGGAGCTGACAAATGAGAACGAACGGATTAGTTTGTAATACATTGCATACTCGTATGTACATAAATGAAAATGATTATTCATCATTGGCTGTGCCAGTTATAATATCTTCTTATTCTTCATTATTATGTTTGTAGTTTTTGTCTTAAATAACTTAAATCACATTCAAAATCAATAAGATGTATACAATTTTAAAGTACATAAAAGTTAGCAATGCCGAAAACCACTTAAAAAATGTAGCCAATTTAATTAAATAAATAAAAATAAATTGAGATAACATCACATACATTGTCCTGGTCCCAAACCAATTTTTAAGTAATTCGGCCTCATAATGCATTCAACCAATTTAATTAAATAGTTAATTTCTAAGCCTGGTCTTTTTACAGCTGTTTTATAAGTGGCCCGAATGATATGCAGCCATTTGATAAAATAGCTAGGAAAATTACTTGAATTGATGAGGTTTAATTATATTTAAATTTTGTTCCACTTTCTGCCACCCAGCGACGAAACTGTCAATATGGCGACGGAAAACGAAATATATTAATGGTGTTTCCCAATCAGTAGGTACATTGGCACAGTGTAGTGTCAATAATAACGTAAAATATGTTGTTATTGGCTCAATCAATTTAATTTATAAGGCTACTTTCAATTGAAATATTAATGAATTTATCTATCATACCAACGGCCTAAGCATTATTCAGCCAGTTAATTTAATGTTGCAACAGACGCTACGGCTGAATATCTTTTGGGCCGCTATATAGTCCAACGGCGCTGTTTGGTTAAGAGGGTAGGCTGTTGATTCAATGGTTAGGAAATTCATCTAGTTGGCTGCGACTTCTCCCTCATCTTTCTCTTATTTAAGAGTCTGTAGAGTAGCCTCCTTCTTTCCTCGCTAGCACCTTCAAATTATTGTAACTACGTAATATAACACAGTTTCCCTTAGTTGTTGGACATTATTATATCTACATAAAATAAGTTAAATGTATACATCTTCTTGGAGCTGACTGTGAAACTAATACTCTTAATCCTAGGTGTAGGAAGTCAGTAGTCATTTTGATAGTTTTTATTGTACTCGTAAGTAAATTACTTCGTTTGTCAAAGCAATGATGTGATAAATGATTAGGTTTTAAAGTAAAGTTCGTTGGGATACTTATACGCTTTAAAATGTAGCAAGTAGATGTAATATCATGCATATAACATCAAACATTAACATACAAGCGTATTTTGACTTAGGGGTGTGCCCTGACCGGACTGTATTCTCAAGACGGTTTTCAAATAATATTAAGGACGAGATTAGTGTCAATATTCAAATGTGGGAGAGCCACGCTTAGGCATGAATGGGCCGGCTCGACCGGAGTGATACCACTGCCTCACAGAAGACCGGCGTGAAGCAGCGCCTGCGCTGTGTTTCGCCGTGTGAGTGAGGTTACCGGAGGCCCAATGGGGGGAAGGGGAAAAGGTTGGCAGCGCACTTGTGACTCCACTGGTGTTGCGGGTGTCCATGGGCGGCGGAATTGCTTACCATCAGGTGATATATATAAAAAATTAACAAATCATTCCCATCTTAGTGTGCATTTCCGGGTTGCCCGAGTACGCTTAGATCATGATTCAGGACAAAGCCTGAATCATCGCCTAAGCGTTCCCCTAAAGGGAGTCTGGTAATTACAATGAAGCGACTGCCGCATTACTTTGGAACCCTTTAAGAGGGAAACCAGACCAACTGAATCATGGTTACACGTTTCAGAAACTATTTGGAACATGCAGGTTTCCTTAAAATGCTTTCCCTCACGCTGAACTAATGGTAGAAATACGCACATGAACAACGTGCACAATGCTCCTTTCTTTCCCGTTAAATAACATAACCTTAATTAATATTATTGACTGACCGGATGGCGCAATTGGTAGTGACCCTGCCTCTTACGCCATAGGTCGTGGGTTCGATCCCCACCCTGGACAAACACTCGTGCGATGAACACTTGTGTTTGTTCGGTGTCTGGGTGTAATATATGTATTTAAGTATATATTTGTGTTCCTTTGTTGTCTGATATCTGTAACACAAGTGCTAAAGCTACTTAGTACGGAATCAGGTCAACGTATGAGATGTTGTGAGAATTATTATTGCTTACTTACCTTAATCCTATAGATTTTATTATATTTGATATTAATATTATAGTTATTAAATGTATTTTTTAATGCTTAAAATAGGCAGACGAGCTTGCGACCCATCTGATGGTAAACTGTCACAGTCGCTTATAGACATGAACAATGCCGAAGCACAGTCATGTCGCTGCCTAACGTGAAAGAAGAACTCTTTTCAAACCTCGATTATAAAAGGACATGTCATAGCGATCAGGGAACACCGCTATTCTGTAGATACCTAGTTATTTTGCGGTGCACATACGGGATGTCACAAGTGCACAACTTGTTGATTCATGAAGATCTGTCGTTTATTCTGAAGATTTATCCGAAGTTTGGCACCCAGATAACTTATCGAGTTGCCTCTCTCTTTCCCTTTTTAGAAAACACTTGCAATATTTTCAAAAGAGTAGCCTACTAATTTCCCATTGGTGGTTCCTAGTTTCCCAGTTTTCATGCACTGACACTTATGTTTTTACCAAAGACCCTTTTAAATTGGGTACTTGGAGTACAAAGGTTCTATAGAGCTTTATCTGCAAAGCTCAAGCAAGTGAGAAAACGAAATCATCTAGTTGTCATTCGTTCGAGCATAGCGGCGTAAGCCTCGGAAAATGTGTAGGTGCGGTCAGCAAAGATGTTTTTTTACACACTTTATCATCCACTGAGTCCTTCGATCAACAGTACAAAAGTATATGTCCGATCAGATTTAAATCAGATTTCTTTTTTGTATTAACGTTTATAAAGTTTTTACAAAAGCCTAGTAAACGAATGATATTTGTAAACTTGTTATATTCGAAGATCCAGCTGTCCCTCATTACCAATAGAGTGAGCCCACATTTCACTGTTTTTCTTGGGTATGATCGTTTTACAAATAATAATATTGGTTTTACAAATGCTTTCAAAACTTTTACTAATTGCTGATCATATATTTATTCATTTGTAGTAGGTGTTTACTCAATAGACATACCGACACATTTAAAATTGTGTTAGGTATATCTCGGATTTTTTTATATTATCCGAAATGATTCAGCTTGTTATCGATGTTTGAAAGGGTTTCGTACACAAATTAGAAAAAATGACATCATGTTTAAGGATCGCAAACTATGCATTTTATTTGCGTTTTCTTCTATTGCTGACTGTTCCTATTAATGCTGTTTGATGAATATCAGGTTCAGCAATTCACTTCACCTTATCATATGATTATCATTCACTTATAGTGGTAATTATAGAAATAGATATAAGTAAAAAAATAAATTATTAGTATAAATAAGCATTTTGTAAGGGAGGGAATAAAATATATACATATACATATAACAGACCAACTGTTTGAAATGGTGAAATTAACTCAAAGAAAATTATGTATGTTAATAAATTGTATAAATATTACTACCATGCGGTCACCAAGAAGAAGATTCTGAAGAAGGAAGCCATCTCTGCTCCCGGCAGTGCGGAGGTGCTGTGGTCGGGAACTGTTTCCGCCTTTTCCCTTCAGTAGCACACCACACTACTGGGGGTTCTGCATCAGGAACCAGCAGCATTGGCATAACTAGGTAGCTACAATAATCCCCTCAGGCGGTCAATCTAAACGATCAGCCACGTACGCAGGATATAGGTATTATAGTGCTCAAGTGTGTGCGCAAGCATAAGTGCACACTATATTGCCCTCATATTCCGATAGGACACCAGTGTGACACGACCGGAGAGGAATCGGGCGCAGGACCAACGGCTTAACGTGTTTTCCGAGACACGGGGGTACAAGACCGCCAACTTTCCAGACTCCGGGCTGACACTAATAATTTCTTACCGAAAACACAAATTCTTGGCCCGACCTTTGAACTCTTGCGTAGCCGTCACTTTAAGTGTGACCCACTAACCACTAGACACACGCCACCGAGGCAGTCAAATATAATAAAACCCAAATACTGAACAAACTCATTCATAATACAAAAGTTTCTGTAGAGTGGGAATCAAATAACGGTTGACCCAGGCCAGACCATACAAAAAGCATTATTAAAATTTTAAAAATGTTGGCTTTATTCAATATTTTTATTTCCGAAAATTGATTTACGTTTGATAAACATGTTTCCAAACACAGCGCGCAAAGTGCGCGGCAGCTTACAGCTTTACATTACTTATAAACAAATCCCTAATTATGCCAATGCCAACGATATTTTTTTGTTTTTACAGGGTTTTGTGCTGGTACGATTTTGACCCGTTTGTACAGAAAACGTAGAAATAAGTTCTTCTTCACAAACGGGTCAGAATTGATGAGCATAACAAGTCTTCGAAAATTCCATACAGATACAAAAAACTAGGTTTATTGTTTACAATATGGAGTCTGAATTTAATAATGTACAGGGACAGTCACACTTTGGATTATATCAGGTGTCGATTTCTTAAAAAAATCTCACTTTATATAATCAAATTGTGGCTGTGCAACCATGCTAGCGGATACTGGACCACAGATCAATGTCAATCTTCGTATTTACGAGTATAGTCGCCCAACTGTTATTTGGCACGTGGCAAAAGTCGGAATTTATGCCTTTTCCATTGAAAAAATGTTGTACAGCGCTCTCCTGTCAATGTTACTGAAGTGCCCTCTGATCGCGGTCGCCCTGTATCTCAAATTAACTCTTTTTTCATTAACTTGTGTTTGGCTTAGATAACACAAGTAATATAATCTGTCACTTTAAAATTTAGATAGGCCGGTATCAAGCGAATTATTTCCAATGGGTCCAATTTCCATTGGATAGAGTGTAGTTCCACTGTGAGTATGTCATAGATAATTCAAATCTAAAAAAGTTTAGTTTAAATTTAAATCCTTATTGTGTAGGTAAGTCCAAAAAGTAAATTTGTCAATAATTCCTACCACATTAGTTATACGTGGACACAAAAAAGAGAAATGTGAGTTTGTCGACTAACCTATAACAGCATTAAAAATAACAATTTGATCTTTGTTACTGTGTATACAGGTTGTGTCCGAACACAAGTCATGTATTGTAATTTTGTCTGATATTTTTGGATTTCTTTAACACTGCAAAAAAAATTGGAATAAAAATTAAAACAAAAATAGTTCCAAATAACGAGTAGAAATTTAAAAGTTGTGATGGTTTGTCTTGACAATTTGACAATCTCTGTAATATCAGTTGCTTCCTATTTGCAAGTACCTACTTACACAGTCACAAAGATGTGCTGTTAGAGATCCACTTTTCATACGAGTATATCGCATACCCAGATAAAAAAATGCGACTGAGTTATTCCGAAATAATACAGTATTGATTACTTTATTTTGAGTGCAATAAAAGTATATTCATTCATTCATTCATTCATTATTGTTCTGGGTGTGCGATATGCTATCAACACTCAGTAATAGATCAATGATCTACCTACCTATTTGTTTGAGTTAGCTTCCATATGGGTGTGTATTCAAATAATAAAATAATTGAACATAAGATTTTTCCCTATAAAATAGGCATTTGCTTCTCTACAATACAGGGCTAATGAAAAACATTAACAACTTCGCAGAACAAGATAGCTAACATTATGATCCTCAACAGCATTTTGTTACAAGACTTTTGATACATCTAAAGTGAATAAATCGCTTGCCCATACAAAATTTGTGTAACAGTTTGCATGGAAATCAGGAGTTTGTTTGGGATTTCAATAATATCCGTATACAAAAAAAATGTTGCATTTGAGCGCTACAATTAGTTATGTAGATGGTTTTTTATATTTTTAAAACGCCATAGGTACATATTTTCAATTTGATTTATAAGGTTTGTCTAAAATGTAAAAGTTGTTCTTAAAAACTATTCTGCACCTAACTAAAAAGTCCGTTGAAAAACAGTTTATTACAAAACGGTGTAGCATTGAGAGTTACTTTGAAAATTTCATAAAAATTGATGGAAAATACAGCTTCCAAGCGCCAATTTCATAGGCACACCTAATCTGCTAGTGATTCATATACGACAGTCTCGTACTTTATACTCCGTAAAATACTTTGAATAGGTATAAGGGCGTCTCTAGGAAAATCGTGAAATGACTATTTAAAAACAAAAACACTAGCAAAGATTTGTCTCTGTGGAAGCGGGGCGGCCATCTTGGAATGTCAGATTTGATCGGGAGCGCGCCATACCTACGTACGGCAACGAATTGTTTAGGATTTTATTATTTTAAATCGTTATTGTTTGACCTCAAACACATAAAATACGTTAATTACAAAACGTTGTCTTAGTTCCCAAAATATATTACAAGAGTTTGTTGAAGACTGCTCAGATCATCCTTCATCATGGATTTCCACGCCCATTGGAAACGACTAAGGATTAGAAGAAACCGGACATTTCCTAGCGACACCAATCGATTTAAATTGTTAGCTACTAATCCGGATCTATTTTAAATAATTTCGGAGAGGGAGTCTTTAAGAAAATATTACTATTTATTTAATAACTGTGCACGCACGGAATAACGCCATAATTGGCTGTTTTTGGCGGTGATTCAAATTTCGTGTTAATGAGGAGTTTTTCAATGACATCAGTAAGTCGGTTTCTCTAAAGTGATAACAGATGGCGCTACCCTTGTCTGTATAAATTATTCGCAGCATTTAAAGTGTTGCCATCATTTATTTTCATTTACCCATGAATAGGTATTCATGGTTTGATGAAAACCCATGAATAAAAGAGGTTTTATTAAAAAAAACTTTAATTTGAATTTAAAACAACAAATAGAAACTCCTTGTAAAATTAATAATTGAATAGAAATATTTAATGACAAACTGCCCAGTTTCAAACGGGCAGCAATCAAAAACATCTCTAATCGCCAATAAAAAATGTCTACTTGACGTTGGTATAAAGTGTTATTTTCCATATAACCAACCATATTATAGTTACTTTGAAATATTAGGTAAACGAGAAAAACCTAGCACTGGGAAATTTTCCCATAAATCAGGGAGCACAGGATATATCATCCAAGGCCTGAAATATATAGAGACTAATTACACCATCTAGCGAGTAACTTCAAAGTTAATAAATACCTACTGGAAAACTGCTCATTCAGATCAATTGGCGTGTGCGCTTCCCGTCACCTTAAAAAGTTTTATTTTATAGTTTCTTATGCTATATATCTAAAGGTATTTTTTCTGTGACACCAATAGCTGTCATTTTAATCAAAGCTAAATTTTACGGACTAGGTATAGGTAGATATTTAAAGTAGGGTTGTACATACAGAACGTAGGACTCCATATTCTACGAGTAAGTCAATTAGGGATTATTTTTAAGATTCACCTACATATTAATCAAAATACACCTAGATTTAGTCGTAACAGTGCTCATAACATGGGTGTAGTTTATAAAAATTAAAAAATATTTACGTAGGGGCTAGCAGTAGTTTGTAGGATGAAATTTAATTTCACCTTTTGTCCTAAATCTACAAAAACATACGTAAGTTAAGGCAGCAGAAATTCATCATCATCATCATCATCATCAGCAACCCATACTCGTCCACTGCTGGACATAGGTCTCCCCCAATGCACGCCACTGCTCCCGATTTTCGGCCACTCTCATCCAGCCCACACCAGCCAGCCTTCGAATGTCATCATCCCATCTTGTCGCAGGGCGTCCTACACTACGCTTACCGAGTCGCGGTCTCCACTCAAGGATTTTACGGCTCCAACGGCTGTCAGCTCTGCGGCTAATATGACCAGCCCACTGCCACTTCAGTTTGCTAATTCGGTGGGCTATGTCGGTGACTCTGGTTCTCTGTCGGATTACATCATTTCTGATGCGGTCCTTCAGAGATACTCCGAGCAGAAATTACGAGTAAGCAATTTGTAGGTAGTTGAAAGAAGTCGAATTCTTCACGTGCAGGGTTAATCAGTAACCAGTTAGGTACGCCCTGTTGGCCTAGTGGTTTAAGTACCAGGCCGTGATCTCGGGGCCCTGCCCTTTCGATTCCCAGGTCGAGCGAAAAGTATGTTACGAATTTTTCCAACATAGCTCGGGTTTGTGATCACCAATCCGCATTTGGCAAGTGTGGTGATTAAGCCTAATCCCATCATAGTAGCGATAACTTGATTTCTATGATGGAGGCCTTTGCTCTGCCGTGGGACAGTTTATAGGCTGATACTAGGTACGTCACTTGAACCACTTCACTACTACCAACCATTCTGAACAACGTTTGTTCTACGACTTTTAGAATTAGTAAATAACACTTATTTGAAAAAGAAAGCATTTCTAAGTCATAGAAAAAAATGTTCATAATGATTCGTTGAAGTGATGGTACCTACCTAGTAAGTTTACCGATTAAAAACAGGTGGTGTGGTAAGCGATTGCCGCCGCCCATGAACACCCGCAACACCAGTAGAGTCACAAGTGCGCTGCCAACCTTTAAACTCCCCTTTCCCCCGGATTAGGCCTCCGGTACCCTCACAGCGAAACGCAGCACTGTTCTGCTTTACGCCGGTTTCAGTGAGGTCGTGGTATCACTCCGGCCGAGCCGGCCTATTCATGGCGAAGCGTGGCTCTCCCACGGTAGAGTGATTGTGATCGTTTTATAAAAAGTTAAAAAACAATTACGAATTTTCTAAAGTCGTATTACATATAGGGTGTATCTGTGAACATTTACATCCATTTAACCACGTGTTCTACTAATAATAATGAACAAAATTTGTTCTATCACTTTTGGAAATTCGCATAAAAATATTTCAACTTTTCATACAAAGTCGGTCACGTGACTTGGTCATTTTATATGGGGAGTCGAAAAAATTATCGATGAATATCGAAAAGTCGTTGAACAAATGTTGTTCAGAATACGTGGTTACAGGGATGTAAATGTTCACAGACACAGCCTGTATGTTCAATATTGTAAAAGACGTGGTTATGCTTATATAAACACCCTGTAAGAGTCGTGTATCACTAGAACATCTTAGTTTCGCAGTTCACTCTTAAAAGTGAAGCATATACCCTTATTTTTTATCGTTTACTTCCCGAATACCCAATAATAGGTATCGTGAATGAAGTCCATTTAGCGTTTTAGATCAACAAAAAAAGCGAAAAAAAAACAGCTGTTGGATACATTCTTGCCGGGTTGGTATTCCATTTTGTATAAATAGTTTTTTAGATTTTCGCGTTGCATTATAACTATAATGTATCAATACGGGGATTAACACGATCCTTACTAATATTATAAAGGCGAAAGTTTGTTTGGATGGATGTATGGATGTTTGTTCCTCTTTCACGCAAAAACTACTAAACGGATTTTAATGAAACTTTACAGTAATGTAGCTTATAGATCAGAATAACACATAGGCTATAATTTATAAAGATATTGTGTGAACGCAGACGAAGTCGCGGGCAAAAGCTAGTATTTATTATGTGAAACAATATTGTGTACTCACATATTTGGTTCGACCACGCTCAGTCCGCTCGTGACCACGGCTGCTGTAACGTAGCCGAAACGTCGAGCCATTTTGTATGTTTTTTTTCGCTTATTTTGTTGATCTAACATGCTAAGTGAACTTCATTCACAATAACTATTATTAGGTTTTCGGGATGTAAACGACAAAAAAATAACGATGTACACCACGAGTAATACCACGTCCTCACAGAAAACCGGCGTGAAGCAGTGCATGCGCTGTGTTTCGCTGCGTGAGTGAGGGTACCGGACGCCCAATCCAGGGGAAGGGGGTTAAAAGGTAAGCAGCGCACTTGTGACACCACTGGTGTTGCAGGCGTCCATGGGCGGCGGTAATCGCTTACCATCAGGTGATCCGTCTGCTCGTCTGCCACCTATATCATAAAAAAAAAAAAAAAAAAAAAAAATTTGAATCTTTTGTCTTTATGTTATGTCTTTTGTGTGCGTTTTCTGCACCAGTACATTGCTTTGCTGCGACAATACCATAGGATAAAGTAAATAATACCTATAGCAATAGTTCTAAAAATATTGTAGATTTTTACCCGGCTACCGCGAAGTAAAAATGAGGGTTATGATTTTAACTTTTATGTATGTATGTATAGTGGTTCATCTGTTCCCTCATAACTTCTAAACTAGTTATCATATTTGATGAGTTGTCGTGACATACGACCACGGCAATACGGCATAATAATTTCAGCAGAGACAATTTTCTTGTTTCGTTACTTTTAAGAGCGTGTTTTTTGGTAGTCGGGTTTTAGTTTTTAAACTTTTGCTACTTAAAATGCAACAAAACATGAAATTAGAAATTTAACTATTACATAAAAAAAAACATCGTTGGTCATGCATGAGTGTTTGTTATGTTAGTTGTAATTAAATAATCAAAATCAACATTTATTTGTTATGACACGTGTACGTTAAAACATGTTGACTTAAATTACTTAGGAGTCCAAAAATTTGCTTTTTGGCAGTCACGTACGTATAGATTAGAATTATTTAAATTACACTCTAAAAATACAAATTGAAATATTTCTTATGCCAAGTATTTTTTAAATAATGTGCTGGTATGAATCAAATCGGTATATCGGTGACTTATTTTGATATTTTATTGCAAACATGCAAAACCCCAGCTTAATTAATTAAATAAGCTTATTAAACCAGTATAAAAGACATCCTTTTTTTCGTCCTAGTGCCGGTCAGAATCATTTTTGTTGTATTTTTTAGATCTTGTCCCCCTGAGTATTTATTACTATGGAAATAAAGCTATAGGTAAAGTCATTATCCTTGTTTTTATTTAAGTTCAAAAATCAACATCTACTTATTTTCAAAAAAAAAAAATTATGCCTAATCTTGACATTTGAACATCAGGCCCAGGGGATGAAGTCCTAGCAGATTACAGCAAATTTTTTTTCTTGGCCGGTACTTTCATGTTTGACCAAAAATATATGAAAGTCCGAGGATATCCTATTGTAAGCTCGGCTATTTTCGTTCCTGAATCAACGAAGACTCCTCGTTTAAGAGTTTTGAGTGAAGGTTTTTTTTAATAATAACTATCATCATCAGCAACCCACACTCGTCCACTGCTGGACATAGGTCTCCCCTAATGCACGCCACTGCTCCCGATTTTCGGCCACTCTCATCCAGCCCACACCAGCCAGCCTTCGAATGTCGTCATCCCATCTTGCCGCAGGGCGTCCTACACTACGCTTACCGAGTCGCGGTCTCCACTCAAGGACTTTACGGCTCCAACGGCTGTCAGTTCTGCGGCTAATATGACCAGCCCACTGCCACTTCAGTTTGCTAATTCGGTGGGCTATGTCGGTGACTCTGGTTCTCTGTCGGATTACATCATTTCTGATGCGGTCCTTCAGTTCAGTTCTAATAACTATACATGTGTGTAAATATAAAACCGCTCGATTATTATTTCAAAATTATGTCTTCACTAATCCGTAAAAAATAATTACATAAATCACGGACAATATTTTTTTTGATAATATGTTGCCGAGCTACACCAGTACCTATCATATAAACATTAATTAGAATTCGTAGATATCGTTAAGATTGGCCGCGCAGCTGAAAAATTGGCCGAAGTACATCGCATACCTGTAATGTTCTTTTAGGGCTTAACCAATATTCTAGTAAATAGTTTTATTTATTGCAGTAAGTTTAAGGGTAAAGTGGATAGTTAAATTCTAAATTTGGTGGATAGCTTTAAATTAAAGGCGTTAGTTTCCATTTTAGCCTTTGTAAAGTAGATTAGTTTAGCGACATTAGTACACCTACCAAACTCATCTCAACTTAAATTGTTCCAAAAACTTTCTGCCTCGTAACTTCGATCATAATATACTTATTGATAGCCTCGCACGACAAAACTGGACAGAAATAGCGCTCGCGGTATTTTCTGACTCTATTACCTACATAAAAAGAGTCTTTCAGGGTTCCGTTACATCAATACTTTAAAACAAAACCAATATTAAAAAAAAAACAAGAAAGACATAACATGAAAGCCTCTTTTTTTACTACTGTGCCCGATTTTACGTTATTTTTAAATATTTGAACAAGAAATTGATTTAACCATGAAGCTAAATAACCCAAGTATTATTACCTGACTCTATAATATAACTCTAGCTTCATGTCAATAACTCACTTAAAAATGTCGATGATGACGTCTGTCACGCCATAATTTCAAATTTCACCCACATCACTTGGATGGATTTTACTCCACCACAGTGCGCTTCTCACGCCACTTCTACCGCGCGTAGTAAAACTATGGAATCAGCTACCAACAATGGTGTTTCCGAACAGATACGACCTGGTGATCTTCAAGAAAAGAGCTTATTCCTCCCTTAAGAGCCGGCAACGCATCTGTGATGCACTGTGTGTCGCAGATGTCCATGGGCGGCGGTAATTCACTTACCATCAGGTGAGCCGTCTGCTCGTTTGTCTGCCATAATGTAAAAAGAAAAAAAAAGCATATTCACTTTGGTCGGAATAGTAAGTGAGAGGTACTATTGAATTATATCACAAATCAAAAGCTTAAGAATATGCTGGATATAGACTAACTTGTAAGAATATAACTTTGTATATATAAATATCAAATGTCATGTATACCGAATTTATGAAGTAGAAAATGTGGATATTAAAATGGGAGCTTCCACATAAAATTAAGTTAGACTAAATAGTTCGTCCATTCACAGAGTAGTTAGGTCCTGCAAAATATATTTTACTTTATTTATTCGGACAACCAACCAACCAATAACTAATTTTAAATGCTTGAGTTCGCAGAAACTTAGAATCTGCCTTTTAGAAGTTGGCTTATCAAACTTGGACTTGGATATCGAACATAATAATTTACTTCTCTAATAAATTTATATCAGACCGAAGAACCCACATAAATTTAGTTACTTAGTTACAATTTTAAAACCAAATGTTTCTTAGGTACATATATTTTACCGTTACCTAATATAAATGGCATTTTTCTCCCCGGTTAGATTATATAGGTAAGTGCAATCAAAGAAATTCCAGTCCATCAGTGTCAATAAAAGAATTGTACTTACCGGCAGATTTAACTCTTGTATAAAAGCGATATGAAAATGTTGAGCCTAAGTCCGCTGATTGTAACTAAGTTGCGAATTCTACAGTTGAAATATTCGAATGACTACCCTTTCCTTTACCCGACCATAATTTTGCGATATTTCGTAAATCCCAAGTGATATTTGTCTTGTGTCTAAAGATATGTTGAGTTAATCCTTACCCATTATCAATCGCGAACTAAGAATAGTCCCGGAATAAAATTCATGCCAGCCCCTTTTAACACTGCGTGATGGAAAGGGATGACATGAGATTTGTTACGGTAATAACTTAAGATCTCGATTTATAATAAGGTGGTAAGAGTTAATAAAACTTTATTTTATTGTGATCATTGGGAATTCCGATCCTATTGTTTTACATAAAGTATGTATGTCGATCAATCACGAAAAATGAAATACTTTATAGTTAAAACTTTATTTAATACATGCTGCTAGTGATCATTAAGCGAAGACTCTCAATCCTAGTGAATTCTCACTACGATTAGGATAAGTTGAATAAAAAAAAAAAGAAAAACTTTTTATTTACTTAAAGCTAAGCGGGAACAATAAGGTACACTAAGACAGGCGAACATTAACTTAAGTAAACACAAGTATACAAAAAATAATATGATATAGACAGTGGACCTCGCACTAGGCATAGCCTGTCCTGCGAGGACCATAACCATGATTTCCAATATTGATTTAGGAGGAAATACAATTAAAAAGTTTCTTTAAAAATTTCAAAAGAATGGAAAATTAAAATGCTACAAATCATAGTAATTCAAGAATGAATGAAAAAAGTAAATTAAAAAAAAGATTACAAAATTAATTTTTAGACTGGAATCCTAAGGAACTGCTCAGTCTCTGTAAACAAACAAACAAACAAATAATTCTTTATTTGCATAGGCTTGTACACAGCACTTACAAATCGTCATACATTTGAATGACTTAAAACTATTTATAAGTACTTATGTATAATTTACATGTTAATACATATATATGTTGATACATAAAATATACTAAAGAAATAAATAAACATAATGCGATTCTACCACCGGCTCGGAAAGTTGTTTCTGGTCGAGAAGATCCGGCAAGAAACTCGCCAGTTACTCTTTTTAATCGCCAAACTTTCATACAATGTTGTGTCATCATCATACCGAGCCATACAGTTTAATTGTTACACAAAATAAAATAAAGGAAATAATAATAAAATAAATATTATGAGGTAAACCGAAGCAGACCAGTCCCCAAAGGTGGCACCTGTTCACAAGTATGACGTACGTGCCAGCCATCATTTCACTCAACCATATTAGAGGGAATGTAATGACCCGCCACATAGCGCCACCACCTCAGAGACATTTGAGTGAGCATGACTACTTAGGTTCCCCTCATAGGTCACAAAGAATAGTAGTTACTTAATCCAGACTAATAAACTGCAGGACGAGGTGTACAATAGTAGGTGGTTAGCATCTTGTCAATTATTGAATAATTAATATAAATCAATGTTTATACAGTCAAAATCTAAAATGTCTTTATTCAATAAAGAACATTTATGAATGTCAAATATTATGTAATCTACCGCTGATTCGGAACGTCAATTTCTACCGAGAAGAATCAGCAAGAAACTCAGTAGTTACTCTTTCCAAATAATATGGTAATTACAACTTTCATTCTTATACAAATTATGATTACAGTGACAGTATGATATACATTGCTTATAATCAATATCGTTTAGATAAATCGTCAATGAAAAATTATGAAATGAATTATACATTAGAGGACAGGCGAAGAGATCAACATGTCCAGGAATCCTTATCATTCAAATAATCCTCTACTTTATAGTAGCCTTTCTGCATTAGGCAGTTTTTTACATGCAACTTAAACTTATGTACCGGTAAATCAATAATATTTTGAGGTAACTTATTAAACATTCTAATGCTCAATCCTACAAATGAACTTCCAATTTTATGAAGTCTTAGATTTGGGACAGCAAGCCTATGTTTATTTCGCGTGTTAAAGCTATGAAAATCTGATTTTTGCGAGTAAAGGTGCAAGTTCTTGCGTACAAACATAATACAATCAAAAATGTATTGAGATGATACGGTTAAAATATTGATTTCCTTGAATACTTCTCTGAGTGAGTCACGTGATCTAAGACCGTAGATGGCACGGATGGCCCTCTTCTGCAAAATGAAGATGGCTTGTAAGTCAGCACCGGATCCCCACAGTAGTAGACCATATGACATCAGACTATGAAAATAGCTAAAATAAACCAGTCTCGCTGTCCCGATATCAGTCAGATTCCTTATCTTTCTAACTGCATATGCAGCTGAACTAAGTCTTCCTGCCAAGACCGCAATATGAGGGCTCCATTGCAATTTTGTATCCAGAGTGATACCTAGAAAAACTGTGGAGTTTATGACTTCGATAGGTTCGTTATTCATGACAATATTCATTTTGACCTGCCTTACATTAGGCATTGTGAACTTAACACATTTTGTTTTCTTTGAATTAAGAACTAAGTTATTATAAGTAAAACCACTGTAGTACTTGAGAGAGTGTGTTATTTACTTCGTCAACATTTTTCTTTTGCCTATCAACCTCAAAAATCAAGGATGTATCGTCAGCAAATAACACTATCTCACATAGATCATTGGTATAGTAAGGAAGGTCATTTATATAGATTAAAAAGAGCAAGGGCCCCAATATAGAGCCCTGGGGCACACCCATGGTTAGAGGGGCACCAGAAGAGTTAGTTCCATTGACATTGACCTTCTGAATCCTATCTGATAAGTAAGATTTGATTAGACTTAGTGAGGTGTCTATGACACCGTAATGCTGTAACTTCATTAGCAATGTTTCATGATTGACGCAATCGAATGCTTTAGACAAATCACAGAATATTCCAATAGCATCTCGCTTTTTCTCCCACGCATCAAATACATGTTTGATAAGCGCCACTCCAGCATCAGTAGTGGATTTCCCTTTTGTGAATCCAAATTGCTTACTGTGCAATATTTTATTCAGGTTTAAATGAGACAACAACTGAGTGAATATTACTTTTTCAAAAATTTTGCTGAGAGCAGGCAGTATAGAAATAGGTCTGAAGTTAGACGGGTCACTTTTCTCACCCGACTTGAATAACGGTATTATTTTACTGTATTTCATCATATCGGGAAATTGACCGTCGTCAACACATTTATTAAATATTATTGCTAAGTGGGGTGCGATAGAATGTATTATATTTTTGATTATATCTACCGAGATGCCCCATAAATCCTCAGTCGGTTTCATATTTAATTCTTTGAATGTTTTTAAAATTATATTAGAATTAACATGATTGAATCTAAAAGGCGTGTTGCACTTATCAACATGAGACCTGAGGAGAGAAGCAGCGAGATGTGGACTGGAATTCAATTGATTGGTTGTTGTGACTGGTATATTAGAAAAGAAAGACTGAAATGTTTCTGCTACTTCAGAGTCAGAAACAAGTGATTTGCCATCAATTTTAAGAGAGAGCTTGTTGTCTTTTGTTTTATTTTTACAAGTCTCTTTATTTATTATCTTCCAAGAGATTTTACTTTTATTAGGGGCTTTTATTATTTTGTCTTTCAAATAATTTGATTTTGCCATTGCACATACTTTTTTGAATAATTTTGAGTATGTTCTGACATATTCAATTAAATTAGCGTTTTCAGAATTGGCTTTGATATCATATAATTCAAACAGCCTCTTTCTGCTTTTATAGATGCCTGTAGTGGCCCAGTCACTGAATTTAGTTTTAGAAGTATCTAATTTAATTGTTTTTTTAGTGAAAATCTGATTATATTCTTTTTCAACCACATTAAAAAGCATATTATAAAGCTGATTAGCATTTCCATCGTGACATGATAATGCAGGTACCTTTCTAGAAATATTTTCTTTAAATTTTTCTTTACGGTTTACAGTTATTGGCCTGCACACAAAGCTACATGAAGAGGGTGCATGACTGTATTCAAACATTACTAGTTGTCCACTATGATCTGAGTTTATGAAGTTTATTATGGACTTGTCTAATACATCACAGTTACAAAATATGTTATCTAAGCAAGTAGCTGTGGTGGGGGTTACTCGTGTGGGTTCGTTAAAAAGATGATATAAATTGAATGATCTGAAAAGATTCAGAAACCGCACTGAGTTCTGAGAATTATCTAAAATATTGATGTTAAAATCCCCGCACACAACCACTTTTTTATTAGATGAACATATTTTTCTTAATACTTCTTCCATAATGGATTCAAATGAAGTAAAATTCCCAGATGGAGGCCTGTACACACAAACAATGACATGTCGTTCAAGCTCCGCACATGCTAGCTCAATAGTTCGCTCAAGTGAAAGTGAAACGACATCTTTGCGTTCTTTATATTTAATGGAATTATTTAATAAAATTAGTGACCCGCCTCTGATTGCAGACTTTCTCGTGAACGAACTACCGACGCTATAGTTGTCAATATTAATAATTAATTCATACTGTCTTAACCAGTGTTCCGTAATACATAATACATGGACATTCATTTTATTTAAAAATAATTCCAATTCAATTGTATAATTGAATTGGAATTATTTTTAAATAAAATACAATACAACTACTTGTATAATTGAATTGGAATTATTTTTAAATAAAATACAGTACAATTGTATAATTCCAAGTTATGAGCTCTTTGAAGATTTCTGCTTTAGCCGCGGAATATGAACTAAGGTGTATGTTAAATATTTTAATAAACTTGTTTTATAGGTATGGATACATAAAATAATGGAAACGATTTGCGAAAGAAGTTTTAACTGCTGGCACAGAAACTTTGAAAACTCGGTCTCCGCGCGATCAGTTTTGCCAAGGACTTTCCGGTGAGAGGTCAGTACAGCGTGTTTGATGTACAGACCTCTTACACTTAAGGCTTCTGCCTCGCGGTGTATTAGGTCTGTTGGATAACGCACTGGTTTTCCGAGCATAACCTTCACGACCGAACGCTGGGCCCTCTCAAGCTTTATCAAGACAGAGGTTCCCGATATCGATATACAGTACGAATACAGTACGAGAATTAACCATGTAATGGTCTTCTGATGCATCTGTAACGGCTTTGGCGCACCGGAGCACGAAATCGAACCTGCATGCTTTGATACTTAGTTCACTTACAAATTGATATTGAAGTCATGACCCGGCTTTAGCCTAATGAATCCACAATGGAAAGAGAAGAAACAGATAGGTAAGACTGCCAGATCCAGGCATTGATGTTCTGGGCATTTCAGGATCCCCCGACGGAATCAGAGATCTGTTGACCGAAAATGACGGTGACTTGAAGTATGGAAGTAAACAGAGTCACACTTGGGAAGAGACTGATGCCCAAAGTAACATTTTCACGTGGACGAAGTCGCCGGCAACAGCGAGTTTTTTCTTACAAACGTGCTCATTTCAAGGTGTCATAAATTCAAAAGTCAAACATTGCATTGCAATATTTTTTACGTAACGTGCTTAGTCTTGGCTCATCTATTGATTAAGTTTTTCAACCAAACAAAGAACTATCCTAATTTGCCCAAAAAATGAAAAAAACTAAATCCACTTTCACGCTCCATTATTTTAATGGGACAGGGAGGTTGATTTAATTTTTTAATTTTGTGGGCAAATTGGGATATTTCCTTGGTTTATTGAAATGCTTGGTCAAACGGCGAGCAAGTATGGAACACGTTACGTGACAAATATTGTAAAGAAATACTTGGTTGACTTTTGATTGATGAAAGCATGCAAAATGAGCACGTTTGTAAAAAAAAGCTAGGTGTAGCCGTAGACTTCATCCACGTAAAAAGGTTACTTTAGGCAGCAGTCCTTTCCCAAGTGTGACTGTGTAGACTTCCACAGGTACTTCTTTGCACGGTCATTTTCGGTCATCAAGTCTCTGTTCCCGTTTTTTTGTGATAGGTGGCAGACGAGCAGACGGATCACCTGAAGGTAAGCGATTGCCGCCGCCCATAGACTCCCGCGACACCAGTGGAGTCACAAGTGCGCTGCCAACCACTAAACCCCTTTTTTCCCGAATTGGGCCTCCGGTACTCTCACTCACGCAGCGAAACACAGCACAGTGCTGCTTCACGCCGGTTTTCTGTGAGGCCGTGGGATCACTCAGCCGACCCATTCATGCCGAAGCGTGGCTCTCCCACAGTTCGAATTCTCCCCGTTGGTGGCTCCTGAAGTGCCCAGAACATTATATGCCTGGATCTGACAATATTACCTGTACCTCCTGTCTCCATAGTGGATTTATTAGACTAAAACCTAGTCATAACTTTAATATTAATTGGTAAGTGAACGCAGTCTCAAAATATGCAGGTTCGATTCCGTGCTCCGGCGCGCTAAAGCCGTTACAAACAACACGTTGGAAACCGAGGGATGGTTTAAAATTCTGACTGGTATTAAGAGTTTTCACCTAATGAAGGTTTTTGCGTGTGAAAAATCCGCTAGATTGCGGACTGTAGGACTGAGGTCCAACATCAACCGCATTGGTTATTTTGTTTGTCAAATTGACATTTTGACAGATCACGTTTAAAAATAACCAATCACATTGTATATAGACCTCAATCCTATAGTACGCCATCTAGCGGATTTTTGACACGCGAAAACCCTCATTAACACTTGTAGCATGATTTAATAAATAAAATTGTAATTATAAAGGATTACATTTCTCGTGATTGATCGACATACATACTTAATTTTTGTAACTAGGTATGCCTAAATCTGCGGTAAAAGTAAAACAATTGGTTCGAAATTCCCGATGATCTCAATAAAATAAAGTTATATTAACATATAGAGTAAGGTTATAATACTCTGGAATTTACTCTTTTTTAGGGTTCCGTAGCCAAAATGGCAAAAACGGAACCCTTATAGTTTCGTCATGTCCGTCTGTCCGTCTGTCCGTCTGTCCGTCTGTCACAGCCGATTTACTCGGAAACTATAAGTACTACAGTGATGAAATTTGATGGGAATATGTGTTGTATGAACCGCTACAAAAATATGACACTAAATAGTAAAAAAAAGAATTGGGGGTGGGGCCCCCCATACATGTAACTGAGGGATGAAATTTTTTTTTTCGATGTACATACCCGTGTGGGGTATCAATGGAAAGGTCTTTTAAAATGATATAAAGTTTTCTAAAAAACATTTTTCTTAAAGTGAACGGTTTTTGAGATATCAGCTCTCAAAGTCGTAAAAAGTATGTCCCCCCCCCTCTATTTTTATAACTACGGGGTATAAAATTCTAAAAAAAATAGAGGTGATGCATGCTAATTAACTCTTTCAACGATTTTTGGTTTGATCAAAGTATCTCTTATAGTTTTTGAGATAGGTTGATTTAACTGTAATTTTGGACTTTGCTGCTACGGAACCCTTTGTGCGCGAGCCCGACTCGCACTTGGCCGGTTTTTTTTTATTTATTTGGCTCCTCAACAATGAGTACACTGTTACATAAAAAACATACAAGACTAATTTATGACTAAGTGTCACATTACTTAAAGAAGAGCACAACATGCACTAATATAGAAGATTTAGACAAATATCACTTGAGATTTACGAAATATCGCAAAATTATAGTCGGGTAAAGGAAAGGGTGTCATTCAAATATTTCAACTGTAGAATACTTATTTACAACCAGCGGATTTAGCAGACTTTCACACTAAGGCCCGATTCGGCTAAATATATATAATTCATTCTAGGTCATTCTATAAAAATCTGACGTTGTACCATAGATTTACCCACGGATAAAGATGAGTCGAATGGGGCCTTTGATGTCCTCGTAGGTAATACCTATTACAACTATTTGACCCGGATTTGTTGAACATCAATCTGTCAACAGAGTGGTAGAACCATAGACGAAATCCGGCTCGAAGGACCATGTAGAAAGGCACCCTCGATACACAGTAGATAAATACGCTAAAGCAGTATCGACATTCCGCCATTTTTAACGGAAAGATACCTACGGTATAGGGTTGTTCTCTTATTTTTGTAAAAGATTATTCTTACACATTAGCAGGAAGATTAAAAAATGAATTCCCCCCGTAACGAAATTCTCCCAACCCCCACCACCCAAGTCGTCTTGGTGATCTAGTGATTTAAGTACCGAGCCGTGATCCTGGGCTTATCTGGTGCGTGTTTGAAATTAAAACTAATGATCTTTCATAAGAAATAGGCAGAATACTAGCATACAAAATTGGTACACAAAGGTTCACAAAATGATGGCTAAAGTTACAAAAGGATACACAAGTTACATATTCTTTTCATAAGGTTTTGTTTCGTTTACAGCAGATATGTCATTTTCGACATAATTAAGAAGAACGTCCCATGGGTCCACCACCTAATTAACCTCCTTCCATATAACTTTAAAAATCCGAAAACCTTTTTTTAGTAGTATATAATAATGTAACTATTGATTTTCTCTACCAAAATAAAGTAAGCAGCACGAAGCGTTAGTTCTACTCCGATGGGACCATAGAATCCGTGTAAAGAGTGCATTTGTGTGCGTGCGAGTGTTTTGTTCGTAGTGTCCATACTACTTTAGCGTATATATCAACTGTGCTCGAGGTCTAGACAGGGAGACGGAGGGTAACCTATCTTACTTTCGAAACTTTAATATTCGAATTTCAAAACTCCGAAAACATATACCGTTTTCGGAGTTTTGAAATTCGAATATTAAAGTTTTGAATCGAAGATATATTTTTTTGACATAACATTGTGTGCTATCAATTTATTTTAAATATGTTTCATTTTCCACAAAAACTAATAGCCGATTTTCATAACCTCTTTTTTCGTTTTTCAATACCTATATTTTGACATATTAAAGACATCTAGACATATTAAATATCGAAGTAACCTTTCTACTATTATTGCAAACGAACTTATTTATTTGTAAACATTATTCATTGAAATAAAAAACAAGTGTTAAAAAAAGATATTAGTTAATGTTTTAGACATTGGTTTATTTAGTGCTTAATTTTGCGCTAGAAAATGACAGAAGCGGATCGCTGCAAAACCGACTCCATGTAATCTTGTCTGCCCTACCCCTAGAGTGTGATTCAAACCTGAGGCTGGCCCGCGAAGCCGGCCAATTAGCCGAGGCTGCGGTGTCGACCGAGCGAGAATCATCTGCGACGATAAGCTCTCGTGGGACCGCCGAAGCACTTCCGCGCCTACGCGGGTTTGAATCTCACTCAAGGGGTAGGGCAGACAAGACTATATGGAGTCGGTTTTGCAGCGATTCACTTCTGTCAAAACAGAAACAATGCATGCTGCATACTTGAATGCTTGCTTGCATGCATGCCCGGTTGCATGCATGCTGCATGCCTACTAGAATGCTGCATGCATGCATAATAAGTAATGTTATATAAACTTATTGGTCTTTTAATAACATAGAAAACGATTATCTGGAAATTTGTCTATAATCTGTTTATCTATCAAAGTTTGAGTGATATTTAAAAACGTATAGGTTTTAAAAAAAAACTGTGAATCGGAATATCAGTTATATGTCAATAGTTTTTTCGGTCAAATGAAAACGTGGAAAACAAAATTGAGGCGAAGCGTTGTCCCTATAATGAAATTCGTAATAAAACAGTCGAATTTAAGATGGGCAGATAGATAGATAGATATTCTTTATTGCACAAAAATAAAATACAAGCATGATACAACAACAGCAACAGACAGTACAATAAGGCGGACCAATAATAAGGCGAATAAGGGTAACCAGACGGAGGAATTAAACACCTGTTCCGTCTGATTCACTTCACTGTTTGGTATCCCGTTTTGAAGTGACAAATAGACGTGTGCAACTCTTTACTGAAACGACTCAGTGATCCGACTCAGTCAAATGGTACACTGTTCCGAATCTCTAATGTTCGCTCCGAATGTATCATTCGACTCACATGGTCAATCGGTACGCGGTAGTAATCTCGCTCACTGATACGGATGAGCTGAAGGATCCGAATGATTCGATAGAGCCGAGTGAGCATATTGATACCAATGAGCGGAATGATCCGAGTGAGCCGAATGAGCAGAAGAGTCGATGTTCCAAATGGTACGTTTCACTGTTCCGCGTCTTTGCACTGAGCCAGATGCAAGTGTTCCAATCTTTTGAAAGACACACTTTTGCCACGTCTACTGACAAAATTAGGCAGGCGGTTCGAGGTCTTTATTTCGGTAGCACGATTTGATAACGAGATGTAATTATGCATAGTGACCTCTACCGAAACAAAGCCGGCACTCGGAAGTGACGGCGTTGCCCCTGCGGCATGAGAAAGGAGTATTTGCTCGGTATAGATTAAGTATTTAGGTTTACCCAATAGGGTGCATACATCCTGTAGGCTCTATCTATATTCAAAAATTTAAATTTTTTGTTCACCTTTTTATTTCGCGTACTTAGGCTGTAAGACAAAATGTAAGTAACCTATATTTCGAAAGTAAGTATAGAAATTATTAGATTGAAAGACATAATAGTGATAGACAATTAAACACTGGCCGTTAAGTGTTCTCAAGTAGCTTATATATATATAAGTAACTTTAGCCTTGCCGGATTAAAAAAAAAAATAAACTAAAAGTGGGATTTTGTTGGTCTAAAGCGAAACGCAAAAAAATATATTTTGAAATGCTCACAACAATGAAACACTTCGCCTTCATAAGAAAAGAGTAAATTCTAAAGTAGAGATATAAGATCTAAAGTTCTAGCTTCGAAAATGGAATCTATTGGCATATCGGCTTTCAGGTCGCTCGATGTAGATTACATTTCTTTCAAAAAAATACATACTCCGTCACCTTCGATCGTAGATCGACTGTAAAACGATGCTTGGTTATTACGGAGTTTGTTAAGCTTGTCTAGGGTTTTCCAAGTTTCGGATAAACATATTGCTTGAATATTCCTATTGGCATCAGTTATCGTTTCCAATAAATGGCGTTTGTTTTTAGGACTGCGAATATCTTGATAAACAATTATAAAATTATGGTCGAAAAAAGTCACCGTGTACGGTGGTTGATTATGCTGTATACTGTTTTATTTTTTAAGAGATCCAATTCAAAGTTTATACCATGTTTGTACTTATTAATGTCCAATATTGAACCATCATCCAATATAACAGGTGTACGTGTCGATATAAACATATAAAGGTATACGATATGGCTACAAACGTTTATGTTATTTTTTTGCGTTTTTGACTTTTCGATCACTAGTGAATGTGATGCACTGCAAAAAAAATGTGTTTGTTCTGTGTCTGGATGTATCAAATGTATTTAAGTAATATATTTTAGTATTTCCTCTGTTATATATCCATAACGCTAACAAAGCTATTAAGCATGAAATCACGTCAATGTACGAAATGTTGTGTGAATTTATTTATTTTAGATATACCTGGCTACGCCAGTGCGTAGCCAGGATACGTAGTATATAATTATAAATCTTAGTGGTTTACAGTGCTAAGCTAAACCTGATAAATGTGTGCAAGGCTTTTTATGTGATAATAAATAAAAAATGATAGCTAGCGATTAGTATTAAAAGCTGTGCGTGTACATAAGATAAACTCTGCATACGTCATCATTCCGGCCATAGTTAACAATAAATAGCTTTTATTGTATCTACAGGTTTTGGTGCGCGGTGATGGTTCTTCTAATAAATAAGTAGCATTATATTACGACTGTATATACTAAAAATACAAAAAAAACATAAATGTATGAAAAACAAAAAAAATACTATACATATAGGTATTACAAAAAAAAAACAAAAAATATATATAATACACCGAAAAATATAGTAGTTATGTTTATCAAAGCTATTTTTATTCTCATTACAACTCTTAGAAATTAAAAATTACGCCTAATGCCCCTCTTTTTTTTTCTCCCAAAGAGAAGCCAGGCAAAGGCATACCCACTAAACCCCCTGCGGTTGTCCCTCATCGCCCATATTGGGGAATATCATGGTGATACAGCCGAAGCCTCCCTCCACGATATTCCCCGGGCGGTTGTCCGCCTGTACGGCGGACTAGACGGTTCCTCCCCCAGACGTGCCGGGAGAGGCGATAGGGACAGTCGGGAGAACTGAGCCGTCCCTATCGGGCAGCAGAGGGCAGCCTGTGCAATGCTGGTGCTGGTGCCCCCGTACCACGCACCAGCGGGATCCCTCTGCGGAGAGAGGGGAGACGCGCATCTGCTCGGCGTCTTTTCCCCCTCCTCACCCTTCGGAGCGCGCTAGCGAAGGGATCTCGCTCTCGTACGCGCTCTGCCGCCTACTTCGCTACCATGACGTGCTCGCAGAAGGCAGGGAAGGCCTTCCAGGCCCCATCGCTCGCTAGTATAGCTCTCGTTTTACTAGGGAGACAGAGGTCCTGGCCGACCTTCGCTACCAGCGCCTGACGCTGACGCCTAATGTCCCTAGCTTAAGGTAGCCCTAGTTAGCACGCCAATAAAAGAAAACACACTTTTTACGTATTTTCACCACAAAATATAATCGAACTTCAACTCTTTTTCAAAAGAAAAGAAGTATAAAACACATTGACAATATATCAAAAAAATGGTTGCGGCCGTCGCCAACTGAAACAAAAAAAATACAGTCCATGTTTCATCACAATATATGCCTGTTTTAAATATTTGAATGTTCAAATAGCGAAGGTTGAGTCTTATTGCTTGTGCAATGTTTTCCGGGAATATGTGCAAATGAATTAAGTCTGTAAACTTTTTATTAAGGTGACGGGTAGGGCACACTAGCGACGCCAATCGATTTTAATTTTTAGGTACTAAACCGGATCTATTTTAATCAATTTCGGGGTTACAACCTCTCGGCAAACACTTATACTATTTATTAATTAACCATGCACAAATATTAGGTCCGTTTTTGTATGCGAAAAATTGATTACCGCCAAATGCGGCCACTTTTAGCGTGAATCAATTTGTCGCGTACAAATGTTGGGTCCGCATTTGTGCATGGTTATTTAATAATTAGTATAAGTGTTTGCCGAGAGGTTGTAGCCCCGAAATTGTTTAAAATAGACCCGGTTTAGTAGCTAAAAATTAAAATCGATTGGCGTCACTAGTGTGCTCTCGCCTTAAATATATTTTATTTGCCTTTTTAGAAAGACAAAATATATTTAAGTAAAATATATTTATTTCACATTTAGATGTGAAGTTGAAATTATAATAATAAAAAACAAAACCTTTATTTTAGCATTATTTTTAACGTATTTTCACATATATGTACATGTTTACAAGTCAAACAATGTATGCACGTATTTATTTAATATTAGAAAGAATTAGTCATATCGTTAGAATAGGATAAATATACTCGTAAGTTCCCAATTTATAAATATAAAACAAAACTGTAAATGCGAGTCAATTATTATAGTAGTTTGGTAGAAATTTAAATCTGTTTGTTTACGAAATTATCTCCTACAAGCTGTTCCTGCGTATTATTATGGTATGTAAGCTATATCATTATGTAGTTTCATATAATTCCATTCAGTTTTTGAGTTCATTAATAATTAGGCTGCGCCCGCGGCATTACTCACGCAGTTTTAGTTTTTATTACAAAATTCTTCATTCAAACTTCAAACCCGCACCGTTTTTATTTAAAAACGTTAAACGGGTTTCTTTTCATTTCAAATTATTAGTCTGAATACAATTTTTCACATTTCTACCATCAAAGATGGCGGACTTTCATAGAAACTTTTAACCCTTAAGGGTTGAAAATTCGCAGGTATCCATGGGTGGCGGAAATCGCTTACCATCAGGCGATCCGTCTGCTCGTCTGCCACCTATCACATAAACTAAACACAAGTGCTAAAATTCGTACGGAATTAGGTTAGTTGCTGTATGCATATATTTATTTATATTATTTTACTAGGTTTGTAATTGACTTCGTAAAATGTACATTTTTCGATGTCTTTCCGATGCTTGCAATGTGGTAGTAAAAATATGAAAATGTTTAAACGTTCAGGCTGCTTCTAATAAAATATCCTAGTTGTATATGCAAAGGGTTGATTAATAGAATGTCACACATAAAAGTTCATCGAGTTTTGAGTTATATAATAGTTAAGTAAATTTATTTATATAATTGATAAATTAATATAATTGATAAATTAATATAATTGATAAATTAATATAATTGATAAATTAAATTGATAAATATAATAGTTAAGTAAATTTATTTATATAATTTATTAATTAATATAATTGATAAATTAAATGGCATAATAAAAAGCACTTGAATGGTTGTAATAGTACTTAATAAATCAATTAATGTAATTTTAAATTTAAATTATTTTTAGATTCGAATTCAGCGAGCTTACGATTGCAATTAAGTAGAATTTAACAGTAGTAGTTAGTTACTGTTGGTCTAGTGGATTAAGTACGGGCCATGATCTCGGGGTCCAGGGTTCCATTTACGGGTCGAGCAAAAAGTATGATTCCAATTTTTTGAACATTGCTCGGGTTTGTGATCACTAGTCCGCATTAAGCAAGCGATTTTTGACTAAGCCTAATCCCATCATAGTAGCAATAACTTGATTTGATGGAGGCCTTTGCCCTGCAGAGGGACAGTATATAGGCTGATACTTTACTAGTTAGTTACTGCTAGAACTGCCCCCGCCTCCATGGACGTTTTCGTTAACGACCTTTGATATGTTAGACTAATTTTGACCCCGAATAGAATAATAAAATATAAGTAAGAAAAAAGGTTCGCGTGGAACTAAGTTTAAAGACGCGACTAGTAGAACATAAAAGAAATTATTAATTATGTCAGAGACACACATTGTACGACAGCTCATGTCGAAACAAGCACTTACAAATTTCGTTGGTTTAGTAACGCGTTCAGTGGTCTAATTGGTAGAACATTCACTCGGATTGTGGAAGGTGTGGGTTCGATTCCCACCTGAACATGAGATGATTTTTTAAGTGTGTTATTTACTTAAGAATGATTAACTAGTCCTTAAAAATGAACGAAAAAAGACAAAAACATAATAAAAAAAAATACATTATAGGAATGATAAATATATTGATGTAACTTCATTCAATTCATTCGTGTTGCAAATCAAGCAACTCATAGTAATAAGTAGACGACTTTTATTGAGTACTAAATAATTATCTAGTACTTAAGATGACTAATACAATACTAAGTACCTACCTAATAATGTAGAATATGTAATATGTCAAAGAGACACAAAATCTGTTGAATAAGTTATTGAAAAAGTAATTTTAAAATAAGTAAAAAACAAACCTTAAATCAAATAATTTCATAAAAATACAAAAAGAAGATATTATTATTTTTTATTTAGACCCGTAGATATCTTGCCAATGTCAAGTAACTTATTGATATAGTTGAGTATTCAACAGTCGAAGTCAGTCAAAGTCATAGTCACTCAATAAAACGCCAGTGTATTACGTTTTATCAACCTACGGAGTCTGCCAATTCGTAATCGCGGGTTTTAAGACTTTCTTAGGTCCAAGCAAGTTGTCGTTGCCACAATAGCAGTGATAAAAACGATACAATTCAACAATTCTTATTATTAGGATCACTTCACGGCACTTCACTGCACAAATATACACCAAATTTGTTCACTGAAAACCACTAGAATCTAATTTAAGACCTTATTAATTTGTCTCTACGTTTAATTCAGTGCCGTGTGGTGCCGGCAAGATTCGCGTCAAATAACTGGGCACTATAATAAATATATCTTTACTTTTTTATTTTTTTAAGAGCATTATTGTAAGAGGCCAGATACAAGTGAACGTATCATATTATGTGATTTACTTTTTTTTATTCTACGAATATATAAAATCATAACCAGGATTATTTCTATGCATTGTATAGTTTTATTAATAATTACTCTCATTTAACTGCGTGAATTATGATAAATAAGAATATACCTACTAAATACTAGTATGCCTTGACAGAACCAAAAGTTTCAGTCTTATCTGTTGACTTTAGACTGCTTATTTGTTTGACACGAATTTGAGGAGAGAATAGTACCACCCCATATCTTCCCGCGGGTGTCGTAGAAGGCGACTAAGGGAATACGGAGTGGAGATACAGAATATCGTCCCCCTATAAAACCAGTGTGCGCGTGTAAATACGGAATCTGAAAATGTAAATATATGTATGTATAGAGTAGCAAATAGCAAAATTGCATTAATAATAATGAAAACGAAGATAGATAAATGTTACAATATACACTCATACAAAATAACAAAAACTCAAAAAAAATATTAAAAGAAAAAAAATACAAAAAAAATATGATAAGTAATAATTGCTAAATTACGCTTACTTAGGTAAACTACTATTATTAGAATTTAACTCATACTATTATAAAGTGTCTCTTAAATAGGAAATGTGTATAATAGTTTAAGTATGCAGTAGTTACCCTTGATGCAGAAAAAAGAGAAAATACATATTAAAAAAAATGTTATTATAAATAAAAATTAAAACCCACAAAATACAAAAAAAAATACGATCATAAAAATACATCTAAAAACTTAAAAAAACCTAAAAATAATCGTAAAAAAGAGCCAGCATATTAAGTAAATTATCAAATCATCCACTAATTATATATAAATATAATATCGCTATCACTTATTTAATAGGTATTGTAAATATATAATTTACCTGGTAGGAAATCAAATACATAACATAAGTGTATATGTCGTCATTTAGCTTTATACAACAAAAAATTAAAAAATGGACAAAAAATATTATACTTTACTAAAATACTAAGAGCTTCTAGGGCTAAGATCATATTATTTAATTGCAAATAATAATATTAATGACCATTTATCTGTAAGTTAGATTAAGTTATTATGTAGCTTGAATAATACTTTACTAGTAAAATGGTCAATGCTCTAAAGCATTCTAGGGAAAATCAATATTTTCCATTAAAATACTTTTTATCAGTTGATTGATCAGCTTAAAAGTTTTCTTACTTGAGTAATCTTTAAAGTATACACTGTGATACTAAAAGTAGTAATTGTAAAAGTAATGGAGAAAATGCAAAAAATTAAGTTCTGAAACATATAATATAATGTAGAAAGTAGAGTAGATATTAGATAATCCAAAAAATACGCGGCTAGTAAAAAAAATAATAAAAAAAATACAAAATACTACTATAAAACATAATATCTAATGATAAAAAAATGGTAGCATATTCTTATTTATTTTACTACAGATGAGTAAATCGAAAATACCTAGAGTTCAGTTATTTGGTGCCAAATGTTGTAAATATTGAAAATAAAATTAACTGATTCACTGACAAATTTTTCCTAACTATGCTTAAAAGTTTAAAACATTAAATATTCTGTCTGCCATTCATATCTCACTTCACTTATAAATTATATTTAGGTTATTTTTACGTGTCTTGTTAGTCACATCAGCCGCTGCAACTAAACCAACAGATATGACGATTTCTATATTTTTTTTAGTATAGATTCGTTACTAACTTTGAAACATGATAATAAAAATACAACTAAAAACTTAAAAAACCTAAAAATAGCATCCCAAATGCATTATAACTTTGGAGATTTCATAATTATTTTCTCAAAAAATTACTATAAAAAGTGCTTGTTTCATACATATTATGTCTACCTATAACGTACCCAGATAAATGTATTTTTTTTAATTATTTAACGCTCCCACACTTACGGCTTTTGAGAAAATAATAAATAATCTACTTCTATAAATAAACTTAAAGACTTTAAATTATTATAAGAAATATAACATAATGGGTAGAATCAAGCACAAAGAGTAACAAAAAAAAAATGAGGTACACACATTTCAACGCAGTAAGTGAATGATTATACAAAACTAAGAGAATGCTTACGTAGAATTATGCGATGTGGTGTCAAAATATTAATACTAGTTTGGTAGAAATTATCTGACCAGTAGCATTCAATTAGCAGGTAGTTATGCCGTATCATTATTTATGTATGTAGCGCTAGTTCATAAAGAAGATTATATAATTAGGTAAATTAATTAAAAAAGAAAAAGTTTTAAATAGATAATATCACTATTATCTATTTAAAACTTTTTCTTTTTTAGTAGTAGTAGATAAAATATACTACTAATTACAGATAAGTAAATCGAAAATACCTTGAAATTATTTGGTGCAATATATTGAAAATAAAATTCACTGACCATTTTATCTAATTATGCATATAAGGAAACATCAAAATGGAAAAAAAAAATGTTCGGTCAGGCATTGGTGACATCATTCATATCTTACTTCTCTTATAAATTATATTCATTTGTTTTTACGTGTTATGTCAGTCACACTCTCAGGAGCTTAGGTGTCCTTTTGATCTTTAATCAATTAGGTTTTTTAATATAATGTGTTGTTTTTCTATCATTTATTGTTAAGTACAGATTCGTTACTAACTTTGAAGTAGTATGTTTTATATGTTCAGGGATTTCATAGTTATTTTCTTATAAAATTGCTATAAATAAATGCTTTCTTCATAATTTATGTACACATAACGTACCCAGATAAAATAATCCATTAAGAAAATAATAAACAAACTTACAATAAAAAACTTAAAAATAAAATGAAAATTTAAAAATAAAATACTTTAAATTATAGGAAATAGAACATAATGGGTAATGTAAAGAAAAAAAATAAAAAATAGAATATTAGGTACACACATTAATTAAGTAATGAATTATTACATAAAACTAAGACAATGCTAACGTATAATTAAGTAATGTGGTGCCAAAATATTAATACTCGTATGTTAGAAATTCCCTGACCACTAGCATTTAATTAGCAGATAGTTATAGTAGCTATTTAGGTATGTAGCATTAAAACATAAAGATTATATAATTAGGTAATTAAATTAAAAAATAAAAAGTGTTTAATAGATACTAGTGATACGTTACGACCTATCACTATTTTCGATTAAAAATTTAATCTACTGATAAAACATTAAAGGAGTTGGTCAATTATATTATATAGGTATTAATATAAAATAGATCTGTTTTGTAGAATAGCTCATTGTAGGTAATAAGTATTCACCCCTAACATCTGCACCAGGGTTAAATTCCGCAAAATTGTCGATCATCTTATACCTAGGTATTTTACTACGGTACCATTCTATATTTGTGCTTTAGGATTCCAGGTAAAGTGCGTTACCATTCTATTACGATCAAGTGCGTAATCGAAACTTACCATTAACTACAGCAGTATTCAAATACAGTTCAGAAAGGCTATTCTCATACCCTCGATATAGATATCGATTTGACTTTATGTACCTATATGGAAATCTCTAATTCGACTTCTTTGTCGAGTGCTCGAGAAAGACTCTCTGATATCCATCACCCGGTTTATGTATTTTAATGTGCCAGGCACCCACTCTTGTGTAACCGTGTCAAGGACAAACCGGCAAGATTTTTATGACACTCTTAATTTAAATACTGTTATTGTAACAAATAAAAAAAAGCGCCAGAAGAATAAAGAAGCGCTGTGAGGTCACCGAAGTAGGTATGTTATGGGTCAGTGCGCTGAACACGTTAATATAATAATTGTTTATTCAACATTTACCGTGCCTTAATGTAAATTTAAGATTTACCAAGTGAATGGTGCGTGGTAAAAGTTCGAATCTCAAAACTTTTTTCAACACTTACCAACTCAATTCGGTGTAGTACTAACAGTAACATATTATATAGATTTTAAATATAAATTACATAAAAAATGCGCAGATTCACACCGTTCCCACCGATCGATGATCCTCTAGTCTGAAATGAGGACATTATTTTTACCTTATTATTAAACCAAGATGGACACGATCGTGCTGTACGTTACTCAGTACACCCAGACCATTCTTTCACTTTGAATTCCGCATAGATAGCTCATTCGACGATTTTTCAATCTATATAGTATTACCTAAGGGTTAAGATACTTTTTTATGCTTTTTGTGTCATTTCATATTTTGCAATGCGAACACATACATACTCGTTACTTTAGGTATATAGCTGGCTACAATAATTTAATTCTGATCGGACTGTAGAAAGATTATTATGGACATGGTTTCTAAATCTCGGCTCGTCATATTTATTAATAAAAATGTTACCTACATTTGAATATTCTAGAGAAGCCAATTTTAAAATTAATTTAGATCTCATTGTTTCATCTATTTAAATAGAATATATTTAGAAGTCACATCCATATCAATCTATTGCCAAAAAAATTTAAGTTTGAGTAAAGAATAAAACGCTTGAATTTTCGATCACTAAATTCATAACAACTATATATTTAGTTAAAGGAACTATTGTTATATACCTACGTCATACATGCTTTAGCTTAATAGGTATTCGTCTACTCTACTACTCTACTCGTAGTAAAGCCTTCATAAATCGAAACACTATTGCGAAATACACTGTTAGGCTAGCTTCTTCATGTTCGAAATAAAATGATAATAACACAATCGAGATTTTATGTAGATATCATGTTTAAATTGGCTAGTGGCCATGGGCGCTGATGAGACGGTGCTTATATACCACATTGATCTTTAGAAATTAAATACACCCATCTCATACATTGACCTGATTCCGTACGTGCACTTGACGGATTTAAGACAAAGATACATACATATATAACACAGACACTGAACAAACATGAGTAATCTTACGAATGTGTGTCCAGAGTGGGGACCGAACCCATCTTTGGCGTATGAAGCATGGTCAGTACCATATGCGCCATCCGGCCAGGAGCCCAATTCTCGTGCTCGTGATATTTTTAAAACATGGCGGATATCACTTGAAAACCATACAAAATAACTATGTTTTAGTGATATATGTCGTATGATAATAAATGTCGCGAGCACGAGAATTGGAGCCCAATTGTCGTGCACGTGACATTTATTTTCAGGTGATATCCGCCATGTTTTCAAAATATCACAAACCCGAGATTGGGCTCCAGGAGCCCAAGAGCCCAATTCTCGGTACTTACTGTACTTCAGAGTATGACTCACTGACATGATGTATGGCAAACAGATCACTTTTACCTAGAGTGCCTATTATATAGTTGTAGTTATAGGTATCATGTAGTGTAAAGAAAAAAAAATGGTTTTGATTTCTACACCAATTTTATTCTAAGTAGGTAGCTGATTGAAATTTCTGAAGTGATTTTCTTTGTTACATAAATGTTAGGTTTTTACCTATGAAATTGCCGTTTTGTGTGATGAGTTCCTTAGAAGTTGTATTTTCCATAATGACTTTTTTTTTAATTTGTAAAGTATCTATTGATGCTACTACTCCATAATTAATTGTGTTTTAATGGACAACGTTTTTAGTAGTATTTTTTTTTATAATATGGCTCTAACCGAAGATATCTTGCCAATGTTACGTTTTATCGACCTACGAATTTGACAATACCACTTAACATAATCGCGGGCTTTAAGACTCTATTAAGTCCAAGCAAAATGTCACGTGACAACTCACTCGACACACAATAGCAGTGTTAAAAACGATACAATTCAACGACTTTTATTATTAAGATCACTTCGCGGCAATTCGCTGCACAAATAAACACCATTTTTTTTCACTAAAACCTTAGACAATTTAAATTGTTTCAGCTAAAAACCACTAAAAACTAATTTAAAACCTTTAAATTGCACCAGCCCACGCGGAGTAAATTTTTAAATTAATAAATTATTATTGATAGTCAATTCTGCAAAATAAAAAAGGGTCATTTACAAGATTTTTACATCACAAATATAATAATATCTGATCTCTTTTTAATATAAACTTTAAAATATAGTCTTAAATCAAAATAAAATGGTGATTTTTTGCCTGTTACATCTTATTGTGTCAATAAAAAAACGGCTATTTCATAGGTAAGGACCTATTATTTTAACTATCGAAAAGGTTATTATGTTCATTTTATAAGTGATGACTATAAGTGATTTCTCTGTAACCAAACCGATGTAAACAAACATAAGAAATGTAAATCCTGGTCTACTGTTTATAAATAAATAAAATAAATAATCGATGGCATTATGGCATAGGCTAGAACACTTTTCTTTGATATGTACTATCTTTTCATTGATTCCCAATTAATTGTGTGTAGGTTACACATTATAGAATCAGGTAAAGAAGAAAAGTGGTGCCTAGTATTAAATCTCAATGTTAATTTTTATTATTTTTTTTAACAAAAAATAGAGCATCTCGCATTTTAAAGTATTTAGTTTTATTATATATTTTTTAATATAATTATTTCTTTATTATAATTGCAAAATATTAGTTGTTCGTTGCGACTCATACCTTTAAAGGACATGGAATTATAGTCTATGCCGGAAGTAAGTTTTACCATGGACAATTATGGTTTTTCAAGCTAATATCGATCTAGGAATCATTGTAGGAAAGATAATTTCTGGGCAATTTTCGGGTCTTCTCTCACATAAAATTATAAAAATACTTTAGTTTGTTTAAATATGCATTACGAAGACAGCATACAAGTTACGATATTGAAAGTTTTAATAATCGAGCCTAAAATATACTGCAAGGATGGACTTTGAGAGACGTGTTAATTAAAGAAGTGATGCGCTATATAACTATCATATATTAGAATTAAACCTTAATATTCAGGATCAATGCATCCTTCGTCGAGTAGCAATCCACGAATGAATTACTATCCGCCGTTGCCCGGGGAAAACCGTGTCCCACGGGCCCACTTTAACCGTTTCTGTCGAATACCGACTGGAGCTGGAATCAGAATAGAACCTTTTACCTGCGGAGCCACTCTAAGAAGTAGATCCACTATATACTAAGCCTATGGGAGAGGTGCGGCACACACTAAATAGGTACACTGCCTAGAAGGTCAACAACACGTTTGCAATCCTACTGGTGTAGCGAAGACCCCATGGTCTTCGGAAGCTCACCTGATGGAGAGCCGCTTGCTTGTTTACCTCCCCTTCACAATATTTTTACTAATATTTCGAAGCTGAATAGCTATCATTTTCCATTATGAACCACAGCATTTTGGGATATTTATTAATTTAAAACTTTTTTGCACAAAACGATACAGTAGGCGAACTTAATGCCCAGAGGCATTCTCTACCAGACAACCTTTGGGTCATGTAGAAAGGACAATGGTGCGGCGAAAGGAGAAATATTATGTTATCCTTTTTATATGTTAACCAAACCTGTTAAATTATTACCACCTCAGTGTTACCTAAATATTATTTAGTAAATAGGTAATAATAAAAAAATATACATAGCTTAAGAGATATGATAAGAGATATAAAAACAGCCCTACAAGAAGGGTACTAAAATTATTGTACAAATATAATAAAACTTCGGGTTATTCTACCGTTAGTTGGTATAACCGTTAGTTGGTTAAACTTAAAAAAAGGGAACGCGGGTGACATTAATTTTTAAATTTAACCTTATTCTACAGTTAATTGAAATAAACTGAAACTCAAAATACAACAGGTCGGTAATCAACTAATCGTAGAATAATACCTAGTATGTTTGAAATTTTCATGTGTATATGTATAATATACTGGCAGTATAATAAACAACTTAAAGCAGAGTTGAGTTGTGATGTAGAGGTTGGTTTTATCGAAGTTTATTTTTATCGCAATATGCGGCCGTCGCTTCGGGTCCCAATTTGTGGCAGACGAGCAGACGGATTACCTGATGGTAAGCGATTGCAGCCGCCCATGGACACTCGAGACACCAGTGGAGTCACAAGTGCACTGCCAATCTTTAAACCCCCCTTTTCTCCGGTTTCGGTCTCCGGTACCCTCACTCACGCAGCGAAACACAGCACAGTGCTGCTTCACGCCGGTTTTCTGTGAGGCCGTGGTATCACTCCAGTCGAGCCGGCCCATTCATGCCGAAGTGAGGCTCTCTTACGGTAGAGAGCACCTCCTCCGGAGCACTTTGTTTACATTTATCTGCCGACTTTAACTGAGACTAAGGCTAGTCTGACGGGTTCTTTGTTATCTGCGTTTGCTGTTAAAACACATTTTTTAACAGACTTTAAATATTTGTATTTGTTTTAAAGCAAACCAATTTTAAAATAGAATTACACTTTACAAAGCTATATCAATTTTTTAAATAAGAATCAGTCTGACGAGATCTGAGAAATGCTTCCAATATAACATTTTAGGTGATCCGTCTGCTCGCCTGCCACCTATCACATAAAAATGATAATTTTGTTTTTTTAGGGTTCCGTACCTCAAAAGGAAAAAACGGAACCCTTATAGGATCACTTTGTTGTCCGTCCGTCCGTCCGTCTGTCAAGACCCTTTTTCTCAGGAACGCGTGGAGGCATGAAGCTGAAATTTATATCAATTACTCAGGTCTACTGTCCCTTGAAGCTGTGAAAGAATCAAACTTTTAAGCCAAGCCAATCAAAAGATACAGCCGATTATATCGATATTTTCATCAAATTTTCGACACTCGCAAAGGAATCAAAACCTACAGGGTACTTCCCGTAAACTCAGAATCTTGAAATTTGGCATGAAGCATTATCATATAATGCAAATATAGGAAAAATTGCGAAAATTATATTTTTTTAGTTTTATAATATAATAAAAATATTTTAATAAAATGAAATTTACTACCTTGTTTCTCACGAACGAATAAAGATATCAAATTGAAATTTATACCAAATACCTAGGTCTACTGTCCCTTTAAGCTGTGAAAAAATCAAACTTCTAAGTTAACGCGATCAAAAGATACCGGCGGAACCCTCGGTGCGCGAGTCAGACTCGCACTTGGCCGGTTTTTTGAAAGTGCAAAGAACCGGCCATAAACTCATAAAATACGTTTAACCTGGCCACCCTACATACATGTCAACTTCACCTTTACCTGCATGGAAAAAGTATTAATTTCAAGAGCCCAATTCTCGTGCTCGTGATATTTATTTTCATACGACATATATCACTAAAACATAGTTTTTTCTTATGGTTTTCAGGTGATATCCGCCATGTTTTCAAAATATCACAAACCCGAGAATTGGGCTCCATGTCTAATAATATTAAAAGTAGGTATTTTAGTGCTACTACGCGACGTTTACATTCTGTGTGTTAAGTCTTAGGCGACTATATAACAATTACGGTATAGGAAAGGAAATAGGTAATTATTGTAAAATAATAACACAAGTCAACAAATTTTTAACTTTTTTTCGCAACAAATAACAGAGGTCCATAATTTTACTAAATTGCACTCCCTGATTATGCACGAATCCATGGCCATCCACGGCTCCATGAATCTGTTTTCAATATATATATATATCAATAAGATTTATTTTGTAGTCTTTAATCTATATTGAGTAATATTCATATCAACATCCGTGTACTTATAGCGCATACAAATCATCACTTAATTCTTGTAATGGAAAAAACATTAGATATTAATGGTCTGTAGCGTTGCAGGGAAATCAGGTAAAATTATAAATTAAAAAGCATTTCATAATTTGGGGTTTTTATTTTCAAAATATCTATTGAAATTTGTTACATCCTAATTGATACATATTTAAATAAATCCCAAAAAAACACTAAGTGCCACTTTTTAGATTTTCAACCCTCTGTAACTTAATAACTTGACGTGATATGAAAATTCTGATAACAAATCTATATTCAGCATATTAAGCTCTTCATATTTATCATATTTTTATTCAGGTTGTGTTTTCTTGTTGACTTGTGTAATATATTATTACACATATATTAAATATTATACTTATTGTACTGTCTGTTGCTGTTGTTGTATCATGCTTGTATGTTATTTTTGTGCAATAAAGAATATCTGTCTATCTATCTATCTATAGTTACACTTTGTAATACAGTGTGTATCGGTGAACAGTTACAACCCTTCTACAAACGTTTGTTTAACGACTATTGAAAATTTACATAAGAAATAAAAAAAAACATCATCGGATTATCTCATAATATATTTCCTTTATTTTATTTTGTGTTACAATAAAACTGTATGGCTTGGTATGACGATGACACAATATTGTATGAAAGTTTGGCGATTAAAAAGAGTAGGTAACTGGCGAGTTTCTTGCCGGATCTTCTCGACCAGAAACAACTTTCCGAACTAGTTGAATCGCATTATGTTTATTTATTTCTTTTGTATATTTTATGTATCAACATATAGGTAATACTTGTACATTATTTGTATTAACATGTAAATTATAAGTACTTAGATATAAATAGTTTTAAGTCATTCAAATGTATGACGATTTGTAAGTGCTGTGTACAAGCCTAGGCAAATAAAGGATTATTTGAGTTGAGTTGAGTTGAGTTGAGTTCATACAAAGTTTTTTTTTGACTTTGTGCTCAAGTCTAGGTTAAGTTTTAAAATGACTATTTTATGGCGTATCTCTATAGGTATATGTATAGCTATCATCATCATCATCGTCAGCCCATTAAGTCCCCACTGCTGGGGCACGGGCCTCCCTCAATCACATGAGGGGTAATTGCCATACTCACCACGCTTGGCAGACGGGTTGGCGAGGGTTTTGATATAAATGCAGAGTTTTCCTTCTCTGATATGTATAGCTATAATAATTATTATCTACTTATATGTAATAATAACATTAATATGCAAAAATATGCAAGTATGTAAAAGATCTACCTATTAAAAAATATATTTTGTGTCTATATTTATTGGGCAGAGTTAAACGCCAGGGATTTTAAGCACTAATTGCATTTATTGTATAAAATACGAGAGACGAAATATTACATTACATAGCACGGCTTTGACATATTTTTGAGTGACAACTGACAAACAACCCATAGAGATGCTTATCGATACATACATCCTTCTTTCAAACTTTACACACATACGTTATAGCACTAGCTCACGGGCCTTCGTATACTCAACACCTCCCCTCGAAATCGTGAGCGAATCTGAAAAACAAAAATCACATACCTATCATACCAAGATTATGCAAGCATTCATGATGTTTATTAGCACTCAAACCTTTCGTCAAAACATCTGCTGGCATTTTCTCTGTAGGCAAATATTTCAGACATACAACACCTTTTTCGCACAAATCTCGTATAAAGTGGTGCCTTACGTCGATATGTTTAGTCCTCGAATGATAGTTTCTCGTCTGAGCGAGCTTTATGGCACCTTGGTTATCATTAAATAAGGTTACAACCTCGCATTCTGTCCCCACATTTCTCAAAACATCCCGTAAGTACAAAACTTCCTTAGTAGCCTCAGAAATAGCCATATACTCAGCCTCAGTGCTGGAGAGTGCGATGGTTCTCTGTTTTCGCGCCTCCCAGCTTATTGGACCACCAGCCAGAATAAATGCAAACCCAGAGTAAGATCTACGATCTATCGCATTCGTACCCCAGTCAGCATCAACCACACCAAATAACGGTAAGTTTGTCTTTTCATACACTAGTCCATATTCAGAAGTACCTTTTAGGTATCTCAATACACGTTTCGCTGCTTGCCAATGCTGTACATCATAATTCGTATTGAATTGACTCAAGTAATTCACTGTATAAGCAATATCGGGCCTCGTGGAAACAGCCAAATACATTAACGCACCAATCAAATTCTGATAAGCAAATTGCCTCATAACATCTATCCTTACACTTTCTGGCTTCTCCAACTTTACAAGACCATCCATTGGTGTCTTCACCGGCTTGCATTCACCCATACCATACTGATCTAATATCTTTTGCAAATACGCTCTTTGATTCATATACACTCTGTTCTCAGTATCCCGTTCAAACTCAATTCCTAAGCAAGTTTTAATTCTACCAAAATCTTTCATATCAAATGCATGTGTTAATTTTTCCTTTACATCATTCAGCCATACATTATCATTCGTCGCTAATATAATATCATCCACATAAATAGCGATCAACATAATCTTTCCACCCTTTTCTGAGAAAAATACACATGGTTCTTGAGGCATTGCCTGGAATCCTATCTTTTTTAACTGACTAACTAACTCTTTATGCCATTGCAAACCTGACTGACGCAAACCATACAATGACTTTCTCAACAAACATACAGCTTCATCACATTCTTTCATCTGCTCATTCCACAACTTCGCTGTCTCTATAATCTTCTTATCTGTGATTATCTGTCTCTTTTTTCCAACCTCCTTCTTGGAAACTATCTTATCCAATATCTCATGTAATTGTTCTGGTAATTCCATATATACTTTCTCATCTAATTTTCCATTCAGGTAAGCTGTCACAACATCCATTTGATGGATTTCTAAGCCCAACTCCGCAGACAACGCTGATATCAATCTTATAGAAGATGTTCTAACAACTGGAGATGATGTCTCATGAAAATCCTCCCCTGGCCGTTGAGAGCAGCCTTTAGCAACCAAACGAACTTTCTTTCCGGTAGTTTTAGTAACAAATACCAATCTATTGCCAATAACTTTTCTCTCATGCGGTCGTGCTACTATATCCCACGTTTCATTCTTTATTTGTGCTAAAAGTTCATCTTCTAATGCTTTTCTCCAGCCTGTTGCATCACTTCTCATTTCCGCTTCCTGCCAAGACATAGGCTCAACAGTAACAATCCCAGCTGTCATTTGTGACACATGTTCATCATCATCTGAATTATCACTTTCTGTCATTTCATTATTGTCATCTCTGTATTGCCATGGTGTATATTCTTTTCGGGGTCTTCCCACTGAACCAGTTCGTATAAGTTTTGGTCTTCCTCTACCTCTTTTAGGAGTTGGTTCTATCAAATTTTCCCATGCAATTCTAGAGTTTCTCTTTGTAGGTCGTCTTTCATTAGTTTCAGTGTCTTCTTCATTTACTTTATCAAGCGATTTTCTCACTTTAGACGTATCTTCTTCATCATTTGTCTCATGTAAATTTATTTCTATATTTTTATCTTCTTCTTCATCTTCTGTTTCTAGAATCTCTCTATATTCATGGTCAAAAGCAGGTTCTTTCATGAAGTTAACATCTCGTGTTACTATAATCCGCTTTGTTCTTGGATCATGAACTCTATAAGCTTTAGATTGTTTGTCATATCCCATCAAGATTCCAACTTCCGAATTAGATTCGAATTTTCCTTTCGGCGTCCCTTTCTCTTTGTAGAAAACTTTGGCTCCAAAAAGATTCATGTATATAGCTGTAGGTTTTCTACCTTTCCATACTGTATATGGTATCTCACCATTTAAAGCAGTAGTAGGACATCTATTTCTTATATAATTAGCGGTGTTAACAGCTTCAGCCCAAAACGATGGTGGACTACCAGCTTGACGCATCATACAGCGCGCCATTTCAATAAGCGTCCTGTTTTTCCTCTCTGCGACACCGTTCTGCTGAGGTGTGTACGGTACAGTCAATCTTCTTTGAATTCCTTCTTTCTTCAAGAAATCATCAAATTCTTTGTTCACGTACTCTTTTCCATTATCTGATTGCAAATTCTTAATTTTCTTTCCTGTTACCTTCTCCACATATGCTTTGTAATCTTTGAAAACTCCAAAAACATCACTTTTGTTGGCAACAAAATAAACTTCACACCAGCGGGACTTGTCATCGATAAAAGTGACAAAATATTTCTTCTTACCAAATGACTGATGTCTCATCGGTCCACAAACATTGGTGTGTACAATTTCAAGTAAATCATTCGTGCGGTTTACGCTTCCTTTGGGAAATGGTTTACTCGTCTGTTTTTGACTTAAGCATATCTCACATTCGGACAGTTTTTCATTGTAGTCAAAGGTCAAACCATGCACTAAGCCATTCTTAGCCATAGCTCTGAGGTCACGTTCATTGATGTGTCCTAAGCGTTGATGCCACATATCAATTGGCTTCTTCACCATTCCAACATTATGAGCATTCTCTTGACTCAATCTCACGTGGTATAAATTACCCACTCGATCTGCTCGCATGTGAACCTTTTGGTTCTTGTCAATAACAACAGCATCGTTCTTTCTAAAATGAACCTCGAATCCGTGATCAGCTATTTTTGCCACTGATAACAGACCTGTACGTAAATCTGGCACATGGAAAACTTTCTGCAACTCTACACGGCGCTCTTCGCTACCTGTATCAACCGAAATAGTAACTTTACCCATTCCAGTTACTTGTGTACTCTCATTATTTGCCAAATTCAGTTCATTTTCGAGTCGTGTGAATTCTTGCATCATGTGTTTGTCATTGCACATATGGCCAGTACAACCACTATCTATGCACCAAATAGGTTTTTTCTGTTCACCCAACATGACCTTTTCGGTCGTGCTCAACATCGTCGTCAAATCATGCTGTTCAGAATCTGCTTGTTGTGCAGTCTGTTTACTTTTAGTCGTTATTATTTTCGTCTTACATTCTCTAGCAAAATGCCCTCGACGTCCACAACGATAACATTCTATCTTACTTTTGTTTTTGTGTACTATGTGATCCTGCGTGACGTTCTTCTGTTGCAGTTTCTGGTGAAAGCGCTTCGCAAACATAGCTCCCTGGTCAGTTACTGTAGCTTTCCTGCCTTCATAATCTTCTAAAATCTTTACTTTCAGTATCTCCGTAGACGGCAAACCGTCTCGCGATTCCATTGCAGTACGAAACATAGCAAACGAATCTGGTAGGCTATACAACAGTAAAATTGCCAATAGCTCATCAATCACCACTAACCCGATTTCTTTGAGTTTCTTCACAGCATTAAAAAAATCTGCAATATGCTTCCGCAGGTCATCTTCTTCCTGCATACGCGTCAACACAAGCTTCTTTAACAAAGAGGCTTTTCGCGCAGGTCCACTTGACTGGTACATTGATTTCAATTTCTCCCATATCGCTTTCGAAGTTTCTAAACCATCCAACGCTGCGAGTTCACTAGGACTGACGGCCAACAGTATATCTGATTCAGCCTTCCCGTCCATCTTGATCCAGTCTGCATACTTTGGGTCTGTTCTATGAGGCTTCTCAATAACACCCGATACGTAATCCCACAAATCATTTTTCTTCAAAATTGCTCTCATGTGAATCTTCCACGTATCATAATTATCTGCAGACAGCTGGTCAATTTTTATAGAAGCAGCCATAGTTATGTTTCTTCAACAATAATTTCAATTCAAAATAGAAACGGCGAACACAAGAAAATACGATGTAAACAACTTGGGCGAGTCCACTTTTATATTTCACGATCACAGTTTATGTGCATCACGGGCGAGTCCAATAATTTGTTTACACTGCTCTACTGTTTAGTTTTTCACTATAAAAGTCATGAAATCAATTGCCTATCGCACCCTGGGCCCATAACCTATTGGGCAGAGTTAAACGCCAGGGATTTTAAGCACTAATTGCATTTATTGTATAAAATACGAGAGACGAAATATTACATTACATAGCACGGCTTTGACATATTTTTGAGTGACAACTGACAACCAACCCATAGAGATGCTTATCGATACATACATCCTTCTTTCAAACTTTACACACATACGTTATAGCACTAGCTCACGGGCCTTCGTATACTCAACAATATTAAAGGAAATTTAAATTCTGAATGTTGTCACTTATAATAATTTCATATAAAAATAAGGGATAAGTATATGTATGTAAATTAGTAAACGTTAAGGAACACTATATATATACAGTCAAAACCGTGACCATAATACTACCTGCATCTAGATAAAATAATATTATGAATACCTACATCCTTATTTTACAAACAGTACAAATACTTTAAGGACTACTCTAAGAAACAAGGTGAAATGTACAAAAAAAGTCGCCTTTCCAAACAAATTACTTCATTCAACTGAAGGGTAACTCTCCAGCATTCGACATAGAAGTTGAATTTAGAGATTTCATTCATTCGTCCATACAAACCTCTAACTCAATGTCGAGTGCTCGAGAATAGGCCCTACAATCGCTTTTGTATACTTTAACCAGTGGACGAGAACGAGGATTTTCGCGTGTGAAAAATCCTCTAGATGGAGTACTATAGGAGTGAGGTCCATATACAATTTGATTGGTTATGTTTAAACGTGATCTGTCAAAATGTCAATTTGACACACTTAATAACCAATGCGGTTGATCAGTACGCCATCTAGCGGATTTTTCACACGCGGAATCCTTACTGGACTCACTTATATGATAACTAGACTGCGCCCGCGGCGTTACTCACACAGTTTGTTTTTATCACATAAGTCTTCATTCAAACTTCAAACCCGCGCAACTACCCCCTAAGGGTTGAAAGTTCAAAAGTCATTTTTGTGTTCAAAACCCGTACCCAAACATCAATTTCAAGTTTCTTACTTTACTAATTAGCAAACCAAGTTTTGTTCCAGGGTTTGTTTCCAGGGATACATAGGTAGGTAAAATACTTGCGGAATGGTTAGTTAACGATGATTATGTTGGGTCCGCTTTTCGCTGGTTCGAGTGTGCGTTGTATTTTTTTTCTGTGGCCTCGATATTGTCGCTAGATTTCGCCTTTTACCTATGTCATCGCGTCGCAAAAGCGTACCTATCTTTTACCCAACTGCGGCAAAGCCAAAGATATGGGCTAGTAGTTTGTTATTGGTAGGTAATATCTATGTTTTAAACTGTATATTCCACCTTAATACTTGTACATTATTTGTAATAACTAATATAGATGAAACTTTGATTATATTAATCAAAAGGATTAAAACACCTCTTGAGAAAATCCGGAATGTTTTTGAAGAATTCGTATCCATTTTTTATTAGACTTCTGATATATGAAGAAATAATAAATATAACTGAAATTATTATTCATTAAAAATTTATAATAAAAATTTCATGTGAGATTCTGAAATAGTGTAATTTTAAAAATATTTAAGTATGCGAATACTTATATAGGTGTTTTTCTGCTTATGTATTGCATATAATTTACTTATTCTTAATGTAAATGAATCCTAAAATCGATGTAATAAATGTGTCCTCAGCACAATAAATGTTGTGTACTCGTCGTTACAATTTTTGACAGTCTGAATGTATTTTAGAATAAGGTTGTGCATAGCACATAATATTATATGTATAACAATTTTATGATGTTTTGATTTAAGAAATATATTCTTCTTGGTGTCATGTTTCTTGTTTTATTTACCTACAAATTCCTACAAACCCAGTTATTAATTTCTTAATTAGCAAATTATGATTTAGGTAAGATAGATAGGTACAGGCCGCGGCACGTGCGTAGCGATTTCCTTTAGTTTGCGCGCTTGCAAAATATGGCACTTTATACTAGAAATGGTTTCTGCGCACTCAAGGTCACCGCTATACTTACGTGCCGCGGTCTGTATTCTTTATTGCACAAAAATAAATTACAAGTGTGATACAACGACTACGGATAGTACAGTCAGCATCAAAAGTAGCTTAACACTTTAGTACCATTTCAAAGTAACTATTCTACATATTATAGGCAGTTCCCAAGGAGTTCGTAAAAATGTTACTTCGACATGGTACTAAAGTGTTAAGCTACTATTGATGCTGACCGTACAATAAGGTAAGTACCTAAGTATTCAAATAAATATCAACAAACATCACAACTATTGTAGCACCTTCGCCTTGTTGGTTGGTTGGGTTTTGGGGTCCCGTGTTCGATTCCCGGGTGGATCAAAAAGTAGGTTTCGAATTTTTCGAACATAGCTCAGGTTTTTGATGATCACCAATCCGCATTTGGCCAGCGTAGTGATTGAGATGACGGGTAGGGTTTTCGCGTACGCAATGGACCAAAATTTGTGCATGGTTATTAAATAAATAGTATAAGTGTTTGCCGAGAGGTTGTAAAACCCTACCTCGAAATTGTTTAAAATAGATCCTGTTTAGTAGCAAAAAAATAAAATCGATTGGCGTCTCTAGTGTGCCCTACCCGTCACCTTAAACCTAATCCCATCATTGTAGCGAGGACAATGTAGGACAGTATATTATTAGAGGGTGAAATTTAATTTATATTAACTTACTAGCTTAAGGCGACGGGTAGCCCTAACTAGCGACGCCAATCGATTTTAATGTTTAGCTAAACCGGATCTATTTTAAACAATTTCGAGACTACAATCTCTCGGCAAACACTTATGCTATTTATTAAATAACCATGCACAAATGTCAAGCCAACGCGTACGCGTTTTTGTACGCGAAAAATTGATTCACGCCAAAAGTGGCTACTTTTGGTGTGAATAAATTTTTCGCCTACGCGATCCGGTAGTAGCTAAAAATTAAAATAGATTGGCGTCGCTAGTGTGTCTTATGTCAGCCTGGTACTCATGGAAACGAAAGTGGTGAATAATCAGTTTAATTTTAAAGAAACTGGATGGCATAACTGAATCTATATATATTTATTGTTAATCAATTAATTAAATCTCATGCAGTCATCTTTTCACCTCTTAGTACTTTATGCCAGCCTGGTACTCATGGAAACGAAACGAAAAATAATCAGTTTAATTTTAAATGCCATAACTAAATCCTTTATATCATCATCATCAGCCCATTTATGTCCCCATTGCTGGGGCACGGGCCTCCCTCAATCACATGAGGGGTAATTGCCACCCTCGCCAACCCGTCTGCCAAGCGTGGTGAGTACGCTTGGCAGACGGGTTGGCGAGGGTTTTGATATAAATGCAGAGTTTTCCTTCTCTGGATGCTGATGATCATGACAGCAGCTTTACCTTAGTCGCCTTTTACGACACCTCGGTAAGAGTGAGGGTGGCCTATTCTACTCTGCCGGGAACCACACGGCAAAATCCTATATATATTTATTGTTAATCAATTAATTAAATCTCATGCAGTCATCTTTTCACCTCTTAGTACTTTATGTCAGCTTGGTACTCACGGAAACGATAGTGGTGAACCATCAGTTGAATTTAAATAGAGCTTGATGGCATAACTGAATCTCTCTCTATGATACCCACAATAATGCATGCCCCATAAAATAGATACATACTTAAAGGAGGATCCAGGATATCAGGAATATTGGTTAAGTTGGGAACAGCATCATGATAAAAAAATAATCTTTATTCATAGGTATATACCGGTGGTAGTTACGAGCAAGTGGGAACGAGTAAAAATAACCGCTATTTACCTACATATTTACATTACACGAAGCAGATTACCGACAGTAGGACAAAATAGCAGGGCCACGAGGAAACAGCTGTTTTAAAGAGGATTTGTTCGATCCAGTAGACATTTAGATTTTAATTACCTCATCATCATCAGCCCATTTAAGTCCCCATTGCTGGGGCACGGGCCTCCCTCAATCACATGAGGGGTAATTGCCGTACTCACCACGCTTGGCAGACAGGTTGGCGAGGGTTTTGATATAAATGCAGAGTTTTCCTTCTCTGGGAGCTGATGATCATGCTAGCAGCTTTACCTTAGTCGCCTTTTACGACACCTCGGTAAGAGTGAGGGTGGCCTATTCTACTCTGCCGGGGACCACACGGCACCCTAATACCCTAATTTAATTACCTAATTGTGATGAATTGACGACCCGTTTGGATCAGTGGTGTGAACGCTGCCTCTGGTGGAAGGGTTGCGGTTCGATACCCGCACAGTACAAACATTTCTGTGCATGAACGTGACATGTTTATATTGTTTGTATTAGTCTGGGTGTTTTCTATGTATTATAAGTATGTATTTACAAAAGAAAAGTATCAAATGTATATATTTGTAACCCCACTGTTGATTTTGATATCCGTAACACAGGTGCTTGAGCTACCTATCTCGGAAGCCGTGTGGTGCCCGGCAGAGTAGAATAGGCCACCCTCACTCTTACCGAGGTGTCGTTAAAGGCGACTAAGGTAAAGCTGCTGGCACGATCATCAGCACCCAGAGAAGGAAAACTCTGCATTTCAAAACCCTTGCCAACCCGTCTGCCAAGCGTGGTGAGTATGGCAATTACCCCTCATGTGATTGAGGGAGGCCCTTGCCCCAGCAGTGGGGACTTAAATGGGCTGATGATGATGATCAGTCGTAATAATATTTTTTACGACACCCCTGGGAAACTGCCTCTAATAGGCAAAACAGTTACTTTGACATGGTACTAAAGGGTTAGCTACTTTTGACGCTGACCGTACCTACTTAATAAAAAATCTCTCGAAGATATTATTTATTTATTTTAGATATTTTATTGAAACACAAAATCCACAGCTCTTAAAAATTAGCACACTGAACTTATACTCTAAACATTCATCCTATAGTGAATTTACTTTTTACTAACAAAACCCTTTAAATTATAATTCAACAATCGACATTTACAATAAATATATATTTCACAACATCACATACATTGATCGGACTCCGAGCTAGTTCGCTCAAGCATCTGTGTTACGGATATCAGAACCAACAGCGGAATCACAAATATATACATAATAATACTTACTTTTTTATTGTAAATACATAGGTACTTATAATACATAGAAAACAATACCAACTGACATGTTCATGCACACAAATGTTTGTACTGTGCGGGGATCAAACCAGCAACCCTTGCACCAGTGGAGCACTGATCCAAACGGGGCGTCAAAACAATGGTATACCTACCTAATAATTTAAGGTTGGTTTTGCGGATCAGTGGCGCCGCCAATTGATTAAAATGGATTTGAGACATTCATCATCTCAAGTATGATTTGAGTAGGTATTAGTGGCCTGTACTCTGTACCGTTTTTATGCAAATAAAGATACATTCATTCATTCTCCCACACACGTTCCGTTTTCCTCTCTCTGTCTCACGCCGAACCACACCGAGAACACTATACGCGCAATTGTGTAGCCTGTTTAGCACCCAATATAGGCAGCTAGCTTCGCTTCTAAATATTTTGATCTGTATATTTGTGGACCATGATCCAGAATTTAGATAAGATAAGATAAGATAACGTTTATTTCTCACCATAAATACACAGTTAAATACAGAACAATATAGAAATAGATAGATAGATAGATAGATATACTTTATTGCACAAAAAAAAAACACAACTGTAAAATCTAGGCATTACAGAAACTTAATTGTACAATTTCGGCGGTCTTATCGCTGGAAGCGATTTCTACCAGACAACCTTCAGGCAAAGGACATTTGATAGTAGAGGAGGGGTAGGTGGTGCAATATTGAAAAAGGGAAATAAAAGTGAACTGTATGTATATATTAAAATATTTATAATGCTAATACATAAATAAACAAAATATTATATACTAATAAATAAATATGTTATGCTTGGATAAAATAATATAAAGGACTAGATATACATTTATATGAATTAGGATCTTAGACGGGTATTTAGTTATACAGAACAATATGTAATTTTGGTGGGTAGATATCTGAACTAGGATAGTTCCTGTATCTCAGATAATTAACCCTCTACCCCAAAATAGTGGCCTTAGATGCATATACCCAGTTAGTTCTATGAGAAAACAATTACAAATAATTATAAAAATTACAAAACAACATTACATCTATTTTTGTTAATATGGTCGGGTAGTTTGACCGTTACAAAAACAGATTCGCAAAACCATTCAATTTTGTGCGTGCCATTGATTGACTGGGATGTGGTGTGGTACAAGTTACAACATTTTTGTTCTAACATTTGATAACTATAACATACTATGAATCTTCTCTAAATTTTCAGTAACTTAAATTAATTTGCATAATGAAAATTTAGTAAATATGGTTTTATTGCAGCGACTGTCGTCTGAATTTCGCTTTCCTTAGGAATCAGCCACGTTTAACGGAAACATGGCCGCCCAAAAAAATCCTGGCGGCGGACTATCACTGCAGAAGCGAAGATCCTAGGACTAACTTGGAGCGGAGTAAAGCGCGAAGCTCAAGACCGTTCGAGATGGGCGGAGCACTGTGGATGCCCTTTGCCTCACCTACGGGACATGGGACATTACGTAGGAACTAGCAAGAAATTTAAAAAAAAAATAGAAATCTGGTTCAAGTAGTAAGTGGTGGGTATCTATAAAAACACGCAAATATATGAAATTGCCGTTTTGTATAGCGATTTTCTTAGCAGTTGTGTTTTCCCTAGTAACTTTTTTGTATTTTGCAATGTAACTATTAATGCTACTACTCCATGATTAACTGTCCTTTAACGGACAACGTTAATAACGTATAGGGTAGTTTTTCAAAAAAAATATCCTTCTTTTTTAGTTTTCTGCCTGAAATACAGGTCAAACCTAGTTCAGGTACAGATATAAAAATGTAAATTCAGTATAAATAGAATTTAAGTTTCAAATTGGACTTATAAATGAACAATGTTTTTTTTAAAAATTTTTAAAAGTAATGTTTGATAAAAAAGTCAATTCGGCCAAGTAAAAAAAGGGACATTTTCAATACAATAAAAACTAATCTCTATTTAACTAAACCTTACAAGTGTAGTATAAAATCAACACAAAAATTATAAGATGGTGACTTTTTTTGAGAAAGGGAGACAAACGAGCAAGCGATTTACCTGATGGTAAGCGATCACCGCCGCCCATGGACATCAGCCACACCATCAGTTTGGTAAACCAGTTGTTTATCAAATCTTTATGCCTCGAAAAAGAAAACGGCAATTTAATACTTAACCACAATTATTTAAAAATAAAATGGATTTGCATGCTCAGATTCGAATGACCTCGCACAAAGCTTATAAGATGCTTATGATAATCACGTGTAGCTAGTACAATATCAGCCTATAAACTATCCCACTGCAGGGCAAATGCCTCCATCATAGAAATCAAGTTATCACTACTATGATGTCATTAGGCTTAATCACCACGCATGCCAAATGCGGATTGATGATCACAAACCCGAGGTATGTTCGAAAAATTCGAAACATCCTTTTCGCTCGACCCGGGAATCGAACCCAGGACCCCGAGATCACGGCCCGGTACTTAAACCACTAGACCAACAGGGCGTTATCACGTAGCTAGATAGAACATTACGTAACTAGTGTGAGGTTTGGTGAGCCGTGTCATACAAAGAGGTGATAAGAAACCGCATTAAGTTTAAAATAAATGGTAAAAAACATTTTTATAACGAGCCAAATTCCATCCACTTCACTTGGATGGATTTATATCGACTACAGTGCGTTTCTCACGTTATTTCCTACCACGCACAGTAAAACTGTGGAACCAGCTGTCATCCGTGGTGTTTCCGAACAGATACGACCTTGTGACCTTCAAGAAAAGGGTTTATTCCTTTCCTAAGAGCCGGCACCGCATATGTGATACCTTAGGTGTTGCAGATGTCCATGGGCGGCGGTGATTTAGGTGTTTGCCGTCTGCTCGTTAATGTAAAAAAAGAGCTTTTCTTGGAGTGCTCTAAAAAGGAAATATATTAAATAACACACTTAAAAATTTCATCTCGTGTTCAGGCAGGGCAGGGTTTTTAAGTGTGTTATTTACTTAAGAATAAATCGCAAAAATCGCTATAAAATATCAACTATGGAAATATATTAAACCAACGCTCTTTAAATTAACCTATTTGCACACAAAAATACTAATTGCACATCAAACTATGATTTCATTTTTAGGGTTCCGTACCTCAAAAGGAAAAAACGGAACCCTTATAGGATCACTTTGTTGTCCGTCTGTCCGTCCGTCCGTCTGTCAAGACCCTTTTTCTCAGGAACGCGTGGAGGTATGAAGCTGAAATTTATATCAATTACTCAGGTCTACTGTCCCTTGAAGCTGTTAAAAAATCAAACTTCTAAGCCAACGCAATCAAAAGATACAGCCGTTTATGCCGCAAATTTTCGACACTTGCAAGGGAATCAAAACCTACAGGGTGCTTCCCGTGAACTCAGAATCTTGGTACGAAGCAACGTCTTATAGCATAGATAAAGGAAAAATTACGAAAACCATAAATTTTTGGTTACATCACATAATATATATTTTTTTAATAATTTTAAACTTACTACCCATTTCCTCATAAACGCGTAGAGGTATTAAATTGAAATTCATACCAAATACTCAGGTCTATAATACCTTTAAGCTGTAACAAAATCAAACTTCTATGTCAACGCAATCAAAAGAAACAGCAATTTAAGCTGCATATTTTGAAACTCGCAAGTACTCGCAAGGGAATCAAAACCTAAAGGGTACTTCCAGTCGACCTAGAATCTTGAAATTTGGCATGAAGCAACGTTTTATAGCACACATAAAGGGAAAATTCCGAAAACCTTAAATTTTTAGTTACATTACAAAATATATATTTTTAGGGTTCCGTACCTCAAAAGGAAAAAACGGAACCCTTATAGGATCACTTTGTTGTCCGTCCGTCCGTCCGTCTGTCAAGACCCTTTTTCTCAGGAACGCGTGGGGGTATGAAGCTGAAATTTATATAAATTACTCAGGTCTACTGTCCCTTGAAGCTGTGAAAAAATCAAACTTCTAAGCCAACGCAATCAAAAGATACAGCCGTTTATGCCGCAAATTTTCGACACTTGCAAGGGAATCAAAACCTACAGGGTGCTTCCCGTGAACTCAGAATCTTGAAATTTGGCACGAAGCAACGTCTTATAGCATAGATAAAGGAAAAATTACGAAAACTATAAATTTTAGCTACATCACATAATATATATTTTTTAATAATTTTTAACTTACTACCCATTTCCTCATAAACGCGTAGAGGTATTAAATTGAAATTCATACCAAATACTCAGGTCTATAATACCTTTAAGCTGTAACAAAATCAAACTTCTATATTCAACGCAATCAAAAGAAACAGCAATTTAAGCTGCATATTTTGAAACTCGCAAGTACTCGCAAGGGAATCAAAACCTAAAGGGTACTTCCAGTCGACCTAGAATCTTGAAATTTGGCATGAAGCAACGTTTTATAGCACACATAAAGGGAAAATTCCGAAAACCTTAAATTTTTAGTTACATTACAAAATATATATTTTTAGGGTTCCGTACCTCAAAAGGAAAAAACGGAACCCTTATAGGATCACTTTGTTGTCCGTCCGTCCGTCCGTCTGTCAAGACCCTTTTTCTCAGGAACGCGTGGGGGTATGAAGCTGAAATTTATATAAATTACTCAGGTCTACTGTCCCTTGAAGCTGTGAAAAAATCAAACTTCTAAGCCAACGCAATCAAAAGATACAGCCGTTTATGCCGCAAATTTTCGACACTTGCAAGGGAATCAAAACCTACAGGGTGCTTCCCGTGAACTCAGAATCTTGAAATTTGGCACGAAGCAACGTCTTATAGCATAGATAAAGGAAAAATTACGAAAACTATAAATTTTAGCTACATCACATAATATATATTTTTTAATAATTTTTAACTTACTACCCATTTCCTCATAAACGCGTAGAGGTATTAAATTGAAATTCATACCAAATACTCAGGTCTATAATACCTTTAAGCTGTAACAAAATCAAACTTCTATATCAACGCAATCAAAAGAAACAGCAATTTAAGCTGCATATTTTGAAACTCGCAAGTACTCGCAAGGGAATCAAAACCTAAAGGGTACTTCCAGTCGACCTAGAATCATGAAATTTGGCATGAAGCAACGTTTTATAGCACACATAAAGGAAAAATTCCGAAAACCTTAAATTTTTAGTTATATTACAAAATATATATTTTTTAATAAATATAAACTTATTACTTTTTTCCTCATGAACGCGTAGAGCTATCAAGTTGAAATTCATATCAAATACTTAGATCTAATTGCCTTTAACCCGTGAAAAAAAAAAAATTCAAAGTCAACGCAAAAACGCAAAAGTACAACCATTGATACCGCATATTTTGAAACTCGCAGTTGCGAGTAGTTACACGCAAGGGAATTAAAACCTAAAGACCACTTCCCGTTGACATAGAATCTCGAAATTAGGTAAGAATCAATAGCTTACAGCACAGGTAACAGAAAAATTCCGAAAAGCTTAAAATTTTAAGTAGTTATACCACCAAAAAAATTGTGATTGTAAACATAATTGTAGTTACAGCAATGACCGCGAGTTATTATACTATGTATGGGGAGGGCAATATTTAAAGAAGACGAAATAGCCTTCTTCTTTATATTTCGACGTTCTTTTATCGAAATGATACGTGTTAATATAAAGTAAAGGATTACTTAAACGATAAAGAGATCTTTGTCTTCAATTTATGCTCCTCCATCTTTCCCCATTGTAATGTTATGAATTTCATTTTGCAATAGAAATACCATAGTTATGACTCGATTGTCGTAATGAACGAACTTTGTAAACCTTGCAGGTTTGTACGGAACCCTCGGTGCGCGAGTCCGACTCGCACTTGGCCGGTTTTTTAATAAATATAAACTTATTACTTTTTTCCTCATGAACGCGTCGAGCTATCAAGTTGAAATTCATTTCAAATACTTAGATCTAATTGCCTTTAACCCGTGAAAAAAAAAATCTAAGTCAACGCAAAAACGCAAAAGTACAACCATTGATACCGCATATTTTGAAACTCGCAACTACACGCAAGGGAATTAAAACCTAAAGACCAAATCCCGTTGACATAGAATCTTGAAATTTGGTAAGAAGCAATAGCTTACAGCACAGGTAACAGAAAAATTCCGAAAAGCTTAAAATTTTAAGTAGTTATACCACCAAAAAAATTGTGATGGTAAACATAATTGTAGTTACAGCAATGACCGCGAGTTATTATACTATGTTTGGGGAGGGCAACATTTTTCAAACGGCAAAGACGACCTCACTCATCGTCATTCTTGTCGTAATGAACGAACTTTGTAAACCTTGCAGGTTTGTACGGAACCCTCGGTGCGCGAGTCCGACTCGCACTTGGCCGGTCTTTTGGTGTGAAAAAAGGTTAGTTTAGGCTAGCAATTTATACACTTTGAGGAAACGTTAAATACGAGCCCTCTTAAAAGCACAAAATAAGCATTTAATTTATCATATCTCTCAAATCATAATATGATATAGCTTTTCGCGGGATGTAACAACATTTTGTAAGTACCAGTGCGACCCATCTTAAAAGAAACGAAGTGTATCCAGTAGGGAAATTACTCTACTACTTTTAGATGGTATATATTTTCGTACTAAATCAAAGATTCACAGTAGATTTTCAATTTAGCAAGATTGGCTTGACTAGATTCCGGATAGACCTACGCAACCAATAAAATTAAAAATAAATAATATGTAAAGTATTTGTAAGATTTGTAAGACGTCATGCGACAAGATGGGATGATGACATTCGAAGGCTGGCTGGTGTGGGCTGGATGAGAGTGGCCGAAAATCGGGAACAGTGGCGTGCATTAGGGGAGACCTATGTCCAACAGTGGACGAGTGTGGGTTGCTGATGATGATGATGATGATGATGATGATGATGATGATAAATTAAAAGCTTATTGCATAAGTTTTTAAAGCACTTCAATAAAAGCTTAATCCTTTGCGTAATTAGTTACTTATGGAATATTTTAGAAGAGAAGGCCTACTCAAAACCCAATCGAAACCCTCATAATCGCAGATTTAGTGAAGGCAGCTGCCTCGATACTAACCTTTGGACCACAGTGTATGGCCATAGATGAATGGAGAAATACTTAAAAGCTATAGGAGGTAATTTTGAGTAATTTGAACATTTTTAATAATCTTTAATGTCAAAGGTATAAAAATACATGGTTTTAAAATATCCCTTATTTACTTTTCTTTTCATGTTTTTTTTTGGTGGGCTTGCTCTTGGTTTCACACTAATCTCAAAGAGTTGAGAAAAAGCCTACGATAGAGCGGGCTTATTCAGAATGTTTATTCGCGACTAGGTACCTACATTAGCGATGTTGTCAAGAGCGTACCTACTCTATAAGACAAAATATGTGTCACATAAGGTACAACAGTTTCTTAGCACGTCAACATACATTTAAGGCGACGGGTACCCCAAACTTGCGACGCCTATCGATTCAAAATATTAGCTACTAAACTTATGTAATGTTTTTATTTAAAATTTTGAATAATAACATTGACTCATCATTTCTTTTAAGTAATATTAATCTAGGATGTCCCCGTTTGAACTCTCGTCACTATCTTTTATTCAATGTACCGACAGTGTCGACCAATTATGCTGGTAATACATTCTTGCTGCGCTCATGTCGTAGTTATAATCAATACTTTCAAAATATAGATGTGTTGTTCTACGATGGGAGGGTATAAAAATGCTCTTAAAGAGAAATAAATCATAATGACACTGTCTGATTTTGTATTCTTGACACTGTCTGATATTGTATTCTTAATGTATTCTTAGCTCTTAATCTTTTATCATGGAAAATGTTTTAGTTTGTCTATTTTGTCACATTTCTTGACTGTAGATGACCGCAAAAATATAGTTATTTTTTTTGAATAAGTGGAAACTTAACTGGTCTAAGTATAACTTATATACATTTTTATGTAAACTCTATGTGTACTGTGTGTTTCCCTAACATTAAATAAATAAATAAATAAACCATTCGGAGTTCCAGTTTTTAGGCAAACATAAGTATTTTATACTTTTTATTTTATAATTTGTGCACTACTTTTGAATCTGTTTTTGCAAAGGATTAACGCCATTAGTAGACGTTTTTGGCGGTAATTCAAATTTCGAGTACAAAAGCAGACCAAGTCGAAAGACATCCGGTTTAGTTGAATGAATGAATATACTTTTATTGCACTCAAAAATAAAGTACGAAAACTAAAAACTAGGTATTACCGGATGGGTACAACGAAGGCGGTCTTATCACTTACTTAGTTGCTAACAGTTTAAATCATTTCATTCATCATCACTAGTATGCCCGTCGCCTTAAGACATAAGGATAAGATTACCTACTGCTTACAAAATGAAAGCTTTTGTTTATTCTTTGTTAATACGATGAAAGTGTGGGAGTGAAAGGGGATACAAAGTCGTCAGTGACGCAGATACATTGTGTTAGTAAACAAGTGACATCTTCGGGGAGTGGTGTTCTCAGGTTTCCTTTATGCTGCTCATCAAACCTTAATGTAACGTCTAGGAAAATGTAGGTGGATGTAATTAAGGGACAGCTTGTCGAATAAACAAACTATACCTACAGGGATACTACGTCGAAGAACGAAGCGAATTCTGACGTGGATGTTTTTACCGTTCTGTACCATAAACATGGACTAATTATCGTCTATGCCATAAACATATTGCCCGATATATACATAACATGATTGATAAGTGATCGCAGCTGCTCCGCTTAGGACCATCACCATCCGAGTATGCTAATCCCAGTTGCATCCAAAGTCGGAGCCCGCAGAATGCCGTACCGCCGGTGACGTCAGTCCTTGAAGCGGACTTTTAGGAAGAAATACGCTGATCTTCTAAAAGTCCCTAAGCTTATGTTTAAGGACTTACCTCAGGTAATCACAGTAGCCTGTTTCACAATATTGAGTACGTGGGTAGTGTCGCGCTTCTGTGGCGCAAAAAAACTCTGATATACGTTTATTCCAAGGAAATCTGCAATTAATGGTTACAGTGGCAAATAGGCGCTCGCACGAGTTATACCGCGGACGCGACTCCTCCGGGAGTGACAGCTATCCGATAAGCGCCCTACGGAGATCGGGCTAGTTGTACCCTCTATCCTAAACGAGTTAAACTTTAAGAGTGACCAGCATCAACTCTGTTGGCAATCACATTGAAAACCGTCACTCTTCAAAAATTAAAAATAACTTCTTTCTTTTAAATAATTGAGTAATGTGTTATTACGGCCAGCAACGAAGGAGTACGCCATCGTTAGAGTAGTTATCATTGTGTTGCCTGTCAAATAATAATATGTAGAGTACGCACTACCAAGGAAGTCTCTTGAAAAGCGCGCTTCAGTCGCCATCAATATTCGAGCTTTATGGTTATAGACACAGAATCTAAAATTTTTATTTTGTGTTTCACCTCGAGACATCTTTCGTGGTGCAGACTTTATGCGCAGCTTATTACCCCTTCGGCCGCCTACGAAACTAAGTTCCGAAATTCGGAAAAACCACTGTAGATATATTGTTTTAAACTTTCATGGTCACTAACATTAGAATAGTTATTTATGAGATTTCTTCTACGTACCATATTTTTGAGGTCGGTACTCCGGAACCATGGCGCTTGCAACAGTGCCGAAATATTTTGTGGTTATGTCCCAAGCCGTCGTTTTCGAGCCCGGCGTAACTACGCATAGACCGTGGTTCAGGATTTAGGGAGTCTGATCTCATACCGTATTCCGTACTTAATAGCTTAAGCTCTTGTGGTACAGATATCAGACAACAGAGGAACACAAATATATACTTAAATAGATATATTACACACTGTGGTAGTAACTATGTCATTGACATACTGTGACTCTATTCTATGTACTATATAATCAATTACATTATTATAATAAATCCAGTATTTACTCAGCATTCGGTTGTTTAACTTGACTCCTCATCGCTCTCCCCTACATGGCGACCCAGCCGACGGTGTTCGCCCGGTAACGCGACGCGAGGCGTCCCATATTTGGGATGGAATTTTTTCTGTGTAATTGCCACTGAATAGACTGTACTTAATAAAATAATAACGATGGGTCTCTTTTATCGTCCGTGCCAAGGAGCGAACGTGAAAGTAATCGTCTTAATTCAACATGGGCAAACCACAGTCCAAAGATTGTCCTAAGGAGGGGAATATTGTAGTCCAAAATGCTGTGGGCGACAATAACCAGATGAATTTTGAACATTTTAAATTCCATCTATCGGCCACTAATGTTCTGCTGTCGATAATAGTTCTGTTCATATGTTTGGGCACCATATACTGCGTGTATCGTACATATAAACGTTGTCATATGAAGTGGATAACGTCGGAGGTAACCAGGAACACGCTGCGGAGGTCCCTGTTCCGGCAGTACCAGCAGACCCCTCTACCCATTGGCATAGGAGCAGCGGATGAACTGTCCCAGCCCAAGGTCGGATTCGGCACGTCTAAAGTGTGAGTGCTAGCAGTATCTAAGTGAAGTGCGTAACCAAAAATAAATAAAAAAGTGCGTATCGCGTAGTGTCGTATCTACCTATCATGTTGCGGATCGAAAAAAAAAAAAAGACTTTAATTTAAGTTATACGAATAATATTTAATCAAAATTTAACTGTACGTATTTTTAATTTTGCTTACAATGGAAATATATTCTTTCGTGTCTGTATGGTTTATCTTACATCTACATAATGGTGGTAAGTTATGGCTCAATCTTTAAACGATTTGTATGAAGAATTAAAGAAAGTGCGATCATATTTGATTAAAATTGGACCTAATAGGCGACAAGGGAATGTATTGCAAACTAAGTTAAGTCAAGCTAATGATTTATTTGAAAAATATTCTCAATGGTTATTAAGTTATAATGACGAGTTAAGTAAGGGAAAAATTAAAAGTGATCAAAAACTATTGTATGAAAACGCGTGTAGAAAAATTGAGGCTTTGTATAGCGAAATTTTAAATTTGTGTACTGAGAGTGTTGAAAGCAAAAGTGGTACCAAAATGGATACTTTTGATTTAAAAACGGCATTGAATTTATTGCCAGTAGTATCAAATGACGAGACAAGTATAAAACAACTAATAGATAACATCGAATATTACGATTCTTTGCTAAAGTCATCAGACTGTAAAAATAATTTAATTAAGTTCGTTTTGAAAAGCAGGTTGACCCCAGCTGCAAAATTAAGCTTACAGGAAAATTATTCATCTGTATGTGCTTTAATAACTGACATGAAAAAACAATTGTTACCGAAAAAGGGTCCAGCTGCTATTCAAAAGAAATTAAATTGCATGCGACAAAATGAAATGACTATTTCAGAGTTTGGGAAGGAAATCACGGAGTTATTTGTGGACCTAACGATATCGCAAGCCGACGGAAGCACGGAAAGCTATAATGTACTAAAACCAATAAATGAAAGGCAAGCTATTAAACAGTTTTCCGACGGCTTACGAAATCGGAGGCTTAGCACAATAATTGCCGCCAGGAACTTCACCTCCTTGAAAGATGCCATACAATCAGCCAAGGACGAGGAAACCAGCAGCACCGGAAATCCATCTACATCCGGTGAGATTATGGGTATGAATAAAAATATTTTTTACAATTCAAGGAATTTTCATAGCAACCCTAGGTACTTCCGGGGAGGAGCTGGCAGACACATGTCTCAAAGTCAAAGTCAAAGTCAAATAATTCTTTATTCGCATAGGCTTGTACACAGCACTTACAAATCGTCATACATTTGAATGACTTAAAACTATTTATAAGTACTTATGTATAATTTACATGTTAATACGTAAATATGTTGATATATAAAATATACTAAAGAAATAAATAAACATAATGCGATTCTACCACCGGCTCGGAAAGTTGTTTCTGGTCGAGAAGATCCGGCAAGAAACTCGCCAGTTACTCTTTTTAATCGCCAAACTTTCATACAATGTTGTGTCATCATCATACCAAGCCATACAGTTCAATTGTTACACAAAATAAAATAAAGGAAATATTAATAAAATAAATATTATGAGGTAAACCGAAGCAGACCAGTCCCCAAAGGTGGCACCTGTTCACAAGTATGACGTATGTGTCAGCCATCATTTCCCTCAACCATATTAGAGGGAATGTAATGACCCGCCACATAGCGCCACCACCTCAGAGACATTTGAGTGAGCATGACTACTTAGGTTCCCCTCATAGGTCACAAAGAGTAGTAGTTACTTAATACAACACTAACAAACTGCAGGACGAGGTGTACAATAGTAGTAGGTGGTTAGCATCTTGTCAATTATTGAATAATCAATATAAATCAATTTTTATACAGTAATAAATGCTGCTAAGCCTAATTTATTAAAAATGAGTAATTATATAATATTAATAATTTCCGTAAATATATATGAAAATGCTACAAGTGTGCAGGCATGGAGGTCATTATGTCCATGAATCCTTATCATTTAGGTAGTCTACAATCTTATAGTATCCTTTACTCATTAAACAGGCTTTCACGTGAGATTTAAATTTATGCGTTGGTAACTCAATGACATTTTGTGGCAACTTATTGTACATTTTAATACTTAGACCAACAAATGAATTATTAATTTTTTGAAGTTTCAGATTTGGAATAGCGAGCTTGTGTTTATTTCTAGTGTTAAAACCATGACAATCAGATTTTTTCGAAAAAATATCTATGTTCTTTCGCACGTACAAAATACAGTCTAAAATATATTGAGAAGCTACGGTTAAGATGTTAATGCTCTTAAATAATTCTTTTAGCGAATCGCGAGGTCTAAGGTTGTATATGGAGCGGATGGCCCTCTTCTGCAATACAAATATAGTCTGTATATCAGCAGCAGACCCCCACAACAAGAGACCATAAGACATTACACTATGAAAATAACTAAAATAAACCAATCTCGCGGTTTCAATATCGGTCAGATATCTAATCTTCTTAACCGCATACGCGGCGGAACTAAGTCTTCCCGCCAAGGCTGCGACGTGAAGACCCCATTGCAATTTAGCATCCATGGTAATGCCAAGGAAAACTGTTGAATCAATGACCTTAATACGTTCATTATTCATAGTGATGTTAGTATTGACCTGTCTTACATTGGGCATTGTGAATTTTACACATTTAGTTTTCTTAGCATTAAGAAGTAAGTTGTTAGTGGTAAACCAATGGAGAACTTGTGACAGAGTGTCATTTACATCGTCAAACGTATTTTTTCGTCGGTCAACATTAAACATCAACGAAGTGTCATCAGCAAATAGCACTACCTCACAAAGATCTTGTGTAAAGTAGGGAAGGTCATTTATATATATCAGGAAAAGCAGAGGCCCCAATATCGATCCTTGGGGCACTCCCATCAATAGAGGAGTGCCTGAAGAATATGTCCCATTAATGTTTACTTTCTGAATTCTATCAGACAAGTAAGAATTTATCAAACTTAGTGAAATCTTGGATACACCATAATGAGCTAATTTTAACAACAATGTTTGGTGCGTAACGCAATCAAATGCTTTCGATAGGTCACAAAATACACCAACAGCATCCTGCTTGTTTTCCCATGCATCAAAAATATGCTTGATAAGTGCAACTCCTGCATCAGTTGTTGACTTACCTTTAGTGAACCCAAATTGTTTATTATGAAGCAGGTCGTTAACTTTAAAATGAGACAGCAACTGAACGAATATGACTTTTTCAAAAATCTTACTCAGTGCTGGTAATATAGAAATAGGCCTAAAGTTAGAAGGGTTACTTTTATCACCTGATTTGAATAACGGTATGATTTTGCTATACTTCATTAAGTTAGGAAATTGGCCTTCGTCAACACATCTGTTGAATATCATTGCCAAATGGGGTGCGATATGCATTATTATATTTTTTAAAATGTCTACGGATATTCCCCAAAGATCTTCAGTTTTTTTTATATTCAGATCTTTAAAAGTTTTTACTATTATCTCAGGTGTTACATGGGTAAATCTGAAAGGTGTTTTACATTCGTCGACTTTTGCCTTTAGCAAGGAGACAGCAAGATGTGAACTTGAGTTTAATGTACTTGTCGTTGTCACTGGTATATTAGTGAAAAAAGACTCAAATGCATTTGCCACATCAGCATCAGAGTCAAGTTGTTTGCCATTGATTTTTAGAGAGACCTTGTGTTCTTGTGTTTTGTTTTTACAAGTCTCTTTGTTTATGATATTCCATGTGATTTTAATTTTGTTAGTTGCTTTACTTATTTTGTTTTTAATGTAGTTTGATTTGGCAACAGCACATACTTTCTTGAAGCATTTAGAATTGTTTTTTACATATTCTATTACTGTAGGATCACATGAATTAGCCTTAATGTCATATAATTCAAACAATTTTCTTCTGCTTATGTATATACCTTTAGTGGCCCAGTCACTAAATTGATTTTTAGAATTACTTTTAATGGTCTTCTTTGTGAAGATGCCATTAAATTCCTTTTCAACAAGTTCGAAAAGGCTTTCATATAATTGATCAACACTATTTTCAATATATGGAATTGTGGATATTTTCCTACAAATATTCTCCTTGAACTTTTTTACACGCCCCTTAGTAATGGGCCTACATGTGAAACTAGTAGACGGATCATTTCGATGACAGTCGATAACAGCCAACTGACCACTGTGATCAGAGGTTATGAAATTTATTATAGATTTTTCCCCTACATTACAATCACAGAATATGTTTAAGAGTATGTAAGAGTTGCATTTGGCATACAATAATTAATAATTTTACAGTTGAGTTGCTTATGCAAAAGGGGACCATAGCCAACTCCTATTGAATCCGAAAATACTAGTACATTGTTTGTATTTGTAGTACTAGTAGTAGTCATAGTAGGCATAGTACAGTTCGGTATATCCCTATTTGTGTCTAACAGGATATTTGACATATGTGGCACTTGGTACTGGGCAGCAGGGCTGCCACCCTGGCTGCACTTACCTTCCTCTTTGCCGCTACTCAAAGTGGGAACCTGGGGCTCGTCTGCCGCACCCAGATTGCAGCTGCACTGGGCCATGTACCTGTTTGCAGCCAGGATGTGTTCATGTATCTGTCGCTGGGCAGAGGTATAATTTCCAGTCATTATTTCTAATGACCTCTCCAGACGCTCGAGCTGAGTCTGCAGTTCTTGAACATCAGTCTCGTACCTTAGCCTACTTTCTTTTAATTTTATACTATATAATTCTAAGCTATCAATTAAATCTATCCGTTCCTTTCTTAAAAGTATGTTTTGGTTAAAACATTTTTTCCTTTTAATTAATTTATTTGTTTTCGTAATGTATTTATTTATTTTAATATATTTCTTAACTTTATTTTTACTACTTAACTTGGTATGATTATTATTTAGAGTAAGACAACCAATATGAGAGATTTCCCGCCCAGCTGGTGACCCTATCAACTCCTCATAAAGGCTGTGAGTGTGTAAAGCCTCTTGACATTGTTTGTCCTCTTCATACAGTCTGATGGTCCTGTTTGCGTCACATAGCTCCACTTCGAGGTCCTGGATACGAGTTAGGGCCTGCTCGTATGTGTTCCGGCATTCATCGAAACTGCTGACTATTGTGAGGAGGTTATCACGTTGAATAGTGACATCCATAAGCTGGGTATGAATATCTGCCATTTCTGTTTTTAGTTGAGTATTTAAGTTGATTATTTTCATAGACTCCTCCTCATTTTCCTCACGTTCCCTAAGAAGCTGGTTTTTGTCCTCCCTTTGTTCCTTCAGTTCCTCAAGGGCACGCTTTAGTTTCGTTTCCAGTTGTTGAGTGGTGGCCTTGCGAGTCATCATCTTGGTAATGTGCACCAAAAGGCAATCCTGGAATTATTAACAAAGACAGGTGTACAGCAGATGAATTTGAAGTTATTTATATTATGTATATGTGAGAATAGGTAGGTATGTAATGTAATATTATTTAATTTTAGGTAAGTCAATGAAGTATTTTTAAACGAAAATAGAATAAGTGTCAAGTAACTACTTATAAGTAAAGGAGGGTAGAACACAAATTTTTAAAGAACTTTAGGGAGATAAAATTGAGATATATTTCATTCAAAAGGTATAAAATCGTATTTACTTGGACTGCAACACAAACCTCAGTTTTGTTGTCAGATTTACCTATACATATACATGCATAATAGGTATCTAAAGCTGAGACTTTGGGACGAAAATAAAAACTCAGAAGTTCTGTTTATGATATGATATTATAGTATTCAATTAGGATAACAGCACTAAGTACTGTGAAATGTTTTAACACGTAACAAAAGGGACCGTAAATAACCTGTTTGCAAACTCCTCGTAGGTAGGTGTTTGGAGGTTATTGTTTGCATTGAATTAAGTCAAATATAGATGATTACGTTTTTATCGTTGTACTATTGAAGTAATATTTAATTAAATGATAGAAATAACACTTATACTTCCCCGGTTTGTCCGTTGTCGGTTTGAATCACCTTGACAGGTTGCCTCCGAACAGTTCCTCGGTATAAAAACCAGGAATTATTGAAGCCACAGGCTTGCGCACATTTATCCTAATTAATTAGCCACTTAACACAATAATTGACTCAATTTTAACACAAAGTTTAATGAATTACATAATAAAATTAATTTAATTATTAGAGATATTGATGAGACAACGGGACGCCTGCAGCTGTCATATATTAGTCTTTTAACAGGGGAGGCCCACGTGAACGAGAAAACCCGCCACGGGTTTGGCGTCCGCCAACATCGCGAGGACGAGGTCAAGGACGACGTGGAAAGAACATTCGAGGTACGTTCAGTAGGTCGTATCGTGGAAATCGAGGAAACTCTATGAATGTCATGAACGAAAATGAAAATTCTGCATCGGAGGCAGAACCAAGGTTAGATCAGTTTTTTCGTGAATAAAAGTGACCATTCTATTCTGGCTAGTAACAGCGATTGTTTCATTCATTTATTGTTACCGTCGTGTGATAAGACTTATTCATTCTTAGTAGATTCAGGCGCCTCATTATCGGCTATAGCTTACAAATATATTGCAGACTTTACATACCGCTTCAAAGAGACAGCGTAACCATAAATGGACTCGGAGGCAAAGTCCATACCATCGGATATGTTTACATTCCATTATCTTTTAATGGAGTTGTTATCGAGCATAAGTTTTATGTGTTTCAATCGTTGCCAATTATGTCGAACGGAATTTTAGGACGTGATTTTTTAAATCGGTTTGATGCACTTTTAGATTTTTAAAATAATATTTTGTCTTTGAAAATCGGGCCAAATCAGGATGTCTCCTTATCAATCACAAATAAACACAATTTAAACATTTTTGTTATCCCACCACGAAGTGAATCAATCCATTTTATTCAAACTGAGTTAGATTTTGATTGCGTTATTTGTTCAGATGAATTACAAAACGGTATTTATCTCGCAAGTTCTATTGCCCGTCCCCAAAAGGGAAAAATACCGATAAAAATTTTGAATACTACTAATAAAGAAGTTACTTTGTCAAATATTAGTCCTTTAATTCATAAATTTAGCGATTATAGTATTTGTTCCTTCGACAAAATTGACAACAACTCAGATAGAGTAAAGAAATTATTTTCTTCATTAAAATTAGACGATTTAAATCAGGAAGAGTCATGCAGTATCAAAAATATTTGTGCTAAGTACGCAAATATTTTTTACTTGCCAGGGGATAAGTTGAGTGTCACAGATATATACAGTCATAATATTTCGTTGAAACCAAATACTAGCCCAGTGTTTTCGAAACCTTATAGATTACCAAAATTCAAAAACAGGAAGTCGAACGCCAAATTAGTGATAAGCTAAAAGAAGGGATTATTGAGCCTAGTAGAAGCGACTGGTCAAGCCCTGTTCTACTAGTACCCAAAAAATTAGATTCTTCTGGTCAGAAAAAATGGCGGTTAGTCATATAGTAAAATAAAGACAGACCATAAACCCTTAATTTACCTTTTTGGAATGAAAGACCCGTCAAGCAGGCTCATGAAATTTCGATTAGTATTGGAAGAGTATAATTTTGATGTTGAATATGTCAAAGGTTCAGATAACGCAGCTGCAGATGCTTTATCTAGAATCTGTTTGTCAATCAAAGACTTACAAGACATGAATAATCAAATCAATGTGATGACACGAGCACAGGCTCGAAAAATTAAAAATCTAGATTCTTCTGCGTTGGACATAGTCCATACTGACTCAAGGTCTGATCAACCGAAAGTCGTAAGCACTCATGTCAAACCAGTAGAATCAGTAGAGCTATGTATGATTAATGCAAATGATTTAAATAAGTTGAGAAAGTTAGGAAAAATTAATAAGGAAAATAAGACGTTTTGTTATGATGCAAGTAAAAATATAATCTATATTAAATATCTAAGCTCTGACTCACGAATGACGCGACGCGAATTTGTGAGGGAATTAGATAGATTTTGTGAAAATAATAATATACAAGAAGTTTGCATAATAAAGAAAGATGATAAAAAAGAATTTATTAGGAAATTAGTTGATGAAATAAAGTCTATTAATAATAGGAAGGGACCACGTGTTTGCATAATTAATAACGTGAAAACGGTATATGATAAAGATGACAGAAAGGTGATTCTAAATGACTTCCATCTCCTACCTAGCAGTGGCCATGCAGGTATGAGAAGGATGGTCAACAATATCAAGAGATATTATTATTGGCCGGGGATATATAATGATGTAAAAGCTTTCGTAAAACGTTGTGATAAATGTCAACGCCAGAAGCATTCGTTGCCAGTTAGAGAGCCCATGGAAATAACAACAACTGCCAATACTGCATTCGAAAAGGTGTATCTAGATTTAGTAGGTCCGTTAGAAACTGATAATAATAATTATTCATATATTTTGACACTTCAATGTGAGCTGACAAAATACGTTGAAGCGTACCCCTTAATTTCTAAAACAGCGGAAGAGGTAGCAAAAAGTTTTGTTAGTAATTTTATCTTTAGATATGGTGTACCAAAGGAAATAACAACGAAAGAGAAAAGAAATTATTTTCTTCATTAAAATTAGACGATTTAAATCAGGAAGAGTCATGCAGTATCAAAAATATTTGTGCTAAGTACGCAAATATTTTTTACTTGCCAGGGGATAAGTTGAGTGTCACAGATATATACAGTCATAATATTTCGTTGAAACCAAATACTAGCCCAGTGTTTTCGAAACCTTATAGATTACCAAAAATTCAAAAACAGGAAGTCGAACGCCAAATTAGTGATAAGCTAAAAGAAGGGATTATTGAGCCTAGTAGAAGCGACTGGTCAAGCCCTGTTCTACTAGTACCCAAAAAATTAGATTCTTCTGGTCAGAAAAAATGGCGGTTAGTCATTGACTACCGAAAACTAAATAATTGTATTGAAGACGATAAATACCCCATCCCAGACATAACAGAGATCTTAGAATCTTTGTCTGGAAGTGTCTATTTCTCTCATTTAGATATGTATCAAGGTTATTACAATGAAAATTTAAATAAAAATAGTCGAAAATTTACAGCTTTCTATTCGGGTCGTTATCAAATGACAAGGCTACCTATGGGCTTGAAAACAAGTCCTAGTTCATTTTCAAGGATGATGAACGTGGCAATGTCAGGTTTAAATAACTTGCAATGTTTAGTATATCTTGATGATTTAATTGTATTTGGCCGAAATTTAGAATTTCATAATAAAAATTTACAGGATGTTTTCCAAAGATTACAGAAAGTTAATTTAAAATTAAATCCTGCCAAATGCACATTTTTAAAAAAGGAAATACTATACTTAGGACATTTAATATCAAATAAAGGCATATTACCTGATCCAGAAAAAATTAATACTGTTAAAAATTACCCTTGCCCTCAAAATGCTGACGAGGTAAAGAGGTTTGTTGCGTTTACGAACTATTATAGAAAATTCATCCCTAAATTTGCTGAAATTGCACAACCTTTAAATCATCTTTGTAGGAAAAATGTTAATTTTATTTGGGATCATAGGTGTCAAGAAGCTTTCGAAACCCTTAAAGACCGCATCATTTCACCTCCTATTTTAGATTATCCGGACTTTTCAGACGAAAATCATTTTATAGTACAAACTGACGCATCTAATAAGGCAATTGGTGCTATTTTGTCAAACAAGAATGGGCGACCCGTAGCTTTTACTAGTAGAACTTTAAATAAAGCTGAATCAAACTATCCCATTATAGAAAAAGAATTATTGGCGATAGTTTGGGCAGTCAAACATTTTCGCCCTTATTTATATGGTCAGTATTTCAAAATAAAGACAGACCATAAACCCTTAATTTACCTTTTTGGAATGAAAGACCCGTCAAGCAGGCTCATGAAATTTCGATTAGTATTGGAAGAGTATAATTTTGATGTTGAATATGTCAAAGGTTCAGATAACGCAGCTGCAGATGCTTTATCTAGAATCTGTTTGTCAATCAAAGACTTACAAGACATGAATAATCAAATCAATGTGATGACACGAGCACAGGCTCGAAAAATTAAAAATCTAGATTCTTCTGCGTTGGACATAGTACATACTGACTCAAGGTCTGATCAACCGAAAGTCGTAAGCACTCATGTCAAACCAGTAGAATCAGTAGAGCTATGTATGATTAATGCAAATGATTTAAATAAGTTGAGAAAGTTAGGAAAAATTAATAAGGAAAATAAGACGTTTTGTTATGATGCAAGTAAAAATATAATCTATATTAAATATCTAAGCTCTGACTCACGAATGACGCGACGCGAATTTGTGAGGGAATTAGATAGATTTTGTGAAAATAATAATATACAAGAAGTTTGCATAATAAAGAAAGATGATAAAAAAGAATTTATTAGGAAATTAGTTGATGAAATAAAGTCTATTAATAATAGGAAGGGACCACGTGTTTGCATAATTAATAACGTGAAAACGGTATATGATAAAGATGACAGAAAGGTGATTCTAAATGACTTCCATCTCCTACCTAGCAGTGGCCATGCAGGTATGAGAAGGATGGTCAACAATATCAAGAGATATTATTATTGGCCGGGGATATATAATGATGTAAAAGCTTTCGTAAAACGTTGTGATAAATGTCAACGCCAGAAGCATTCGTTGCCAGTTAGAGAGCCCATGGAAATAACAACAACTGCCAATACTGCATTCGAAAAGGTGTATCTAGATTTAGTAGGTCCGTTAGAAACTGATAATAATAATTATTCATATATTTTGACACTTCAATGTGAGCTGACAAAATACGTTGAAGCGTACCCCTTAATTTCTAAAACAGCGGAAGAGGTAGCAAAAAGTTTTGTTAGTAATTTTATCCTCAGATATGGTGTACCAAAGGAAATAACAACAGACAGAGGGAAAGAGTTCATCGCAACAACTTTTAAACAGGTATGTAACCTTTTACAAATTAAACAATTAAACTCCACAGCCTATCATCACCAATCATTAGGCGCGCTAGAAGTGTCACATAAAAATTTAAATTCATTTCTTAGAATCCAAACCGATAATAGCCCTGAAACGTGGAGCAGTTGGCTTCCGTTCTGGTCGTTTGCTTTCAACACAACAGTTCACACAGAAACTATGTTTACACCGTATGAACTAGTCTTTGGTAAAAAATGTACTCTTCCTAGCAATTTAACTACAGATCTAGATCCACTTTACAATTATGATGATTATCCATGTGAATTAAAATATCGTCTACAAATGACGCAGAGACAAGCTAGAAATAATTTACTTAAATCAAAAGATAACAGAAAAATTACTTACGATAAGTACACTAATCCTATAATATATAATGTAAATGATTTAGTCTTAGTTAAAAATGAAACAGGTAATAAGTTAAGTCCACTGTTTTCAGGTCCATATAAAGTAATTAGTGATAAGCCACCAAATGTCGAAATATTAAAAAATGATAAAGTTGAATTGGTGCATAAAAATCGCACAAAATTGTATTTTCAATAAAATATTTTTGTGTAAAAGATAATGTACAGTCGGCATCAGGTCAAGTTACCCCTTGCAATGCAAAAATAGCACTTATGTGTTCAACATAAGGGCGATCCAAAGTTCAACAAGGGTAGCTCGATGTGACGCCGTGTGTACTTATGTGTTATATACTTTCTTTTACTTTTACTTGTTGTAATACAATAATATTTTTGTTGATATTGGTAGATACGTACTAGCATATGTATAACAAAAAATAATGTATCTAATCTAAATAACATAAAACATTAAGTTTGTATACTTATATTAAAAAAAAAAAAATGATTTGTTTATATGTAATCATTTTATTTTTTTCTTTTGGATGGGTGATGTGGTAGTAACTATGTCATTGACATACTGTGACTCTATTCTATGTACTATATAATCAATTACATTATTATAATAAATCCAGTATTTACTCAGCATTCGGTTGTTTAACTTGACTCCTCATCGCTCTCCCCTACAACACAGCCACTGAACAAACACAAGTGTTCATCGCACGAATGTTTGTCCAGGGTGGGGATCAAACCCACGACCTTTGGCGTAAGAGGCAAGTCACTACCAATTGCACCATCCGGTCAGTCAATGATAATTACAATGAAGTGACTGCTGTCTGAACTTCGCAGATCTTAAAACAGAAATTATAACAATATCTTATTTGCTTATTTTAGTCTAGATAACCTAACAAAACAAGAAAGAAAATGAATTTCCTCCTTCCTACAATATGGATTCCTTCAAACGAATCGTGAAGAAGGGTCGGTATGGCAGTCCCAACGGAGGTGACGCCTTGACATCGCTTCCGTTGTAATTGCAACTTGGGCTCTTCTCTTGCTCACCATCGGGCTGAGGAGAGCCAATATAATAAGCCTCTATAAATAAAATAACCTAAAAGCAAAGTCTTCATTCTTTACGAGACCGCGTACCAAACGATAAAATTCGAAAGAGAACCAGGGTAGTAGACTTTGGCACGCGAGTGTGTGAGCTAAAGTGGAGATGGGCAGGACACCTGGCAAGGCGTAAAGATGATAAGTGGACTATAAAGCTTACCGAATAGCCGTCAAGAGTGGGACGGCGTCCTGTGGGTAGACCGCCTGCGCGATGGCCTGACGATATTGTGATGGCAGTGGAGAAACAATGGATAAGGCTGGCAAGGGACCGAAGGGAATGGCGGGATAAAGAAGAGGCCTATACTCAGCAGTGGGTGGATGTGGGCTGATATGAAAGAATGAATGAAAAGCAAAGTAGTCTAAAAATCAAACCCTGTGAAAGCTAATAAAAGCTTGTTCTTCTCACATCATGCTCTTACTGAGAAAGTAACTACGATTGACGGGTTACTACAAAGAGGTACTAAACTACCCCATTCTGTTATCTCGAAATCAATATTAAAATCTAGGTTGCATGTAAGCGTGGGCGTCCTATCGAGGCAGCCCGGCCGTTGCCATGGTAACCGCATGCACCAAACCGGTCTAGGGCTTTGGGACTGTTTGTTAAATTAAAAATAAAGTAAACAGAGTGAGACGCATTGCATTGGCTGGCCATCTCGTTATGGGTTTCTCTTGTACAGTCAGCAACATATTAGGTTGCCATAATCGGTCAAACTTTCTTAATTAATAAGGAACCAAACGTGCCTGAAATTAAGGTGAGAGTTGATTGAAAAAAATGACAGTTTTTTTTACTTTGATGTACCGTCTATACATCGCGCTTTTCACCCGACTACGGTGAAGCAAAAAGGAGGGTAACGATTTTGACCTGTATGTATTTATGTATATGTGTATGTATGGTTGTTCATCTGTTTCCTCATAACTTGTAAACTAGTTACCTACCGTATTTGAACAAATGATATGTCGTTAGAAGCGTCTTGATTGTCTTCTGGTTATAGGCGCCACGTTAAATTGACTACAACGCCCTCTAGGAGACTTAGAGTAAGTAACAAAAAAAATTCTTGATGGTACCGTGTGGAGTATCAAATGAACGAGATTTTTTAGCCCATTTCAAATATGTTATTTTATTTACATAAATAAAAATAAAGTTTAGAAATGCTAACCCGACTACCAAACAAACACGCTCTATTTTTTTTTTTTTTTTATGGTGTTATCCCGCGCACGGTTACGGCCGCGCGTGTGACTCCGCCAATGTCAAGTGTATAAACACGCTCTAAAAAGTACGAAACAAAAAAAAATTCCCTGCTGAAGTAATTATGCCGTATCGCCGTGGTCAGGCGCAGTACTAAAGCGCTTAACATGCTTTCCGACACCTCGAACTTCAAGAATCCGGGCTGACACTGAGAATTTCTAAATCGAAAAACTCAGGTAAGTACAAACTTTCTGCGGCTGCGCTTGGGCTTTCGAGTTCGGGTTCGTAGTCGGGAGCCCAAATTTGGCTGCGGCTATGAAGTGGACGATGAAAGGTGCGATGCAAACGGCCACATAGTCACAAATCTGACCTAGGTTCCAAGTAAGTGTAGGCACCCTACGCGAGCTGGCTGCGTCCCGGCGGTTTCCATGGCGACCGTTTGCACCAGCGAGAGGCTGTTATTATTGCTTAGTGTTGAGCAGTTGATCACTTTGAATGTAAAGACGTCACGATAGTCATGTTACGGAATTGCTACATTACATGGTAGCAATTCCACCGGCTTTGTCCAAGTAAATACCGAATACATCATTGTGCTTATTATCTGAGCATCGTGATCGTGACGTAATATAGTTTTAAACTTTCTTGGTCACTAACATTTGAATAGTTGTTTACGAGACCGATGTTACATCAAATGATTTAAGCTATAACTTCCATAGTCACTTCGTCACTTTCCATCAGGTGAGATTGTGGCTAAGCGTTGGCCTATGAAAATGAAAATGAAAAATGGTTTATTTCATATTTTTTTACTGTACTAACTATAATCCGAGGCCGGGATCTACCTGGTAAGTATTTTAAAATACTTGTGGCAGGAGGTCCCGCTCTTCCATAACAGTAGCATACTTAACATTAATAATCAACATAATCATAAATCAGGTAGCGACAGTTTGATTAAGGTTAAAATGAGTGGTTTGTATGTGTGTGTGTGCGTGCGTGCGGGCGTGCGTGCGTGCGTGCGTGCTTGCGTGCGTGCGTGCGTGCGTACGTGCGTGCGTGCGTGCGTGCTTGCGGGCGTGCGTGCATTCGTGTATGTGTGCATCTTTTTATATAATAAATAAATATTTTACAACATCACATACATTGATCTGACTCCGAGATAGGTAGCTCAAGCACCTGTGTTACGGACATCAGAACCAACTGCGGAATTACAAATATATACATATAATACTTTTCTTTTGTAAATACATACGTATAATACATAGAAACACCCAGACCAATACAAACAGACATGTTAATGCACACAAATGTTTGTACTGTGCGGGGATCGAACCCGCAACCCTTGGGCCAAAGGCAGCGTTCACTACCACTGTTCCACACGGGTCGTCAATATAGTTATTTATTCTGCCGGGGACCACACGGCAGAGTAGAATACCCTCACTCTTACCGAAGTGTCGTAAAAGGCGACTGAGGTAAAGCTGCTGGCATGATCATAAGCACCCAGGAAGGAAAACTCTGCATTTATATCTAAACCCTCGCCAACCCGTCTGCCAAGCGTGGTGAGTATGGCAATTACCCCTCATGTGATTGAGGGAGGCCCGTGCCCCAGCTGTGGGGACTTAAATGGGCTGACGATGATGACGATGAGTTATTTACTTCAATAATCTACGTTAAATTAAATTTACTAGTATTGCAGCCTACAAGGTTGGTTTAAGTAAGTTCTCTGTCTAATTGTATCCCAAGGAGACCAGTTCTTTTATCAAAGTTTCTTTACATTTGTGATATTGAAGAATGAGAATGTTAAGCCTCTTGTGCAATCCATTGTACAGGTAAGCAGATAGTGAGCAAAATTGACGTTTAGCAAGTGAAGTTTTTAGTTCATAAAAAAATATATAACTTGATAAAAAGTTGCTCTTTCGCCTCTGGAACTCCTTACCCCTTCCAATCAGGAAAATAACAATCCCTTCCTATATTCAAGTCCCGTGTCAAAACTCACTTCCTATCTCTATAAATAGGTACACTGTTTTTTCCTTGTCTCTTCTTCCCTTTTTTATGTGGTCTGCTCTCTGGTCATTTATACCTATCTATAAAAAAATTTTTATTGAATTTTTGTTATAAATTATCTATGTATATATTATTGGGTATGTATGTATTGTTTATTATTATTTATGTAATGTAATAATATTAATATATAAAATAATGTATATTTCTGCCACTCTCAATTTCATTTGTTAAATTACTTTGCACTGCCTTCCCTTATTACGAATACGATATTTCTTTCCTCTACCCAAAGGTTGTCTGGAAGAAATCGCTACAAGCGATAAGACCGTCTTATTGTATTGTCTGTTGCTGTTGTATCATGCTTGTATTTTATTTTTGTGCAATAAAGAATATCTATCTATCTATCTCTTTGAAATCAAAATCAATATTGAAATCTAGGTCGCGGTAATGCAGACGGACGGGCCCTAGGTGGGCGCATCCCGGCGTTGCCATGCCGCCCGCCTGCACCCAGGCACGAATCCTGGTACTAAGTGATACCAGGGTACACGTCCAAATCTTCACTACATAGTATAAAACAAAGTCGCTTTCGCTGCCTGTCCCTATGCGTCTATCCTTATCCTTACTAATATTATAAAGGCGAAAGTTTGTTTGGATGGATGTATGGATGGATGTTTGTTCCTCTTTCACGCAAAAACTACTAAACGGATTTTAATGAAACTTTACAGTGATGTAGCTTATAGATCAGAATAACACATAGGCTATAATTTATAAAGATATCTATAAGACCTTGCTTTTATTCGAATTACACGCAGACGAAGTCGCGGGCAAAAGCTAGTGGTTAATAATCACGGGATTAAACGCAGCGTATTATTTGCATGACGTTCTTTTTTTTTTATGCTACAGGCGGACAATTATTTCGGCTGCGTTACAGCAACCGTGGTCACAAGTGGACTTATGGTACACGGCGAGGGCGATGTGTGTATGTATCTTCCCTATGTATGTATCTTGTGAACTACGCAACAGATTTTAATGCGCTTTTAATGGATAGATTAATTAAAATCATAGGCATAGACATAATATTCCACCCGTGCGAAGCTGGGGCAGCTCGCTAATGTCCACTAAAAGTCTTGATCGTCGGAGAGCTACGCTTTGGCATAAATGGGCCGGCTCGACCGGAGTGATACCACGGCCTCACAGAAAACCGGTGTGAAGTCGCACTTCGCTGTTTCGTGCGTGAGTGAGGGTAACAGAGGCCCAATCCGGGGGAAAGAGGGGTTTAAAGTTTGGCAGCGCATTTGTTACTCCACTGGTGTTGCGGGTATCCATGGGGGACAGCAATCGCTTACCATCAGGTAATCCGTCTGCTCGTCTGCCACCGAAAAAAAGAAGTTATTCCACGTCCACGCCTCACCGAATACCCTAACCCCCGTCCATTACAGGACGGGTTAGGGTATTCGGTGAGGCGTGGATCACTCCGGTCGAGCTGGTCAATGCCAAAGCGCGGTTCTCCCACAGTTGAGCAAGGCCCAATTCAACCAATTATCATTCGTGGAAACACATACATAGGCCTTTTAATCTGTGACAGAATCTGGAGCCCAATTCTTGGGCTCGTGACATTTATTTTCATACGACATATATCACTAAAACATAGTTTTTATGTATGGTTTTCAGGTGATATGGGCCATCTTTAAAAATGTCACGAGCCCGAGAATTGGGCTCCTGCCACGACTTTGGCCCTTGCTGGATTGTGGGAGAACCACGCTTTGGCATTAAGCAGCATCTCGCAATGTAAACTTACAGCTGCGTTTGGAACAAGTGCGACCCAAACATAATACAATATAATAGAAAATAATTTATTTCCTGACAAAAAACATAGAAATTCAATTCAATTCAAATAATTCTTTATTTGCATAGGCTTGTACACAGCACTTACAAATCGTCATACATTTGAATGACTTAAAACTATTTATAAGTACTTATGTATAATTTACATGTTAATACATATATATGTTGATACATAAAATATACTAAAGAAATAAATAAACATAATGCGATTCTACCACCGGCTCGGAAAGTTGTTTCTGGTCGAGAAGATCCGGCAAGAAACTCGCCAGTTACTCTTTTTAATCGCCAACTTTTTTACAATGGTTTATTATCCTCATACCAAGTCATACAGTCTAATGCAACACAAAATAGAATGAAGCAAATTAAAAGCTAAATATGAGGTAAACCGAAGCGGACCAGTCCCCAAAGGTGGCACCTGTTCACAAGTATGACGTATGTGTCAGCCATCATTTCACTCAACCATATTAGAGGGAATGTAATGACCCGCCACATAACGCCACCACCTCAGAGACATTTGAGTGAGCATGACTACTTAGGTTCCCCTCATAGGTCACAGAGTACTTAATCCAATACTAATAAACTGCAGGACGAGGTGTACAATAGTAGGTGGTTAGCATCTTGTCAATTGTTTGATTAATCAATACTAATCAATTTGTATACATTAATAAATGCTGCTAAGCCTAATTTATTAAAAATGATTAATTATATAATAATAATGATTCCAGTAAATATTTATAAAATTACTACATGTGTGCAGGCACGGAGGTCATCATGTCCATGAATCCTTATCATTTAAGTAATCTACAATTGTATAGTATCCTTTACTCATTAAACAGGTTTTCACGTGGGATTTAAATTTATGCGTTGGTAACTCAATAACATTTTGTGGCAACTTATTGTACATTTTAATACTTTGACCAACAAATGAACTATTAATCTTTTGGAGCTTCCGATTTGGAATCGCGAGCTTGTGTTTATTTCTAGTGTTAAAACCATGACAATCAGATTTTTTAGAAAAAATATCAATGTTCTTTCGCACGTACAAAATACAGTCCAAAATGTATTGGGAAGCTACAGTTAAAATGTCGATATTCTTAAACAGTTCTTTCAGCGAATCGCGAGGCCTAAGGTTGTATATGGAGCGGATGGCCCTCTTCTGCAATACAAAAATAGTCTGTATCTCAGCCGCCGACCCCCACAACAAAAGACCATATGACATTATACTATGAAAATAACTAAAATAAACCAGTCTCGCGGTTTCAATATCAGTCAGATGTCTGATCTTCTTAACCGCATATGCGGCGGAACTAAGTCTTCCCGCCAAGGCTGCCAAGTGTGGCTTCCATTGCAGTTTGGAATCCAGTGTAATACCTAAGAAAATTGTCGAATTAATAACTTCAATATGTTCATTATTCATAACGACGTTAGTGTTGACCTGCTTTACATTGGGCATAGTGAATTTTACACATTTGGTTTTCTTGGCATTTAAAAGCAAGTTGTTAGTTGTAAACCAATGTAGCACTTGTGAGAGGGTGTCATTTACGTCGTCAAACGTATCTTTTCGACGGTCAACGTTAAAAATCAACGAGGTATCATCAGCAAATAACACTACTTCACAAAGATCTTGTGCAAAGTAAGGGAGGTCATTTATGTATATCAGGAAGAGCAGAGGTCCCAATATTGATCCTTGGGGCACTCCCATTAATAAAGGGGCGCCTGAAGAGTCAGTTCCATTGACACTGACTTTCTGAAGTCTATCTGATAAGTAAGAATTTATCAAACTTAATGCATTATTTAGAACACCATAGTGAGCTAACTTCAACAACAATGTTTGATGCTCAACGCAATCAAACGCCTTCGAGAGGTCACAGAAAACACCAATTGCATCCTGTTTGTTTTCCCATGCATCAAAAATATACTTAATAAGTGCAACTCCTGCGTCAGTGGTTGACTTACCCTTGGTAAACCCAAATTGTTTATTATGAAGTAAATCGTTAACTTTAAAATGAGACAGCAACTGAACGAATATGACTCTTTCAAAAATTTTACTCAGTGCTGGTAATATAGAAATAGGCCTAAAGTTAGAAGGGTCACTTTTTTCACCTGATTTAAATAACGGTATGATTTTGCTGTACTTCATTAAGCTAGGAAACTGACCCTCATCAATACATCTGTTGAATATCGTTGCCAAATGGGGTGCAATAGCTAGTATTATATTTTTTAGAATGTCCACTGATATTCCCCAAAGATCTTCAGTTTTTTTCATATTCAGATCTTTGAAAGTTTTAACTATTATCTCGGAGGTTACATGGTAAAATTTGAAAGGCGTTTGACACTCGTCAACATTTGCTTTAAGTAACGAGATAGCAAGATACGAACTTGAATTTAATGTACTTGTTGTTGTCACTGGTATATTAGTGAAGAACGACTCAAATGCATTTGCCACTTCAGTATCAGAGTCAAGACATTTGCCATTTATTTTTAGAGAGAACTTGTGTTGTTGTGTTTTATTTTTACAAGTCTCTTTGTTGATGATGTTCCACGTGATTTTACTTTGTTAGTTGCTTTACTTATTTTGTTTTTAATGTAAGTAGATTTAGCAACTGCACATACTTTCTTAAAGCACTTAGAATAATTTCTAACATATTCAACTATCGCAGGATCACGTGAATTAGCTTTAATATCATATAATTCAAACAATTTTCTCCTGCTTATGTGAATCCCTGGAGTGGCCCAGTCACTAAATTTATTTTTAGAACTGTTTACTTTAATGGTCTTTTTTGTAAAAATATCATTAAATTCCTTTTCAACAATTTCGAAAAGGCTTTCATACAGCTGGTCGACACTATTTTTATTACCAGGCATTAAGGATACCTTATTATAAATATTATCTTTGAATTTATCTATACGTCTTTTAGTAATAGGCCTACATGTAAAACTTGTAGACGGATCATTTCGATGACAGTCGATAACAGCCAGCTGACCACTGTGATCAGAGTTTATGAAATTTATTATAGATTTCTCCCCTACAATACAATCACAGAATATGTTGTCCAAGCATGTAGCTGAAGTGGGGGTGATTCTGGTAGGTTCGTTGAAGAGGTGCACCAGATTGAAACACTTAAAAAGATTCAGAAACCTAACTGAGTTCTGCGAATTCTCCAGGATGTTAATATTAAAGTCACCGCACACGATAACTTGTTTACTAGTTGCACATACTTTTCTCAGGACTTCTTCCATGCTAGTCTCAAATGAGTCGTAATTTGCAGAAGGGGGTCTATAAACGCAGACAATGATATGCTGCTCCAGCTCTGCACACGAAATTTCAATAGTTCGTTCTATAGATAGTGACTCAATATCTTTACGTTGTTTACATTTAAGAGTACTTTTTAACAAAATGAGTGACCCTCCTCTTATTGCAGAGTCTCTCGTGAACGAACTGATAATTTTGTAATTATTAATAGTAACAATTAATTGATGTTTATTTAACCAATGTTCGGTGAGACATAGTACATCAACATTTATTTCTTCTAAAAATAATTCTAGTTCTAGTTCTTTACCAGGAAGACCCTGTATATTTTGGTGAATAAGTTTTAAATTTTCTTCCCTGGTCAATAAATTGCTAGAGGCGTCCTCTATTGTCTTAGACTTAAATTTAAATTGTTTGGAATAATTTCCAAAGTCTGCCTATATATATTATTTATATTAAATGCTAACAAAGTAGCTAGTTCTTTTTTTACATTATAAGGCAAATAAAACTTTTTGCCAGTCACTATCAACTTATAATTAATAAATTTATTTGTGTCAAAAAACACAAAGTTGTCGCTATGACTAGTAACTAAATTATATAATGTAGTATTCAATAGGTGAATACTGTTATTTTGTTCTGATAAGTAGTGCCTAGAAAATGGGAAGGCACAAACAACTATTTTTTTTACAGCAATCCCTTTTAAACGGGAGAACCCTTTAATGATGTCCTTTTTATTTGAATTTAATCCATTCCCCAGCATTAATATAATAATTGAGTCCTTATCATAATTACAATTTACCACCCTATCTATTATTTGGGTAAGAGATGCATTTGGCATACAATAATTAATTATTTTACAATTGAGTTGCTTGTGTAAAAGGGGAGCATAGCCAACTCCAATTGAATCTGAAAATACTAGTACATTATTGTTTGTATTTATAGTACTAGTAGTAGTCATAGTACACTTCGGTACATCCCTATTGGTGTCTAAGAGGATATTTGACATATCAGGCACTTGGTACTGGGCAGCTGGGCTGCCACCCTGACTGCACTTACCTTCCTCTGTGCCGCTACTTACAGTGGGAACCTGGGGCTCGTCTGCCGCACCCAGATTGCAGCTGCACTGGGCCATGTACCTGTTTGCAGCGAGGATGTGTTCATGTATCTGTCGCTGGGCTGAGGTATAATTTCCAGTCATTACTTCTAATGACCTCTCCAGACGCTCGAGCTGAGTCTGTAGTTCTCGAACATCAGTCTCGTACCTAAGCCTACTTTCTTTTAATTTTATACTATATAATTCTAAACTATCAATTAAATCTATCCGTTCCTTTCTTAAAAGTATGTTTTGGTTAAAACATTGTTTCCTTTTAATTAATTTATTTGTTTTCGTAATGTATTTATTTATTTTAATATATTTCTTAATTTTATTTTTACTATTTAACTTAGTATGACTATTATTTAGAGTAAGACAATCAATATGAGAGATGTCCCGCCCAGTTGGTGACCCTATCAACTCCTCATAAAGGCTGTGAGTGTTTAAAACTTCTTGACATTGTTTGTCCTCTTCATACAGTCTGATGGTCCTGTTTGCGTCACAAAGCTCCACTTCGAGGTCCTGAATACGAGTTAGGGCCTGCTCGTATGTGTTCCGGCATTCATCGAAACTGCTGACTATTGTGAGAAGGTTATCACGTTGAATAGTGACATCCATAAGCTGGGTAGGAAAGGTAAGGTAAGCGCTGTTACAGTTTTGGACACGTTTATCCGTGGATAAATCTATCCGATAGGGACGACCCGTTTGGAACAGTGGTAGTGAACGCTGCCACTGGTGCAAGGGTTGGGGGTTCGATTCCCACACAGACTAACATTTGTGTGCATGACCATATCTGTTTGTATTGGTCTGGGTATTATATAATAATAATAATTCTCACAACATCTCAAACGTTGACCCGATTCCGTACTAAGTAGCTTAAGCACTATTATTATTATTATAAGTGTGTATTTACAAAAGAAAAGTATTATATGTATATATTTGTAATCCCACTGTTGGTTATAATATCCGTAATACAGGTGCTTGAGCTACCTATCTCGGTGTCAGATCAATGTATGTGATGTAGTGAAATATTTATTTATTATCTATGGTATGTGTACCTGGTAATATAACGTCAGACTTGTATAGAATGACGCTATATCATAAATATTTCATAACATCAAATACGTCGACCTGACTCCGAGATAGAGCTCAAGCACCTGTGTTACGAATATCAGACGCAACAGCGGAATTACAAATATATACATTTAATACATTCCTTTTGTAAATTTTCATTTTAGATTTAGTATTGGATTAAGATTATTCGAATCGGCTCTTAGTAGTGCTAGTACAGTTTGAATAAAATCTCCAATTAAATTTTCCTTAAAATTAGGGTATATTCCCCACAATATGCAACCCTACCGCATTATACCTCTACAAATAGAGTGCAGGTCGGACGCATGAGTTTATTAACTTTCTACCTTTGCCGTGAGCTTCCGGGACACGGGACAAAGGATGTTTTGTTTTTTGTCTTCTCACAACCTGATTTTGATTAAATTCTTTGTTGGTCATTCATACTAATAAAATAGAGGGTAACTGGGTAATATGGTATAAGTAAAATTTGTTTTTCTTTTTTTTTGCATGTCAAACAGACCGTGGGAGAGCCATGCTTCCGCATTAATGGACAGGCTCGACCGGAGTGATACCGCGGCCTCTCAGAAAATCGGCGTGAAGCAGCACTGTGATGTGTTTCGCTGCGTGAGTAAAGTACCGGAGGCCCAATCCGAGGGTAAGGTTGGCACTTGTGACTCCACTACACTCACGACACCAGTGAGTGTCTATGGGAGGCGGCAATCGCTTACCATCATGTGATCCGTCTGCTCGTCTGCTACCTTCCGCAAATAAAAACGAAACGATTTAAAGAATGTTTCAGATCCACCGATTGATTAAACGAAAATGTTTGTCCCTTAATAAATCAATACAAAAAAACCATTCGAGCGTGGTATAGCCGATCTTAAGCAAGAATGCTATGTATCGCCTGTGTGCTGAGCTGTGCTGAGCTGTGTCTCGCCGAGTGAGTCATGGTACCGGAGGCCCAATTCAGAGGGACGAGTAAAAGGTTAGCAGTGCCATTGAGACTCCACTGGTGTGGCAGATGTCCATAATCGATAGGCAGCAATCACTTACCATCCGACAATCAGTCCTGTTGGTCTAGTGGTTTAAGTATCGGGCCGTAATCTCGGGCTCCTGGATTCGATTCCCGGTTCGAGAAAAAAGTATATTTCGGACATAGCTCGGTTTGTGATCACCAATCCGCATTAGGCAAGCGTGGGGATTAAGGATTAAGCCTTAAAAACATCCTCCAACCGATTACGGCTACGGCGGCCAATATCAACGATCAGCCACGTACACAGGATATTTATAGTGCTCAAGTGTTTCCACAAACACAAGTGCACTCTTTATTCCCTTACCCTCATATTCCAATGGAACACCAGCGTTACACGACCGGAGAGGGATTTGGCGCAGGAACAACGGCTTAACATACTTTCCGAGGCACGGAGGTACAAGACCGCCAACGTCCCGACTCCGGGCTGACACTAAGAAATTCTTACGGAAAACTTAGGTACAAATTTATGACCCGACCCGGGTATCGAACTCGGGACCTCTTGCGCAGACGTCGCTTTAAAGTGCTACCCTTTCACCACTGCGCCACCGAGGCAGTCAAGTATTACGCCTTATCCCATCATAGTTGCTCAGCCGTCTTAAACAGCAAGACCTTATACATTTGCATAAGCTACGTCCATAATAAATATCATTCCTCTTACCTTCTTAATATGATTAAACTACATACTAAATATAACCCCCGTGTACATTTCAAGAATGCCGGCCGGCCTATTCGTGCCGAAGCTTGGCTCTCCGACTGTTACAAGTGGGACACTGTTACAATGCCCCTCAGTGGGACAATTAAATAGGCTGATACGGATGATCGTCTGCCACCTATTACATAAAAATGTTGCTATCTAATTATTAACCCACCCACAGACAGTACCTAGCAAGCCCCAAAAGATTGTGATTTACATGTATGAATATACTTTGTTTCAATATATTTATATTAGAATAGAATAGAATTCATTTATTTCAACCATAGGTCATATTGAGGGTACAGATAATATTAATAACAATAAACAAGATTAATTGCATTTCAGTATTACATTACACAATTGACGAAAATTAAAATACAATTAAATTAGGATGTCAAATGTTCATTAGTCAGTACATTAACCATCGACAAATGGTTGATGTACTGACAGTCAAACCTAAGCGCGAACATTTGCAGGATGATGTTGTGGCTGCCCCGGAACCTGCTCACTAAGGATGCAAATCGCTTCCGTAGTTCCGTAGTAATTGTTGTCCTGAACTCGTAGGGCACTGAACTGTTTCTGCGTATATGCCACCCATAGGCTGCAGGTGTAGAACGACGTACAAAATGCTCTAAATAAAGTTATTTTGACGCCATCCGAACAACGAGAAAACCTACGAGCTATCATATTAGCCCTCACAGACAGTGCCCTACGCTCTCTCTCAACGTCTACATCATCCCTCAGATCAGAGGTCACCTAATACCCAAGATACTTAAACTGATTAACTCTTTTAAGACCGCGCCATTCCATTATAATGCACTCAAAATAAAGTATAAAACTTAAAAACTACATCTCTGTCGCGTCTCGTTTAGTCCCATACAAACATCATACATATACATCATACAGACACGCAGACGGCGGCCGGGTCAAGGTTACCGCGGCGCCCCTCAGACGGTCACCCTTCTCACTCTAATAACCTGCTAAGTCTTCATAATAACATAACTCAATCAAGGGGAAACTGAGGTGAGGTTTTCTTGGAAAACATGATGTTATTATATTTGCTGCCTAAAACCTACCTTAGGCAGCCTGACCAGGAGCCCAATTATCATGACGTGATATTTTGTCATCATACGATATATATCGCAAAACATAATTTTATTGTATGGTTTTCATACGACATATGGAGCCCAATTCTCGTGCTCGTGATATTATTAAAACATGGCGGATATCACCTAAAAACCATACAAAAAAACTATGTTTTAGTGATATAATGTCATATGAAAATAAATGTCATGAGCCCGAGAATTGGGCTCCTGATAATTACAATCGTCGTATAGGTACGTCGTACCACTGTGGACGATTGTATTTATCAGTCATTTTAGTATATTTATGATTATTTACTGATCCCTCCGTTACTTTGTTTCCCGACTTAATTTTGGTAATAGTTCCAAGCTGTACCAACAGATAGCGCTGGTTATCGATTACGTCGCGCAATGGACAACATTTCAAAATTGCTAAGCTCTGAAACAAAAAATACCATTTCTTTATTTACTTTTCCGCTGCGCAAATATATATTTATTATTTTTTTATATTGGTTATTTACTGAGAAAAAAAAATAAAAACTAAAAAACGTAAGATGACGTCATCGGACGGCAGAATGTAAAATATTTCTTTGTTTAGCACATTATAGTTTTAAATTTACGTAATGCCAAACTCATGACATGTAACTGTCAAAAAAAAAGACAACTTGTCAACGTTGAATGTATGAATGACGTTGACAATGTTGACACTAGTATTATTTACCTTTGACAGTAGTACCTTTTTTTTATTAAAACAATGATAAGCAAAGGAATATCGCTGTATTCAGCCGTCCGATGACGTAATTTGGCGCTTACGTCTATTTAGAATGAAAAGAATTTCAATAATTATTTTATGCATGAAAATGGACAAATTTTGAAAAAAGAAAAAATATGGGTCTGTTCATTTTATGTCTACTTTCATATAAAAAAACAATATGGACATGTTAAAAATTTGAAATGTTGTCCATTGATTCGCCTGGTCGGTTTACCTATAAGCCTTGTTGTTGTCGTAATAGATTAAAATCTGAACGTGGAAGAGAAACCCGGAGCGATGGAAACTCACTGGATAAAAACGCGCCGTCCATACACTGGGGCTCGGGGCTCGAATCCAAGCTTTTTACCGTAAGCTGTTGTGAGGGAAAACAGAAAAACATCGTGAGGATACCTGCACGTTTCGGATACTTCCTGAAACGTGTAATCCATGATTCAATTGGTCTGGTTCCACTGGTGAGGGTTACGAATGTCAGACGGCAGTTTCTTAATCGCAATTATGCAATTACAAGACTCCCCAAATCTTGAGGCTTGGAGCCCAATTCTCGTGCTTGTGATATTTTGAGAACATGGCGGATATCACCCGAAATCCATACAAAAAAACTATGTTTTAGTGATATATGTCGTATGAAAATAAATGTCACGAGCCCGAGAATTGGGCTCTTGGTCTAATACAGCGTCCATAGACATTTTTTTTCTTTCTGTTTTTCTATTTGCTTGGAAGGTGACGTCTATAGACAGCTGACGGCACACGACACCGGTCATATCGCGTTCGCGCTGCACACTCGGCGCGCGGTCTGCCATTACCAGGGCTATCTATCACTGTATTATATGTGTAGAAAATTACTACTGCTTTTTTGTATCCTCGTTCTTTTTGTTATCATTGATTATTTTCCACATTCTTTGCTATCTGTCACATTCAAAATTGATTTCGCCAGTCACTCAAGGTCCAAATTGAAAACCAGCGCGGCAGCGGCTGCAAACCGCTGCAGCACATGCTGAGCTTGGACCTTGTTGACCACTTCACTTTGTTCTTTTCTTCTTCCTTGGTCATTCGTTTATATATTAACTTATTTTATTTGTTTTTGTTTTAATATTTTTTCCTATGTATTACTGTGCAACCTCCTTTTGTTTATGTTATGTGTCCTGTCTATGTAAATCTTTTATGTGGTCAACAAATGTTTACGTACTTACTAAGCGCCCAAGGTGCGCTTCGAAATACTGAGACAATGAGACATTATTATCTGGAACTCCATTTTTATCAATTTCTCTGTGATAGTCGGTTCTAAAAGTATGTTCTCTTTTTAAATGGCCTGTAGAGAGGATCTGGTCGATAATATAGTTTTCTAGCCAGTTTTATGAACAAACTGCTGAACGTACTGATTCTGGGGACGTCTCAATTCCTGGTTCGCGAAGTGTAGACTCAATCCAACCTCCAATGATGGTTCTCGTAGCAGGCTTACAGGGGCCTCTAGGTGTGATAAATGACCAAAACTTCATTATGACGATTCCGTGATACTTTTAATAATAGACGAATCTAGCATATCGCGTTTTATTTTAGTTCCGGGTGTTGTTTATTTTTCCAGCCAGATTGCCGATATGTAGCAGAGTCTGTCTTTGAACCAAAGGTTAATCCTTCCTAGTCGTCACTCCAAAGCGACATCTCTGGACGCTAAGATTAATAAATAAATATGTAACAACATCACATACACTGATCTGACTCCGAGATAGGTAGCTCGAGCACCTGTGGTACGGATTTCAGAACCAACAGCGGAATTACAAATATATACATTTAATGTTTTGTAAATACATACTTATAATACATTGAAAACACCCAGACCAATACAAAAAGACATATTCATGCACACAAATGTTTGTATTGTGCGGGGATTGAACCCGCATCCCTTGCACCAGAGGCAGCGTTCACTACCACTGATCCAAACGGGTCGTCAAAGATGATGAAAAAGATGATAATAATAATATAATATAATATAATATAATTCTCACAATATCTCATACGTTGACCTGATTCCATACTAAGTAGCTTAAGCACTTGTGTTACAGATATCAGACAACAGAGGAACACAAATATATACTTATATATTACACCCAGACACTGAACAAACACAAGTGTTCATCACACGAATGTTTGTCCAGGGTGGGGATCGAACCCACGACCTTTGGCGTAAGAGGCAGGGTCACTACCAATTGCGCCATCCGGTCAGATAAAAAGTGCTTGGGTTGTTTCAGGGAGTATGGCTGAGCTACGAGTATGTCAGATCTTGTTAGTAAAATATTATTTCCGAATTTTTGTTTACGAGTTGATACATTTTCTGGAACAAAGTTCAGCAGTATAGAATTCATATCAACTGGTGTTATGTCTGAAAGCTTTTTACCATTTTTTTTCCTCTTGCCCAGCTCCATCGATCAGCCGTCAACCACTCAACGACTATTTAGTTTTTTTGCTGCCTATCCCACGCCGATCCTGCCGCATCATTTAGCCGTCGTATAGAAGCGATTTTTAACTGAATTGCTGTTACATTTTACCCGACTACGGTGAAGCCAACAATAAGGGTTATGATTTTGTGTATGTATGGTTGTTCATCTTTTCCCTTATAACTTCTAAAATAGTTATCATATTTGAACAAATGAGGTGCTGTTAGAAGCGTCTTGATTGTCTTCTGGTTAAATTGACTACAGCGCCCTCTAGGGGACTTAGAGTAAGGATCTAAAAAATTTTTTTGCTTGACGGTACCGTGTGGGGTATCAAATGAAAGAGCTTTTTAGCACATTTCAAATATGTAATTTAATTTACACAACTAAAACTATCTTAAATAAATATAAAGTTTCAAAACTAAAACCCGCCAACAAAAAAAACACGCTCTAAAAAGTACAAAACAAGAAAATTGTCTCTGCTGAAATTATTATGCCGTATCGCCGTTTTTGGTAGTCGGGTTTTAGTTCTGAAACTTTATTTTTAAGATTTAACGCGTACTCAATATCTTATGTTTGTTTTTTTAACTATTGCACCCCTCTACTACTCTATCGATAAGACCATCGAAAATGTACAGTCAAAGAACAAAAAGGTTCGTCAGTTTACAAATTGATTCGTTTGATATGAGCACTTATTATCTTTCGTAAATTTGTCAGAGTATTACCTGTTGCACAGAAAATTATGCTTGATTGAACTAGATCAGAAAGTTCAGATTTGCTTGTAGTAACATTGATTCTTTTTGATTTAAAGAAAATTTAAAGAAGGGTGGCAGATCTTTTTAAAACGGTATGCTGGTGTTACTGTGTCTTGCCGTGCAAGCGAAACTTTACCTTAAGGTGACGAACCTTTTTATTATCTGTACCATACATTATAATAATATGTCGGTAATGCCTAGTTCTTAAGTCCTGCTTTTGTGCTATAAAGTATTTATATTTATTTATCTACCTGTGAAATGAATAACATCGTGCTTGTTTAACAGATTGTGGGGAAAATCCATTCGATCGGATATCGAAGCGTCAGCGCCCAGGGCGGGCGGAAAACTGGGGCACGGCAGTGCCCCCGCCAAGTCGAGCGCGAAGCAAACACTGCCGTACCATCCTTTACTAGAACCATTTCGCCGCATTTTTAGGTTCTTATTAGAGAACCTTCGGATAAAACCAGAACGCAGATTTTTTTCATTCGTTAAGCTATAATGACCTACTTTTAATCTTAAATTTCAAGTCTGTACGTAATTTAGTTGCAAAGTTAGGCGAAGTTTCGCATTTTGACAGACACTCATGATCATCAAAATAGAACTAGTACTCCCCATAATCTGAGAGAGCTGAAATTTGGCACAGAGTTAGGGTTTAATGGCCACAGAGAAGGAAAACTATAAAAACTAGGATAATCCTAGAGTACCTTTTTATATGAGAGGTGGCAGACGAGCAGACGGATCACCTGATGGTAAGCAATTCCGCCGCCCATGGACACCCGTAACACCAGTGGAGTCACAAGTGCGCTGCCAACCTTTTCCCCTTCCCCCCCATTGGGCCTCCGGTAACCTCACTCACACGGCGAAACACAGCGCAGGCGTTGCTTCACGCCGGTCTTCTGTGAGGCAGTGGTATCACTCCGGTCGAGCCGGCCCATTCATGCCTAAGCGTGGCTCTCCCACATTTAAACCTAGTAGTACCTAGTTTAAACCAACTGCATAAATGACTTGGTAATCCTATAGAAATATGTGAGATTACCAAGTTATATTTGCTGTTCTCCTTACTTTTATTTAATAAGATTTTCTATAGTTTCTACAAAAAGAAGTGAAATCCCACCAAAAACATTTTGTAAAAAACTAGCCAAGTCTCGATGGAGCTGATTGTTTACCATTAAAAAGTAATGAAATCTAGACAAAGTCGTGCCAAGTCTAAGGTTTCTTACTGCGATTTCTTTATTGTTTATTTATATAATGTTGTGTGACTTAGACGTCGAAGGGTACACACGGGTACAAAACGAGGTGCGCCATGACACCAATGCAAAAAACTCGACCACTAACCAGTGATCAAACACAACAAAAATAGATGTACAGACAGACTTCTATCAATCAATGATTCGAAGTCCGTCTCTATTGCCAAAATTTTGTATTCTGTTTGTTTCAGGCTCGCATATCCATGAGAATTATTGAAATACGCTCTTCTGGAGATAGATTGATGCAGTGATGTCGTGGAGCACCTGGTCTTCTACCCTTCAATGGCCAAGTCACACGACATTAACTATAAACAATAAAGAAATTGCAGTAAGAAACCTTAGACTTGGCACGACTTTATCTAGATTTCATTACTTTTTAGAGATAGACAATCAGCTCCATCGAGACTTGGCTAGTTTTTTACAGAATGTTTTTGGTGGGATTGCTGTTTACAGGCTACTGAAGCGGTCGGTTTGTTGACAACGCTCGTGTTTGCTCGCGCGCATCTCACATAAAGTACTTTGTGCGTTTGTATAAACTAGCTCGGTAAAAGGCTGGAGTGTAAACTTTAGAAGCGGGTTTCATTTGCGTATACATATTATACTTAATAATAATAATAACTTCTCACAACATCTCGTACGTTGACCTGATTCCGTACTAAGTAGCTTAAGCACTTGTGTTACAAATATCAGACAACAGAGGAATACAAATATATACTTAAATACATATATTACACCCAGACACTGAACAAACAGAAGTGTTCATCGCACGAATGTTTGTCCAGGGTGGGGATCGAACCCACGACCTTTGGCGTAAGAAGCAGGGTCACTACCAATTGCGCCATCCGGTCAGTCACTAGTTACTACTACTAGTTATACTAGTTTATAAAAGTAGAACTAGATTATTTGAATTATACTCCATTAAAGCAACTTCTAGTAACACTAGAATCCTTGAATATGTAAAATAATACTCTAAAATATCTAAGAAAGTTTGTGCAATTGCTAAAGCAAATTAAAAAAAAAAAGGAAATCTGGCAATAAAATTAAAGCTACTTGGGGTATAATTAATAAAGAGACTTGCAAAACAAAATCATATGATACCAAGATCTCTCTTAAACTAAATAATTAAAATCTTTACGCTGATGCTGAAATAGCGGACGCATTTGAATCCTTTTTCTCCAATATAGCAGTCACTACTACTCAGTCATTAAATTCTTGTCCACATCTTGTTGAAAGAATCTGTGGAGAAGTGTCAAGCTACTTTTTGCTATAGTCATGTTACTGACCATATAATTATAAAAACATTTTCATCATCAGGACCTTAAGTTAAAAAAAATACTGAGGACCTATGGTGTATTTAAACAGAAATCTTAAAATCTATTACATCTACTATTGTCCCACATACGGGTCACTTTCCAAATTTAATGAAATTTAGTAAAATTGTATCAATGCATGAGTCAGGGGATAAAAATCACCCATCAAATTTTAGACGAATATCTATATTACCAGCAGTGAGTTAGATAGTTTTTTAGATTTTCGCGTTGCATTATAACTATAATGTATCAATACGGGGACGAGCGGGCTGCTCGTGACCACGGCTGCTGTAACGTAGCCGAAACGTCGAGCCAAATATGTGAGTACACAATGTTGTTTCACATAATAAAGATCGTGTTAATCCCCGTATTGATACATTATAGTGAGTTAGATCTTTAAAAAAAAGAATATTCACACAATTAGCAGCTTACTTCAAAATAAATTACTTATTTCATATTAACCAGTGCAGATTCACTAAAGGGAAACCCACTACTGGTGCAGGAGTGGCACTTATGAAACATGTCTTCAGTGCGTGGGAAAATAAGCAAGATGCTGTTGGTGTATAATATTTATGTAATACATTGTATTGTATGGTTGGTAAAATGTGAACGAAAAAAAAAATGTATACCTTACCTAGTCAGAGGCGACTCTTACCTTGGTAACCCCCAGGTGCAATCAACATTTGACATCCTCTTGTATCAAAATGGGCGTACAAAATGAAATAGTTTGCGGTGCTTAAATACGCAGTAAGCTGCGCAATACGCACCCACCACGTTTATACAGGATGATTCATTTAGGAGGTCAAGCAGAGAAGGCCATGGATAAATTTCATAACTTGAAAACTACATTAAATCGTAGGACTTACATGGAGGTGTTTAGGGTACCACAAAGGATGCTCTATTAAAGGCCTTGGGCTTGACATCTTAAATGAAAAATCCTGTATAAATGGTTGGACGCTCGCTCCTTGCTAAGCGGCTGAGCGGCTCTCAGCGCCCCCTAACAGCCGGCACACGGATGCACCGCACCCCCTGCACTAAGGGTAAAGACGCCCCTGACCTTAGAGAGCGATGGTATTTTAGTAGTTTATGGAAAAGTAGATGCTCAAGATCTGAGTGATGCGCTGTGTCGTCTGTATGTCCTTAACAACTATTTACGTCTTCGGAAGCACAAGCTACTTGCAGCGCCGAGGTTTCGCACAGTAGCGAGCACGCTCGCCTGTCACGCGTGTTCTCACCGCACTCAACGCACTCCTAGTAGCCAATCCAGGATTTGATTTGTGTTCGGATGCTTGGAGAACTAATATTAGTGGAATGCCTGAGGTTTTATGAACTAAATGTATGATTAATATTTTATACTTTGGTTTTGTTCTGTTTTTTTTTTTTTTGTATTTTATATTGTCTAATTCGTGTAATTGGTAAGCAAACTACACTGAGACAAAGACAAACAAAGAAAGTGCGCCTTCCGAATGGAAGTTACGTAGATTCGAATCCACGTATGACCTGGTTTTTTCTAACCTAAGTATGTGTGTGGGAAAACCTATACATTTCAGCCAGTTTTCGAAACAAATCTCCACTCCCTCTGGTGTGGCTGTTGTCCATGGGCCGCGGTGATTCCTTACGATCAAGTCACTTGCTTGCACGTTTGCCTCCCTTTCTCATAAAAAAAAGGATAATACCTAACTGTGATTCAGTTGGTGTAGCCATGGACTAACTCTAAGTATGGCTGTCTAAGATTTGCGAGAGTCAGGCGACACTCGCTTCATTCTAATTATCAGACTCCCCAAAATAAAAATAAATAAAATGAAAATTGGTTTATTGCTCTAAAACATACATTTTAGCAAATTGTAGCTACATTTTTGTGTTAGCAATTGGTAAGTGTCTCAGCATGTGCTGCACTAGGTGGTTTTCCAGACAGCGCTGTTTTTCAGACACTTCCCCTTCTCTGGGATGTTATGCGAGAAGTTCGGTCATGAGGGCTATTGTTTGTGTGTTTGTGTGTGTGTGTGTGTGTGTGTGTGTGTGTGTATGTGTGTGTGTGTGAGAGAAATTACTGATTACTTGATATCACCAATACTGGATAATGGTCTAAGCGTACCCGAGCTTCATGGAGGTAACTGGGCAATGCCACGCTAAGATTAGATGAGACATTTGTCTTATCTTCGGACTGTTCTTACTTAAATAAATACAAAAAAATACGTTTATTTCTTTACAAAAACAGGTAGGTAGGTACATAGGTATTTCCGTAACAATCATATTTATTAAGTAAAATAAAACTTATCTACCTTACATACTGTAAATTCATGTATATATGTAAACTTGTGGCTTGCCCTAACTTCGATTCGGGTCATTAGTTCAACTTTATACCAATAGTTGGCGCTAGGTGTCAGATGCATCACGTAAGCGTTTCGTGTTTTCGGATTACTTACCTATAAGCATTGCCGCTGTCTGTACGATTTAGTTCTATATAAATAGTAGATATAGATAAGAACCGTCCTTCTTCGTAATTTACAAGAACTAGATGCTTAGTACCGTAGATTTATTACAATAATATCCTCCAACCGATTACGGTTACGTCGGCCAATCTCAACTATCAGCCACGTACGCAGGATATATTATAGTGCTCAATTGTGTGTGCAAACACAAGTGCACTCTCTATTCCCTTATCCTCATATTCCGATGGGACACTACTGTTACACGACCGGAGAGGTTTCGGGCGCAGGATCAACAGCTTGACGTGCTTTCTGAAGCACGGGGGTACAAGACCGCCAACTTCCAGACTCCGGGCTGTCACTAAGAATTCTTCCCGAAATCTTAGGTTGAATTTTTTGGCCCGACCCAGGGATCGAACCCGGGACCTCTTGCGCAGCCGTCGCTTTAAAGTGCGACCCACTAACCACTGCGCCACCGAGGCACTCGGTGGTGGTCGAATTATAATAGGTAGTTAATTGATTACGCAGATTGGAGCCTTTTTTCTATAGTGCTGACAGGTAATATTCACAAGTAAGTATATTATGAGTATATCAGCGGGTTTTAAAGGTATTTGTTACTCGTGATTCTGTGAATATTTATAAAAATCTACCCAAACCAACTAAAAAGTTTGAAAAATACCTAAAAAAGTTTTACGGGTGAGTTTTTTTTTATTGCGAATAATAGGCAAACGAGCATGCGGCCCATCTGATGGTAAATGGTAACCGCCGCTCATAGACACCAACAATGCCGGAGCACAGTCATGCCGCTGCCTACCGTGAGAGAAGAACTCTTTTCAAACCTCGTTTAAAAAAGGACATGTCGTAGCGAACAGGGAACACCGCGGCTGGAAGCTTATTCCAGAGTTTGCACGAGCGTGGGAAATGGAGCGTTCTAGAAGGGGTTGGTTCCAGATAGTATGGGTAGAGTGGAGCCGGATTTCGCCCTCGGCTGACATAGACGAGCACCTACTAACACTAAAGGGGAACTTCGAACCACTGGGGCGTGAGTAGATTCCGTTCGGAAACTTCGGCAAGATCTTGATGTTTCGACGTATTTGCCTGTCGACTTACGCAACAGACAAGTGTATAATGAGTACAGTACTTATTACCTACATAACGGCGATGGACTGATATTCTCTAAATCTTTTACTTTTTAGTTTTAAAGCAATTGTTTCACCAAAAACCAGCGCCGCAGCGGCTGCTCAGCGGTTGTTGTAGCACATGCTGAGACTGCTAAGTTTTAGGGCTTTATTCGTTTACTAAACCTTTGTTAGCTAAAATGGTGTTATATAGCAGTTTTGACGATTGAAACAAAAAAAAAATCAAAGATTGAATGCTGCTCTATAATCACATTTTAACAAACATTAATTAATAAGGCCGTTATTCTTTATGTCTCCGTTTTTATTTATTGATTTTTATGGTTAATGTTGTAATTAGTCAACAGACAATAATAATAATAATTCTCACAACATCTCATACGTTGACCTGATTCCGTACTAAGTAGCTTAAGCACTTGTGTTACAGATATCAGACAACAGAGGAAATCAAATATATACTTAAATACATATATTACACCCAAACACTGAACAAACAAGTGTTCATCGCACGAATGTTTGTCCAGGGTGGGGATCGAACCCATGACCTTTGGCGTAAGAGGCAGGGTCACTACTAATTGCGCCATCCGGTCAGTCGCGTAAGAGGCAGGGTCACTACCAATTGCGCCATCCGGTCAGTCGGATCTCTGCTTCTTTTTTTTTATGAGAAAGGGAGGCAAATAAGCAAGCGAGTCGACTGATGGTAAGTGATCACCACCGCTTATGGACATCAGCCACACCAGAAGAAGTGGAGATGCGTTACCGGCCTTATAGGAAGGTAAAGGCTAGTTTCTTGAAGATCTCACTGTCATACCGGTTCGGAAATACCGCTGCGGGAATTTCACAGTGAGGAGTTGCATGGCAAAAACGTGTAAAGCGCAAGGTTGCGGAACTCCACCCATCCAGATGGTAAGGGTGGAATCATAGTTACGTAGGTATAGTACGGTGATGAAATGGACAACATTTCAAAATTGCTGAGCTGTGAAACAAAAAATACCAATTCTTCGTTTACTTTTCCGCTTCTCGAATATATATTTATTTATATTTTATATTGCTTATTTACTGAGAAAAAAATTAAAACTAAGAAACGTAAGATGACGTCATCGGACGGCAAAATGTCAAATATTTCTTTGCTTAGCACATTATAGTTATAAATTTACGAAATGTCAAACCCATGACATGCAAATGTCAAAAAAGTAGTCAACTTGTCAACGTTGAATGATTGAATGACGTTGACAATGATGACACTAGTATTCTTTACCTTTGACAGTAGTACCTTTTTTTATTTAAGCAATGATAAGCAAAGGAATATCGCTGTATTCAGCCGTCCGATGAAGTCATTTGGCGCTTACGTCTATTTAAATATAAATAATTTCAATAATTATTTTATGTACGAAAATGGCCAAATTTTTAAAAAAGAAAAAATAAGGGTCATTTCATTTTATGTCTATTTTCATATAAAAAAAACAATATGGACATGTAAAAAATATGAAATGTTGTCCATTCAGCAGCGAGTATTAACTCAAACAACTCCTCGGAACACTCACCATGGTAAAGGCGGTAAAAGACACAGAGATGCGACTTCTCTCCGCAGGGCCAGAGAGGCTAAGCGATAAGTAAGATTCTCGTCGTCGACTATTCGAGTTGCACGACGTTGAAGGCGGCCAAAAGGGAGGTCGATATTGGGGTGCTCCGGCCCAGAGATGGGAGCAGTCCTCCAAGTGAGGCCGAACTTGTGCCTTATAGGGCTGAAGGCGGTGGCTTGGCGTAAAATGCTACCTTGCTCTACCGAGGACACCCAAATTCTTTGAGGCTAATTTAGCCTTATCCTCCACGAAATTCGAAAGGCACTCAACATATCAACGCCAAGAATCCCAATGCTCGGTTTGGCATTAAGGGTATCCTAGAAGTGAGGAGATGAGACAAAAGCGGTTTTCTTAGCAGTAAAGGCGCAAACTTGTGTCTTCTTGGGATTAAATTCAACTACATAGATTTATGTTACCCCAGCTTGAAACATGATCTAGAGTATCCTCAATATCGGACACAAGTTTTCTTTCTTATTACATAAAACAAATACAAGAAGTTTCCGTCACGGTGGGTCTTCTTGCTTGAGCCATTTCTATTAAGTTCTTAAAACTGTAATATAAAATGTCTCTAACTCGAAATAATAAAAATCTCTTCTCATCTACACTTCATCCGCCAAAATAATAATGTCAGATTTGGATGTTGTCACAGAACGTTTTAATTTTTCCGTCTAAAGGCAATAATTTGTGCTAAAGGCGTACAGCCCCTGGTTATACCCTTATATTAAGGTGACGGGTAGGGCACACGAGCGGCGCCAATCGATTTTAATTTTTAACTACTAAACCGGATCTATTTTAAACAATTTCGGGGTTACAACCTCTCGGCAAACACTACTGTTTATTAAATAACTATGCACAAATGCGGCCACTGTTGGCGTGAATCAATTTTTTGCGTATAAAAACGGACCTAACATTTGTGCATTAGTATAAGTGTTTGTTGAGAGGCTGTAATTCCGAAATTGTTTAAAATAGATCCGGCTTAGTAGCTAAAAATTAAAATCGATTGGCGTCGCTAGTGTGCCCTACCCTTCACCTTAATTTGCTGGATGCACTAGCTATCAAGCTTAGTGTAGCCTTGAATAAAGTGAAGGCCCGGAAGGGGATGAAACTCAATCACAAATTATAAACAAAAAACATGGATTTTTAAGGCAAACACCGGCCAAGTGCGAGTCTGATTCGCCCAATGAGGGTTTCATACGTAAAGATTTTTATTTAAAATCTAATCACGCAGTTATTTAAAAAAAGATATGTATTTTAAAAAACTGCCCGCCAATATGTCACTTTTCAGCCCAAACAGCCTTTAGGCATTGTAAAACCAACCAAAAAGTAAATTAACACCCTCTGGTTGAAAATCAATTTCGTAAAATAACGTGATTGATTTTCCTTTGATGTCATTTTGGCGCAATTTCACATATCTTTATGTTCATAATTTAATTAAAACTTACATAAGTAATACTGTTCGCTTTTAAAATAGTTATTTTCGGGATTTTTTTTTTACATTATAGCGGACAAACGAGCAGACGGCACACCTGATGGAAAGTGATCACCGCCGCCACAGCCGGGACAGCAGGGTGACACGACCGGAGACGGTTTGGGCGTAGGACGAACGGTTTAACGTGCTTTCCGAGGCACGCGGGTACAAGACCACCACCCACCCACCCACTTCCAGCCTTTAAACTCCCCTTCTCCCTAGATTGGGCCTCCGGTCCGGTAACCTCACTCACTCAGCGAAACACAGCACAGACTTTCCTTCACGCTGTTTTTGTGTGATGCCGTGGTATTACTCCGGTTGAGTTGCCCATTCATGCTGAAGCGTGGCTGTCCCGTGGTAAAAATCATATCGTGCACATAAGTCGTATTCTGCTGATTCTAAAAGGTCACTTCCTCTGGTGTGGCGGTGATCACTTACCATCAGGTTGCACGCTTGCCTCCCATTCTCATAAAATCCGCCTGGATTTCATAATGTGCGTGACAGCTGATCGCCGAGGTGCGCGCCCGTGCCGCTTGGGGCGCTGTCGACTGCACTTCATTCCACGTAATTGGATGCTAAAACTAAAGGGGGTTTAGTATTACTCAGATTTAATCCCTAGAACTAATTCCGAGTTAATGAGTCTGTATTCTGTAAGCATTAAGTTTAAACGGTAAATCAATACCGTCATTGATACGATATTACTCAGTGGTAAGAGGTAGAATTTTAGTCCATAAACTTGGAACCTTTAAATTTTGGAATTATGAGATACTGTAGATAAAAATTATCTATATCAATCACGCAAATAAAAAATATAATTTATTTAATAGGTCTTTAACTATGAAATATCCGTTTTTTTTTCTAGACACAATAAATAAATAAAATAAATATTTCACAACATCACATACATTGATCTGACTCCGAGATACGTAGCTCAAGCACCTGTGTTACGGATATCGGAATCAACAGCGGAATTACAAATATATACATGTAATACCTTTCTTTTGTAAATACATACTTATAATACATACAAACACCCAGACCAATACAAACAGACATGTTCATGCACACAAATGTTTGTACTGTGCGGGGATCGAACCCGCAACCTTGGACCAAAGGCAGCGTTCACTACCATACAATAAAATAAAATGTTACCTATTAAAAAAAGATTACCTCTTTTAATAAGCAAAAAGTCACCATACTATAATTTTATTTTCATTTAAGATTATATTTTAAGGTTTATTTAAATAGAGATCAGATATTATTGCATTTGTGATGCAAAAATAATCTTGAAAGTGACCAGACCATTTTTACTTGGCAGAATTTTTACTTATAATGAATTTTTAATTTGATTTTTTTTCTGAAAAACTATTCTGCACGTTTCTAAGCGTTGTTACATAAAGTACAGTTCATTATGGACTAGTAGCATTAATAGTTACTTTACAAATTAAAAAAAAGTTAGTATAGAAAAAACAACTTTTTAGAAAATCGCCTTACAAAACGGCAATTTCATAGGTAAAGACCTGAGTTGTATTTTGTTTACTTATTTATTCAATTAACTATCAAACCTAATAAGTAAGTTGCGGGTTCGATCCCCGCACAGTGCAAACATTTGTGTGCATGAACATGTCTGATTGTATTGGTCTGGGTGTTTTCTACGTATTATAAGTATGTATTTACAAAAGAAAAGTATTATATGTATATATTTTTAATACCACTGTTGATTCCGATATCCGTAACGCAGGTGTTTGAGCTACCTATCTCGGAGTCAGATCAATGTATGTGATGGTGTGAAATATTTATTTATTATTATTTAATTTTATTCACTAATAAATCAAAACGTATGTTATAAAATATTTTTCAATATTATGAATAGGATTTTAAATCAAATACTATATTGCCCCACGTTGGGCGCCAATTTTGGAGTTCATTTTTTATGATTGAGTCATAAATAGTATTTAATTAATCTGCCCACCGATTCGTCTATGGCGACCGATCTCAATGATTAGCCACGTACATAGGATATATTACAATGCACCATAAGTGTGGGCGCAAACACAAGTCCACTCTCTATTCCCTTACCCCCAGACTGCTTTACGTGCCTACTTTCAGACTCCGAGGTGACACTCAGAATTTCTAACCGAAAAACTTAGGTGTATATTTTGGCTCAACCCGGGGATCAAACGGTAATCATGCGAAATCGTCACCGAGGCAGTCAAAATAGAAGATGTAAATAGTAACCAATGCGGAATAATGCACGATAAATACGTAGGTGTTGCGTAGGCAAGCAAGGGTTTGCATATAACGGATTTTCATAATATAATTGCTGGGGTTTCGGCGGCGAGCCCGGATGCCCGGGGGCCTGTCGGCTGCACCAGGTAATTGATATCTACCTACCAATCACGCTACGCGTGTTGATCCGTCGAGGCACATGACGCAAGCACAGTCGCTTTGTAATGTCGAAAATTTAGCCTTGTGCACCTTAGTAACTAATATCCCTGTGGTCTATTTTCAAACTAAACATAACACATATTTACCTATTATATGTCTACTAGCGATTTGAAGCGGGTGCAATGTTATGTATTTATATTATTATTATACTTATATAGTGAACCTTCCTTTTGTGTTATTCTATCTTTAAAAAACACATTAAAATTCGTTGCGTAGTTTTCACGATTTTTTATGTTTTATACTACTATGTAGTGATAGTGATTAATGAAATAACTATTAGTGTGACCTTTAATTATTTAGTGCCTTCATTCCAAAGATATTTATGTTGTCTTGCTTCCAGTTTTAGTTTAAGAGCCAGCATTATTGCAATATTGGCGTGCAGCAGAAAACGTATCTTCTAAACAGAATATGTAACAAGTTTTTCAAATAATTCATCATTATAGGGGAACAGCAATCGTGTACATAACTAATGTATACCAATCCCGAATATTACTATTAATTCGTTTTGAATATCCTTAGGTCATCCAGATACAATGTAAACACTGACGTTCATTCAGCTCTCATACACACTAAATACGGGGATGTCAATACGAAATTGATTTTAGCTTTCCTATCCAGATCAAAGGGAGGCTTGGGGGATCTAGACAAATGGGGTTCCCTGTATTATATTGACTTGCGTGTGTGAGGCGTTACTGATATGACGGACACATGGTATAAAGCCGCGGTCATATTCCCCATAGCCACACATGGAGTCTAACCCTAGCCGTATGAATAGCGCCTGCCCTGTGAATGTTCATGTAATAGTCAATAAATTGAAATAACTTAGATCATAGTTTATGTCGTTGGATTGTTATATCTATAAATTGTGATCCGTAATTACTTTCTAATTTGCGTATTATTTTTTGATAAATTATAATCAATCGAAGTAAAAACATGAAATTGTGAAATGGAACTCACCTCAAACCAAATGGACGGCGAAAGTTACTCTCGCATTTATAATAATTCGTACTCGTAGTCCCACGTTGGGCGCCAAGCTCACACTTACAAACTACTGAATAGCCAACCGGACGTCCCTCCACTTAGTTCTAACATTTCTAGATTCAGTGTACAATGCTATCGATACTGCTATACCCGAAGTCTTCCACAAATCTTCACTATCCAAATTAGACTAACTTCTAAGTGTTTCTGTTATTAAATGTCATCCCAATACATTTCTTTGATTAGATATATAGTTTGATTAAGAAGAAGAATTTGCTTCAAAGCGCAGTTATGATTTTTTCTAGGTCGTACAATCACCTGCAATTAAATGTAAACCTAATATTGAGTGTTAATATGAAACAATAAGGTTCATATTTGAATGAGTTTTTATACTTGTTAGTGCACGTGACTGTGCCAGTTACTTGACACATAGTATACAAAGTTAAATAAACATTTTAGAATTAAAAAATATAGATTGCAATGTTTATTTGCTTTTGTTAAACAAACTTTTTGTTTACTATAGGCTACGTTTGATGTATCTAATAATGACTGAATGGTACACACAAACCAACAAGTCTATTTCTACTAGTTGCAAAATCTGAGCGAATGCTTTCTTTTTATGAAGTGTCACACGGCTTGCAGTGGCAGTGGGCTGGCCATATTAGCCGCAGAACCGACAACCGATGGGGTAAACGAGTTCTGGAGTGGAGACCGCGTCTTGGCAAACGTAATGTAGGGCGCCCTCTGGCTAGGTGGGAGGACGATCTGCGCAGGATGGCTGGCAAGAGCTGGATGCGAGAAGCCATGGATAGATCACAGTGGCGAACAATTGGAGAGGCCTAGGTCCAGCAGTGGACTGCGATAGGCTGATGATGATGATGATGACACGGCTTGCAACAAAACGTTACCCTATTGATGTAATCAATTTATTTATTGCCAAACTGACTGACTGAACTGACTGTAGTCAATCGCTGTTACTTGGTTTTTACCCAAACCCACCCATTAACAGGAAAAGGGTAGGATGTAGAGCTTAGTCTCAAACGTTCGAATATGCTTTAGCGCACTTTAAAACGAAACTTTTACCTGTACATTATGCGAAATATTTGCCGAAAAATCATTTTTATTTTGGTACACGGCAGACGTCCCAAAAAGTTGAGTGACGCTGCATGTTATGTACCTGTTACCGTAGTCACAGTCTCGATATAAGGGAGTCAGAGTGGAGTTGCGCCCGAAGCGCTTTTGGCATTTTTGCGTATTCCAAAAGGAACAAATTTAACTCAATTTAATTTCAAACGCATTTCGCGTTTGAAATTAAATCTACATTCATAGGTTCATAAATGACAAAGTAATCGGCGAACGAACATAAAAACAAAAACAAAAATATATATAATATACATACATGTCCAATTGAGAACCTCCTCCTTTTTTTTGTTTGCTGTCTTTAGTCCAAGGGATGCGTGTTCGATCCCCGCACAGTACAAACATTTGTGTGCATGAACATGTATGTTTGTATTGGTCTGGGTGTTTTATACGTATTATAAGTATGTTACAAAAGAAAAGTATTATATGTATATATTTGTAATTCCGCTGTTGATTCTATATCCGTAACACAGGTGCATGAGCTACCTATCTCGGAGTCAGATCAATGTATGTGATGTTGTATATAATACATAGCAAACACCCAGACCAATACAAACAAATATGTTCATGCACACAAATGTTTGTACTGTGCGGGGATCGAACCCGTAACCCTTGTATCAGAGGCAGCGTTCACTACCACTGTTCCAATCAGGTCAAACAGGTTTAAAAACCTTAACACTTCTTTATACTTCATGCGGGTAAGTGCATCATTCTGAAATATTATTAATTGTCCAAAAGTTAAGTAGGCGTGAGTTTACCACCTACTACTACTTATTCCGCTGGCTCAGCGACCCGGAAAGAGTCTTGGCTTCCAAATCAAGAGATCTCCACTTCTCAACAGAAGTGATTCCACAGAACGACAAACGTGCTGAACTACCTAGTTTGCCAGTTAGGTATGCATACCTGCCTTAGAAATAGAAGTACCTATTATCACTGGCTGTAGATCTTTAAAAATTAACAGGAATCATGACGATGTCGAGGGTAATGCTTAAATTTTTTCACGTTAGGCGACTTTTTTGGCTTTTTACTGAATCCCCGGCGGCAACGGTCGCTTAATAAAGTTAGCCGTGCTCATGCGTAAGCGCCAGTCGATGCTCTTGTTGATGGAATACTTCAGCTATTGGAGAGCACTAGCATGGCAGGTGACAGATCGTGGGTTCAAATCTCTTTCACGTACATAGATCCTATTTAGGGTAAAAATATATAATTTAATATCCTTCGCGAAACACCACAAGAACAAAATTAGCGATATTTTCATATTTTGCGTCTTAAAGTCAGCATAGTACAAAAATATGATAATAAATTGGACGACTCCCACATAGCAGGGCTTAAGTAGGTAAAAAAAGTTAAAATAATCCTCTTGGCGATGCCAATTACGTAGTATTTACTAAGTTGTTTTGAAAGGCCGTAGGGTTGTCATGTAACAGTTATTTATTTATTTATTAATAGCTACACTGTTACAGGTTGTATAATAGAGGCGGTGGGGAACAGAGGCGTAATAATGTCTTAGGTTAGCCGCTGAAAACCAGTGTCGGCGCTAGCCATGATCGGCCAGTGTCGACAAAAGCTGAGCGGTCGCCTGTTTGACACATTTTTTTATGATGGCAGACGAGCAGACGGATCACCTGATGGTAAGCGATTGCCGCCTCCCCCATGGACACCCGCGACACCAGTGGAGTCACAAGTGTTCTGGCTTTAAATCACGCAGCGAAACACAACACAATGCACATTATGTTTTAATTATATATTTACATTATTGTTTTTTTTTCGTGATTGTATCAAATAAAGATTTATTCATTTATTCATTCATATTACCTCCAAATAGGGCAGAGTTATAATACAGATTGTAGGTACTCATATGTTTATTATCTAGTGGATGAAAATAAAAGTTTAAGGAACTTACGATGTTAAAATTGAAGGTGGCAGCCAAATCCGTGGTAAAAAAAGTAAAGTAAAGTATCAGGCTATAAACTGTTCCACTGCAGGGCAAAGGCCTCCATCATAGAATTCAAGTTATCGCTACTATGATGGGATTAGGCTTAATCACGCTTGCCAAATGCGGATTGGTGATCACAAACCCGAGCTATGTTCGAAAAATTCACAACATACTTTTCGCTGGACCCGGGATCGAACCCAGGACCCCGAGATCGCGGCCCGGTACTTAAAACTTTTTATAAATGTTACGTTGCAAAGTGAAGCGGTTATTTAGCATATAAATGTTTACGTACGTTCATTATAATGCATGGGTAAGTATCACCTGTTTTGTACACAAAATACACTAGACAAGCGTCCGTGGCACTCATTCAGCTGGTCTCAATGAAAACCAGCGTCATGGCCTTTGTCTGGGCTGTGACATAAGCTGAGTGAGGGCCATTTATACTAGACGTCATAACACATCATAATATTCATTTGGCACTGTCTGGACATGATTGTTTTTTTTTTTTTTCCTTTTGTTTTATTTTTATGTATTTTTAATTGTTTTATGTTTTGTTTTCTGTTTGTGCCAAATTGAGTTCTGTTTACAATTGCTATATGTTCTGTGTTGTGATGTCTATAATAATAAATATTTTCTTTCTTTCTTTCTTTCTTTCTTGTGTCTAATTTGTCAACTGATTTCCACAACACAAGTGCTTAAGCAACTAAGTACAGATCAGGTCAATGTAAGACCGATACTGATTATAAGCAATGTATGTATGAGGGTACATAGCGAGGAGAACCAACAGCCGTTGGGGCGGAAAGGTCCTCGAGAGGAGGCCACGTACAGGAAGTCGCAGCCGTGGCAGGCCCCCCACAAGGTGGACCGACGATCTGATGAAGGTTGCGGGAATCCATTAGATGCGGGCAGCACAGGACCGATCTATGTGGAGAACATTGGGGGAGGCCTATGTCCAGCAGTGGACGTCTATTGGCTGAAATTATGATGTCTGATAAAGATAAAGATAAAATTGCTTTTGTGCCAGAACACAGGTTTTTTTAATGAATGGCTGCTACTGTGTCTTGTGACACATCTAAAATTTTGCCAATGTATTATAATATCTGTGGTCGAGTGATTTAGGTGACGGGTACGACACACTAGCGACGCCAATCGATTTTAATTTTTAACTACTAAACCGGATCTATTTTCTACAATTTCGGGGTTACAATCTCTGGGCAAACATTGACTATTTCTTAAATAACCATGCACAAATGTTGGGTCTGTTTTTGTACACGAAAAATTCGCGTACAAAAACGGAAAAATTAAAATCAATTGGCGTCGCTAGTGTGCCGTACCCAACGCCTTAAAGAGACCCACGTTTTTTGGAAGATTGACCGGTGTGGTAAGTGGATTTTATTTTAATCAGTTTTGACATCACCTTAATCAAAACAAACATACACATGGACCATACAGACAAAGTAAGCAAATGTAAACGTATAGACAAAAAAAAATATGTAAGAGGGAGATTCATTCAGAGTCTAATATTATATTTGTTAATATTTATACCTACATAAATATTTTATAACAGAGGAAAAGGATAAAGATAGAAGAAAAGGAATGTTAAAAGGGCGGGGGATTTTTGGGTTTAGAATGTCATACAGCGGGACTTGGTATTTTTGACAGTTGAAGAAAATATGTTCTGTCGTACCTTCCTCTAAACCGTATTCACAGATCGACGAGTTTTTAAAACACAGGTTATAAAGGTCTTCGTAATAAATCAACGGTAGATTAAATGTTCTAATTGAATAAATAATTTTTTAATTTGAATTATTAAAAGTTGTATGAAAATGTTGTGTCCAAAAACTGCTGGATGGGTGGAAATCTACCATCGTGCGATTTACACATCATTTTTTGCCACGCATCTCCTCAGTGGAATCAACTTCCCGCAGCGGTATTTCCGAACCAGTACATTGAGATCTTCAAGAAACGAACTCCTTCTGGTATGGCTGATGTCTATGGGCGGCGGTGATCACTTACCATCAGGTGACTCGCTTGCTCGTTCGCCTCCCTTTCTCATAACAAAACATCAGTACAAAAAGTACCTAATACACAAAAGTCCATTATGGAATTCTAATACCAAGTGAAATGGTATTAGTGGCGTTCCCCAAAATAACCTACAGCAAAAATATTAAGGAAATCAGCGCCCTCTGCAGTGAAGATCAATTTGCTTTCTTATTTTTTGTCAACCCTGTCCTCTGCCCTTGGAGGAACAAGCGAAACGGCCCAGACGAATCAACAGGTTTTCTCTACCTCCCACGCTCTAATCCCCTCGTTATACTTCATTGGGCATAATTGGGTATAAATCCTGTAAAAAGGAGGGGAAACTGAGGTCAGTTACGACATAAGAAGCCGATTATTACCCCAGGGCAATGACTGAAAAGGAAGGGTTTTAGCAGTCTATGAAAGTTTGTTATTATTAATAAAATATACCTATTATCGATACCTTTAATCTCAAATGGCGTAATCATCAAGTCACTTTTCAGGAGAGCCAAAACAAAAAAAGTATGATTACCATTCAACACACACTATTTATTAAATAACAATACACAATTGTTGGGTCCGTTTTTTTACGCAAAAAATTGATTCACGCCAAAATCGGCCACTTTTGGCGGTAATCCAAAATTCGAGCGCAACAGCAGACCAAACAGTTAACTATAAGTATTAAATAAATAATATAGGTGTTTGCCGAGAGGTTGTAATCCCGAAATAGTTTAAAATAGATCCGTTTTAGTTGCTAAAAATTAAAATCGATTGGCGTCGCTAGTGTGCCCTACCCGTCACCTTAAGAAATTCTCAGTGTCAACCCGGAGTCTGGAAGTTGGCGGTCTTGGACACCCGTGTCTCGGAAAGAACGTTAAGCCGCTGGTCCTGCGCCTGATCCCTCTTCGGTCGTGTCACAGCGGTGTCCCATCAAAATATGAGGGTAAGGGAATGGAGAGTGCACTTGTGTCTGCGCAAACACTTGTGCACTATAATATATCCTGCGTCGATGGCTGATCTCTGAGATCGGCCGCCATGACCGGAATATCGGTTTGGAGGTCATTATCATTACTAAATACTCAGCGGGACAAGTATTACAGAATACAGAAAAAATATTTTCTGGGCGACACCTGGACCAAAAAAGGGGAGGTCCTTTTATGGTAGGTACTTAAAACAATTTACACATAATCGAAAATTTTAAAATGTTACAATTGTTTAAATCATTTAATTTTTTATGTAAGGCCTATTTTTCTTTTAGTTAGCCTGAGATACAGGATACTCCAAGTTCAGGCACCCAACTTAAATAGCTACCTGTATAAGTAGATTATAAGTATTTATTGTTACCAACTTGATTTTTTCAATAAATTTGAATTGTTTATTTATTATTTACCCCCATCTCCTCAAATATTTCTTTCCACCGAGACGGCTACGGAGAATTATATTTGTAGGGTAATAAATTGCTGTTTAGGCGGGGCTTAAAAATATTGAGAAATTGTTAGCAGTAATAAGAAATTAATTCCTTTGAAAGTCAATTATTTTCTGATTTGAGTAATCTGCTTAGTAAACACTTATAAAATTAGGAGGAAATAATAAACAACTTAAATAAAAGTATACGTACAGTATTTTTTAAATTGACTAGTATTTGAACAAGTACCACTGAAAGATTGTAAGTACCTTCATACATTTGTCGGATCGTCAGCATAGAGGCGCCTTCTTGTGTCGTATCGCATTAAATATTGATAGTTTGTTGAATAGACGCTCGAGACTTCCGAAGTAACTTCGCTTTATGATTTGTGGACTCTGATTTCAATATTGCCATCTTGCACAAGCCTCCTGATAACGCAAGCTCGGACCAGCCTCCGTTATATAGGTATAGCTGAAGAAGAGGAAGATAGATACATAGGTGAGGTGAAGTAATAAATATATAAATAAATATCTAAAATACATTTGTACGAGGATACTAATAATTCCTCTGTAGTCTGATATCCATAACACAAGTGTCAATGTGTGTTATATAAATAATAAAAAAATACGGTAAGTTTACCATCTACACAAACTGTTTATATATGTGCTTGAAGTTTGAGATCCTTTTCAGACCAGTGTTACAGAAAGTGGGTCAGGTGGCCAAATAACGTAGACGTAGACTAGGAACAAGTATTTATTCGGGCAGAGCTTCGCCTTACACATAAAATCGACATGAATTGAATGACGAAATGAGCTGACGCCATGCTTTTATAACAAAAATCCGTCGTACTAAGATAGTCAAAATAATTACTTATAAATTTAGAATTTAGCAATATAAATTAGAAATAAATATATCTAATTACATCATAATTAATTAGAAAGGTAAAAACTATTATTTTAATACTTATTAATTTGAACTAAATTATATGACTTATAAAAATCAAATAAAATTATATTAAATTCCCGGCATCCGGTATTAGGCTTCCTGCTATCCGCTAGTATGGCGCGTTAGAGGGTTGTGACGTAGCCGCACCGGAAATGGTTGATAACACCAGCTTAGAAATCAAGAGCTACCATGTCCGCTATGCGTAGTAGCCACTGGCTATAGTCAGATAGCGCCCACAGTGTTGCACTTGTGTAAATATTATTTGCGAGAAGAAACAATCTTGCGCTTCTCTTATTCTAGCGACTTAGGTTTTTAAACTAATTGAAAGCAAAACGATATGCTCTGTTTTTTTTTAATTTAAAGAATAAAGTAATTGACTTTCCAGTTTGCTTTGTGGCGAGTCGTATACTTCTATATGTATTTTATTATAATCATTATGACATACATATAGCAAGTACACGGCCCTGTCTCACTAACTGTCATACTATGGAATAAATAAATAAATAAATATTTCACAACATCACATACATTGTTCTGACTCCGAGATAGTTAGCTCAAGCAACTGTGTGGGAATTAACTTTGATTTTATACATAATCAAAGGGAATGAACTATCGCTTGCTGTATTTTCGGATCAATGCGGCCTTCAAACTTTCAAGAAAAGTCCGTATTTCCTTTATAAAAGTTTATATTTTAAACAACTTACCATGTTGGTAATTGGTAGTGACCCTGCCTTTTACGCCAAAGGTCGTGGGTTCGATCCCCACCCTGGACAAACATTCGTGCGATGAACACTTGTGTTTGTTCAGTGTCTGGGTGTAATATATGTATTTAAATATATATTTGTGTTCCTCTGTTGCCTGATATCTGTAACACAAGTGCTTAAGCTACTTAGTACGGAATCAGGTCAACGTATGAGATGTTGTGAGAATTATTATTATTATAAGTATTAATTAAGACGGGGATCAACACGAAATTTATTATGTGATACAACAACATTATGTACTCACATATTTTACTCCACTCCGATTGTGAACACGGCTGTTGTAAACGTAGCCGAAACGTCGAGCAAAATATATGAGTACACAATGTTGTATCACATAACAAATTTCGTAATGCAACGAGAAAATTAAAAAAAAAACACTACTACTTTAACTATGTTATAAATTTACCAAAAGTTACCATGTCATATATTATTCAGTAAAATTAATGAAATACTCTACCGACTCACGGCAAACGGTAGAGTAGAATAGGTAGGGTTTAGTATACTTAGTATTGCGATACGAATCCCCCTTCCAATACTGTGTATATTATAGTATCTTATTTTTGTTATAGGTGATGTTCTAACTAAAAAGAAACTCAATTAACAAAAAATCAAAGAAATGCAACTCAAATCATTAATATCCTCCAACTGATTACGGCTACGGCGGCCAATCTCAACGATCAGCCACGTACGCAGGATATATTATAGTGCTCAAGTGTGTGCGCAAACACAAGTGCACTCTCTATTCCCTTACCCTCATAATCCGATGGGACACTAATGTGACACGACCGGAGAGAGATCGGGCGCAGGACCAACAGCTTAACGTGCTTTCCGAGGCACGAGGGTACAAGACCGCCAACTTCCAGACTCCGGGCTCCCACTAAGAATTTCTTGCCGAGAACTTAGGTACAAATTTTTGGCCCGACCCGGGGATCGAACCCGGGTCGGGCCAAAAATTTCATCAAATCATTAATGACTTGACATTGGCATAATAAGAGTCACCTAACCTATAAAAAAGTGACCTTAATACGCAGATCTCACACGCTACACACAATAAGGCAGCCAGATAATGAAGTCTCGAGTTATTAACAATCAGTATTTGTTACCTAAGTATAAAGGTTGTCCTCTCTCGGTGTAACAATATGGGAAACACGAAGGGGTGGACGAATGCAACTCCGTCCATTATTCGGCCACACAACAAGGTTATTAATTGCGACGACCAGGACCGTTTTAGGGTTTACTGGGGCTCTGAAACGAAGTGTCTTGTGTCGATTAGATTGCTGCCAAGGTATTCCCTGCCTGTCGTAAGAGGCGATTAATCGGGCCCTCAGAGTACAGTCAACAGCACATCAGACTACACACCTTTGAGACCGCCCTTATGCCCTGGGCATAAGCGTTTTTATCGTACTGCAAGTGTATACCGTGATGTGCCGTGGACACAGTATAAGCATTTATTTATTTATTTATTTTATTTAAGGAAACATACAGCTTTTTATATATTTCATTATTAAACTAAGTTATAATAGATATTACATTAGCCTTCACAGTTTCCAAAGTTAAGTTGTACACAATACAATTCTGGTAAGACAGACACCTAATTCGGTAAAACTAAAGATAAAACAATTTGTATGCATTAACTTATCTGTTTGCATTGGCCTGGGTGTCAATGTATTATTAATGTGTATTTACAAAAGAAAAATATTAAATGTACAACCTGTGCGGATAAAGAATGGAATCAGAAATGGCGGCGCATCTATTCACTTCTCGCTCGCACACTATTTGCGTCTAAACTCGCACTCGTGGGTGTGCGAGCGAAAAGTGAATAGATGCGCCGCCATTTCTGATCCCATTCTTTATCCGTACAGGTTGTATATATTTGTAACCTCACTGTTGATTCTGATATGTGTAACACCACCCGTGTTACTTGAGCTACCTATCTCGGAGTCAGATCAATGTATATGATGTGAAATATAATATTATTATTCGCTGGGGAGTGACTTGCTTAGCATACAACTTTGCGGCGGATGACGACACTCGGTGCTCTAGTAGGTTATACTCCAGAGAAGGGCTAGCGCGGCGAGCGCGATTAGCGGTACGGCTGGACAGTGGACATGTCATGATTGTGCAGCGCCACCCACCAACCCGCACTGGACCAGCGTGGTGGGTTATGGTCCTTTCCCCCCCTAATGACAGATACTATATTGCCCCGGCCCCCAGTTCCCGGCAGCCCTGCTATTCCGGGCCAAGGCGGCGGTCTCGGTAACGGCAGGGCAGGGGGTGCTAAGAATCTCCGGTATACGGAAGGCCGCCATACCACACTGACCTTGGCGACGTTTACCGGACGCACGCTACGACTCGCCTGCCATTTGCTGGTGTGGGCTGGATGAGAGTGGCCGAAAATCGGGAGCAGTGGCGTGCATTAGGGGAGACCTATGTCCAGCAGTGGACGAGTGTAGGTTGCTGATGATGATGATGATGATAGGGAATGACGTCACATCAAGCCAGTGAATGTTTCCTCGCGAACTTTGAGGTCTCAATTTATGATTTGCGTTTAAATCATTATTTGTGCATTTTTTTTATTTGGTATCTTTATGTTATCCTTAAATGTATAAGATAAAATGTATAATACTGAAATAAAAAAATAATGCAAGTTCTCTATTGAGTTTTTTTGACAAATGAACACTGACAAAATCATGTTGTGATGTATATGATCAGTCTGTCAACGATTTTTCAGTGGATAAAAACGTGCCTACCATATCGGGGGTCGTGCATGCACCTATGGATTTCACAAAACTCAGTTTCAGTTTAATAGCAGTATAACAGTAGTGCGGTAACAGAGATAATCATATTTGCAGAATTAGTGTAGTCTTTGCAGCACTCCCACCAGATAGAGATACCGTATCCTGTCAGCGATTCACCCAGGGCTTTGTAAATTCTAATCAGAAGGTCCTTACATGCAGCATTCCGCAGTTTTCTTATAATGCCAGAGATCTTCCTGATTCGTTTGATAAGATGTTGGGCGTGAGTTTTAAAGTTAAGGTGTTTGTCGATCATAATGCCTAGGTATTTGGTGACGTCAGATCGTTGGATAATATTGCAGGAACAAGAAGGAGAGGAAAAACTACATGTGTGTATTTTAATGTTATCCACACCAACGGGTCTAGAGGCGGCGGTTTTATGAAAACAAATGAAAGAAGTTTTGGAAGAGTTGAGCGTGAGTAAGTTGTTTTATTTATTTATTTATTGATTTATTAGATAAGGCTTACCAACTAAATACATACAGGCAATATATATTAAAATAATTTTCAAATACTAAAACTTTTCTTATTATGTATTTAAATTAAAGGTGAGCACAACATTGCTATATTAAAAAAACTATTAAAAAAAAAAGGAAAATAAAAACTAATACGACTTATTCTACAGATTTCTTTAAATATTCCAAGATACATTTCTTAAAATTGGTAATTTTCAGCCATTCTTGAACAGACGACCCCTCTCTTCCCTTTTTCAGCATTTTCAACTGCGGATTTCCAATTTTTGCCCTTGAAAAGTATCACTGTGTCATCAGCATAGCAATTATCTCAGCCTTTGTTAGAGACAGGTCGTGAATATCATTTGGGTATATAGTAAATCTATGTAAATAATTCTACTATTATAGCTAGGTGGTGAGAATAAATCGTGAGGAAACCTGCAAGTCCCGGATAGTTTTTCAAAATTGTAATTGTAATAGCTAAAACATTTGAGATAACGATTCTGAACGTGCGACCGTGATCCTATTGGTCTGGTTCCCCTGTCTAAGGGTTGCGTAGGTTAGACAGCAGTCGCTTTATTGTAACTAACTGACTTTCCTAATCCTAGATCATGGTCACTGGGCCCTGGACCCTGGACCCTGGGCTCCGAAGCTACAGCTTTAGATGCAAGGACTTACATGCTATGATAAGGAAGTTACCTACAGTTTGACAAAGTTATTTGAAACGTACGATGTTTCCATCTGCGGCATAATGCTTCTTTGCGTCGAGTGACGTCAGATTCCCAAATTTCCTTTTACCAGAATGTATTATGGTTGAGCCACATTATGTTTTATATTACATTTATCTCATTCATAGGTCAACTGTTTTCTATAGCACCTGTAAGAACAGCATTTTGATAAATGTCGGTACCTACAGACGAAGAAAGATGGGTTCGTTAGTTTTCAAATTGATTCGTCGACCTTTCGTAAATTGGTCAGTGTAATACCTGTTACACAGAACATTATGCTTAAGGTGACGGGCAGGGCACACTAGCGACGCAAATTGATTTTAATTTTTAGCTACTAAAGCGGCTCTATTTTAAACTATTTCGGGAATACAATCTCTCGCCAAACACCTATACTATTTATTTTATACTTATAGTTAACTCTTTGGTCAGCTTGTGGACTTGAATTTTGGATTACCGCCAAAAGTGGCCGCTTTTGGCGTGAATCTATTTTTTGCGTACAAAAACGGACACAACATTTGTGCATGGCTATTTAATAAATAGTATAAGTGTTTGCCGAGAGATTCTGAAACTTAAAATCGGTTGTCGTCGCTAGTGTGCCCTACCCGTCACCTTAACTGTTAGATCAGAAAGTTCAGATTTGCTTGTAGCAACATTGATTCCTTTTGATGTAAAGGTACCTACAGTCTGAAAAAGTTATTTGAAACGTACGATGTTTCCATCTGCGGCTAACTGCTTCTTTGCGAAGTGACGTCAGATTCCCAAATTTTTCTTTTACCAGAATATATTATGGTTGAGCCACATTATGTTTTATATTACATTATTATGTAAAGAAAATTTAAAGAAGGTTGGCAGATCTTTTTAAAACGGTATGTTGGTATAACTGATGCTTGCCGTGCAATCGAAAATGTACCTTAAGGTGATGAATCTTTTTATTCTCTGTACCGTACATACGAGTACAGAAGGATAGTGAGGGCCCCGATATATTCGGTCCTGGCGCTACGGGTTCTGCATATTATGAATGCGGCGCGACCGCATGTGATGTGGGTTTAAAAGTTCTAATCACGACATATTGTTTCAGTTTTAAGGGGAAGTTGCCGCTTCAAATGAATATTCTCAAAATCACATATCAATTCGCTAGTATATCTTTTTAGTCTGGGCTATTCAGTTTAGTTTTGAGTAGTAATTGTTTGGATAGGTGGCAAACAAGCACATGGTGCCCCTGATGGTAAGCAGTTGCCACGGTGGAATTACAAGTGCGCTGCCAACTTTTAAACCACCTTTTTCCACGGGTGGAGCCTCCGGTACCCTCACTCAATTGATAAAATGCAGCTCAGACACTGCTTCACGGCGATTTTCTGTAAGGGTACCCAGTGGGTAGAGTATCAAAAATGTTTTCATCATGCTTGGTGTGGCCAAAAATTTGGTCACGCCACAATCTGCCTTAATTTTAGTCTGCCTTAGTATTAACTTTGGATCGCCTTTTCTAATAGGTTGGATAACTATTACTGTTAGATAACTATGACTATTAAATGTCTATATGTATAATGTACCTAATACTGTGGTTGTTGTTGTAATAAATATATTTTTTTTTAATTGTTTCATGTGGCGAAGCAACTACTCAATACGCAGAATACCACTGCTGTCCTCTTCATTTATTTATAAGTTATATTTTGTTTTCTAAACTAGGATTCATACAAAAACGGGCCGTTTTTGGCGTAAACCAAAGATTCGAGTAACAAAAACAGACTTAAAAATTTGGCCGAGTCTATATCTAAGTTAAAAATGGACCCGGTTTGGTAGCTAAAAATCAATTGACGTCTCTAGTGCGAGATAACTTTCATCTTAAGGTGACGGGTAAGGCACACTAGCGACGCCAATTGATTTTAATTTTTAGCTACTAAACCGGATACAACCGGATACAATTTTAACAATCAAACAATTTCGGGGTTACAACCAACGGGAAACACCTATACTATTTATTTCATTCTTATAGTTAACTGTTTGGTCTGCTTTTGCACTCGAATTTTGAATTACGTTTAAAACCGACCCAACATTTGTGCACGTTTATTTAATAAATAGTATAAGTGTTTGCCGAGAGATTGAAACCGAAATTGTTAAAATAGATCCGGTTTAGTAGCTAAATATTAAAATCGATTGGCGTCGCTAGGGTGCTCTACCCGTCGCCTTAACTAGTACACCTATTTGTCATAGTTATTACCCGTACATAGAAATTTCCGCATGTGGTATTATGAGTCCACTGGCATTTGTTTTCCACGACGAAACCATGGAATTAGAAAACGCACGCTTTAAACGAAATGTGCCATTTTCGAAAAAAAAACAGAGTGTGAAAGAGATCCAACCGGCCCTGACGCAGATTCTATACGGGTGCGGTAGAGAAAGAACGTCGCCCAGCACGTCACCCCAGTACTAACGGCTTTGCGCGGTTTTTCAAGTATCGCTATCTATGAAAAGACACAGTCTGTTTAGGCTGCATGTCTATAGAGGAAGCACGATTCAATGCGCAATCTGTCTCTTTCGTTTGTTTTACGCCTAAGATTAAATCAAAACAGCGGAAGATAGGTGACTCGTCTCTACCGCGTGAACCGCATAAATTAGGTCCCCGTCGCCTAATTATTTATTTTTTTATATTAAATGGAAAGTGACAATAAGGTCTAAGATGTAGCGTGCTTACCCAGAAGAAGCCTATTCACTCTCGACTTAAATTTTACGTACACTGACGTAGCACGTTTGATGGCTCCTTCAAGCTTATGTCAAAACAATTAGGTCCATTTTCAGTTGTCTAATTGAAGGGACGTGCCGTATCTTCCGCTATTTTGATTTAATCTAAGTTTTAGAACGTGTAGTTTATAATTGCTATTCTGTTTATGTGTCCTAGCGTGGCCACTCATACAAACATCCACACATCATAATTAGTCGGATGCAACGCCACTTGTTTCACACCGCGATGCAAATCAATAGCCTGGTAGACATGTACAAAACAGTTCACTAAAAAAATAAGTTGTAACGGTAAAAACTCACTGATTCAATTGAGCTTTTTGATGATTAGATCAGTGAAAGTTTTCTGAACAATACCGCTACAAGCGATTAAACCGCCTTATTAGATATATAGATAAATACTCGTTATTGCACAGCATACAAAACTTAAAAGCTAGGTACAATACATACAATGTACAATTTAGCGGTCTTATCGCTGGGAGCGATCTCTACCAGACAACCTTCAGATAAAGGACATTAGATAGAAGAGGGGAGGGTGGTGCAATCCTTTTGAAGACTTATTGTACCAACTATACGTTTTTTAATACCATATTTGTATTTTGGTCCGTGCTATAAAGAATATCTATCTATCTATCTTTTGAACAATGCCGCCCTTATGCGACAGGCAGGGGTTATATCTGTGTCGTTGATAATCTTTCAATTCTTTATCGCTTAACTAATGTGATGTAGCAACAGACAATTGATCTAACAAATTATTTTATATTGATCCTAACGTGTTTGGCATTAAGGTGAGATTTGGATGAAGAAATTTGTCAAACTTTAGTAGCCCTAGGTACTAAATTAGCAATGGAAGATGAAAACACAAAATAAATATACACAGAAAGTCGTGTCTAGCTGATATTGTTAGAATATAAAAGATAAAAAAAAAGATTTCTTTATTGGCCACAGAACACAAATATAAACACAATTGAAACACGAATGACATAAATTTCACAAATATGATAATTCTGTGGCCCACAAGGCCCAACCTCAGCATTTATATCGAAGAAATCGTTTACCTACGCGTTAGCAGTTAGTCTTATAGTCTCTCTTGCACGTCTGTCTCTGTCATCCACCCCGAAACATGCTGAGACCACAGTAAGTGATCATGTAAGTAAAGGGTAGCCTGTTAAGTTCGCGATATAGGCAGCAGGTGTTTCGGTTCTGATAAGTGACGAAAAAGTTAGTGCCACGGACTGGCTTTGTAAGTGAACTGAACACTTGAACTACTCACTTGTTCAGGAACTGCACGATTTTATATCTGGCTTCACTGACCGTTTCATTTGCAAGTTTTTGCTGTTTGTCATGTTTATCACGTCACATCACGTGTCAGGCGGACGGTGAATCAACGCTCTCTTGTTTCGGTTTGCCTCTGACATACCATAACGAATCAGTGACAATGGTTGGATGTTATAAAACTGTTTTTAATTCAACTCACAACTGCTACAAATAGAGATGCATTATTTAAAAAAAATTGCATCAAATATTTTGGTGTATTACACACACAGACCCAAGATACACGTCGCTTTCATCAACAAAAATGGCGCAGGAATCGGCGCTAAAACTTTTTTCCTTACCGGTCGTTATAGTTAGTTTATTAACTAATGGCACGTTTGATTACAGTGCTGTCACTGCGCCGTTAAAAACAGTGCTGTCAATGCGTCGTTGAATACAGTGCTGTCACTGCGCCGTTAAAGACAGTGCTGTCACTGCGCCGTTAAAAACAGTGCTGTCAATGCGTCGTTAAAGACAGTGCTGTCACTGCGCCGTTAAAAACAGTGCTGTCAATGCGTCGTTAAATACAGTGCTGTCACTGCGCCGTTAAAAACAGTGCTGTCAATGCGTCGTTGAATACAGTGCTGTCAATGCGTCGTTCAATACAATGCTGTCACTGCGCCGGTGAATACAGTGCTGTCACTGCGCCGTTAAAAACAGTGCTGTCACTGCGCCGTTAAAGACAGTGCTGTCACAGCGCCGTTAAAAACAGTGCTGTCAATGCGTCGTTAAATACAGTGCTGTCACTGCGCCGTTAAAAACAGTGCTGTCAATGCGTCGTTGAATACTGTGCTGTCAATGCGTCGTTCAATACAATGCTGTCACTGCGCCGGTGAATACAGTGTTGTCACTGCGCCGTTAAATACAGTGCTGTCACTGCGCCGTTAAAAACAGTGCTGTCAATGCGTCGTTGAATACAGTGCTGTCAATGCGTCGTTCAATACAATGCTGTCACTGCGCCGGTGAATACAGTGTTGTCACTGCGCCGTTAAAGACAGTGCTGTCACTGCGCCGTTAAAAACAGTGCTGTCAATGCGTCGTTGAATACAGTGCTGTCAATGCGTCGTTCAATACAATGCTGTCACTGCGCCGGTGAATACAGTGTTGTCACTGCGCCGTTAAAGACAGTGCTGTCAATGCGCCGTTATAAACAGTGCTGTCAATGCGTCGTTGAATACAGTGCTGTCACTGCGCCGTTAAAAACAGTGCTGTCAATGCGTCGTTGAATACAGTGCTGTCAATGCGTCGTTCAATACAATGCTGTCACTGCGCCGGTGAATACAGTGTTGTCACTGCGCCGTTAAAGACAGTACTGTCAATGCGCCGTTAAAAACAGTGCCGTCAATGCGTCGTTGAATACAGTGCTGTCACTGCGCCGTTAAAAACAGTGCTGTCAATGCGTCGTTGAATACAGTGCTGTCACTGCGCCGTTAAAAACAGTGCTGCCAATGCGTCGTTGAATACAGTGCTGTCACTGCGCCGTTGAATGTGGTGCTGTCACTGCGCCGTTGAATATAGTGCTGTCACTGCGCCGTTAAATACAGTGCTGTCACTGCGCCGTTAAAAACAGTGCTGTCAATGCGTCGTTGAATACAGTGCTGTCAATGCGTCGTTCAATACAATGCTGTCACTGCGCCGGTGAATACAGTGTTGTCACTGCGCCGTTAAAGACAGTGCTGTCACTGCGCCGTTAAAAACAGTGCTGTCAATGCGTCGTTGAATACAGTGCTGTCAATGCGTCGTTCAATACAATGCTGTCACTGCGCCGGTGAATACAGTGTTGTCACTGCGCCGTTAAAGACAGTGCTGTCAATGCGCCGTTATAAACAGTGCTGTCAATGCGTCGTTGAATACAGTGCTGTCACTGCGCCGTTAAAAACAGTGCTGTCAATGCGTCGTTGAATACAGTGCTGTCAATGCGTCGTTCAATACAATGCTGTCACTGCGCCGGTGAATACAGTGTTGTCACTGCGCCGTTAAAGACAGTACTGTCAATGCGCCGTTAAAAACAGTGCCGTCAATGCGTCGTTGAATACAGTGCTGTCACTGCGCCGTTAAAAACAGTGCTGTCAATGCGTCGTTGAATACAGTGCTGTCACTGCGCCGTTAAAAACAGTGCTGCCAATGCGTCGTTGAATACAGTGCTGTCACTGCGCCGTTGAATGTGGTGCTGTCACTGCGCCGTTGAATATAGTGCTGTCACTGCGCCGTTGAATACAGTGCTGTCACTGCGCAAGTCGAATACCCTACATTCAGCATCTAACATCTTAGGCATCAGAGTCAATAATTACAAAACAAGAACACCACTTTAATTTATAGTTGTAATTAGATGTAACATTAGCTTACTACTAGATTTCTGTCTGAAAACCTTTTTTAATTTTAGCCTTTGGTACCCTATATCACTCACATATTTTCCCAACGCGATAATTTGAGAACTAACATAGGTCATGTTACTACAAAATAAATAAATAATTATTCGAGATATCGAGTTGGCAATACTGGAACAATCGAAACTACGAAAACAGAATTAAGGCACTGAAATCGCTCGGAATTTGCCTCGGTGGCTGAGCTGCTGAAAACGGTCTCGATCGCAAAACTGTTTCAGCAACAGTTGGTTGCCTAGCAACGGCTGGTGACGAGCAACAAGTATTTTCTTCTACCCTGAATTAAACGGTAGACTGTATAAGAGCGAAAGCTAAGATTAAGACAACTGTTAAGTTACTTTATCTTTGTAGTAAAAGAACTATAGGATTTAAGATTTCAAGCTACTGGCTGACATACTAATGTCGTTGAGTGATAAGCGAGATGTGACTTTCGTGGCCGTCCTAAAATCGCACATCCTCTGAAAAACTGTCATAACACAAAAAGCTACTTTTGAGAAAAACGCGTTTTCACTATTGGTTACTTCATTAATGTTATTGCTCAATTATCAATGCTGTGTTTTTGGTTTCAAAATATTTTAACTGTTGTCGAGTTTAAAAAAGTATTTTCTAGAATGTAAAAAAGGTTTAGAATTAAGAAAAAAGGCGTTTACGCAATGTGAAGGTGTTCTTGTCTTATGACAGTTTTTCAGGGGATGTGCGAAATATATTATTGCTTCGAAATTTACATCAAAATACATAAAAGATATTATTCTTTTTTTATATTTTAAGATTCTGATGTCAATTTCGGACTATCCAAGTTTGAGGGCGGCCATGAAAGTCAATAAATATGAATTAGACTGTTGCCTATTGAAAAATGAGCCTTCCGTGGGAGAGCAACGCTTCGGCATGAATAGACCAGCTCGACCGCAGTGATACTACGGCCTCACAGAAAACCAGCGTGAAGCAGCACTGTACTGTGTTTCGCTGCGTGAGTGAGGGTGCCGAAGGCCCAATCCGGTGGAAGGAAGGGTTTAAAGGTTGGCGGCGCACTTGTGACTCCACTGGTCTCGCGGGTATCCATGGGCGGCGGCAATCGCTTACCATCAGGTGATCCGTCTGTTCGTCTGCCACCTATGACATAAAAAAAATGAATGAATGAAAAATATTTATTTGGAGCATATCTCGAAGAATCACTCGGCTATCCCAATCCGAAAGGTAAAATAGTTTCTTAAAGTGTAAGAAGGTAAATTCAAGTAAAATGAGTCAACATACAACCTTTGCGGATAAAGAATGCGATCAGAAATGGCGGCGCATCTATTCACTTCTCGCTCGCACACCCACGAGTGCGAGTATAGACGCAAATAGTGTGCGAGCGAGAAGTGAATAGATGCGCCGCCATTTCTGATCCCATTCTTTATCCGCACCGGTTGTAACATTAATTTTATTTATTGTGGGTAGTAACAATAAATAAAACAAATGTTACAACCTGTGCGGACTAGTGGTAGTGAACGCTGCTTCTGATGCAAGGGTTGTGGGTTTAATACCCGCAAAGTACAAACATATGTGTGCATGAACATGTCTGTTTGTATTGGTCTGGGTGTTTTCTATGTACATATGTATTTACAATAGAAAAATATTTAATGTATATATTTGCCATTCCGCTGTTGATACGTAACACAGGTGCTTGAGCTACCTATCGCGGAATTAGATCAATGTATGTGGTGTTGTGTATTATTCATTTATTTATTCTGTTTTCAAAGATTAAACAACTCGGTATCAATTTGACTTGATATAATCAACATATTTTGATACTCGTTGATATGTTTAGCGAAAATACAAAATTGGTAAGTTATCATACATTAGTTAAAGTTTAGTTAACTCTATAGATAGATAGATATTCTTTATTTTTTTCAAAAAGTACATGTATGGAGTCCATATGCACCTGTGCGTTGCTAATTAACCTTTCTCTATAACAAGCCGATAGGCATCGAGTTATTTCTAAGTAAATTTGCGCGTGCTAAAACAAGACGGAACATGATGATCTGTTCACACAAATGAAAAGGACAGATGCTCAGTATGAGAATTTGTAGTATGAAGAAGTAACTCGGGTAAAATACCGAGTTACTTCTTGGCATGCCACCTGCATTATTTGCGTTGCTCATCAAATTTTGTAGGCGTTAAGGCTATAATTCAAACTATTGAATTATGTAAGTGTGACACTAAGTGAATTTAACAGATAATAATATCGTTGGCCCATAGATTCGATTTTTCGTAAGGGAAGCCGACGGGAATCGGGTTGTATGGACTCTTCGTCACTGGTATTTATTTATTTATTAAGGACAGCCAACAAAACATCACTTAAGTAACTTGACTCTTACTCTAGAACTATATAGGTGCTAAAGTGACGCCTTAATTACAGGCTGCCACGACATGCATAATATGAAAGAAAAAAAAATCTACATGTTATGTAATATGTAATACTGTGGCAGCTGCAGTAGCCCTGCGACATATTATAATATAAGGATAAGTCTTGGGATCGAGATATTCTCGCTAATGCTGCTGCCACAAAGGTAACATTCACCGCAGATAAAACAACATTGCCTACTGCAGGCTTAATTATTTATCGTTTTCATAGTAAGTACAAATAGATCTCATAAAAACTCCTGGCTTATCAAATATGTCAATATTTGATCCTTTAGAGATTTTGTTGTAAAGCAGTTGCATTATATTTACTGATGAAACTGTATGGACTGTGTTTGTATGAAATAAAATATTTTGAAATTTGAAATTTATTGCAGAACAAAATACAATTAGGATACAACAACAACGAATAGGACAATACGTGTATACCTATGTATATGTACGATTAGTTCATAGTAAAAACAAGAAACTCGTAGATAGATATTCTTTATTGCACAAAAACAAAATGCAAGTATGACACAACAATAGACAGAACAATAAGGCGATCTTATCGCTTGTAGCGCTAACGAAAAACAATAAAACAGGACTAGTACACAAAGAGGTTGTAAACTCATGTTTATGAATGCTTCACGGTATTCCCTCATACACGTATGTTTCTCCTGCAATATCCGTCCATTTTATTCCCAGTCAGATTTTTCCGCTTCAGTTAGCAATCTCACTCACGAACTAGCAAAATTTTGTCAGAATTTCAACCTTGTTTGAGATGCATCGTTGAATCTTAAAATATGAGACTTCCTGAGTGTCTTAGGCAATATGATTTTAATATTATGCTCGATAGAAAAATGCAAAGAGCCAGACAAAGGAATTTGTTAGAAGGTTGCTAAGAGATGGATCATGGGTACCTACTACTTTCTGCAACCTTTTTTTTTTTTTTGTTTTCCCGGGAGAAATGCATTACGCAGACCCTGCCGCCGGGGGGCGACAGGGTACTGTGGGACTCACCCTCCGGGCCGCTTCTTCTAACAATAAGCGACCTGAGGGCATACCCACTAAAACTCCCGGGGCTCAACCACCCGTGGGTATAGAATGGGGTCACGGGAACTGCACGAGGCTATTCCCCGCAACCCCACTCCCCCACAGGACCCTACACGGGGTGTGCGACCACACCCCTCCTCAGGCTAGGAGGAGGGGGGTTGAGGACAGCCGGAAGAGCTGAGCCGTCCCCAACGAGCGTGGAGGTGCCAATGGCAGTGCCGGCACAGGGACCCCCGTCCCTGTTGCCGGCTGGCCACCTCCACGGAGAGGACGAAGAGTTCTCCGCCGAACTCGTCCTCTCCTTGCTCGAAGCGGGTCTGCGAGGGGGTTAATCTCGCGCTCCCGCTCCGCCGCCTCCTTCTGCGCCACCACTTCTTCGCAGAAGTGGGCGAAGGCCAACACCTACTACTTTCTGCAACCTTACCATACCCAAGCAACCTTCTTAAATATTTTGTTAGTTCGTGAGTAAAATGATTGGGCCTTAACCAGAGTGATACCATTTCCTAACAGAAAACCGACGTGAAACTCGAAGCCGTATAAGTCAGGGTATCGGCCAAGTGAGTGAGGGTACCGAAAACCAATCCAGGGTGAAAGGTGGCGGTGCACTTGTTACTCCTCTGGCGTTTTGGGGGTCAATGGGTGGCGGCAATTATCAGGTGGTCAGTCTGCTTGTATGTTACCTTTTACATAAAATAATAACTCTTTAGCTTAGACAGAACTTCAGTTTGATCCATCTTCAAATAGGGCTACATTGCTGAACTGACGCGTGGTTTCGGACGGGTGAACGGTACGGTTCATTGTAATTTATTTCATTTACTTGGAGCCAGCAACGCTGATGCCGATGCCTCGGATGTTGCATATGTCCATGGGCGGTGGTGATCACTCATTGTCTGCTTGTTTGTCCGCTATAATGTAAAAAAGATTGGATATTTATTTGTAACAGCACTTTAATAAAGTTTTTTTATTGATGATGAGTTTGCTCTTGGCGTCACACTGACCTCTTAGAGTTGAGAAGAAAAGAGTCATCGTCAGCCAATTTAAGTCCCCACTGCTGGGGCACGGGCCTCCCTCAATCACATGAGGGGTAATTGCCATACTCACCACGCTTGGCAGACGGGTTGGCGAGGGTTTTGATATAAATGCAGAGTTTTCCTTCTCTGGGTGCTGATGATCATGCCAGCAGCTTTACCTTAGTCGCCTTTTACGACACCTCGGTAAGAGTGAGGGTGGCCTATTCTACTCTGCCGGGACCACACGGCTCGAACGACGGCGGCACGAAGAAAAGAGTAGATTACGTAAATGTGGCCTATTCACTTTAGCTTTTAAAATATTGGGGTTGTAATCACTGGGGAAAATAGATGCTCGCAGGGCGTTCCACTCTTTGGCAGTGCGCATCACAAAGGAGGAGGAAAAGCGCTTTGTACGCAATCAAGGAATATTCACCAAGAAGTGATGATATCCTCCAGTTCGCCTGCTCTCTCGGTAGCAGAAAGCTCGATGATTCATACTTTATATTATATATTATGTTACAAAAAAGTATGTTAATCCGACTCTCCCTGTAGATAATACAATTATTATAGTACCTGCAAAGACTTGCGGCAGACGTTAGAGTGTTGTCGTGGTGACAAGTTTCGTACCTCACCCCACCATTTCTCCCACTATAGACGATGAGGGAGAGTCCCAGGAGTTTTAGTCGGTATGCCTCTGGCCGGCTTCTCGTTAGGAGAAGCCGTCGCCAGAGAGTCCGACATAACCCATCCGTTGACAGACGGATGGGTATGCGTAACGCATTTCTCCCGGGTCACCAAAAAAAAAAAAGACGTTGGAGTGTTTCATTTATCTTTGACTAGAGTTTAAAAGTAACTTCCCTTTAAACCTACTGACTATTTTGAACAACTTGACTGTTATATATTCATTAATAATGAATGAAATGCTTTACCCCCTGCCGCAAGTTTTTGCGGGTATAATGAATAGTTTCGTAATGAGGACTTTTTGTTCAGTTTAATATTTTTTAGTCAGTGCATTTTAAAAGAAAATGCATTTTTCACCGATAACCAAATTGGGTCGACGTGCTGCGTGTTGGTGACCTAATTTCATTTCGAACCGTTGCCTTGCTATAAAATAGTGTCCTAGTTACAGTTAACTTTTTTAACATGGATATTGGATACGTTGTAAAAAGTGCACGTGTCGGAGATATCTTTTGTTTCAGAAAGCCAAATAAATATTTATAACGGAAGAAATAATAGAGTGGCTGCTTATATTTTGAAAGGCTGGAAGCATTGCGCGTTAGTGCTATTATTTTTTAAAAGTTATTGTGTTTATGTTCGTTGAAATATTAAGTCTCTATAAAAGACTTGGAATGAAAAAGCTTCAAGTTTGTAAGAAAGAAAAACAATCTTAGCCCAGGACCGTAGTCAGTACGTACTACGAAGTGCTACGAAACTTGACTTCTACAAGTGCTACGACTACTACGTATGCTACAAAGAGCTACGTGAACTACGAGGTACCTGGAATGTTGAAAGAAAATTAATACTTACCTTGAAATTAAGGCTACTTAATCGGTTAATAAGCGCCGCCACTCAAAATTGATTCAATGAAATTAATTTTTGACATTTAATGAAAACAGCGCTGGACACCTGCATGCCAGATTTCTATACCAGGATTTTTCCACAAAGATTCGTATGTGTGCAGTGACTGGGTGTAATTATATTGTATTTCCTCTATAGTGTGAGATCCGTAACACAAACGCTTATGCTACTTAGGGCCGATTCGACCAATCTTTATCCGATACTAAATCTACGGTATAGTGCTGTCAATCTATACAAATCTGATGTTATACCATATATTTATCCACGGATAAAGATTGGGTGAATCGGGCTTTAGTACGAAATCACGCCAACATATCAGATGTTGTTTTAATTTATTTAATTGTTTATCGAGACAAAATTAAATGTAACACGTAATTTTTTTCCACGCACCTCATTGTATAATCAATTTCCCGCAGCGGTATGACATTGCGATATTCAAGAAACGAGCCTATACTTTCCTAAAAGGGCGGGAACGCATCTCCACTCCCTCTGGTTTGGCTGATGTCCATGGGCAGCGGTGATCACTTACCATCTTTGCATCGCATGCTCGTTTGCCTCCCTTTCTCATAAAAAAATCTATTTACTTAGCAAAACGAATACTCCTCATTCTTGAAAAACCGTAGCAGGTCCTAAGTCCGGCTCTGTATTAGGTAGAAACTCCTACTTAGCAAACTGTTTTTACAACGCTTTCACAAAATGTTTTGAATTTACTCGGGCATATCTGAACGGTTTCTGTATCAATCTCGCTAACTTTCCTGTTGGGAAATGTTTAAGAACTAACACTTGTGCTTCATAAGCCTTAGAAGTTTGTTACACTTCGTCATGGAAATGTTTTATGAGAATGTTAACATAAGAATATTTAAGTCTTTGGGAAGTAAAATTCTTTGTTATATTTCTTTGAGTCTTTGAGGTTTGTTTATATTAAAGTATTTACAGCAAGATTTTTTATGTTTCTTACATTTTCTATGTGTAATAGGTGGCAGACGAGCAGACGATCACCTGATGGTAAGCGATTGCCGCTGCCCATGGACACTCGCGACACTAGTGACTGACTCACACAGCCAAACACAGCACAGTGTTGCTTCACGTCCGTTTTCTGTAAGGCCGTGGTATCGCTCCGGTCGAGCCAGCCCGTTCATGCCGAAAAGTGGCTCTCCCACTGCCCTCTGCCCAACACCTGCAAATATGCATTACATAAATCACGATCCATATAAAAATTTCGGTTCCTTATCAGGAATCAAATTAGGGACCAGGTGCTAGGGCACAATACCACAGCCACTGCGTCATCCAGGTTTGCAATTTTTTTCTTTTCTCTTTTTTTCTTCTTTTTTTTTAGTTCAATTTAAATGACATCGGTTTCGATCTAGGTAATTCTAATTTTTATTCTACCAATCCACTAATTAGAATTTTAATACTTTTATAATTTCTTATTAATTTTATTTTAATTTTGACATGTGTATACTATTTATGGATTACTCTCTAGCCTTATTATTGATTGTGTTTACTCTAGCCAAGTTATGATTGTGTTTATATTAAATAAATAAATTATGCAATCTTAATAACTCTCAAAGACATAGAACTTCCTTGTATGTAACCTGGCACAGTACAGGTTAAGGTTAACCCTTAACCGGTCCAAAGAAAAAAAAAACCCTACTTACAATTACACTTAATTCAATTTCAATCTAGGTTCCTACTAACAATAACCGTGCATGACTGCTTAAACTTAAGCTATTGTAATTTTATTTAATTTAAATTTTATCGCGGAGAAATTTTTCAAATTATGTAACCCTTTAAAAAAACTAAGCCCAAAAAAGGCACGGAACCAGAGTCCGTGGAATTTGTATAAGTGTATGAATACAAAATAGTATAAGTGTTTGCCGAGAGGTCGTAACTCCGAATTTGTTTAAAATAGATCCGGTTTAGTAACTAAAAATTAAAATCGATTGGCGTTGCTAGTGTGCCCTACCCGTTATCTTAAGATTAATAATAATAATAACAATAATTCTCACAACATCTCATACGTTGACCTGATTCCGTACTAAGTAGCTTAAGCACTTGTGTCACAGATATCAGACAACAGAGGAACACAAATATATACTTAAATACATATATTACACCCAGACACCGAACAAACACAAGTGTTCATCGCACGAATGTTTGTCCAGGGTGGGGATCGAACCCACGACCTTTGGGGTAAGAGGCAGGGTCACTACCAATTGCGCCATCCGGTCAGATTATCAAACTCCTAATGAACTCTTAACAACAGTGCCAACTTACAGCCAAAAACATAATTCTTATTACCAATAACATAGTTCCAGTGCTCTGACGGCTGATAACGGCTTTTATATCACCATCGATCCCACAGGCGGAATTAATTTGTGTTGCATCCATTATTGTTATGCCCCGATCCATCAAAGAGGTAGGTATTAAATCTGGATGTAACGGACAAAGGTAGCACCTACACACGCTCGCTGCCCGGGCGAGCTCGTCGACGCGCGCACACAGCCAACCGAAGAGCGGATGGCATAGTACACTTGCAAACGACTGCATCGTTGGCGCATTTAGGTAGTGCGTCGCACTTTAAGGCGACGGCTGCGCTTGGAGCCCCGGGTCGGGCCAAAATTTGTACCTGGGTTTTTCTGTTAAGAAATTCTTAGTGTTAGGCATGAGGGCAAGAGAAAAGAAAGTGCACTTGCACACTCAAGTGTCATTATAATAATATTATATATAGGTAATAATATTATAGCGCTCAAGTGTGTGCGCAAACACAAGTGCCCTCTTTTTTCCTTTGCCCTCAAGGGAAAATGTTCCACCTTAAGGTAAGTATCTGTAAAAAGAAATAAATAATGTAAGAATGTTTGTAACAATAAATTTATATTATTTCAATTTGTTATTAAATATTGTTACCAAACATCCGTCCCCTTTATTACAAAAATGGTCTACAAGGTTTAAAAATGACGCTGTCACTTTTATATAGCTTTCAAATGAAAGTGACTGCATCCATTTTAAACCAAGCCTAACTTTAGACCATGTTTTGTAATAAAGGGGTGTGTGTTTTATAACACATTCTATTATTACTTTGAACTCCCGAATTGGTAAGAAATCTTGAAATGATCTTTTCAGACAGTGATATATGGCACCCCATCAGGGGACATGTGTCCCTTTACAATGGCGATGGCTCTTTCTTCGGCTCCAGCTTTTATTATCTCCTCTGTCAAGTGTTGTTGCCACACAGATCCCAATTCTTTTTCAATTGAGTGAAACTTATTCGGTGATAAACTTGGTATATCCATAAGCGCAGTCATCTGGGCTACTTGTGCATAGTAGCTGCCACTTGTCACAGCACCCCAAACTAGGGCTTTATTTATGTGACCATCCTTTTCACTAGCTCGCTTCCAGAGCATTCCACACATGGTACATTCAAAAGAGTAAACACTGTGTAATCCATTTTTTGTTTCATCATTCAGTTCAATTTGAGGTTTGGTTAGAGAATAGGTCTTTCTGTAATTGAAAAGCAAAGTTTATTGTTCTGTACATAGTAAAAGAGTAACACATTAAAAAGCTCGATTTGTTTGTCCTTCCAAAGTCCATTGTGAACACCCAGCTCCTCACTTCATCTCAAACAAAACTATCAAAAAAATCAACAAAATATAGGAAAGTCAATCAAATTGCATATAATACCTAAACAACGATCAGAACAAGTCAGTCAGAAATTCAGACAGAATGAAAAAAAGTTGTTTGAAAAAGTACGAGTAGAGTTGTTTATTTTGCTATCAGAGAAGCTGGCAATTTATCGATAAAAGCATTATTCAAATGAAAATTTATCATCATAGCATAGCATACATTTTATTGGAAAAATACTATTAAATTTTAAATTACAGACTATCACTTTTTAAAAATAATATTATCATAGGTAGTAGAAGTTAAAAGTAGCAAGAAAAGTAAGTTAAATTGGTAGGTATGTACTTACCAAGCTTAACTTTTTATACTTAATTCAATCAATGACCACAAGAGTTACATTTGACTCTTAATTCCAAGTGTTTATCACGAGTTCCCATAACTTTAAGGCCAATACATTACCAATGGAGTCACTATTTATCAATCCACATTGGACTTTATCCTCTAAACTCATCACTTAACATTAGAACATTTAAAACACTGCCGCTTGATTAACACTACGCGACGTAAACAACAAATTGCACAGATGAGTTCCTAACTTTGTACCCTGACGAACTTGATTCAATATCACTCAAAAAAACCGTTCGCTCATAGAAAATTCGTAGCAACATTCGACTCTAAATACAGTAATTTCACTAAAACTAAAAAATAATTGGTTGTACTTGTACGTATACTTTTGTCCCGGAACCCGAACGGAGCCGAGAGTAGCAGTAGTAGAGTTCCATCCAACTCTGCTGTATTGGCCTACCCGTTGTACTATATATTATATATTATCAGATAAGTACGGATAGCGCGTGGCTGTTACGTTTCGCGCGAACTGCAGATGTTCATGTTTGTATTTCAATTTCTTCAACAATGCACCTACCAAACCAAGGCTATGAATATCATCGATATTTATTTATTTTAGCGTTGAATGGATTGATGCATACACAGCACTAGTTATCACAAAAAATTTGATTACGTTCCGTTACAGCAAATGGTTTATCATTCCTTAGAAATATATTATAATTAAGTTATTGGAAATAATTATGTATGCACTATTATGACCAATCATTTGTAACAATAAAGTAGGTATTTCTTAAAATTTGATTACTTTACAGTTGAATTTTTTAGTTGAAAAGTTTTGGAAATAAGCGGTAGGTACATTTTGTAAAGCGTAAACAGGATCGCACTTCGGACGATGCCGCGATGCTAGATTGAGTCATAGTTGCCAGGTACGATTTTGTATTTGTTTTCCTTCTCTGGGTGCTGATAATCATGACAGCAGCTTTACCTTAGTCGCCTTTTACGACACCTCGGTAAGAGTGAGGTCTGCCGGGGACCACACGGCCCGAAGAACATTTCTCAAGATTAGGTATCAATCAATCAATCAATATATTTATTGCGTGCTACATTGGGTACAAAGTATTTTAAATAATAAATGTACGTAATAAGATGTTATTAATACAATGTAGCGCCCTGTTAGGGCATAGCAATGTTAATACTTCACATTATAACTACAAATTTTGATTATTACTAGAATTTAAAGATATATAAACATTATTGCACTATTTGTTACTTATCTGTAGACTAGGTACTGTCTACTTAGTAGCATGTGTGGACGGACGTGCTCCTAATAAGCATGCTAATTTTGAGAATGTTCATAAATCGCACGCCGGTTTTTAGCATGCTACCTGAAGTGCGGGTGGAAGGAGGAGTACTTAACCGCGTGTTAACAGCTTTGCTCATTTTTAAGCATGCTAATAGATGCCTTAAAGCATGCTTTTCGTTCAACATGCTCATATTTGGCATGCTTAAAGGGCATGCTACAAATGAGCATATAGCTTAAATACAAACTCGAGCAAGGTCAAAATGGAGGGTTGAATTCGGAATCATTCATAAAGGTCGACCCTCTTCCACGACACTGACCTCCGCAACATCCGCTGAGTCTGAGGAAAATCAATCGCTTCCTGTCTTTGTTGTCTGTCATTCCTGTCGGCTCTCCCCCATTATCAAAGAACGCTATCTTAGAAAATTTTCAGAACTAAACTCGTTCTGTCCTCTTTTTATATTGCCTGTTGAAATGGGATAGCAAAGAACTTTAGTAAATGCGATGATAACTTAAGATTGCGTTTTTTTATAAGGTGTCTAGGTGTCAGATTTTTCTAACTTTTTCAGCTTCATAGTTGGGATTCTCCGTGTCGAGTTCCTTCAACCCCTTTGTTTCACTGGTAATTTTATCTTACTTGATAAAAGATATCTACGTGTTCTTTAATGCAAAAGATTTGTTGATTATTTCCCTCGAAAAAAAAAACTTATGTAGATCGAAAAACCGACCGTGACCGTGGCAGAGCCACGCTTTGTCATGAATGATCCGGCTCGACCGGAGTGATACCACGGCCTCACAGAAAACCGGCGTGAAGCAGCACTGTGCTGCGTTTCGCTGCGTGATTGAGGGTACTGGACGCCTAATCCGGGGGAAGGGTGGGATTAAAGGTTGGCAGCGCAATTGTGACTCCACTGGTGTCGCGGCTGTCCATGGGCGGCGGCAATCGCTTACCATCAGGTGACCCGTCTGTTCGTCTGCCACCTATGACATAATAAAAAAAAAACAAAAACGTGGAAATGGATTACCAGTAAGACGTTATGTCTCTTTGTATGAACGGATGACAAAGTGTAGGAATGAATGAACAAAAGAATGATTGGATGAATAAACGAACGAATGTATGAAATGTACATTTTACTTTGGTTTTTTAATAAGTCTCTACCCGAAGATAATTCGCCGATGTCAAATAATTTATTGAGAACAAGTTGGTAGTCAACAGTCGAAGTCAGTCAAAGTCGCAGTCACTCAATAAAACGCCGGTGCTTTCTGTTTTATCAACCTGCGGTTTCAGTTTAAGTTAAGTAAGTTGTCACGAGACAACTCACACGACACACAATAGCAGCGTTAAAAACGATACAATCCAATGATTCTTATTATTAAAATCACTTTACTGTACATCACTGCAGAAATAAACATCAAATTTGTATCTACACTAAAAACTACTAGACACGAATTTAAAACCTTTGAATTGCATCAGCCCGCGCGGCTTAATAACCCTACCCGCCGAATCCATTTAACAGTTTTTTTTTACTAGTAACAATTAACAAATTGGTGGTGGCACAGCAAACCTTTTGATAGTGACTGGCAAAAAGTTTTATTTGCCTTATAATGTAAAAAAAGAAGTAGCTACTTTGTTAGCATTTAATATAAATAATATATATAGGCAGACTTTGGAAATTATTCCAAACAATTTAAATTTAAGTCTAAGACAATAGAGGACGCCTCTAGCAATTTATTGACCAGGGAAGATAATTTAAAACTTATTCACCAAAATATACAGGGTCTTCCTGGTAAAGAACTAGAACTAGAATTATTTTTAGAAGAAATAAATGTTGATGTACTATGTCTCACCGAACATTGGTTAAATAAACATCAATTAATTGTTACTATTAATAATTACAAAATTATCAGTTCGTTCACGAGAGACTCTGCAATAAGAGGAGGGTCACTCATTTTGTTAAAAAGTACTCTTAAATGTAAACAACGTAAAGATATTGAGTCACTATCTATAGAACGAACTATTGAAATTTCGTGTGCAGAGCTGGAGCAGCATATCATTGTCTGCGTTTATAGACCCCCTTCTGCAAATTACGACTCATTTGAGACTAGCATGGAAGAAGTCCTGAGAAAAGTATGTGCAACTAGTAAACAAGTTATCGTGTGCGGTGACTTTAATATTAACATCCTGGAGAATTCGCAGAACTCAGTTAGGTTTCTGAATCTTTTTAAGTGTTTCAATCTGGTGCACCTCTTCAACGAACCTACCAGAATCACCCCCACTTCAGCTACATGCTTGGACAACATATTCTGTGATTGTATTGTAGGGGAGAAATCTATAATAAATTTCATAAACTCTGATCACAGTGGTCAGCTGGCTGTTATCGACTGTCATCGAAATGATCGGTCTACAAGTTTTACATGTAGGCCTATTACTAAAAGACGTATAGATAAATTCAAAGATAATATTTATAATAAGGTATCCTTAATGCCTGGTAATAAAAATAGTGTCGACCAGTTGTATGAAAGCCTTTTCGAAATTGTTGAAAAGGAATTTAATGATATTTTTACAAAAAAGACCATTAAAGTAAACAGTTCTAAAAATAAATTTAGTGACTGGGCCACTCCAGGGATTCACATAAGCAGGAGAAAGTTGTTTGAATTATATGATATTAAAGCTAATTCACGTGATCCTGCGATAGTTGAATATGTTAGAAATTATTCTAAGTGCTTTAAGAAAGTATGTGCAGTTGCTAAATCTACTTACATTAAAAACAAAATAAGTAAAGCAACTAACAAAAGTAAAATCACGTGGAACATCATCAACAAAGAGACTTGTAAAAATAAAACACAACAACACAAGTTCTCTCTAAAAATAAATGGCAAATGTCTTGACTCTGATACTGAAGTGGCAAATGCATTTGAGTCGTTCTTCACTAATATACCAGTGGCAACAACAAGTACATTAAATTCAAGTTCGTATCTTGCTATCTCGTTACTTAAAGCAAATGTTGACGAGTGTCAAACGCCTTTCAAATTTTACCATGTAACCTCCGAGATAATAGTTAAAACTTTCAAAGATCTGAATATGAAAAAAACTGAAGATCTTTGGGGAATATCAGTGGACATTCTAAAAAATATAATACTAGCTATTGCACCCCATTTGGCAACGATATTCAACAGATGTATTGATGAGGGTCAGTTTCCTAGCTTAATGAAGTACAGCAAAATCATACCGTTATTTAAATCAGGTGAAAAAAGTGACCCTTCTAACTTTAGGCCTATTTCTATATTACCAGCACTGAGTAAAATTTTTGAAAAAGTCATATTCGTTCAGTTACTGTCTCATTTTAAAGTTAACGATTTACTTCATAATAAACAATTTGGGTTTACCAAGGGTAAGTCAACCACTGACGCAGGAGTTGCACTTATCAAGTATATTTTTGATGCATGGGAAAACAAACAGGATGCAATTGGTGTTTTCTGTGACCTCTCGAAGGCGTTTGATTGCGTTGAGCATCAAACATTGTTGTTGAAGTTAGCTCACTATGGTGTTCTAAATAATGCATTAAGTTTGATAAATTCTTACTTATCAGATAGACTTCAGAAAGTCAGTGTCAATGGAACTGACTCTTCAGGCGCCCCTTTATTAATGGGAGTGCCCCAAGGATCAATATTGGGACCTCTGCTCTTCCTGATATACATAAATGACCTCCCTTACTTTGCACAAGATCTTTGTGAAGTAGTGTTATTTGCTGATGATACCTCGTTGATTTTTAACGTTGACCGTCGAAAAGATACGTTTGACGACGTAAATGACACCCTCTCACAAGTGTTACATTGGTTTACAACTAACAACTTGCTTTTAAATGCCAAGAAAACCAAATGTGTAAAATTCACTATGCCCAATGTAAAGCAGGTCAACACTAACGTCGTTATGAATAATGAACATATTGAAGTTATTAATTCGACAATTTTCTTAGGTATTACACTGGATTCCAAACTGCAATGGAAGCCACACTTGGCAGCCTTGGCGGGAAGACTTAGTTCCGCCGCATATGCGGTTAAGAAGATCAGACATCTGACTGATATTGAAACCGCGAGACTGGTTTATTTTAGTTATTTTCATAGTATAATGTCATATGGTCTTTTGTTGTGGGGGTCGGCGGCTGAGATACAGACTATTTTTGTATTGCAGAAGAGGGCCATCCGCTCCATATACAACCTTAGGCCTCGCGATTCGCTGAAAGAACTGTTTAAGAATATCGACATTTTAACTGTAGCTTCCCAATACATTTTGGACTGTATTTTGTACGTGCGAAAGAACATTGATATTTTTTCTAAAAAATCTGATTGTCATGGTTTTAACACTAGAAATAAACACAAGCTCGCGATTCCAAATCTGAAGCTCCAAAAGATTAATAGTTCATTTGTTGGTCAAAGTATTAAAATGTACAATAAGTTGCCACAAAATGTTATTGAGTTACCAACGCATAAATTTAAATCCCACGTGAAAACCTGTTTAATGAGTAAAGGATACTATACAATTGTAGATTACTTAAATGATAAGGATTCATGGACATGATGACCTCCGTGCCTGCACACATGTAGTAATTGTATAAATATTTACTGGAATCATTATTATTATATAATTAATCATTTTTAATAAATTAGGCTTAGCAGCATTTATTAATGTATACAAATTGATTAGTATTGATTAATCAAACAATTGACAAGATGCTAACCACCTACTATTGTACACCTCGTCCTGCAGTTTATTAGTATTGGATTAAGTACTCTGTGACCTATGAGGGGAACCTAAGTAGTCATGCTCACTCAAATGTCTCTGAGGTGGTGGCGTTATGTGGCGGGTCATTACATTCCCTCTAATATGGTTGAGTGAAATGATGGCTGACACATACGTCATACTTGTGAACAGGTGCCACCTTTGGGGACTGGTCCGCTTCGGTTTACCTCATATTTAGCTTTTAATTTGCTTCATTCTATTTTGTGTTGCATTAGACTGTATGACTTGGTATGAGGATAATAAACCATTGTAAAAAAGTTAGCGATTAAAAAGAGTAACTGGCGAGTTTCTTGCCGGATCTTCTCGACCAGAAACAACTTTCCGAGCCGGTGGTAGAATCGCATTATGTTTATTTATTTCTTTAGTATATTTTATGTATCAACATATATATGTATTAACATGTAAATTATACATAAGTACTTATAAATAGTTTTAAGTCATTCAAATGTATGACGATTTGTAAGTGCTGTGTACAAGCCTATGCAAATAAAGAATTATTTGAATTGAAACGGACTGTTCCTATGTACAACAACCTGTGCGGATAAAGAATGGGATCAGAAATGGCGGCGCATCTATTCACTTCTCGCTCGCACACTATTTGCGTCTATACTCGCACCCCACGAGTGCGCGTATAGACTCAAATAGTGTACGAGCGAGAAGTGAATAGATGCGCCGCCATTTCTGATCCCATTCTTTATCCGCACAGTTTGTATACTTAATTAAGCAACGGTCACTAATGGCTCATCATAAAAATACAAAATTCTTCATTCAATTTTAGTCCATACAGAATCATATCTCCTCAATCCGAATCCCTCTCTATTTTCAAGTCCCGAGTTAAAGATCATTTCTTATCTTTCTAAGCCTTTGTAGTTCCTTTCATTGTCTCCTATTTCCCTGGTTACGTATCTATCAATCCAATAAACTGTTAGTATGTATGTTTATTTGTTTTGTAATTTACTAGTATGTATTAGTATTTATAGCTAGTATATATTTATTTAATATAATGTATGTATAACCATACTCGTATTTATACAATGTCTTTTTTTTTCTCTTTTTCTGACTCGCACTGCCTTACCTCTTTTCTTAATTCGCTATACTTTTCCTCTACCCTAAAGGTTGTCTGGAAGAGATCGCTATTAGCGATAAGACCGCCTACATTGTTTTAGTATAATAACTTAGGCTAAGATCTGTAAATTTTCTGCAATAAAGTGTATCTATCTATCTATCTATCTCCATCTCAAACCGATTTCGGCTAAGGCGGCCAATCTCAAAGATAAGCCACTTACGTCAGATATATTATAGTGCTCTAGTGTGTGCACAAATACAAGTGCACTCTCTATTCCCTTGCCATCATATTCCGATGGGTATGACACGAACGGACAGGGATCGGGTACTTTCCGAGGCACGGGGGTACAAGACCGCCAACTTCCAGACTCCGGGCTGACACTAAGTATTTCTTAAGGCGACGGGTAGGGTCAACTAGCGACGCCAATCGATTTTCATTTTCAGCTACTTAACCGGATCTATTTTTTCGGGGTTATAGGGAGGAGTAATATAAGTGTTAGGTACCAATGGTAGGTAGGTATAACTTTTAGGTCTGCTTTTGTACTCGAAATTTGAACCACTTTAGCCGTGAATCAATTTTTCGCGTACAAAAACGAACCCAACATTTGCGCTTGGTTATTTCATAAATAGTATAAGTGTTTGCGGAGAGGTTGTAACCCCAAAATTGAATAAAATAGATCCCGTTTAGTAGGTAAAAATTAAAATCGATTGGCGTCGCTAGTTGACCCTACCCGTCACCTTAACAGAAAAACTCAGGTACAAATATTGGCCCAACCCGGGGATCGAATCCGGGACCCCAAGCGCAGCCGTCGCTTTAAAGTGCGACGCACTGCCCACTGCGCCAACTAGGCAGTCAAATTTATCAATATCAAATATATAGATAGATAGATACTCTTTATTGCACAACTTACAAAACTTAAAAGCTAGGTATACAGAGATTAGCACGATCTTTATTATGTGAAACAACATTGTGTTTTCACATATTTGGCCCGACGTTCGCTCTCCGAAGTCCGCTCGTGACCACGGCTGCTGTAACGTAGCCGAAACGTCGGGCCAAATATGTGAGTACACAATGTTGTTTCACATAATAAAGACCGTGTCAATCCCCGTATTGATACATTATAGTTATAATGCAACGCGAAAATCTAAAAAACTAGGTATACAGAGATACAATGTACAATTTAGGCGGTCTTAACGCCGGTAGCGATCTCTACCAGACAACCTTATATAATCTACCTATGATTTGGAATGTAATCAGTATCCTATCCTACTTTCCAAGTATACTACACGAGGCTCTTGCAGGCACACGAGCGCATGGCATTACGCGTGCACATATCTCCCCACATCGATTGCAGCCGCACACAAGCGCGCCGCCCGGGCCGCCATACCTCAGACCTAAAATAGATCTATAATGAATTTGCCAGGGCTTTTGTGCACAGAAACTTTGTCAGGGTACGTTTCCGTTCGAGGTTCGGTGTTTGAGGTGTACATACAGGTGTAATTGATGTCGGTTGTCGGTGGCGAGATGTCGGTAGTTAGGCCTAGAAGTTAAATCGTATGAATGAAGGAATGAATATCCTTTTTTTGGCCCATGGACACCCGCGTCACCAGTGGAGTCGCAATTAAGTTTTAATTTATGTCGAGAGCAAATTTCTATCAATGTTTCTAATTAGTTTCAGATTATCATTCTTTTTGCAATTTATTCCAAAAAATATCTTGTACTTTAATCAGTTTATTTTCCTGTCTGAAACCAAAACACTCCACTCCTTCCATTGGCTGGAGATTTTTTTTGTAACATAAGAACCAAGACAGGAAATCGCTAATTGGCAAACGATCTCCAGTTTATTTCCACACATTTATTTATCGTGTATCATTTGTTTTGATAAACAATACCCAGTAATTGGTGATTATCTGTTGTCAGCCGATATTCGGTGAAATTATCATCAAAACAAGAGATCACTATTGGCAACCGCACATAATATAGGTACCCACCTTAACTTTTTCTAGGGATATTGCAAAAATGACCATTCTGACATTCTGAGTATAAATATATTAATATATTAGCTCAAAAACTACGTAACCGATTTCTTTTTTTTACGGTTCAATGATACATTGCCCTCTACGCATATTCTTCTATTCTTACGGGAAAACATCATTTCAGGCGGGCCACGCTATTATGGGGTAAGTTTTAGGCCTGAAAAAATTAATAAAAAAATTAAAGGTTTAATTATTGTTATCTCACTAGCAAGGTAGTTAGTGTAAATCCAGCAAAGAATGACCGATTTCAAAACGCGGAGCATGAAACTACGACATTTTTAGCGTTCCATACAAGTTTTCAGAAATATGTATGGAACACATTTTTTGCGTCCGTTGCTTGCTTCGCGTTTTAAAATTGTTTATTCTTTGCTGGATTTGGTTATAAACTCAGTTAACAAACTCACTCACAGATAACAATAATTAGCTTTTTTTTTATTTTTTTTGGGCCTTAACTTACTAACAGCGTGGCCCACCTAGAATGATTGATATTTTCCCGTAGGAATAATACGTTTTTCCGAAGTACCTAACTAAACATTTAATTTTTGAAATTGATTAGTTACATAGTTTTTGAGTCATACATATTTATAATCAGAATGTGAAATATATTGACTCGAGAGTTTGCAATATAATACCCTTCACAATCAAATAAATCTAAGCGAGTTGTAACTGACCTTTGCAGCTCGCTACGTGCCCATCGGGCGCGGCGCCCCTACAGCATTCCGCGGATGCGTGCGAGACCCGAACTCAGCAAACACCTTGTATTGCCAGCTGGGTTTATTTTTTTTTTTATAGTGACACGGTTTATTGTCTCTCCTCAGCCTGATGGTAAGCAAGAGAAGAGTCCACGTTGCAATTAGAACGGAAACGATGTCAGGCATCACCTCCAATAGGACTGCCATACTGGCCCGCGAGATGCTTCTTCACGTTTCGTTTGAAGGAATCCATATTGTAGGAAGGAGGAAATACATGCGCCGGCAGCGAGTTTCATTTCTTGATGGTGTGGCAGAAATAGGAACTGCCAAATTTTTTAGTCCGTGATGGAATGTTTTCCTCTAACGTAAAGTGAGAAAAACAATTTCTTTTTATGTGATGTGGACTGATAGACGAGTAGACGGATCATCTGCTGCTGCCCATGTACACCCGCAACACCAGCGGAGTCAAGTGTGCTGCCCTGTTAACCATCAAACATCCCTTTCCCCGGATTGGGCCTCCGGTACTTTCACTGACGCAGCGGGACACAGCACAGACGCTGTTTCACGCTGAAAAAAAAATCGAAATAAACTTTGTACATTTTAATTTTAAAACGTAACCTGGCAAGACTTCTGACACCTGCACCTCCTGGGAAAACTCGACGCTATGCCAATGAGCCATAGAGTTCAGGGCCCTTTGTCCAGGGGAGGGGTGGGATTACGCAGACTAAATTAAAGGGAATGCAATAACTTTGTAAAACATAAGTTTATTCCGCTGAAATTGAGAGAATTTATTAAATTCCGAGAGTGTATTTCGTTTAGTCTGTTTGTAACCGTGCAGCTTATTACGTTTTGCTTTAGGAGTTCACTTGTCAGCTTTGGCTATGGCTGCATATTTGAGTAATAAGAGCTGTAAATTAGTACTTTTATAATCTCTTTGTCTCTTTGAGCATTTTAATAAAACTAAAGAATTTATACATACAAGAAGCTCCAGCAATCTGGAGCCATTACCAACACATCAATGTATACAAATCTAATAATTTTCTTCATATTTTGATTCTCAACTTATGTCACACGTTTGATTCAGTAGATATTAATTCAAAACATTTAACAATTTGACGACCCATTTAGCGCAGTGGTTTAGAGCCGCGCCGGTTGAAATGCAAATGGTCGCGATTTGTACCTTCTTTATTTCTCGTTTCCATAGTACAAGGGAAAACCTTATTTGTGGACCAAGGCAATGTATGTTATGTTGTCTCAATTTATTATTATTATAATTGTCCCTAGAAACCTATTTATATGCCGTACGTGGCCGTACCTACCTAGTTTTTAAGGTAAGGAAAGCATTTTAATTTTTGACACAGGAAACCTTACAGTAAAATTATTGTAAGAAATCCGGAAATTGATACTTCATTGTTATAAGTTAGCTACTCGTAGTTAGGTAGCTAGACTGTATAAGCTAAAAAAACTAATAAAAACTTTTAGTTGATTTCATATTTTTTCATGGTTAAACTAACTACTTAAAAATATGTATTGTTTTTAAATTTATCGTTTGTATGTTATGTGCAATTTTAAAAAGTCCATAATATTATACCTAGACATAAAACTAGATAATGATCAAAACTTGGGATTTAATAGTACTTACATACAAAGGGATGGAGATTACAATTCATATCACTGAGTATATCCCGAGTTTAACGGATAAAAGCTAGGCAGATCCTATTTTCATTATGAATCAAGCGAGCCTGATTTTTCAACGGAACACTGGATTCAGGCTATCGCATTTTAGCAATCAATTGAAGACCAATCTAGACATATTATAGATATAAAAAAATAAGCAAACCCACAGCCATAGTAGAGTAACTGGAGATCCTATATTCCGCTTTTTTCTGTATTTTTGATATTAATTTCGAATGGCTATGCACACCGAAACCTTTTAATTGTCCGAACCCCAAATTGCATCCCCCTTCACGCGAGGGTTGCAGAGTCCATCATACTGATCATGCACATCAATAACATGTTGTCGGGCTTGTAGGTCTTAGGGTTCCGTACCCAAAGGCTAAAAACGGGACCCTATTAGTAATGCGAGCTGCTGCGTAGCCAGTAAACAGTTATATACTCGGCTTGTCGTGCGAGTTACTCGTAAATAACGTCCAGTCAGTGCGAGTTACTGCAGTGCGACTAGGTACTCGTTTGGCTGACTTATATGCTAGATCGCACTAGGTTTGTAATTTTAAGTCTCCGCTGTCTGTCTGTCTCCAGGCCGGACCCTAATAGTTGTACATACAGTTGAAATGTTCACAGATGATGTATTTTTGTTGCCGCTACTATAACAATTAAATAGGTAGATAGGTGAGGGGGACTTCGATACAGCAAACAAAACACAGTTTTTCACCACAGTGTTTGCTCGATAATAAAACCTAACGGCAACCGGAAGAAGATTGATTTATGTGCAGGATATTTGGTTGACTATTCAGTATTTTTTATTATTGGGGGCTTCCATACAAAAAGGTTATATAAATGTAATATCCTCCAACCGATTACGGCTACGGCGGCCAATCTCAACGATCAGTCACTTACGCAGGATATATTATAGTGCTTGCGCAAGTTAGTGTATGCGCAAAAACAAATGCACTCTCTATTCCCTTATTCCGATGGGACACTACTGTGACACGACAGGAGAGGAATCGGGCGCAGGACGAACGGCTTAACGTGCTTTCCGAGGCACGGGAGTATAAAGACCGCCAACTTCCAGACTCCGGGCTGCCATTAAGAATATCTTACCGAAAACTTAGGTACAAATTTTAGGCCCGACCCGGGGTCGAACCCGGGATCTCTTGCGACCTTAAAGTGCGACCCACTAACCACTGCGCCACAGGGGCAGAATATAAATGTATTGATTTATTGAATAGATATAAGATGGTACGGAACATGTGCGCGAGTCCAACTCGCCCTTGGCCGGAATATTTTTTCAACTAACCGTGGACCGTGGGAGAGCCACGCTTCGCCATGAATGGGCCGGCTCTACCGGAGTCATACCACGGCCTCACAGAAAACCGGCGTGAAGCAGCATTGTGCTGTGTTTCGCTGCGTGAATGAGGGTACCGCAGGCCCGATCCGGGGAAAGGGGGTTTAAAGGTTGGCAGCGCACTTGTGCCTCCACTGGTGTCGCGGGTGTCCATGGGTGGAGGCCATCGCTTGCCATTAGCTGATCCGTCTGCTCGTCGGCCACCTATCACATAAAAAAACTATTTAAATATATTTCTTGATAAATTATTGCCAATATAACATTACACATAATAACACGGAACATAAAAAGTACCTATTTACAGGATGCTAAAAATAAACAAAAAGAGGAATGCTATTTACAAGAGATGATGAATGTGATGAAACATTGGCCCCGCTACTCATCGTGCCCAGAATGCTGGCGGCGTTACCTCTTTGAATGGCCAACCCAATGCGTTGGCCGAGGTAGCTGCCAGCATTACTGTCACCTGAAATGTCGAGTAGCCGGGCAGTCAACTCGCGGAAAAGCTTGTGGGCCTCGGGCCCCCACGGTCCCAAGGTTTCTACGCCGAACGGAGCGAATCGGTAACAGGTGTATAAGGCGGAGTATTTTTTTTTTCGGGAATGGAAAATCTTAGGTGCAAAAAAAATCTTCCACCCACATATGATCTATATGGTCAAAAACACAATATGATAATTTCGTTAGAGTATCTAATACTTCTATTCTTCCTCTAATTAACTTCGGTCTGTGCTTCGGGTGTCGGTTACTAATTGGTCATCGTAATAGATATTCACGTATTGCATTGCGTTCTCATTAGGTAAGTGTAGGTACAGTTTGGAGATATCATTATTCACGTCTTACATAAGTTATTGGGTATATTAGATATTAGGTAAGAAACGAGTCTATGTAACCATTTGCATTTAAGGTGACGGGCAGGGCACACTATACTATCTTAATTTTTAGCTACTACATCGGATCTATTTTAAACAATTTCGGGGTTACAACTTCTCGGAAAATACTTATAAGTACTATTTAGTAAATAACCATGCACAAATGTTGGGGCAGCGTTCGGGAAGCTACGCAGCATATATTCGGCCTACCTACCGCAGTGTCTCAAGACGAAAGTCTTCAATGCGTGTGTGTTGCCAGTTATGACATACGGAACCGAAACGTGGCCGCTTACAATGTGGCGATTAAGGAGGCTCAAAGTCACCCAGAGAGCAATGGAGAGAGCTATGCTCGGAGTCTCCCTGCGTGATCGTATCAGAAATGATGAGATCCGCAGGAGAGCTAAGGTTACAGACATAGCCCAAAGGATTGCATGCCTCGAGTGGCAATGGGCAGGGCACATAGCGAGGAGAACAGACGGCCGTTGGGGCAGAAAGGTCCTTGGGTGGAGGTCATGCACAGGAAGTCGCAGCCGTGGCAGGCCCCCCACAAGGTGGACCGACGATCTGGTGAAGATCGCGGGAATCCATTGGATGCGGGCGGCACAGGACCGATCTGTGTGGAGAACATTGGGGGAGGCCTATGTCCAGCAGTGGACGTCTATTGGCTGAAATGATGATGATGATGAAATGTTGGGTCCATTTTTCGCGTACGCGTTGGACCCAACATTTTTGCATGGTTATTTAATAAATAGTATGTGTTATAGTATGTGTTTGCCGAAAAGTTGTAACCCCGAAGTTGTTTAAAATACCCTAATCTGGTTTAGTTGTTAAAAATTAAAATCGATCGGCGTCGCTAGTGTGCCCTACCCGTCATCTTAAACGAAAAATTTTGGCTTCTCTCTTAGCCAGGTCGGTTTAGGTTTCGATATAAAATCTTTTTCCTCTACTTATGTGTAGGTATAGACTTAGTTTTGGTTTGAGACCTAATAATAGATAGTTGGCAATTATTAGTATAAACATAAAATTTCGTCATTTGGTAACTTTTGTAACAAATGTACGTTGAGTTATTTTATTAGTTATACTTTAGTCCACTTTGCATGCCGTGGCAACCTGCAATTAAGACACCACTTACCTAGAATTAGCTACTGCGCTAGACTTAGGACATGTGTAGTGTGTGCCTTGTTTGTTGTCCTAATAAATATATTATAAGCATCAGGAGTGGAAACGACTTAAAAAAAAAACAATTTACAAAAACGAACGTTATTTTTACTTTCAAAATTATTTAATCCAAAATTAACATTTAAACCAAAGGAAAACTAAATAACAAAATCTAGGCAATTTCTAATGCACTAAAATACCAATTGCTAACGTAAACACTAATTATGGAACTTAAGATAAAATGGCTCGCTTGACCGGCCGTAACGATTTAAAGGTCTTGACGCTTCGCTTATATATATATATATATTGTAAGCGCATCCCCCGTCGAGCTACACTGCTATCCGACCGCCCCATATATAGCGAGCGGCGCGGCTGGACGCCCATTTGCTGTTCTGCGTTCGAAGCGTCAAGATATGTATATATATATATATATATATATATATATATATATATATATATATATATATATATATACATATTTATTTATTTAATCAGCCTCAACTGTCCCACAGCAGGGCTAAGATCCTCCATTATAGAAATCAAGTTATCGCTACTATGATGGGATTAGGCTTAATCACCACGTTTGACAAATGCGGATTGTTGACCACAAAAACCGACCGAGAACCGACAATCGATGGGGTAAACGAGTTCTAGAGTGGAGACCGCTTCTTGGCAAACGTAATGTAGGGCGCCCTCTGGCTAGGTGGGGGGACGATCTGCGCAGGATGGCTGGCAAGAACTGGATGCGAGAAGCCATGGATAGATCACAGTGGCGAACAATTGGAGAGGCCTACGTCCACGACTGTGATAGGCTGATGATGACCACAAAAACGAGATATGTCCGAAAAATTCGAAACATACTTTTCGCTCGACCCGGGAATTGAACCCAGGACCCTGAGATTACGGCCCGGTACTTAAACCACTAGACCAACAGGGCGTTGTAAAATAAAATAAAATAAATATATCTTCCCTTTTCGGTAGCTCATTAAGTTTCCAACTTGACTGCCTAAATGGCGCAGTAGATCGCACTTTAAAGCAACGACTAAGACATGGAAAAGTTTATAGAGCCTATCTATAATAATGCCAGAGATACCATAGTGAGAGTAGGCAGAACTCATAAGAAAATCGGATAGAGGACATCTTGTCCCAATAAAACTCGCCCGAGAATTTCAAGATTTTTTTATCAGTCACTGTTCTAACCGAAGCTTACCAATATTTTTGTGTCGGTAATACATACTTAACTCTACAAAATAAAAACAATTGGTTAGGTTAGGTTAGAACAGTGACCAGCATTTCTGTCGTTCCGGATGGTGCAGGTATTTACCGACATGGTTGCTTCGGTAACTACCTGCACCGTATTCAGCGGGAAGACACTCCTTCGTGCCACCAGTGCGGTGGTGCGGAGGACTCGGCTCACCACACGTTGGTGGTGTGCCCGTCCTTCAACCAACAGCGGTCAGCGCTGGTCGCGGAGGTCGGACATGACCTCTCATTGCCCAGCATAGTTGAAGCTATGCTGGATAATGAGAGGGCGTGGTTAGCCTTCGCCCACTTCTGCGAAGAAGTGGTGGCGCAGCAGGAGGCGGCGGAGCAGGAGCGCGAGATTAACCCCCTCGCAGGCCCGCTTTGAGCAAGGAGAGGACGAGTTCGGCGGAGAACTCTTCGTCCTCTCCGTGGAGGTGGCCAGCCGGCAACAGGGAGCAGCATAAAAATACTAAAACTTGCAGTCAAGTAATTAATAGGGCGACTTCAACCCCTTTTTTATGCGTTGGGGGAATGCCGCCGGCCCAGAGTGGAGTGGGCCGACGTGGCCGCATGCATACCGAAAAAAAATAGTTTTTTTTATGCTAGAGGCGGACAAACGAGCAAGCGAGTCACCTGTAGGGAAGTAATCAACGCCGCCCATGAACATCCGCGAAATCAGAGAGATCGCTAATGTGTTGCCGGCCTTTTTAAAAAAGAGTACTCTCTTCTCTAGAAGGTCCCTAAGTCGTAGCCGTCCGGAAATACTCCTGCAGCCAAACCGTTCCACAGAACTGAGGTACGTATTCTATTATTACTTGCTAATTGTTACGTTATTTTCCCGTAATTACCGTGGCACTACGCTCAGTAAAAAATATAAATTTTCTATTCAATTCCTTTAAACCCAGCAAGCTTAGATCCTTTTGCTGTAATACTGTAAACACCAGTTCTCGTGCATTTGATAAACCCCAGTTCGTTTTATTAGGCACGGCCGGACGCGCGGGCGCGATCCGGCTTTGTCCGGCTGCGTCCGGCTCACTGGCTCTGCTACGCTATGTTTTTGAATATGTTTGTCCATGCAGTTTGTAATGGCGAGGTGTGAGGATCTGCTGCAGGGGGGTTAACCTGCATTTGGTTGATTTTGAATTTTCAATCTTAAAATCGACCAAATGCTTAAATTGTATTATCCGTACCAAACATTGTTTCAGAGTATTAATATGAACGTTACTTGTTTTATGAAATAGAGTAGTTAATTTTTTTAAAACGTAACAAAGGATAAGTACACGTACAGGTAGGGGTTTTTTACAATCATACTCGTACCTACAAGATTTTATATTTCTCTATTAATGGTTTAATATGCATAAAATACGTTTCTTTTGTTAATACATAGAAACCCCCAGACCAATACAAACAGACATGTTCGTGCGCAATATGTTTGTTCTGTGCGGGGATCGAACTCGCAACCCTTGCACCAGCAAGGGTTGCGAGTTGGATCCCCGTTCCAGTGGTGCGTTCACTACCACTGATCCAAACTAGTCGTCATATATACGATATGCGTTGCAATACGATTTTACTTGAAACCTTTTTAAGATAATTAGGTATAGGATAATAATTAGGTTTATTGTTCTTGTAAATAGATGCTTTTTACGTTTTTTCTCCTAACAAAATAAATAATTTTTTCTATCTATTTAGCTCTGGAGCGCTGTGACTTCGCCATTGCTTCTAATTACAAAAATACCTTAAAGCTTTATTCAAATGCTTTTCTCTAGAAGTAGAGAATTTAATTTGCTTTAGTGCACGAATCCTTCAAATACCCACGCTTTGAGGTGCAAGCGTTAGGATAAACTTTAATACTACCAGTATATGCGGTTCGGTTTCCCGAAGTTCTAAGTTTTGCTAAAGGTATGGATGATATCTAGTGCCTTGAGCTTTCGGTCAATGGATACTCGGTCAAAAGCATCCTCCGCCTTATATAGTAAGACATAACGCACATAATAGCTTGCACAAATGGGGTGGGTGCATTTATTTTCACTACCATTTTTAAAACTTTAGGGAGTGATTCATTTGAAATTCTGGAATTCAGCTTCAAAAATATCGTAGCGGTCAAACCTAGCATAAATATCTGAGCATTTGACAAAATATACTTTTAGCACAATACCTTCCTTAGTTAATTCAAACATAATATAAGGGATGATTTAAAATATTAAATTATTTATATCTGACATCTTAAATTGATTTATTAAATTTTATTGTTTTTATTTATTTTATGATAAAATATTTTAATTGTTAACATTTTAATTAATTGTTTTTATTGTTTTGGTTTTTTGAATTGTTGATGTACTTATTCTATTAACATGTTACATTGACTATGTATAACATTTAAATTTTAATTGATTGTGTATGATTCTTTATTAATGAAATTTGGATCGTCTGCAATATAACATCAAATTAGGTATTAAATTATAAAAACTTTAAGTACATTTGAAAATGTAATATTGAATGAAATAATTAGGACGGACATAATTGCTTGTCGATAGATCGAATAAACATGCATAAATGACTTCCTATAGAATAAGACCAATAATGTACCATATTTTATGCAAACAGATTATTTGTATTTAAGGTGTACTTTCATTTGTTGTAATTTTTTCTCGAACAACAAATGAAAATGTACCTTGGCGTACCTATACTTACATACAGTCGTATTTTGTCAAATGCTCAGATATTTGATAGGTTTGGATGCTAAGATATTTTTGGCTGTACTTACGTCATCAATTACGTCAATAAAATCAACCACTGATCATATCTGTACTGTCAACTAAGGAAAACTTGAATATACGGAGATTATCATAGAGCGAAATAAATTAACACACTATCTTGATATTGTTAGTTTTTATTGTCGTTGATTTCATAGGTTGACAATATTTACACCGTTATGATACCTAACCCATGAGCTTGGGCTGTCTCGCGAGTAAATTGTTCAGGTAGCGCCAGTCCCGCAGCCGGTACCTGGAAGTCAAGAATAAGTTCAAGTAAGTTGAAGCGCCTACGCAATGTGGAAACATTTTCGAATTCAATTGAATAAGAATATAATTTATTATGTTGGACCTCACAACACGATACAAACATCAGTTTCATAAACTTACACTAATGCACAAACAAATAAGAAAAGAGTTTATTGCAATAATATCCTCCAACCGATTACGGTTACGGAGGCCAATCTCAACGATCAGCCACGTAGGTACGCAGGATATATAATAGTGCTCAAGTATGTGCGCAAACACAAATGCACTCTCTATTCCCTTATCCTCATATTCCGATGGGACACAAGGAGAGGAATTGGGCGCAGGACCAACGACTTAACGTGCTTTCCGAGGCACGGGGGTACATGACCGCTGACTTCCAGACTCCGGGCTGACTAAGAATTTCTAAGCGAAAAACTTAAGTACATATTTTTTTGGCCCGACCCGGGGATCGAAATAGGGACCTTTTACGCAGCCGTGGCTTTAAAGTGCGACTAACATAGACAATTGGTAGCTGATGATTAGAAGAAGAGGTTTTTTCCGGGGGAATGCAGCATGAGGTTCTTCAAAAAAGGAGTATTAAGGTTTTTAAAGGCAGTGCGTATGCAGGTTCTTTAGAGTTGCAGGATAGGCTGCGGTAATCGTTTACAGCCAGGCCGTCTGCTCGTTTGCCATCTATCACACGAAAAGAGAGTGGTAAGATGTTACACACATAGACGAAACAACAAAAGGGTCTCCTGTTAGTAAGTGGACACCGCGACGCCAATGGAAATCCGCCACACACGTAAAAACGATCAGCTACATACGCAGGATATATCATAATGCTCAAGTGTGTGAGAAACGAAAACACAAGTGCACTCTCTATTTACTTACACTCATATTTCGGTGGGACACCAAAGTTACATGACCGAAGAGGGATCAGGGGCAGGACTTACCGATGCACGGGAGTATAAGAACGCCAACATCCAGACTTCGGGCTGACTCTGAGAATTTCTCAACAATTGAGAAACTCGAAACCTGCAGTTTCACAATTTCACTATATTTTCCCCCACCGGCGAACTAATGGTAGAAATAAAAATAAGCATGGATTTGATTGGATAAGTAAGGAAAGGGAAAGGGAAAGAATTACATGCCTCAAGTGGGAATGGGCAGGGCTCATAGCGAGGAGAACAGACGGACGTTGGCGCGGAAAGTTCCTTGAGTGGAGGCCACGTACAGGAAGTCGCAGCCATGACAGGCCCCCTCACAAAGTGGACCGACGATCTGGTCTGGGTTACGGGAATCCGTTGGATGCGGGCGGCACAGGACCGATCTGTGTGGAGAACATTCGGGGGAGGCCTATGTCCAGCAGTGGACGTTTATTGGCTAAAATTATGATAATGATGATGTGTCTTAACATTAACATTCTAGTGTTACTCCCTCTTACCCTGACGACGGCTTCCATGCTGTCTCTAAAAAGCGCTGGTAGACGGCTCAGATTCAGTTGCCGGGCGACATCACACTGCCGCGCACCTGCTTGCAATAGTGCAAGCATTTTAGCGGACTCATCAGCTGTAGTATCCATTTGCCAGATGTTCTTTCTTTAGTAAAACCAGTGCGTGTGTCTTCTTCAACGGTTTAATAGCGAATGACCCGGATTCCGTGGTTTGCTTACAAGATGGACCAAAGATCTGATAAAGGTTGGTGGAATCTATGGATGTGGTCGGCACATGACCGATCTGTGTGAAGAACATTGGGGGAGGCTTATGTCCAGCAGTGGACGGTAATTGGCTGAAATAATGATGATTATAAAGTAAGATAAAGGGAAATACTTGAACACGCCCTTCTTGCGCAGGCGCCCCATGTGCTGGAGCGTGCGGATCACTGGCAGGAACCGGAACATGCCGCTCATCTGGTCTCCCACGCAGAACACGAACGAGGATTCGATATAATCTGCGAAACAGAGGGCCTAATTTAAAGCCTTAGCATAGGTTATTATTCTAAGGTTAAAGAAGACGTTACGACAGAATCAGAGTTGCCTTCTCTTCCGTCACACGAGACATTCAACACAACGCGTGTGAAACTCTGATTCGGTTGTAAAGGCTGCTTTAAATTTCATTAAGGCCAAGCAAGGAGATTTAGAGCTAGACTAGAGGCCCGAACTCACTTCGTTTCGATACTTTCAGTATCTTCTACTTAGTTTGTCGATACTTATTTATTTATTTAAAACTTTATTGCACAAATTTTGATACAATAAGGCGAACTTAATGCCAAGAAGCATTCTCTACCAGTCAACCTTTGGGTCATGCAGAAAGTGCAGTGGTGCGGCGAAAGGAAAATTTGCAGTTACTAGTAAGGAAAAAAAACACTAATATTAAATAACTACATTATATACATACCAACATATATAAATATATTTAAATAAATATATTATTAATAAGTACATACTTCATTATAGACAGAGAAATGAAATAGCAAAACGATTTTTTCTTCTTTTTGGAATAAGGCTTCGAGGCTCGAACATAAGTACTTTTTTATATGATTGCATTATATTTTATTACAAAAACCACAGCTAGCTATTGCTAGTTACATATTGTATGAGCTTAATTAAATTAAGCTACAGCAATTATAGGTGGCAGGCTTTGAACCTCCTTTTTGCGTGGCTCTCCCACGGTTAACTTTACTTTTTAATTTTCACTTCTTAGGGATTCTTTCAACAGCCCTACGTAGTTCTTAAAAACAGCGGAAGTTTTTAGAAATGTCTATAAATAAAAATAAAAACAGACGTAGATGCAGCTTGTCTAGCGCTAGGTCTCTAGGGAGAAACTTGGCGCTCTGGGCAAAAATAAAATTAAAATAACACTCTTTAAAAGAAAACCGAGTCTTTGAAAATAAAGCTGAGAAACACTCAGAAAGTTCATTAAATATTTTGTAACGCAAAAGTAATAATTACTTCACACTGTAGTGGTATAATTTTAATTACGTTTAACGATTAAACAATGAGGAATATACTGTTGTGTTTTTTTTATTATATTTTTTATGTATAATTATCTAATATAGTTTTCTAGGACGTATTTTTAGCGTGAAACACAAGGCAAGGCAAAATGTCAAATATAAATACGAATATGTAAGATTATGGTGCCCCGTTGGTCTAGTGGTTTAAGTACCGGGCCGTGATCTCGGGGCCTGGGTTCGAACAAAAACTATGTTTTTCGAACATAAGTAGCTCGGGTTTGTGATCACCAATCCGCATTAGGCAAGCGTGGTGATTTTAAGCCTAATCCCATCATAGTAGCGATGACTTGATTTCTATGATGGAGGCCTTTGCCCTGCAGTGGGACAGTATAAGGGCTGAAACTAGCTAGCTAAGATTATGACCGTAAGCTTGTAATGGACTTAAGTTATTCACATTAAAAAAAAACATAAAATGATCTTAGCGTTCAAATCTAAGATAATTTTGTTTCTAACTGTACATAATTACACAAACTTCTTTGAACAGCGAATTACAATAACTATGTTTATCTAACTGTACTTGAATTCTTTGTTGCACGGTTTCGCGTACGTTATTAAAAAAAATCTAAGTATATATGTACATATGTTTTATTTTTAAATTTTGAAGTGAGTGAGACCCACTATTATTTCGTGCTGTATTGAAAAATGTATAACACTTTCTATAATTTAATTTGCAAATATACCCGGCGGGCATGGGACGGCGTCTCCCCTCCCGTCACCACGCCATTGATTTTGCTTGTGACATGCTCCCGAATTCGAGCACTAGGCCTGTGACTAAGCCTCGCTTGTTTACTTGGGTGCGAGTACACACTAGGCAGTTTTGTTGCACGATACATTGCGTTTACCTGGGTGCGACTACACACTAAGCGGTTTTATTGCATGATACATTGCGATTACCTGGGTGCGACTACATACTATTTCGTTTAGTTGCACGATACATTGTGTTTACCTGGGTGGGACTACACACTAGGCGGTTCGGTTGCACGATATATTGCGTTTACCTGGGTGCGACTACACACTAGGCAGTTTTATTGCACAATACATTGCGTTTACCTGGGTGCGACTACACACTAGGCGGTTTGGTTGCACGATACATTGCGTTTACCTGGGTGGGACTACACACTAGGCGGTTTGGTTGCACGATATATTGCGTTTACCTGGGTGCGACTACACACTAGGCGGTTTGGTTGCACGATACATTCCGTTTACCTGGGTGGGACTACACACTAGACAGTTTTATTGCATAATACATTGCGTTAACTGGGTGCGACTACACACTAGGCGGTTTGGTTGCACGATACATTGCGTTTACCTGGGTGGGACTACACACTAGGCGGTTTCGTTGCACGGTACATAGCGTTTACCTGGGTGCGACTACACACTAGGCGGGTAAATCCTGAAGTTATCACGACGAAACTTTTCTTAATTTTTTAAAGAAATTAAACTGTATTAAACGTTTTTGTTTAATTGGGCTTCTATATTGTTCAGGAATCGGATGGAACTTGGCAGGCTAGTGGATCATGGTCTCAGCGTACCCCGGTTTCCAAAACCTTGGACGTAACTCGACAAAATCGGGTAAAAATCGGGTCTTAATTCAAAACAACTGAAAGCTAATGCAAAACATTTTCTGCAATAAAAATTTAAAAATCACACAGATTACCACAATTGATATTGAGCCAAACGAGTTTGAAAATTTAAGTTGAGAGTCGAATGTCGAAATTTGACAGATTTATATTGTTTTAAACTTTCATGGTCACTAACATTAGAATAGTTTTACCATGAACGAGATTTTTTACCATGTACCTTATTTAAATAGTGAGATAGTGAACAGTGGTACCGCAGGTGCGCGTAGTAAAAGACTGCGAAGAAGGGTAGTCCAGTAACAACTTACCCGCAAAAACTTCAGTTACTTCTTGACCATGGTGCTTGCAACAGTACCGAAATATCGGAAACTTAAAAATAAGGTAAATGGTAGAAATCTCGTAAATAACTATTTTGATAGATTTGTATAGATACATTGATGTGTGGCTGTCCGTACATCAAATCACGTCAAAAGTCATTAGGGACAGACGGAGAGGGTTGAGGATCAAATCATATTCATAGGACACATGGCAACTGGGAAATAACAGAGCGTACGGTAGGCCAACTATGTTGTTTCTATTTTGCGAACGATGTTATTTGGCTGACCGGCACGCATAACACAAAATATAAACACATTCGTCAAAGAAAAAAGAAAATAGAGGCACCTACTAGACAGATATGATCAAACCTCGGTCACATCTTCTATTTATTTATTTTTATTAGTTACACACATCAGAGTAACAGTAGATAAAAAATAAAGATAATACATAGTAGGTACTGTGCAGTCATGGTAGACTGTAAATCCAAAACTATGTGTAAACAGCATGTCAATAACTAATTATAACAAGCAACATTAAATTATAAATCACTACTTTATTATTAAATAACACACAAAATTAAAGGAAAAAGGAAAAATACAATATAAATATGTTTTAATTAAATTAATATATTTCAATTACTTTAAATTATGATAAAATAATTAAATAAAATTTTGAATAAAAATTTTGAATAAAAATAGAATACAATAGAATAAGAATTAAGTTATATTATAATCCAATTAAAATGTTTATAATCCAATTAAATTCCAAAATTAAATTTTACTGCATCTGTTGAGGACCGTCGGCTGGACCAGCCTCTTTTATGTTATCTATGTTTTTATACTTTTTTACTGTTTTGGGTTTGCCTTATTGTCTTCACTGAGACCGCCACCTGATCATGGAAAATATATAGGTAGTTTTGCTATAGATATCAGGTGGTGTATTTGCATCCCCTTAACAGCGTTAATACCTACAGTCCAACCGCTACAACATCATCAGTTACCATCAGGTGAGATAACTGGTATATATCTTGCTAATCTGACAAAAATTAAACTGTCGTCAAAAAAATAAAATAGGACCAGCTTCAGGGCCCAATAAAAAGTCACTGTCCAAATCAGATTACTTACACAGGTGCAAATTATACTTGATCATGTAAGGCGATTAAAAATAGTAACTGGCGAGTTTCTTGCCGGATCTTCTAGACCGGAAACAACTTTCCGAGCCGGTGGTCGCATTATGTTTATTTATTTCTTTAGTATATATTATGTATCAACGTATATATGTATTAACATGTAAATTATACATAAGTACTTACTTTTAAGTCATTCAAATGTATGACGATTTGTAAGTGCTGTGTACAAGCCTATGCAAATAAAGAATATTTGACTATTGACTATTGACTATTGTAAGTGTGAACACAGTACGTGTGTTAAATGTTTCATTGACTCTCTATCTATACCCTTACCCTCATATAATATTTCCGTGGGACACTATAGTAATACGACCGAAGAGGGATCGGGCGCAGGACCAACGGCTTAAAGTGCTTTCCAAAGCACGGGGGTACCAGACCGCTAACTTTCAGACTTCGGGTTAACACTGAGCATTTCTTACCTGAAAGAATCTGGTACAAATGGCCCGACCCGGAGATGGAACGCGCCACCCCAAGTCACTATCCACTGCGCCATCGAGGCAGTCAAATAGGTTAAAAATTTACCTATTACCATATTTTATAGAGAAGTGTTAAAAGCTAGAAGACAGAGATTAGCTCTACCTTTAGCCATCAACCAAAATAGTCTTATAAATAAAATAAAATAAAATAAAAAGTATTTATTTCGGACCATACAATCCATAGTGTTGTTAGTACTTGTAATACTTTTTATTATTATTAATCAATATCTTAAGTCATCATTCAGATGGGACTTTAAATTATTGAAATTGGGACTTGAAATTTGGTGATTAAAAAGAGTAACTGGCGAGTTTCTTGCCGGATCTTCTCGTCAGAATCAACTTTCCGATTCCGGTGGTAGAATCACATTATATTTATTCATTTCTTAGTATATTTTTTGTATCGACATATATGTTTAATAACATGTATAATATACATAGCTATAATTTATATTTTTCATGTATGACGATTTGTAAGAGCTGTATATAAGCCTATGCAAATAAAGCACTTTTGAATTTTGAATTTTGAATTATAATTATATTATAATTACACTACCCGTTTGGACCAGTGGTAGTGAACGCTGCCTCTGGTACATCTGGGTTGCGGGTTCGATCCCCGCACAGTACAAGCATTTGTATACATAAACATGTCTGTTTGTATTGGGCTGGGTGTTTTCTATGTATTATAAGTATCTATGTATTTACAAAAGAAAAGTATTAAATGTAATTCCGATGTTGTTTCTGATATCCGGAACACAGGTGCTTTAGCTACCTATCTCGGAGTCAGATCAATTTAAGTATGTGATGTTGTGATTATATTAAAAATAAATAGGTACATATTTTACAACATCACATATATTGATCTTATAATAATAATAATAATTCTCACAACATCTCATACGTTGACCTGATTCCGTACTAAGTAGCTTAAGCACTTGTGTTACAGATATCAGACAACAGAGGAACACAAATATATACTTAAATACATATATTACACCCAGACATTGAACAAACATAAGTGTTCATCGCACGAATGTTTGTTCAGGGTGGGGATCGAACCTACGACCTTTGGCGTAAGAGGCAGGGTCACTACCAATTGTGCCATCCGGTCAGTCACATCTTACTCCGAGATAGATAGCTCAAGTACCTGTGTTACGGATATCAGAACCAACAGCGGAATTACAAATAATATACATTTAATACTTTTCTTTTGTAAATACATAGGTAGGTACCTACTTATAATACATAGAAAACACCAAGACCAATTTAAACAGACATGTTCATGCACACAAATACTTGTAATGTGTGTTTTTTCAACATTCGACCTTTTTCACAATAGATTTTGTCGCACACTTTGTCGCAAAAAAGTCGTAGACGCATTGAAATGCTAATGAATATAACAAACAACATGACATATCGAATAGCACCCACATCGATGCGAACTCCCTTTAATAAGACGGGAATTGCAATCTCAACCTGTATGACGTCTAGATAAGTACTCATTCTATCTTATTTTGAAACGCGAATTTTATCATGTTTTCAATATCCTGTCGCGCCGTTTGAGCGAACTTTGATCAAAGGCTTCTTCCCATTTACCCCCGCAAGGGCTGCCGGCCGAAACACGGTACGATAAGGCCGTCGCATATTTAGGTATTAACATTTATTTATTTATCAATTAATATACTTCTATGTCTATCATCATCATCAGCAACACACACTCGTCCACTGCTGGGCATAGGTCTCCCCTAATGCACGCCACTGCGCCCGATTTCCTGCCCACACCAGCCAGCCTTCGAATGTCATCATCTCATAGTCGCAGGGCGTCTACACTACGCTTACCGAGTCGCGGTCTCCATTCAAGGACTATGCGGCTCCACGGCTGTTCTGCGGCTAATGTGACCAGCCCACTACCACTTCAGTTTGCTAATTCGGTGGGCTATGTCGGTGACTCTGGTTCTCTGTCGGATAACATCATTTCTGATGCGGTCCTTCAGAGATACTCCAAGCATAGCCCTTTCCATAGCTCTTTGAGCGACTTTAAACCGGTGGACTAGTCCAGCCGTGAGTGTCCACGTCTCGGCACCGTAAGTAATGACCGGAAGCACTGGTCGAAGACTTTCGACTTAAGACTTTGAGGGATAGGTGACGAGAAGACTTGACGAAGTTTACCAAATGCTGCCCAGCCTAGCTGAATTCTTCTATTGGCTTCTCTCTCGAAGTTGTTTATGCCTAATTGGAGCGTTTGTCCTAGATAGACATATTCCTGAACAACCTCGAGAGGTACTATTAACAGCGACCGGTCCCGGATCAACGAGCTCGTTGAAAATAACCTTGGTTTTGTCCAAGTTCATCCGAAGACCGATGTGTTTGGAAGATTCAGCCAGGCTGCTCACCATCTCCTGTAGGTCTTGTAGGTCTATGTCTATATCTATACAATATACTAAGAGGTAAATCCTACAGACAGTGGCAATACCTGAGCGTAAGAGGTAATCTGAAAACACAGAGGCACAGAGGTGAGATTTTATCAAATGGTTTGCATTTAATATTAAAAAAAACAAGAAACGCTTGTGCGATGTAATCGACACCTAGCGCCATCTATTGGTATAAAGTGGAACTAATGTACCGAAACGAAGTGAGGACGTGCCAATATACTAAATAAAGCCTTTGTGTGTGGTGGTGTGACGTCGTTTTTTCGTGATAGATGGAAGACGAGCAGACGGATCACTTGATGGCAAGCGATTGCCTGCGTTCATGAATACCCGTATCACCAGTGGAGTCACAAGTGCGCTCACCTTTCACCCGGATTGGGGCTGCGGTATACTCACTCATTTGGCGAAACCCAGGCGCTGCTCACTCAGGTTGTGCTAGTTTACAAAGGTATAGGAATGCTCGGTCGCCAACTAAGAACTTATATCGCGCGTGCGATTCGCATGTGAACTTGAATATAATGTCATCGCTCCAACGTTAGGCTGGTGAAAATGGTGCTAAATGTAGCATCAGAGATAGATAGATAGATACAATTTACTGCACAAACTTTACAGATCTTAGTCTATGCTATTATACTACAATGGAGGTTATGTTAAAGATCTATGTTAGCAGCAAGCAACATATCAAAATCGTGGCATTGTGACAATAATGGCGACACGACGTGGCATCGTACCGTCTTTACCGCCCGCCTTGTCTGATGATGGGCGTGTTCCGCGGCACTACGTGGCGCTACCCGGTTTGCCTTGCTGTAGGTCAGTTCATTGTATGACACGTCTTCGTCACTTCTGGAAAACTTGTGCTCTGGTTGGGTATTTGAGGTATTTGAAAAAACACAAACCACCTTATTATAAACCGGGATCTAAAGTTATTACCGTACTAAAGCTCATGTTATCTCCTTCCAACAGGTAGTGTTAAAATAGGCTGGCACGATTTTTGTTTTGGGACTATCCTTAGTTCGCGATTCGTAACAAGGGGGAAAATGTTATACCGACAACGAATAGTGTTAAAATACGTTATTATGTTTTAGGGTTCCGTAGCCTAATGGCAAAAAACGGAACCCTTATAGATTCGTCATGTCTGTCCGTCTGTCCGTCAGTCCGTCTGTCCGTCTGTCCGTCTGTCCGTCTGTCCGTCTGTCCGTCTGTCCGTCTGTCCGTCTGTCCGTCTGTCCGTCTGTCCGTCTGTCCATCAGTCCGTCAGTCCGTCTGTCCTTCTGTCCGTCTGTCCGTCTGTCCGTCTGTCCGTCTGTCCGTCTGTCCGTCTGTCCGTCTGTCCGTCTGTCCGTCTGTCCGTCTGTCCGTCTGTCCGTCTGTCCGTCTGTCCGTCTGTCCGTCTGTCCGTCTGTCCGTCTGTCCGTCTGTCCGTCTGTCCGTCTGTCCGTCTGTCCGTTTGTCCGTCTGTCAGTCCGTCCGTATGCCACAGCCATTTTTCTCCGAAACTATAAGAACTATATTATTGAAACTTGGTAAATAGATGTATTTTGTTAACCGCATTACGATTTTTACACAAAAATTGGAAAAAATAAAAATAAAATATATTAAATAAAATAACAAAACTATACGTGTGGGGTATCTATGGATAGATCTTTAAAAAGGATGTTAAGGTTTTGAACATCATTTTTTTCTAAACACAATACTTTGCGCAAGAGACGCTCCCAAAGTGGTAAATTGTGTCTAACTTCTATAACAAATGAATTATAAAACTAAAAAAAATATATGATGTACATAATCATGAAAACTAGCAACGAAAATTGGTTTGTTCTATCTAGTAAGTAGTTTTTTTTTAATACGTTATACCTAAACCGTAAACCGCTATTTTTTTTCAAGCATTGGACCTCAATAGTACCTGTTGATAAGTGAAGACGAGGTCTAGGTTAGGTTAGGTTAGGTTTGCTACTCTTGCTTTAAAAAGGCCCATAACAAATCTGGGCATCTAAGACCTACTCGAACAAGCGGTAAAAATGTTATTTATGAGATTTCTACCTCTACCTTTCTACCACAGTCAAAGAACGAAAAGGTTCGCCAGTTTTCAAATTGATTCGTTTGATATGCTATGACCACCTATGAGGCAGCGTTCACTACCACTGTTCCAAACGGGTCGTCAATATTGTTTTTTTTTCTCTCATTTGTTTCTTTGTTTTGTCTTTTTATTTTGCATGTATGCGTGTACGTACGTCGCCAAGGCTCCACCTGCAGCAAATGCTGAGGTTGGGCCTTCTTGGCTACAGAATTTGTGTACATATGTCACACGTGTTTAAATTTGTGTTGTGGCCAACAAATAAATCTTTACTTTCTTTTATAGTTCCTAATAAATGATAAGTAAATAGATAGTATAGTGTCCAAGCCCGGTATTTTGAACTTTGTGGGCTGTCTGTCTGTATACAACCCGTCTGACTCGGTAGGTCGTATCGATGAAGCATTCATATCTCACAGGTAATGAAGGCAATTTGTGGCATTTCAATTACTAACTTATTCAGACGAAGATTTGTATCGTGAGGTCTGGGTACATCGTCTGGGTATAAACTATAATAGAGGCAAATTATTGCTATTGATAGGAAAAGAGGGGAGAAAATTGATTATTCTAACAATCAATTTGGCTTGTGTTCTTAAATTGAGGGTCCTCAGCTTTATATTTTTTCTTAAGGTGACGGGTAGGGCACACTAGCGACGCCAATTTTGATTATTAGCTACTAAATCGGATATTTTATACAATATCGGGGTTACAACCTCTCGGAAAACACTTATACTATTTATTTAATAACCATGCACAAATGTTGGGTCTAACGCGTACGAAAAATTGATTCGCACCAAAAGCGGCCACTTTTAGCGTGAATCTATTTTTCGCATACAAAACGTACGACCACAAATATCAAGGTAAGCTCGGATGCGTACCTATATAGATAGGTATTTTGTAAACTACCTATGTATGACCACTGTATTTGTAAACTGCCTCGGTGGCGCAATGGTTAGTGGGTCGCACTTTAAAGCGAAGGTTGCACCTGGGGTCCCGGGTTCGATCCCCGGGTCGGGCCAAAATTTGTACCTGAGTTTTTCTATTAAGAAATTCTCACCCGGAGTCTGGAAGTTGGCGGTCTTGTAAGCACGTTAAGCCGTTGGTCCTGCGCCTAATCCCTCTTCGGTCGTGTCACACTAGTGTCCCATCGAAATAAGAGGGTACCGGAATGGAGACTGCACTTGTGTCTGCGCAAATACTTGTGCACTATAATATGTCCTGCGTCGATGGCTGATCGCTGGGATTGGCCGCCATAACCGAAATATCGGTTTGGAGGACAATATATATGACGACAAGCAACGTTAACGTTACTATAAACCAACAAAACATATTTATTTCTGTCAGTTGGGATATTTAAATTTTAATTATTCATTAAGGGAACAGATAATAATAAAAATTGTAAAATCAATTTCTGGAGTAGGTAATAAATAATCACTTAGACTAATTGAAATCTGACGGTAATATCTCAACGGAGCGTAGAATGAATCCAGCGTTAATATGGTTAAAAGTCCCAGATCAAATCCTAACTTCCTTGACTAGATCTAGTTAACGCATTCACAGCTAGTTCCGTATAATGTCCGCTAATTGAACTGCTGAACAATGTCAGTTGGTCTCAACGCTCAAACATAAGCTGCAGGGAGTTCAGCTGTCAAAGGGAGGTGGGTGGTGGAGGCCCCCGCTCCCCAGATTTCCACTTTCCCCCGCAAATCTGTCTGCCCGGCACCCGCCGCCCACCAGTTGCATCACTACACAGGTAAAATAAACCGTTTTTCCTTTGTTGTGTAACTGAAGCAAACAAATCTTGGCGGGGTCGTGAGACTAAAATAAGGCTCGCTTCGTGAGGAGGCTCATGTTTGAATTGATAACACAAGTCAACAAGAAAACACAACCTGGATAAAAATATGATCAATATGAAGAGCTTAATATGCTGAATCTAGATCGGTTATCAGAATTTTCATATCACGTCAAGTTATTAGGTTGGGTTGAAAATCTGAAAAGTGGCACTTAGTGTTTTTTTTGGGATTTATTTAAATATGTATTAATTGGGATGTAACAAATTTCAATAGATATTTTGAAAATAAAAACCCCAAATTATGGAATGCTTTTTAATTTATAATTTTACCTGATTTCCCTGCAACGCTACAGCCAATTAAGCTATCTTATGTTTTTTTCATTACAAGAATTAAGTGATGATTTGTATGCACTATAAGTACACGGATGTTGATATGAATATTACTCAATATAGATTAATGACTACAAAATAAATCTTATTGATATATAATTGAGAAAATGAGCTTTACTGATATGCCGAAAACATTTTTTTAAAGTGCTTGTACTTGTTTTGAAATTGCCAATGAAAAAGAACCTAAAACCAAATTTTGAGATATTTGACTCTTTATAAATCAAATACTAGACGAGATATCAAAATTTTGAAAACAGATTCATAATCAGGGAGTGCAATTTAGTAAAATCATTGACCTCTGTTGCGAAAAAAAGTTAAAAATTTGTTGACTAGTGTAATTAGCTCGTTTTATCTTACATGTTAAAATAAAAAAAAAACGATTTTCTGAAATGGGACTGGGCTGGAATATTACCGAGTCATATAGGTACTTTGCCGTGTGGTCCCCGGCAGAGTAGAATAGGCCACCCTCACTCTTACCGAGGTGTCGTAAAAGGCGACTAAGGTAAAGCTGCTGGCATGATCATCAGCACCCAGAGAAGAAAAACTCTGCATTTATATCAAAACCCTCACCAACCCGTCTGCCAAGCGTGGTGAGTATGGCAATTACCCCTCATGTGATTGAGGGAGGCCCGTGCCCCAGCAGTGGGGACTTAAATGGGCTGATGATGATAGGTACTTCAAATGCCGTTCCAATTCTATGGTCCGAATAGATGGACCAAAATTGTTACGCAATAATAGAGTTATCTTAATAACTTCTCTTTTAAGTCAAGTTTTTTAATACGTTCTTTCGGCGCACCATTGTCCGGGCATTAAATTAAGTTCGCCTATTGTACCGTTTTGTGCAATAAAGTTTTAAATAAATAAAATAAAAAACTTCCCTATCTAATTAGTTCTTACTTGTTGAACTAAGCACTAAAGAATATTAAATTTTTTTCTTGCATTTTATTATAATATTCCTTCAACATACCTCTCAGGACTAAATTTAGGAAGCTTCTGGCTGACTGGAAAGCCTGGGATAGAGGTCTGTAGCGTAGAATAATAATTTTAGCCATTAGACGCCCATTGCTGTACATAGCCCTCCCCGAAAGTAGAAATAGTACCTAGTTCCTAAAGAAATAGATGAAGTTGAAGAGTGGATGGGCTGTCAAATCTATGAAATGAATACACAAAAAACAATAGGTAAGGTTATCTCTTTCTTGATATCGTTTATTGAATTGTGCAAACCGCAAGTAAAAAGAATATCTAAAGGTCTGCCGTTTCAAATACAAACAAATGTTTAACGTGGGAGAGCCACGCTTCGGCATGAATGGGGCGGCTCGACCGGAGTGATATCACAGCCTCCCAGAAAACCGGCGTGCACTGTGCTGTGTTTCGCTGCGTGAGGGGGATTTAAAGGTTGGCAGCGCACTTGTGACTCCACTGATGTCGCGAGTGGCCATGGGCGGCGGCAATCGCTTACCATCAGGTGATCCGTCGGTTCGTCTGCCACCTATCACATAAAAAAACAAACATAAAATATCTATTTCATTACTGTACAGGAAATGGGAATTGACTACGCTCAACGCAAAAAAGTATACAGGGTGTATCAGTAGACATTTGCATCCCTTTAACCTCGTCTTTTACCAACCATTCTGAACAACATTTTGTTTTACGAGTTTTGAATATTCGTCGATAAATTTTTTTACCGACAATGTCTGAAACATTTTTTTATGCAAATTTCCATTAGTCATAGAACAATATGTTGTCCATAATGGTTGGTAAAACACATGGTAAAAGGCATGTAAATGTTTACGGATACCCCGAATATATAATAAGTAGTAGATACTTTACCATAGACACAGTCAGAAACTAAATATAATCCTATTAGCGCTTTGTATTATAGCAAAAGGTACAATTAATTTAATACCTCCACAGCAAAGCAAAAACAAATTACTCCCCTCGCCACCCCTAAATCCGGACAAGCCGGCCATTACAAATAGTAAGTATTACTTTATCAAATGCATATCGGAGGGAGCTCTCGACAGACGGACGGATTATCCTGTAACTCGTGGCCCTAGCTATCTAGGGTTGCTATAACACTAGCTGTAGTGGTTTTTGGGTCATAATAACACATTTTTGAATATCTTGTGTTACTTCTGTGAGTCATAATTACTTAGTTATTTACAGACAGACATTCTGTGGACATACATCAGGTTACTAGAATCTGTTTTTTTATGAGAAAGGCAGGCAAACGAGCAAGCCGGTCAGCGTATGGTAAGTGATCCCTTGAAAATCAAACACATCAGAAGAGTGTAGGTGCGTTGCCGGCCTTTTAGGAAGGTATAGGCTCGTTTCTTGAAGATCTCAATTTCGTACCGATTCGGAAATACCGCGGCGGGAAGTTGATTCCATAATATTTGAGGTGCGTGGCAAAAAAATAGGTGTCAAGCGGCGGTGGTAGTGATTCAGTTTATATCGAATCTAAAGTGTATGCCCACTTTTTTAATTATTCTTACTGATTCTTTTTTAATAAAAGGTTCGTCCACAGACTCTTGGTCCGTGCCTTTTTTTGTTTATTATTAATTTGTATATCAATTACATTTTGGCTTAGAGCTCCGCGCTCCGCGATAAATAAGGGGAAAAGGGGGAAAAGGGTGCATTGGTATTTAAATTAAGTCTCCGTTTTTTATACATCATATCTAAAAATTTATTAGTATAATTATTATTATTTGATTTTTATTTTTTATTGAATTAAAATTATTTGTTATTGTATCTCACAAGAGTTACAATTGTATAGGTACAACACGTTGATTGACAATGCTTACATAGTATGCTGATCCCACGAGTGAGAGACTGGCAACCTATACTGTCACAAAAAGAGGATACAATACTGTGAATCCTATTTAAATATGTCCAAATAGCCAATTGGCCACCCCTATAACCTTAAGCCTAGGTATAAAGCCACCAGCACTGACAGTAATTGGCGAAGGGTTTACCTCCGCCAATTATCGCCCCCATTGCATTTCGCCAAACGAACTCATTCGGGTTACTTCTGTCTGCACTTCAATTGAAATGGAGCTGAACAGGCAGGATGACCATTTTAAATTGTTTTTTCTGTGGTAATAGAACTATTTTACGAGGAGAGCAGATGGCCGTCAGGACGGAAAGGTCCTTGAGTAGAGGCCGCGTATAGGAAACTAAGTCACATCCGGCAGGTCCTGAGATTTTTTTTTATCTATGATTTGTGGCTCTCCTACGGTGTCACGTTGAGTGGGCTAGCTCGACCGGAGTCCTACCACAACCGCACTGAAAACCTCATTGAAGCAACGTCTCTGCTGTACCCGAGGCCCAATCCAGGTGCGAGAGGGGCAGCGCACTTATCACTCCACTATAGTTGCGGGTGTCCACCTACGTTCAAAAGCTCTGGAACAACTTGAACTTTTGCCAACGAACAAAAAGGGGTGATAAGGAATCCACTACATATGGTCACCCTGAATGTGTCAGGACATGTCAGGGCAGCGTAAAGAACATTCAGATTGTTGATGATTTGTTTGCGTTGCATTTTATGGGCACAGTGACGCAAACTTTTAACATACCAAATTTAACTCTGGGCCACACGAAATAAAGTGCAAATTTCTTGAGGCTTGACTTGCTTGCAACAGTTAAGCTAGCGGAGAGCACTCATGTTGGCTTAGGTAGATATAAGATTTAAGCTGCCTGGCTGAGAGAGCGAATAATTGAACAGCAATGTACCTATCTAATAATATTATACCCACCTACTTACGTTAACGAGTAGACTTAGTAGACAGGATTCATGCTACAGTATTTTTTTTATCTTATAGGTGGCAGACGAGCAAACGGATCACCTGATGGTAAATGATTGCCACCAACCATGGGCACCCGCGACACCAGTAGAGTCACAAGTGCGCTGCCAACCTTAATTCCCACCTTTCCCCCGGATTGGGCCTCCGGCAATACAGCACAGTGCAGCTGCTTCACGCGGGTTTTCTGTTAGGAGAGTCAGAAACACACACTCCGGTCGAGCCAGCCCATTCATACCGGAGCGTGGCTCTCCCACTCCTAAGGAATTTTAATTAGAGACACAATGAGGTAGATACCTATCTACCTAAATTACCTGGGTACTTAAGTGTACCAGTAATCATTTAATAGATAACTAAATAATTTTCCAATGTCTAAAGATAGGTTTCCCTTGTCTAAAATTTGCAAAGATCTAACAGCAGTCGCTTCATTCGTTGTAGTTACTGGAAACAGGATTAAACCCAGAGGTTAGTCAGCTACTAGTAAACACAGAAGACATCACCTAGTATGTCATACTTATACAATACATGAGCTCTTGGTGGCCCCACATCCAAAAAGCATTGGTTCAGCAACGGCCCTTATCACCACTATGACCAATGTTTGTGTCAGAGACAAATAACATCATCTACATACATACTTACACGAGCCTCCCAGAACATTTTGCACTGTACCGTACCACATCTATGAGTTCTAGATCAGCAGCGACGGCTTCCACGATCACTTGGACTTCTGCCAATGGCACCATCTATTCTTTCAACGGTCTCGACTTAGGGACATTTAAGAGAAGAGCGTACTCCTTTTTAAAAAGGCCGGCAACACATTAGCGATCTTTCTGATTTCGCGGATGTTCATGGGTCGCGATGATTACTTTCCATCAGGTCACTCACTTGCTCGTTTGACGCCTCTAGCATAAAAAAAACTATGATTAGGTATGATGATGACATCATCTACATTATTCCTTCCATCAGATCCGGCAACGCATACGTGCTACCTCGGGTGTTGCAGATATCCATGAGCGCCGGTGATCAAATCACTCACTCACCATGAGGTGTGCCATCTGCTCGTTTATGCCCTATATTGTAAAAAAAACATACATACACGAGCTCTCAGCGGTATCACTCTTATCCTCCCAGAACATCTTGCACTGGGCCACGTCCATGAAACAGTGGTTCTGGAACATGAGGGACGGCTCTCGTGCTACGATGCCGGGCACCCCGCAGACAGGTGCGTAAGTATCGGGGCATTTCTGTCAAACACGGCTACGACTTAGGGACCTTCATTAGAAGAGCGTACAGCGAGTAAACATGCCAGCAAGAAAGCGATTTCTCCTAATTTTGCGGATGTTCATGGGCATCGTTGATTACTTTTTTTTATGGCTTGTTGTTGCTCTTGCAAGACAACTTTGCCAATGTCAAGTGATTAAAGAGACACGTTCTTTTGAAAATCGGTTGAGTAATGAGCTGGTTCTCTTCAATTAATTGAGTTTGGGTTATTATTAATCTCCACCTCAAGCATACAAAAGGTACACTGGCATACACATTTAGACAACACAAACTTTGTTGATTGGGAGATTCATAGAAATTGTTACTATAATCTAATATTATACAATTTGATATAGCTACATAAATATTCAAAATAATGTGAGAAGGAAGTTAAATACTTTCCATCAGGTGAGGCTTTAAAAGCGTTTTTCCTATCTAATGAAACAATAGATACTTGTAAGGGACGTGTTAAGTACCTAGTAAGCTCATAGATTGGGAATGAAGCCTAAAAAATTTGACATAAAACTGTAGGCCACAGTTTTTATTTTTATATTTTATTAATTTTTACAGTCTCGAAAAAGCGAACATACACTACCTATTGTTCGGAAACCCATCGTACCTACATCTACTAAAATTGTAGTTACATTTCAAATTGCCGGCCTTCGAGAAAATTAGAGGTTGTTTGTCATTTTCCATTTCTTATCAAATCATCTGATTTATCCATTTGACCTATGAATTCTTGACAAATTGGTGTCGACGCAGACTACTCGTAAATTGCATCCCCGCCGTGTACGCCCGACCGGTAAGCATGGAATATTGAAAATAACACGAGGAACTTAATGACAGTGTAATCTTATCGATTTTTCTATTTTTACTCGGTCAATGTCCGGATCAATGAAACCCGGAGCCCAATTCTCGTGCTCGTGATATTTATTTTCATACGACATATTTCACCATAACACAATTTTTTGTATGGTTTTCAAAATATCACGAGCTCGAGAATTGGTTCCTGCAGTTACAGACGATTTTACATCAAATGTCAAGATAACTATTTTCCCATTTCATTCGAAAATTGGGAAGCATTTTTCTCCTATCTAGCGCGGGTCCGCGTAGTCAGCCAATGTCAATTTATTATAATTATAATGTATTACATGTATTACGTTTACTATGTCTTTATTTTTTTATACCTACACAAACTCAATCCATTTACATTACCTACACCTTATTTTCATTACTATGTGTTCCTTCGTTATTATGTTACTTGGAGACTTTATGTTATTAATATTGTTTTTTCTTTGGTTCTGTTGTAACTATTTTCTTTCTTCCTATTGTATGTATGTGTGCACGTACGTCGCCCAAGGCTCCTGTAGCAAATGCTGAGGTTAGGCATTGTTGGCTACAGAATTTGTTCTTTTTGTGTATTTATGTCACTTGTGTTTAAATTTGTATTCTAAGGCAAATAAAGGAATCTTTCTCTTTATCTATCTTATGAAGCAATAGATACTTGTAAATGATGTCATAAGTACCTAGTAAGCCCGCCCCTAGTAAAAAGTCTATCATAAAACTGCAGGTCATAGTTCTATTTCGGCACAACCGCGGTGCGGTGCGGTTATACTCAAAATCGGAAAGGCGAAATTACATAGTGAAATTTCGAGCTTCCATAAATAAAAACGCAGAATGAACTTTTTTTAGGTTACGACAAACCAGCTTTTGACCTCAATCCCACCTATCAGGTGAGACGTCTGCTCGTCTGTTATATTTTTTATATAACAGACGAGCAGACGTATCATCTGATGGTAAGTGATTACCCATGGATACCTGCAACTTCAAAGGAGTCACAAGTGCGCTGCCGGTCTTTTTAAAAAGGAGCACGCTCCCTCAAGAGGAGTATATTGTTATAACACACCATCAGGTAAAGTCATTGCTCGTTGCTGTCTCTAGCTTGTAAAAAGAAACTTACCGTCGGGCATTTGTGGAAGCAAGACGAAAGCGTTGGTTTGTGATAGTAGTCCTCACTGATATTCTTCGGGATTATGACCCAAGGCTTGAACACCACTTGAGGCCCGAAAATATTCAATATCATCCTTCTGGAGCTCGCATTCAATGATCTGTGGACGTCTTCTAGTGGGAAATTGAGCAGATGAGTCGCCGCGAAGAAGTTCTCAACAGTTTCGTTTATATTCCTGTTGAAGTTGAATATTGAGCCATCTATCACAAAAAGTGGATGAGGCTTCTTAATTGAATTATTGACTTCTGTGATATTTACTCCATTGCAGTAGAAGACTTCAACAATCGTGAAATTTTGGTGATACCTACAGTTGTACCAGAGCAGTTGGCATTTGTTTCTGAACAGTCTGACCCTGTATCCGGTACCATCTTGCTGGATGCCGCAAACTTCTTTGGCGTCATCAGGGTAGGAACAGTCGTATTCTATGCATTGCTCTGGTGCTTCTGTGGTCAGGCTTTTGACCAATTTTCCTGGTTTGTGGATGTTGATTGAGATGTTATTGAAGACGTTGTAGCAATATTCCATGTTTATCAAGCCATATGCTGTAAAGGTAATTATTTTTATTAATCTTGCTGAATTTTTAATTTCATTAAGTTTTGAAAGTCTTGAGATTAACTAGATATTGATTAATTCAATAACCATTCAACTGCTATAGCTGGTATTGTTTAGATATAAGGCGCATTTGGCATAGAGTGACCATGCCTCATTATACGCCAAAGTTCGATTCCCCTCCGGAAGTCCGGTCAAACATTCGTGTAATGCACACATGTGTTTGTTCGGTGTTTTTTTTTTTAAATATAATATTTCACAACATCACATACATTGATTTGACTCCGAGATAGGTAGCACAAGCACCTGTGTTACGGATATCAGAATTAACAGTGGTATTACAAATATACATATAATACTTTTCTTTTGTAAATCATACTTATAATACATAGAAAACACCCAGACCAATACAAACAGACATGTTCATGCACAAAAAATGTTTGTACTGTGCGGGGATCGAACCCGCAACCACTGTTCCAAACGGGTCATCATTGTCTGCGTGTAGGTTTATCTATTTTTTCTTTACTGTCTGATAACCCTACACAATAAAACTAAAGGTTGCCTGGAAGAGATCGCTCATAGTGATAAGGCCGCCTTCGCTGTACATATCCTGTAATACCTAGTTTTAAGTTTTCATGTTCTATTTTGTGTGTAATAAAAGTATATTCATTCAATAATGTCTAAGTAGGGATCAGGACCCCAATTCTCGTGCTCGTGACATTTATTATCATACGACATACATCACTAAAACATAGTTGTTTTGTATAGTTTTCAGGTGATATCCGCCATGATTTAAAAATATCACGAGCACGAGAATTGGGCTCCAGGTCAAACTGGACTACTTATACCTAATTGAGATGTTGTATCATTTAAAAAAAGACGTAGACAATAATTGAGACAGAAAAGTTTACATACTTATTTCATCACTTGAACATTTTGTCCGGAGTGAGAATCGAGAAATTTTCATTTCAGTGATATTTAATGAAGGATCATGGAAAGTAGTTTGTAGAGTACCTACCCACCTTTTTCATCCTGCACTCTACATCCAAACTTGAGAAGCTCGCACTCGTTTTCAAATAGCCTAAGCCGGACCCCCTGTCCCTCTTCCCTCAATCCACACACCGCACCTCCCATCTCGTTCTCACAATACAGATCTGAGCACAACTCCTCTTTGGAAATACTTATTACGCAGTTAGCATGAAACAATACGAAAAATAAGCAAACATTAACCATGATGTCCTTAGGTAGATAGCTTTATGAGCAACTGGGTGAGGTAATTTTACATGTACCTAAGTAGGTACGTTTTCAGTTTATTGCTTGCTAAAATCTGTTTTTGTAAAGCTGGGTCCACACTTGGCGAATGTGCCACTCTCGCTGATGCGTTTCGCAGCGTGCGATGTTTGTGCGCGCTCGCTCGCGCATTCATTCATTCATGCGCGTGGGAATGGTTCGACATCTTTGAAAGTAATTTAGTACTGTGGTACTAGCCAGTGAATGGAACTGTAAGCGCGAGTACAAAGGGTCTCAGTACACCTACACCGTTATTTTTTTATCGTTTACATCCCGAAAATCTCATAATACTTGTGTCTCCACTGGTGTCGCCGGTGTCGGGCGGCGGCAATGGGCTCTGGGAACAATTTTTTAAGTATGGTTTTGATATTATTTTCCAATGCCTTTTACTATTTGAAGTAACTAATTTAAATATTTTTGTAAAATAGTAGGAAGTTATTTTTTTATTAATTTTCAAGCATTTTGAATTCGAAGCGTATTTGTGACGTCATAAATACGCTTAGTGTTCCCATATGTCATTTTCCCCAATTTCCGGCAAAAATTTCGTAAGAAAAAGTAACATACTTCAAAAAATGCCTTTTGATTGGGGAAATTTCAAATCAACATCTGGTAACATACCGGTAAAGTCTTAGTTTTGGTGTCACTCTGCAAAGAACGTCAAACTAGCGCCATCTGTTACTTGGTCCGGGTGAATAAGTCACTGAGACATTGTTATCACCACGAAGTTATACTAAATGTAATCTTCTGAATACAATACAACTAGCGCCATCTGCTACTTGGTCCGGGTGAATAAGTCACTGAGACATTGTTGTCACCTTTCTGAATACAACCTGTCTGAATAGCTAGCGTATCTAGGGTCAAATGAAGGTCAACGCTATTTTATTGAAAATATCCTTGGTTTAGTAGTTTTAAATTTAAAAAATATTAAAATATGTTATAAAATACAAATGCCTCGAAACGGTTTTTGAATTGGAACCTGTTTATTTTTTTTCCCATACCCCATTGCTTAACATAAGGCGATCCGCCTGCTCGTCTGCCACCTATCACATAAAAAAAATGTTATCGTGAATAAATAAAGTTCATGTTAGATCAACAAAACGTAATGTCCACCCGGTAATATTGTAGATATGGAACAACTGATTTCTTTTTCGCTTATTTTGTTGATCTAACACGCTAAATGGACTTTATTCACGATACCTATTATGAGGTTTTCGGGATGTAAACGATAAAAAATATCGGTGTATACTTATGAGTTACTCTATGATAGAGGGTGAGCAAATCGCGCGACGCTCAGTCTCAGTATCTATACCTAAATACTGAGACAGATCCCTACCCTACCTATGTGCTATCTGCCTCGCATGAGTTGCATAAAAGTACGCACCTAACAAATGCAGTGACTACACGCGCCTTCCATACGGGGGCTCGTGGTTCGAGTCCGAGTACTATCATCATCTCGGTGGTGAGGGAAACATCGTGCGGAAACCTGTCTCGTCTCGGGATATTTCCTCAAAATTGTGGATACCAAAAATGTTTAAGATGGTTACCTTATGATTCTGAACGTGTAACCGTGATTGGGTTGGTCTGGTTCCCCTTTTTTTTTTATTGCTTATAGTAGTTAGACGAGCTTGCGGCCCATCTGATGGTAAACGGTAACCGCCGCTCATAGACATCAACAATGCCGGAGCACAGTCATGCCGCTGCCTACCGTGAGAGAAGAACTCTTTTCAAACCTCTTTTAAAAAAGGACATGTCATAGCGATCAGGGAACACCGCGGCTGGAAGGTCATTCCAGAGTTTGCACGAGCGCGGAAAAAAGGAGCACTGGAAACGAAGAGTTCTGGAAGGGATTGGTTCCAGGTAGTATTGGTAAAGTTTGCCGCGGCGTCTAGTCGTGCGATTGTAGAATGGTGACCCTGGTATGATATTAAACAGCTCCAAAGAGCACTCTCCATGGAAGAGCCTATAGAAGAGGCAAAGAGAGCCAAAATCTCTTCGCGACTCCAACGACTCCAATTTGTCCGTGAGATCGGGATCCCCGACAATCCGGACAGCTCGTCTCTGCAAGGCGTCAAATGGGTCAAGCTGATATTTGTCTGTCTAAGTTGTTGTGTCCCCTGTTCATTGTAGGCAGACTTTATGAATCCTGGATCACGGTCCCAGAGTACTTTGAGAGGGAATTACACGCTAAGAGGAAGCATTACTTATTAGGATAATTAAAATTGTAAAATATAACTAAGTACCATGAAGTTATGGAAAGATTTTTAGCTAGGGTAGGTACCGAGTTTCTTTTTCTCGGTAGAAATGTACCTATATTCCGAATCAGCGGTAGATTACATATTTGTTTTTCTATGTGATAGGTGGCAGACGAGCAGACGGATCGCCTGATTGCAGCCGCCCGTAAGCACTTGCCACACTAGTGGTGTCACAAGCCAACCTTCAAACCCCCCTTTCTCCCGGGTTTGGCCGCCGGTACCCTCACTTACGCAGCGAAACACAGCACAGTGCTGCTTCACGCCGATTTTCTGTGAGGTTCACTCCTTGATATCACTCCGGTCAAGCCGGCCCATTCATGTCGAAGCTAGGCTCTGACATGCTCTCACATATTTCATATTCATAAGTATTCTGTATGGATTTAAGTTGAATAAAGATTTTTTATGCGTGCAGCGCGTGATCAGCTGCGCTGGATCCGGTTGCGAGTTGCGAGTTGATGCGCAACCGCATATCTACGCGGAGATATGGACACACCCTTAGGATTTAGGTAGTTCTGGGCAACATTAAGGCGTAATTATTTCTTATCTTTAGAAGCTATTAATTTTTACAAAGCTACTTAAGTAATTAAGATTGTATAGCTTGTTGGAAGTCTACTTTGGCCTGGTGATAAGTGGGTTAGTCACACACCCTCTTATTCCAAAACGTGGTTTAAATTAGGTACCTAGTGGTGTTAATACTGGGAATAATAATAATTCTCACAACATCTCATACGTTGACCTGATTCCGTACCAAGTAGCTTAAGCACTTGTGTTACAGATATCAGACAACAGAGGAACACAAATATATACTTAAATACATATATTACACCCAGACACCGAACAAACACAAGTGTTCATCGCACGAATGTTTGTCCAGGGTGGGGATCGAACCCACGACTTTAAACGTAAGAGGCAGGGTCACTACCAATTGCGCCATCCGGTCAGTCTATAATAACAGTAGGAATAACAGTTACTTACTGAAGAACTAGAATAAACATTATTACAAAACTAAGTTTAACGTTATATAATATATCAACTATTACACCTAATATTTAAGTTAAACCACCCGGACCCGTAGTTTAAAATGAGTACTAAAATAATAACCTCAAAATATGGATTCAGTTTATATCAAAACCCTCGCCAACCCGTCTGCCAAGCGTGGTGAGTATGGCAATTACCCCTCATGTGATTGAGGGAGGCCCGTGCCCCAGCAGTGGGGACTTAAATGGGCTGATGATGATGATGATGATGATGGATTCAGTAACCATGACAACTTATCCCTGTGACAGTTTATTAAGAAAGTAGTTAATTTATTTTTTGGATTTTAATCCCAAAAATATAAGCAATACCTATGCATTTACCTACTTGGAAACCTTACTTATGTCAATATTTTAATTTATTGTTGCTTAAAAACCATTCTAAAATATTTTTACTTCAGACAACAAAATAAGGTTATGTAAAATGAAATGTCACTCAACGCATGATTGAATGTCACTATCCTGCGGTACTAAATTGTCTATAGTTAGTCGAGGATTTGTAATAAAAATTTAAAACTAACATTATTCCGTAATAATCATGAATTTGCTAGTTTAAGATTACAAACGGTTTCAGAGCATTTATTTGTAATAAGAGGGACAGAGTACATTTTAATATAGGAAAGTTAGTCAGAAGTTTATGGACAGCTTGTACCTATAAGTCAGTGTTCGATCGATGTCGGCTAGTCGAAAGTCTATGATTATTGTTTGTTCAGAGGACTTAGTTAGTTGGTGTACGGTTTCAACTTCATATCACATATCCGGACGCATCCACATCAATCCTCACCTATCTTCTCAATCCTAATTTGTGTGGAGTTATATAAAAAGCTGAAAGGTAGAAGTTAAAATGACCTGACAACGGTCTGTTCCGTGCGTGTGGAGGAGCCAAGCGGTCAATTTCTGGATTTATCCCGTGAAACGGCAAGGGGCGCCCCCAAAACCAGACCTCCGCACAATTTCATTGTTGAGTTGGGAACACGTCATAACGAGTGATGTTAAGGTGTAGAGTCTTAATTAGAGGACACCGAACCAGCGCCAAACGTGAGTACAAGATCATTATTTCCACCTCTCCAGTCCTGTAGCCCAATTCTCGGGATTTCGATATGAAAAAAACATGGCGGATATCACCTGAAAACCATACAAAAAAACTATGTTTTAGTGATATATGTCGTATGAAAAGAAATGTCACGAGCCCGAGAATTGGGCTCCTGGAGGCCAATTCTCGTGCTCATGATATTTGAAAACATGGCGGATATCACCTGAAAACCATACAAAAAAACTATGTTTTAGTGATATATGTCGTGTAAAAATAAATGTCACGAGCCCGAGAATTGGGCTCCTGATATGACAGTTGGTTATTCAGAAGTCTATGTCAGCATTGTGGAAGTCAGTGTCGACTGGGCGGGCAGAAGTCAAAGTCGGTTAATGTTTTTTAAATAACTTAATTTCTAACTCGCACACCGTCGTTTCTTCATTAGGTAAGTATCAATATTAGGCCCCAAGGGCGTCTTCTCGTGTTCCATTCGAGACTGGATCTTATAGTGCAGGTGCTGCGAGAATTCAGGTGCTCCTCCAGAGGCAGAAGGCCTCAACTCAGAACTTTCCATACTTTATGAAGCCATGGTTATCTAGGTAAATCATTTAAATATAGCTTCTGCTTCGGAATATCGTTTTTTAATGTGGTTTATCAGAAAATATCTCTTCCAGTCTTTGCAACAAATTTGGGGTGATTTGTATTATCTAATTAAACCTACAAAAACTGATGTTGAACGTAAAATACCTATTATACTTTAAACATTTTTTCCAAATAAAATCTTAACCTTATTTTTGTTTCAAGAATTTTAATATTGATCTACTAAAACTTTCATAATGCGGTACGGACCATTTTCACAAAACGTCATTTGACGTCATGTGACTGTCATTAATGTCAGCGTGACAGAGCTATCACAAACAAAATGTAGTGATGTTTGTATTTGTATTCAATCGAAACTTATTGAAGTTTCAATAATTTTATTAATTTGTTTAAGAATTTAATGATTATTTTTGCAACTATAAACAGCGTTTGACGTTTATATAGGTACTGAGGTCTAACCACATCAATGTTGAAAAAAAAATACCCGAAAGCATTAACTAACGTTGCGTACAATTTTTTATTACAGACAGCACATATCAGGTTACTACAATCTGTCGAAATTTTTCAATTGATATTGAACCAAACGTATTTGACATAATAGTGGTTAGAATCAACTGAAGAATTTTGACAGTTACTTTGCCATCAAAATGTGTTTCTGTATTTGCAGGAAAGTTTACGATTTTTAGTTGTCAATTAGGTCATAGAAAGATTTGATGCCGCCATTGCCTTTAACGTCTGTTATGGTAAATTAATGAGAACTTCGTTAGTTCCTCCGGTTTGTAGTTTTCTTTAGTTGTCACAACTTTCTTGACGCACTTTAAGTAGTCATTAGTAAAATGACGTTGTCGCGTAAAAAAAGGAAAGATAGAGGCAATATCACACATAAATATGGCCTTACATATCCCCCGCCCAATTAACTTTTCTTTTCTTCTATCTTTATCCTTCTCCTCTGTAATAAAATATTTATATTTATATATTTTAAAATATAATATCAGATTGTAAACGAATCTCCCTCTTAACTTGTGCTGTATATATATAAATGTTTTTTTTTTACATAAATGTTTTGTTGTTTTGTTTTAAATATAAATAAATATAATAATAATACATATTTTACAACATCACATACATTGACCTGACTCCGAGATAGGTAGCTCAAGCACCTGTGTTACAGATATCAGAATCAACAGTGGGATTACAAATATAGACATATAATACTTTTCTTTTGTAAATATATACTTATAATACATGGAAAACACCCAGACCAATACAAACAGACATGTTCATGCACACAAATGTTTGTACTGTGCGGGGATCGAACCCGCAACCCTTGGACCAAAGGCAGCGTTCACTACCACTGTGCCAAACGGGTCGTCGTTTTAGATGGTGTAACCCTTGATAAAAAAATATAAATCAGAATGAGTAAAATATCCTTACACCGGTCAATATCTCATTAAAACATGTCTCTTTAATCGCTTGACATTGGCAGAGTTATATAAGTGTTCGCCGTGGGCAACACAGTAGCAGCCATAATTAAAAAAAAAAATGGCCTTACATACAATGATCCCAATTCTCGTGCTCGTGCTATTTATTTTCATACTACATATTACTATAACATAGTTTTTTTTGTATGGTTCTCAGGTGATATCCGCCATGTTTTCAAAATATCAAGAGCTCGAGGATTGGGCTCAATATGTTCTTCATTGGCCACAATATGGCAAATAAATATTTTAAAATCAGAAACTAAAAAAATATCAAGTTTTAATATCGATAAATTATCGAGCAATTGAACTCAATTGAAAATTTCGTTCGATCTAGTGGCAGCTGTCTGTCAGCACATCCCTAATGAAATAAAAAAACCCTAGCGCAAACTCGAAATGTAAATTATGTATTATTTCACAATATTTTGTTATTTAAATTGTATCTTCCCTATCAATTTGTGACACGTGTTGAAATTTTAAATTCACCATGTCGGCTGCATCCTCAACAAAAACAGACTTGGTGAAAGCTCGTCAGGTCAAGGTGTATGAACTGGATTCTTTTGAACCACTGCTGAAAGGAGTCAAGGTGGCATCATGCATGCTCATGGAGTCTCACCAAGTCGGTAAGCAACCACAGTTTCCTACCTTAGTTTTTTTATAAACTATTTAGTGTAAAATCTGAACATGTTAGATCTGCAATTTGAAGGTTATCTTGTGAAAAAGTTTGCTACAATTAATTTTGAACTTTATTTTGTTCATCGTAAAGTGTTTATTATGCAGAAAATTTTACCTAGATGTTTACAGTTATATGCATTTTGATTTACGAAAACTTCATTCATAAATGTTAGACAAAATATCATAAGAATAATGTAAGTAAACGATGATTGATAAATTACATCTAGTATTGTTTAACCTAAATAAACGGCACCAGTTGGCACCACGGTTGATGCGCACATTCCCTATAAGCCATATTGTTGTCAATAAATTTATCTCATTAGAAATAGTATTAATCTTGAATCAATTATTTCAGTGGACGAAGCCAGTGTAATGCAGAGATTGAATGCCCTAACCCTCAATGGCCCCTCAGACGGTAACGCATGCTCCTGCTGCGGTGTGGGTCCGTTCGACACACGAGCACAGCAAACGGCTCATTACAAGCACCACTGGCACACACATAACTTAAAGCGGAAGCTGTTCGGGAAGGCTGCTCTATCTCTTGGGCAATTTAATTCAAGACAAGGTTAGTGAAACACTACAATTTCTTTAAATATAACGTTGACAAGTTACAGCGTAGACCAAAAGGGCTTTCATATGTTTTTCTTTTGTAGTTTTTATTTATTGACACCATCTAGTGGAATTTTAAATTTTTTGTGAAAAGCAAACAGTTCTTATGTCATGGACCTCAATAGTGGAATTACTAATTAGGTCATTAATCATTTGATTACACTCATCATTTAACAAAAATAATTTTATTTATATTATATTTATTTATTTATTTTTATTATATTTATTTATTTATTTATATTTAATATTCTAATTCTAAATAAAAATGACATGAATGTAAAATGTAGATGCAATGTAATTATGGGTGTAATTTTTAGCCTGAAATAAATGAACTTTTATTTTTTATATCCAGAAGACGACCTTAGTGTATCGGGTAGTGACTCAGAGGCAGATGAGAGTGCGAACAGGCCGGCCAGCGATCTGTTTGCTGCAGCCACCAGGCATTGCAAGGCATTCTTCACAAATCAAAAGGGACAGGTGTTTTGTGTGTATCGATGCCTGTTACATCATAAAAAGGTAAGGTATTCATATTTCTAACTTCACTTAAAATTCAAATGTGAAAGATAATGTAATCTATTGTTTTAATAAAAGTGCAAAACAGATATTTTACACAATGTATTAAAATACCTATACTGATTCTTTGAAAAGTCTTTGCGGATCAGTGGCGCCGCCACCTTTTCTTTTATTTAATGATAAATTGATAAAGACTTATATCTATATCCTTATTTAGGAGGAACCATCCACAGACGGCGACGGTAGCCAATGGGTGGACCGCTGCCTCAAGCTGGCTGTCCCAGGCTTCCAGCGCTGGGCAGTCCTCATGGTGTCCGGCGGGCACTTCGCTGGGGCCATCTTCTCGGGCAGTGTGCCCGTGGTGCACAAGACCCACCACTCGTACGTGACGCGGCGCGGGCAGGGCCAAGCGCAGGCGTCGAGGGACCAGCATGGGAGCGCTCCGAGGTCGGCTGGGGCCAGTCTGAGGCGGTACAACCAGGCGCAGTTTCTGCAGGTAGGTTCTTTTGATTGTTGTCGGTTTTAACTTTGCTGTCGGGACCACTTTGCACTTTGGTCACGGCAGCGAAGTTTCTCCTGGAATCTGGACTTTGCTGTAAATCTTTCCGGAGACTGCCTATACGTGAAGTATATCCAGTATTTACCGCCTTCAAAAAAGGAGGAGGTTCTATGTTCGACTGTATGTTTTTTTTTTACAAAAAGTGAGACACTAAAAAGCATGAAAAAAAATTTCTACGAAATAAAAACCGCCTTCAAAAACCACAAACTAAAAAGTATAAAATAATATTTTTCACACTTCATACACTTCAAATAACATTTTATAACGGTACACTCGAGAAAAGGTGTTACCGAAGTCGGCGCCTAATCTCTGTTGAATAATTGAATGAAGTATTTATTACAAGATTACGATCGGATAAACGGTAAAATGTTATTTGAAGTGTTAAAAATATTATATTATATTTTTTAGTTTGTGGTTTTTGAAGGCGGTTTTATTTTCGTAGTTTTTTTTACTACATACAATGTGCCACTGGCGATTTGAATGTGTGTGTAAGCATTGTTTCCGAGATAAGCGGGAGCGAACAGACAATGTATGAAATTTTTACTTCCAAAATCTACTAACCACCAATAGATGGCATCGGGTGTATACTGCATCGCGAAAGCGTTTGGTGTTGTAGATTTACTCAAAGCCCGGCGACTAAGACAATTTTACAGATTGATTACTACTTGTTCCCAGCACGTCCAAGACATAATCTCCGGGTGGGTGGAAGACCTGCAAGGCTGCTACTTCATCCTGTACCGCGCGGTGGGCTCGGTGAACCAGGCGGCCATCTTCGGCAAGAACTCGCCGCTGAAGCGCGAGGACCCGCGTGTCCGGGTGCTGCCCTTCCCCACGAAGAAGCCATCGTACAAGGAGGTGCAGAGGGTGCACGAGACGGTGGCTAGTGTTGAGGTTTATGGTGAGTTAATTTTAAGTGATAGATGGCAGATGAGCACACGGATCACCTCATGGTGATTGATTGCGCCGCCTATAGACATCCGCAATACAAGAGCGTTGCTAATTTTGCCCCTGAATGGGGTCTATGGTACCTGCTCACTCGGCGCAGACGCTGTTTCACGCCGATTTTCTGTGAGGCCGTGGTATCACTTCGATCAAGCCTGCCTTTTCAGGTTGAAGCGTGGATCTCCCACGGTCAAAATTTCTAGGGTAGACCTAATTTTGCTTATAGTTCCAAACTGTACCAATAGATGTCGTTGGGCGTCGGTCATATCGCGCAAATGTTTCGCTTAACTTATAAGTCAAAATTAAATTTATTTAATTTAATAAGTTCATAAGGAAATTTTAAATAAATAAATAAATAAATAAATAAAATTCATTTATTTCAGGCTTTGCCCATAATATTATTAAAAAAAGTACCTTTAATAAAATAAATAATAACGTCATTCTTTTATAATTCTGGAATCTAATTCTATAATTCATTTATTGTATGCCAAGATTGCTTGATAGAGTTTCTATCAGGGTTCATTTTTGAACCAAATATGTAAATCAAACAACGTGATTGAAATAAGCTTTTGAATTGAATTTAATTGAAGTCCTGTTATTGTCTGTCTATAGTATCTGGCTCTTTATAAATAGTATGTGGATAAATATTGAAAGAAGATGATGACAAATTTATTTGATTGTGCAGATACAATGGAGCTGTTCCAAAAGGCGCTGATAGCGTCGACGGCCAAGGTGCCGGCCAAGTCGAGTTCGGACACGAGCGTGCAGGCCAAGAAGCCGCCCAAGGCCAGCCCCAACAAACCCATCGACCGAGCCAAGTCTAGGTAAATATCTTGGCGTGTCTACCTATGAACTGCCAAGGTGCTGGCCAAGTCGAGCTCGAACACGAGCGTGCAGGCCAAGAAGCCGCCCAAGGCCAGCCCCAACAAACCCATCGACCGAGCCAAGTCTAGGTAAATATCTTGGCGTGTCTACCTATGAACTGCCAAGGTGCTGGCCAAGTCGAGCTCGGACACGAGCGTGCAAGCCAAGAAGCCGCCCATGGCCAGCCCCAACAAACCCATCGACCGAGCCAAGTCTAGGTAAATATCTTGGCGTGTCTATCTGTGGACTGCGAAGGTGCTGGCCAAGTCGAGCTCGGATACGAGCGTGCAGGCCAAGAAGCCGCCCAAGGCCAGCCCCAATAAGCCCATCGACCGAACCAATCCAGGTAAATAAATATCTTAGTGCTTAGACACTGTGGAGCTAGGCTAAGGTGCCAGTCAAGTCGATTTCGGACACGAGTGTTCAAGCCAAGAAGCAGCCCAAGGCCTGCCCCAACAAACCCATCGACCGTGCTAAGTCTAGGCGAGAACTAATTGAACCCAAGACTGTGACAACATTTTATCTTCATTGCTCTTTCCCAGCGGCCTAGCTAACAACACCCGGGGCGAATACTTGTTGTCTACTCCTCCTCCCCTCCCAGAATGTGTTCCTTCTTCCTTGAGCAGGGGTAGATAAAAATATGACAGTATCATTGCCTCCCTCTTAATGAATCGATTACATAATTATGGAAAATTTCAGGTGTCACTACATACATCTACTCACTTTCGCGGTCGACCGTCATCCAATAATTGGATTGAGTGAAATATACTGTAATTTTAACCTTAATTCTTAATATAAATTCTGACACGTGTACTTACATAGATTTGCATGCCATGTTATGGTTAAGTATGTCGATCTCTTTTAATATCACAAGACCTGCTATGTACCGTATGTATGCAAATAAAGATTCATTCATTCATTCATTCTATAAGTGGGAGCCTCCTCTGTCCCCTAGATTTCCCCACTCCACTTTAGGCAGGGACGGCTAACCTAATCTTTTCTTGCCAGGACAAACTGTCGAGGCTTGTCGCCTTTGGACTTTGCCTCACCATTATGAATGTTTCAATCCATGCTACGTGAAAGTAACGCCCTGTTGGTCCTAGTGGTTTAAGTTACCAGTGAGCTGTGATCAATGGATAAGGCTGGCTGGCAGGGGACAGAAGGGAGTGGCGTGATAAAGAAGAGGCGTATACTCAGCAGTGGGTGGATGTGGGCTGATGTGATGATAATGATGTGATGAGCTGTGATCTCAGGGTCTTGATTCCCGGATCGAGCAAAAGTATGTTTAGAATTTTTCGAACATAGCTCGGGTTTGTGATTACCAATCCGCATTTGGCAATTGGTGATTAAGCCTAATGCCATCATAGTAGCGATGACTTGATTTCTATGATGGGAGGTCTTTGCCCTGCAGTGGGACAGTAAATAGGCTGATACTTTACTACGTGAAAGTTCAGATTTGTCGATTGTTACAGAAGTGTTCAAACTACCTTTGCTTGTTATTTTTTTATAGGGAACGTACTCCCCGCGAGTTGCCCACTCAAATGCTCTCCAGCGAAGACGAGGGCCCCTGTTACATCGACTCTGAGACCCCGGCGGGCTGGATCAAGACGCTCTCAGAGCAAAGCTCCAACGGTGTCATTACAAACTCCAGGAAGGACTTGCTTAACGACTGTCCGGTATGTAAGCGGTTTGATATAATGTCATTATCATCTCAATCTCGTTTTGCCGGCTGCGTCCAAACATGTCGCTTTTGAGCACGGGGTACGCTTCGAACGTGATCTAGGATTTAGGATATCTGGTAATTAAAATGAAGCGACTCTGAACCTTCGCAATCCTTTTAGCCCGTCCGAAGCTTGATTAGAATGACAGATTTCATTGACGTTTATTTCAATGAATAAAGGGGTTACCATTTTACTAAGTTATATTCCAAAGAATTTTATTATTATTGATATAAATAAATAAAAAAGGTTTTTTGAGAACCTCCTCCTTTTTTTTAAATCGGTTAAATATAAATATTAAATTGATCTGACTCCGAGATAAGTAGCTTAAGCACCTGTGAACCAACATCGGATTACAAATATATACATTTTATGCTTTTGTAAATACATACTTATAATGGACAACATTTCAAATTTTTAACATGTCCATATTGTTTTTTTATATGAAAGTAGACATAAAATGAACAGACCCATATTTTTTCTTTTTTCAAAATTTGTCCATTTTCATGCATAAAATAATTATTGAAATTCTTTTTATTCTAAATAGACGTAAGCGCCAAATGACGTCATCGGACGGCTGAATACAGCGATATTCCTTTGCTTATCATTGTTTTAATAAAAAAAAGGTACTACTGTCAAAGGTAAATAATACTAGTGTCAACATTGTCAACGTCATTCATACATTCAACGTTGACAAGTTGTCTTTTTTTTTGACAGTTACATGTCATGAGTTTGGCATTACGTAAATTCAAAACTATAATGTGCTAAGCAAAGAAATATTTTATATTCTGCCGTCCGATGACGTCATCTTACGTTTTTTAGTTTTTAATTTTTTTCTCAGTAAATAAGCAATATAAAAAATGAATAAATATCTATTCGAGCAGCGGAAAAGTAAACAAAGAATTGGTATTTTTTTGTTTCAGAGCTTAGCAATTTTGAAATGTTGTCCATTATACATAGAAACACCCATACATACATACATTGACGTAAAGATTTTTTTTGTGACATCAATAACTGTCATTTTAATAAAGCTATATTTCAAGACAAGGATCGAACCATACCAATGGACAACATTTCATATTTTTAACATGTCCATATTGTTTTTTTATATGAAAATAGACATAAAATGAACGGACCCATATTTTTTCTTTTTTCAAAATTTGTCCATTTTCATGCATAAAATAATTATTAAAATTCTTTATATTCTAAATAGACGTAAGCGCCAAATGACGTCATCGGATACAGCGATATTCCTTTGCTTATCATTGTTTTAATAAAAAAAAGGTACTACTGTCAAAGGTAAATAATACTAGTGTCAACATTGTCAACGTCATTCATACATTCAACGTTGACAAGTTGTCTTTTTTTTGACAGTTGCATGTCATGGGTTTGGCATTTCGTAAATTTAAAACTATAATGTGCTAAGCAAAGAATTATTTTACATTCTGCCGTCCGATGACGTCATCTTACGTTTTTTAGTTTTTATTTTTTTTCTCAGTAAATAAGCAATATAAAAAATTAATAAATATATATTCGCGCAGCGGAAAAGTAAATAAAGAAATGGTATTTTTTGTTTCAGAGCTTAGCAATTTTGAAATGTTGTCCATTGAATCTGCTTACATGTTTTTGAAACTACCCGAAACTCCTTGTGACATGCACCTTCTTTTTTTCCTTTTTTTTTACATTATAGCGGACAAACGAGCAGACGGCACACCTGATGGAAAGTGATCACCGCCGCCGCAACACCTGAGGTATCACATATGCGTTGCCGGCCGTTAAGAAAGCGCATGGTTTCATCCATTAAGCTACCATCGCTCATGCGACCACAATGATAGTAATCTGCAGTATTCTTCTTGAAACATCTCCCGACAGGTAGCGGTTCCAGCCAGTACAGACAGCGACAGCGAGCGGGAGAATGTCCCGGAGAAGAAAGAAGTCAAGAAGAAAAAGAAGAAGAAAAAACAGCCGGAAGAGAGTAAGGAGCCGCCGAAGACGCAGCCGAAGATACCTACGAATGTTAAAAAGGTAGTTTGCTTTATCGGTTTTGACTGGGCATCTTACAACGCCAGAAAGAGAAACTAGAAACTATTGGAGTAGGTTTGTAAGTAAAAAGAAAGAGACGCACAGGCCTCCTTTTTTATATAATAGGTGTCAGAAGAGCAGACGTATCACCTGATAACAAGCGATTGCCGCCCCTCATGGACTCCCGTCACACCAGTGAAATCGCAAGTGCGTGCATTTGTGGACTCAAATTTTTATATTGCCATCTTACACAACCTATCTGTTTTTTTTTATTATTTGATAGGTGGCAGACGAGCAGACAGATCACCCGATGGCAAGCGATTGCCGCCGCCCATAGACACCCGCGACACCAGTGAAGTACAAGTGCGCTGCCGACCTTTGAACCCCCCTTTCCCCCTTGCCTCCGGTACCCTCACTCACGCAGCGAAACACAGCACAGTGCTGCTTCACGCCGGTTTTCTGTGAGGCCGTGGTATCACTCCGGTCGAGCCGGGCCATTCATGCCGAAGCGTGGCTCTCCCACGGTCATCATATAAAGAGAGCTCGGGCCTCCGTTATATATACAGGGTGTATCTGTGAAACTTAAACCACGTATTCTACCAACCATTCTGAGCAACATGGGTTCTACGACTTTTCGAAATTCGTCCAACATTTTTTCGACTCCCCATACAAAATGACCAAGTCACGTGACCGACTTTAAGATAAAAGATAAAAAATTCTTTATTCAATTTAGGTCCATACAGAACACTTATGAATGTCAATATAGGTACACATATCTATTCATTCATCTACCGCTGGTTCGGAATGTCGATTTCCACTGAGAAGACACCAGCAAGAAACTTAGTAGTTACTCTTTTCAAATATTGATAATGTTACAGAGTTTCAATTGAGAAGAAAAAAATATACAATGGTCAAAGTTAACAGACTACTATTAATAATAACTCACAAGACTAATCGATTAACATGACCAGGAATCCTTATCATTTAAAGGGATGTAAATGTTCAAAGATACACCCTGTATTGGGCTGGAGATGTATCTTACAAAAGATATAATAATAATAATAATAATCTGCAGGACTCTCACCTCTGGCTTGCCTTCACCAGCCGGCCAGAGTGGGATGTCAGAGCTATATGCTCGCAGGGTGGAAGTGAAAGATGCATAAGTCACGAGTTGGCACAGTGTCTGTAACCACAGACACTGGGTAGAAAGCGGTGTACACCTCTCGGCACCCTGAGCTGCTCACACCAATGTTGCCCGCCTTGCTATATCTGGTAGCTAGCTTTTGCTTGGCTTCCTGGTAGCTTATTATAGGGGGCCCATCTAGTGAGTGGCGAGTCACCACCTGCCCATTTTTTCGTGATTTTTATCATTGATCGGGCAGGTGCCATAGTCTCTCCATAGTACCAGTTAACCGGTCCACTAGCACCTCGACCCAATAGCCCAGCTCATTTTGTTTTCCATTATTTTCAATAGTCTTATGCCAACCGGGGACTGTCCTTGGCTACACTTCTGTAGTGTATACAGGGATAGTCGCCGGCTGGTGTCACATCACATTATAGTAAAACTGTCAATTGAACGGGCCTCTACGTGTTGGCTTCGGCACCACGCACGCCTTCCAAAAGTCCGGGACATAATTGCCCGTGGTTATGGAACAACTGACAAACATAATAATCTTTTATTTACCATAAAAGTACAGTCTTGTTCACTTATTTCTATTGGCTCTGCACTAAACAAAATTGTTTGTGTCGCAGCAGCCAAGAACGATTTACAGTGTTGACTTGCTGGTAGCGTTAGACATTAGGTTCGGATTAACATTTTAAAGATTGATAATTTATAAGTAATTAAACATTATGGGCAAAAATGCTGAAGTTAATTAGGATTAGTACATTAGGCACTAAAGTTAAAAGGAACAAAAATGTTATGCCTAGTACTATGTGATATGTGTCATGCGTTGATCCATATCCCTTTCTCTATTTCAGACACGGTTTGAAATTATCAAGATAAATATGTCCTTTGATAATTATCGAGATAATTATCAAGATAATTATCAGATAATTATCCGATAATTATCAAACAGATATAAGCCTAGTAATCCTTTTTTAACTGATATTACATATCAATATTTTACGTTAGAATCAAGTGATTTAAATAAATTAGAGACATTTTACAATCAAGGTCAACTTTTATTTTTTTATTTTTATAATTTCGTGTATAATAACTTGCAAACCAAAATACGAGCAGTTAATCAACTAATTATATAATACTTTTACAAGTATTATACTTGTACTTATTTAATTAAAATAAATGGATGAGTGGAATATCATCTTCATCAACCTCAACTGCGTTAACTGGACGGGGGTTTTCTGTATCTGAATAACAAATGGCTAAATATTTTCGATTATACTTATCAAGATATTTATCAACCAATATTTATCTTGATAATTATCGAAGATAATTATCAATGATAATTATCACTTCAAACCCTGATTTCAGATGTGGAAAGTGATCTCAGGCAACGAGTTGACGTCTCTGGAGACGATCTTCGAGGGCTGGGAGAGCGCCGAGGTGGAGGCGGCCTGCAACACCCGCGACCCCAGCGACGGCAACACCGCCTTGCACAAGGCGGCCATCGCGGCCAAGCCGGATATGGTCACGTAAGTGTACCTACATATTTATTATATATATACATTTCCTTTATTTTATTTTGTGTTACAATTAACCTGTATGTCCTGGTCATCATCATCATCATCATCATCAGTCCATTTAAGTCCCCACTGCTGGGGCACGGGCCTCCTTCAATCACATGAGGGGTAATTGCCATACTCACCACGCTTGGCAGACGGGTTGGCGAGGGTTTTGATATAAATGCAGAGTTTTCCTTCTCTGGGTGCTGATGATCATGCCAGCAGCTTTACCTTAGTAGCCTTTTACGACACCTCGGTAAGAGTGAGGGTGGCCTATTCTACTCTGCCGGGGACCACACGGCCCCCTGGCCTGGCCTTGGGTGGTATGATGACACAACATTGTGTGAATGTTTGGCGATTAAAAAGAGTAACTGGCGAGTTTCTTGTTGGATCTTCTCGACCAGAAACAACTTTCCGAGCTTTTATATTATTTTTTTTTAGTATATTTTATGTATCGAAATATTTATGTATTAACATATAAATTATACATTAGTACTTATAAATAGTTTTAAATCATTCAAATGTATGACGATTTGTAAGTGCTGTGTATGCAAATCAAGAATTATTTGAATTTGATAAATAAATAATAAATATTTCACAACTGAGACTCCGAGATAGGTAGCTCAAGCACCTATGTTACGGATATCAGAATCAACAGTGGGATTACATATAAATACATATAATACTTTTCTTTTGTAAATACATATAAAACACGCAGTCCAATACTGACAGACAGGTTCATGCACGCAAATGTTGGTACTGTGCGGGGATCGAACCAGCAACCCTTGCACCAAAGGCAGTGTTCACTAACACTGTTCTTTTCTTTGCGCACACACTTGAGCACTATAATATATCCTGCGTATGTGGCTGATCGTAGAGATGGGCCGCCTTAGCCGTAATCGGTTGGAGGATATTACACTTTTCATCCTTTCCTGTGGGGTAACCAAAATCGGATACTACTCGGGCAACGCCGGGGGTGAAGGCTAGTTACTTATAATACACTAGCTTTTGCCCGCGACTTCGTCTGCGTAAAATAAATTATCAATTTTATCTTTATAAATTATAGCCTATGTGTTATTCTGATCTATAAGCTACATTACTGTAAAGTTTCATTAAAATCCGTTTAGTAGTTTTTGCGTGAAAGAGGAACAAACATCCATCCATACATCCATCCAAACAAACTTTCGCCTTTATAATATTAGTAAGGATTAGTAAGGATTCATTATTGTTCGTACAGGCAAATCCTCACAGCGGGCGGTGACCCTTGCGTCCGGAATCACCAACAACAAACTCCATACGCGGCCACACCCCACGCGGATACCAGGATCGCCTTCAGACTGTTCCAGGGGCAGAACCCGGACAAATATAATTATGCCAAGGTAATTAATAATATCCTCCTGTTGATTCGGCTAATGCGGGCATTTCAACGATCGATCAGTCGAATAAACAGCATATTGCTGTGACGCTATGTCGAACCTGCCACGTGTTCGAATCCTACCGAACATTAACTATTTTTTTAGTTAAAGAATATTGATAGTTTGTTCAATAGACGCTTGAGATTTCCGAAGCGACTTCGCTTTGTGATTTGTGGACTCTAATTTTAATATTGCCATCTTGCACATCATCGTAATCATCGTCAGCCCATTTAAGTCCCCACAGCTGGGGCACGGGCCTCCCTCAATCACATGAGGGGTAATTGCCATACTCACCACGCTTGGCAGACGGGTTGGTGAGGGTTTTGATATAAATGCAGAGTTTTCCTTCTCTGGGTGCTGATGATCATGCCAGCAGCTTTACCTTAGTCGCCTTTTACGACACCTCGGTAAGAGTGAGGGTGGCCTATTCTACTCTGCCGGGGACCACACGGCCACCATCTTGCACAACTCATCTGTTTTTTAATTTTTTATTATTTGATAGGTAGCAGACTAGCAGACGGATCACAAGATGGTAAGCGATGACACCAGTGAAGTCACAAGTGCGCTGCCAACCTTTAAAGTTTCCCCCGGAAAACCCCCCTTTCCCCCGGAGTGAATCTCCGGCTGTGCCCTCGGTAGCCTCACTCACGCAGCGAAACACAGCACAATGCTGCTTTACGCCGGTTTTATGTGAGGGCGTGGTATCACTCCGATCGAGCCGGCCCATTCATGCCGAAGCGTGGCTCTCCAACGGTCGTACTGCACAATATGCTAGCCAGTTATACTCGTAGGATATTTTCTTTATGTCAAGTATTTTGACTTGCTCACAGGCTCACATCCCAGGTCCAGTGACGCCCGAGCTCCTCGAACAGGAGAAAGAGAAGAAAGCGCAGCAGAAGCGAGCGAAGCGCCTGAGAGAGAAGGAGAAGCAAGTCGAGAAGATGAAGACCATCCAGTTTATGCAGTTGACTGACGCTGAAAAGGTTTGTCAGTCACGTGACATGCTTACTTAGGAACAAGGTTGTTTTATAGGATAGGCGGCAGACAAGCAGACGGATTACCTGTAGGTAAGCGATTGCCGCCGCCAATGAACACCCGTGGAGTCACAAGTACTCTCAAACTGTCATTCCCTCCGATTCATTGATGCCGAAGAACGGCTTTCCCACGGTTTAAGTCACAGTCAGAAGTAAGTCAAATAACTTAGCAACTAAGTTAGTTAACAATGAAGTTTACTGACTAGCTCTACAAAGTCGACCTTGCATGATTTGCAGAAGATGCAAGAGAATGACGTTCGCAGCTAGAACCGTGCGCAAGCTCCAAAGAGAACTTTTAGATTGGTTAAACGCACTCCGCCCCCTGCTGATTGGTCCAAAAACAAAATAAACTTTTTCGATTGGTCAAGCCCACCCCTGCGTTCCGCGGACAATGGAAAGGTCGACTTTGTGGCGGTAAAGCTATAGCTCAACACAAGACATGAAGACCTATTCTCGAGCACTTGACTTTGAAGTTGAGTTTAAGATTTGTCGAGAAAAGGTACGAGTGGTCGAGAAAAGGCCCTGTGGTCAGATATCGCGTGGGGAGAACGTGTAGAGTAGTAGTAAGTAGTAGTAAGTAAGTAATTGTTTATTTGCCAGAATATGGTTACAAATGATCTTAATTAAATAAATTTCAACATATTCTATCGATGAGTCGATTTGCAAATGTCATTCAAAATTTTAATTTTACAATTCATAATTATTTTGATTTTCATAATCACTACATTTTCTTTTTTATTAAATTGTCAAATACATACAATTCATTCACCAAGTCAAAATATATCTAAGTATGAAATTATGGTCAATGTCAAAATTAAATTATATGTCAAAATATATGTAAGTATGAAATTATGGTCAATGTCATAATTAAATTAAATGTCAAGAAATTTCAAATCCTATCATCCAGAAATTCATTAATTGTATAAGTCTGGTTGTAGGTTACAAGTCTGGCTTACATTGATATCAAAGAGTTCGTTGACATTTGCGCTAAGCATTAGATCGTATATGACCTATCGCACACGGTATCTATCATGGTGCTGATATGACAAGGTTAGATTTTTTTTTATTATGAGCCTGTGTCTCCCTTCCTACTCTTTTTCCACCTCTCCCGCTCCTGGGCTGCTGAGGACCAGTCTTGAAAGAACGCGTCGAGTTCATGTCGCCACCGTCGCCTCAGTCTGCCGCGGGGACTTTTAACATGTTGAGGCATCTATTCTGTGGTTATTTTCGCCCAATGCACATTCGGCGTGCGACAGACATGGCCGGCCCAGTTCCATTTGAGAAGAGCAGCCTTTTTAGAGTTCCGTAGCCAAATGGCAAAAAACGGAACCCTTATGGATTCGTCGTGTCTGTCCGTCTGTCCGTCCGTCCGTATGTCATAGCCACTTTTCTCCGTATCCTTCTAAACACAATACTTTGCGCAAGAGACGCTCCCAAAGTGGTAAATTGTGTGTCCTCCCCCCCTCTAACTTCTATAATAAATGAATTATAAAACTAAAAAAAATATATGATGTACATAATCATTCGTTTGAAGGAGCCGTGTGGTCCCCGGCAGAGTAGAATAGGCCACCCTCACTCTTACCGAGGTGTCGTAAAAGGCGACTAAGGTAAAGCTGCTGGCATGATCATCAGTACCCAGAGAAGGAAAACTCTGCATTTATATCAAAACCCTCGCCAACCCGTCTGCCAAGCGTGGTGAGTATGGCAATTACCCCTCATGTGATTGAGGGAGGCCCGTGCCCCAGCAGTGGGGACTTAAATGGGCTGACGATGACGATGATGACGATGACATAATCATGAAAACTAACAACGAAAATTAGTTTGGACTAGATCTAGTAAGTAGTTTTTTTTAATACGTTATAAACCGTAAACCGCAATTTACCTTCCATATATCTGAACCCTTCATGGGCGAGTCTGACTCGCACTTGGTCGGTTTTTTTTTATAGTGACACAGTATATTTGCTCTCCTCAGCCTGATAGTAAGCAAGAGAAGAGCCCACGTTGCAAATACAACGAAAGCGAAGTCAGGCATCGCCTTCGCTAGGACTGCCATACTGGCCCGCAATATGCTTCTTCACGCTTCGTTTGAAGGAATCCATATTGTAGGAAGGAGGAAATGCATGCGCCGGCAACGAGTTTCATTTCTTGATGGTGCCTTTTTGGAGATATCGGTTATGAGCGGTCTTTTTTGAGAAAGCTATATTTTGGACCGCGCCCCGCTGCTTGTAATCCTATGCAAATATACGCTCTTTGTGCATATTAAAATAACTTGTTTATCTTCTAACACAGGTTAAAATAGAAGAATCGAAGTTAAGATGCTTCCTCTGCGGCACTGCACTTCCCAAGAAGCCGTTCGAGTATAATAACTACAAATTCTGCACCGTCAGATGTCTGCAGAACCATCGGAACGTCCGCCCTCTCCATATGAGCGCGTAAATGCGAGTTTTATTGCCTAACAGAAAAAAGCACCTTGAGGGCATCTATTCTACCAATCATTCTGAACAAAATTCGTTCTATGCCTTTTAAAAAAATGCCTAAAATTCAACTTTACATACAATGTCGGTCATGTGATTTATTTGTTTTGTATGGGAAACTTGCCTCGTTGGCGCAGTGGGTAGTGCATCGCATTTTAAAGCGACGGCCGCGCTTGGGGTCCCGAGTTCAAACCCCGGGTCGGGCCAAAAATTTGTACCTGTGTTTGTCTGTTAAGAAATTCTCAGTGTCAGCCCGGAGTCTGGAAGTTGGCGGCTTTGTACTCCTGTGCCTCGGAAAGCACGTTAAGCCGTTGGTCCTGCACCCGATCGCTCTCCGGTCGTATCACGTTGGTGCCCCATCGGAATATGAAGGCAATGGAATAGAGAGTGCACTTGTGTTTACGTACACACTTGAGCACTATAATATATCCTACGCGAATAACTGACTGATCGTTGAGATTGGCCGTCTTAGCTGAAATCGGTTGGAGGATATTATTATGGGAAGTCGGAAAAATATTCGACGACGTTAAAAAATCATAGAATAAACGTTGTACAGAATGGTTTATAGAAGTGATGGTTTTAAGGTATGTAACTTTTACCGATACAAAACGCAAGCAAGCAATATCTACGCGTTATAGCTATGGTAAAATATTTTGTTAGGAATTTCATAGTGCTCCCTTACAAATAGTAGTCACATTTGAGCTGTATAATCAATTTCTAGGGGGTTGTTGATTTTTTTTAAATAATAACTTATCAATCACACCCCCTCGTTTCTGTGCCAGCCTTTATGGAGCCAGGAAATGTTATGTCATGACCTCAATCGTATTTTAAAATCGATTCTTTCAAGTATATTGGAGCAAACTGTCTGTCGGGACACTAGTCTTTATACCGCTGACAATTTCCATTTTGTATTGGGGATTAACATATTAATCCGCGCGCGAGCTCCGACGAATCTGTTATATGACGGCACTCTTACCCCAATATCCCGCCCAGCACTCACCCATTTTAGTGTCGACCTCGATGAGATACAATTGTATAATTTAGATATGTAGAATGGATACATTTTATTGCACAGTGAATAAATATAAATAAATAAATAAGCAGCTCTCGATTCCTCGGACCTCACGCGCGGACTATAAATTAAGATTGGATGCCGTTAAAAATATGTTTACCTTAAAAATAGTAAATTAAAGCGATTTGATGCAATAATAATGTAATAGAGTACAATAAAACAATGAATTAAGAGATTTGTAAATACGCCCCGCACTGCCCTGCCGTTTATGTAATTAATTATACATTTATACATAGCTAAATCGAAAACAATGTACAGACCATCCCACATCAGGTTATTGCGATCTGTCGAATTTCTCAATGAGTGTGTGAAAAATCCGCTAGATGGAGTACTATAGGAGTGAGATCCATATACAATGTGATTGGTTATTTTTAAACGTGATCTGTCACTAAACAACCAATGCGGTTTATGTTGGACGTCAGTCCGACAGTACGCCATCTAGCGGATTTTTCACACGCGAAACCCATCATTGATTTCGAACCAAACGTGTTACACATAAAGGTAAGAATCGGTTGAAGAAAAATGACAGATTGTATAGGTACATTGGTGTGCGGCTGTCCGAAACTACTTTGTAAATATTTTATTTATTTATTTAATGCAATCATGTTACATCAAAAGGGGTAAATGTGAAATGAAAATTTGTCGCATTAGCTAGGGAAAATTTATTTTTACATTAGAATATGGCTTTATATTTTCTGGAGAGAATACATAGAATTTTACATAAAATTATCATAAATGAAGAAATCTGTAATTTGGTATGTAAATTGGAATGTATACTTATTAATTGATTTTAATTATTTAATGTCATTACTATACGTGATTTTAAAATATTTATAATCATAGCACATCCTCCTCTTATTTTTACTAGCATAATGCATAATGTGTCAAAATTGTGATATTTCTTATTCTACTTACCTTCTTATTTAATCTGTTAAAGATAAAGATAAAAAATTCTTTAATAAATATAGGTCCATACAATATAGGTAATGCCCATTTCTTTCCTAGGCTACTTACTGAGACAACCAATAAAATTCGTAGTTAGTTTTTTTGTTTCATCACTTTCTCATTTGTATGGCATGTTCAATTGAACGTGGTATGATCCACATAGTCTTAATTCCTTGGTCTAAGGGTTGGGAAACTCCGAACAACTGCTCTAATGTGAGGACGAGTTCGGAGGAGAACTCTTCGACCTCTCCGTGAAGGTGGCTAGCCGGCAACAGGGACGGGGGTCCTTGTGCCGGCACTGTCATTGGCACCTCCACCGCTCGTTGGGGACGGCTTCAGCTCTTCCGGCTGTCCCCAACCCCCCTCCTCCCAGCCTGAGGAGGGGCGTGGCCGCACACCCCGTATAGGGGCCTGTGGGGGAGTGGGGTTGCGGGTAATAGCCTCGTGCAGTTCCCGTGACTCCATTCCATACCCACGGGTGGTTGAGCCTCGGGAGTTTTGGTGGGTATGCCCAGGTCGCTTCTTGTTAGAAGAAGCGGCCCGAAGGGCGAGTCCCACAGTACCCTGTCGCCCCCGGCGGCAGGGTCTGCGTAATGCATTTCTCCCGGGAAACCAAAAAAAAAGAAACTGCTCTAATGTGAGAACCACTCTTGCTAAATCTAGGATCATCATGGCATAAAAACGAAGGATACTAAATACTAGTCACCTTATTATAAATCGCGATCTAATGTTATTACAGTACTAATGCTCATGTCATTTCGTTTCAACACGCAATATTAAAAGGGGCTAGCACGAGTTTTGTTCTGGATTAGATTAGATTGCGATGTATAATAAGGGGGTAGGAGTTTTTGTAAGGCGATGGGTGGCCCTAAATAGCGACGCCAATCGATTTAAATTGATAGCAACTAAACCAGATATTTTTTATTTTTTTTGAGAAAGAAGAATATATACTATTTATTGAATACTTATAATTAACTTTTTGATCTGTTTTTGCACTCGAAATTTGATTAACGCGATAAGTGTTTTTTTTTATGCTAGAGGCGACAAACGAACAAGCGAATCACCTTTTGGAAAGCAATCATCGCCGCCCATTAACATCCGCGAAATCAGAGAGATCGCTAATGCGTGGCCGGCCTTTTTAAAAAGGAGTACACTCTTCTCTTGAAAGTCCCTAAGTCGAAGCCGTCGGGAAATACTCCCATAGGTAAACTGTTCCGCAGAACTGAGGTACGTGGTAGAAAGTTCCGCGAAAAACGCACATTTTTTGGTGGTAATTCATTTTTCGAGTAGGAAGCAGACCAAAAAGTTATATATAAGTATTGAATAAATAGCATAAGTTCTTTTCGAGATGCTCGAATTTCGAAATTGTTAAAACGATATCCGCTTTAGATGCTAACAATTTAAATATATGAAAAAAAACTGAGCGAAAGAATATAGCTCAGTCTCCCTATCAAATAATTAGTTTTAAGTGTTTCGGAATGAAATTACATAATTTGTACTTTAATATGAATACGTTTTATTTAATTTCCATACAAATTCCAATGGTATGATGCAAATGTTTTAAAACTTGAAGTAATACGTAAATATTCGAGAATACCAAAGTTCCAAATATATTCAGGAAACGTAAAGTACTTTTTAAGTGTACGCCAAAACTCTAAAACAAACCTATATTTAAAGTGTATTCAATAAGTGATGGAAGCATTTATTGTGAAATTCTAACCGTTCAGTTTCGACGGTAGTTAAATATTATTGGAAATGCCCTAAACTTTTGTTTCGTAAAGTTGTAAAAGTAAATAGAAGTTCCCCTTTCGCCTTTGGAGCCGATCGCTGCTTATTCCATGAATAGATAAGTTACGGCTGCCTGGCTGGTCTACTATCGCAGCCATTTGATTTTTATTAGTTGCGATGCATTCAATCGATTTCGTCTTAACGAACGAACGATGAACTTAGTATATTATTTTATGCATGCTACATAAAAAACACACACATACGCGCACTCACTCCTCTTCACACAAAAAATGCGCACACACATATGCACGCATGCAAAAACAAACATGGGAAGACACTGGTCTCCATGACACAGGGAATCCTAGTGTGGAGTCCAGCGTTACACTATATCATGTATTATTTAAACTTTAATAGCCTTTCATTGTAATAGGTCAGCGTAAAATTATGTATGTACCGAATAAATATTTTTATTTTTATTTAATTTATGAAAAAAAGTCGAAGTTTCAGTCACTTAATAAAAATACATTCCAAATAGCACTCCGAGTGCGAGTATAGACGCAAATAGTGTGCGAGCGAGAAGTGAATAGATGCGCCGCCATTTCTGATCCCATTCTTTATCCGCCCTGGTTGTAAGTGACTGAAACTTCGACTTTTTTTATGTGATAGTTGGCAGACGAGCAGACGGATCACCTGATGGTCGCTACACCAGTGGAATCACAAGTGCGTTGCCAAACTTTAAACCCCCCCTTTCCCCGCATTGGGCCTCCTCCTCGACTGGAACACAGTTTTTAATTATTTTCACGTGACATCGGCAAACTTACGCTTTTTGTGGTTACCTCCTTCAAGTACTTTACTTAATTTTTTGTACATATTGAATTCAAATTAAAAATATTTTTTGAAGAAAAAGTTTCCATATATCTTCGTACTATACTGAAGAAAAGTATTGTTTTATTCATAAACGTTCAATGTGTTAGCTAAAACAGTATTATAGAGCAGTTTTGACGTTTGAAACAGTATTTTCGTACATTTTTTTTGAAAAAAAGAATGAAAACTACCGTTTTAATTAAATATGATTTAACTAATAATGACTTACTTATTCATAAATTATTGTCAAACCTTTTTTTTTAATTACTCGTAATTGTTAATTTTGAGACTTACGTAGGTATATGTTGTAGGTACAAGTTACAAGGTCACACACAACCAGAATTCGTTTGAATTGGTTATGGTACAATAGGAGAGATTTTTCTCCATTTCAAATTCATCAGTCCATTTGATAAAAGTCAAAAGGTGGCGCTAGCAAATTGTAGAACAACCACCCATTCCCGTTTAACATTTAACTGCCAACAGCCGAGTTATTAACGGTTTTGTAGACTCTGAGACTTTCTGTTGTTCTTGCATAATTTTATTATTTAACAAGGAGAAGTCGATGAGCAAACAGCTTAGTCTACAATGAACCTGACGTTATGACCGAATCGGATTTTCCCTCCCTTTCACACGCGATGTGTGTCTCCTTTGTTTGGATGCGACAGATTTTTTTTATGATACGACAGAGATTTGTTCTCAGTCTAACTTGATGTTGAGTGAAGATGAGGTCCAAGGTGGGTCTTGCTTGTCCGTGAAAAGCCTATTCACTCTAGCCTTAAAGAGGCTCAGGTTGTATTGTTCAGGAAATACATCGGCGGGCAACGAGTTCAACTCCTTGACTGTTCGCATCAGAAAAGTTTGCGTAGCGCTTAGTACGAATGGCTGGAACTGCAATCATATAGGGATGGTAATCAGTCTTCGCCTACTACTACTCCACTGGCTCAGCGACCCGAAGCGAGTCTTGGCCTCCGAAACAAGAGAACGCCACTTTGATCAATCCTGCACTACTTGTCGCCAGTCACCGGCCTGAAGTTCTCGCAGATCATTCTCGACGACGTCCTTCCGGCGATACCTAGGCCGGCCTACCGGGCGTCGGCCCATCGGTCGGCTCTGGTATGCTTTCTTCACGAGACGATGCTCGTCCAGTCCAGTCTTCGCCTAGTATCCCGATAATGGAATGGGTCCGGCGCGGCGGAACTAGTTCATGTAGCTCCTTCGCACTCCAAAGCGTATTTTTTTATGCTAGAGGCGAGAAACAAGCAAGCTAGTCTCCAGATGGAAAGTAATCATCGCCGCCCATGAACATCCCCGAAATCAGTGAGATCGCTAATGTGTTGCCGGCCTTTTTAAAAAGGAGGTACCTACGCTCTTCTCTTGAAGGTCCCTAAGTCGTAGCTGTCGGGAAATACTCCCGCAGGCAAACCGTTCCACAGAACTGAGTACGGGGTAGAAAGTTCCGCGAAAAACGCACAGTACCTATTAGACCGCCATCCATCGGGATGATGGGGATGGGATGACATTCGCTTGCGTGTGGTCCGATGTAAGAATTCAGCTGCAGGGAGTAGATCAAACAGTTTCTCAGAGCACTCCCCATGATAGATGCGGTATAGAATGCTGAGAGAAGCTATTTCCCGCCGCAGTGCTAGAGGATCAAGACGATTAGAGAGATTCTGTCGTTGGATTCTGTCTATGTCTATTTATTCTTGTTCGTAAAGGAACGGATTCGTTGTAAGCCACCTGATAACACAACGGTTTGTTGTTTTAGTGTAAGTTCCTCGGAGATCATAGACTCTGGATCGGTAGAGATGGATGGAACTATGTGCGTATTTTTTTTTTTACTACTAACTCGGCTGGGGGAGAAGATATGTGAGATACTTGCATGTTTCGGATATTTTCTCAAAGTGGATACCCACAGTGATTCTTAATTTGTTAATGTCCTTTTTTTACGTTTCTGTCTAAGATACAGGAAATTCCTAATTTAGACAGTAAACTTAAATTTGTTCCCTTAGTTTAAGTAGATTATAAGTCTTTTATGTTCTAACGATTTTTCAGTAAAATTTTATTTATTTATTTGTTCTGAACGTATAGCCATGATTCAGCTTTTTATGTGATAGGTGGCAGACGAGCAGACGGATCGTCTGATGGTAGCTAAGCAAAACGGTGGTCGCTCTGGAACACCCGTAACACCTGTAAAGTCACAGACCGTGGGAGAGTCACGCTTCGGGATGAATGGGCCGGCTCGACCGGAGTGATACCACAGGAAACCGGAGCGAAGCAGCAGTGTGGTGTGTTTCGCTGCGTGAGTGAGGGTACCAGTGGCCCAATCCGGGGGAAGGGGGGTTTAAGGGTCGGCAGCGCACTTGTGACTCCACTGGAGTCGCGACAACATGGCGCGAGCTTCGAGCGAACCAGACTATGTCCAGTTTTTAATTAAATTATTGCGGAAAAATATTTGGCAGAAATAAATATATCATTAATTGTTAATAAGTAATGCATATCATATATTTTTTTAGTTTTTTAATTATTTTATTACTTATAGAAGTTAGAGAGGACACACATATTACCACTTTGAGACCGTCTCTTGCGCAAAGTATTAAGTTTAGAAAAAATATATTAGAAACATCAACATCATTTTTAAGAACTATCCATAGATAGAATAGAATAGAAAAACGTTTATTTGGCACCAAAACAACAATAGATACATTTTACAATTTCGAGAATCTTATATTATAATTAATCTAGTCTAAGTTATAAATAATATAAATCTAAGAGGCGCCAAAAAGGTCCCCGCTCAGCTATTTGTCGAGACACAGTGTGTCTCGACGCTGGTCTTCTGCGGACACCTAACAAATTGAGATCACTGGTATTGAGAGGTAACAAATCAAAAACAGAAATTGCTTCAGATTGCACAATAAGTCAAAATTCTTACGAATAAAATTTATCTTTAACATAAATCGAAATCGAATGTTGTTTATTATAAAGGCTGTATGTTCTTTAAAATGAATGATTGATGAACGTTTGTGTGTGTGTGTAGTGTAGTGTTATATGTTTGAATGTGTCGATCAGGCGTGTAGCCATTTTGGTATCCTGAACCATTCCCGTATACGTACTTAAATCTTACTTGGGATCAGTTATACAACTACAAAGCGTGGCATTTATGTATGTATATCAGTTAGTTTATATTAATCAGTTCAGATACCCCACACGTACCTATGGGTTTGATGAAAAAAAATAGTTTTAGTTCTTAGCATGGGGACCCCCAAAATTCTTTTTTCCCATTTTTGTGTAAAAATAGTAATGCGGTTAACAAAATACATCTATTTACTAAGTTTCAATAGTACAATACTCTACAATAGTCTACAATAGTCTATACCTACTCGCACTCGTGGGGTGTGAGTATAGACGCAAATAGTGTGCGAGCGAGAAGTGAATAGATGCGCCGCCATTTCTGATTCCATTCTTTATCCGCACAGGTTGTAGGTATAAGTATCTAGTTCTTATAATTTCGGAAAAAAGTGGCTGTTACATACGGACGGACAGACATGACGAATCTATAAGGGTTCGGTTTTTTGCCATTTGGCTACGGAACCCTAAAAATCAGAGTTAGTCAACCTGACGTTGCATCACTTGGAGCCACTATCGTATTGCCATCCTCTAACGTAGTGGTAGAGGAAACCTAAGTATTTCTTCACCGGATTTTACTAAAGAGCACCCAGTGGGTAAGCACGGTCAATGTAGACAGGAAACGAAAGAGTTCGTTAGAGGGGAAAATTGGGGGAACATTTTCTCTTTATTAGGGCCGTTATAAATACTTATGGTGACGGGTAGGGCACACTAGCGACGCCAATCGATTGTAATTTTTAGCTACTAAACCGGATCTATTTTAAACAATTTCGGGGTTACAATCTCTCGGCAAACACTTATACTATTTATTGAATAACCATGCACAAATGTTGGGTCCGTTTTTGTATGCGAAAAATTCATTCAAGCCACTTTGGCGGATAATCCAAAATTCGAGTGCAAAAGCAGACCAAATAGTTAACTTTAAGTATCAAATAGTACAGGTGTTTGCCGAGATATTGTAACCCCGAAATTGTTACAATAGATCCGGTTTAGTAGTTATAAATTACAATCGATTGGCGTCGCTAGTGATCTCTACCCGTCACATTAAATATGTTGCTTGACAGTCAAGTGTGCATTGCATAACCTTTGGCTATGAAGGTATTTATTTACCTAGGTAGATATAAAAAAATCTATTAGTTAGATACTTAGTCTAATTAGATAGTTTTGGCGCAACAAACATTAATTATAAAAACTAAGGACTATCCTTCTCACTGAACAACATTGATAGTACAAAAGGACGGTACTCTAGTGCTAGTAGAAATTTCTTCCAGACTAACCTTTAGGCAGAAGAGATGTGGGTATTTGTATATAGGTAGGTATATAAGCAATTTATATGTAAAGACATTTTTATTACTTAAATGAATTATTTATTTTACTTGGCTGGTAAATATGTAATAGTTAAGATATCTGAATATCTCCAGCTCATGAAAATGACGATGTGAATGAATGAGTAGGTGTTCGTATTTTGGCGTTTATTCTTTATGGATTGTTCAAACTCACTAAGTACATACATTTATGTAATAATACTAATAATGTAAAGTTATAATGTATAGTAACATTTTTCCTTTATACTTTTTTGGCAAGATTATTAAGAATACTAGCGATATCATTGTGCAGATAAAAAAAAAGTTTTTGTCAGTATTTTTCCAGTTGCTATTATATAAAGCCAAAATTGCCTGTAGTATTTTTTTAATTGTTTATTAATTTTTAAAATCACATCATGTTGTTCAAAATGGTAAATATTGTAAACTTCACTGCCCATTGAAATAAACAATATTTTGTTTCTAAAAAAGAAAATGGGTTTTATTTTTTGAAATTAAATTCTGACGTCATACCAGAACAAAACTTAAAACTACTGTTCATCCATTAGCGTGATTTATTGCATAAAAATGTCTACATTCCTTTTCCGTGCGTAAATCCAGTCTTTATCTGTCGTTGAATTTTTTGCCTGAGCTATTGTTTTTCCGTTCGCCCTCTGTAACAATAACAATAGGGGACATGCTTTTCTATGCGCGTACGCTCTACAAAACTACGAACGTTATCATTTGTGTACAAACTTGCGTATTTTTGGGAATTAAAGTGAGCTTTATGGTGTTAGAATTAGAGTGGTAGTGTTAGAAAAGGTATGGCGGGCGAAGGCGCGTCTCGGTGCGGTGCACACGGAGTCGGCTTCGGCAGTCGCGCGGCCACCGACTGTGGTTCCGGTGGGGTCGATCACCAGCGCGTAGTGTATGCGTGCCTTTACACATCACTCGTGGAATAGATCGCGTGCGTGCCGAACGTAGTCGCTTCGCGCCAAAACTATTCGAACTTCGAGCTCGTGTTTTTGTTTTTAAAAGCAAAGTAATTCGAACTTTTTAATTGTTTTTATTGGAGACTGTGGAGTTTTTATTTGATTTGAAAATAAGTTTTGTGTTTAGTGTTTTAGTGACTTTTAAACATTTTGATAATGAAAATAAACTTTGTGCGATGAGTGTTAATTAAAATATGAACAAAATGTGCTTGGTTTACAGAAACTAGGTGATTTTATGCAATGTTTGTGAATTGCGAATGAAATTACGAAAATGAAGATGTGTTGGTATTGTGTTGCGAAATTTTTCGTATTGTTTATTGCTGTGGCCAGAGTTGGTAAGTACCAGTAATTGCTTTATTAAATAAAAATAATTCTGTATTGCATAATTGCGTATGTATTGTTCAGGTTTGGAGATATTTTGGCTCTACCTTTATTATGTGGAATTTGAACTTTATCACTTTCGTGAATTTTATTTTGTAACAAAATATGTTCACATATGTTCTAAACAACAATTTTCTATTAAATATATAAGTTGATCGTCTCTGAACAGTGAAAATTTATAGGTATCATTCTATATCTAAACGCTAAAGATCTTTATTCATAAACGTATAATAAACCTTTGCTAGTTAAATCTTTGTTAAAGAGCAGTTTTGACGTTTGAAACAAAAAAAAATCATACGAAATTTTCTAAAAAAGAACGATAACTGCTAACACTGTTTTAGTTAGCAAAGGATTAACAAACATTTATGAATAAGGCCCTTATTTTCTACAGTGATTTAAAATAACTTTTATGACTTTTTTTGATTTACAATAATATCGACTAAAGACAAAAATGAATGTAATGTAACTTACCTAAAGGGTGTAAGGAAATTTAGACAAAAAAAATTACAACAATTGTTTAATCATAATGATAATTCCATCTTCATCGTCAGCCCATTTAAGTCCCCACTGCTGGGGCACGGGCCTCCCTCAATCACATGAGAGATAATTGCCATACTCACCACGCTTGGCAGACGGGTTGGCGAGGGTTTAGATATCAATGCAGAGTTTTCCTTCTCTGGGTACTGATGATCATGCCAGCAGCTTTACCTTAGTCGCCTTTTACGACACCTCGGTAAGAGTGAGGGTGGCCTATTCTACTCTACCGGGACCACACGGCAAAATCCATCTTATTGTCGCCTAACTACTAGCCAAATTGCTTTCTGCATACGGAATCTCCCGCTAGAGTAGGTACTTAATCATACATATCGGATGCGTATAATGTCCTTTATTACCTGATATTGTATTGTGAACCATTTATGAATCTGTTAATGATAAAATCTAGTGCATAGCGTCAGCGGCCAAAGTTGCCATGAATATTCGATAAAGCCATCAAACTTCGTACAGCCACAGCGTTTTTAATAGTCAGTGGCTTGTCATACCTATACAGGGTGTATCGGTAAATAATTTCTTCATTTTTTCGACCAATTTCCAAAAGTCGTAGACAAAAGTTGTACAGAATTGTTGGTAGAAGATATAGTAAAAGGGATGGAACTTTTTACCGATACACCCTATATGCTCTAGGTGAGCGCGTTTATCATACTTCTTAGTCGTATTCCTTCGATCAATTCAGTCTAAAGCTATTGCTTTAGAGGCCGGGGTAAATATGGACCATGATGCAGGATTTGGGGAGTCAGGTAAGTTACAATGAAGCTTCGAACGACCGTCGTAACCCGTTAACTCAGGAATCAGACCTTGTATGCTCGGATTCGAATCTACGACCTCCCGTTAAGAACGAGCACGTTATAATCCACTGAGCTACCATCGCTCTCCAAGCTTCTTGTGATAAAGCGTTAGCAATCAACCTATCACATAAAAAAAAACTTCTCAAGGGACACAATCGGAAATGACAAAATTACTGAGATAATCCATCTTGCCCAAAAACAAAAAATAATAAAAATAAACCCGACATGTGCCCGTGCGCATGCGCATAGGCAGCACTGGCAGGGTCGCCATACAATGACGGAGGTACGGGACGTGTAATTAAAAGATGTTCTGCGTTATGACTGTCTATTTATTACGTACTAACTATCTTATCCGTGTGGTCCCCGGCAGAGTAGAATAGGCCACCCTCACTCTTACCGAGGTGTCGTAAAAGGCGACTAAGGTAAAGCTGCTGGCATGATCATCAGCCCCCAGAGAAGGAAAACTCTGCATTCATATCAAAACCCTCGCCAACCCGTCTGCCAAGCGTGGTGAGTATGGCAACTACCCCTCATGTGATTGAGGGAGGCCCGTGCCCCAGCAGTGGGGACTTAAATGGGCTGATGATGATGATGATGAACTATCTTATATACTAGCCTAACCTAGGGGCGAGGTGCGTCACACACTACAATATGCTACTGACTATGTTTGTACTGTGCCTGTGGTATAAGGGCCTTTGTAACTTAATTTATTACTTCGGAAGATGTAAACTAATATTTAATTACGTCATCAGTTCAAAGGGTTTGGTGTTGTCCTTTATGGGCGATAAATTCACAAAAATAGCTAATTAAAGGCCAAAGTTTCGGCTTCAACGACTTTCAAAACTAATTAATTCGTAAGTTTGAAATCACGAACAATACAATACAAACTAGGACATTTTAAAATAATTTACCTATTATATTTGTGAGTTTTTATTGCCTCCTCGTCTAGTTGTTTTCCTCATTACTGAGGGCCAAGATTCCTCCAGTCTCTTTGCTCTTTATGATAATAATATAATAATTCTCACAACATCTCATACGTTGACCTGATTCCGTACTATGTAGCTTAAACACTTGTGTTACAGATATCAGACAACAGAGGAACACAAATATATACTTAAATACATATATTACACCCAGACACTGAACAAACACAAGTGTTCATCGCACGAATGTTTGTCCAGGGTGGGATCGAACCCACGACCTTTGGCGTAAGAGGCAGGGTCACTACCAATTGCGCCATCCGGTCAGTCTATGTGTTTCTTTGGCAATGTGGAGGGCATCATACAGCGTCGAACGTTTTGGTCTTTTTATGTGATGGCAGACGAGCAGACGGATCGCCTGATGGTAAACAATTGCCGCCGCCCATAGAAACCCGCGACACCAGTGGTGTCACAAGTGCGCTGCCAATCTTTTACCCCCCTTTCCCGAGGATTAGGCCTCCAGTAAATCCCTCTCACGCAGCGAAACACAGCACAGTGCTGCTTCACGCCGGTTTTATGTATGGCCGTGGTAACACTCCGGTCGAGCCGGCCCATTCATGCCGAACCTTGGCTCTCCCACGATCTGACCATCTGATGGGGCTACGACCTATGGGTCTCATGGTCACCTTGCCGGTGACCGTGTGAATGTCACCAAGGTGAATTCTTATTCAAAGTGTCATATTTAAAGGTTTTGTGATATTGTAAAAGCGAAATATCACTCACTGATTAATCACGAAATCTTAGAAACTATAACCCCTACATAAATAAAGGTGTAGGTACCAGGGGCGGCTCTAGTCCAAGATGCGCCCGGGCGCAATCAATAACCTGGCGCCCTCTTGTTTCAAAATGCGCGAATCAAATGGAATACTTCATTGTAATTATCAGACATCCCGAATCCTATATCATGGTCTAAGTGTAACCCTGGCTTCGAAGCGACAGCATTGGACGCAACCGGGAATCACACGTTAAGATGAGGACAACGATCAGTACTCGCGCCAAATCCTGGCGAAGCGTTACAGTAGAGGCTCTATGTAGCGAGGGGCTCTCGGCGCCCTCCAACTTCCGGCGCCCGGGTGCACCGCACCCCCTACACTATAGGTAAAGACGCCCCTGGTACACTACACTATTAAGAACCATCCGCTAAGAATGGATTTCACGAAATAAGTCCACCCCAAGGGGGTAAAACAGGGGTTGGAAGTTTGTATGAAAGTCGAATGATTTTGAAGTAAGAAATGTATGCTCTATAGATAGTGTGGAGGTGTACTAATTTATTTCTAGAAATTAACCCCTAAAGGAGGTTGACAATTAGAAAATTAACTCCACGCGTACGAACTCGTAGGCGTGCGGCCGCTACTCTATTTATACTAGTTTATAAAGAGGTAAATTCTATAGACAGACAACGACAAGGCTAAAAACAAATTGAAACGGAAGAAACACTTGCGCGATGTAATTAACACCAGCGCCATCTATTGTTACAATAGCATAAAAGTGGTGAGCGCGGGCCACTAGTCTATGTAACTATAAGCGATAGCTAACTAATTGATCTATCAACGCATGGTCTAAACTCCCTTATTATAAAATGCGATTTAAGAATAGTTCTGGAACTAAACTCGTGGCTGCCCCTTTTAAGATTGCGTGTTGGAACTTGATGGCATGAGCTTTAGTAAGGTATATAATAACTTTAGATCGCATTTTGTAATAAGGCGGTAGATACCTAAGGGTTAGAAACTTGAAATTTAAACAGGGCTTCCTTTATAGTATCCCCTACACAATAAACGGAAGCCCCCCCAAAGGAAGGAAGTGCTCCCGCAATAAGAAATATTTTTTGTAAATTTACCCCCTAAGGCGGCCGTTTTACCGCCTTAGGGGGTTTAAAGTAAGTATGAAAAAGTCTATGTTCAGGCCTCGACGCCATATTCCAAAAAGAAGAAAAAAATCATACTGTAGCCTCATGATCACGAAATTCTTATCTATAACCTTCTTGCTCATGACACTGTGCAAAATGTCCGAAGAACAAACTACAGACCGACCAAGATCGAAGGCACTTTAGTGACATTGACTTGGGTTGGGGGCGCTGTACAATATTTTTTTCTATGAGAAATGTCAAAATCACTGACACTTACAGTGTCAGTCTTGTAAAGGAAACAGTGTTACTTCCGGCTTTTGCCACGTGCCAAATAACCGTGATCGGACCGTAAGTAGAAGATAATGGTCCGAAGAGAAGTGAGGGCGGGCCACTAGTATTTTAAAAGTTCAAAAGCATTTTTTTTAGTAAGTAGGTGCCTACTTTCCGATTGGCAAGGGATGATAGGCAGTTGATTGATGACCTTTGTCGGCCTATTCATCTCGCCATTGTCTCAGGCTGGGCCGAACAATATTTTTTTCTATTTAAGTACAAAAAAAGTAAAAATTGATGTTGTTGTTATCTGTCATAGTCATGACGAGCTTTGGAATAAATAGTAATTTTACAGATAGGTACAAATGAATGCCTATCTAGGAGTACTTCCTTAACTAGGTATCTGTGTAGGTAGGTACAACCCGTGCGGATAAAGAATGGGATCATTTCTTATCCCATTCTTTATCCGCAGAAGTAGTAAGTAAGTAGTTATTTAATCTGTGGTAAGTAGGTAGGTAGGTATATCACATGAGAAGATTAGGTAAGGATAGGTACATTTAGTGCGAATCCGTTTATCAACTTCTTCCCACTTCCTTAATTGTGATAGAGTCTTTTTATAAGAACAATGGGTTTTGAGAATATCGGTTTAGTCCCGTTCCAACACAAAATGTAATACTATCTTAATTTTGTTACATTAATATATTCTATTTAAAAAAAAATACATGATGTCTATTTGTATTGGTCTGGGTGTTTTCTATGTATTATAAGTATGTATTTACAAAATAGTTTGTAATTCCGCTATTGGGTCTGATATCCGTAACACAGGTGCTTGAGCTACCTATCTAGGAGCCAGATCAATATAGGTATGTGATGTTGTGACATATTTATTTATTTATTATACATGATCTACTTTATAGAGTAAGGTATTAATACTCCGAATCTACTTAAATATAAAACTTTTAAATAAAATGTTTTCAAAGTAAGGCAAAATTTGTTATAAGAACCTAATTAATTCTGTTCGAGAACTTCAAACCACCTTATACTTAGTTAACTTTAAACTTTTTAATGAAATTTACAAATCTACCTATAAATCCTAGTGCAATAAAAGAAGACAAGGCAGTACTTCCAATTTGTAATCTGTAATAGAAAAAAGTTAGTTCCACCAAATTCAGCAATTTGGCAAAGACCCAATTTCCTTTGAACTCAATATGAACTAATTCACTACAGATAAAATGATCTTCAATTCTAAAGAGACAACTTATCTCGGCTGAATTTCCCGGTTGCGCCCATACTGTCTCTTTAGAGCTCGTCTCGACAATTCTATTTAGTGTTTAGACAAAATATCGAACCCACAACACAAACCAAATCAGAGCAGTAGTACATTTGAAGAAAAAATAAAACAATCTATGCAGGTTAAAAATTCGGTGATTCGGCCCGCGGGCGGGCCCAACCGAGTGTGGGCCCAAACGCCGGAAGGGTCATTTTGAGAGAGACCTTTAGCATGGAGCATGGACTATGCTTTTAGCAAAATTATGCCAGTGACAATTTCCAATGACACTAAATAACTTTCTCAAAGAAAAATACAAAACTGTTCATGCTTATAGATTTAGTATGATAAGATATTTGAATAAGTGTATACCTACACGTTTCTTCGTCTTCAAATAATAGGTTTACCTATGAAATTTACGTTTTGTATGGCGATTTTCTTAGAAGTTGTATTTTCCATACAATCTTTTTTAATTGTAAATTAATGATACTACCCCTTAATTAACGGTGCTTTAATAAATAAATAAATTAATGGACAACGTTTAGGAACGTGTAAGATAGTTTTTCAGAAAAAAATACTTAAATTAAAAAGTTATTATTGATAAAAAAACGTCAATTCTACCAAGTAAAAAAGGGTCGTATTTAATTATTTTTTTAGCATGACACATACAATAATATCTGATCTCTATTTAATGTAAACCTCAAAATATAGTCCAAAATCAAAATAAAATTATGGTATGGTGACATTTTGCATCTTATTGTGAAACATAGGTAAATACCTATCATAAGCACCAGAACCAACAGCTATAAATATGCTAGAACTTTCAAACACATCATTTGAATACGTTTAATTTATGCTCGGACCTCATTAGGTACAGACGCCGTCAGGTCCAAAGTTTAATAAGGGTAACCCCACGTGCCGCCGTGTGTACAATAAAAAGTAACTTAACATCCAAAACTTATCAATTACTTATGTATAGATTCATTTTAAAGTCAAATCGATTATAACCCATTTTTAATCGTTCATTTATTGTAGAGAAAAATACGCTATTAAAAATGTATCTGTTACAAATGTTGATTTCACATTTCTACTATTCTTTATCCATTTCCCACACAGATCGCTCCTCCAATTTGTTCCCAGCCGGCTTCTCGGAAAGATTAAGTAAGTTTTGAGAAACTCATTAGTACGCCCCGCTGGGAATCGAACTTTGGAGCCACACCAATCTAAACGCTTGCTGATTTAAATTCTGGACGCATTTCCTAACATCTTAATATTAGGTGTTATCAAACGTGTGATTTTTACAATTCTCTTTGTAATACTTACGACCATTTCGTAAAGATGGTATTGGTTACTTCCGATATTTTTTCAGTCTTATTTCTATAGTTATTTTAAAAATATAAATAGGTACTAACTACATTTCAAGATTTAATAATGGATACCTTTTATTCAGATATATTTTTATGCCAGCATCATTTAATTTTGTGAACAACGGTAAGAATCTTATCGAAATATATACGTTGGTAATCCCTGTAAATACAAGGGACTAAATCGTTGTTTACTGAGGACTCGCTTGGTAAAAAGGTGTTCTTAAAAGCCCCAGTAGATACGTCGTCATCATCATCTCCCTGTTGCGTCCCAAGCTCAAGCCCGGGGTTCGCTCTCCTGCCTCCTCCTCCTCTCACTTCGCACGGTCTTTTGCATCGATAGTATACCTAGTAGATAAAATATCGATGCAAATCAATAGGTCAGTAAGTACAGTTAAGTAACAATGTCTTAGAAAATAGCCCGTTAGCGCTCACCGAAAACAGGGACGTGTGAGGGCAACAGAAATCATTATATCCATTATTTAGTTAGAGTTCCATTGGACTGAGGTTTATTGTTTGCTGAACATCTGTGCGTCCTTTTTCTATTTCGTCAGACAAACAAAAATACCACATGGAAGGCAGACCGTCCATTTAGCCACTAGAAGAATAACGATGTATTGTCTGTAGGATTTATCAATTTGAACGTATGTCATCCTAAAAAGCCGTGTAATGGTGACAATGGTGACAAAACATTATGGCTAATCTGGGGGCACGGCAGCGTTCCTACCAAGTCGAGCGTGTAGCAAACTGTACACCTAATTGTTTGTCCTATAAATTACTTCATTAAATGTAAAAATATGCCCTGAGCTGTTTTCTTAGGATTATTTACCTACTTAGATGTAATTAAAAGTCGCTCAATATTTGTGGAGAGGAAAATCATTTAGTCGATGTAAAAGTTCAAGCCCCCTTTATTAAAGGACTCGCTGGAGATATAATAATGTAAAGTATATAGATGATATTAATTTCGAGTTTGAGCAGGGTGTGGGTTATTTACTTTTGTCTAGAATATTTATTTTTATGTGATAAGTGGGAGAGGTCAATTGCGTTAGAGATGCCTTCAACTCCACAGGATTTGTATCAACTTGTAAATCTACGTAAGAACCACCAAGAAGCGCCCTCTTGTTTCAAATGTGCGAACAAAATAGAATACTTACAACAACCAGATTATCAGACAGCCCGAATCCCGTATCATGGTCCAAGCGTACCCCGGGCTTCGAAGCGACAGCATGGGACGCAACTGGTACGTACAAAAGTCAGGTGAGCCGTTTGCTTGTCTGTCCGCGTACTAATAGTTTCTCGGGAATACCTCTGAGGGGAGTTCTTTCCAGAACCTGTTCACGGAAGGAAAACGTTCTAGAACCGTGAAGATAATAACCGAATTGGGTGGATCTATCTTTTTTCTATTTAGAGATTACAAATTGGAAGTACTGCCTTATCTTCATATATTGCACTTAGGGCGGATTCGACCAACATAACCGTTATTAAGAGAATAATTATCCGCAGAATAACTCACTCGGTTGTTTTTGTAATAAACTCAATTTATGTTCGTCCAAAGCCGGTGTACCTAGTTATACTCTAGCCACATGAATAAATAAGAAGAAGAAATCGGTACATGAATAAATGTATTTATTCATGTGCTATAGCTTCGTGAGCTTATATTAATATGACGTTCTGTGCTGATTTTCTAAATAATGTAGGTAGATGCTACCTACACTTTATTAAGTACATATAAAAAAGTAATAATAAGTAATTATTACTTCTTATACATAATTAATTATTAAGATTGTAAGAACATTGCAATGCCTTGTTAGGTGTTAAGTATTTAAGCTACATTGTATTATTTTAATATCTTTTGTACATGCAATAAACGATTATGATAATTCACGAGTGAATGAACGAATGACATTATAAACCGGCGAAACAACAATATGGTTTTGTGGTTATCGTAATGTCACTGGTAAATGATGTCAGAAGTCAAAAACAGCTATGACAAAAACAACGCCATTTTAAATTTCAGTTATTCTGTCAAAATTGGCGGTATAACGATTTACCATTGGAATAGGCGTTGACTGTTGGATGAGTAGTTGGTAGAACGGATTTTTATTTTACACTGCATAAATTGCGCTATGCAAAGATTTACTTATCGTTGGAAAAAGATTGGTTGAATCGGGCCTTAGTAGGATTTATAGGTAGTTAACGAATAGTTAGGTAAACCCCAAAGTTGTTAAATCAGCTGAGCGCGGTAAACTGAATAGGATGGTCGACCTGTATGCGCAGGTACCGTGCGCATGAGGCTAGACGTTGCGCGGGCGCATGAACCTGCAAATGGCAACGTTGCGACACTGATGCGCATTCATAGCTGAAGATACTTACCTACGACAATGCTAATACATCACTTTTTTGCAAATGCAATGGTTAAAGCGCAAACCGCATGATATGCTAAGTTATAACCTTTCTTTATTTTTTTTTATGTGATAGGTGGCAGACGAGCAGACAGAACACCTGTAAAATGGACTTCTTTTTCCGCACTTGGACTCTCTTTCGGCCCTTTGTGCATGATGATTTGCGACAGAACACCTGATGGTAAGCGATTGCAGCCGCCCATGGACACCCGCTATACCAGTGGAGTCACGAGTGCACTGCCAACCTTTAAACCCCCCTTTCCTCCGGATTGGGCCTCCGGTAGGTACCCTCACTTATGAAGCGAAACACATAAATAAAAATTCTGAGTGTGAGGGCTTAATTTAAAGCCGTCCCGTAAAGAACGAGAATGTACCTGTCGCAGTCAAACAAAGGAGACACACAGCGCATGTGAAAGAGACGGACACTCCGATTCGGTCGTAACACCTGCTTTAAAATTAGGCTCTCTGGCTCGAATTCGAACTTACGACCACATATTTAGAAAGCGCACGTTTCTTAACCATTGAGTTAACATCGCTCATGCTTAACTTGAAGTGATCGTTAAAATTTTCTGGCGCATTTTCTTTATTAAACATCTTAGAGTAGGAACAACAAAGATTGTATAAAATTGGAATGGATTAAACGAAATTGATTTGCATACGCTTATACTACCTGTCATCTATTATTTTCTACACATTCCTCCTACACAAACAAAAATCAATAAACACTAACACAATCAAGCAATCTACACTGACACCCTTTAGCACACACATACATCACTCACACACACATGCACAGATTAACATATTTAAGTACTCAACATCCATCCATTCAACTTATTAGGCTTATTTAATTTAATTTAATGTTTTATGTAGCTATAGTTTGTCCTTTTAATTTAAGTGCTTTGTATCTTGTATTTGTACTATGGCTGCGGAGGGCCTGGTGACCTGTAGCACAGATTTTATTAAATCTAATTCAGGCACCAGTCCTTCACAAGGTCAACCACTACATGCACAAATGTACTTAATAGAGTAAGCAATGTACCTTGTGTAACCTTGTGAAAGGAAAATAAATCATTTATTTATTTATTTATTATATACTTGATTAGCATCGCCTTACCTTACTCGCCTCTTAGTAAATATCAGCCACTCTCCTAATGTTTGGTGTGAAATAATAAAGAATGAGCCTCACGGTCTCTGCGCATGCGGGCTGCGCGTGCGCATACACTCATTGTTCACGTTCGATGACGATACCATCGCATCGGCACAATAAAAGGGAAACTTAGTACCAAAATGTGTGCCTTAGTGATGCCCCCGAGTCCATTTTTGGACAGAAGTGTCACAACATAATGAGGAATATTCCAATTAAGTTTCTGTAATGCCTAGGTTTTAAAGTTGTGTTTTTTTTGTGCAATAAAGTATATCTATCTATCTATTTAGAGAACAGCGGAATAGCACCTATTTTTTTTTCTATTATAAGCGGGCGGCATGCAGGTCCTATTCAGACCAGTATTACTGCGACCAGTTTGATCTATTGGGATCGCCACTGTGCTACATATCAATCCCAAACCCTACACTTTTCAGAAAGTGTATTAGTTGTTTGGACCTGAGATCCCTAGCTTCGTCGGGGCTCAAAAAGTGCTTTACCAGATGTAAGCTACGTTTGCGCATCAGTGGTCCGCATTCAGTGATTATGTATATAGAGGTTCCATTCGCCTCGTTACATATTCTGCAGATTCTAGTGTCACTCAGTCCTATAGTGGCCATGTTCCTTATTGGCCGGTTAAAGCTCTTACTAGGATGCGTATGTTCTTCCTACATAGCCCAAGAAGCGCAGCGGAGGATCTGCGGTCAAAGGTCTTTATGAGTAGCTTGGAATGGGTTAATCCCGGTAATTTTAGCCATGATTTGCGGTGTAGATTCTTTTCAGTTTCAGACGGGCAAGATTTTTGGGTATGCCGCAGAAGGGTTCTGGTCCGTACCATGTGGAATAGCAACTAAGTAGCAGCGATAAGACCGCCGCAATTGTACATACAACTTCTGTAATGCCAAGTACATAGGTACTTAGGTACGAAACACTGCGTTAAACTGGTCTTCTATTAGTAGAAGACCAGTTTAACGCAGTGTTTCGTGCGCCGGTTGAGACGCAAGGGTCGCGGGTTCAATTCCCGCACCAACACAAGTTGATGAAACAGATATTTTTGTTGTGTCTTTGTGTTTGTGGTCCCGTTCGTTGTTCCTGGTTTCCATAGTACAAGGGAAAACCTTAGTTTGGGATCAGGGCAATGTATGTGATGTTGTCTCAATTTATTTAATAAAAACGGATCACGGAAATTATAGCCGGGCTAAAGATAGTCGTTCGAGTCTTTTTACAATTTGACTCATTTACTCGTACTTAGACTTGAGTGAAGTCGACTCAAGTCGAGTCGCATCACTATTTAGCACCAGAATAGCTAATGGTTTTACGAAATAAGACACAATTTTATTCAATGCAAATGGAGGTATAATCTGTTGATTCTTTTTGCCAATATCTTGGCTTATCTACGAATCGCGTGGCGAAACGGTATCTAAATGTAATTTTAGGTGGTAATTAAGTTCTATGGCGTTTACATAACGATTATTTGGTGGGAATGCCATCGGTGGCGAAGTGGTGAGGGAATAGGTCCCGGGTTCCATCCCCGGATCGGGCCAATAATTTGTACCAAAGTATTCGGTGTGAAATTCTTATTGGCAACTCGTCAATTCAGCCAAGTAAAAAATGAGTAATTTTCATGTTCTTTTTGTGCATCAAGAATATAATAATAGTTCAGTGTGATGAACACTTGTGTTTTTGTTCAGAATCTGGGTGTAATATATTTATTTAGGTATATATTTGTAATTCCTCTGTTGTCTGATATCCGTAACACAAGTGCTTAAGCTACTCAGTACGGAATCAGGTCAATGTATGAGATGTTGCACGAAAAAAAAATGTCGATAGTGGGCTTGTATAAAAACGTATAATAATATCTGATCTCTATTTAATATAAACTATAAAAATGTAGTCTTAAATCAAAATAAAATTATAGCATCGTGACTTTTTGTTTAATAAAGGAGTTATACATCTTAAAAAGGGGTCTCCATACTTGAAACTGAAACTCAATTTTTTTTTCATCAAACCTATAAATACGTGGTGGGATATATATGGATAGGTCTTTAAAAATGACGTTGAGGTTTTTAACATCATTTTTTTCTAAACACAATACTTAGCGCTAGAGACGCTCCCAAAGTGGTTAATTGTGTCCCCCCCTCTAACTTCTATAATAGATGATTCATCTATAAAACACAAAAAATATATGATGTACATAATCATGAAAACTAACAACGAAAATTGGTTTGAACTAGATATAGTGAGTAGTTTTTTTAATACGTCATAAACCGTAAACCGCAATTAACCTTCCATATATCTTACTTGCTGCTACGCAACCCTTCATGGGCGAGTCCGACTCGCACTTGGCCGGTTTTGCTTAATAAAAGAGCTATACATCTTATTGGGTCTAGAATAAAACGCGCCAATTTTATACTTTAACCCCTTACTGACTTAAATGAAAAAATTTATACCAATCAATCAAATCCAATAACAGACAATATAAATTGTACCTAGTGAGATTCAGCAAACAAAGATAAACGCGGTGTAGAGTTTCTAATTAAATTAATTGAGTTGGCTTCTTAATCAAAAGAGGAAACAATGTCTCGGAGGTGTGGGTTGTTGTGGTTTCAAGTAAAAGGAAGTTTTGAAATTACATTGCTGTTCGTTTAATTTAAACATGTCATTTTGGTATTTATTAATTATGGCCTGAAAATTGAACGGTCCCGCGGTATGTCTAGATAGTATCATAACACTGCGACATAGTAAGTTCATCCTTGTGCAAAAAATAATAATTAATTGTAAGTTTAAAAAACCCCCGACAAAAACAAATAGGTTACCTATTCGTCAGTTTCTGTCAGCGGCCGCGGCCATCTTGGATTTTCAATTTATCACAATATATATATTCTGCTACTCAAGCCCTTTTATATGATACCCATATTGTGGGAGTTGTGTTAAAACATACAATCCATATTTTTGTGACGGCGGCCATCTTGAATCGATTTTTATCCAACATAGTTAAGATCACTCCCCCCTTATTCATCTTTCAAATCAAAAACAAACGAAATCAAAATTGGTTCATTTGTTCGGAAGCTACGATGCCATAGACAGACACACAGATACACACACACACACACAGATACGTCAAACTTATAACACCCCGTCGTTTTTGCGTCGGGGGTTAAAAATACATTCGGCCGACGATGCCAACTTTATATACGTAGCAAAAAAACGATTTTTTTTTCTAATTTGAGATTAAACCTGCCAGTTAAGGATTTGCCTCCCATTTAGACATCGGAAAATGTTCTTGATTTTTTAGTTTTTAAAAGTGTCTTCGCGCTGTCTGCGCTGGGCTGAATTTTAATTCAGTGAAACTTATAATTTGACTATAACTTATTCATTATGTTCTCTGTTCTGTCTGTAAAGTTCGTAACTTCAGACGTTAAAAATACCACGTTTTTCTGTCTGGGTAGAAAAGCACCTACTGGAGGCACATCCTGAGGCCCATTATTGTGTGACTAAAACGTCACCACACGGCGTCACGTCGAGTTACCCTGGTTGACCTTTGGACCGTCCTTATGTCTAGGGGACAAATGCTATTTTTCCACTGCAGGGGGGTAACTTGATCTGACGCTGACTGTACGTCTTTGTTCAAAAAGTGGCTGTTAGCCAAAAAATATTAAAAATTTTAATTTAGAGGAAACATTAAGCGTATTTTTTTTTGTAACTTAAAGACATCTCATAATGTTTGTTTTGTCTTTCTTTATTAATTTGTCATTTGACCAAAATATTAGGTTTTTTTACCTTTACCTATGAAATTGTCGTTTTGTGTGGCAATTTTCATAAAGTTGTATTTTCCATACTTAGTTTTTTTTAATTTGTAAAGTATCCATAACTACCTTAAGAAACGTGTAGGATAGTTTTTAAGAAAATATTTTTATATTTTTTTCATTACTTAATAAGTTATTATTGATAAAAACGTTACTTCTGCAAAGTAAATAAAGGGTCTTATCAAGATTTTTTTTTGCTTTACAAATATTAATATCTGATTTCTATTTAATATAAACCTAAAATATAGTCTTAAATTAAAATAAAATTATAGTATAGGTGACTTCTTGCTTAAATTTTAAGTAGTTATACCTAGATCTTATTGTGTCTAGAAATAAAAAAAACAGCAATTTCATAGACAAAGGCCTTTTAATAGGTAATTAGTTTTGAAATTAGAAAGACAACGCGGATTACTTTTTAATATTATGTACGAACTAGATAAACACTTTGTAGAAAATTACCCAGCCCACGTAGAGCTATAAAAAGATAGTAATTGGTAAACAAAAGAAAAACACTTAGGTTCGGTAAAACAAGAAAATTTACGAAGATGATTTGTAATATAACAAGAGGAAACCCACAAAAAGAAAACAATAAGTTGTGCTGGAAATGTTGACAGATAAAAAGAACGAATAAATAGGTTTGGGCACGTAAACACTTATCCCGGCGATCAGTGAGAACTAGTGATGCTAGTGGCTGGACATTGATTTACAAATATTTTTATCGATAAACATTGTTGAAAAGTGGAAAAAAACCCATTTTTTTATGATCTATAGGCCAACGCTTGAATATATAATATAATAATATTAATAATTCTCACAACATCTCATACGTTGACCTGATTTCGTACTAAGTAGCTTAAGCACTTGTGTTACAGATATCAGACAACAGAGGAACACAAATATATACTTAAATACATATATTACACCCAGACACCGAACAAACACAAGTGTTCATCGCACGAATGTTTGTCCAAGGTGGGGATTGAACCCACGACCTTTGGCTTAAGAGGCAGGGTTACTACCAATTGCGCCATCCGGTCAATCTCACCTGATGGAAAGTAACGATAACGTCTATATACACGCAAGACTACCTATGTATGTCTTTGTCGCCGTTATGTGTTTGTGCCGAACCATCCTGAGATCGAGACAAACGCCCTGACAGTCTAGAACGCCCTGTTGGTCTATTGGTTTAAGTACCGGGCCATGATCTCGGGCTCCTAGGTTCGATTCCCGGGTTAAGCAAAAAGTGTAGAAATACCAAAAGTCTGCACAAAGAGGTTTGAATCCTGTTTTCTTATTCGTACTGCGAAACAGTGGAATCAGTTGCCTGAGGAGGTGTTCCCTAGTGGCTACAATTTGGGGGTTTTCAAAGCGCGAGTGAATAGGTATCTTCTAGGTAATCGTGCTACATCTTAGACCATATTATCACTTACCATCAGGTGAAATATGGTCAAACGCTTACCTATCTACAGTAAAAAAAAAAAAAAGTGTGTTTCGAATTTTTCGAACATAGCTCGGGTTTGTGATCACCAATCCGCATTTGGCAAGCGTGATGATTAAGCCTAATCCCAACATAGTAGCGATGACTTGATTTCTGTGATGGAGGCCTTTGCCCTGCAGTGGGACAGTATATAGGCTGATGCTTTTATACTGAGATCACTGTAAGTGCGCATGTTTGTGTGAAGCCTGTTTAGCTCGCGATTTAGGCAGCCGGCGTTTTGTCACAAAATACGTGGACATAGAAAGTTAGCTCTAGTTGACCTGAAAAACGAAGCGTTCGTTATAGTTATAGCCATAATAATACCCTTCAACCGGTTACGGCCAATCTAAACGATCAGCCACATACGCAGGATATATTATAGTGCTCACATGTGCGCGCAAACACAAGTGCACTCTCTATTACCTTACACTTATATTCCGATGGTACACCAGCTTTAGTTATAGCTATAGCAGTATATTGTATTGTGTCTTTCATGCACGTATATCTTTTTATTTCACGTCGACCTATGTGTGCGTAGCCTGTCTCTATTTAGGCAGCAGGGGCTAATTATTTTGTGATTCTGTGTCTAATTGTTTTTAATGTGTTAATATTTCCTTCACCGACGACTCGGTGAATTGAACACGCTAAGATGTGAGACCGAGTCATCGATAACTTAACGAGTGCGACAGCACTAATGAGAAGTGAGCAAATCGCTCACGTTCGAGCGGCATTATCTCGGATTGGCGTTGAGCAATTTGCGTGAGAAATCATCGGAACGAAGCCTAGACTCTCTCGGATGCCTGGAGTGATGTTGTGAGATCAAGAAAGTTTGATACCAAAGGGAAATACTTACGTGCCTAGCGTTAGGAGCTGAGTGGTTCAGAACGCGCCTTCAATACGGGGGGTCGTGATTCGAATCCAAGCTTTTTCAAATATATGACTTTATGTAATGCCTAGTTTTTTTTAGGTTGTGTTTTTTTCTGCAATAAAGTATATCTATCTATCTATGTGCGTATTTCTACCACTAGCTCGGCGGTGACGGAAAACATAGTGCTGAAACCAGGTCATTTCGGATAGTTTATGAAACGTGTAACGTGTTGATTCAGTTGGTCTGGTTCCCCCGTTAAAGCTTCGCCAAATCCTAAATCATGGTCCTAGCGTACCCCGGGCTAACAGGGGTCTATGTGCGGTAGCAATCGCTTACCATCAGGCGATCCGAGTGCTCGTCTGCCACTTATCACATTAAAAAAATCAGTATCAAAATAGTTAATTTTTCGTTGCGTTCAAACTAAGTACCAAAATATCTGAGGAGATGACAAAAATCACTTTTAGCACGATACTTTCAGGTGTAGGTACTTTTATTAGTTCTTAAACAACCAAAATAAAAATTCACCTTGTCTTTTGTCAAATGCTCAGATATTTAATAATAATAATATCCTCCAACCGATTACGAAGATTACGAAGTGTGTGCGCAAACACAAGTGCATTCTCTATTCCCTTACCCTCATATTCCGATGGGACACTACTGTGACATGACCAGAGAGGGATTGGGCGCAGGACCAACGGCTTAACGTGCTTTCCGAGACACGGGGGTACAAGACCGCCAACTTCCAGACTCCGGGCTGCCACTAAGAATTTCTTACTGAAAACTTAGGTACAAATTTTTGTCCCGACCCGGCGATCGAACCTCTCTCAAATATTTATGGTAAGTTAGAAGGCTAAGCTATTTTTGATGCTGACTGTACATATTGGTCACTCCCATATATCCCATGTATAAGTACAATATTCACTTAGCAGTGCCTATATATGATTGAATATATTTTTGTTTTTATTTATATGTATTTTTAATTGTTTTCTGCTTGTGCCAAATTGTGTTTACAACTGCTGCACGCCCTGTAATGTGATGTCTACAGGGTGTATCTGAGAACATTTACATCCTTTTAACCACGTGTTCTATCAATTTATGAAAAACATTTGTTCTATGACTTTTGGAAATTCGCATAAAAAAATTTACTTTTCATACAAAGTCGGAAATGATAAACTTTTCGCCTACACCCATGATACTGTACTTAAAAAAATTTTGGTGATTAAAATGAGTAACTGGCGATTTTCTTGCCGGATCTTCTCGTCAGAATCAACTTTCCGATTCCGGTGGTAGAATCACATTATATTTATTAATTTCTTAGTATATTTTTTGTATCGACATATATGTTTAATTACATGTATAATATACATAGCTATAATTTATATTTTTTCATGTATGACGATTTGTAAGAGCTGTATATAAGCTCTTAAAAGTACAAATAAAGTACTTTTGAATTTAGAATTTTTTTTTGAATGTTGGTCACGTGACTTGGTCATTTTGTATGGGGAGTCGAAAAAAATTTCGACGAATTTCGAAAAGTCGTCGAACAATTGTTGCTAACAATGGTTGGTAGAACAAGTGGTTAAAGGGATGTAAATGTCCACAGATACACCCTGTATAATAATAAATGTTTTTCTTTCTTTCAATTTCTAATTGCGTCCAAAACTTTCGTTTCGGAGCCTGGAGTACTCTTGCGCCATGGTCCAGGAAGTTTGGTAATTACAATGAAACAACCATTAGACAGGGGAACCAGCCCAACTGGATCACGGCTACACGTTCAGAATCATTATCTCAAACATTGTACTTATCCACAATTTTGTATATGTTACTACTTCCACCGTGTGGTCCCCGGCAGAGTAGAATAGGCCACCCTCACTCTTACCGAGGTGTCGTAAAAGGCGACTAAGGTAAAGCTGCTGGCATGATCATCAGCACCCAGAGAAGGAAAACTCTGCATTTATATCAAAACCCTCGCCAACCCGTCTGCCAAGCGTGGTGAGTATGGCAATTACCCCTCATGTGATTGAGGGAGGTCCGAGCCCCAGCAGTGGGGACTTAAATGGGCTGACGATGATGACTACTTCCAGAGAAAAACTTGCATAATACCGGTTCATTTTCTTTCTCAAAAAAGTATAAGTAGGCACTTACTTACCGCCCTGTTGGTCTAGTGGTTTAACTACCTGGCCGTGGTCTCGGGGTCCTGGGTTAGATTTCTGGCTCGAGCAAAAAGTATGATTCAAATTTTTCGAACATAGCTCGAGTTTGTGATCAGCAATCCGCATTTGGCAAGCGTGTTGATAAAGCCTTAATAATAATAATAATTCTCACAACATCTCATACATTGACCTGATTCCGTACTAAGTAGCTTAAGCCATCAGACGCGGCTAAACTAAAGTGTGAGATGATTCTTCATCGATGATTGAACTATGTACGTATATAGTGTCTAGTTAATATAAATATATCATGTAACGTAGTTAACTATATCTTTTAAATTGTAATAATAATGTTTAGGTTACGATGGGACTGACAAAACATAAGGTTAAAGTCCCTAAACTAAAAATAGAATTGAAAAAAAAAGTAGCGTACTTGTGTTACAGATATCAGACAATAGAGGAACACAAATATATATTTAAATACATATAGAACACCCAGACACTGAACAAACATAAGTGTTCATCGCACGAATGTTTGTCCAGGGTGGGGATCGAACCCACGACCTTTGGTGTAAGAGGCAGGGTCACTATTAATTGCGCCATCCGGTCAGTCAGTTAATATAATTTCTATGATGGAGGCCTTTGCCCTGCAGTATGATAGTTTATATGCTGATACTTTACTTTTACTTACTTACCTATACCCAAAACTGGAATTCAAGACCAAAAAATCTACTACAATGTTGCCACTGAAATAAAATCATCGTACAATAGTATATACCTATTTCTTAAAAACATACGCCAACATAATTTATTGACTGGTAATTCTAATTCTATAATATAAAGAAGTAATTTTATTGACTTATATTAACATAAAATCAAGACAATTTAATAAAAACTTAATCATCCGTAATGTTTGGTAGAAAAGCTGGTATTAAGCTTGTGTCACTTCAGGTGTTAATAACATTTGGTACAACATTTGAACTTACATATTGTTTCGTGCAGTGAGGTGCTGCAAAGGGATATTAATATAGGAATCTTTGAATTTTAATCGTTTTAAACAATACTATTGTGTATTGAGTGAGTTGTCACCTGAACCACTTGCTAGGACCTAAGAGAGTCTTAAAACCTGCGATTTCGTTAAGAATAGTCTCGGCAGAATCCATAGGTCGAGTGACCGACTCAGATTCCATAGTCAGAGATTCTGACATTAGTGATGGTGAAGATGAAGATGTAATTAAGTTTCTATATTTTTAGAGAAAATCCTTATCATGAATTGTGCCAGCCTATACTAAGAAAATAAGCATATAACAAAAAGGTTGAAAAAACCTGAAAACTTAATTTGACAATGACATAAGTGACATTAAAAGATTTGACACTGACGTATCTGTCGTAGTTTTTTTGGTCTTGAATTCCAGTTTCGAGTATAGTAATCTTCAATCACTGGACACTGGCTATATTTATCAGCTCCTCTACCTATGCCACCACGGTTCGTGATTCGTGGTTCTCCCTAAGGAGAACAGTCTCATAATTTCTATTCATCACTAACTAACTTTGCTCTATGGCTTGGACCGATGACCCAAACTAAATAACGAACTACTGACCGAGTTTGCATCAAAGTTAAAAACGTTGGTATACATATGGGATTTGGGGGGTATTTTTAGCCGGAAATAATGTGGAAACTTTCCTCCCCCGGGATGGGGATGATCAGAGTTTGCGGATTTTATTACTTTTTTAATTCATTATTTAATTAGATACTTTTTGAGAAAGTCAGGTTGGTGATCAAAGACCAAATAGGCAATGAGATTTGAAGACGAAAATATTTTAAACACTAACATTATTTTGATACTGACTGTATGTAGGTACAGCCACACGTGAAAGTATACAAAACTGTCAAATTAAATAAATAAATATTTCACAACATCACATACATTGATCTGACTCCCAGATAGGTAACTCAAGCACCTGTGTTACGGATATCAGAATCAACAGTGTGATTACAAATATACACATATAATACTTTTCTTTTGTAAATACATAGGAAACACCCAGACCAATTCTAACAGACATTTCATGCACACAAATGTTTGTATTGTGCGGGGATCGAACCCGCAACCCTTGGACCAAAGGTAGCGTTCACTGCCACTGTTCCAAACGAGTCGTAGAAATTGTTGTCGATTTTCACCTCAATGTCAAACATGTACGGTTCAATATCAATTGAGGAATTTTAAGAGGTTGTAATAAACTGAAGTGTGTCTGTACATTTACTAGGCCTCCTCTCTTAGTTTAAGCACAGAATAAGAAACTACTTACGTATTTATTAACGTTTCTTATAATATTCATTAGTGAGCCCTCTAGAAAGTGGGGTGATACCTAACCATCGCTCGAAGAAAGAAGTTTGCCCACTAGTACCATTCTACCAGCAGCATATGGCGCTAATGTTCCATACAAGATCGGGAGGCCTTCCATCCAGGAGGAGCGAGCACCATGCCTAGACAGGTATGAGAAGACGCTTGGGTTTATCCTCAAAGCCCGAATCGCACAAAGTGTGAAGATGACGATAATATTAGTACCTACTTAAATCTCATGAAATATGTATATACGACAAACCAAGATGGTACACTGGACCATGGTCCGAGAGCCAAAACACACCCGGCTCGCCGGAAGATCTTCCCTTTTCATGGGAATCATTGCCATTACCTTCCTACAAAAGTAATGAGATTATTAGCAACATAAATATGTAGATAGCTAATTAGATAAATTAGATACTATAAATACGAAGGGAATGGTGGACCTACTTATATGTAAATGAGTTAAGCTAAAAGCATAACTACTTATTATTATGTGCATGTTTATTAATAAATACATTCATGAAAAGCCATTAGGTGTGAACAAGTAAACGTGATTCATAACACAATATCACGGAATATTTACGTGAGAAATGAGTACATTAATCATAACAATGCAAACGTAAATAAACGTAATAATAAATCAATATCAGATATCAATATCATATACAGATCTGACCACAAAGTAACTAGGAACTCCTTAAGCACGTATCATATGTAATTAACCATGATTGAATTGGTCTGTTTCCTCAGTTAAGGCGACGGGTAGGCTAACTAGCGACCCCAATCGATTTAAATTGCTAGCTACTAAACCGGATCTATTTTAAACAATTTCGGAACAGGAGTCCCTAAGCAAACATTCATACTATTTATTTAATCACTAAGCACTACTTTTTGATCTATTTTTAACCGACTAAAAGAAAGAGGTTCTCAATTCGACATGTATATATATATTTTTTGCACTCGAAATTTGGATTAACGCCATATGTGGCCGTTTTTGGCGGTAATTCAAATATCGAGTACAAAAGCAGACCCGAGTTAAGTATAAGTATTAAATAAATATAAGTGTTTTCCGAGAGGCTGCATTTTCGAAATTGTTAAAAACTATTTAAATCAGTTGGCATCGCTAGTGTACCCTACTCGTTACCTTAAAGGGTTGCGAATATCAGACGGCATTCGCTTTATTGTACTTAGTTTAATTACTGAACTTCCCAAATCCTGAATCATGATTCAAGCTACCCCGGATTCAATCACTTACCATCAGGTGAGCCGTATGCTCGTTTGTATCCATAATGTAAAAAAATCCGGAGCAACGGCTTTGAACTTGAAATGACAAGCTGAGATGATTCTGACAATTTAATGATGTGTCATTAAAATGTTGATCCACTGGCTATACCAACACATATAAAAGGTAAGTCAACGAATTCGATATGTAGTCGAGTTTCGTTTTCAAAATAGGAGATCGAACCTATAGACATGTCGGCAGTTTGACAAATGGGTGGCTTATGTTGATTTATATACCTCTCACTATCTATCATCGCATCAACGTGGCCGTTTTTTGGCGGTAATTCAAATATCGAGTACAAAAGCAGACCCGAGTTAAGTATAAGTATTTAATAAATAGTATAAATGTTTGCTGAAAGGTTGTAACCCCTAAATTGTTTAAAATAGATCCGGTTTAGTATCTAAAAATTAAAATCAAAATTAAAATTAAAATCAAAATTAAAATTAAAATCAAAATTAAAATTAAAATCAAAATTAAAATTAAAATCAAAATTAAAATTAAAATCAAAATTAAAATTAAAATCAAAATTAAAATTAAAATCAAAATTAAAATTAAAATCAAAATTAAAATTAAAATCAAAATTAAAATTAAAATCAAAATTAAAATTAAAATCAAAATTAAAATTAAAATCAAAATTAAAATTAAAATCAAAATTAAAATTAAAATCAAAATTAAAATTAAAATCAAAATTAAAATTAAAATCAAAATTAAAATTAAAATCAAAATTAAAATTAAAATCAAAATTAAAATTAAAATCAAAATTAAAATTAAAATTACAATTAAAATTAAAATCAAAATTAAAATTAATTTAAAATCAATTTAAAATTTAAAATGAAAAAATTTAAAATTTAAAAAGTATAGGTTGTAACTCCAAAATAAGGTCTCAGCTATTCATTATTATCTCAGATTAGGACACAGATATATACGTAAAAGACAGGGGTTTATTAGCTAAGCTGTAATGCGAAAAATACCCTGAAAACCCCTCACTAAAATAATCAGCGGTACCGAATCACCACATTCACCAAAAAGGTGGGTTGGCAATTTCATAACGAGCGCCCGTTTTCCCCCAAATCTTTTTACTTAAAAATCTTTGTTATATAGTACACTTGCGTGCAGGGAAATCGAATCATCGGGTAATTTTTGCACGAAGATGTTTACTCGCCGCCTGTAATATAAATTCTTATATGTATTAGGTACACTTCTTCTTTCTACTCTTATATGACGTACAAGCTTGTATACCTCTGTATGCGGTTAGTTTGTGGTTGATCGACAAAGATATTCAAATAAAATAAAAAATATACGATGTGATGAATTATCAAACATAAACTTCAAAATGGCGGATGTTGTAAAGGATAGGAAATATATTTTTATCTTATTCCAAAATTCAGTTAGGTTTTAGAATTTGTATGGAAAACTGAAATATGGTTTGAGATTTCAGTATATACAAAAAGCTGTTACATTTGTGTACATCAGTAAATATCTAGGGGGTTGTTGATGTTTCAGAAATCAAAATACTTATGTTGAAAATTGCATGGGGATGACGTAAATAACTCTTCTAACCAACTGGTTCTCCTCTTAAAGGGGTTGCGAAGGTCTGATGGCAGTAGCCTCCAGTACTCTCACTCACTCGGCGAAACAGCACAAACTTCCTAACGCTGGTTTTCTGTGAGGCCGTGGTATCATTCCGGTCGAGCCAGCCCTTTAAGGTGGCGAGTAGGGCACACTAGCGACGCCAATCGATTTTAATTTTTAACTACTAAACCGGATTAATTTTAAACAATTTCGGGGTTGCAACCTCTCGGCAAACACTTATACTATTTATTAAATAACCATGTACAAATGTTGGGTCCGTTTTTGTACGTGAAAAATTGATTCACGCCAGAAGTGGCCGCTCTTGGCGGTAATTAGAGTATTAAAGCAGACTCAAATGTAAAGTATAAGTATTTAATAAATAGTATAAGTGTTTGCTGAAAGGTTGTAACCCCTAAATTGTTTAAAATAGATCCGGTTTAGTATCTAAAAATTAAAATCAATTGGCGTCACACTAGCGACGCAAATCCTACCCGTCACCTTAATGCAAAAGCGGGGCCATCCCGCAAATGATGACATTGTAAGATTTTTTGTATTTATATCAATTCGTATTTAGTGATTCCCTTTTCATCCACCCAAGTGCACCACTTTGCACAAGTAATACACACATATGCATGTATGTTAATGGGGCCAGTCCTAGATAGAGTGCTAATTCATGGGCCGGTGAAAGCACTCGCAGTGATATGCGTAGTGGCAGTAGTGACCCATTTTCTGGGCTAATTACAATAATTACCGGCTACATCAAAACCCACTTACTCAATGTTCGGATATGGACGGATATAGGCGCGTTTCTGGGATACGTTATCGTACCAATATTAACTTCCTGAGACCTTACCATGAGTTTGAAAGACTATCCTCGCTATCCAAAAATATTGCTCTGTCCCACATGCACATAGCGAGTTTTTCAAACTCAGGGTAAGGGTACTGTTTCCAAGTAGATATAATACACTCGTCATACAGGGTGTATCAATAAACAGTTTATAACCCTTAACTATTGCCATGATGAAACTCGGGACCATGTGCTGTGGGAATGTCAGCTGTATGAAGAAGAGCGGCAACAGATGCTGAATGACTGGAACAGAAACGAGATAGGACCAGTATACCATCAAGAGATGGTCAACTCTGCAGAAGGTTTTCGACAGTTGCGTGCGTTTGCACACAAAAGACTTAACATCAGGAAGGAGATTGATTGATGTGGAACTGCCCGAGCGCGAGTCGCTTGTGTTGTGATGTTTCACGCCCCATTTGGGGAGAAGTGACATTGAGATAGGACACAGACTCAGACTTTGTAGGGAGTGAAGAAACGCACCGGGGAAAGAGCCCTTAGCAAGTACCTGGTGAGCGTCTCCCAAGATTCGGTCCGTATGCCGAGACGGTAGGAAGGACCATGGGCTGGTGGAGGGACTGTGTCTAACCCTTAACTATTACTTCTACCAACAATTATTTTTCGTTTAGTCTGACTTTGGGAAATGGACAATATGACAAAAACTCATTTTCCAAAAAGGTAAATATTATTTGTAGATTACGCATAGAAATTTAAGAAAAAATATTTCAGATTTTTTCAAATAGAAATTTATGGAGAGAAAAGATAAAATGTAAAAACCCACCTGTGATGTCATCACTCGTCATGACAAATTAATAACGCTTTTGTGTACTTACGTTGATTTAAAATTCCTATCGAATAAACCAAACGTCAAGTATCAAGAAAAAAAGCATTGACATTTGACAGTGCAACTTATAAACTTTTTTTATTGGACATATAGCATCGACATCACAATACGTTGATCCTCAGGATAACGTCACTTCCGGCATATTAATTAATAATTTAAAAAAATATATATTTTAATAATAGGTAACACACATTTGATGAAAAGTAAAAAATATGGGTCATTTTTTTCTTTCTTTATTCGTATTCGAAATGCGTATAAAAATGCTAATATATTTTTCTGTCGTATTGTCCATTAGTGGAATATTTTTCGCCTCATCATTCAAATTAAACAACAAGTCACGGGTATTGTACGAAAAGTAGAATTTTATAGTGGCGAATTTTCAGAACTTATAGAACAAAATATTGTTCAGAATATTTGGTAGAGTAACTGCTTACACCCTGTATGTAGGGATGATAACTATGAAGTTTTGCGAGGTACGTTCGCCCACTTTGATAGCTAAGCCACTTTGAAGCTTTGTAATTTTCCCGATTAATATCTATCTACATTAGAGTCTCTTGAAATTGAAAAGTTTCCAAGTGGCTTAGCTATTAAAGTTGTTTAAAGTACTTCCCGATGCGCTACCAAAACTTAAAAGTATACACAGATTTAGTTTACAATTTAGGCGGTCTTATCGCTATATAGACCTAATAACTCAACTCGTCACAGCGTGCAATTCCCGGTTGCATCCAAAGCTGTCAATTTTGATCCCGAGGTACGCTTAGACCATGATTTAGGATTTTCGACTGCCCAGTCGGGTAATAACAATGAAGCGATTGCTGTCTGTCCTTCGCGACCGTATAACGGGGGCACCAGACCAATTTTTAGGGTTCCGTAGCCAAAATGGCAAAAACGGAACCCTTATAGTTTCGTCATGTCCGTCTGTCCGTCTGTCCGTCTGTCCGTCTGTCACAGCCGATTTACTCGGAAACTATAAGTACTACAGTGATGAAATTTGATGGGAATATGTGTTGTATGAACCGCTACAAAAATATGACACTAAATAGTAAAAAAAAGAATTGGGGGTGGGGCCCCCCATACATGTAACTGAGGGATGAAATTTTTTTTTTCGTCTACCACTACCCCCGTAAGAAAAGAACGTCGATATCGACTGAGTTACCATCGCCTGTCTATCAACTACCTACTTATCTGTGATTATGACTGCCTCGGTGGCGTAGTGGTCAGTGTGTCGCACTATAAAGCGACGGCTGCGCAATATATCACGGATTCGAAAATCGGGTCAGACCAAAAATTTGTACCTAAGTTTTCGGTAAGAAATTCTTAGTGTTAGCCCAGAGTCTGGAACCTGACGGTCTTGCACCCCTGTGCCTCGGAAAGCACGTTAAGCCGTTGGTCCTGCGCCCAATCCCTCTCTGGTCGTATCACGCTGGTGGCAAATATGAGCATAAGGGAATGGAGAGTGCACTTGTGTTTGCGCACACACTTGAGCACTATAATATATCCTGCGTACGTGGCTGATCTTTAAGATTGGCCGCTGTAGCCGTAATTGGTTGGAGGATATTATTATCTATAATTAATTATACGCACAACAACTTACAAGCGTCAAGTACTAGGGTACTTACAATGCTCTGTGCACCATGAATAGGTAATTTTACGGCCAGAGGTACGCATTACCGCATGCGTCTCTACGAATCGCGGAAAATTAATTTCTCCATTTGTCACAGCTAATTGCACATTATAATTAGTAGCGAGGGAAAGAAGCCTGGTATTTCCTTTAATTGTTTTTATCGGTTTAATGATTGATGCTCCTTCTTGTTTCTTCTTAACTTTTTTTGTAAGTCGAGTTACCCTATGCAGTGCAAATATAGCACTTGTCCCTCCGACATAAGGACGTTCAGAGTCCAACTAGGGTGGATCTACGTGGGTCTACAGTTAGCGTTACCAACCTAAGCGGTAAAAATATTTGCTACTGTTACTACTTTAGACGAAAAACATTTATTTGTACAACACACACCGCCCACCGCACACCATTTCCGGGACAAACAGGCCAAAGCAAAAAAAAAAAGATAATTATGAGCAATGAAAAAAACGTTTACATATTTTTTTTCAAGGCAAACAAAGACAGTTCTTGTATCTGTATGTAGGTGTAGGTATCTATTAGAATTAGTGTTCGCGACAGATCAATTTTTTCCAACAACTACATGCATACACAGATGGTGGACTGGTAGACAATAGTCATAAACTCAAACACAAGTGTAAAGGTACCTTAATTAAATCTGTGGTACAGTCACGAGCTTTAATTTGGGACCCACCTATGGTTGAATGTCGTGTAGCAACTTTCGCTATTAAGAGGTAATATTTTAACGTGTCGAAGTCATAATATTTCGATAACTTTACTTTTATAGGGGCACCCGTGCAGCAACGTCAACATAAGCTAAGGAATACGATCATTACCGTATTTTTACGAGTAGTTGTTACATGGGTAAACTGTTTGGCCCTGTGTTCTATCTAAATAGCAATATCATTTTTATTTAAAGTTCTTGACTGACACTGACACGAGTGACACACCATATGTTCGTAATTAGAAAACCTTAATGATAAGACATTTCATGTCTTAACTTGTCATTCAACATTATTGCACTAAAGTTTTGACCTTATTGCATTATGAATGTTCTAACGACATTTAATGGATATGGGTCCCAAATTAAAGCTCGTGACTATACCCGTCCTTTGAACATACACTTTTTATGTGGTAGGTACAAAGGTATAGTTAGTATCACCGCATTCATCGATCAATTACTAAAACGTTGATAAGTAGGCGGGCAATAGTAATTTCTGACCAATGAATATTTTCGATGGAGGGTGTAGAATTCAATATTTCTTTTTGACTCTTATCAATTAAGTGGACAGATTTATCGCGCTTAAACATACCTATTTACACAAATGTATCGATGGGCGTCCATTCTTATCGTAGGTAAAATATATAATAAAAAAGTGTTTACCTATTTCTAGGAATCTTGTGATAGTCCGACATGAGGTAAAATGTTTACTTTCTTTTATTGGCTCGCTTTTTGCTTGTACCTATAGGGTTATCAACTTGATAAAGAGGGTTTTTTTACTTGTGGCAAAATAAAATTTAATTTTCCTTGAAAGGCTGTCTGTAGGAATATTGATATGCTGTGAAATCCTGCCTGAGCATCGTCTAGCTTCATCTTTTCGTCGATAATGTCTTCAATAAAATCTTCGATAAACTAGGGAAAAGTCCCTGGCTAACGCATCGTCATGCAAATTACGTTCTCCATGTGTGGCTTGCATTGTAAATTGTAACTAATTGAGATGTGGTTAACAACAATGAACCGCGTTCACCAAAAAAAAATTAGATAGGTGGGTTTTTGTACATTGACCACAAAGTAAACTCGCCACATTTTGTTAACTCCATACATTGAAAGTAAACTCACCACATGCATTATAAATATGTGTAAGTTAGTCACAGGCGGGTGAGGTTTATTTACAATAACCAAAATTATTAATAAACAATTTACTTCATGAAAATAGAACTGTGGTGAGTTTACACTGACTTTTTTCTGTGGCGAGTTTACTTTGTGGTCAATGTACAAAAACCCAGATAGGTTAGTATTTTTTTTAAATATCTTACAATAATCTTAAGAAATCGCTGCAAGTGATAAGACCGCCTTATTGTACTGTCTGTTTTTATTATATCATACTTACCTATATTAAGTTTTTGTGCAATAAAGAATATCAGCGATAAGACCACCGAAATTGTACACAAAATATCGGTAATGCCTATTACTTATTATGTGTATTTTGTGCAATAAAGTATATCTATCTATCTATCTATCCATATATCTTTAAATATTATACCTAAGTATAAGCCTAAATTTCGAAAATTAGCTAACTTTTGAAACAAATGTACGTTAAGTTATTTTTCTTTTTATTAGTTGTACCTACTTAAGTCCATCGAACAGAGTAAACAGCTCTGGCTCAGATCGACCGGTCAGGCACATGCCAAGACCTTAATGACAGGATTCTCCAGCAAGTACACGCTAGAGGCCTTAGTTCTATCTCGCGGACAGCCGAGCGTCCTCACAAGAACTATTACTGGTCACTGCAGGCTAAACTAACACGGCACTAGAACCGGGCTGGCCGGAGACCCCACCTGTAGATTCTGTACGGCAGAGGACGAGACACCGCCGATGCACGTCCGTTGTCAATGAGATGTCGTTGGTCACCCAAGAAGCTGCACCCTGGGCACCACTCGGGACCGTTCCCGAGTGGTGCCCAGGGTGCAGCTTCTTGGGGCTCCTTGGTGCAGCTTCGCTCCCGAGAACTTCGAATAATAATATACTTAAGTCCACTTAGCCTGCCGTGACAACCTGTAAATTAAGACAGCGTTATTCTGTGACAGCATTTAGAAAAGACTTCTGTAGTGTGTGCCTTGTTGGTTGTCCTAATAAATAAAATAATCTTATCTAACCGTCCGGATCGCATCATCTGTCTTTGTCCTACGGATGCCAAATAAAATATTTACTTACCTCCATTTTTACCCGACTACAGAAAATCCAAAAAGGAAGGGTTGTGATTTTAGCAGTCTATGTTGCATGATTCTGCATAAACTATCCACCTGATTTTGATGAATGAGGTATCAATTGATTCCTTATTATTAGTGTTACTAGACGATAAAAGCGAAATATTTTTAATTTTCGAAGTTATAAACAGCAGAATATCTAAAATTCTCAACAAAAAATAGTAAAAAGACAACCCTATCTCTCTACATAAGTTCTTTTCAAATATGATATCGATCGATAATAATGCAAGAAAATAAACACTATTTATACAAGGGACCATTTTTAACCGACCTTAAAAAGGAGGAGGTTCGACTCTATGTATGTTTTTATAAGTACATGCTATGAGCATAGATAGGTACTTGTAGACATGTAAATTATTATCATGCCGTGTCACGTCATTCGTTTGTCCTACCTGTTGTCAGCATAAAACTGATTGTTTCATATTTGAATGGACTATAGGGCCAATTGTGAGCTGCTACAAATATCGGCATCGAAATTAGGGTACCTACTCGTAAGATACATGGTACCGAGAGGTACAGCTATCACTCAAATGATATCCTTTAAATGATAACTAAGTCATTTCCATTCATATCGGGGACAAATAAATCGATATGGGAATAGGCAAATACATTCCATTTCCTTTCCCCGACCGTCTGAGAAATTCGATAAAGATTGCGGCGAATAATAACATCGTCTGAGGTTATTTAACATATCGATATATTCGGATTGCGTTTATTGTGTTGTTGCTGAAAACAAACTGTGGAACTGTTTCCATCCTAGATTAAAAAAAAAACAAAATTTTGAATTTTGCCGAATGAATGGGCTGGTTCGACCGGAGTCGAGCCACGGCCTCACAGAAAAGGAGCACTGTGCTGTGTTTTGCAGCATGGGTGAGGGTACCGGAGGCCCAATCCGGAGGAAATGGGGGTTTGAAGGTTGGCAGCAGTCTTGTGACTCAACTGATGTCGCGGGTGTCTTTGGGCGGCGGCAATTGCTTCCCATCAGGCGATCCGTCTGCTCGTCTGCCACCTATGACATAAAAAAAATGTTTAAATACCTTCTTACGTGTTTCGAGAAGAGAAGCCTTGCTTGTGCCCTATGCTTTTTCGCGTTGTATAGGTAGGTACCTATTAGTTTGAAACTATATGGAGAAAAAAAACCGTTTTCCTTCCTGCTCTGACACTTAAGGTAGGTACCTATCTTTTTTACTTACATTTTAGCAAAAACAAACTTATTGCACTTTACAAAAGTCAAATTTTCAAGTTTATTACGCACCATTTTGTATCTTTTCACGTAAACTCCAAGCAATTACTAGCACAAAGTTAATCCACATTAGGTAATAGTCAAACATCAATATTACAATCTGTCAAAAAAAATCAATTGATATTGAACCAAACGTGTTTGAAGTTAAGTTGAGAATTGATTGAAGAAATTTGTCAGTTTTATATACTTTGATGTGTGGCTGTACAGTCAACAGCAGAAGTAGCTGCACATATTTCGCATTTTGTAGTTCTTATTCCGAGGTACATAAGAGTCACTAGCTGCGAAAATTGTGCATCACCTTTTGCTGTACTGTACGTACGTACCGCGTGGCGGAACCAACGGATTCGCGACATGGCCCCATGTGTGCTCCATGCCTCAGCGCACACGCCTACATAACTACATTTTGACTGTGGAATGAACTAGAAGCACTTTGTGCCGTTTAAATCGAATTCTAAAAAAGAGGAGGTTTTTATTTATTATTATAATATGATCAATCACACGGTTTTTTATTTAAGTATTTGAGTCGAGGGAAGTGATAGGATAAGAACTTATTTCTTATCCTATCACTTCCCTCGTTCGTACACGTTCCAAGGCACAGGCTAAGGCAAGGTACAGGTTCTTGTTTACCAAGGCGAACTCTTCTCAATGAGGTAGCTTGCGGTAAGAGACTAGTCGGTAGACCAATGCTAAGATGGAAGAACTGCGTGAAGCGAGATATGAATGCGTTTGGCATCCTGATATCCGGTTGAGAGGAGCTTGCTGCCGAACGGCTCAGCTGGAGGAGGATTGTGTCCAAAGGCATAGCCCAACACGACCAAGCCTGGTTCGATCAACTCGCGTCAAAGCGAGCAACACGTCATGCTGCGAACCACCCCACCCGTCAACTCTCGTTTCGTTTGCGGCAAATGCAGACGAAGAGCACACTCGCGAATCTACAGCCACGAGCGTAGATGCAGTGCCCTTCCCCGAGTTGCTACTTAAAACATCTGACAAAATGCAAAGGCCAAATAAATTATATACTTATACACGTTCCAAACGTGAGTTCGTGGGTTTGAATCCGAACATACGCTTTTTTCAATGTGTGCGTAGGTACATAACTACCATTGCCTTCTCATTGACGGAAACCTCACGGTAGATAGATAGATAGATAGATAGATATTCTTTATTGCACAAAAATAAAATACAAGCATGATACAACAGCAACAGACAGTACAATAAGGCGGTCTTATCGCTTGTAGCGATTTCTTCCAGACAACCTTTGGGTTTTCAGGTTACCAGGTAACTTGCAGTTTTCTGATAATATCTAAAAATGTGGATGTGGATGGATCTTAATGTGTGGTCCACAATTTGATGACTATGAACATGTAAACATGAAGCTGCTGGTCTGGTTTCCCTAGCCTAGTTGAGAAGGCCAGACGGCAGTCGCTTCAAATTACCAGACTTCCCAAATTCTGGACCATGATCCGAGTGTACCCTGGACTTCAGAGATAAATTTAGTCACAGTTATATGCTGAAAAGATTTTTAACCCTGACCCTAAAAATGAAACCGTTAAATAAAAATATACATCATCATCATCATCATCAGCCTATCGCAGTCCACTGCTGGACGTAGGCCTCTCCAATTGTTCGCCACTGTGATCTATCCATGGCTTCTCGCATCCAGCTCTTGCCAGCCATCCTGCGCAGATCGTCCTCCCACCTAGCCAGAGGGCGCCCCACATTACATTTGCCAAGACGCGGTCTCCGCTCCAGAACTCGTTTACCCCATGTCAAATTAAAAACCTCCTCCCTTTTATTTGAAGTCGGTTAAAAAGTTAACTCTAACAAACCATTTACATCCCAAAAATAGTAATTGTTTTACCGGAATATGTAGGTACTAATCGAATACTCGTCATGCCTGCGTGCACAAATTGACCAGCGATACATGTCAAACATACATGTTACATGTGCAGGCTTATCAAAAATGGCCGAGCCAAGCGAATAGCATTTCAAATATCTAAATTTGTTATTGGGGTCGCTTGGACCCTTGAGACAGGTAGAGGTCAGAGCTTAGGTAGGGCTGCCTCCGAGTGGATATCAGATCAATTGAAACACAACGGTAAAACACACTTACTTTCATTGCTAGAACGTCTAAATTACTTCCTGTGACGCGTAGTAAAACGTTGGAATTAGCTACTATAGATGGTGTTTACGAACAGATATGATCTTGTGATCTTAAACAAAAGAGCTTATTCCACGCTTTTAAGAGCCGTCAACGATCTGTGATGCCTCATGTGTTGCAGATGCCCATGGGCAGCGATAATCACTACCATCAGGTGAACCGTCAAAATGTTTTTTTTTAAAAGGCGCTATAGGTATAATTATTTTTTTTGTTAGCTTAAATTGTCCCACTGCCTGGCAAAGGCTTCTCCCAAACTCCTCCTGACCTCTTTAAGGTTTTATTTTGAAGCCAGCGCTTGCCAATCCAGACATTGGTGGTCTAAATAGTCCCGCGCGCCATCGAATCCGAGCATTCACTTCTAGATTTTTCAAATCTATGTACGTATTTCTACCATTAGCTCGGCAGTGAGGGAAGGTAAAGGTGATGCCGGCAATATCACTCTAAGATGGGAATTAAAACCGTTTTACCGTGGGCCGGCTCGACCGGAGTGATACCACGGCCTCACAGAAAACTGGCGTGAAGCCGCACTGTGCTGTGTTTCGCTGCGTTAGTGAGGAGACTCCATTGGTGTCGCGGGTGTCTATGGGTGACGGCAATGCTTAGGATCAGGCGATCCGTCTGCTCGTTTGCATCACATAAAAAAAAGAGCGAGTAGCTATAACGTGACCGCTCGAGTTTCTCATGCAATCTTTCTGCGTAACTCCACACCTCCACCGCAGTCAGTTAATTAATATTAATCAATATAATACAGTAAGTTATATGTAGGTCGTGGGATTGATGTTTCGCGATTATTTATTCAATTTCCTGTGGCTGCGAATCCGGAAGTTTTAGTAGCCCTTAAATAACATTCCCAACTCGCCGCAGTGACAAACTAATCTATTGAATTGTGGCAATCACTTAACTTTTATTTTATTTTTCGTTTTAGCCTCATTCGCTCTTATTTTCTTCCATATCATGAGGTTTAAAAATCATAGGATTTCAATGATTTTAAAGCTATAAATATTTTTTTAAATTGTTGTCCTATCGTTCACGGTAGTATTGTTGATAATAGTCTATCGATAGTAGGTAAAAGTAAAATCAATAGTATCGATAGTCTATCGACAGTATTGCTGGTTGTCAGTAGTATCGATACTATCGATAGTATATATAGTAAAATTAGATCAATACTATTGTTAACGCTAATATTATCGATTATTTAATGTCTGATACTATCGATAGTACAAAACTATCAATACCATCGATCGAGAGTGCACTTGTGTTTGCGTAATATATATCCTAAGTACGTTGCTTATCGTTAAGATTGGCCGCCCTGGATATAATATTACTAGTATTGTAGTCTCTCTTTCTATCGATAGTTACTGAATTTACAATTCTTCATCTCTCCTAAATTATATTTGTTTAAAATTATACGTGCTGCACTTGTGTTTGCGTAATATATATCCTAAGTACGTTGCTTATCGTTAAGATTGGCCGCCCTGGATATAATATACTAGTATTGTAGTCTCTCTTTCTATCGATAGTTACTGAATTTACAATTCTTCATCTCTCCTAAATTATATTTGTTTAAAATTATACGTGCTAAAATAGATTATCTTATTTATTTATTTATTAATCATATATATTATATATATTGTATGTATTAGTATATTCATATTTTATTTATGTATTTGCATTTAAACTTTCTGTGTAAGTATATAAATATTTAAGATTGCACCGCCCTACACCTTCATCAAGTGTCCACAGTAAATCTGTTCAGCCAGCTTGGTAGGTTCAATCACCAGTGAGAAGAGCCGCTCCGTTGAGGAGCCTCATAATCGATCATAACATACTTAGGTTGAGTAAATAATAGTACTTATTATGTTAAGTTTTAGAATTAAAGAAAATTTTATTATTTACTAGCATGCTGTGTTTAACTACTAGATTGTACATTTAAAAAGTGTCTAGAAATTGTTACGTTTTATAATAAAGCATTTGTTGACCACAACACATGGTTATATAGAATATTTATGTAGATATATTATTAAATATAATATTAGACTTTGAAAGAAACTCCCACTTAATATTTTGTGCCGTCTATGTGTTTGTTTATACGTTTTGTTGTATCTTTTTGTTTTAGATGGTGTAAGAACTTAAAATAAAATAATATCCTGAAGAATATAATCTCACCTATACCGGTCAATTTTCTTTTAAAACGTGTCTCGTTCATCACTCGACATTGGCAGAGTTAAAAAAATGTGTTTGGCATAAGCAAACGCAATAGCAGCCATTAAAAAAAACATGTTTACATACAAAACGAAATGAAAAAACATTATAAAGTTGCGGCCAACAAGGTTCAGCCTCAGCATGTGCTACAGCAACCGATAGGCAGCCGCTGCAGCGCTGATTTTCAGGCCGTACCTTTGAGCGACGCCTCATAATAAAACATGTAAAACATTTTTTTTTTTTTATTTATTCAAGAATAATACAGAAATAATTAATAACATGCTTTCTGCCAAACTGCGAAACAGTTTGTCGGCAGTAAATAATAATAACAGAAAACGAAACGAAACAAAATAAATCTATACGTGAATGTATGAATAACAAAACGCATACAGAACTATAAAAGAAAAAAAAATACAAAATGAAATGAATTGGTACTAAATAAATATATAAATATGTTTGATGAAACAATAACCGGTAAACCAAATGAATAAATATCAATAGAATATCATTATTCAAATTCCGGTAGCTACGAAACCCGGAAGCAAGAACCCTATCTCGTAACTGTTACGCGAGGGCTCCCGATGTAACCATTCATCCTCGCCGCGACACAAACAGGTCTATTGAATTGTTGGTCTGCCCCCACGTTTTACCTTTATTTTATTTATCGTTGCGGCCTCATTGGCTCTTATTATTGTAGGGTTAAGTTCAGGTAGGGAAAAACGAGCGGCTTCCTATGGACCCGTTGCGTATTTCTTATTTGAAGAGTTAGAAAGAAAAACCGGCCAAGTGCGAGTTGGACTCGCCCATGAAGGGTTCCGTAGCAGCAAGTAAGATGGAAGGTAAATTGCAGTTTACGGTTTATAACGTATTTAAAAAACTACTTACTAGATTTAGTCCTTGGACCGGATGGCGCAATTGGTAGTGACCCTTCCTCTTACGCCAAAGGTCGTGGGTTCGATCCCCACCCTGGGCAATATCCGTGCGATGAACACTTGTGTTTGTTCAGTGTCTGGGTGTAATATATGTATTTAAGTATATATTTGTGTTCCTCTGTTGTCTGATATCTGTAACACAAGTGCTTAAGCTACTTAGTACGGAATCAGGTCAACCTATGAGATGTTGTGAGAATTATTATAGTCCAAACCAATTTTCGTTGTTAGTTTTCATGATTCATCTACAGCCCATTTAAGTCCCCACTGCTGGGGCACGGGCCTCCCTCAATCACATGAGGGGTAATTGCCATACTCACCACGCTTGGCAGACGGGTTGGCGAGGGATTTGGTATAAATGCAGAGTTTTCCTTCTCTGGGTGCTGATGATCATGTCAGCAGCTTTACCTTAGTCGCCTTTTACGACACCTCGGTAAGAGTGAGGGTGGCCTATTCTACTCTGCCGGGGACCACACGGCCAAGTTTTCATGATTATGTACATCATATATTTTTTTTAGTTTTATAATTCATTTATTATAGAAGTTAGAGGGGGGTGGCAAGTATTGTGTTTAGAAAAATATGATGTTAAAAACCTCAACATCATTTTTAAAGACCTATCCATACCCCACACGTATAAGTTTGATGAAAAAGAAATTTTTGAGTTTCAGTTTCAAGTATGGAGACCCCCCCAATTTTTTTATTTTTTCCAATTTTTGGGTAAAAATCTGTTAACAGATTACATCTATTTACCGAGTTTCAATAGTATAGTTCTTATAGTTTCGGAGAAAAGTGGCTGTGACATACGGACGGACGGACAGACGGACCGACATGACGAATCTATAAGGGTTCCGTTTTATGCCATTTGGCTACGGAACTCTAAAAATGACTCGAGGTCGTGGTAGATACTCTGATATTTTCTTTATCTTTCTATGCCAGAAAGTGGAGAGCCTACGACGACCAGTTTTTGTTAATTTTACAAAAACTGAGAGTTTCTTTGTAGTTATCATATCTCTAAAATAGGCAAAACCTACCAGCGACTAAACATCGTTATTTTTTATCGTTTACATCCCTAAAACCTCATAGTATCGTGAATAAAGACCATTTAGCATGTAAATTTATTAGCATGTATATAAAAATTGATTTTCACCCGGCAATAATGTTACAATTAGGTTTTCGGGATGTTAACGTGTGGTCCCCGGCAGAGTAGAATAGGCCACCCTCACTCTTACCGAGGTGTCGTAAAAGGCGACTGAGGTAAATCTGCTGGCATGATCATCAGCACCCAGAGAAGGAAAACTCTGCATTTATATCAAAACCCTCGCCAACCCATCTGCCAAGCGTGGTAAGTATAGCAATTACCCCTCATGTGATTGAGGGACAGTGGGGACTTAAATGGGCTGTTGATGATGATGATGATGATGATGAATAGTAGATACCTACATACTTTATTATCGTCATTTTACTGTACCTTTTTTTTTTAATAAAAATAAAGTTTAAAAACTAAACCCGACTACTAAAAAGTACGAAACAAGAAAATTGTCTCTGCTGAAATTATTATGCCGTATCGCCATGGTCGTGTGCCATCTACTGTAGCAAAACAAAATAGTCGGGTTTTAGTTTTTAAACTTTATTTTTATTTAACCTATTTTTAGTTATGTAAATAAAATTACATATTTAAAATGTGCTAAAAAGCTCTTTCATTTGATACCTGACACGGTAACGTCAAGATTATTTTTTTTAGTTCCTTTCTCTAAGTCCCCTAGAGGGCGCTGTAGTCAATTTAACGTGACGTCATGTTGCCTATAATCAGGAGACAATCAATACGATTCTAACGACACCTCATTTGTTCAAATATCATAACCCTCCTTTTTGCTTCGCCGTAGTCGGGTAAAAAGTATGGCCATCGTAGGTTCTTAATCTAACACATATCCCGTGATGACCCCGGTAACCGGGTAATCATGAAGCTAGCCTTCTGCATATTGCACTCAGCAGGGGTTGCATTTCTCAGCGAAACACATCCTTGGTACGTAACTACGGTACAAACACGAATAATACATACGGGCTGGCTGGGAGTATAAGCTAATAAATCGAATAGGCCACACATCGATTCCATAGAGCAGATTTGAGCTCTAATTAATAATCCGAAGCGGATTCACACGAGACGATTTTAATTTACGTAATTTCAAAATTGCATCGAAAGGCAAAACTTACTATCGTTTTATTCTTATATTTCTCTAATATTTAATGATACACTGAATGTAAGAAATAGCTGTTCAGAAATTTAAAGAGATTTTTTTAAGTAAAGGGTCTTATGGAACGTTTCCTCAAAATTAATAAATTGCTAACCTATCCTTTTTGCACAATATTCTATCAATATCATAGTTTGATGTGCAATTAGTATTTTGGTGTGCAAATAGGTAATTTTCAGAGAGTTGGTTTAATATTATACATATTCTTTAATTTAATAACCAGGAAACTTTTTCTTTGTAACAATTTTTTGAGATTTTTGATCTATTATAACAAATGAATTATTTTGTTGAATTAATCACCTAACGTTGCGATATGATATTTAATCTCGTCAGGGTCCATGTCATTGTGGACTAGTCAGTCAGTATGTACTTTGGCAAATATGGCTCTTGATGTTAACTCTCAAGCAATCAGGAGCCCAAATCTCGTGCATTTTGAAAACATGGCGAAAATCACCTGAAATCCATACAAAAAAATGTTTTAGTGATATATGTCGTATGATAATAAATGTCACGAGCCCGAGAATTGGGCTCCTGATTTGTTATATTAGATAGAATTCGGCGGGTAGGGCTTAAAACAAGCCGCATGGGCTGATGCAATGCAAAGGTTTATAGTGTTCAAATTTGGTGTTTATTTGTGCAGTGAAGTGCCGCAAAGTGATCCTAATAATAAGAATCGTTGGATTGTATCGTTTTTAACACTGCTATTGTGTGTCGAGTGAGTTGTCTCGTGACAACTTGCTTGGACCTAATAGAGTCTTAAAATCTGCGATCGCTTTAAGAGTGATATCTGCTGAATCCGTAGGTCGATAAAACGTACGTTTTATGGAGTGACTATGACTTTGACTAACTTTGACTGTTGACTACCTACTTATTCTCAATAAGTTACTTGACATTGGCGAATTATTCTCGGGTAGATCCATAAAAAAAAACAAAAAAAAAAAAGATTTGTTAAAGGTCCTTGCTTCTTTTGTCACAACTCCGATCAGACTCTCCTACACTGATGTCGTTCCAGTGGTATTGTAGAGCTACCTGGAGACCTATTTTTCATTTACCCGTATGGCATAGCGTCGCCGTCGTATGCGACGTACCTGTGTTATGTTCGCCTTCTAAGTCGCATGAAGCCGATTTTCCTTATTTTTGAATCATTTGATTTCGATGTTGTCATTACACCTAATACGGTAAATTGACATTCTAACCCTTCCATGCAGAATTACACAAAAACCGGTAACTTCCATATTGCAAACGGAACGCAAAAACCATAGACTATTGGCTGAATATGAAAATCTTTGCTTTTTTGTCACAAAAAAAAAATGAAAGTCATATTGTGTCAACTGTCAAAACCAGTCAAAGCTGTTGACAACTATTTTGACGATGCGAGTAGTTGCTCTAACCCTTTAACCACGTCTTCTTGCAACCATTCTGATCAACATTTGTTCTACGACTTTTCGAATTTAATCGAAATTTTTTTCGACTCCACATACAAAATGACCAAGTCACGTGACCGGCTTTGTATGAGAAGTTGAAATTTTTTTATGCGAATTTCCAAAAGTCATAGAACAAATGTTGTTCAGAATAGTTGATAGAACACGTGGTTAAAGGGATGTAAATGTTCACAGATACACCCTGTATATGTTATCTGTGCAGCGAGTGCGGAATATCGTAACGCTGCCTCTGGTGCAAGGGTTGCGGGTTCGATCCCCGCACAGTGCAAACATTTGTGTGCATGAACATATCTGTTTGTATTGGTCTGGGTGTTATCTATGTATTATAAGTATGTATTTACAAAAGAAAAGTATTATATGTATATAATTGTAATCCCACTGTTGATTCTGATATCCGTGACACAGGTGCTTGAGCTACCTATCTCGGAATCAGATCAATGTATGTGATGTTGTGAAATATTTATTTATTTTATTTATCGTATGTCAAAGGAAAATCAGTAGAAATCGTGCGCTCGTCTCGATGCGAGTATATCAAAAATAGAGCTCCTGATCTACATCAGGTAGGAGGCACTAAACTCTCTATCCTAAGTTCTCCCCTATTCCGCATTTCGCCCCGTGTGAATCCTCACCGAGCCGCTCACCTGCCTCCGAATGTGAACCCACTCTTACAATTTCGTTGTAGCGAACAGATCTCATCACGATACGTAAGTCCAATTTGCTTAATTACAGAAGTTCGGTTGTGTTTGCAAATTGATGTATTGGTGCACCGTGCTGAGGTAGGGGCGAGTTCATATGGGTTGAGAATTTTTACACTTTTTTTTTTATTGTGATAGGTGACAGGCGAGCGAAGGATCACTTGATGGTAAGCGATTGCCCATGGACACCCGCGACATCAGTGCAGTCACAAGTGCGCTGACGATCTTTAAACAAAGGGGGTTTAAAGATCGTCAGCGCAGATCCCCCAGATTGGGCCTCCGGTACCCTCACTCACGCAGTGAAACCCAGAACAATGCTGCTTCACGCCGGTTTTACTGTGAGCCTGCGGTATCACTCCGGTCGAGCCGGCCCATTCATGCCGAAGCGTGGCTGTCCCACTGTCAAACCTTGTTAATGACAGATTGTTTTAAGCGTATATTATGTATTCTTTCTTATACATACAGGGTGTATCTGTGAACATTTACATCCCTTTAACCACGTGTTCTACTAACCATTATGAAAAAAAATTGTTCTATCACTTTTGGAAATTCGCTTGAAAAAATTTCAACTTTTCATACAAAGTCGGTCACGTGACTTGGTAATTTTATGGGGAGTCGAAAAAATTTTCGATGAATTTCCAAAATTCGTCGAACAAATGTCGTTCAGAATGGTTGGTAGAACACGTGGTATGGATGTAAATGTTCACAGATACACGATAATGACATGATTTACCTACACATTTCTGTACGTTTCGCAAAGTTACAGCAAGCAGTGATTACAAGCCGCTTAGCATCATTTTCTGAATTCAATCTGAGAATTTTCAGGACACCCTTACTTTTTTTATTTCGGTCCTCCACGCTTACCAATTTAAATTCAGCAGAATCTGTGGGGGCTACAACCCTCTACTCTACTCCCTTAGATGTTTGTATTTAAGTACAATGGATACTTAATCATGTGTATTTTTTAAAGAATAATTGATTTACTCTGTGTCGAAATAAGGGAAACAGTTTATATTGACACTACAAAGAACAAGAATAATGCTGATTTAATAAAATTCTTTCTTGTGTTAGATCAAAGGACCCGAATTCGTTTACCAGTGTTTGCCGACTTAAAGAGCCACACTGCGGCTTGAATGGGCATGTTCGACTAAAATGATACCACGGCCTCATAGAAAACCGGAGGGTACCGGGGGAAAGTTCGGTTTAAAGGTTGTCCATGGGCGGTGGCAATCGCTTACCATCAGGTGATACGTCTGCTCGTCTTGGCAGATTAGGTGGTGGTTATCATATAAAAAATTTCCTTTATTTTTGACAATTCCCATTCATCATCATCATCATCAGCCCGGTAGTACCCACTGCTGAGTTAGACCTCCTTTCCTTTACGCCAATGTACCCGGTTCTGAGTGCCTAATTTTAAGTAGACATTACGACCGAATCGGAGTTTCTCTCTCTTTCACAAGCGGGTGTCCATGGGTGGCGGCAATCCCTTACCATCAGGGATCCGTCAGCTTGTCTGCCACCTATCACATAAAAATGTAAAAAAAAATGTGTTTCTGAGAAAGTTACATTTTTCAAAGTTTATATGTATATGTGGCCGAGCCCTAATTTCATTGTGAGAGCTCAAGTCTCGCAACTTTCCCGTACACGACCATTGATTAGCAAATTGATTTAAAAAAGAACTCCGCGTGAACAATGTCGGCTGTTTTTACCCAAACCTCGCTCGTAATATTGTAAATCATTATCAGCGGTCTAGTTTCCCATGAAATTATGAGGAGTTGAAGGTTAACATGAGAAATGGTCCACTGTTTCGAAAGGGACGGACGCTTGCTCAATGTCTTGAAATAAATAAAGTTGATCTGTTTTGAAGTCAGACGTGCTATGGAGTGATATGATTGCACTTATAATTTCCTAGTGCTTCTACGTCGTAGTCATCATAATCACATTTTTTCGTAGGTTCAGGAGATGAGTAGTAAGCTCTAAGCAGCTTAGGGCGCATCGACATGAATGGGCCAGCTCAACCGGTGTGATACGGCTTCACAGAAAACCGGCGTGAAGCAGCACTGTGCTGTGTTTCGCTGCGTGAGTGAGGGTACCGGAGGCCCAATCTGTGGTAAAGTGGGGATTAAAGGTTGGCAGCGCACTTTTGACTCCACTGGTGTCGCGGGTGTCCATGGGCGGTGGCAATCGCTTACCATCAGGTGATACGTCTGCTCGTCTGCCACCTATCACATAAAAAAACCCTTTATTTTTGACAATTCCCATTCATCATCATCATCATCAGCCCGGTAGTACCCACTGCTGAGTTAGGCCTCCTTTCCTTTACGCCAATGTACCCGGTTCTGAGTGCCTAATTTTAAGTAGACGTTACGACCGAATCGGAGTTTCTCTCTCTTTCACAAGCGGGTGTCCATGGGTGGCGGCAATCCCTTACCATCAGGGATCCGTCAGCTCGTCTGCCACCTATAACATAAAAATGTAAAAAAAATGTTTTTCTGAGAAAGTTACATTTTTCAAAGTTTATATGTATATGTGGCCGAGCCCTAATTTCATTGTGAGAGCTCAAGTCTCGCAACTTTCCCGTACACGACCATTGATTAGCAAATTGATTTAAAAAAGAACTCCGCGTGAACAATGTCGGCTGTTTTTACCCAAACCTCGCTCGTAATATTGTAAATCATTATCAGCGGTCTAGTTTCCCATGAAATTATGAGGAGTTGAAGGTTAACATGAGAAATGGTCCACTGTTTCGAAAGGGACGGACGCTTGCTCAATGTCTTGAAATAAATAAAGTTGATCTGTTTTGAAGTCAGACGTGCTATGGAGTGATATGATTGCACTTATAATTTCCTAGTGCTTCTACGTCGTAGTCATCATAATCACATTTTTTCGTAGTTCAGGAGATGAGTAGTAAGCTCTAAGCAGCTTAGGGCGCATCGACATGAATGGGCCAGCTCAACCGGTGTGATACGGCTTCACAGAAAACCGGCGTGAAGCAGCACTGTGCTGTGTTTCGCTGCGTGAGTGAGGGTACCGGAGGCCCAATCTGTGGTAAAGTGGGGATTAAAGGTTGGCAGCGCACTTTTGACTCCACTGGTGTCGCGGGTGTCCATGGGCGGTGGCAATCGCTTACCATCAGGTGATACGTCTGCTCGTCTGTCACCTATCACATAAAAAATCCTTTCATTTTTGACAATTCCCATTCATCATCATCATCATCAGCCCGGTAGTACCCACTGCTGAGTTAGGCCTCCTTTCCTTTCCGTTCTGAGTGCCTAATTTTAAGTAGACGTTGCGACCGAATCGGAGTTTCTCTCTCTTTCACAAGCGCTATGTGTCTCCTTTGTTTGGATGCGACAGGTGTATTCTCGTTTTTTACGGGACGGCTTTAAATTATGCCACCTGAGCCGCTCGGGGTCCATATAGTCATTCATTAATACTCCCAAATCGGATCCGTTCCAATTAGAAAAGTTTATGAATACTGGTAGAAATAAATAAAGCCCTAAATAAAAGTTTATCTGAACAAGAAAGTTTACAAAACTAACATTAATATCGATAGATAACAACCACATTTTCCAAGTCCCTTTCTAGTTTTCTCTACAAATGCCGATGCTCGCAATATCGTGGACAAATTATAGCTTCGTCGGCCAAAAGTCTTGGTTGAGTAAGTTCATAGGGGGACGACTGTACCGCCCAGGTGATCCGCATCGTGGGTCAGGGAATAAATATGTAGATTGTACGGCCCTTGAGGGAGAGCCGAGTGTGGTACTATCTACTATGCGAAAATGAAAGATTTTACATGGAAGTGAGTAGATCGAAATTTTGATTGGTTACAGATAAAATGTAGGTACAGTCAAAGGACGAAACGGTTCGTCAGTTTTCAAATGGATTCAATGGATTCGTTTGATATGCTATGAGCACTTATTACCTATTGTAAATTTGTCAGAGTGATACCTGTTGCACAGAAAATTATGCTTAACAGAAAGTCAGAAAATTCAGAAATGCTTGTAGCAACATTTGATGTAAACAAAATTTAAAGAAGGTTGGCAGATCTTTTTGAAACGGTATGTTGGTATAACTGATTCTTGCTGCGCAAGCAAAAATTTACCTTAAGGTGACGAACCTTTTTATTCTCTGTACCGTACTTGTACGCGTAGTTGACGGAGAAGACGAATAAGTTTCCTCAGAAGTTTTTCCCTCACGAAGGGTTGAAGTATGCACAGAATTTAAAAATCCAAATGTGCCTGCTCGGATTCGAACCTTAGATCTCCCTTTTCCACTGAGTTTCCATCGCTCTTAAAGCCAATTATTTTATTATTTATTTAAAACTTTATCGCACAATATGTTTATACAATAGGCGAACTTAATGCCAAGAGGCATTCTCTACCAGTCAACCTTTGGGTCATACAGAAAGGATAATAATGCGGCGAAAGAAGATAACGTGAACGTGGAGAACAAAACAAAAAACTATACACCACATAATATACATATAGATATAGGTATACCTACATAAACATAGCAATACATATATATTATAAATATGACATAAATAGAAAGAATACACATTTATAACAAAAAGAAATTTAGTCATAATAATTAAATGGGAGTTTACTGGTTCATTAGTATCTACATCAAAATTGGAACAACATCTCCTCTGATGTGTTCCGACACATGTAGGTATAACTACGAGTAGGTATCTATTATACTGTGTGACGTGCAGCTAATTAGAAAATGTCTATTCAGCGAACGGGGAAACGTCGGCTGAGGGCGAAATTCCTTCATTATTTAGTATTATCATGTTTATGTTAGAGGATTTACATGTTACTGTTGTCTATTCGTACGTAACGTTGCTACAATCTGCTAAACTTTAAGAACGGCTAAACGTGCTTTATGAGACACGGGGTTACAAGGCCGCCAATCTTTAGATTTCAGCTGGCACTGAGAATTTTTGAACCGAAAAAGTCAGGTACTGGCCAGACCCGGGCAGCTGAGGATATTAGCTTGGGTCGCTTTACAAAGTAAAAAAAATAATAATTCTCACAACATTTTGACGACCCGTTTGGAACAGTGGTAGTGAACGCTGCCTTTGGTCCAAGGGTTGCGGGTTCGATCCCCGCACAGTACAAACATTTGTGTGTATGAACATGTCTGTTTGTATTGGTCTGGGTGTTTGTATGTAATATAAGTATGTATTTACAAAAGAAAAGTATTAAATGTATATATTTGTAATTCCGCTGTTGATTCTGATATCCGTAACACAGGTGCTTGAGCTACCTATCTCGGAGTCAGATCAATATATGTGATGTTGTGAAATATTTATTTATTTATTATTATTTATAACATCTCATACGTTGACCTGATTCCGTACTAAGTAGCTTAAGCACTTGTGTTACAGATATCAGACAACAGAGGAACACAAATATATCATCATTTCAGCCAATAGCCGTCCACTGCTGGACATAGGCCTCCCCCAATGTTCTTCACAAAAACGGACCTGTGCCGCCCGCATCCAATAGATTCCCGCGATCTTCACCAGATCGTCGGTCCCCCTTGTGGGGGGGCCTACCACGACTGCGACTTCCTGTACGTTACTACGCACGGGAAGTTACGCAGCATATTTTCAATGCGTGTGTGTTGCCAGTGATGACATACGGAACCGAAACGTGGCCGCTTACAATGTGCCGATTAAGGAAGCCCAAAGTCACAAATATATACTTAAATACATATATTACACCCAGACACTGAACAAACACAAGTTTTCATCGCACGAATGTTTGTCCAGGGTGGGGATCGAACCCACGGTCTTTGGCGTAAGTGGCAGGTTCACTACCAATTGCGCCATCCGGTCAGTCCAAAGTGTGGCCCATATGCCACTTGTTACTCCTCACCTTAGCGTGTAATTCCCGTTTGCGTCCTATGCGGTCGCTCTGGAATCCTGGGTACGTTGAAACCATGATGCAGGATTTGGGGTGGCTAGTAATTACAATGAAGCGGCTGCTGTCTGTCCGTAAAAATCCTTTATAGGGGAACCAGACCATCTGAATCATGGTTACACGTTTCAGTAACTATCCGAAACAGGCAGGTTTCCTCACGATAATTTCTCCACCATTGAGCTAATGGTAGAAATATGTACATAAAGGATAATGAAGATAATGACATTCGAACCATGACCCCCGTATCAAAGGCGCGTTTATACCACCTGAGCTACCAATCCTCCATGCCACATGTTGCTAAGACTACCGCTAGAACTATAAGTTAAGCTAACCCTCAAGGGTCACCACGGCTAATGAATTTATTCATTAGTGTGGATCAACCGTGGAAGTCGCAGCCGTGGCAGGCCCCCCACAGGGTGGACCAACGATTTGGTGAAGATCGCGGGAATCCATTGGATGCGGGCGGCGCAGGACCGATCTGTGTAGAGAACATTGGGGTAGGCCTATGTCCAGCAGTGGACGTCTATTGGCTGAAATGATGATGACGATGATGATGTGGATCAACGCTAGACAAGCCAAACACGTGAGTCAAGTGTGGACGTATGGAGCTTACAATAAGCCCTCTCATCTTACATAGCGATTTCAATCCCTTTGTCTTCGGAAAAAAAAATATAGCTCACTCAATGGAGCATGAGCCAAATGCTCGTAGACCCACCTTTAAATAGATATTTTTGATAGTAAGTCTTCTGGAAGGGAATAAAAGAAAACCGACGAATAGAGAACACTCACCACTCAATAGGCTGTCAAAACCTTTGGTCAAAACCATAGATTTAGGTTGCCGCCCTCAAAACTAACAACTGCAACAAATAGGTACCTATTAAACCAAAGCTGACCCCCAAAGGAGAGTCCAGCCCAAGAATTAATTCACAAGATGCTAGGGGCCAAACTAAGGGATGACATTGGAACTTCGGCCCTGAGGGACGGCTACCTCATCCCACGTCAAATTACCGGGATTGCCTGGAATTCCCGCGTAAATCGCTTTACGCAACCTTGCTGGGTTTTAGTTACACATTTCATGGGTTGGTTGAGGGAATGGTGATAGTTCATATACGACCGGATCGAAAATGATATACTTAGGAAGTTTGAAGGAAGAAGTGCATTTGTGTGCCTCACGCTCTAAGGATTTTGGGCCCAATTTTCACCTTAGAAAAACCTGTTAGTACCTTTTTACAGCCTCGGTAGCGCATTGGGTCGCACTTCAAAGCGGCGGCACTTTAAAGAGGTGCAAAAAAATTGTATCCAACTTTTTCTGACATAAATTCTCAGTACGCGCCCAGAGTCTGTATGTTGGCGGTCTTGTACCGCGGTGTCTCGGAAAGTAGGTAGTCATCAATCCAATGGACTTGCCACAGAAATATAAGCAAGGGAATAAAGTGAGTATTTGACGAATGCAGACAAATTTCAGCCAATAATTTTCGAGGTTTCTTTTACGCTAGAGGCGACAACCGAGCAAGCGGGTCATCTGTTGGTAAGTTATCACCGCTCATGAACATCTGCGTGATGAGAGGCTTTTAAGAAAGGAGAAGGCTCATATCTTGAAGGTCTCTTAGTTACGACTTAGGGACCTTTAAGAGATGAGCATTCTCACGAAGTACTATCTGCAGTCAAATCGTTCCACAAAAGTGACGTACGTAGTTACGAGATTAGTCTCTATACTCTGATCTTTTAATTATGTGGACTAAACTGACAGATGCAACTGTCAAGTTTCCATACATTTTGACACTTCGCATCTGTCAAAATGAGTGATAATGTATGGGGATGACACAGTGACATCTGTCAGTTTAGTCCACATAATTAAAAGATCAGAGTTAGAGATTATTCTTATAGCAACTTGCTATAAGAATATATTGCTATTCGCTTATCATCAGCTAAAAGAGCTGTGAATTCAAAAAGTGCGTAAAAAGCCGAACCTGAACTGATTAAAATCAACTCAGGCTGCAACCTGTGACGAAAGACCTTGGGAATCATTATGTCCACCGAAGAGGTCTTAATAAAATCCCTAGCGACCGCCAGAGCGGAACGATACGGGCCTTAGAGCCGCGGTGTTGATTCTATTTGGAGCCGCTCTATTATGCCTTAAAGTACATTATCATCGTTACAATTTAATGCTAGATTCTGGTTTTTATATTGTTTGATTTTCGAGTCATCTGGGGGCGACCCGGTGGGCTAAGATACGAATGGAATTTCTCTAGGGAATATCAATTCTTAAAGTTTTTTCTGCTTGTTTTCTAATTCATGTATTATACTGACCGGAGTGTTTTTGTAATCTTTACCATTTATAAAGCGGTAAAGACATAGACAACAATCGGGCTTTTAGGTCATTTATTTTTATATATTATATTTATTAGAAAACCAACAGCGTTTCACATTGTATTATTTAGTACTAAACTATGATAATAAGGCCAATAAAAGGTTTCCCTTAATTTACCATAAGTATGTGAAGTGTCATACGAAAACACGAAACACTTGCGCGATGTAATCAACACATATCACCATCTATTGGTCAAGTTTGTAACTAATAGAAATCCCGAAAGGAATGGAAGCGCGGGAGAAATATCCGCTAGATGGCGTGCCTGCGAACCGAGGTCCAACTTCAACATCATTGGCTGATTTATTCGTTAATTGACAATTTGACATATCACGTCAAAGAATACCTAATCACCTTGTAGATGGACCTCAGGCCTAAACTGGGCCATCTTACGGATTTTTCGCACGATATAGCCCCTATTGAGGGCGCACCCATTTACTGTATAAATTAATGCCATTCAATTTCTTATAATTGGAGATTTTAAGGTGGTTGTGGTTTCTTTATTGCAATTTTCATGTATGACGATAGCACAATTCCACATAAGTACAACAATTCGTGAAAGTTACACCACTTATTTATGATTTATTTAGTAGCTGAACAGGTGCACACATTTGAGTGATGTTTTATTTGCCCAGTTCATTCATGGATAAAACACTCAGCTCGAAGCAGATCACTGAAACCAGTCGGAAAATGTCAGGTACGTTGTGCGCTCTTTATAGCCAAAAAACTTTAAAGCGACGGCGAGAGGTCCCGGGTTCGATCCCTGGGTCGGGCCAAAAATGTGTACCTAAGTTTTCGGTAAGAAAATCTTAGTGTCAGCCCGGAGTCTGGAATTCGGCGGTCTTGTACCCCCGTGCCTCGGAAAACACGTTAAGCCGTTGGTCCTACGCCCAATCCCTCTTCGGTCGTGTCACGCTGGTGTCCCATCGGAATATGAGGGCAAGGAAATAGAGAGTGCACTTGTGTTTGCGCACACACTTGAGCACTAAAATATATCCTGCGTACTTGGCTGATCGTTGAGATTGGCAGCTGTAATTGGTTGGAGGATATTATTATTATAGCTAAAATTACCGCTCTCTGGACTAAGACCAGAGTCCGCTACTAGATAAAAGATGGCCATCTTGTGGCTTCACTGGTGTACATGGCCCGTACCGATCGTTTACCATCACATGACCGCTAGTCTACCACCTATCCCATAAAATAAGACAAAATTAGGATAGAACCCAGATTACACTAGTTATTATAAAAGGTATGTAAATATTGTTATCCTAGCGGCCTCGTCATCTCAACCAGTCCGGCCGCTCCTGGACGTGTGTTGCATTTTAACAGCAACAACTTCGCCTAGGGTTTGATACTCGAGTCTACGTAGTTTTTAATCTCTAGGGTGTAGGCCTCCATCAGTTTATGCCATTGTTATCGATTTTAGGCGGTTTACATCCACTTTGTTCCTTTTGATGTCGTCACACCAACGTATTTGGGGTCGTCCTAAAAAAAAAACTCAGTGTCAGTTATTTGAGAATTGTTGGTCTTCAAATTACAAAGTAAAGTAAAGTATCAAAACCCTCGCCAACCCGTCTGCCAAGCGTGGTGAGTATGGCAATTACCCCTCATGTGATTAAGGGAGGCCCGTGCCCCAGCAGTGGGGACTTAAATGGGCTGATGATGAGATGATGATGATGATGATGGTCTTCACTACAAAACGCGGTCTAAGCATAGTTCCGGAACAAAACTCTTACCAGCCTCTTTTAACATAACGTGTTGGAATGGGATGGCATGAGCTTTAGTACTGTAATAATTTCATATTTTGTAATAAAGTGGTATAAAATCAATGAGATACCTACATCGCCTTGTGAAGACAGTATAAATTAAATTTTAAGAGTAAATATCAGCTTCAGGGTGTATCTGTGAACATTTACATTCCTTTAACCACGTGTTCTACCAATCATTCTGAGCAACATTTGTTCAACAACTTTTCGAAATTCATCGAAAAATTTTTCGACTCCTCATACAAAATGACCAAGTCACGTGACCGACTTTGTATGGAAAGTTGAATTTCCAAAAGTAATAGAAAAAATATTGTTCATGATGGTTAGTAGAACACGTGGTTAAAGGGATGTAAATGTTCACAGATACAACCTGTATATAGCTACGTATTATCTAGTTATACTATGTACATACGAAGAGTGCGTGACAACAAACAAATCTACGTTCGTATTGTAACTAGTCATTTGAATAATTTATTTTCATGTAGGTAACGCACGCAAGTATATCACAACACAAGGTAAAAAGTTACAGATAGGCCGGAACTAGGTACCTAGATGTTACTGAATCAGGCAACCTCTAGTGAGACCTCTACCATGTTCCGTTCTCATTAAAAAAAATGGAAAGGTACTCTAAAATAAGATACGGTCGGGGAAACTGACGCCAAACCACTTACAAATGAAAATCGCTTACGCACGACACAAAAATGTTGTCAAAAAATGGTGTCGAAACAATAATAGCACGACAAAAAAACCGCCTTCAAATACTACGAACTAAAAAGTGTAAAATAATATTTTTATCACTTTATACACTTTAAATAACATTTTATAACAGTACACTCGAGAAAAGGTGTTACCTGAGTCGGCACCCAATAATTTGTAATTTAATACAACAATCAATTATTCAATAGAGATTAGGCGCCGACCTCGGTAGAACCTTTTCTAGGGTGTACTGTTATAAAATGTTATTTGAAGTGTATAAAGTGATAAAAATATTATTTTACACTTTTTAGTTCATGGTATTTGAAGGTGGTTTTTATTCGCAGAAATTTCTTTTTCAAGCTTTTTAGTGTCTCATTTTTTGGCAAAATAATGAGTCACTAAAAAGACCTTTTTAAAATTTGAGGGTTCTCATTTTTTTACCGCTCCTTCCCCCTTCCACCCCCGCCAAATAACTAACAAAGTAATTGTGAGTACAGTATTTAAAGTTATCCTTTTACTCCTTACCGTTAAGGAGTTGATCTTCCATCATCAGCAGAGCCACATTTTATTTAGTCAGTTAATTAATACAGTCAGGCGTAAATACTGGTGCAGTTTTGTAAAAAGATATCAAAGCTTTACGTGTCCCTATAAAATTTGGATGTTCCTCTCAATTTTTCCAGGATCCCATCATCAGATCCTGATATCCTGATCATGGTACCTATCCGGGACTACCTACTTTCCAACTAAAAAAGAATCATCTAAATCGGTTCATAAATGGCGAAGTAATCGGCGAACAAACATATATATATAAATGTATAATGAAACCTGGAAAATTAGAACTATATATATATATATATATATATATAATGAAACCTGGAAAATTAGAAATAGAATACCGAGCACTCTCATATTGCTACGCCCGAGGATGTCACAAACTCTGTACCCAAATGTTACACCTTTATAAATGTACTATTGTACATGCAATGATATCATAAATAAATAAATACTATGAGTGAGAATAAAAAAAAATATAACTGCCTAATTTATTGTGTAATATTATATTACTCAGTTGTTTATTACTTTCCATAAGGTAGGTACAATATGCAGATACTTATATACATAATTTATTAGAACATATAAATGGACCCTGTTAGGGCGTAGGGCGCATGTATTGTACCACCATTGCTCACCATCAGGTGATACCTCTGCTCGTCTGCCCCCTAAATCATAAAAACCTACTGAATATTGGTATAAAAGAAAATTAATTCAATTTGGTTAAAAGTTCGTGTGTTTTATTTCCCTAGCTTGAGGCTCTACTCAAGGAAAAGTAGGTAGGTACTTATTATAACGCCAAAAATTCCTCACGTTTGAGGAACACGAATTATTCTAATGGACAACATTTCATATTTTTAACATGTCCATATTGTGTTTTTATATGAAAATAGACAAATAATTAACAGACCCATGTTTTTTTCTTTTTTCAAAAATTTGTCCATTTTCATGCATAAAATAATTGTTGAAATTCTTTTCATTCTAAATAGACGTAAGCGCCAAATGACGTCATCGGACGGCTGAATACAGCGATATTCCTTTGCTTATCATTGTTTTAATAAAAAAAAGGTACTACTGTCAAAGGTAAATAGTACTAGTGTCAACATTGTCAACGTCATTCATACATTCAACGTTGACAAGTTGTCTTTTTTTTGACAGTTGCATGTCATGGGTTTGGCATTCCGTAAATTTAAAACTATAATGTGCTAAGCAAAGAAATATTTTACATTCTGCCGTCCGATGACGTCATCTTACGTTTTTTAGTTTTTAATTTTTTCTCAGTAAATAAGCAATATAAAAAATTAATAAATATATTCCGCGTAGCGGAAAAGTAAATAAAGAAATGGTATTTTTTGTTTCAGAGCTTAGCAATTTTGAAATGTTGTCCATTCTGAAAAGGAATATATTTATTTTTTCTTGAGGGAAGCAATCTGAAATATTCTATTTTTGAATATCGACCAGAACCAGTGAAGTGTAGCCGTTTCAATAGAAAACTCAACCAGAAAATTGTATGTGACAGTTTGAAATCTACACGTGCAAGATGCGAGATCGTGGAAAGATAGCATATTTCTAACCATAGATAACTTTCATTTCATCAGTAAGTCAGCAAGCCGTATCCATACTAATATCACAGTAAGAATAGCTAGAGTATTATTATCTTACTCTATGGAAAGCTCTTATTATAGGTAAATGTGAAGTGTGTGTCTGTCTGTTTGTCCGTCTTTCACGGCTATACTGAGCGACGGATTAACGTGATTTTGAAGTGGAGATAGTTGAAGAGATGGACAGTGACATAGGCTACTTTGTTGCAAAACGATTTCCACGCGAGCGAAGCCGTGGGCGATTGCTAGTTAGGTATCAAAGTTTCGGTTGTGAATTCCGCTTTGTTTTAGGCTGGCAGAATAGAAGATCGTCCTACGTGCGTCGGTCGCTCTCGCTGCACGCCTCGGCGCGGCCTGGCCCAAGGAAATGGAACCAATTTTAGGTTGGCCAACTTGGATAAGTAGTTAGCTGGCTTCCGGGCCTCGTTTCCTTAAGAGGCGTGGCGGAAAAAAACTGAGCAACATTTGAGTACTTGCAAATTAGGTACATAATATTTGCTTGTGTGTTTTTTGAGTTACATTATTATCACGGCCCACTTATTGACAATTTTGTGAATAGTGTTATATTTTTGCAAATATACACTACTTAATTTAAAAAGTATACCTACCTCGTAATTTTTTTATCGTATATATCCCGAAAATCTCATAATATCGTGAATAAAATCCATTTAGTATGTTAGATCAACAAATAGGTAAATAAAAAAAATCTGCTTATCCATACATTATTGTCGGTTGGACATTCTATTTTGTATCGAACAGCTGATTTTTTTTTCGCTTATTTTGTTGATCTAACATACTAAATTGACTTTATTCACGCGGTTTTCAACGTAAACGATGTAAGGTTTATAAGTACAACCAATACCTAAGTAAAAATAATATTTCGAATTTTCATTGTTAGTAGCAGTTTCTTTAAGAAAACCCATGGGTTTTTCTAAAGGAAAGAAAAAACAAGTTTGTAATGGCAGTATTTTTATATCGTAAGAGTGATAGTTACCGATAACCCATGTTGTGATGGTCAATATAAAAAAAAATCGCTAATAACTTTTATCCATTATTAAAATGGTAAGGTACAAACCCACATACTTAAACTAATTAGAGAATAGATGCCGATTACTATAATCATGTCACTTAAAACGGTTATGTTTTTTCCTTTTAAGCAAATAAATTGCTAGTCATAGCTAGCCGGTAATAGTAAAAATATCAGCAAGCCCGACAGAATATTAATTATGTTTCCTTGATTGATACCAGCGGCTGCGTGCTGCACGAAACCACCAAGATGTGATTTTTAAATAACAACGAACTTTGCAAAACATATATTTATGTTGGCTGTAATGTAAGTTATATGGTCGATTTTCTGTCAAATGACCTAATTTTACTGTAGGATTTTTTGTATAAACCAGTCCATTACTGTGTCTAAATTAAAGTGTCGGTGTTTCGCTGCGTGAGTGAGGGTACCGGAGGCTCAATTCGAGGGTAAGGGGGGTACAAAGGTTGGCAGCGCACTTGTAACTCCACTGGTGTCGCTGGTGTCCATGGGCGGCGATAATCAGTTACCATTAGGTGATACATAGTTACCATTACCACCTATCACATTAAAAAAAATAGGAATTTTAGTATAAACCAGTCCATTACTATCTAAGTCCATTACAGTCCATTACTAAATTAAAGTAAAAACAAATGACATCACGCCAGAACTCCAAATTTCAGCCAAATCACTTGGATGGATTTTACTCCACCACAGTGCGCTTCTCACGCCACTTCCTACCGCGCGTAGTAAAACTATGGAATCAGCTACCAACGATGGTGTTTCCGAACAGATACGACCTGGTGATCTTCAAGAAAAGAGCGTATTCCTCCCTTAAGAGTCTGCCTCGTGTGTCGCTGATGTCCATGGGCGGAGGTAATTCACTTACCATCAGGTGAGCCGTCTGCTCGTTTGTCTGCCATAATGTAAAAAAAATGCTTCCTTTTTCTCTACCTCGATGTTGTATAGAAGTGATGGTTATTATTATTAGTCATAAGACCGCTGACATTGTATTTGGAACATCATCCATCTATCTAAAATATGTTCACATGTCAAATTAATATCAAATCAACAGCATAAGCCATCAACCTTGCTAATTCATGCTGCCCCATACTCTTCGTCTTCGGTTGCATCCAAAGCTGTTGCTTCGCAGCCCAGGGCACGCTTAGCCATGATCCCTGGATCATCCTGATGAAACACCTAAGTTTTTTATTGCATAACCTATTAATACCCTCCAAACGACTAGCCAAATCTCAACAATCAGCCACTTACGCAGGATATATTATTGTGCTCAAGTGTGTTTGCGCAAACTCATATTCCGATGGGACACTACTGTGACACGACCGGTGAAGGAGCGCAGGGCCAACATGTTAACGTGCTTTCCGAGGCACGGGGTAAAAGACCGCCAACTTCCAGACTCCGGGCTGCCACAAAGAATTTCTTACCGAAAACTTAGGTACAAATTTTTGGCCCGACCCGGGGATCGAAACCGGGACCTCTTGCGCAGCCGTCGCTTTAAAATGAGACCCAATAACCACAGCACCGAGGCAGTATAATCTATTATAGAAGGAAGAAAAGTAATTGCCTTAGTTGTAGCAGAAATTATCTAATTTCCGCTTCTATTATTCTAGATAGGTACCTATCAAAGTTATTGTAAACTTTTCGGCTGGCTTTAAGTAATTAAACCATCTGTCTTATTTCCGAACCTAAGCCGGAAGCCATCTCTATGGACTTACTATTTAGTCAATGCTTTAAATCTTTACAAGACGAAACTTTTAACTTCATCCTCCACAGAACTTGTTCTTAACCATCGACGCAAAAACGATGGGGTGTAATAAGTTTTACGTGTCTGTGTGTCTGTCCATGGCATCGTAGCTTCGCGAACAAATGAAGCGATTTTGATTTTGTTTTTTTTTGTTTGAAAGATGAATAAGAGGGGAGTGTTCTTAGCTATGTTGGATAAAAATCGATCCCAGATGGCCGCCGTCACAAAGATATGGATTGTATGTTTTAACACAAGTCCCACAATATCAGTATCATATAAAAGGGCTTGAGTAATTGAGAACCTCTTGTTTTTGAAGTCGGTTAAAAAATTGCAAGCTGCAAACGATTTTTGTTCTTCCCGACCGTAGGTAGAAATGTTGTACCTAAATAATCAATTTAATATTAGTGATGATCATGAAAGTTCAAAACGCGTAGTTTATTATTCTCTGCGTTTTAGGTACGCAAAAATTTAAGTTTTATTTAAATTTGACAAAATATAGAACTCAATCGATCGTGCGTAGGTCTTTACTAAAAACATAGAGAAGCCCACAACCTTTAAAAAAGATCTAAAGCAATATCTCCTCATTAAAAGCTACTACAATATTAATGAATTCTTTATGGATAAGTCCAATGAAATCCTGTGAGACGACATCTAATGGACAACACGACAATTTTTTTTTCCAAAATGAAATATACCGTTTTCTAGATTCCTTATAGAATTTTAACAAAAAGGGTTTTAAAAATTTTTAAAAGATATTTAAGGACAAATTAAATAAAATTTAAAAATCCCCGTGTGACGTCACAGCTTGGCATGACAAATTAATGACGCCTTTGCTCACGTTGACTTAAGAAAAAAGAAAATGGCTGACAATGACAGTAGTGAATAAGACAGAGAGTTTACTTTTTTTATTGTATAGCAAAGCCATCACCTACGTAGAGCCTCAGGACTACGTCACTTCCTGCATTTTTATCTATCTCTTAATAATTTTTTTATTCAATCAAAACACTCATTTAAAGAAATCTCAATAATACAGGTCATATTTTATTTCTTTCTTTATTCGAAAAGGATATAAAATGGTAAAATATTTTTTTGTCGTATTGTCCATTGTTAATATTAATATCTCGAAGATTGTTATTGTGTCCAAATTCGCATTAACATTAAATTATTAAGTAAAATTATTACTCTGACAACTACTACTATAAGCAACGTTAACATTCAAGGACATTATTATTATATCTAATGAAACCTGGAAAATTAGAATTAAACTACGCATGCTTCTTGTTAAAATTAGAAATAGAATACCGAGCACTCTTATATTGCTACGCCCGAGGGTGTCACAAACTCTGTACCCAAATGTTACACCTTTACAAATGTACTATGGTACATGCAATGATATCATAAATAAATAAATACTATGAGTGAGAATGAAAAAAATATAACTGCCTAATTATTGTGTAATATTATATTACTCAGTTGTTTATTACTTTCCATAAGTTAGGTACAATATGCAGATACTTATATACATAATTTATTAGAACATATAAATGGACCCTGTTAGGGCGTAGGGTGCGCCCTACGCATGTATTGTACCACCATTGCTCACCATCAGGTGATACCTCTGCTCGTCTGCCCCCTATATCATAAAACCTACTGAATATTGGTATAAAAGAAAATTAATTCTATTTCGTTAAAAGTTCGTGTGTTTCATTTCCCTAGCTTGAGGCTCTACTCAAGGAAAAGTAGGTAGGTACTTATTATAACGCCAAAAATTCCTTACGTTTGAGGAACACGAATTATTCTAATGGACAACATTTCATATTTTTAACATGTCCATATTGTGTTTTTATATGAAAATAGACAAAAAATTAACAGACCCATGTTTTTTCTTTTTTCAAAATTTGTCCATTTTCATGCATAAAATAATTGTTGAAATTCTTTTCATTCTAAATAGACGTAAGCGCCAAATGACGTCATCGGACGGCTGAATACAGCGATATTCCTTTGCTTATCATTGTTTTAATAAAAAAAAGGTACTACTGTCAAAGGTAAATAGTACTAGTGTCAACATTGTCAACGTCATTCATACATTCAACGTTGACAAGTTGTCTTTTTTTTGACAGTTGCATGTCATGGGTTTGGCATTCCGTAAATTTAAAACTATAATGTTCTAAGCAAAGAAATATTTTACATTCTGCCGTCCGATGACGTCATCTTACGTTTTTTAGTTTTTAATTTTTTCTCAGTAAATAAGCAATATAAAAAATTAATAAATATATATTCGCGTAGCGGAAAAGTAAATAAAGAAATGGTATTTTTTGTTTCAGAGCTTAGCAATTTTGAAATGTTGTCCATTCTGAAACGGAATATATTTATTTTTTCTTGGGGGAAGCAATCTGAAATATTCTATTTTTGAATATCGACCAGAACCAGTGAAGTGTAGCCGTTTCAATAGAAAACTCAACCAGAAAATTGTATGTGACAGTTTGAAATCTACACGAGCAAGATGCAAGATGGTGGAAAGATAGCATATTTCTAACCATATATAACTTTAATTTCATCAGTAAGTCAGCAAGCCGTATCCATACTAATATCACAGTAAGAATAGCTAGAGTATTATTATCTTACTCTATGGAAAGCTCTTATTATAGGTAAATGTGAAGTGTGTGTCTGTCTGTTTGTCCGTCTTTCACGGCTGTACTGAGCGACGGATTAACGTGATTTTGAAGTGGAGATAGTTGAAGAGATGGACAGTGACATAGGCTACTTTGTTGCAAAACGATTTCCACGTGAGCGAAGCCGTGGGCGATTGCTAGTTAGGTATCAAAGTTTCGGTTGTGAATTCCGCTTTGTTTTAGGCTGGCAGAATAGAAGATCGTCCTACGTGCGTCGGTCGCTCTCGCTGCACGCCTCGGCGCGGCCTGGCCCAAGGAAATGGAACCAATTTTAGGTTGGCCAACTTGGATAAGTAGTTAGCTGGCTTCCGGGCCCCGTTTCCTTAAGAGGCGTGGCGGAAAAAAACTGAGCAACATTTGAGTACTTGCAAATTAGGTACATCATATTTGCTTGTGTGTTTTTTGAGTTACATTATTATCACGGCCTACTTATTGACAATTTTGTGAATACTGTTATATTTTTGCAAATATACACTACTTAATTTAAAAAGTATACCTACCCCGTAATTTTTTTTATCGTATATATCCCGAAAATCTCATAATATCGTGAATAAAGTCCATTTAGTATGTTAGATCAACAAATAGGTAAGTAAAAAAAGTCAGCTTATCCATACATTATTGCCGGTTGGACATTCTATTTTGTATCGAACGGCTGATTTTTTTTTCGCTTATTTTGCTGATCTAACATGCTAAATGGACTTTATTCACGCGGTTTTCAATGTAAACGATGTAAGGTTTATAAGTACAACCAATACCTAAGTAAAAATAATATTTCGAATTTTCATTGTTAGTAGCAGTTTCTTTAAGAAAACCCATGGGTTTTTCTTAAGGAAAGAAAAAAAACAAGTTTGTAATGACAGTAATTTTAAATCATAAGAGTGATTATTACCGGTATCCCATGTTGTGATGGTCAATATAAAAAAAATCGCTAGTAACTTTTATCCATTATTAAAATGGTAAGGTACAAACCCACATACTTAAACTAATTAGAGAATAGATGCCGATTACTATAATTATGTCACTTAAAACGGTTATGTTTTTTCCTTTTAAGCAAATAAATTGCTAGTCATAGCTAGCCGGTAATAGTAAAAATATCAGCAAGCCCGACAGAATATTAATTATGTTTCCTTGATTGATACCAGCGGCTGCGTGCTGCACGAAACCACCAAGATGTGATTTTTAAATAACAATGAACTTTGCAAAACATATATTTATGTTGGCTGTAATGTAAGTTATATGGTCGATTTTCTGTCAAATGACCTAATTTTACTGTAGGATTTTTTGTATAAACCAGTCCATTACTGTGTCTAAATTAAAGTGTCGGTGTTTCGCTGCGTGATTGAGGGTACCGGAGGCTCAATCCGAGGGAAAGGGGGGTTTAAAGGTTGGCAGCGCACTTATGCCTCCACTGGTGTCGCGGGTGTCCATGGGCGGCGATAATCAGTAACCATTAGGTGATACGTAGTTACCATTACCACCTATCACATAAAAAAATTTAGGAATTTTAGTATAAACCAGTTCATTACTATGTCTAAATTAAGGTAAAAACAAATGACATCACGCCAGAACTCCAAATTTCAGCCACATCACTTGGATGGATTTTACTCCACCACAGTGCGCTTCTCACGCCACTTCCTACCGCGCGTAGTAAAACTATGGACTCAGCTACCAACGATGGTGTTTCCGAACAGATACGACCTGGTGATCTTCAAGAAAAGAGCGAATTCCTTCCTTAAGAATCGGCAACGCATCTATGATGCCTCGTGTGTCGCTGATGTCCATGGGCGGAGGTAATTCACTTATCATCAGGTGAGCCGTCTGCTCGTTTGTCTGCCATAATGTAAAAAAAAAATGTATGGAAGTGATGATTATTATTTATTAGTCATAAGACCCGCTGACATTGTATTTGGAACATCATCCATCTATCTAAAATATATTCACATGTCAAATTAATATCAAATCAACAACATAAGCCATCAACCTTGCTAATTAATGCTGCCCCATACTCTTCGTCTTCGGTTACATCCAAAGCTGTTGCTTCGCAGCCCAGGGTACGCTTAGCCATGATCCCTGGATCATCCTGATGAAACACCTAAGTTTTTTTATTGAATAACCTATTAATACCCTCCAAACGACTAGCCAAATCTCAACAATCAGCCATTTACGCAGGATATATTATTGTGCTCAAGTGTGTTTGCGCAAACTCATATTCCGATGGGACACTACTGTGACACGACCGGTGAAGGAGCGCAGGGCCAACATGTTAACGTGCTTTCCGAGGCATGGGGTAAAAGACCGCCAACTTCCAGACTCCGGGCTGCCACAAAGAATTTCTTACCGAAAACTTAGGTACAAATTTTTGGCCCGACCCGGGGATCGAAAGCGGGACCTCTTGCGCAGCCGTCGCTTTAAAATGAGACCCAATAACCACAGCACCGAGGCAGTATAATCTATTATAGAAGGAAGAAAAGTAATTGCCTTAGTTGTAGCAGAAATTATCTAATTTCCGCTTCTATTATTCTAAATAGGTACCTATCAAAGTTATTGTAAACTTTTCGGCTGGCTTTAAGTAATTAAACCATCTGTCTTATTTCCGAACTTAAGTCGGAAGCCATCTCTATGGACTTACTATTTAGTCAATGCTTTAAATCTTTACAAGACGAAACTTTTAACTTCATCCTCCACAGAACTTGTTCTTAACCATCGACGCAAAAACGATGGGGTGTAATAAGTTTTACGTGTCTGTGTGTCTGTCCATGGCATCGTAGCTTGCGAACAAATGAAGCGATTTTGATTTTGTTTTTTTTTTGTTTGAAAGATGAATAAGAGGGGAGTGTTCTTAGCTATGTTGGATAAAAATCGATCCCAGATGGCCGCCGTCACAAAGATATGGATTGTATGTTTTAACACAAGTCCCACAATATCAGTATCATATAAAAGGGCTTGAGTAACAGAATATATTTTTTGTGACAAATTTCAAATCCAAGATGGCCGTCGTCGGGGGTTTTTCAAATTTTCAATTTTAGCTTTAGTACCGTATGCTAAACCTTATGCTAAATAAAAAAGCCTCGATCCTCAAGAAAGTATATTAACTGAACATTAAACTGAATGCTAGAAATACTTAGGTACCTAAAACTAGTGGGCGTTCATTTTATGTTTAACAATAGCTCCGCATTTTATCCTTTGGTATAGTTTTAAAAAGTGATTTATTACCCTACCAACATTGTAGGCAAATAAACTCCAAGTTTAGGAACAAAAAAACGAAACTCCTGCAAAGTATTTAGGAAACAATCATAAATCTTCGGCGATATAAATCCCTTAGACCCTTTCCGTTCGAACTGTTAAACTGTGTTATTATCCCCCATAGATAACTGTGATTTCAATAATTCACGCCGACGTATCATCGGCCCATTTCTTCCCTCCCTATACTTTCCCATCGTGTAATTGCCACGTTTACCTTCACTGGAGGGTTTGCTCAGACCTTTAGGCAAACTAGGCAATTATCACATCGCCCGCAGTCCGTTCCCATGGGACCTCAAAATTGTAAAGTTACATACGAACGTGTCGAACCTCGCGGCTGTACTCCTTTTGTTGCTCTCGCAGTAGGATACTGTGTCGCGGTCAGTCTTGTTACGAAGCCCTAGAGCGCATCCTCGCTACAGTATCTCCTCGGTCCTCGTCCATTGCCAGCTTACTTCACACGCTCGGAGGACTCGTGAACAAACACGGTAATGGGCGCGTCGCGGGCGAGAGTGGGCGACGGGATCGGTTACCAACGCTCTGTTTGCTCGGGATCGCGTGAGAACCTTCGGAACTGCATGGGCGTGACATCGAACGCTTTTTGTATTGCTTTTTCTTTTGTAAGGCTAATGTTGAGTCGTAATAATGGTGGACGATTCGACGTGACCGTGACAATGCGCCTTTTGGTAATGGAACCTTATGGCTTTCGTTTCACACATGTTCCTCCTACGTAGAGTCTATTGTTTCCGCATAATTCGGCATCGCGTTTCAATGTTTAGTGGAGTCAGTTCACGAATGCATTGTTGCGAATTCCTTAGTCGATTTCACGGTAATTTGGCGTTGTTTTAATTTTTTTGGGAGGCAGTTGGGGCCTATATTTGGTGGAAACATTGTGTGCGGCGCGAAACTCTAAAATTGATCGTGCCCGCGGGTCGTGTAGCCATTAAAAATACATTAAGTTTCTGGAACTCATTGCCGACGATGTTAGTAATGCAATACTATGAATAGGCGCGTCAGTTTGTTTCGCGAGATTGCTGTACTTTCGCCGCGTTTTTGACCGTAAGGTTCAAATGCATTTTGTTATTTTGTTACGGCAGTTTTCATCTCCAGAACGGAGAGGACGTTATCGTTTTATTTATGTGAGAGATGATTACACTGGCTTTGTTTACAATTACTGTGCGCATTGTTGCGGGACATTGAAATGTTCAGATTCGATTTATGAGTTGTCAAGTAACGTTCCGAAATTTTGCTTGTAATTTTCCTTCACAGTATGGTAAAGCTTGTAATAAGTTGGAAAGTATAAAGTTAATTACAAGCGTGCCTAAAAGTTTTTTCAATTACATTTTTGGGAGGAAGCCTTAGAACCTTTTAGTATGTTGTTTGGCGAATATTTATCGAAACGAGTAAAAAGGAACAAATGTAGGTTTCCACCCACTGAATAATGCCTATTTGAAATCTTTTAGGCATTCACTATACAAATTAGTTTAAATGGAATAGATTGGTATCCATTGTAAGCGTCTTAATGAAAATGGCTTATAGGTATTGATGCGTGAGAGGGCACCTACTTTCATCTAACTACTTCGAGGATAAAGTATATTAGGCATCTTTTCACAGAGAAGCTTTTTCTGTCATCAATCTTCTTTTGTCCGCAGTTCGTTCAAAGTTTTCAATTTTTCCCTACAAGAAAATCCTCAAAATTTTGCCAATACAAATTATTATAAGTACAATTAAAATATTGTCAATACTAAGGTATGGTGGCCATGAACATCTTTTGACCGGCTCAATGGTGCACGCCAAAGCTCGTGGGTAAGATCCACAGAAAACAGAGATGTTTTCTGTGATTCGATACATCCTGGACAAACATTTGTGTGATGAACACTTGCGTTTGTTCAGTATCTCGGGTTTAAGGTGGTATCTGGGTGTACATAATAGTATTTACGTATTACGTGTACCTATTTGTAATTTCTTTATTGACTGATATCCGTAACACGCTATAAGCTATTTAATTCGGTATCAAGTCTATGTAAATGATGTTGTAAGAATATGTTTATTATCAGCTTCGTTGTAATAATAATGTTTACAATCCCTTTTTGTAAGTAAATCAAATATGTTCCTATCTTTGCCATAAAGTTGACTTAGGAAGAAATTTCAGCAACTTTTGAGTATAAAGTACGAGCTAAAACAGCAGACTGAATTTCAGCGCCCACTGCAATTAGCTACAGCAAAACTAGGACGCGCCTACTAAGGACGTGCCGCCCAAAGCACGTCGTATTTGTATAAGAACTTATATTTAAAAAAAAAACCACCCTTTCGCCCGACTCCTGTAAAATAATTTCAATATAGGTACTTAAACTGAGGTAGCGGCGCCGGTAAAGTTCCTTCCGGTAGTTCCAATAAAAATTAAACAAGTTTCCATTAAGTTGCTGGTCCTGCGCTCTTGGGCTGCCACTAGTTCAAAGTAATTTACTTGTACGGGCTGGCCGAGTTTTTACACGGAAGCTACAGTTTTCCTTTTAATAAAATGCGTCAATTAAACTATGTAGGTTAGAAAGAGCATAGATAGAAATCGTTACGTATTATGATGGAGTATTTAGCTGAGGTCAGGTTGAAATAAAGAATCGGCTGATGCTTATTTTACGGGTTTTTTAGATCTAGAAATCAGCATGCTGAATTACAAGTATCTATATTTTGGCCTTTTTTAAGAATATAGGTACTTCTTGTCCTATAAGGAGATGGGTGAAAGTTGTTTCTATATCACTCCTATAGATCTACTCTCTTATGGTTGTTTCTAAATTCTAATCGAATCCTCTACTCATCCAATATCATAGTGATATTGTTTTTTCAATACTCTTGAATGCCGAGTGAGTTGTCTCGTAGATACGATGCTTTGGACTTAATAGTCTTAAAACACTCAATTTTAAAAGTGAACACTCACTCTGTTAAACTAAAAACCGTGACTTTGGCTTACTTTAACTGACGGGTACTAACTCACTTGAAATTGGCAGGAAAAAATCTCTCTTAAAATAGAGAGCAGGCCGCAAAGATATTTATGTAGATACCTACTTGGATAGTGGGCAGACATCCAGTTAGGTATCGCTGGCAGAACGTCGTCGAAACTGACCTGCGCGAGCAGGTTCAGGTCAATAACTGGCAAGAAGTAGATACTCTATTTGAGTTGATGAGCCAGCGGAGTAAGTAAGTAAGTTAGAGTTCCATAATTTTTGCCTCTCCCTACGTTCAGTGGTTCACGGTTCGGCGATTGGTTGATTGAAAAAATGCTATTGACCTTGACTTTGATTTTTAATGTTTTAGAGTGTAAGTACTCTTTTTTAAATTTGACGCCTTGCAGAGACGAGCTGTCCGGATTGTCGGGGATCCCGATCTCACGGACAAATTGGAGTCGTTGGAGTCGCGAAGAGATTTTGGCTCTCTTTGCCTCTTCTATAGGCTCTTCCATGGAGAGTGCTCTTTGGAGCTGTTTAATATCATACCAGGGTCACCATTCTACAATCGCACGACTAGACGCCGCGACAAACACACCAATACTACCTGGAACCAATCCCTTCCAGAACTCTTCGTTACCAGCGCTCCTTTTTCCCGCGCTCGTGCAAACTCTGGAATGACCTTCCAGCCGCGGTGTTCCCTGATCGCTATGACATGTCCTTTTTTAAACGAGGTTAGAAAAGAGTTCTTCTCTCACGGTAGGCAGCGGCATGACTGTGCTCCGGCATTGTTGATGTCTATGAGCGGCGGTTACCGTTTACCATCAGATGGGCCGCAAGCTCGTCTACCTACTATAAGCAATAAAAAAAAAAAAGGCCGGTAACACATTAACGATCTCTCTGATGTTCATGGGCGGCGTTGATTACTTTCCATCAAGTAATTTGCTTGCTCATTTGTCGCCTCTAGCATTAAAAAAATCAATGGGTGTTATATGATCTATATATTTGTGGTAGATAAGTACTTACCTTCGTTAATTCTGATACCCACATTACAAGTACCTACTTAAGCATGTTTACTTATTATATAGATATTTACTCGTATTATGTCTTGAACCTTATATATATTTAATTTAGAAATAACAATCCATAGATACATTAACTATTTAGGTACACATTCAGAATAACTAAATAATTAAGGAGTATCGTACTATATCTAAATGGACTGAGTCCCGCGGGAGTCCTGCGGTTAATGAAACAAACAGATTTGCCTCGTAGCTTAGGCAGTAACTACAGACAGAGTGCCACAAGTCTGTTTTCACTGGACGTTTTGTACTGCAGATATAAGAAAAGACAATGGCGAATCTCCATATAACATTTTTGTTAGTAATTTTTTTTTGCGTCTTGTTATGAAAAATATGTAATAACATACCTACAGCTTGAGTTCCTGAACAGACCTTAGGTGTACGATTGCCGTAAGTCTGGAAATAAATATATTTCAATTTGAAGTTTTTTATGTACAACTCTGAACAAATAATAATATGTAATTGATAAAAAAACTAAATATTTACACTATTTTTATGTCCAATAATGTACAGATAGGTACTTTATTATAGGGTTCCAAGAAGCCAGGGGTTCCTTTTGTCCAGGTGATATAACTTATGAAGTTGTGAAACCCTAAAATCCCGCTCCACTCTTAGTCGTGCGTAACACGAAGTATGGAGCGGATTCGCAAGTCGAAGGTATGATAAAAAAACAGTCACTTAAAGTACATTTTATATGAGACATATTAGCTCCTTTTTAAATTAATATTTTTTTCTAGATTAAAATCTGAAAAATCGTATGAATTTGTATGACATCATTTCGTAATAACGATATTTTAAGACGCTAAATAAGTCAAAAATTATTTCGCTATTGTTCTTACAAAAACATTGTCTACCTTATTATAAATCGCGATCTTAAGTTCCAACACACCATGTGAAACAGGGGCTGGTACGAATTTTGTTCCGGGACTATCCTTAGTACGCGATTAATAATAAGGGGGTGTGGGACTTCTTAAGAAGACAGCCTTAGTTCCGATTTTTGTCATCTTGCCCATGAAATCTATCATCATGATGATCGGAACACCCATTGCACTTTTCCGTTGTCTGGTAGAAGTCGCTTCCAACGATAAGACCGCAGAATTTTTCTGCCTAGTTTTTTAAGTTATGTATTTTGTGCAATAAAGTATATCTATCTATTTATCTATCTAATTACAGTGATGTAAGCATTATCGTTCGTAATCATACATTTTATCCTAAATATTTCTGAATTTTACCCTAAACATCTCTAGTATCACAAACTCCTAGATTTAAATTTCCAAAGGCTGATTTTCCAAAGATCCATCGTGGTATCTCGAGCCCGGCCGATTTGATGGATTCCCACGATGATTAGCAGTAAACCCTCGGGCGCTTTTAGAAAAAGCGCGCGAGGCTTACGAGATGACTGGACTTTTATCGCTAACATTAATGTCAATTTAATGCCTATTTAGTTGGTAATCGAACTGTGTTTTTACACTTGAAATATATTCAGCTAAGATTTTAAACTATGTAGATGAGTATGAGACTTGTAGATCAAGTAATCTTATTCAAAAATACATTTAAAAAAATGATTTCGGCGTTTGATCATTTTTGTGATAAATAAGTCCTTTTAAATTTGATATTGTTTATTTGGTTTATTATGATCAGACCAACAGTTAGTATCTATAGGTACTTATGAGTGTAATTATGTCATCTTATACTTATAATGAAATGAGTCTTAGTATGTATTTATCCTAATTTGCCAAAAACCTGTTCTTGGAATACAAAAAAATTGGTTGTGGGTGATTCTCCGATAGCGCCAGTATTTGAATTTAAAGACATCAAAAGAAATTCTGCATAGCTTACTCAAAGTATGTAGCAATTTTAATATTTTTATTTTATTTATTTAATATTGCATAATGTAGGTACATTGCACTTAAAATATATTCTTAGAACTATGTATATGACCCTATCAAGTAGGGTATTGCAACTGAATTTAAACTTAATAAATGAAAAGTAGCTTAAATTTAGGTGTTGGGGAAATCTTCAATGAGCTCCTTTATTTAATTAAATTAAAATTATTTATTTCCAAGTGATGTATTATAACGGACAGAATGATGTGACGACTTTTTTACAAGAGATAAACGAATAATAATGCTATGAAGCTGAGGCGATTCCAGCGCGCAGCGGCCTGGTGGTAATCCTCGGAAACACATGAAACAACTTCATGTGTGTTGATGTTTACGCATTGGGGCGCTAGATGGTGCTGTTCCAAACATACTGGCCACCTTGGAAGATCTTGATATCTTCCAACCGTCGATTCTTCTACGCTGGAATGTTATTCATCTGGTCTGCCTCTTCCACCGTTGACTCAATCGGGAGAGGACAGATTCTGGTGCAGGCTCGTCGAATGGTTCCTGTAGCAGTCTTTATTTCGACAACTCTGGTGATGCCATCGTTTCCAGAGATCAAACGAGTGATGCGTCCTATTTTCCATTTTAGTGGAGGCAGATTATCTTCTTTAATGATTACAAGGCTGCCCAACTTGACAGCTTCGCCGTTGATCTGCCATTTCGTTCTTCGTTGAAGTTCGGAAATATATTCTTTACTCCAGCGCTCCCAAAAGTGTTGCCGGAGTTGCTCCACTCGATCATAGCGACCCAAGCGCACGGTAGCAATCGAGGTCAGGTCTTCGGAAGCTGGTGCTGTCTGCGGCCGACCAATCAGGAAATGGGCAGGTGTAAGCGGTAGGTAATCGTTAGGATCTGCGGAAAGAGGTGAAAGGGGACGGGAGTTTAGGACGGCTTCGATTTGCGATAATACCGTAATAAACTCCTCGTGAGTTAGTTGAGCATTTCCCATAATACGTCGCAAGTGATATTTACATCTGCGAACTCCACTCTCCCACAAACCACCGAAATGAGGAGAATAAGCCGGGATGAAATTAAGTTTTATATTATTTTCGCTAGCAAAATCTGATATTTGCTGCGAGCTATTATCAAAAATAACTGAAAGTTCCTTTTCAGCACCTACAAAGTTTCTTCCGTTATCGGAGAATATAACAGACGGCTTGCCGCGCCGTGATATGAAACGTTTGAACGCTAACAAATAGTCCTGTGTAGATAAACTGCCTACTAATTCTAAGTGAATGGCTTTAGTAGTGAAACATATAAATAGGCATATATAGCATTTCACAAGACGAGCACCTCTGCCTTTTCGGTTCAAAACGAGCATTGGCCCAGCGTAGTCCACTCCACAAGTCATAAAAGGAAAACTAGGTTCGATCCGTTCCCTAGGTAAATTACCCATTAGCGGTGTTACATTTTCACCCTTGAGACGAGCACAAGTAACGCAGTTATGTACTACTTGCCTGGCCAGATTCCGAGCTCCAAGCACCCACCATTGCTCACGCATAGTCGACACTAAGAGTTGAGGTCCTCCATGTAATAATCGCTTGTGTTCGTACGTAAACAAAAGCACAGAAAGTCGATGTTTACTTGACAATAACATGGGATGCTTCTTATCGTAATTAAAGCTTGACGAATTATCTAACCGACCTCCCACACGTATAATTCTATCGTGATCCATAAAAATATTTAATCCGTTGATTTTATTGACTTGTTTACACCTTTTAACTGTCACCGGTAAATTATTTTTAAGGTTAGCATATTCCTCCGCGAACGATTGCTGTTGTGCGAAACGAGTCAACATAATAACTGCCGAGCGCAGTTCATCCGCAGATAAGAAACCGGTTCTACGTTCGGCTGCCGGCGCGCGCGCATTATGTATAAAACGTAAACAATAAGCGCCTATACGTTGGAGCCGGTGAAATGATGAATATCTATCAAAATCTATAAAGCTACTCTGGTTGGTGCTAACTGCAGATACCACCTGTGATTTTAATTCCGGTATATCTGTATTGACTGGTTCCTCGCGATTACTTATCCAGTTTGAGTCAGGTTCGCGTAGAAATGACGGTCCTGACCACCACAAGCTCTTTTCATCATATTTTAGAGACTCGATCGGGACGCCGCGAGACAATAAATCGGCTGGGTTCTGTACGCCTTGAATATGACGCCAGATACTATCCTCGGTCAGCGTATTAATTTCCGTAACTCTGTTTTGAACGAAAGTTTTTAGCAAGTGTGGTGACATACGAACCCAAGCTTGAACAATTGTGGAGTCCGTCCAAAAGTAATATTTATCGAATTCTAACCGTAAGGACTCTTTAATTTTACGATACAGTTTGGCTCCGACTAAGGCTCCAAGCAGTTCAAGCCGGGGCATGCTAACTGAACGAAGAGGAGCTACTTTAGTTTTAGCACATAACAATCGAACTGTAATAGGTAAATCATTATCATTGAATGACCTTAGATATGCGCAAGCACCGTAAGCATCTATAGAAGCATCAGTAAAAATATGTAATTCTTTATAACGCGACGGTTCAGTCATCACGTACCGCGGAACCCTAATTTCGTGCAAGTGGCGGAGACTATAGAGAAAATGATGCCACTCTAATGTGATATCAGGTGAGACAACGTCATCGAAGTCTAACTTCAAAAGCCACAGCTTCTGGAGCATAATTTTTGCTTTTATAATCGCGGGGGCTAACATACCTAACGGATCGTAAATCTGGGAAATGACCGATAACATAAGCCGTTTCGTAATCGGCGACGACATATTCACGTTTACCTGCGTAGTAAAGTGCAAATGGTCACTTACGTTAGACCAGCCTAGACCTAAGGTTTTGGAATGACTATTCTCGCCAACAGCTAAGTCTTTCGTGTTTGATGATGTCACGGAGTTGAACATCCACTTGCGTAATGGCAAACACGCACTATCTAAGACTTTTGACGTTTTTTCGCAAATGTTCATAAGCGTTTTTTGATCGTCATGTCCTGTAATGAGATCGTCGACGTAAAAATCTTCGCTTATGACCTGCGCGATGACGTCATCGTCGCATTCCTGAGCCAGCTGCTTTAGGCAACGAATGCTTAGGTACGGCGCAGACGTGGTACCGTAGGTTACTGTGTTTAAACGATACACTTTAATTGGCTCATCTTTATTAGATCTCCACAAAATAAGTTGGAGATTGCGCTGATCAGACTGAATCATTATCTGCCTATACATTTTTTCAATATCAGCGCAGGCAACGAATTGATACTGTCTGAACCGGAGCAAAATCGAAAATATTTCGCTTTGAAGAGGGGGCCCTACGTACTGTATATCATTTAGTGATTTATTCGAGGACGTCGGCACATTTGCTGCAAATACAACGCGAAGTTTAGTTGTCGTACTGCTTTCCCTATATACACCGTGATGCGGTAGTATATAGTATGGCATATCTAAACTTTCTATACCTCCTGGCACTAAACTCATATGACCTAACTCTTCATATTCGCGAAGAAAATCACTGTACATTTGTTTGTACTGTGGCGAACGGTCAAGTTTTCGTTCTAACGATAATAAACGATTTTTTGCGGTATGATATGACTCCCCCAAAGAATCAGCCGATTCTTTCAAGGGTAATCGAACTGAAAACCTACCGGTTTCGTCGCGAACAGTAGTTTCCTTGAACAACTCTTCGCATACAAAATCATCTTTAGACATCACAATAGGACAGTTAGGTATTTCTTCTAATTCCCAAAACTTACGCAATTGTGATTCGATTTGCACAGAATTACACTGAACGTTTTCAGAACTAAACGTTTTATTAATTGGGCCACATATAATCCACCCTAATTTAGTATCGTGCAGATAAGGCCCGGAAGGAAGTCGCACTTTATTATTATTTAATAGCTCCCAAAAGATATCCGCGCCTATCAGTATATCTATCTCGGATGAGATGCTAAACGTAGGATCAGCTAATACGATATAGCTAGGTATACGTATAGACTCGGCATCAACGTCTATCGAAGGTAACTTCGAGGTAATGCTAGGAAGTACTAGGCATTTTATACCGGTCTCAAATTCATATGTTTTCGAACGCATATGAATATTACACGCGTGGGTGGACTGAGAAACGCTTTGTCCTACACCACTGATACGTATTGTGGACTGTAATACTGGTACGTTTAAACGTTTACACAACCTTTCAGTGACGAAGCAACTTTGACTTCCACTATCCAGGAGTGCACGGACCGTGTGATATTTATTTTCTGAATCGGCTAACTCGACGAGCGCGGTAGATAATAACACCGGTTGTAACGAATTTGACGTCATCGCGCTGCGATACTCGTCTGATGTACCAGCGTTCGAGCTAAGTGCATCAGCTGATGCGAGTGACGTCATTGATGACTGTGGTTGCGAGCTTGCATTCTGCGCCGAATATCAATGTGCAGTAATGTGTTATGTTTTTTGTTACATAACTTGCAAGGCCCAAACACACATTCGTTGGGTGAATGAGAATCGCGAATGCAATTTTGACAAAGATTTTTATCTTTGACTATATTCCACCTATCATGTACGGATATATTTAAAAACTTAGCGCACGTATAAAGTACATGATCACCGCCGCATAACTTACAAGTTCGACCTTGGTTACGGTACGCGTGATTTTTATTTGTACTTTTCTTATTCGATGCAACAGAACTATAAGTATGTGTAGAAGCGACGAGCTTCTTATGATCGCTAAACTGTTTCCCTTCATTTCGAAATTTTAACTGAGATGATTGTGTTAACGTAAAATTACTTTTATTGTTACCCGATTTAATCATGTCTAACATGTCAGCACGATTTCTTAGGAAGTTGAGTAAGTCGTCTAACGCTAATCTACCCACTTTTTTTTTGTGAATCGGACAAAAGTAGACCCTTATGAGTTTCCCACTCCCGTTCCGTAGAATAATCAAGTTTAGACACGACAAGATATATAATTAATGTATCCCAGGATTCTGTAGGCTCATCTAATGACTGTAACGCACGTAAGTTACGAAGTGTCGCATCTATAAGTTTCCTGATTTGTGACGGACATTCTTTACTCAACGACGGCGTAGTAAACAACGATTTTACATGGTTATACACTAACAAACGATTATTATGGAACCTATTTTCCAGTAAATCCCACGCGTGGGCATAGTTAGGTGCTGTGAACTCTAATGAATTTATAACCCGTAATGCTGTATCACTAAGCGATGACCTTAGGTAATGAAACTTATGGATCGGATCTAGATCCTTACGAGTATGAATCATTGTTAAGTATGAGTTTCTAAACTCGAGCCATTGATCGCATGAACCGTCAAATGTAGGTAATTTAATCTGAGGCAGTTTTACCTTCACAGAACTATCTGTAAGAACGGAATTAACATTGTCCTCCGGTTCATTCTGTTTTAATATGCACTTAGCAGCAGCTACAAGTTTATAATAAATTGATTCAAAATCTTCTCTATACTCTAAATTAACAATTAAATCATCTTCGCTACTAATTTCTTCGATTTCGTCCTGAATACTACAAAATAGTTTGAACATTTCAGTAGTTGATTCAATTCTCATTTTTAATTCAATTAAATCTTGAGATTTAAGATCAGGTGAGCTAAAACTTGAAATAAATTTATCAAAATGACTAAGTCGACCTTTGTACACTCCGCGACGTCTACGTAATTCAGGAAGACGGTTATCCGAATTCAAATTTGTACAACCTGAACGCGGTGATTTTGACCTAGATCGACTCCCCCCAGATCCCTCTACTACCAATCTATTCTCACTCTCACTCATTTCAGTAATTAATGGGAAAACAAAGAGTACTTACAGTTCTGTAAATGCCACTCGAGCCCGCTATACGAAATACCTAAATCACTTGGAAAATATCACGATATTATCTAAATCTAGGGATAGGAACGATAATTTGAAAGGATACGAGTGCCCTGATGATGTTCTGATGATTTCCAAGGCGTTGATGGCCGTTGATATTCAAAATCCAAGTCTTCGTCCTGGTCTCAACGGCAGTGGATTCGATTCCTGGTCGCTGTTTTCTATACGCTAATCCGGCGCTGAAGGTCCATGTTGGGGAAATCTTCAATGAGCTCCTTTATTTAATTAAATTAAAATTATTTATTTCCAAGTGATGTATTATAACGGACAGAATGATGTGACGACTTTTTTACAAGAGATAAACGAATAATAATGCTATGAAGCTGAGGCGATTCCAGCGCGCAGCGGCCTGGTGGTAATCCTCGGAAACACATGAAACAACTTCATGTGTGTTGATGTTTACGCATTGGGGCGCTAGATGGTGCTGTTCCAAACATTAGGTTTAACATTACATTTGCATAACAGACCTCTACAATTTTTATCATTTAGGTACTCGTGCACTGAATAATAACATTGTTTATCAATAGATTTTTCAGATGCTTGCGGAATAATTTGATCTTTCTCTTCATTTTTGATGCAATCTGGTAATTTGGTAAATATTTTTATCGACCTAAAAATTGTTAATTTAGTTTCTGGAAGCAAATATTTAGAACAACATTATTAAGATCATCATATTGTGTAATAAAGAATATCTATCTATTGTCTCTATACGCGTAGCGTAGTGTCTGGTTGTAAAATGAGTAATGACACAACATAAGATTCAAAATTATAAAAAGGTACTTACTCCATTTTATACAGAAGCAGGTGTTTTTTCTTGGAATGCTTTAAATTCACCATTACTGATAAAATGCAGATAGCGGCGCTAGTAGTCCAAACAAGCAGCCGGGATCATGCTAATTTGATATTTCGACTCGCAGCCGGCTAACGATGATATAATTTTAATAAAACACCATTCAATTAAAGGCTCATCAGAGAGGAACCGTGGTCATACGATCGTCCATGATTCATCTGGACTTCTTCGTAACTTACAGTTTGATGATAATGTTTTCTTTGAATTCACAAGTCGTATTGGGAGATACTCAAACTGTTTAGTGATATAAATAAACTATCCTCTTCTCTGTCGCTACGCTCTTACCAGAGCGGTCGTGGTCACGTTGAGATCTCTCGCCATCTCCCTCTGTTCACAGACTGTCTGGCACAGTCTGACACGGGGTTCCTTATTGCGGATTTCACTTAATCAGTCCAGCAGATCGGTGATCTGCCGCGTGATCTGGTTCCCTCTATCCTCCCCTGAACGACCAGCCGCTCTATCGAGTCTTTATCACGCCATAGACTTGACCAAAGTACTGCAGTATACGCAGTACTTTGGTCAAGTCTATGGCGTGATAAAGAATACACTATGATTGATAGACGCTTTGAAATAAAAAGTATATTTATATTATAAAAAAAAGAAACTTGAATTCCGAATGTAACTACCTTTATCAAATATACTCAAAAACGAATAGACCAGTTTCAATGAAAATAAAAAATAGGTTAACAAGTCTGAATAATAATCACACGAATGTTTGTCCAGAGTGGAGATCAAACACACGGCGTAAGAGGCAGATTCAATACCAAATGAGCCTGCCACATACATAGAATTTGTACCTAACTTTCCTGAAAAGCAAACTCTCAATCTTTTAGAGCGGATAATACCCGACTTACCAGTAAAAAAACTCATTGTTTATGAACACTGCAGAAGCCTTTAAAACAAACTCTAGACTTAAACACCTTTAAAACAAACTGACTGTTTAAGCTCAGTTAACTAGATCCTAGTCAGGGGCGGCTCTAGCCAAAGAAGCGCCCGGGTGCAATAATAAACTGGCGCCCTCTTGTTTCAAAATGCGCGAACAAAATGGAATACTTTCAACTTGTACCTTTGGGCAGTCGCTTCATTGTAATTATCAGACATCCAGAAATCTTCATCATGGTCCAAGCATACCCCGGGCAGCATTGGAGGCAACTGGGAATCACACGCTAAGATGAGGAGAAAGATCCGTACTCGCGCCTGATCCATGCGGAGCGTTACAGTGGAGGCTCTATGTGTAGCGAAGGGCTCTCGGCGCCCTCTAACTTCCGGCGCCCGGGTGCAACTATAGGTAACGATGCCTCTGATCCTAGTAGCCAATTATAGGACAGTCTGTGCGCTAACTATGTAAGCAGGACCACTTCGCATTGCTTGGCAATCTGGAGTCGCTAATCCGGTATGATTGTGATATGAATTAGAAATGTGTAGACACACATTTCTAATTCATATCATATCTCTGTTACCTGATGTTGTGTGCTTAAGCGACTTAGTACGGAATCTGGTCAAAATATATAATATATAAAGAGTGTCGATTCGAATCGAATAAGTTGAGGTGCCCGGTGAGAGAAAAATCGTGAATCACTGCCTTCACGATTATTTCCCTCACCGCCGTGTAACCATGATTCAGTTGGCCTGGCTCCCCTGTTAAAGTGTTTCAAAGGTCAGACGGCAGTCGCTTCATTGTAATTACCAGACTCCCCCAATCCTGAATCATGGTCCAAGCGTCCCTGGGCTCCAAAGCGACAGTCGCTTTGGACGCAACCGGGAATTACACGCTAAGATGAAGATAAAGATTTATAATTAAATAATATTTTAATTGTTGAAATATTGTATAAAAATTTAATCTGATCCGGAAAAAAACGAATGATTCCTAACCTATCTTCATTTGTACGCCTTCAAAGGGCAAGGCAGTAACACTTATTTTTTTAACACCTGTATCATGCTACCCATGTATTTGTTAAAAGCGGAGGAGTAAGATTACTCCTCTCACTCTCTCCTGAGATTTAAGTTAGGTAATATTCGGACTTGTTAGTACTACCTGTGCGGATAAACACACACTAATTGCGTCTATACTCGCACTCGTGGGGTGCGAGTATAGACGCAAATAGTGTGCGACCGAGAAGTGAATAGATGCGCCGCCATTTCTGATCCCATTCTTTATCCGCACAAGTTGTATGTACTTTTTCATGATAAAAAAATAAAGAGGCGAACACGGCGCAAATGAGCTGTATTTCTTTGGTGTAATGGATAAGAGCGTTTAAATCCATCGAGGAATGTTTTTTCAATGTGGCACCAGAATCCAAACCACAGCAACGTTTTTTCTTTTGGACTTTTTTTTATGCAATAGGTATATAATAAAATAGGCAATATATAATAGGCAGTGATCGCTTACCATCAGGTGATGGACTTAATTCACGATGCCTTTTATTATGGAACAGCTGATAAATTTTTTCGCTTATATTGTTAAAAAACACGGTGTATAGCTATTTATCTAGATGGTTTAATAATAATTCTCACAACATCTCATACGTTGACCTGATTCCGTACTAAGTAGCTTAAGCACTTGTGTTACAGATATCAGACAACAGAGGAACACAAATATATACATTAAATACATATATTACACCCAGACACCGAACAAACACAAGTGTTCATCGCACGAATGTTTGTCCAGGGTGGGGATCGAACCCACGACCTTTGGCGTAAGAGGCAGGGTCACTACCAATTGCGCCATCCGGTCAGTCAATTTGTACCACGCCAACTAACCACTTTTTGGGGTCTTGAAATTACGTACCTACCTATTTAGTTTCTAAACTACTGCATTGAGTAGGTAGGTACTATGTTTGTCATCCGTGTGTGGGTGGCACAGAGCATCGATTTATACCCGTAAATTATCCCCAACCAACACGTACCATTGTGCATAACTCATAAACCGTTGTACAATAACTTAAAGACCAATATTGAGGAATGTTCACAAATCCATGTTTATGAATCCCACAGCGGCACGTGGGCGGGTGCGACGTGAGATGTAAGCTAGTGATGTTACCGACTTAAATTAACATTTGAGTCACTTTTTTATTCACTCCCGTACTTAAGTGACGATATTGGTATTATTATATTGGTCTAGCGGCGGCATTTGAATTTTTTATCCTTATGAATGAATGATTGACGGTTTTATCTTGTCTTTTGTACTATTTTTTTGTTATTTGTAGCAGACGAGCATACGGTAAATGATTGATTTAATTTTTGACGACCCGTTTGGAACAGTGGTAGTGAACGCTGCCTTTGGTCCAAGGGTTGCGGGTTCGATCCCCGCACAGTACAAACATTTATGTGCATGAACATGTCTGTTTGTATTGGTCTGGATGTTTCTATGTATTATAAGTATGTATTTACAAAAGAAAAGTATTATATGTATATATTTGTAATCCCACTGTTGATTCTGATATCCGTAACACAGGTGCTTGAGCTACCTATCTCGGAGTCAGATCAATGGATGTGATGTTGTGAAATATTTATTTATTTATTAATTTATTGCTACCGTCCGCTATAGTGTCATTGAAAAGCGGTAAAAATACAAAATATAGGTATTTGTGTTAGATCTGGTTGTGGTTCCTTCGTTGTTCCTGAGTTCAAGGGAAAATAATTTTGGGCCCGGGACAATGTATGTAATGTGATCTCAATTTATTAATTTTATTATTTATTCAATAGCATAGTATTTTATGTAGTAGGTAACAGACGGATCTCCTTATGGCGATTGACCTGATTCCGTACTAAGTAGCTTAAGCACTTGTGTACCAATGGACACAGTGGAGTGACCAGACACAACACCAGTGGAGTCATAAGGTTGTGTACTTTTTCACTATCACTCGAGTGAAATTGGACTCGAAACGCATCACTAGAGATGTGATATGTAAATACAGTCTGTCCGTCTGACCGGCTATTTGTTATGTTATACCTACCACTAGTCGTACCCTCGCCACTAGTTCCCGGTTCTACACGAGAAAGTTGAGGGAATTAATAAGCTATCGACGGGTATGGGAAAATGTTAAACTTTGGTTTATTATTATGAATTGAAGTTTAATACAGAATATTTCAATAGCTTCATTTATAATAGGGTGTATCAGGGAAACAGTAGAGTTTCATGTTTCTATACACCGTTTTCTATCGTGTACATTCCGAAAACTACATATTAAATATCGTGTTAGCATGTTAGATCAACAAAAGAAGCGAAAAAAATCAGCTGTTCCATAAAAAAATGAATTTCCACCCGGCGATAATGTTTTTTTTTCGCTTGTTTTGTTGATCTAACATGCTAAATGGATTATTTATTTATTATTTATTTATTTATGTGTGATCCTACTAGTCACAGAAGTTATATACCTATAGGGGTGTAAGAACACTTGCAAGCGTTAATGATCTATAGATCCTAAGTTAAAGTAGTTCGTTGAACTGCCCACAGATGTCACTATGCTAAATTGCATCGCACCAGCAAAAGGTGTTTTCGGATTAGATATAAGGCAAAAATGAATTTGTAAAAATTAGCTATCCTGTAAACCTGTCATTGTACCGAGTTTTGTTTTGTTTTATTTTATCGGCTGGTACATCCTCGAAGTGACCTTAACCAGGGGGTTAATCTAGGGGATAAATAATATTGATACATGTTTTGAGTGATAAATTGAAAAATCTGGACACAATCTTTGTTTTCCCAAAAATGTTATTTTAATCCAGAGCAATAATAATTGTGTTTCTGTGAGGCCGTGGTGTAATCACTCTCCTGCCACAATCTTTGTTTCATGACGGTCTTGTAGCCTCATGCCTCGGAAAGCACATTAAGCCGTTGGTCCTGCGCCCAATCCTCTCCGGTCGTATCATGACCGTTGTACGTACGTGCATATATGTAACCGGAAAATAACAAGATCCGTAAGTTTATGAATTTTCTAGGAAGTTTATAAACTTTCGTAGGATTATTTTACGTCCACACTTTCGTAAATTTATCAATTTCCGACGTCACACGGTAAATTTATAAACTAACGTATATCTTATTCGTAAAATTTTACATGGTTCGATCAATCACAGAAACTCTTTTAAATATACGCATCTTTGAAATACGTAAAATAACACACTGCTCTCTGATTGGTCAATCATAGTGGCACTGGCAATCAGTTCGCGCATAGCGTTTGGATATTGCTTACTCATTATTTTACGAGCGAGTTCAGTATGTTTATCAATGTACGAAAGTTTGGACGTAAAATAATAGAATTTATCTCCCGTTTAGAATCCTACGACAGTTTATAAACTTCCTAGTAAATTGATAAACTTACGGATCTTGTTATTTTCCAGTGACATAGGTATAGATAGATAGATAGATAGATATTCTTTATTGCACAAAAATAAAATACAAGCATGATACAACAGCAACAGACAGTACAATAAGGCGGTCTTATCGCTTGTAGCGATTTCTTCCAGACAACCTTTGGGTAGAGGAAAGAAATATCGTATTCGTAATAAGGGAAGGCAGTGCAAAGTAATTTAACAAATGAAATATTGTTAAAAATATTAAATTAAATTATTGTTAAATATTGTTGAATGGTATATATTCCGATGGGACATTACACATCAGAATATATATATGTATATATATATTCCGGTAAGGGAGAGTGCATTTGTGTTTGCACACACACTTGAGCACTATACTATGTCCTGCGTACGTGGCTGATCGTTGATACTGCCTGCCGTAGCCGTAATCGGTTGGAGGATATTATCCACAGTAGGTACACTACCGGTTATGAATAATTTGTCTATCTAAGGTGTACGCCAGTGCCACCTAGTGCAGTGTTTTGTCAACTACATTTGCATCCCAAATATGATAGGTATATGCAGTTTCTGTTTGGCAAAGGCTAATGCGATATCACCTACTTGACATGCAAGTAGGTGATATCGCATTAGCCTCGCTCCTATGGAAAGAGAATGGTCGCCCGCAGCTTCGCACGCATTGAATTCGTTTTGCCGCAAAATACTCAATGTCAGTCTACACCCCTTCAAATATCTCCACTTTAGAATCACGTCAATTCGTCGTTTTGTTTTGCCGTGAAAGACGAACAAACTGACATACTCATACATTTTCCGCCATAGTTATTTTAACCCTTTTGTCTCATTGTTTATTTATCATATTAACCTGGTTTTTTGGGGTAAAATGTTTCTTTTAAGCAGTTGTGACATTTCATGATAGGTGGGAAATAAAACAGCTTTATTCAGTGCCCACGAGTGCGAGTATAGACGCAAATAGTGTGCGAGCGAGAAGTGAATAGAAGCGCCGCCATTTCGGATCCCATTCTTTATCCGCACAGGTTGTAAACAATACTTCTTTTCTTTTTTTTTCGTTTGTGGACTCAATCATACGTTCAGCGACGCAATGATTCCGCCAATGTCAAGTGATTCAATACTTTCTTGAAGATCTGTTTATTACTCAATACAGTGCGACTACGATTAGAAGGCACTTCAGTGACATTGATAGGAGGGCGTTGTACAACGTTTTTTCTATGCAAGAATGTCAAATCAGCATTCGTTCCGACTTTTTCCACGTGCCAAATAGGTAAACGTAGGCCGACTATAAATAGGGATTCGGCGGGTAGGCAACAAGCCGCATGGGCTGACGCAATTCAAAGGTTTTAAATTAGTGTCTAGTGGTTTTAGTGTACAAATTTGGTGTTTATTTGTGCAGTGAAGTGCCGTCAAGTGATCCTAATAATAAGAATCGTTGGATTGTAACGTTTTTAACACTGCTATTGTGTGTCGAGTGCGTTGTCTCGTGACTGGCTTGGACCTAATAGAGTCTTAAAACCCGCGATTGCTTCTAGAGTGATATCCGCTGAATCCGTAGGTCGATAAAACGTAAAACACTGCCGTTTTATTGAGTGACTCTGACTTTGACTGACTTCGACTGTTGACTACCTACTTATTCTCAATAAGTTACTTACTTGACATTGGCGAATTATCTTCGGATAGAGCCACAATAATTAAAAAAAAAGACTAAATACGTTGACAACGTGTCCGGCTGTCATAAACCAGGCGCGATATATCACCTTGACATAGCTCCGTAGGAATTGAACTGTGGGTTCTCCTCTTGCTTACCATCAGTCTGAGGAGAGCCAATATACTCCTCCTCAACTTAGCATGGAATTCCCAGTTGCGTCCAAAGCTGTCGCTCTGGAGCCCGGGGTACGCTTGGACCATGATTATTGATTTGGGGAATCTGGTAATCACAATGAAGCGACTGCCGTCTGACCTTGGTAACCCTGTAACAGAGGAACCAGATCAACTGAATCATGGTTACACGTTTCAGAAACTATCCGAAGCGTGCAGGTTCCCTTACGATGTTTTCCTCACCGCCGAGCTAATGGTAGAAATACGCACGTAGTTTTAAAAAATCTAGAGACATATGCTCGGATTTAAACCCGGACCCCCCGTCTGAAGGGCGCGTTCTAAACCACTGAGCAACCATAGCTCAGGGGAGCCAAATTAACTGCTGTTTTGTACATTTTCACATAAAAAAAAATGTTTTACAACGCCCCCTATCAATGGAACTGAAATGCCTTCTGATCGTGGTCACACTTAATCTCTTCAAAGTTCATGTCTGTCTTGCCAGACTCGTAACGATTAGTTTTTCTTTCAACAATCTTAATCTAGTTTTCATTAGGAGCTTTTGAGAATTTGCCAAATATATGTTGGCTGGTCAAATATCTGCCTAGTGTTCTGATTTCAGAATAATACCATAGTATAAAAAAATCTTTAAAAGCTCTTGTCATTCTGTGATAATAATCATCATCATTTCAGCCAATAGACGTCCACTGCTGGACATAGGCCTCCCCCAATGTTCTCCAAACAGATCGGTCCCGTGCCGCCCGCATCCAATGCAATGGAGGGGACTATGCTCGGAGTCTTTTTGCGTGAACGTATCAGAAATTATAAGATCCGCAGGAGAACTAAGGTCACAGACATAGCCCAATTCCATGTCTCTAGTGGCAATGGGCAGGGTATATAGCGAGGAGAACAGACGGCCATTGGGGCGAAAAGGTCCCCGAGTGGGGCCCACGTACAGGAAGTCGCAGCCGTAGCAGGCCCCCCACAAGGACTGACGATCTGGTGAAGGTTGCGGGAATGCATTGATGATAATAATACTCTGAGTAAACTATTCCACTCATGAAAACGTACTGAAAAGTAGGGCTTTTAATACTTGTAAAATAGACGAGGAGGCTATATCGGTTTAGTGTATAAGTTCTAAATAATATTTAGATACTTGATATCTTATATTAATTTATGTTTCCGTAAATAGGCATGCAGGTATACCGGCCCATTTCGCCTACAAGAGAAAAGGGAACGCCGAAAATTCTATGAAATAAGAGTGATGTATTTTAGCGTTATTTTCCCAGTGTTTTCAGAAAGTTGAGTAAAGAAAAGCAAATTTATGTTGCTTCATAACAATACATTTAGTAACTTAATGGTTAAATCATTTAGGTTCAGTAATTTTCATAAATATTTAAGCTTACCTATTTCAATATTCTGACAGCATATTTTCCACAGAAAAAGTCAAAGTATCCGACCAAAAATATTATAATTAGGTACCTACCTACATTAATGTTAAAATTATTTGTGTGTCAAACAAAGTATATTGGCATCATCATCATCATCGTCTTAACGTTATGTCCCGGTGTTGGGTCCCGAGCTGTCGCTTTGGAGTCCAAAACATGTTACAAACAAATATATATTATCTTGCTACCAATATTTCGGCCGGTCAATACCCACGTAGTTTTAAATGCCACAGTTACGTACGCTGCTAATGCGTACGCTGCTGTTGCGATTTTGGTGATAATAATTAAATATGTTGATTGTCATTGAATATGTTGTATTTTTTTATTACTAGATAGAACCGGCACGTTATGGATAGTTTCTGAAATATGTAACCATGATTCAGTTGGTCTGGTTCCTCTGTTAAAGGGTTGTGAAGGTCAGACGGCAGTCGCATCATTATAAATACCAGACTCCCAAAATCCTGAATTATGGTCTAAGCGTACCCCGGGCTTTAGATTGATGGTTTTGGATGCAACCGGGAATTAAACGCTTAGATGAGGCAATTTATGCCAACAAAAGCTATGGAATTAGATTGTTAAACAACCGCATTTGAGAGTATGAGATAGTGCAAATGTTTTTTGAATCAGGGTCTTTGGCAACTACATCATACGAGTCAATGAGCTTTCGAAACTATGAGGCAGTGAAAAAAATACGTAACAGCGTGCGTCGCGACAGCGGTATTCGAAACTACGTAGGAGACACCACCTCAATGATTAGCCATGAACACTGGACGGATATTATGCACCTAGTATGCATGCACATGTATGTGTTCAATCACAAGAGCACTTTCTATTTCCTTAGCCATATATTCTGATACGTTACATTTCTAAGGACCTGTAAGGCACGGACCAAATAATTCCTAATCGAAACTTAGACAGAGATGGAAAACCTTTGGTCCCAACAGCACAAAATGAATATCATTAAAAAGGGTATTTGACTAAGCACGAGATTTTTCAAAATATAAATATTTTATCAAAATATAGGTAAATATGTGCCAATAGTAAAGATTCTTACTTAAAAATATAACGTCTACCCGGTTTTATGGTCATTCAAAGATTCATGGGCAAGTTCATTTTAAAAGTATGAAATTATTTAAAAATTAAATTATACCATTGAACAACCCACACAATTTATAATAGAACTAACTATTAAAATACACGAAACATTTGATATAGCTACCATACAAAATTCAAATGAAATGCATACAAAATACTTGCGTGTGACATTGTGATGTCACACGCAAGTATTTTGTATGCATTTATTTAAGATGTGTCTTAGTAGCCATTTGTATGGAGCGTTTTGGGTTTGCCCAAAATAAAGTGATTTTAAAGTTTAGATATCTCAGCCAGTTTAAATGAGAATCAAGTAATTCTTTCAACGTTGTTTCTATCATTGAGAGGTCTTTTGATTACAAAAATAAATAAAAAATTATCAAATGCTGTATTCATTATACAAAGTAGGCGCAATGCACTGGTGCATAATCTATGGTACTTAATACTTATGAAAGTCTCGTTATGGTTTCGCTCCGTAATGACACCTTTCGATTTGCATTTAAGCGACTAAGGGCGGATTCCACCAACTTGACAGTTATAAGAGGATAACTAAATATTTCACAACATCTCATACATTGATCTGACTTCGAGATAGGTAGCTCAAGCACCTGTGTTACGGATAACAGAATCAACAGCGGAATCACAAATATATAAATATACTGTTTTTTTTATAAATACATACTTATACACTACATAACACCCAGACCAATACAAACAGACATGTTCATGGACACATTGTTTGTACTGTGCGGGGATCGAACCCGCAAACCTGGGACCAAAGGCAGCCTACACTACCACTGTTCCAAACGGGTCGTCAACCCGCAGGCCCCAATAACAATCCGCAGGATAATTTACTTCGTTACTTTATTTTCGTAATAAACCAAGTTGTGTTCTTCTATAGCCGGTATAGCTGCGTGAGTGAGGGTACTGGAGGCCAAATCCGGGGGAAAGGGGGGTCCAAAGGTTAACAGCGCTCTTTGACTCCACTGGTGTTGCGGGTGTCCATGGGCGGCGGCAGTCGCTTACCATTAGGTGATCCGTCTGCTCGTCTGCCACCTGTCACATTAAAAAAAACCTTTTATAACGAGTGATTGAACGAAAGACTTTAACCAACAAAAACAATTCATATGTATTGTTTTGTGATTCATGATATGCCACCGGGATATTTTTGGTAAGTAGGGTTATACAGGTAATGTCAAAAGTCAATAACAGCTGTGACAATGACAACGCCATTTTGAATTACCTAGGATATTACTAATTCTGTCAAAATTGGCGGTCTAACGATTTAACACTGAAATAGACGTTTACTTTTGGGTGAGTAGTTGGTAGAACGGATTTTTACTTTACTTTACACTGCATATAACTGCGCCACACCATAGATTTACCACACCATACCATAGATTTGGCTGTGTGGTCCCCGGCAGAGTAGAATAGGCCACCCTCACTCTTACCGAGGTGTCGTAAAAGGCGACTAAGGTAAAGCTGCTGGCATGATCATCAGCACCCAGAGAAGGAAAACTCTGCATTTATATCAAAACCCTCGCCAACCCGTCTGCCAAGCGTGGTGAGTATGGCAATTAGCCCGCATGTGATTGAGGGAGGCCTGGGCCCCAGCAATGGGACTTAAATGGGCTGATGATGATGATAAATTTATCGATGGATAAAGATTGGTCGAATCCACCCTAAGTATCAAACATGAGCCGTATACTGTGCGGTATGGAACGTAAAAGTAGGTACAATGTATTTATAAGTATGAGTTATTATCATTTAACATCACGTTCATATTATGGCCAAGCGCTCTCCTGTTTTTAACAACCTTTTACAAAGATAGCAATACTTATAGTCCAAAAACTTTTTATATGAAAAGTATAGAACTTTGGGACTTTCAAAAGAAGAGCCTACTAATTTCTAAAAGGCCGGCAACGCAACAGCGACCTCTCTGTAATTATTAACCATCTTTCTCGTTTGTCTCTTCTAGCTAGTATAAATAAAGGTATTCGAAGTTTCTCAGCTCGGAACGAACAACGTCAACCAGTAAAGTTTATACATTTATACACAGCCACATATCAGATTGTTCCTATCTGCCAAAAACTCAATTGATACGAGTATTAAACCAAACATGTACGAGTATGTCATTAAAGAAAGAATCTATTGAGTTTTGCTGATTTGTATACATCATTGCCTGTCGTTACTTTAAAGTTCAATACTTATAAATCCTTACATATATATATTACCTCTTTAAAAATAGTATAGTATTGTAGCAAGGCCGTGTGGTCCCCGGCAGAGTAGAATAGGCTATCCTCACTCTTACCGAGGTGTCGTAAAAGGCGACTAAGGTAAAGCTGCTGGCATGATCATCAGCACCCAGAGAAGGAAAACTCTGCATTTATATCTAAACCCTCGCCAACCCGTCTGCCAAGCGTGGTGAGTATGGCAATTACCCCTCATGTGATTGAGGGAGGCCCGTGCCCCAGCAGTGAGGACTTAAATGGGCTGATGATGATGATGATAGTAGCAAGGTAAACTGAAAAGGCGAAACACTTACGCGATCTAAAGGACACCCAGCGCCATCTATAGATACAATTTGGAAGTAATAAAGTCCCGATACGAAGTGAGGACGGGCCACTAGTAATTAATATTCATACATAATCAGATATTAAAAGTCTCTCTTTCTATAAATCACTCTCAGGCGTCGGAATTCACTTATGCTTTATAATGTCTTCATTACAGCATGCAGGTTTCATCACGATGTTTAATAGATGTTAATACGTGCATTCCCACATTTAAAGTTGAATGCATTATGCATGAGGTTTTTGAAGAGGCTCCGATGCGATTTATCGCTGTAAGTCATTGCTACTCAATCTTTTTTTATATACCCGAATGGACCCGCCCGACCGGAGTGATACCACGGCCTCACAGAAAACCGACGTGAAGCAGCAATGCGCTGTGTTTCACTAATAGTTGTTGTTTCTAGATGCCATGGATTTTCTACCAATAACAAACATTTTCTTATTTTTCTTAGATCCTGAAACCTTTTTTGAAACTCGTTTATGAGTTCAGTTATACATATATTCCAAAATCATAACACAGTTTTTCTCTAGAAATATTGGTAAGATCTTCTGTTGTCTTTGACACAGGTGGGTAAATTTTGTAGCTGATTGTTCTGTATTTCTATAAAAAAAAAAATAGTTAACAATTACCTCTAATTCCACGCGGGCCACTGATAAAGGCTCGGCGGGCCGCAGGTTGAGTATAGCTGCTGTAAGTCATTATCGCATCGTTCGGAAGCCCTTATGGGTCAGATTATTGCCACTCCACTCAATGTAGGTTGAAATCGATTATGGATGTGTTTCTTTGGCCTACAAAATAAACGCATACACACACTCAGTTTAGTTTGCATTCCTTGTATTCATAAAAAAAAACTGGTAATGTTGGAGCGGTTTCTTTGTGTCACAGATATTATAATTCTAGTGTAATGGATTAGTATCCATGTTTTTTATATAAAAAAAATAAAATATTTAGTACTGTAATGTCGCTTTTAAACTAATGATAATTTTAAATATATATGATATCCGGAAACGTATATTCATATTGATTACCTACTAAACGTAATGTGTTTGCTTGTTTCAGGTATGTACCGAATCATCACCTACATTAAAAATAAAAAATATTAAATCACCCTATGGAAAATCGGTAGAGTTTGAGACTAAGTTACACAAAAGTTACTACAATCCGTCAATCCTCAATTGTTGATACACGTAAGTACTTTAATGTGCATAATTTTCTCCAAACTACAACCTCATTTTTGTTAAAGCTAGAGTGAAGCAACCTTTCTGGGTTTACTCGCACCATGGTAAACTTCTTCTCAACTCTAGGGTTCAATGTGAAGCTAAGAGCAAGCCTAAATATTAACATATATTTCTTTCCTAAATTTTTAGACTTACTATGACAAACTATTTCATCGTCTCTGCTTTTAAGTTATCGAGGGTTGGGACAATACAATAATACTTATATAGGTAGCAATTTAATTAAACACAATGTAATTACAGTTTTAAATACTTTTCAATAAATAAAACGATCAAAAACATTAAACAATAGCGACTAGATAATGAAAATGACTCTCAAATATTTCATCAAAATAGCTATTACATTCCGTTCGTACAAATTCGTTCGCTCTAAAACAGTGAACGTAACTCAAACATCGGGTTTGAGCCACTAATTAAAACTAGCGGAATCGGTCACAGGAGAACCTATGGCAGGGGTTGAAAACCTTTTGTCTTCCTCTCAACCCTTTATCCTGTACCTGAACGGGTGCGCTTGAATCTTGATTCCGGATTGACGCTGCCCAAAAATGATACACTAAAAAGTTGTAATAATTTTTTCTGCGAAAGAAACCCGCCTTCAAAAACCACAAACTAAAAAGTGTAAAATAATATTTTTATCACTTTATACACTTCAAATAACATTTTATAACAGTACACTCGAGAAAAGGTTTTACCGAAGTCAGCGCCAAATCTCTGTTGAATAATTGAATGTTGTATTAAATTACAACTATTGGGCTCCGACTTCGGTAAAACCTTTTCTCGAGTGTACTGTTATAAAATGTTATTTGAAGTGTATAAAGTGATAAAAATATTATTTTACACTTTTTCGTTCGTGGTTTTTGACGGCGGTTCTTTTTCGCAGATTTTTTTAAACTTAATTTCTTAGAAGAGATCTGTAACAATATCTCTAGAATTTCATAGTAAGCGTTTCGGAGTCAGGTGATCACACTAACGTATTAAAAGAGCATTACAGGGGAACTAGATTAACTGCGTCATGATAAACGTTCATCATCATTAATTTGATTTTAACCATATTCATCACGTTGACCTGATTCCGTACTAAGTAGCTTAAGCACGTTGTGTCACAGATATCAAAACAGAGGAACACCAATATATACTTTCCTTACTAATATTATAAAGGCGAAAGTTTGTTTGGATGGATGTAGGATGGATGTTTGTTCATCTTTCCAACCAAAAACTACTAACGGATTTTAAGAAAACTTTAACAGTAATGTAGCTTTTTTATAGATCAGAATAACACATAGGCTAGAATTTATAAGATATTGTGTGAACGCAGACGAATCGCGGGCAAAGCTATAAAACAGTATATTAAACACCCAGACAACCGAACAAACCAAGTGGTTCATCGCACGAATGTTTGTCCAGGGTGGGGATCGAACCACGACCTTTGGCGTAGAGCCAGGTTCACTACCAATTGCGCCATCCGGTCAGTCATTACCTTGCTTTTAACCTTATTTAAACATTGTGTGTATTGATAAACTATCAGAAACATGCAGAGTTCCTTAAGATGTTTTCCCTCACCGCCAAGCAAATGATAGAAGTACTAAAAGCTTAGGGTTGCAAAGTGTTTTTATCTTTTTTTTTAAGAGGCCACCCTCCAAAATGTAGTTGTATTTATTGTAGATCCATAAATATCGGTCACTGGAGCCACCGAAGTTTTTGATGAGCAATGGAAAAAAACTCCAAACCAAAACATCTGTATCATTAAAAAAGTAGATGGAGCCAACAAGGAAAGAAACTTGAGCGAAATTTATCTTTCTTACACATTGTGCCGGATTTCCGCCGCACTGATGAATGGTTCACAATAAACTTTGACCTCCTATACATGACATTTTTTTTATTGTAACGATTTCTAGCACAGCAGATATAAACGCCCTGTTGCTCTAGTGGTTTGAGTAACGCCCTGTTGGTCTAGTGGTTTAAGTACCGGGCCGTGATCTCGGGGTCCTGGGTTCGATTTCCGGGTCGAGCAAAAAGTATGTTGTTTTTCGAACATAGCTCGGGTTTGTGATCACCAATCCGCATTGGGCAAGCGTGGTGATTTAGCATAATCGCCATCATAGTAGCGATGACTTGAATTCTTTGCCCTGCGGTGGGACAGTTTATAGGCTGATACTTATACTTATTATATTATTATCTATAAACAAAGAAAACTATTGAAAGGTAGAAAAATATTTATTACCTGTAATCACACAAATTAAAATTCAACAAATTTTGCAACATTTCAAACCAAAAAGCTTATGTCGAGATGACTCTGGTAATGTTATTATTTTAAGTAGTCTGTTGCCATTGGTTTAGTATCCCTGGTACTTGCAGTTGAACCAACTCATTCATGGTCTTTTGGGATTAGGTTTAAATAATGCATGGGTCATGTTTCATGACGACCATTTTTTTAGTTTTAACTTAGTTATTTTCTGTATTGTTTGAGACTAAAACAACGTTCATTTATTAACTCTTCTGGTATAGTGAAAATGTGAGACACATGAGAAAAAATCGATCGAAAAATCAAGAATTTCAACTTATGGAAGATAATAATTACGATCTTTGCAAAAAGCGATAAGTTCAGTATCTATCATACTCTACAGGTTGTATCGTTAAACATTTCCATCCCATTTTGGAAACCGTTTGTTCTACGATTTTTGAAATTCGTTGATTTTTTTTCCACTCCCAAATTCCCAAAATGAACAAGTCACGTGACCGACTTTACAAAAATCGTAGAACGGACGTTGTTTCGTAGAAAACGTGCTTAAAGAGATGTAACTGTTTACCTGTTTACCCTGAATAAAAGTGGGAATAATTCCGCAGTTATAATTCCCGCACGAATAAAAGAACCAGGAAACTTACCCCGTTATTATCCCACACCAATTATACTCCAAATACTTACCCTTAGGCGGCAGCCCTGCATATCGTATGTCCCATTACCGCTTTGTACCGCATCTGATCAAAGTCCTCGCGGAGCGATATCGCGTTTCTCCTGTGCACACGGACGTGTTGCGGCGAACGCACCTAATCACAGATGTCAAAGGGCCTTGTAATGTGGGAGATTGAGATAGGCCTGTATTCCTTATTTTCACTAGGAATATTGTCCAACCACTTTTGTCCAACTTAGGAAAAAACAGTTATAAAAAACAATATTTAAAGCATGATAAGATACATGGATAATTAGGTTTTTTGTTAATTTTCCATTTTTATCTTATTCTTAACTATAATGCATCTAGTCCGTAGTAGGGCACACCGGCGACGCCAATCAATTTTAATTTTTAGCTACTAAACCAAAAAATCCAAAATTTAATAGAAATGGCTGTTGACTGTCCTATGTATGACCATTTTTTTAAATGTTGTCGCGTGGGGGGGGCGCTCTACATATTACATATTAGCATAACGTTTTGTTAAAGCACACATTTTATAGGTAGGTAGGTCCGCCTTAAAGTTCAAAATCGTAAAAAGTTCAACCTTGTTGAAAGAGACCGACAACAATTTAATATTTATTTAAGTTCGTCTAGTTTTAAGAAATTTTTAGTTAAATTATACTAGCGAAAAATGACTTTTTGCTGCAATAAGTTCCAACGATAACAACACACAAGTAGTGTAGTAAAACTAGCTCGGCTATGTAAACAACTTACTGAAAATGGTGGCACCTTTTACAAACTTTTAACTAGTACAGATAGGTATTATAGCAGCTGTTGGACTGGCGAGTTTAAAAGGGACCAGTATTGCCAGAGTGTCAATTTTGTAATATTCTATATGATTTTCAAACCCCTTTGGGTAAGATAATATCCTCCAACCCACTACGGCCAGTCTCAACGATCAGAAACGTACGCAGTTTAGTGATTAAGTGTGTGCGCAAACGCAAGTGCACTGTCTATTCCCCTACCCTCATATTCCGATAGGAGACTAGCGTGACACGACGGGAGAGGAATTGGGCGCAGGACCAACGGCTTAATGTGGTTTCAGGCATGGGGGTACAAGACTGCCTACTTCCAGACTCCGGGCCTTAGTGTCATCTAAGAATTTCTAACCGAAAATTTAGGTACAAATTTTTGGCCTGACCCGAGGATCGAAACCGGGACCTCTTGCGCAGCCGTCGCTTTATAGTGTGACCCGCTAACTACTACGCCACCGAGGCAGTCTACTGTGATAAAAGGTAGATAGGTACACGTAAGTATCCCCTTACCCTCATATTCCGATGGGTCACTACTGTGACACGACCGAAGAGGGATCGGGTGCATGACCAACAGTTTAACGTGCTTTCCGAGGCACGGGGTACAAGACCGACAACTTCCAGATTTCGGGCTGCCTGCCACTAAGAATTTCTTACCGAAAACTTAGGTACAAATTTTTGGCCCGGGGATCGAACCCGGAACCTCTTGCGCGCGCAGCCATCGCTCTAAAGTACGACCCACTAACCACCGACGCAATCTTTGGGTATTATATAGTTTTTAGATTTTCGCGTTGCATTATAACTATAATGTATACGGGGATTAACACGATATTTATTATGTGAAATAACATTGTGTACTCACATATTTGGCTCGATGTTTCGGCTGCTGTAACATAATAAATTTGGGTATTATGATAATTAATTGAAGCGTAGGTTGCCCGGTCTTCCAGTTGAGACCACTATTATCAAAATTATCAGCTTATACTCACAGCTTGACGTTTCGACCGCGTTACAACGGTGCCGTGTAACTACGTGTCGTGTAAGGCCATCTTTGTACACTTAGTTTGCAAATAAATACTTGAATACTTAAGTGTATGCTACTACAAGTGTGTACTTAAGTACATGTAAAAATAACCGTGTTTTTCCCGTGTAAATTAATTATTTGTATAATGCAAAGTTTAAAATCTTATAAAATTATCAGCTTTAAGATTATATATCACTCTCACTAAAGTTATCAGCGAAATAAATTCCCACAACATCTCATACGTTGACCTGATTCCGTACTAAGTAGCTTAAGCACTTGTGCTACGGATATCAGACAACAGAGAAATTACAAATATATACTTAAATCACGGCCTCATAGAAAAGCAGCTGTGATTCACTGAGTGAGTGAGGGTACTGGAGGCCCAATCCGGGGGGTTTAAAGGTTGGTAGCGCACTTATGACGCCACTGGTGTCGCGGGTGTCCATGAGCGGCGGCAATCGCTTACCATCAGGTGATTGGTCTGCTCGTCTGAAAATTATCACATAAAGAAAAATACATAATATTACACCCAGTTACTGTACAAACACAAGTTCCTCACACGAATGTTTGTCCAAAGTGGGGTTTGAATCCACGACCTTTGGCGTCTGAGGCAGGGTCACAAATGCGCCATCCGGCTAATCAATGGCAATGTTTACGTAACAGAAACGATACAAGTCAATGGTTCTGAAATTTCAATGATATATTTACTTTGGTTGGTAACACTGCTCTGTTGAAACTGGCGTGTGCCATTGCAACTTACCGTAAGTTTCCGGCAAAGTTCCGACAGGTTGTTATGATTTTGAAACCGATTCCGGAAGGATTCCGGTGACACCTAACTAGCGCCGTCAGCGCTTTCTGTGAATTGTCAAGGGTTGCCACTTCCTATAAGGGAGTTGCCACACAGGCGGATCGCGAGCGTTTTCAAAGCGGAGCTTTCACGTCGCGGGTGCGCAACGGATGCACGACGGATTTGTGGCGGAGATAAGTATGAACAGCATTGTTTTATTATGGCGGCCACGCAGAAAAACGTCCGCGGCGTGTTCGCTGCGTCGTCGCATCGCTTTGAAAACACTCGCAATCCGTCAGTGTGTCAACTCCTTAAAGTGAACAAGTAGGTCTTTAGACAAACGAGCATTATCCTGGACTTCACCGTCACAACTCGACCACCCGTTTGGAACAGGGTAGTGAAACGCTGCCTCTGTCCAAGGGTTGCGGGTTCATCCCCGCGCAGTACACATTTGTGTGCATGAACATGTCTGGTTGCATGGTTCTGGGTGTTTTCCTATGGAATTATAAGTATGTATTTACAAAAAAAAAGTATTATATGTATATAATTTGTTATTCCCACTGTTGATTCTAGATATCCTTACACAGGTGATTGATCTGCCTATCTCGAGTCGATCATGTATGTGATGTTGTGAAATATTAAAAAAAAAACACTCTCAATCAGGTGAGATCAGGTGAGGTCAAGAGTAAGCTTGATAGTAAAAAAAAGAACCTAATTATTATCCATAAAATACAAATATAAATCTAACACCTTATGGTTAAAGTCTGCTAATTTGGCAGGTCTTTAAAAATGAGTAAGTATACCTACTGTGATATGGTAAAATATAAATTAAAAGTAAACTGGCAGAATAACCGATGGATTTTTGTTGTTTGTAAAGTAGCTGTGCAAAGGGTTTGAACATTCTGGGACTTAATTTTTTTTTCATTTCAACTCCATCAAGTTTCAAAGACTGAATTTGAAAATGAATGACAAATTCCAATACATTGCCATTTGAAAATCTTATCGACTGCAAAATTGTTTTTATTTTTATTTTTAGTAGGTATAGATGTTTTTCAATCAGCAAATGAAACACCTGGATTTCGAGGGATCATTTAAATATTTATACCAACAGTTCCGTAGACGCGGAACAGATTAATTCAGATATTCCCAAACTTTTTAAGTTTCGAAACCTAGTAATATAATATTTTTATCGAGTCGACACCGACTCAACGTCCTAGCTAAGGGAATCAATCCCTTCATATTAAAATAGAAGTATTATTTTTAAGATGTCGCTTATCAATGACGCATTGAGTAATGACAGTACAAATAACGATATCGAAACTATTTTTAAATTTAATTATATTGTTATAGTGACTTAATATAATACCAAATGATAAATCAGCAATCATTAAACACTCTCTTCTGTGTTATGTTTAGATGAGCACGCTCAAATAGGGGACTTTGCTTAGGTGACTTGGATGACTAATAAACCCTAACCTAAAAGATCTAAAGATAAGTCTACGTTTTCTGTGCATATTATTATAGTTTGTACTACAATCTGTCAAAATTACTCAATTGAAATTGCAACAAACGTGCTGGACATTCAAGTAAGGCTCGACTGAAGAAATTTGACCAATTTACATACATCAACGTGTGACTATCCTGTCCGTGCGATATGCTTTCTCTGTCCTAATAGAATTGAGGGGCTATGAAACCAGGTCTCCAGCCCCCAAGGTGCAACAGCGTATACTTTGGGAACTCTTGTATTAACTAGTTCCGGAGCGGAGGCTGACAGCCCTATCAATAATGCAACCGCACACAAACTGCAAGTGCTCGCTATAATTGCCGCGTTTACAGTCCCGATCGGGTCGCGCTACTGCGCAAGACGGTAGTCGCATCAAGATAAACACAAAGCTGGCTAAGCTGGCTGGAATTGTACAAAGAAAAAATAAATTCCTGTTCTAATTTCAAATATAAAATGTTTGCCGTAATCTCAGTATTCGTATTCTGTAAGCAAACCACGGAAAAAACTAACCGATTCGAATGTGTAAGTAGGTTACATAAAAGTAGGTACAATAAACATTTTATGCGAAGTACTTAGTGCAGGATCGACAGAAGTGGCGATCTTTTGTTTCGGAGGCCAAGACTCTATTTGGTCCTTTGAGCGGAGTTAGTAAGTAAGTAAATTTATACAAATTAATTAAGCAACTTGTGTTGTGGCGTCGCAATTTAAACTTAATAGGGAAGTAAAATGATGTGTCAGTCAGACACATCTTGCGGGTCTACATTTTTTTCTTCAAACTACTAAGCTAAACGTTAAACGCTAAAGACAAGGCGGCCAGTAAAACTGTCTTCACTTAGATACTTGCTATATAACACGGATATTGATATTTCTCCATTAAAAAATGTAGCACAATTAATGTCACAGCTCAGCCACCATCATTAAATTTTATAGACAATATCACATAGCTAGGTAGAAACGACAGCATTGCAGCAACTTTTGAATGGCATCATTTACGGTGATCACTATTCTGGTATGATCCATTATTCTGGTCCATATCATAATTACACGGACGCCTACCCTTGATGACGTCACGTCGAATGGTTCCAGTGAAAAGGAGGCGCCAACCCGACAGACAATGCTGGCCGCAAACACCAGCCATTCGGACAAAAAGAAAGAAAGTTGCGTTGTCATTCGAACAATAGAATTTCACTTGAATTTGAACTGTCATAATAATAAAGGCTGATAATACGTAAGTCGTTAACGATAAGAAGTCGGCCATAATCGGGTCTATGATTGAGGAAATTTGGAGCAAAATGTCAAGATTTTTGACGGTAAATTAAAAAATACAAACTACTGAAGTGGAATAAATGAGACAGAATGAAAGACTGAAAAAAATGTATAATTTAATGATAAACTTGTTTTTACGGAGAAATACCAAATAATCTTAGTTAGCTGAGCATTACCTACTTGATATAAAATCGATTAGGTTTTTTTTTAAACAGGGTGCAACGGATGAAAATGCCAAGAGGCATTCACTACTAGTCAATCTTCGGCTCGCTCCATGCACCACTTAGAAAACTACGATCATGTTTTGTTTTTGCGCTCCCCTGATGTAATTTTACGTAGATGCAAATTAGAAGGTAAGTGCCAAATATCTTGCAGTATGTGTATATGATATTTACACTTACTTAGTTAGACGTTTCAAATTGTGATTATATCAGTGTATTAAATATTATTTTTCTTTTACTCATTAGTGTACCTGTGGGAAATGAGAGTCAGGTGACATGGAAAGGCAAAGGACAAGGAAAAAAGATACAAGTACAGAAGAAGGGTCCTGATAAGGCAAAGCGCCAAGTATTACAAGAACAGAACTAAACTTCTGTATCAGGTGTTGGCATTGACGACTTATGCTAGGTCGATGACGATTATGACGCAGAAGACACTGGAAACAGATGCTTAGTATACTGCTAGAATTCGGAAGAAATAACGAGATGTGATGCAGGGGTACCTCGTGTGGACTATGGGCTCACGCGGAGTGCACTGAATGGGAGTCAGCTAAAGGTTATGTTTGCGATGTATGCTAGATTTTATTTGACTCCGATTGCAAAAAAAAATATGTGTGTTCTGGTATCAAATTGAATCCACTTCGGAAAAATATCGTGACCGTATTAACTTAGCGTTATACATAATACATTCGTGTTTCTCTCTTAACTTTATGGGTGTATCGGGTGCGTTTGACCCTTATCTGACTTGACAGGACACGATACACGGACGGAAAAGACTAGTGATCTTGTTTTTTCGATATTAGAAAAAACCGGCCAATTGAGAGTTGGACTCGTACGATTGATTTTATCATATATTTATTATTGATGTAAATATTCGATTAAGGATGGATTCGACCAATATTTATCCAACGATAAATCTATGGTATAGCGCAGTTACATGCAGTGTAAAATCAAAATCCGTTCTAACATCTACTCATCCAACAGTCAACGCCTAATTCCACTGGTAAATCATTAGACCGCCAATTTTGACAGAATTAATAATAAAGAAAAGAAAAATCCTAGGTAATTCAAAATGGCGTTGTCTTAATCACAGCTTTTATTGACTTTTCACATTACCTGTATAACCCTACTTAAATATATTCCGATGGTATATCATGAATCACAAAACAAAAACTATATTTTGTTTTTTGCCGGTTTATAATGTCATTTGTTCATTCAAAACAAAGGTTTAGTAAAACAAGGTAAATTGGATTTATTACGAAAATAGAGTAACGGAGTAAATTACTACGCGGATTGTCTCTTATAACTGTCATGTTGGTCGAACCCGCGCTTAGGGCCAATTCGACGACCTTATTCCAATACTAAATCTATGGTTTAGCGCTGGCAGTCCATACAAATCTGATATTATACCATAGATTTATCCCCGGATGAAGATTGGTCGAATCGGGGCTAAGTATTTTATGAATATTTTAAGTGCTTTTGGTAACGATCAAAAACAGGCAAAAAAGTGCGTACTTAGCGACAGAATGTAAGCATATCATCTATGCTTACTATTTATAAACTGGTTATAGAATTAACCAGACAACGACAAGGCTTAGAGATGATCCGAAAATATGTAACGTATGCGCGGTGTAATTGACACTGAACACAATCTATTAGTAAAATATGGACGTTACATAAAAATGGATGTCGGGCCTTCATAACATAGCTAAGATTTTTAACCAAAAAATGAGACGGTAAAAAGCTTGAAAAAAAATTTTCAAAACCACGAACTTTAAAGTGTAAAATAATATTTTTAACACTTTATCAACTTCAAATAACATTTTATAACAGTACACTCAAGAAAAGATTTTACCGAAGTCGGCGCCTAATCCCTGTTGAATAATTGAATGTTTTATTAAATTACAAGATAGTTATGGCCGACTTCGGTAACACCCCTTTTCGAGTGTACTGTTATAAAGTGTTATTTAAAGTGTACAAGTGTTAAAGATATTATAATTAAGAGTAATGCCTCTCTATTATCACTGTGGTTGTTTTACAGTTCATTCATGATAACTGTTAAAAAGGTTTCGACATTATAACGAGTGCAATTGGACGGTATGTATCGTATATTTCTAGAACTTTCTGTAAATTCTTGTAAGTTCAAAGACATGTGCCGTATGGACCAGCGATCACCGCGCGGCCAGGGAGCGTGAAGATTTATATGATACTACCGTCTTGTAGAACGAATAGCCACAATGCAGATGAGATAACAATGAAACACAAAATAAACACTTGTAACTGTACTGGAAAGTCGTCGGGACGATCTGTGCGAGCTCCAAGTTAATAATGGCAAGAAATAGTGCAGGATGGCAGGACCGACCGAAATCGTGATCTCTTTTTCTCTCTGAACTCTGTTCGGGTCGCTGTGAGTAACTTCACTGGTGTTACGGCTTTCCTATGGTAGCGGCAAACTCTACCGTTAGCTGAAGTTTGTATAGGTAAAGTACGAATGCTTAAAAAACATTTAAGCCCAACTTACAACTTTTGTTTTCGTGCGACATAATGTTCACAGCGCATGCATTCGCAAAATATCTCACGCCCATTGTTGCGTATTGTGGGGCAATCCGTGTAATGTCGAAGACCTTGCTCTGTATATGTCAAGGTCAGGGTGGAGATTCCACACTGCTCTTAATCCTATTGTGCCGTCTTTCTACACGCGCTTAGGGATGTACCGAATCCGATCTTTTGGAATATTGGATCGCGGGCGTACGGTCCGACAAGTTTTGAGATCGGTTTGGAGTAAACGATTCGAGACTGAAGATCGGGTAGGCTAAATTGCATAACATATAATTGGCGGAGAAATCAGTGAACATACATTAAAAATGATTTTAAAAATCATACCTTACATACAGTCGAACATAGAATTTCCTCTTTTTCTTAAAGTCGGTAAATATGGGTAGGTGGTTGGTAGAAAAAGAAACATAAATTGGCATCATGCTAAAAATTTAGGTGTCGTCACTTAAATGCCATTTCATATTTTTGTAATTAACATATATTGTAGGTACCTCTTACTTTATTGTGCTGGCCTAGCATAAAAGGAATTGCAGTTTTTTTAAACATTTCCGATTAAATCAAACGATTGGAACCAAATCCCAAAAATACCTTTCACGTTCACTTGTCACTCAGTGACTTACGTGTTGTTTTTTTTTTGTCCTATTGTGTGCATATCATATTACCTAGCTGTAAGATTTTCTAAAAACTATAAAATAAAATATATTACGCAAACTATCAGGAACAATTTTCCATATCGACGGCATACGATCCAACCCTCGCGGATCGAATCATGGTTTTACGATTACGAATATTGCGATCCATAAAATCGGAACGATGACCAAAACATGGTGCATCCCTACGCTCAGGTGTAGTCAGAGCCGTAGGTACCTTCATGTACGGTACCTACGTCTGAGCTCTTTACTCTTAGTCACTGGTTTGCATTGCACCAACTGCATAACAACCGTGTATGTTTCATAACAACAGCTGTGTAGTGTAATTGCATGTGATTCACTAAATCGCTATAATTAAGTATATCATAGTTACAAACGATAGCCCAAGGTTAATAGGTGGGTGCTACGGATACAACAAAAGAGTAAAAAATGGAACCCTATCTTAAAATTATTCTCTAGGGCGAAGGGGCCAAATCAATGTAGATATTATTAACAAGATATTAATAATAAGGTGGGAGCAATGATAGATTAACTGGCCCGATAGCGTATTTGGTAGTGACAAGAGAGCCTACATTGAAACTGTCCCGTAATGAACAAGAATATACGCCTACAGCGTGTGGAATAGGGACGGGGCTGAATATTCGGAATAAGTGAATTCCGTTTCGTGGATCCTGTCCCACTATTCAAGGGTCGTGGGTTGAACAAAAACATTCATGCGTTGAAAGTTTTTCTATTTGTTGCGATAGATAGATGATGATAGATGCGATAGAATATTAAAAACATGTCTTTTTCAAACACCTAAGTTCTACCTATCTTAATCTGCCAAAAAGTGTAGCAGGAATGAAGTATAAGTATGTCATGTTAACACTTTGGTACTTAGGACATAGTTGTTTAAAATTACCTATCTGTCAAGTATCAATGTAAGTAGATAATTGCCAAATTTTTCGACCCATCTCCCGATCTCAATTCATTCTACCCAGTGAACGAATAAATTCATCAGTGAACGAATAAATACCTTTTTTATATATATGTGGCAAACGGGCAGACGGATCGCCTGATGGTAAGCGATTGCCGCCGCCTATGGACACCCGCGACTCCAGTGGAATCACAAGTGCGCTGCCAACCTGGGGATTTCGCCATTTCCCCCGGTTTGGGCCTCCAGTAGCCTCACTCACGCAGCCAAACACAGCACAGTGCTGTCAAACTAGCACTCTGTGAGGCCGTGGTATCACTCCGGTCGAGCCGGCCCATTCATGCTGAAACGTGACTCGCCCACGGTCCCTACCCTACTTTCAGTGTCTGAAAAAACAAACTTTCTGAAACTTAATTTCCCTCGCCAGTTACTGAAAAATCTATCCTACAATAAAACATTTAACAGGGGAAATAAACCTATAAATTAAGTAATTTTCTTTTCGTGTCTAAATTTTAGGAAATTATTACTCACTGGTATTTTTTACCAGTAATTAGTGGACTAACAAAAGAAATCAGATGTCTTTATTTTTGTACATTTTGGTTCATTAATTATATGGAAAGATTATGTCATTAAAATTTCTTTTGTTCAAGTATTAACTCGCATATCGTCATTGAAGTTCTAACACCACGCAAGTCATTTTTTGGCGGTTTTGACATTTTGATGGCATTCGCTAGAGAATCGATAGACGCGTCATTTCGCCCATTCAGAATCGAGATACGACCCATAAAAACCTTTAAAATTACGAAAAAGTAGAAACAGCACTGAAGTCATAAAATGACCTACGCTTTGAGATGACCACGTAAGTCACAATTTAGTTTTTTAATTTTTTACTAAATTTGCTGGTGGCGGTTGTCACATTTTGATGCCATTCGTTAGAGACTTGGAAGACCGATCGTTTTTATCAATCAGAATTCAGTTGCGGCCATCAAAAACCTTTTCAATGTTGAAAAAATAACAGAACGGAAGTCAACAATTGAATTCTAATGGAAATAGCACGTAAGTCTCCGTTTTTTTCCTTTCCTGAAAAGTTGCTTAAAATGACTTACGTGGTGTTAGAACTTCACTGACGATATTTAGAATCGTATTTTAGAGCCATGGTAGCTCAGTGGATAAGAACGCGTCTTCCATGCGGAGCACGTGGTTCGAATCCGAGCATACACTTATTGATTTTTCAAATCTATGTGCGAATTTATTCTATTTCTACCAGCATTGAGGGATAACATCGCGAGGAATCCTGTACCTTTCGGATAGTTTCTGAAATGTGTAACCACTATTCAGTTGGTCTGGTTCCCCTGTAAAGGGTTGCGAAGGCCAGATGGCAGTCGTTTTTTGATTGTAAAATTACCATATTCCCCAAATCCCAAATCATGGTATACTTGAGGAGAGGAATTAGAATCATATTTTGTTACTTGAACTAGGTCTTTCCTTAGTCTTATTACTAATTTATGAGTTTCTTCGGCAGGTATATTCGGTAATTGACTCAAATGAAAAAATAATATTATTGGTTACGTTTTTAAGCCAAAGGTCGTGAATTCAATTCCTACTCTGGAATGAATTCTGGGTGTTTTTCCTATACCTATTGTCTAAATTCATAACACCAGTACTTATTGTAAGGTAGGTACTTAATTAGTACGGATCAGATCTTTTTTTTACCATGGGAGAGCTTCGGCATGAACGGGCCGGCTCGACCGGAGTGATACCACGGTCTCACAGAAAGCCTACGTGAAGCAACATTGTGTTCTGTGTTTCGCTGCGTGAGTGAGGGTACCGGAGGCCCAATCCGAGGGGAAAGGGGGGCTTAAAGGTTGGCAGCGCACTCCACTGGTGTCGCGGGTGTTCATAGGCGGCGGTAATCGCTTACCATCAGGTGAGTCCGTCTGCTCGTGTGCCACCTATAATTAAAAAAAAATGTATCAAAGTAAATTTGTTTATTACAAAACGAGTAACCTAAACCTATTACGAAGACATTTCTCAATTAGACATTTAATTAACCAATCCAGATCATTTATTCACGTCTCCATCAAATCAAAACTCAAAACCAACATTACCGAAGTACCCATTTCTTTTTTATTACAATTTTATTACAAGCCATTAACTTCACAATTAATCCACAGATCCGTAAAAGGCGAAATTCAATTTGATCTACCGTCAAAACAAAGGAACGTTCAATCATAGAGCCATAGACAGATAGAACGGCCATAGACGCACAATACTAGGTGGGAAAAAACGTAGTCCGAATAGCTGAGCAATCAGAGATAAAACGGACCAACTGGCGTAGGGTGACCAGGTTGAATATTCCGAAGTTGAATATACAATTGACATAGATAGATATAACTACTTTATATTTCTAACTATCAATGAATTGTTATTTGTTAGAAATGGGGTGAGCCCCGCGTCTCATAGCCACTGCGACCAGTAGATGATCTGTTGTGGCAGCCCCGTAACCTATTACAGCACCTCATGTAGCTCCAGTTCCAAGATAAACCCGAGAATGGAGCTGATGGGGGAGCTTTTGATCTCGTCTGCTGAGATCATGTATGCTCCTAGGTGCCGGCTTCTGCAGCGGTGCAGCGCTATGCACTCGCCGAGGACGTGGATAATCGTTTCTATCAATAAACCCTTGTTAACTAAAATGGTATTATTATATAGCAGTTTTGACGTTTAAAACAAAAAATGTTCAAAACAAAATTTTTGAAATAAAAATAATGAAAACCGCTTTTTAACACAGTTTAAGTAAATGTGATGGGTAGGGCACACTAGCGACGCCAATTGATTTAAGTTTTAGCAACTAAACCGGAATCTTTTTTTAACTAATTTCGAAGTTGCAGCCTCTCGGATAACTTAGGTATACTATTTATTTAATACTTATACTTAACTTATGGATCTGTTTTTTTCTCGAAACTTGAATTACCGCCAAAAACGGCCACTTATGGCGACAATCCAAATTTCAAGCGCAAAAAAAAACCAAAAAGTAGTGCACAATTATTAAATAAATAGTATACATTTAAAATAGATCCGGTTTAAGTAGTAGCTAACAATTTAAATCGATTGGTGTCACTAGCTAGGGGTACCCGTCGCCTTAGCAAAGGTTTGAGAGGTTGAAACATTTATGAATAAGGAAAATGTTTGTCTGTCACTTAGAAATAAGGCATTACGAAAACGTAAATGTACCATTTCGACGATCTGTTCATATAAGTTTAGATATCGAATTCAACATTTATTTATGTACGAATATATTGAAACCTCCTTATTGTCGAGTGCACATACTGCGGTGGATCTGTCGGTTACAAACTAGGTATTACAAAAAACCCCCGACAAAAAAAATTGATAGTCCAAAAATTAAAAGAAATGGCTGTTGACTGTCCTATGTATGACCATTTTTTAAATGTTGTCGCGGGCGCCCGCTCTACATATTACATATTAGCATAACGTTTTGTTGAAACACACATTTTATAGGTAGGTAGGTCCCCCGACGCGACAACATTTAAAGTGACGGGTAGGGCATCCTAGCGGCGCCAATCGATTTTAATTATTAACTACTAAACCGGATCTATTTTAAACAATTTCGGGGTTACAACCTCTCGGCAAACACTCATACTATTTATTAAATAACCATGTACAAATTTTGGGTTGGTCGTTTTTGTACGCGAAAAATTGATTACCGTCAAAAGCGGCCACTTTTCACGTACAGAAACGGACCCAACATTTTTGCATGGTTATTTAATAAATAAGTATCAGTGTTTACCGAGAGGTTGTAACCCCGAAATTGTTTAAATAGATCCGGTTTAGTAGCTAAAAATTAACATCGATTGGCCTCGCTAGTGTCCCATCCCATCACCTTATTTAATAATGTTCATACGTAGGACAGTCAACAGCAGTTTGAATTTATTTTGGTAATTTTTAAGTTTTTTGTACAATTTTGGCAGTCTTATCAAAGACATAGATATCGAATTCGATATTAAATATGGACGAATGTTTTGAAATCTCTTAGTGTCGAGAGTGTACGAGAACAGGCCCCCGGGGGAGTGATTATTCTCTTCGCATTCGGAAACCAAAATGGTAAATACATAAGTTTTCATCAAAATTAAGGAATCTTGTTGGTAAATTTCTTTGATAGGGAAATAAACGTTACCTAAGTGCGCTGAGAACTTTTATGCATCGATATTCCTCTCCTGTGTCATTTTGAGAACATGATTATTCGATTTAATTTTGGACAATGATGAACTCAACATCGTAGTTTACAACACCAACACAAAAAATAATAAATAAAATAAAATTTATTGAATAAATCGAGAGAAAAAAAAAGACTTATAATCTACTACTAAGGTAGCTATTTTAGTTGGGTGCCTGAACAAAAGAAAAAAGGTCTTACATAAATAATATAATGATTTAAACAATTGCTAGGTATATCTAAGAATAACATTTTAAAATATAAAATATTTAGATTGAATAAATCATGCTGACGATGACCTATGCAACACAACAAAATGAATAGTGTCTCACGTTGCCTCTGGTGCAAGAGTTTTGGGTTCGATCCCCGCACAGTAGAAACATTTGTGCGCATGAACATGTCTGTTTGTATTGGTCTGGGTGTTTTCTATTTATGATAAGTATATGATTACAAAAGTCAAATTTCAGCCTGTGGTCATTAGGCTTTATATAGAATAGATTCTGCTATTGGTTCTGATATCCGTAACACAGGTGCTTGAGCTACCTATCTAGGAGTCAGATCAATGTAATATGTGATGTTATCAAATATTTATATTAAATTTACTAACACTTTTATACTATTCGGGCGGAAAGGCATGACTGTACATAAAAGATTGCTTTGTTCGACCCGCATTTTATTTTACGGGTCCCATTTTTATAGTTCAAATGGGCAGATGAAAATTCCCTACCGGCTGAAGTGTGCTGAAAACTATAATTTGTACGTTTCCAAGTTGAAAGCAGCCAGATTCATGAATGAATGAATATACTTTTATTGCACTCAAAATAAAGTATTAAAATTCAAAAAAGTATATGTACAACGAAGGCGGCCTTATCACTATGAGCGATCCTTTCCAGGCGACCTTCGGGTAATTGATGAAGATTTATACTTACACAGAAAGTTTACACATAAATAAAGTATGAATACACTAATACATACATAATATGTATATATAATTTCACCATTACTAATAAAGTAGATATTTTTATATAACGTCGGTGGCAAACAACCATGCGCCTCGTCTTATGGTAAGCGATTACAGCCTATGGACGTCAATGGACAACATTTCATATTTTTAACATGTCCATATTGCTTTTTTATATGAAAATAGACATAAAATGAACAGATATTTTTTCTTTTTTCAAAATTTGTCCATTTTCATGCATAAAATAATTATTGAAATTCTTTATATTCTAAATAGACGTAAGCGCCAAATGACGTCATCGGATGGCTGAATACAGCGATATTCCTTTGCTTATCATTGTTTTAATAAAAAAAAGGTACTACTGTCAAAGGTAAATAATACATTGTCAACGTCATTCATTCATTCAACGTTGACAAGTTGTCTTTTTTTTACAGTTGCATGTCATGGGTTTGGCATTTCGTAAATTTAAAACTATAATGTACTAAGCAAAGAAATAGTTTACATTCTGCCGTCCGATGACGTCATCTTACGTTTTTAGTTTTCAATTTTTTTCTCAGTAAATAAGCAATATAAAAAACGCATAAATAATTATTCAAGCAGCGGAAAAGTAAATAAAGAATTGGTATTTTTTGTTTCAGAGCTTAGCAATTTTGAAATGTTGTCCATTCTAGAGACCTTTAAAAATCTTTACGCTCCTTTTTTAAATCGGCTCAATGACAATGAAATCCATGTACTAGTAAAATACGGGAGATTTGGTCACCGTAGACTGACGGTATATTTCGTAGTTACGCGACGACCAACATTGTCTAATGGAGTGCAACATTGATTAATTGTTGGGTAAAGAAAATGCCATTTGCTCTAGCCATGCTAGCGACTTTTGGAGCATTTTTTTGTTTTTTTATGCGCCAATGCTAGTCTCGAAGTTCCTATATTAAAACTATTATACTTGAGTGAAGAGATAATTTATATGTGGTCAAGTCATATCATTTACTGAAGCCTCCCACGGCATTCTTATGCAAATGAAAGAAACAAACTCTTAACAAAAATGACAACCACTTGTGACCTTTGCAGTTAAACCAATGATTTCCAAACAGTTCACAGAAGTCAATATTTGTTCCATCAATGTCTTCAAAGTTTGATGATGCATTTTAAAATATAGGTCAGCTTCTTCTATTTAAAAAAGTGCAAAAAAGTGGTTTAACTTTAAAGATTTTCAATAAATTATAATCTATCATAATTATATTTCTGTAATGCCTAGTACTTAAGAATGTGTATTTTGTGCAATAAAGTATATCTATCTATCTATCGAGTTAAACTGTGGCATTGTGGAATCGACCGCAACTCATAGGCTGATGGCTTGAACGTTTTTTTAAATATCGTTATGCCGCAGATAGGGTCTGGCTATTGACAGATGACAATTTGACGAGTGACAGATAATCAAACGATTTCAGTCTGTTTAATTATAACTTGAACGAAAACATTTTGTGGTCACTGCTAAAGAAATCAAAGTTGTCCATGTAAGAAACGTTTGAGAACCATTAAACAAATACTAAGCACTTGCGCGAAGAATATTTCACGGAGTATTCCATAGAGAAGAGACGTGACAGCGCCGATGACAGCGAGTCATCAATCATCGAACAAAAGGTGAGCAATAGACAAATGCCCAGAGGCAAACCCCAAGACTAACTTCATTTTGTTCAATACTCGCCGTTGGTTCCGCATAATATTTTCTTTTCGCCGGGTCCAATAAACAGACATTTGCTTCTAAACACTTATTTTACTTGTTATTCTGTATACATTAGTAAACAAATATAAACCTCATATAAAATATATGAACAAAACATCTGCGATTTCGAATACCAAAAAAATAAACAGAAATCAAACAAAACATTGTATTGTTAAAAACAACGGGTAAAATTAGTCATTAAAAATACATCTGTTAAATACATTCGTGTTACTGAGGTGTAGAGTGCAATGTCTAGAGTTACTAAGACTAAATACAGTTTCGTAGAGAGAGTGAGATAGAAAATAATGAATAAAGAAGTAAGCTACATATGAGTAGGTACTTAGGTCGTGCACAAATATTATATAACCGAGCCTAAATAATGCCCAAACTCATATGCCTAATAATGCCTCAACTCAAAGCCATTAAATAAGTAGGCTACGTAATTAGAAATTAGATACCGTATGTACCTAAATTCATGCAATATATTAAAATAAGAAAGTACATTAAAACTTCGGCTTCATTTTTTTCTTTTCTGCGAAAAAAGAAACCGTCTTCAAAAACCACGAACTAAAATATGTAAAATAATATTTTTAACACTTTATACACTTCAAATAACATTTTATAACAGTACACTCGAGAAAATGTGTTACCGAAATCGGCGCCCAATACTATCTTGTAATTTAATACAACATTCAATTATTTAAAGGGATTAGGCGTAAACTTCGGTAAAACCTTTTCTCGAGTATACTGTTATAAAAGGTTATTTGAAGTTATAAAGTGTTGAAAGAGTTATCCTTTAACTCCTTACCGTTGAGGAGTTGACCTTCCATCATCAGCAGAGCCACAAAATTAATTCAATCAGGCGTAAATACTGGTGCGTTTAAAATTTTATCATTACGTGTGACTTTAAAATTTTAGGGTTCCCCTCAATTTTTCCAGGATCCCATCATCAGATCCTGATATCCTTATCATGGTACCATTCCGGGACTATCTACTTTCCAAATAATTATCTAAATCGGTTCATAAATGGCAAAGAAAACATAAAAAAACATATATGTCGAATTGAGAACCTTCTTCTTTTTTTTGAAGTCGGTTAAAAAATGGAAACCTTCGAAGTGTGTTTTTCTGTGCATGTACCCAGTTTTTTTGGTAAAGTCGCAAAAAAATTAAATTGGAATAACTATCTACTTCTTCTTTTGTAAAAAGTTTGGATAAATGTGTGTGAGGTGACACTGTGCCTGTTTCTTCTTCTCCATAATTATTATTATTATTTGGTATTTACTGTTTCACTGATGGTCCAAAAGCTTCACTTTATGCGAATTCAAACACTTTATTGGTTTTCGATTTCGAATTCCAAATAGAGAACCCCAAATAGTCTGTGTGCTTTCCTGCACTGGCCGGTCATAACACAGTTGATAATAGAACTCGTGGGAAGCGCCGAGTGTATTGAACGATTATTTCGTGGGCATTTAATGTTTTTCATTAGTGTGTTCTTACGTGATTTCGGTTGAGATTTATTATTCGATCCAGCACATTGTCCGCCATATTTGCGTAGAGGTGTGAGAAAATAATCGATTTAAAAAACATTAGCGGATTTCCGGAAAATATAGATTTTTATGAAAATACTAAAACTGTATCTCTGTAAATGAGTTTAATTTACTCGGGTATAAATGAGTTATGATTATCCGGCAAAATGGTACCCAATAAGTTCAGTTTACAAATTCTGCAATATATCAAAAAGAAATATGTTACTTTAAAAATCGTTCCTGTGCAATACGTTCCTATTAGGCGGAATCAATTCTGAGACTGTAACAAGACTGTACGCACCGACTTTTAAGAAATATTTATAATAATAATCGATATTTACTGCTTAAGTAGGTACTTAATTAATCGATTAGTTACACACGCACATCTCTATAAACGCATTTCTATGCGTTATGGAAGCAATTTTCATCTGTGGCTCACTTTCCCGCGCTAGGGGAAACAGATAATAAAATATTTGAGAAGTGTGTTGGGTGGTTTATTAATATTTTATGGTTCATAAACCTGGAATAGGATGAACACCTGGCGATTTTCTCTTTATAAGGTATATAGAAACGTTTGTAAGAATAGGAATGCTATTTTATTAAGGCTGTAACAGAACTGGCAAACAATACTTCGAAGGTTTTATAGATCACAATATACTTATACATTTAGGCAAAGACGACAGGCTGATTGGCTATTCAAAACAGTCGTTTTTCTTTCGTCGTGCGAGCTATGGTAGGGTATCGCAGTGCTTTATTTTTTTTATTAAGTATTTAAAACTTTATTGCGCAAAACAATAGAATAGGCGAACTTAATGCCCAGAGGCTTTCTTTACCGGTCAACCTTTGGGTCATGCAGAAAGGACAATGGTGCGGCGAAAAGCGGACTTCTGTAATTATTCCAATTTTCAAAAAAAAATATTATTCTTGACTCAACTTAGATTTTTGAAAAGTATATTTAATTTGTCAATTTGGAGTTAATATAGACATTATGGAAACTCAAAGTACTATTAATAAACGTTTTATTTTATTTATTATTTACTAGTAAATACGTTACCACATAACATTCGGCACGAAAAGTGTTTTTATTTTATTTTGAAAATAAAGCTGATGGTAAACTGCCACCTGATCAACAGTTTAGACATTTCGATGAAATGTACCGATCAAATACGATTACAGGCTTAAATTCCGGTATATGACGTAGCATTTATATTTCTATTCGAGCTACAAAATCAGTCAGCATTTTGCAATCTGTAGGTACAATCTGTGCACCCAACGAAAAAGTATTTTACTTCTTACAAATTTATGAAATAAGCGACTGCACTGTGGTTAGTTTCCAACAAAAATAAGGCATTCATTTTATTCGCGAAACTCCTGTAAAAGTAACTGCAGTAGAACTACGATGGAAAATGTTATTCTATCACTTTGTTTGTTGAATTTTGAAACAAATGCAATATAAAGGAAGAAGCAATAAAAATGTAGATGCATACAATTCAGCTATCCAATACGGATGTATGTAAAAAATATGCACCGGAGGCAAACATACCATAAAATAAATGTTTTATTCACGAGGCTGCTCAAAAACAATATCTCTAGCAGGTATATTGGTTCCGTATAAAAATGATGTATGATAATTTTATTTGAGGTAAGTGGGGGCGAAACTTTTTAAATTCTATTGGGCTAACTCCGTTTGTTTTGACTATAAAATAGAAAGGTAGGTTAATGAATATTTTATAAGTGGAATGTTTTCCGATGTCTCCCGATGTTTTCCCACCCCGTCAAACTGATGATAGAAAAACGAACGTAGGTTTAAAAAATCCACAGGTGCATGGATTCACACCTACATACCTCCCTTTCGCAAAGAGCACGTTTTTATTCTTCTTATATACCATTTTGTATATAAGACATTTTTGACGAAATGTCTAAAAAATTACAAATGTCTGTCAATATGAATTGGTCGATGAAAAGAAATTGATCAAGTCTCACTCACACATTGATAGCCCACTTTGTGGAACACGCCGATACCTACGTGACAGCAATAGATTTTCCAAAATCAATTTTCTATCGCCTGGGCTTTAATCTTAAAAGCGGCCAGCATCCAACAAAAATCCGAAGTCTTTATTACGTCATCAGTCGCCATTGCCGGTGGCCGTCCGCCGAAACTGTTTTCGAATGGTCAACTAAGCTGTAGACTATGGATTTTTTTCTATCACTGGCCATTCCAGTCATCCGTTCGCGCTGTGCCTTGCCCTGATAGTGACCTCTGCCACTTTAGCTTCGTAATACCTTTTGCAGGGTACTCACCAGAATAAACCTTGAATTTTGAAACGTCCATTACTAGTATCTTCCGCTGCTCAAAAATCATGCTAGCGCTTTCGAAGTCAACTTTTTTTTATGACAGGATTTTATTGTTAGGTTCTATAGGCAAACGAGCATGGTAAGCGACTGCCACCGCCAATGGACACCTGCAACACCAGTGGAGTCACAAGTGTTCTGCCAATTTCTCTCCCCTTCCCCGCAGTTCAGATTGCTGTAAGGCAGTGGTATTACTTCGGTCGAGCCGGAATTTCATGCGAACCTATTTAAAAAAATCTCAAAGTACATTTGAGTTCTCTGTTGTCACAATTCGTCGATCTCTTCGCCCCCTTGAGCCTTAATGAGTAGAAATACCCTGTGTCCTATCCCTAGTAGCATATACATATGTATAGATAGATATTATTTATTGCATAGAAACAAAATACAAGTATATGATACAACAACAGACAGTACAATAAGGTAGTCTTATCGCTTGTGGCAATTAGGTATTTCCAAAGCTTATATTTTTTTTATACTACGTCGGTGGCAAACAAGCGTGCGGATTGTCACCGCCTATGGACGTCTGCAACTCCTGAGGGGGTGCATACGCGCTGCCGACTTCTTAAAAACCTTAACACTCCTTTTTTGAAGAACCTCATGCTATATTCCCTCGGAAAAACCTCTGCTTATAAAATAGTGACTTGTATTTATGGTTATATTTGTTTGTCACAGATGGCGTGCAGCGCTTCATCGAGATGCCGACGTACACGGAGGTGAATCCCGGAGAGGACGCGTTGCTAAAGTGCAGGGTGTCCGACAAGAGGGGTGTTTGCTCCTGGCAGAAGGACAATAAGGTAGGCCTATTTGACGAATTAAGTTTTTTGTTCGAAAACCAATCATAATAAAACAAGACACGTATGTGGTCCATCTTTCCAGCAGTATCTTGGACGGCCGACTGGCCTTCGCCCATTAGGACGCCCTAAGTACGCTCTCTTTTATGCACGATATTCTCCCATTCTCTCGAGTTGGCCGAGCCAGCGAAGTCGATGAGCGTAGTCTCGCTAATGATGCTAGGCTCGCCAACCTGGTTTTCCAGCTCCCTGTTTTTAAACCTCCTCCAGGCACCATTTGGTGTTTGTACAGGTCCCAGTATCCTCCTTCAGAAATACATTTGTGCCATAAACCGAAGGTCGATAAGGATTTTCGCGGACTGATGACTAGGCAGGAAGTGGCGCAATACCGACCGAGAGGGATTCATAATCTATATTGTACATGAAATCAGGTACATATTTACAGATCTTTTTAAACAATTAGTTCTTTAACTTCTACCTTTACAGGTGTATGCACATTATTTAAACTTAATTGACAAACTATTTCGACTTAGTAACTACAACCTGTGCGGATAAAGAATCGTATCAGAAATGCGGCGCATCTATTCACTTCTCGCTCGAACACTATTTGCGTCTATACTCGCACTCGTGGGGTGAGAAGTGAATAGATGCGCCGCCATTTCTGATCCCATTCTTTATCCGCACAAGTTGTAACATCATTTTATTTTCCAGTATATTTTTTAATTATTAGAAATACTTAATTTATGTATAAAATATCCGTGCGAGCCGTGTGGTCCCCGGCAGTAGAATAGGCCACCCTCACTCTTACCGAGGTGTCGTAAAAGGCGACTAAGCTAAAGCCGCTGGCATGATCATCAGCACCCAGAGAAGGAAAACTCTGCATTTATACCACAACCCTCGCCAACCCGTCTGCCAAGCGTGGTGAGTATGGCAATTACCCCTCATGTGATTGAGGGAGGCCCGTGCCCCAGCAGTGGGGACTTAAATGGGCGTACGATGATGATGAAGAAAAATATCTGTACTATGTACTATTGATTTTAGGTGATAACATCCTAAGGCCCAGACAGAAGACACAATAGATATTAATTGTTATTGGCTTTAACAAGGACTCTTAAGACCTTAAGTAGGTATAAAAATAAAAAAGCGTTGTTTATGTAGTGGAACAAATGTTTGCGACGGACCATAATATTGTTGGTACAATGTTCTGGTGTCAACAGACCGAAAATGGGAGTGAAAAAATATCACGTGTTTTAAATGATCAGTTAAGTATGTTTAAAAAGATATCAACACACGCCATTTTACTGTAACGACTAACGATGTTTTTTTCACATTGAGTTTTTTTTGGGAACTTTGTAAGGACCTCGTAATTATAATTGTGGAAGTAATGGTTACCAGATGCATATCTAGTTGTTTCGCTGACCTTTACGTTCCTGAATCTTACACAAAAGCCGAGGTTTTTTTTGTTATAGGTGGGAGTCGAGCAGATGGATCACCTGATGGTAAGCAATTGCCGTCGCCAATTGACACCTGCGACACCCGTGGAGTCCCAAGTGCGCTGCCAATCTTTAAACCCCCCTTTCCTCCGGATTGGGCCTCCGGTACCCTTACTCACGTCGCGAAACACAGCACAGTGCTGCCCGCACGCACGGTTTTCTGTGATGGTTTCACTTCGGTCGAGCCGAAGCGTGGCTCTTCCACGGTCACGGTTTGTAAGGGAGAGTAGGTAAGCCACTTTATATTTCAAAAAAATTGAGACAACTAATATCTTGGACAAAGTTATGATCGCTTAAGAATTTATGATCGAAACAGTGACATACTCGTATTAATAAAATATGTTTTTTTATTTATATATGGGCACACACATCACTTACAAATCGTCATACATTTATGTAATTTAAAAAAATTCACATGTTAATACATGTTAAATATGTCGATACCCGGTTCACACCACCGGTTCGGAAAGTTGTTTCTGGTCGAAAAGATCCGGCAATGAAACTCGCCAGTTACTCTTTTAATTGCCAAACTTTCATACAATTTTGTATCATTCTAATACCATGTCTAAAATAATAAAATAAATATTATGAGGTATATATACCGCAGGAACTACGAGTAGGAAGTCATCCTATGGTGATTTAGTTTAAAAATAGATCCTAGGCGATTCTCAAATTCAATTCAAAATTAATGTTTTATATTTATAATTTATAATTAAGTCATCTACATTATTCAAGAGAAATATTCCATACCTAGGCCTACGTCTATACCCTCGTTGGCATTGCGCCGAATGGAAAAAGATCAAAATTTTGAATGACTACATTGAAATAGTTATTTACGGGATTGCTACCATGTCGTACCTTATTTTTGAGTATCCGATATTTCGGCGCTGTTGCAAGCGCCATGGTCACGGAGTAACTGAAAAAAAATAAGGTACGACATGGTAGCAATCCCGTAAATAACTATTCTAATGTTAGTGACCATGAAAGTTTAAAACAATATATGACTACATTGATTCTCCTTTTCTATTAAGAAATATATTTTTAAGGTGTCCCCGGTTAAACTGTCGTCACCATCAGCTATTTAGTGTATCGTTGACTTCAACCAATTATGCCCGTAACACCTTTCTGTTGCGCTCCTGTCGTAATTATAACAGCGATTTTTGTGACTGAGATCTATTTAACACTACACTGCGAGCGTACAAAAAGGCTGTTGTGGGTAAATTGTCTCCTGATTTTACAAAGTAGATATTTGTCAATTGCTCAATTATTCCTTTTTGTTTATATTACGAACATCATGTTGCGGTTATTATGATATTAGTTATTAGTGGAAACTTAATTGGTTTAAGATTATGTTTTTGTGTGTTAAATAGTATTATTTTAAGTACTGTATGTTTCCTTACAATAAAGAAAATAAAAAATAAAATATTTCTTACAATTAGTTAGTATTCAAGTTAAATGGAGCAGCTATACCAATATTTTAATTAATAAAAAAAATACTCTGTTTGACCGTCTTTCACTGCAAAATGGAGAGACGGATTGGCGTAATTTCTTCAGTAATGAATGGAAATTGACATAGGATACATTTGTCTCATTCTTACGCGAGCGAAACCACGGGAAAAAGCTAGTATTAAATATTTTTCGCATTAGAATATAATATCATTAACTTGGGCAAAAACTCATCGCCTGGAGACAAATTTGTTAAAGGCATTTAACGATCTTTTTAATTTTCTACGGCACAAAGTCATGAGGAATATTTAGTCGAAAAGGTGACAAATGTACCGACCGCGATTAACATTTTTGGGATTGCTCGTCCAAAGTCAACTAATTAGTGACGTCAGAAGGTAAGCTGAGCGACAATTAAGCCCACCCTTCAGAGAATTAGGCTCGTTAAGATACGGCCTGGCGGTAATAGAGATACGACTCAAAGCGGTTTCGAGTGACACCCGAAAAGATATCGAACGAGTGATAAAATTATTTACTTATTCATTCCTAGTCTTAATTTTCGTCATCTTAGCTTGTAATTCCCAGTTGCAAAGCTGTCTCCTCGGAGTCCGGGGTACGCGTGGGCCATGATCCAAGATTTGGTATGTCTGGTAATTAAAATTATCATTGACTTAAATTATTCACAAATAATGTATTTTTATTTTATTTTTTTAGTTTTTCAAAATCTACAGCTCTTAAATTATATTATAAAAATAGTATTTATATAGCTATCGATCGAGTTTCATGTGTTTACCTACTTTTGTTGTAGAAAGCGACATTCCGATTCAGTTATATATTTATATTGTATTATATGCGATTAAGGAGGCCCATAGTCACCCAGAGAGCCATGGAGAGGGCTATGCTCGGAGTCTCTTTGCGTGATCGTATCAGAAATTATGAGATCCGCAGGAGAACTAAAGTCACAGACATAGCCTTGTCATAGAATTGCATGTCTCAAGTGGCAATGGGCAGGGTACATAGCGAGGAGAACAGACGGCCGTTGAAGCGGAAAGGTCCTCGAATGGAGGTCACGTACAGGAAGCCGCAGCCGTGGCAGGCCCCCACAAGGTGGACCGACGATCTGGTGGAGGTTGCGGGAATCCATTGGATGCGGGCGGCACAGGACCGATCTGTGTGGAGAACATTGAGGGAGGCCTATGTCCAACAGTAGACGTATATTGGCGGAAATGATGATGATGATATGGCAAAATGAGGCAAAAGAGTCACATGAAAGATAGTAATCACTAACTAGGACATATTAACCTCATTACACCTCGAATTTTGTATGCCAATTAGGCGATACACAGTAAGAATATTTTATTAATTTAACAACTGCATTGCATGTGTCCTTATCCTTATCCTTCATCTTATTCCTGATGCATCTGATATGAGATGATAACCTGGTGGTCCTGATCTTAGCCATTATCCCTCATCTTATTCCTGATGCATCTGATATGAGATGATGACCAGGTGGTCCTGATCTTAGCCATTATCCCTCATCTTATTCCCGGTTGCATCTAAAGCTGTCATTCTGAAGCCCGGAGTACGCTTAGACCATAATTCAGGATTGGTGAGTCTGGTATTTACTGTGAAGCGACTGCCGTCTGTCCTTCGCAACCCTTTATAGGTGAACCAGACCCCAACTGAATCATGGTTACTACGTTTCAGAAACTATCCGAGACGTGCAGGTTTTCTCATGTTGTTTTCTCTCACCACCGAGCTGATGGTAGATATAGAAAGAAAGAAGAAAGAAAAATTTATTATTTTGGACATCACAACTCTATATACGAGTTCAACATTAGTTACAAAAGAACAAACAAAGAAAAAAAATAGATACAGAAAAAAAAACAAAAGAAAGGAAAAACAAAATAATCAGTACAAATAACCAGGCAGTGCAAATAATATATTGTGTGTTGTGATCTCCAACATAGATGGCCCCCACTCAGCCTATGTCATGGTCATGACGCTGATTTTCAGTAGGGCCAGCTGAGTGAGTGCCACGGACACACACATAGATTTGATAAAGAGGTGCATATACGGATTGAACCTGGTCCCCGCGTATGGAAGGTGCATTCTGAACTACTGAGCTACCATCGTTCTTCACGTAGGTATGTACCATGTAGGTAGGTACCTGTGGTTCACTATAAATATGATTATCATATACACACGGCGTTGTTTTTTATATTTCATGTTTGAAACTTTATTGAAGCATATAGGAATTAATGCAATTTTTGATTTAATTACCATAAGGTATTTGACTTTTTTTTTCTATTTGTAATCAAAAGACCTCTCAATGATAGAAACATCCTTGAAAGAATTACTTGATTCTCATTTAAACTACCTGAGATATCACAACTTTAAAATCACATTATTTTGGGTAAACCCAAAACGTTCCATACAAATGGCTATTAAGATGTGACGTCACACCTAAATATTTTATATGCATTTCATTTGTATGTTGTATGGTAGATATATCAAATGTTTCGTATATGTCAATGGTTATATTATAATAGTTGGTGCAAATTGTATGGGTTATTCAATGGTATAATTATTTTTTAATAATTTCATATTTTAAAATGGACTTGTCCATGAATCTTTGAATGGCCATAAAACCGGCTAGACGTTATGTTTTACTGGAGATTTTTTGCTATTGGCACATATTGGAAAACGACAGGAATCCACCCTTACACTGTGCAAGTTCCACCAGCTCGTACTAAGCGTTTCGCTTCCTCTTTCTTGGTACGAACTGCTAAGGAATGGAACAACTTGCCGGCTTCTGTATTCCCAAAGAGCTACAATTTGGGTGTCTTTAAGTCAAGAGTGAATAGGCTTCTTCTGGGTAAGCACGCTACATCTTAGACCTTATTGTCACTTTCCATCAGGTGAAATGAGGTCAAGTGCAAACCCATTTAATATATAAAAAAAAACCTATATTTTGATAAAACTACTCCAATACCCTATTGAAATCACTGTCGCATCACTAGGTGAAAGAAAAGCAAGGATCTAATGAGGTCTTCGACGTGATTTTACTGATAACGAGGTGACTAACAATGGCCGCCTAGTTTCACTGGAACGTCCACTAGGGATTTGTCAAGGTTCATGCTTATCATGAGTCATGAGGCGTTGTCCTAAAACAATGCGAGTACGCGATCATCGCGTGAATCCTGCTTGTGTGAGTGCGCGATCAAACATATTCATCATCTTAAGGTGTCGGGTAGGGCACACTCATCATCATCATCATCATCAGCCCATTTAAGTCCCCACTGCTGGGGCACGGGCCTCCCTCAATCACATGAGGGGTAATTGCCATACTCACCACGCTTGGCAGACGGGTTGGCGAGGGTTTTGATATAAATGCAGAGTTTTCCTTCTCTGGGTGCTGATGATCATGCCAGCAGCTTTACCTTAGTCGCCTTTAACGACACCTCGGTAAGAATGAGGGTGGCCTATTCTACTCTGCCGGGGCCACAGGGCACACTAGCGACGCCAATCAATTTTAATTTTTAGCTACTAAACCGGATCTATTTTAAGCAATTTCTGGGCTACAACCTCTTGGCAAGCTCTTATACTATTTATTAAACAACCATGCACAAATGTTGGGTCCGTTTTTGTACGCGAAAAATTGATTCACGCTAAAAATGGCCGCTTTCGGCGGTAATCAATTTTTCGCGTACAAAAACGTTTTTTCTTCGCTGTGAGCTGACGATCATCATCTCAGTGATTTGTCCCGGTTACTTCCCAAGCTGTTCTGCTCCCGATCCCTCTCTGGTATTGTCACAGTAGTGTCCCATCGGAATATAAGGGTAATAGAGAATGCACTTGTCTTTGCGCACACACTTGTGCACTAAAATATATCCTTCGTACGTGGCTGATCGCAACTGAGAATTACACGCTAAGATGAGAATATATTTGACGTCAATCACACATGATGACCTAAGTACCATAGTATCTTTTTTTTTATATATGAGAGGTGGCAGATAAGCAGACGCATCACCTGATGGTAAGCAATTCCGCCGCCCATGGACACCCGCAACACCAGTGGAGTGGAGTGGATCTACATAGAATAGTACAAGCGTACTCCGGACTACTAACTGTCGGCTTTGCACACCTAGGAATAATGCTGATCATGACACATTAAAAGTAAGGGCGACGTAGTTGGTCAAAATACGCGCATAATAAATATCACGGACATATTATGCACATAGCATCACACATTACCCCGGCCGTGGTTTACGCACCGGAACACAAAAATGATTACGCAATGCTATTTGCCGGTGTTTGTGAGTGTGTCGGAACGGTAAGTTTTGCACATTATTATTATTTGATAGAAATGGGGTGAGCCCTGCGTCTCAAAACCACTGCGACCAGTAGATGATCTATTGTGGCTGCCCCATAACCTATTACAGCACCTCATGTAGCTCCAGTTCCAGGATAAACCCGAGAATGGAGCTGATGGGGCAGCTTTTGATCTCGTCTGCCGAGATCATGTGTACTCCCAGGTGCCGGCTTCTGCAGCGGTGCAGCGCTATGCACTCACCGAGGACGTGGATAATCGTTTCCTCGTCCTCGCGACAGAACCTGCAGATTTTGGTATCTGAAAGGCCCATATTGTGCAGGTGCTTGTTTAATTTGCAGTGCCCCGTGAGGGTCCGAGTGAGTGACCTAACATGTCCTCTACTCAGTTTTAAAATTTCTACAGCTCGTCTCTGTTCGAACGCCTGTATCAACGCCTTAGACTGTTCTAGTCGAGGTCGAGGAAGTTTTGCACATTGTGCATTACTATAATATTCTGGGATTCCGTTATTTAGTTACTTACTGCATACGTCTTCATCATCTTAGCGTGGTTCCCAGTTGCATCCCAATCTGTCGCTTTGGAGCCTGAGGTAAGCTGGAACATCCAGGATTCGAGAAGTCTAATAATTACAATGAAGCGACTGCCGCCTGACCTTTGCAACTACACCAACCTGATTACGGTATCACGTTCAGAATTCTACTGCAGGCAATATGCAGTATTAGGAGCTAAGAAGACGTGTGAATGAATGAATGAATAAAACATTTATTGGCACAAATAACAACACACACAATAAACAATTAAAAAAAACAATCAGTATTAACAAAATAAAAAGAACACAATATAAAAAAAAAATAGCATAGGCGATGCGTTGTATCATCAAGTACACAAAGATGCCGCTTCTTCTTCCTTCCGTAAACTTTTTCAATAGATTTAGATTAAAATTTTAGAGAGCAATCAAAACACGTCTTTCCTTGTCTAGCGTTTCCGCATACCATATAAAAACGTGTGGGCACTTACTTCTCGTTAGCAAGGTCTAACACTAAAATACATCAAATTGACAGAGTATTTCAAATTCATAAACTACTAGGTAATGAACGTCAGATCAAGTTAAGTACCCCCCTGCAGTGGAAAAATAGCACTTGTGCCCCAGATATAAGGACGGTCCAAAGGTCAACAAGGGTAACTTACTTGATTTTGTTTTTATTGTAATAGATTTCAGTTTTTAAAAGTTTAGAAACTTATTTCCTTACTCATTTACCGTAGTAACATTAGCCCTCCTTGGTGGCCAGTATTTTAATTCTCGAGTCAGGTCAAAATTTGTAACTACCTGAGGTTCTCTGTTAAGAAAATTGTGGTCAGGAGACAGCCCTGGTGTCGTCAGTAGTAGGTTTCCATAACAGGAATTGCCCTGGTTTAAAACGAGGTGACCGGTTAAAAGTTACTTATTGTCTGGAGAATTTATTATTTTATCTAATTATTTCTAACGTTTTGTGTACTAACCTACTACTATAATAATATCCCAACCGATTACGGCTACGGCCAATCTCAACGATCAGCCACGTACGCAGGATATAGGTATTATAGTGCTCAAGTGTGTGCGCAAACACAAGTTCACTCTCTATTCCCTTACCCTCATATTCCGATGGGACACTACTGTGACACGACCGGAGCGGGATCGGGCGAAGGGCCAACGGCTTAACGTGCTTTGCGAGGCACGGGGGTACAAGACCGCCAACTTCCAGACACCGGGCTGCCACTAAGAATTTCTTCGAAAACTTAGGTACAACTTTATGGCCCGACCCGGGGATTGAACCCGGGATCTCTTGCGCAGCCGTCGCTTTTAAGTGCGACCCACAAACAACTGCGCCACAGAGGCAGTCAAAACCTACTACTATACTATACTAATATACTACCAATATTAAAGACACACGTTAATTAAAACAATATTTATAAAATTTAACGTTTCTCCAACGTTTGTTTGTCCTTCTTTTAATTACGGACAGTATTTACAAAGAGGACTGAAATTGAAAAAATAAATAGGAACTCATTTCACTCGGGCACTACGGTGCAGGTTTTTATGGCTTAAAAATTACTGCTCCTTACGGTGCGCTTGTGCCTTAAATCAGGACTAAAGGCTAATAATAACACATAACGTGATTTTTTCTTCACGGAAATAAATTATAAGCACGTAACCTAACATGACAAACCCCATAAACTGGATAGAAAGAAATATGACTAAGTCATACTTGCAAATTACTCTCATAAAACACACTCGATTTTTTGATTAGCAATTTGATTGTTTTACAACCGTGCATTTACACCGCAGGAATGACAAATATATGCTTAAATACACATACACCCAAACACTTGTGCAGTATTTCGCTGTGTGAGTGAGGGCACCGGAGGCCCAATCCGGGGGAAATGAGGGTTTGAAGGTACGTTTGGTAAAAATACGTCTGAGGTCCGAATGATGAATGAACGAATATTTATTGCACTTCATACATAATGGCAGGCACCCTGTTGGTCTATTGGTTTAAGTACCGGGTCGTGATCTCGGGGCCCGGGGTTCGATTCCCGGGTCGAGCGAAAAGTATGTTTAAAATTTTTCGAACATAGCTCGGGCACAGATATTATAATGCTCGGGTTTGTGATCACTAATCCGCATTAGGCAAGCGTGGTGATTAAGCCTAATCCCATCATAGTAGCGATGACTTGATTTCTATGATGGAGGCCTTTGCCCTGCAGTGGGACAGTTTATAGGCTGATACTTTACTATACATAATGGTAAAAAAATACCAAAAACTAAGGGCGTTTCCGCATTGAGTTATGAGAGAAATTAAACGTGAGGCAATTTAGATTTCAATTAGGGAGAAGCCTAAGACTAACTAGGTTACGTTTAACATCAGAAGTATCATATACAGTATAAGTAGTTTATTACACATGAGCGAACACTGGAGACTAATTTATTTCAACAATACTCGTAAAGCCAAGAAAACGTTAAAGCCTACGTCTATTCTAAATTAAATTTAACATAAACTGATCTTGATACTCTAATATAGAATACTGAAACGGGTTACAGTTGCGAGCTTAGAATATTATTATGATTACAAGCATTTTAAATTTACATACCCAGACTTTAAAGTCGCAATTACGCTGCAGGGACTTTCATTACATACATAAATAGGCCTTTACATCTATGATAGATTATTTTTTATCACATCTATGATAGACGGGATGTGACATGTCAACTGTGCCCATGACTGTAAAACTCGATGCGGGAGTAATTTTTTAGTCCGCATGCACTTTTTTATTTTTTTTATGTCATAGGTGGCAGACGAACAGACGGATCACCTGATGGTAAGCGATTGCCGCTGCCCATGGACACCCGCGACACCAGTGGAGTCACAAGTGCGCTGCCAACCTTTAAACGCTAACTTCCCCCGAGCCTCCGGTACCCTCACTCACGCAACGGAACACAGCACAGTGCTGCTTCACGCCGGTTTTCTGTGAGGCCGTAGTATTACTCCGGTAGAGCCGGCCCATTCATGCCGAAGCGTGGCTCTTCCACGGTCAAGATCAGCGCAGCACATAAAGCGGACACTGTTGCCTGGGCTACCAGCATGACGATTTGTGCGTTTTGCAGCTAGCTTATCCAGCCAAGCCTCATTGTGCTTGCCAATTCCTTTTCGGGACTTTCATAGTATCTCCAAATATTCTTGAAGTCCTTTCTGTGTTTCCTTTAGCAGAAACATAAAGCGATTGCTACGCCCACTAGCCAACGCAAACAGCTAAATTGCCGGCTATTTTAACTGAACTATTTTAGCCCCTCGCAAAGCACAAACGCATTAAATCTACAATGTAGCGTAGCTAGGAAAAGACCGAGATTTCAGAACGCATTCGATTAAGGAAATATACACAAACTTAGATGTAAGGATAAAATTAAACGAAAGCATTTAGCGGGTGAATGTGTATTTTTCAATTTTTAAGTGTTCTCTTTTTGTGAGTGTAATTTACCAATGTCGTTCATGGGCGGCGGTGCTTGTTTGCTCTTTTGTCGCCTGTAGCATAATAAGTCAATAGGGTATTTGTCTAAGCTCGAGATTTTACCAAATAGCAAAAATTCTCAATGAAAAATATAACGTCTAGTCGGTTTTATGGTCATTCAAAGATTCATGGGAAAGTCCATTTTAAAAGTATGAAATTATTAAAAAATAGTTATACCATTAAATAACCCGTACACTTTGCACCAACTATTATAATAGAACCATTGACATAAACGATACATTTGATATAGCTATCATACAAAATTCAAATGAAATGCGTACTCGTACAAAATACTTGCGTGTGACGTCACATATAAGTAGCCATTTCTATGGGGCGTTTTGGGTTTGCCCAAAATAATGTGATTTTAAAGTTGAGAACAATCGTGGGTGATATTTCAGGCTTTAATTAGTGATTTAAGTCAACCGTTTGATACCGTGTGATATAAGTTTGCCGTGTGGTCCCCGGCAGAGTAGAATAGGCCAAACTCACTCTTACCGAGGTGTCGTAAAAGGCGACTGAGATAAAGCTGCTAGCATGATCATCAGCACCAAGAGAAGGAAAACTCTGCATTTATATCAAAACTCTTTCCAACCCGTCTGCCAAGCGTGGTGAGTATGGCAATTACCCCTCATGTGATTGAGGGAGGCCCGTGCCCCAGCAGTGGGGACTAAAATGGGCTGACGTTGATGATGATGATGATAAGTCAACGTTGTCCTAATTTAAACTCACTCGATACCATAGGAGACCCATGTTGCTCTAGGCACACTCAAGCAGTGTTAAAAAAGATTCAATTCAATGATTTTTTTCTTAGGCATATCAATCACTTCGCAGCACTTTACCATATTAAAAACTTCCACTGAAACCACCGAATACTTACTTATTAAAAACCCTCGTACTGTATCAGCAGACATGTTACGTTTGAGGTCGACCTTGCTCCACAGAATCCCGCACGGTTTTATTTTGAGGTGAAATTAAACAAGAGTCTACAAAAGTATTTAAAGGATGAAAGACATTACTCCGTTGAATTTTGGGTTCCAGTGTATGTTAATGGGGTAGGCAGTTATTTGTCAACAGAATACTAGCGTTGCATATTTTTACAGCAGTTTTTGCTATACTGAGGTAGAAAATCTACTTGGCTTCACATAATGATACATCATTTCAGCCAATAGACGTCCACTGCTGGACATAGGCCTCCCCCAATGTTCTCCACACAGATCGGTCCTGTGCCGCCCGCATCCAATGGATTCCCGCGATCTTCACCAGATCGTCGGTCCACCTTGTGGGGGGCCTGCCACGGCTGCGACTTCCTGTGCGTGGCCTCCACTCCAGGACCTTTCTGCCCCAACGGCCGTCTGTTCTCCTTGCTATGTGCCTTGCCCATTGCCACTTGAGGCATGCAATCCTTTGGGCTATGTCTGTAACCTTAATTCTCCTGCGGATCTCATCATTTCTGATACGATCACGCAGGGAGACATAATGATACGGAACCTTTTTAATAAATTAAAAGACCCGTGGCCGACAGTTGGCCGACCTAGGTATCGCTGGATGGACGTCGTCGAGACTGGTCAATAACTGGCAAGAAGTGGCGATCTCTTGTTTCGGAGGCTACAGTCTATTTTTGTCGCTGAGCCAGCGGGGTAAGTAAAAGACATGTGAAGGACAAGGAAAAACGACAAAATTTAAGAGCTCGTGGCCGCATCAAACATTCCGAATGGGCAAGCAGTGGTATAGCGACTTTTTTAAACGGTTTTATTTAGCTCGACCCGTAAGTCCCCACTGCTGGGGCACGGGCCTCCCTCAATCACATGAGGGGTAATTGCCATACTCACCACGCTTGGCAGACGGGTTGGCGAAGGTTTTGATATAAATGCAGAGATTTCCTTCTCTGGGTGCTGATGATCATGCCAGCAGCTTTACCTTAGTCGCTTTTACGACAACTCGGTAAGAGTGAGGGTGGCCTATTCTACTTTGCCGGGCACCACACGGCAACCGGTACGGTATTTGTTTATTTGGGTCAAAATTAGAAGTTGAAATTTAAGTACCTTCCTGTTGTCAGATTGAACTGAAATTTGGTGCATACCTTTAATTCCGATGACAATACAATATACTAATATCAATAACATTGTAAATCTAAGATGGCCGCCGGTACAAAATGGCAGATTTCATATTTTTGCACAATCCCCTCAATATCAAATGAAAGATGTAGGCATTTTCGTTAAATACTAAAAACTAGAAAATAAAAAATCGGTAAAAAATTTTTTTAAGTTAAACGGTTTTATCTTATGTGCACTGAAAAGTAGAAAATAATAATAACAGTTAGGTATTCTGAACTTCTAGTTCAGAAATATTTTAGTACTAGGCAGAATAGCTTTTAGGCATATTAAACTAAAATACCTTAAAACATTTTTTACCGATTTTTTTATTGAAAATGAGTTTACTCTTGGCTTCACACTGAACTCTAGAGTTGAGAGGAAACCTACGATGGAGCGAGCTTACCCAAAAGTAGCCTATTCACTCTAGTTTTGAAAATATTGGGGTCGTATTCACTGGGAAAAACAGTCGCTGGCAGGGCGTTCCACTCCTTGGCTGTGCCCATCACGAAGAAGGAACAAAAGCGCTTTGTACGCAATAGAGGAATATTCACCAAGAAGGGATGATATACTCCAGTTTGCCTGCTCTCTCGATGGTAGAGATTGGCGGAATGAGTTCATTCAGCTCAGCAACACACGCCCCGAAGTAAAGCCTTATGGGCTAAGTTCGGCAGGGCTCCAGGGCCGCAAAGCTCAGGGGGCTGTCAAACCCTAGCCAAATAGTTACAATTAATCTGAACTTTAGAAAATAAATGTCTCCTTATTTCAAGATAAAGTGACAAATAAAGTCAGTTAGACTAGGCTGGTTCGGCTACGTTGATAAAATGAAGTTGAATCGAGGTGCGAAGGGAGCATACCTGTACCGATCATGCGGTGGAGTTGTACCTATCGAGCTGCGAAGAAAACATATCTGAAGACCGCTCCAGAACGATCTCGCTCACCTACATGAGCTGGATTGGCGACAGGTGTCATAATATAACGGAATGGTTAAGAACCATTTTGGATCGCGCACTTGTGACTCCACTGGTGTCGCGGGTGTCGTAATAATAATATCCTCCAACCGATTACGGCTACGGCGGCCAATCTCAACGATCAGCCACGTATGCAGGATATATTAAAGTGCTCAAGTGTGTGCACAAATACAAGAGCACTCTCTATTCTCTTACCCTCATATTCCGATGGGACACTACCGTGACACGACCAGAGAGGGATTGGGCGCAGGACCAACAGCTTAACGTGCTTTCCGAGGCACGCGGGTACAAGACCGCCAACTTCCAGACTCCGGGCTGCCACTAAGAATTTCTTACTGAAAACTTAGGTACAAAGTTTTGGCCCGACCCGGGGATCGAACAAGGGACCTCTTGCGCAGCCGTCGCTTTAAAGTGGGTGTCGTAATACATTGTGGTATGGACCCTGCAGCCATGTTGTGCACGCAACGTAGAAGACGGAAGGGTAGAAACCCCAACAGTTCTCAGTTCTTTAACAGACATTTTACTCTCATTATCTTGAATAAAGAACTAAAAATGTTTACAAATTGTAATGTTAAATGAAATGCTCGTCCGAAGTAGAGATAAACTAAACGCCAACGTTTAAACGCTTATCGCAGAGTTGGAGTTAACCCGGCGTGTTTAGTATGAACAATCGGGCGCGAGATCCGAATCTTAACTAGGGTTGGTCACGAGCGCGCCTCGCAGGCGAAGCGGGGAACTATAACTTGGTTTCCATTGTTACTATTATAACTTTGACTGCCTAGCGCAGTGCTTAGTGGGTCGCATTTTTAGAGGTTTTCAGGTTTTTCAGGTGCCGGGTTCGATTCGTGGGTACAACTTATGTATAACCTACTGTTTCTGTATATTAATGAAATGAAACAAAATGATTTATTTATACTACTTCGGAACATACTTTTCACTCGACCCGTGAATCGAACCCAGGATCCCGAGATCACGGCCCGGTAGTTAAACCACTAGACCAACAGGGCGTTTGAAATATGTGTAAGTGAAACTATCACAAATAACTTGAGACACACTGCGACAAGTGTTCGCCAATGATCACTCATTGGCAAAAACTATCTCCATTGGCAGGACCATTTTTCATAGGTGTCAGTAGTGCTTAGTGGTATATTTTTTTTATGTCATAGGTGGCAGACGAGCAGAAAAATCACCTCATGGTAAGCGATTGCCGCCGCCCATGGACACCGGCGAACCAGTGGAGTCACAAGTGCGGTGCCAACCATTAAACCTCCCTTTCCCCCAGATTGAGCCTCCGGTACACTCACGCAGCGAAACACAGCACAGTGCTGTTTCACGCCGGTTTTCTTTGAGGCCGTGAGGATCACTCCGGTCGAGCCGGCCTATTCATGCCGAAGCGTGGCTCTCGCTCAATAAATACTAACGCAGTCTTGCTATCAATCTAAAATGTTGCTACCAGCCAAAATCAACTTTTCATACCATAAATATATTGTCATAAATACCGTATACTCGTATCTTATTAATAAGATAAGGTGAACAGTACTCCGCACTATCGACGCCAATTGATTTAAATTGCTAGCTACGAAACCGTAGCTATTGTTAACAATTGAGGACCGTTGGAGACTCGGCAAACCGTCTACTTTTTGTCTACTTACCGTCTATCTACTGTCTACTTTTTGGTTTGTTTTTGCACTCGAAACTTATTAAATTTAAATCAATTGGAGCCGCTAGTGTGGGGTACTCAGCGCCGAAAGAGTTGTTACAATGCAAAAGAAAAAGCTCAGCTATGAAAATTAATAACTAAACTAACTTATTTTTAATTAACCCTATGTACAGCACATAAATAGGGCGAACATTAAAAATCTATTAGTGTAAGAAATTAAGACCCGAAGATTAATGAAGTTTTATATTAATTCAGCAACGTAACGTTAGATTGTAAAATTTGGCCGTACTTCTGTTTTGAAGAACCAAAGTTATGTAAACGAAGCGAGATCTAAGATAAAGTTGGCTAACCATAGTTTGATTATAATTTGAGACACGCAATCATTTAATTAACGCCGCCTTAAGGGCTTACAAATGAAGGATTGCCGCCGACCTCGTGGACCTGTATGTATACCCGACCAATAATAAGTTGATTTGGCTAAAAGGTGCGTCGGCTACACGACAGTCAAGGCGGGCTGGAGTTGAGACAGAGGCGGCTAAGTGCACCGTACGTACCTAACTGCCGTACTCAGAGACGTCCGTCTGCTCGTCTGCCACCTATCACATAAAAAAATAAGACAATTTTCGTTACCTTAACTAATGGAAAATCTTTTTTTTTTTATAATATGGCTCTACCTGATTGGCAAGACAATATCAAGTAGGTACTTAACTTATTGAGAATAAATGGGTGGTCAGCAATCAAAGTCATAGTCACTCAATAAAACGCCGGTGTTTTTCGTTTTATCGACCTACGGATTCTGTCTCTAAACACAATCGCGGGTTTTAAGACTCCATTAGGTCTAAGCAAGTTATCACGTGACAACTCACTTGACACACAATAGCAGTGTTAAATACGATGCATTTTAACGATTCTTAATATTAGGTTCATTTCGCGGCACTTCACTGCACAAATAAACACCAAATATGTTCGACCGCGGATGTATTTCCTGAATATTATAACCTGGGCCTCATGAATGAGTGAATAGGCTTTTCACGAGCTAGCTTGGCCTACCTTAGACTCCGTCTTCACTTAATCGCGTGATTGAGATCGAATGTATTTCTGTCGTATCATAAAACAAAACAAAAAATCGACTATCTTCTTCATGTTACGAAATATAGATCACTATATATGTAGCAAGCTAATATAGACTAGAAAGCTTTAGTAGAAGTGAATAAATGTCAGTTCTAGCATTTTTTTAATTTTGACCTGTAGGGAAATGAAAGTATAGGGCTAAAATTTGTCACGCCAAACAAAGTCACGCTTTGGAAAATATATGTATCTGTAAATTACCATATTTTGTAGCAAAAGCGGATCGTGAAATATTAGCTTCGGTAAACACCACATGGATTGCCACCTCAGTTGCGTTAAAAAGTCCGTCGTTACGAACAAATTTTCTGGTCATGAACAGTGTTTTCCATTTAAAGTTTAATTAAGTGTTAATCGTATTCATTGAACACCGATCACCTGCAATTTATAAACTACTAACAGTTTTAACTTAAGTACTTGAAATATTGAGTGGTCAATTAATGGGGACTATCACGTGTGTAGTACCGTACTTTAGGACCGAGGTCCGTCTACCAAGTGATTGGTTGGTGATATGTTAAAATAACAATTTGACGAAGGAAAACACTAATTCTGTTAAAGTTGGATCTCAGTTCAAAAGGACTTTTTACACGCGAGTGCCCATTTTTTTATTCCGCTGGGGAATACCGCCGGCCCGGAGTGCATTGGGCCGACGTCGTCGTCTTTCGGCGGCGCCTCATGCAATATCCTCCTACTGTACGGGAGTAGGAGGGATATGTCGGGCTCTCCTCTGGCGGAGGTTTCATCTGCATATCAACTTAATCCCAGCGGGTAATCATCACCCTTGGGGCGATGATTAACCGCATACCCCCTATACAGTGGGGAGGAGTCATGGGTTCAAAAGGGCGAACCCTGGCACCAAGAACACGCGAGAGCCCATTTGAAGACTTTGCACACGCTTTAGTTAAAAGTAAATTTTGAACGAATTACGGTTTCCCCGTGGTGTTTTCCCATCATCAAACCGCACATAAATTCAATAATATCCCCAGATAAACCGGGCGGGGTATGGGGCAGGAGTATGGTGATATTTGAAAATACCAGCGCGCTCGATCTCGAACTTACGATTTTGCGTTTAAGCGCACGTTCTTATCCATTGGGCTAGTTGATCACACACACACCCCATACCCACTTCAACTTATTTACTTTTCACACAACTTGGGATGTGACGTGGGTGGTAAAAGACAAAAATTTTAAAAAAAATCTCAGCTTATTTACACTTCGTTAATGCTAGTCCTGTACACACGGAGGTAACAAAAGGGGTCAAAATTAAAAGGCATTGTACTCCAAATTTGACTTTTTAAAGCATCTCTCTGCTCTCGTAATTATGGTAATGGCACCTTATTTGGGCTCCATTTGTGTAGAGATTGTGCATTGTTGGTAGAGCACCGGGCTATTTAAAAATTAACCGTTTCGTGTCTTTCATTAACATTTTAATAAGGCGAGTTCCTTATTTTGATGCAGTCTGCCTTTTAGTGTGCTCAAATGTAGGGTAGTGTTTTAGTGTCGGTGGGATTGTAGAGACGATATTTTGAAAGTGTTTCAAGTCTTGCAAGAGTCGCATGCATGTTTTGTGTTTTGTCTTGTTACAAAGTTTCGGATTTTTTCTGAAACGTGTAACCATGATTCAGTTGATCTGGTTCCCTTGTTAAACTGATGCCGTCTGAATGGCAGTCGCTTTATTGTAATTAACAGACTTGCCAAACCCTGAATCACGGCGGGTGTACCCTGGGCTCCAGAGCAACAGCTTTGGACGCAACTGGGAATTACTCGTACACGCAACAGTCTTGCTACAAAGTGCTTCCTTCTCTAGCCAATGCGCTTTTCAAAAAATTAAATGATTCAGATTAATGAAACGGTTGAACTATTTAATTAAATAAACATTTCGCAATTTAATGGCAACATTTGTTCGAAAGTTATTTTACACAAATTAAATAAATACTCAAACTCGTAAAGCCAGTATTTAATTTGTTTGGTGTCGCATTGTCATCTCCACTCTGTATTTTTTGTCAGCACACTCCAAAACGGTTTTTAAACAAATATATTTTTATTGGAAAAAAAATACGAGTGAGTTTTTGATACCAATATTAAATGGATCACGCATTTATTTACCCTGTCCTGGGTGGGCTCGGATACAAACCTTCGAACTTCCGTTTCTGGAGGTACTCGCTCCTATGCATTCTCTGAGCCACCATTTTTTTTTATTACACGGAGAAAATGCCGCCGGCTCAGAAAAAGCAGTCGTCGGTGCTGCCTAATGCTTACCCGGCCGCTAAAAGACGGCCAGGTAGTGTGGGGCTCTCCCCTAGGGTGTTTCCAGGGGCATACCCACTAAAAACTCCCGAGGCTTTTTCCGTCCATCGCCCAGAAAAATCAGAGTGGGAACGCAGGCCATAGGATCAACCTTGAAAGTCTCCGCGAACCCACTCAGGGAAAAAGAGTCACGCTAGCACAGCCTCTCTCCCTCTCGCCGGTCCAAAGGACCCAGGGCTTCTATCATGATCCAAAAACTTCACCCTCCGAATGGCACCCACACTGCTGGCTGCAGTGCAAGCACCAACGGGAGGAGGACTGCAGCTACTGCTGGCTGCAGTGCAGAGTGGGATAGGGAAACAAAACCTGCCGCAAAACCCAACTCCGCTGCACGTGGAGCTGGGAAAATTGGCAACACCGGCCGAAAATTGTGCCATCCTGGCAAGAATGCACAACGCCGGACCTCCAACGCAGAGCCTCACGGCCACTGAGCCCGAAGACCCTTCACGCTCAAATGTCATCAAGCTCAAATTTTCCATTATTTTTAATTGTTTCGATGTCAAAACGCTTTTAATAGAAATCATGAATTAAGGTGACGGGTAGGGCACACTAGCGACGCCGATCGATTTTAATTTATAGCTACTAAACCGGATCGATTTTAAACAATTTTATAATTACAACTTCTCGGCAAACAATTATACTATTTATTAAATAACCATGCACAAATATTGGGTCCGTTTTTGTACGCGAAAAATTGATTCACGCTTAAAGTGGCCGTTTTGGGCGTGAATCAATTTTTCGCGTACGCGTTGGACTCAAAATTTGTGTATAGTTATTTAATAAATAGTATAAGTATTTGCCTAGAAGTTGTAACTCCGAAATTGTTTAAAATCGATTCGGTTTAGTAGCTATAAATTAAAATCGATCGGCGTCGATAGTGTGCCCAACCCGTCGCCTTAAGGCCTTTTAGCACATTATACCGAGTTATAAGCTGTTATATTCCAAGTCAAATCTTACGGTACCTCATGCATCGAAATTCATTATGAGCTCTTTTACGGTTCAAATCTTACTAGATATTATTGTGTCATGAATGGCAAAATCATAAATCCTTTTTTATTTTCAATATCAAAATTTCATTTTCGTCTGTAAAAATCTGTTGGTGGCAACACTGAACCGTAATAGGCCTTTAAGCCGTTTAGGCTAAATGCACTCGAAAAACATTACCTTCCGAAAGCCGACTGCGAAAAGTCGGCTAAAATAGACTTGCTAGACAATTTGTCATACAGCGATGTACATTTTGCCTGCGACATGAACAATATTCCAATATTGTCTGATTCTACGAGCATCTCTTGGGTCCTAGCACGGGGATATGCGGCGCATAAAATGTAGAGAAGAATAGAGATAAAATAAATAGAGTTCTGAAGCAGGACACACTTGCGGCTATGGGCGTCCATATATCGCAGTAAATCTTTGAGCACGGGCTCTATGCTTTGATTTATCGCAATATGTTGCAGAGTGTATAGAGTTCAAAATATCTTATTTTAAACTGTCTTTTTATGTGATAGGTGGCAGACGAGCAGACGGATTGCCTGATGGTAAGCGATTGTCGCCGCCCAGAGACACGAGCGACACCAGTAGAGTCACAAGTGCGTTGCCAACCTTTATGCGAAACACAGCACAGGGCTGCTTCACACTGGTTTTCTGTAAGGCTGTGGTATTACTCCGGTCGAGCCGGCCCATTCATGCCGAAGCGTGGCTCTCCCACGGTCAAGTGCGTTTTATCCCTACATGCTCAACTTTCAAATGAATACCTGTGTGTATTGTATGGACAACCTCACCCATCAAAGCTTCGTTTTTTTTTGTTTTTCCAGGGGAAATGCATTACGCATACCCCTTAACGGACTCCCCCCGTATGACGGTGGGGGTCTACCGACTAAAACCCTTGGGCACCCTCTCATCGTCCATAGTGGGGGGTCGTGGTGACGGGCACGAAGTCATGTGCACGACCCATCAAAGCTTCGTTTGGTTCAATATCAATTGAGTAACATTGAAAGAATGTAGTGTGGTTTTCTGTGCATACACGTTACAACTTATTTTTAATGATAATAAATATATATTACACAACAGGCTGACGCTGCAGAGAGACTGAAAGCTGCAAAGTATAGGCATCTATCTGGTGCCTACTACTTTGTAGCTTTCGGTGTTGAAACACTGGGCCCGTGGGGTTCCGACGCTCTCTCTTTCTTCAGTGACTTAGCTAAGCGTCTAGTCGAAGTCACGGGAGAGCCAAAAGCTGGCAGCTACCTCGCCCAGCGAATTTCCATCGCGATTCAGCGGGGTAATGCTGCCAGCATTTTGGGGACAATGCCACGGGAACCTACTTTGTTTAAACTTTCCTTTTTATTTACTTTTAGTTTAATTTTATTTCTTAGTTACTGTCTTAATTTTCTTGTGTTTATGTTCATTTGAAAAACGAATATTAAAAAAAAAAAAGTACACAACATCACATACATTGATCTGACTCCGAGATAGGTAGCTCAAGCACCTGTGTCACGGATATCAGAACTAACAGCGGAATTACAAATATATACATTGAATAATTTTATTTTGTAAATACATACTTATTATACATAGAAAATACCCAGACTAATACAAACAGATATGTTCAGGCACACAAATGTTTGTAATGTTCGGGGATCAACTCCGCAACCCTTGCACGAGAGGCAGCGTTCACTACCACTGATCCGAACGGGTCGTCTTATTAGTTTAGCCTTACGCACAGTCCTTTCCGAAGCAAAATTCGTCATTTAAGCGATGTTATATCTAATAATATAATTAAATTGAAAATTTAAAAAACCCTAGACACAACTAAAGCTCTTTCATTTGATACCTATATTGAGGCAGTTGGAACAACAAATAGGTTATTCGTCATCTTCTGACGGCGGCCATCTTGGATTTGAAAATTTTTCACAAATAATATATTCTGCTACTCAAGCCCTTTTACCTATATGATACCCATATTGTGGGAGTTGTGATAAAACATAAATCCTAATCATTATTACGGCGGCCATCTTGGCACCTTATTCATCTTTCAAACAAAACAAACAAAATCAAAATCGGTTCATTTGTTCGGGAGCTACGATGGCATAGACAGACACACAGACACACACACACACACACACACACACCACAGACACGTCAAACTTATAACACCCCGTCGTTTTTGCGTCGGGGGTTAAAAAGTGAACTACCAAACAGTTTCTTTTACCTACCGTATCATTTACTAAGTTTCAGTTTTATTAATTAATCTCTCATTACAGTACTCTTTATTTATGTGTATACTCATTAAATATGCATTTAACTGCAATTTTCACTCGTGAAGGTAGGTAATACTCAAAATAATTCACCAAACTCTTTATTTTTTGTATAATTCCGGCATTTACTTACATCGTGAAGAGGTTTCTCTGTAGGATAAACGCAGTCACGACTTTCGACGAGTACGGCCATACACTCACGTCATGACGTCACCTTGAGACAGTGATGGCTGTAAGTGAGCCTAATAACCCGGGGCAATGACCTTTGTAAAGCGAAGATGCAAAACATTCACATTTTATGGGCAGTAGGTTAAGGTTTTGACAGAGATCGCGATGTAAAGATATGGGGTTAGGTACACGTTAGGGTTACTACTGCCATCTGTCTATTTCTTCAATCAATATTGAACCATAAGTAGTTTGACATGAAGAAATATAATAATAGGGTAGTTGAGTAAGCTCGAGATTTTACAAAATATTAATATTTTATCAAAATATTGGTAAATATGTGCCAATAGCAAAAATTTTCAGTTAACAATATGTCAATTATAATATATCTCAAATAATAGGAAAGTCCATTTTAAAAGTTTAAATTATTAAAAAATAATTATAACATTGAATAACCCATACAATTTGCACCAATTATTATAATAGAACCATTGACATAAACGAAACATTTGATATAGCTACCATACAAAATTCAAATAAAATGCATACAAAATACTTGCGTGTGACGTTACATCTTAGTAGCCATTTGTATGGAACGTTTTGGGTTTGCCCAAAATAATGTGATTTTAAAGTTGTGATATCTCAGGTAGTTTAAATGAGAATCAAGTAATTCTTTCAACGATGTTTCTATCATTGAGAGGTCTTTTGATTACAAAAATAAAAAAAAGTCAAATACCGTATTGTAATAACTACCAGAGCGTGTCTGTTTGTAATTTTTTTTTATGCGGTTTGGAAGTTGCCACACTGGCGGATTGCAAGCGTTTTCAAAGCGGAGCGACGACGCAGCGAACACGTCGCGGCTGCGCAGCGTTCACGCCGCGGAGCCGCAACGGATCAACACTCGCAATCCGCCAGTGTGGCAACTCTCTTAGTGGCAGACGAGCAGACGAACATGCGAAAGATGAATTGCCGCCGCCCCTGGATACCCGCAACATCGGATGAGTTACAAGTGCGCTGCCAACCATTTCCCTTTCTCCCTGAACTAGACCGCTGGTACCCACAAACACGGCGCAGACGCTATTTCACGCCGAATTTCGGTCATCATCATCATGGTGACCTGTTTGAGATCCTGTCTTTAAGGCCTATATGGTCTCTTCGATCTTCTTTCACTCCCGGCGATCTTATAGTTTCACTCTGCCGGTCTCGATCTCCTCGCTGTCAAATAATAAATAAATAATTCAGCGATCAGCCATCGACGTAGGACATATTATAGTGCACAAGTGTTTGTACAGACATTGTACAGTGCACTCTATTCCCGTATCCTCATATTTCGATGGGACACCCGTGTGACACGACTGAAGAGGGATTAGGCGCAAGACCAACGGCTGAAAGTGCGTTTCGAGGCACGGGGGTACAAGACTGCCGACTTCCTGACTCCGGGCTGACACTGAGAATTTCTTAACAGAAAAACTCAGGTACAAATTTTTGCCTAACCCGGAGATCGAACCCGGGACCCCAAGCGCAACCGTCGCTTTAAAGTGCGACCCACTACGAGTAACCACTGCCCCACCAAGGCTGTCAAAAATATCATCTACACAGCCTATAGACTTAGGATGCCGGTACATTCTTATTCTATGACCCTCGATGGCGGTGACTGCCTCGGTGGCGTAGTGGTTAGTGGGTCGCAATCTAAAGCGACTCGACGGCTGCGTAAAAGTTCCCGGGTTCGATCCCCGGGTCGGGTCAAAAAAATGTGTACCTAAGTTTTCGGTAAAAAATTATTAGTGTCAGCCCGGAGTCTGGAAGTTTATGGTGTTGTACCCCCGCGCCTCGGAAAGCACGTTAAGCCGTTGGTCCTGAGCCCAATCGCTCTGCGGTCGTGTCATCCTATTGTGAGGGAATAGAGAGTATACTTGTGTTTGCGCACATACTTGAGCACTATAATATACCCTGCGTACGTGGCTGATCGGTGAAATTGGCCGCCGCGTAGCCGTAATCGGTTGGAGGATATATTCTATGAGCGAGCCGCGGCCTGCCGTGAGCTATGGTGTCCGCTCTTGGTCGCCATTGCAGGACTATAGCAAGTCCTATTATAGTATTGTCTCTACTTATAATTGCCCTCATTATATTTAAACCCAATGGTGCGGACTGTAGTTCCCCAACTTTAAAAGAACAGCTAAATAATTATGCAAGAATCCAGAACAATTTTTAGTGTCCCAGTTATTTATACGGCACTTAAACTATTCTTGAACCGTAATAATGACCGAATGTACCCAACAACAAGATTTAAGGCTAGTCACGCGCCAAAACGAGGGATATTTGCGGTTTTTTAAATCCACCAGTGCCAACCGGCTTTGTGCCTTCAAAAAGCCGTTTTGTCACATTTTTAAACACGAGTCACATTTTTGAATCCGTAATCTCTACCGATGTTTAATGTGGTTTTCAAAAAATAAAAAAATAAAACACCATTTATGTTTTTGTGCTCTCTTTTATTGTGTTGGATTGGTTTCCATAGTACAAGACAACATTACTTCGGGACCCGGACAAAGTAGATAGATAGATATTCTTTATTGCACAAAAAGAAAATACAAGCATGATACAACAACAACAGACAGTACAATAAGGCGGTCTTATCGCTTGTAGCGATTTCTTCCAGACAACCTTTGGGTAGAGAAAAGAAATATCGTATTCGTAGTAGGGGAAGGCAGTGAAAAGTAGTTTAACAAATGAAATTGAGAATGGCAGAAATATACATATTTTTTATATTAATAATATTACATAAAATAAATAATAATAAACAATACATACATACCTAATAATATATCTATACATAGATAATTTATAAAATAATTCAACAAAATATTTCTTATAGATGTATGTGATGTTATCTTAATTTATTTTTATTTATTTACTTTTTTCGGTATTTATTTAGCATAAATAACGCATGGCACTGTTGAAAGCAACAGCTTCATTGTAATTAACAGATTCCCCTAATCATGAATCATAGTTCAAGCATGTCACGGGCTCCGAAGCGACAGTTTTTAACACAACTGAAATTCCCATACACTGAGATGATTGAATGACAGTTGAAAACAGAACCGGACAGGGGAACCTGAACTACTGGATCATGGTATGGTACACGTTCAGAATCATTATCTCAACATTGTGGGTATCTACAATTTTGAGAAACATCCTTACAATGTTTTACGCATAGTTAATGGTAGAAATACACACGTAATGTAGATTTGAAAAATTCGGATTCGAACCTATGACCTCCCGTATGGATGGCGAACTTATGTACTGAGCTAATAATAAAGCTCTCAAAACTTACCTACTCTGTTTCTATCACAAAACTTAACTAAACTAAGACTAGCGAAATGAGCCTTGGCCTCCGACAATAACCAAGTTATTACAAATCGCGTACTAAAGTTCATGTCATCCCCTTCCAACATGCAATGTGGAAAGGGGCTGGCACGAGTTTTGTTACGGGACTATCCTTCGTTCGCGATTTGTAATAAGGGGGTAAGAGTCTCCATCTAGGTTCATCCTTTTTTTTTTTTTTGGTTTCCCGGGAGAAATGCATTACGCAAGGGGGCGACAGGGTACTGAGGGACTCACCCTCCGGGCCGCTTCTTCTAACAAGAAGCGACCTGAGGGCATACCCACTAAAACTCCCGGGGCTCAACCACCCGTGGATAAAGAATGGGGTCACGGGAACTGCACAAGGCTATTCCCCGCAACCCCACTCCCCCACAGGCCAATACACGGGGTGTGCGGCCACGCCCCTCCTCAGGCTAGGAGGAGGGGGGTTGGGGACAGCCGGATGAGCTGAGCCGTCCCCAACGAGCGGTGGAGGTGCCAATGGCAGTGCCGGCACAGGGACCCCCGTCCCTGTGGCCGGCTGGCCATCTAGGTTGGTCCTGCGCAAACTCTAGCGAGTCATCCGCCAAAAGTCCACGCGTCACAAAACTTACCGTGGGCATTTCTTTACTTCGTATTCGATAAGATAAAAACATGGAGCCCAATTCTCGTGCCCGTGATATTTTGAGAACATGGCGGATATCACCTGAAAACCATACAAAAAAACTATGTCTCAATACTCAATTCTTTATTGCTTCCATAGTGTACATAACAGATGGTATGTTTTAGTGATATATGTCGTATGAAAATAAATGTCACGAGCACGAGAATTGGGCTCCTGTTCTATCTGCCTTCTATAGTCCTTCTGCGAAGAACAATATCGAAATTGAATTCGGATTATGATATTTCTACTCCAAATCTCTCCAAATATATTATAAAATTAAAGGATATCCTCTACTCTACGCCAAATGGGTCCGGCCACGGTACTGGGCCTGCTCAGCATCGGGGCTAACACTCTAAAGTAAAATATAACTGGGATAAAGTATTGTTTCTGTTGTTTCATTGTTCATAGTTTGGGTTCTTTTATTGGTTTGTCATATTGTTATATGCGGCTAGTGCGACAAACCTAAGTAATTCAATTATTGTATTTTTTTTTTGTACACATGGTTTTTGGATTGCAATCTGGTTCAAAACTGCACTTTATTTTTCTCATTTTGTTTATTTACGATTGTAATGTGTTGTGTGTATATTATAAATAAATAAAATAAAATAAAAATAAGTTATGATATCGTCGTTGTAGTTCTAACACCGCATAAGTCATTTATAGCGGTTTTGACATTTTGATACTATTCGCTAGAGAATCAATCAGAATCAAGATACGACAAACAAAAATCTGTAAAATTACGCAAAAATCGACAGCACGGGAGTCATAAATTGACCTACGCTATGAAATGACCACGAAAGTCACAATAAGTTTTTTTAGTAATTTATTGGTGGTGGTTTTGATATTTTGATGCCATTCATTCGAGACTTGGAAGACGGATCGTTTTGTTCAATTATAATCACAGAGTACCTTTTAATTATAATATAGTTGTGTCAAAAACCTTTCAAATGATGAAAAGGTAACAGAACGGAGGTCAATAATTGAATACTTATAGAAATAGCAAGTTTCGAATCACTTTTTTGGCTTTCCTGAAAAGTTGCTTAAATAAGTTACGTTGTGTTAGAACCTCAACAACGACATCCTGTTATTTTCATTGGATTATTTATTATTTGACTCCTTTATGTAGGTAATAGGTACTTTAATGGAATTGCTGTAAGTTATCCTAAAATATATTCATAAAACATTTCATATAATGGTCTGATTCCATTGGGATCGAACCCACGACTTTTGCGTATCTGAAACATGCAGGTTTCTTCACCGGCGTGAAGCAGCACTGTGCTGTGTTTCGCTGCGTGAGTGAGGGTACCGGAGGCCTAATCCGGGGGGAAGGGTTTTTTTAAAGGTTGGCAGTGCACTTCTGACTCCACTGGTGTCGCGGGTGTCCATGGGCGACGGCAATTGCTTACCATCAGGTGATCCGTCTGCTCGTCTGCCACCTATCCCATAAAAAAAAGTTTGAAAAATTTAGAGGTGCATGCTCGAATTCGAATCTACGATCTCCAGCATGGAAGGGGCGTTCTTATACACTGAGCTACTCGTAATCATCGTTCAACCATTGAGTTGAATTCAAGGGCATGTAATTTTTTTTCTCCCCGATAACCTTGTATGATTAAATTGGTATGCATACGAGTAGGTATGCACATACCTATCGATAGCAGATACCTCTGCGTAGGCTAAGACAAAGCCTTTGCAATTAGCAGGCGAGTCACGCCGGTTGATTCATAGATAGCTGTGGCCATCCTGAGACTTGGCAACGACTTGGCTTCGCTAAGACTGATGGGTTAGATTAATTTCGAAGTGGGGCCTAGGGCTCTTAGGCTGATAGTTTCGTAGTAGGTACTACGATAGACAGCTGATATATTGCTCAAACAAATTAAGAAATAAAGGTTAACAAACGCAAATAATAATATATTATCAAAATGTTTCTCATATAACATCTTGTATTATAATATCAGATTTTAGTATCCTATGTAACATTATTAAATTAGTCTATTGTGAACCATTGTTACGAAATAGCGGTGCTTCCTAACACAAGCAAATCCCTTGCTTAAGGTGAAAGGTATACCCCACTAGCGACACCACTCGAAATTTGAATTACCGCCAATAACGGCCACTTATGGCGTTAATCCAAATTTCGAGTGCAAAAACAGACTCACAAGTTAAGTATAAGTATTAAATAAATGGTATAAGTGTTTTCCGAGAGATAGTAGCCTCGAAATTGTTAAAAAGATATCCGGTTTAGTTGGTAACAATTAAAATTAATTGGGGTCGCTAGTTGACGCTACCCGTCACCTTAAAAGGAGGCGCCAACCACTACGTAAACGTATAGACTAAGTTACAAATGAAATATTTTTGATTTTGATTTGACTTTTAAAACTTCCTGTTGGCCTAGTAATATTTTTTAAGTATCGGGCCGTGATCTCGGGGTCCTGGGTTCGATTCCCAGGTCGAGCGAAAAGTATGTTTCGAATTTTTCGGACATAGATCGGGTTTCTGATCACCAATCCGCATTTGGCAAGCGTGGTGATTAAGGATAACTTGATTTCTATGGATACCTTTGCCCTGCAGTGAGACAGTTTATAGGCTGATACTTTACTTTCCTTTATAGGTTAACAACAAATGACAAAGACAGTGGAAGGAAAATAAAAGTGGACTGATCATATGATCAGGGACAAAAGGAATAATTGGGCCAAAATTATTACAGAATGGTGTCCTATTATACATTTAAAAAGAAAAAGAGGAAGACAGCGTCGCAGATGGGAAGACGAGATAAAGTCAATGGCAGGAACTATGTGGATGAGAGAAGCTGCAGACAGAATCACGTGGAAGGCTCTTGGGGAGGCCTTTGCCAAAAGCAAGATAATCTTTAATATAAATTGTATGTAATAAATATAAGTAAAAATGTACAAGATTATAAATAAAGGCCATAATAATAATAATAATTGTACTTCTGTCGTTAGTTAGTACCTATATAATTGGACCAAAAATATAATAACAATAGTCGGCGATATTTTCAATGGACATTGGACCAAGTTTTAGAAAAGCCAAAAATACACGAGTCCGGTGTACCTTTACCGTAAAAATATCTGCAGTTGAATAAAACATTTTAACATTGGAAATCAAATGAAAAGTTAAAATAATAGTTCGAGTAACGTTATCAAATATTCCAACTCTAAAGGAAATAAAAATTAAGCCCTCGTTTCAAAGCTATTTCAAAAAAACTTCAGCGTGTGTTTCTATAAAAAGAAAAAGGCAAAGATATAGTACAATAGTACGAGTTTAAACTTTCGCGTTGCATTATACTAAAGTTCATATATCATGCATATTTTTGTTTTCGTCTCGTTTATATGATATATGAATTACAGTACAAAAATACCCAGTAAAAATACTTATCTTTCAAAGTTCAACCAAGTTTCTTTAAAGTAGGGCATACTAGCGACGCCAATCGATTTTAATTTTTAGCTACTAAACCTATCTATTTTAAACAATTTCGGGGTTACAACCTCTCGGCAAACACTATACTATTTATTAAATAACCATTCACAAATGTTGGGTCCGTTTTGGTGCGAATAAATGATTCTCGCCAAAAGGGGTCCTTCTTGGCGTGAATCAATTTTTCTTGGTTATTTAATAAATAGTATAAGTGTTTACCGCGAGGTTGTAACCCCGAAATTGTTAAAAATAAATACGGTTTAGTAGCTAAAAATTAAAATCGGTTGACGTCGCTAGTGTGCCCTACCCGTCACCTTAAGTACCCTAAGTCTGTCGGCGGCGTGTATTCCTTGCCTACTCTATCTAAAGACTTCATAATATTGACAAGAAAGTCGGAATGACATTATCTTACAATAAAAGTTTTTGAGTTGGCTTTGCATTTTGAAACACATAAACATCTTTTTGATGGCAAAGACCTTATACTGTTGAGAAGTACCGAAATGACAAGAACTGAATGTAAAACTAATTACTTGCTCTTATGATACTTGTACAAAAATATATTTTATAATTTTAAAAAATGACTGTTGAGATTTATTTTATATGTTTAATAATAATACATTAATAGCCTCTCTCAATTTGAATATTGTGTGCCAAATGTTTTGGTTAAATGTGCGTAATTGTACTGTGTTCCATCTTTTGTAACCACATTTATAGCAATAAAGTTATTCTATTCTATTCTATTCTATTCTGAGTTTTTCGGCGTCTCTTTTAAGCAGGCCATTGACGTCGAAGCGGTATGGTAGAAGAAAAAAGTGTGACGGGAAAATAATTTATGATGAAATTAATTTGCACGCGGATGCAAAATACCTATTCGACACACAGCTTTGGCTACCTTGAGTTTCCGCTTAGGTACAAGGTCACCGCACTCTTCGAGGTCTAGCTACTGGGTACTTTCATACTGTGGTAAGGTGTTGTTAGCGGTCTTATACCCCCGTGCCTCGGAAAGCACGTTAAGCTGTTGGTCCTGCGCCCGATCCCTCTCAGTTCGTGTCACATTAGTGTCCCATCGGATTATGAGGGCAAGGAAATAGAGAGTGCACTTGTGTTTGCGCACACACTTGAGTACTATAATATATCCTGCGTACGTTACTGATCGTTGAGTTTGGCCGCCGTAGCCGTAATCGGTTGGAGGATATTATTATTTAAGGTGAACCTTGCCACGGCTTTATTTTCTTTACCAAAGGATCATACTGACTTAGCGCATGATATATTCGTATATTGTTATTTTATAATTATTATGGACATATTTACTCTCACTCACTTTGGGCCACCGCGCCGACCTTGGTAGTTAGTTGGGGTCAAATACTAAAACGCTTCTTAACTATGAGAGTTGCTTAAGCATGGGAGAGCCACACTTTGACATGAAAGGGCCGGCTCGACTGGAGTGATTTTTTTATGTGATAGGTGGCAGACGAGCAGACGAATCGACTGATGGTAAGCGATTGCCGCTGCCCACAGACACCAGTGGAGTCACAAGTGCGGTGGCAACCTTTACTCACTCACGCAGCGAAACACAGCACAGTGCTGCTTCACGCTGGTTTTCTGTGAGGCCGTGGTATCACTCCAGTCGAGCCGGCCAATTCAAGCCGAAGCGTGGCTCTGCCACGGGTAGATACCACGGCCTCACAAAAATCCGTAACCAGCGCCTGCGATGTTTCTTCAGTGAGGGCACCGGAGGTCCGATCCGGGGAAAAGGTAGCTCAAAGGTTGGCAGCGCACTTGTGACATTATTGAATGACCGTGGACTGCAACAATTGCTTACAAGCAGGTGAACCGTTTGCCACGTATCAGATAAAAAATCGAGTTCTTGTCTCTATCCTTAAGTTGACTTAGTAAGAGGTAGCATGATCCAACGTAAAAAACTTTGAGTATTCGAGGGCTAGTGCCAAAGTTCAAACATGTTGCCTATGACATTGACATTCCTCCCGTGGCACAAAGAATATTAGAAAACTAGGGACAACTAGGAAACTTTCGAACCTATTCGAACGCAAACGGCCCAGTTCGAATTACGCCTTTTGCATTACAACTAACTGGGAACATTAGTTTCTCGACTGCGGGCGTGGGAAAAGTAGAGTAACTTCGCGAGAGAACATGCTGTTACACTTTGCGCCGTTTTCTTGTTGAACACGGAAACGTGCCATACGCTGCCATATCACAGTATACGATGCTCAGTAAATAAAATATCGCCGTGTGGTCCCCGGCAGAGTAGAATAGGCCACCCTCACTCTTACCGAGGTGTCGTAAAAGGCGACTAAGGTAAAGCTGCTGGCATGATCATCAGCACCCAGAGAAGGAAAACTCTGCATTTATATCGAAACCCTCGCCAACCCGTCTGCCAAGCGTGGTGAGTATGGCAATTACCCCTCATGTGTATGTGGGAGGCCCGTGCCCCAGCAGTGGGGACTTAAATGGGCTGATGATGATGATGATGATGAAATAAAATAAATAAATAAATATTTCACTACATCACATACATTGATCCGACTCCGAGATAGGTAGTTCAAGCACCTGTGTTACGGATATCAGAATCAACAGTGGGATTACAAATATATACATATAATACTTTTCTTTTGTACGTACGTTTTGTGTTGTAGTAGTTACGACTTACCTACTTAAGGCTAGACGTGTGTAACTATTTACTGAAACGACTCAATGATCCGACTCATCCAAATGTTCGTTCCGAATGTATCATTCGACTCAAATGTATCTCGAGTCAGAATGAACCGAATGAGCTGAATGATCCGATAAGTCGAATGTTCCGAATGAGCTGAATGATCCGAGTGAGCCGAATGATCCGATTGAGCTAAATGAACCGAGTGTGTCGAATGATCCGAATGAGCGGAATGACTCACGGATCTATCTGAGAGTTGATGTTCTGAATGAAGCGTTTCATTGTTCCGCATCTCTTCGCTGATCCAGATGCAAATGTTCCAATCTTTTGAAAGATACATTTTTGCCAGGTCTACTTACGGCCTGTGATACGGCATCTCTTCGCTGATCCAGATGCAAATATTCCAATCTTTTGAAAGATATGTTTTTTTCCAGGTCTACTACTTACGGCCTGTGCACTGGACTCCTTCCCTAATCTTAGCCTGCGGTTCCGGGCTCCTTCCAATGCTGTCGTTTTGGAGCCCAGGGTACGCTTAGACCATGATTGAGGATTTGAAGAGTCTCATAATTACAATGAAACAACTGCCGTCTGCCGTTAACAGGGGATACAGACCAATTGAATCATGGTTACACGTTTCAGAAACAATCTGAGACGTGCAGGTTTCTTTAATATCTTTTCACTCATCGCCGAGCTAATGGTATAAATACGCACATAGACAGGAAAAAAGTAAGGGAACCTGACGCTCTAGTGAGCCTAGAGCCCTTTTGTCTAAGACTAAGTCTCTAGAGCGTCTCATATAGTTTATATACATACATAGCTTAATCTTATTATCTTCCACCCTGGACAAACATTCATGCGATGAACACTTGTGTTTGTTCAGTGTCTGGGTGTAATATATGTATTTAAGTATATATTTGTGTTCCTCTGTTGTCTGATATCTGTAACACAAGTGCTTAAGCTACTTAGTATGGAATCAGGTCAACGTATGAGATGCTGTGAGAATTATTATTATTATGTTTGTCAGTTGTTCCATAACCACGGGCAATTATGTCCCGGACTTTTGGAAGGCGTGCGTGGGGCCGAAGCCAACACGTAGAGGCCCGTTCAATTGACAGTTTTACTATAATGTGATGTGACACCATTATTATTATTATTATTATGAACACATTGATAGGTCTTTGCTAGTGTGCCGTCGGTGGAGAGTGCCGACGATGCACAAAGACGGTCCATCGGTCAGGCGCGCTGCATGTAGGTCGCTGTTGAGTTGGTCTGTGCGTAGTAGCTCGTACAGCTTAGCCACTGGGAATCATTCTACTGGCATAGACATACGTGGCACACAAGCGCCATATCGCACGGCAAACAGCCATGGGAGGTACAGTGGTCACGCCTCGCAGTCACGCCGCATTGTGTTATGGTGCCAGTCACGGTTGGTCCAAGTTGTACACTTTTGACTGGTGACGGCCATAGTAAATATATCATACTACTGGGAATTATTCTACTGGTATCGAGCCACACGTTGCATAGAAGCGCCATCATTACGCATGGCAAACGTATTATACTATTAGTATTTTTGATCAAAGATCCCAAGTCTACCTAAGTTGAATTTTACTGTATTTTAGGTGTAATAAAATACGTCTATATAGTCGTTGTTTTAATTAATTAAGTTCAATGAAACGAAATCACTAACTTTGTGATAGCTATAACTTAGATCTTTATCGATTCTCTCCGCTTATTTAGAGTCGAAAAGCAAAATACTAAGGCTGAAAACATAAACAAGAAAGATTCCTGTACTAATAAGGTTAGTTTATTAAAAATGTTATTGCCATGGTCTTCAGCTTTTCATAAAATTATTATCTAATACTTTTTAAATACAAGGTCAAATAATACTTATTTCGAATTCCAGTGAAAATTATTACTTATCCATTTCTATTTTTATACTAAATAAGTTGTTCATTTTGTGCTGTTAGTACCCTAAAATAAGTATAACCATTAGGTGAGCCTCTACCAGCTGCAAAACGTTAATTAAAAATGGGCTTTTAAACCGGTACAAAATACCAAATTTAATGTGGATTTCGGGTAAAACGACTATGAAGGGACCACTGCTATTTCAGATAGCAGATGCAGATGTAATAATGTCACATAATTCTCACAACATCTCATAAGTTGACCTGATTCCGTACTAAGTAGCTTAGCACTTGTGTTACAGATATAAGACAACAGAGGAACACAAATATATACTTAAATACATATATTACACCCAGACACTGAACAAACACAAGTGTTCATCGCACGAATGTTTGTCCAGGGTGGTGATCGAACCCACGACCTTTGGCGTAAGAGGCAGGGTCACTACCAATTGCGCCATCCGGTCAGTCAAATCGATGTCGTTACAGGCAAAGGCAAAAAAGCTACATGAGACATGTACAAGGCTTATGTTAATTTGTAACTGAGCCATTTTAACTCGAAATCGTACACGATTACCTACCTAATTATTAGCTTTATATCTATAAACCAAAAGTAAAGGTTGCAGACCATCTGTGTAAATGTAAACAGATAGAAGATAAGAAAGCTCTTTTGTGTCTTTGGCGGGCGACTCCGGTCGCAACATCTGGATGGGATTTCCAAGAATTTGTACAACCTGTGCGGATAAAGGATTAGAAACGGCGGCGCATATATGCGTGCGTCTATACTCGCACTCGTGGGTATGCGAGCGAGAAGTGTTTATCCGCACAGGTTGTAGAAACTATTCAATAAAAACAGTCGCTACGCCCGAACTCGACTTTACATCCATCGCTATAGCCATGTTTGCACAAACTATAGCTATATGTTTTAATTCAAGGGACTTAGATTTAACGTCACTATAGACGAATGATCGCTACAACCAACGTCGTAATAAATTAAATCCACTGTAGTGGTAACTGCGCCCGCGGCGCATTCTAGGTAGTGTTAGCAGCTTTAGTCTGATTATAACAAAATCCTGTTTAGTTTATATTTATTCCAAACTTCAAACCCCCAATTACACCCGCTTTGAGGATAATTTTCTAAAGACGGTAAAACTTTTTATGAATGAATGAATCAATGAATATACTTTTATTGCACTCAAAATAAAGTATGAAAACTTAAAAACTAGATATTACAGGATGTGTACAACGAAGGCGGCCTTATCACTATGAGCGATCTCTTCCAGGCAACCTTTGGATAAAGGACACTTGATGAAGGTGTAGGGCGTTGCAATCTTAAATATTTATATACTTACACAGGAAGTTTAAATGCAAATACATAAATAAAATATGAATATACTAATACATGCAATATATATAATATATATGATTAATAAATAGATAAATATAGCAACTAAAATAATAACAATGGATCCCAAAGCAGACGAATGATTCTCAGAGGAAAGGTTCAGGAAATGTGATTTAATTTGGGCTTTAAAGAATAGGGGTAGGGAATTGGATTGTCAGAATTGGATTTTATTTTAATTTTTTAGTCTAAATACTTCACATCAAACATGATGTACTTTCATACTAACTTTTGCCCCCTTTTTACCTCTTTTAGAATTGAAAATTAAAAATCCCTTCTTACTCCTCACTCTCATTATTTAAGGAACCCCCTCCATGATTCTAGGGTCACTAGTTTGAGCTGTGCGTTAATTCCTAGTCATTCAGTTTCTCGTTTAGATTAAACTGTGAAGATCGTTTCTGCAACTGTGTTTCACCCACACGATTGATATATTATTATAATTATTTCAACTAATTGTACTTTTTCATTGTTACAGGTACAGAGCCCACACTGTTCAGCCCATCTTCTTTTCTACCGTGTCGGTATGTACGGACTGAATCGTGGGAACTTTCATAAGATACTCCGGCTGTTCTGTGGTTTCTTTGTCATTTTGTATGAGGAACTAATAATAGTTTGAGTGTGAATTTCGAAAAAAAAACATAAAAAAATTTATTGAAAATGTCCAGTAACTGTTTACTAATTAGGTACACCTGTACATATGAGACATCTTCTAATACACTCTAGGGTTGTCACTCATATATCTTGTACATAATACAGCGTGTGTATTTTATACGGGCGAATAATTAATCCAGCTATAATATCTGATCCTACGAATCGTATAAGATAATCATTTCATTAAATTTTGTGGTTAATTAGGTGTAATGATTTTTCTAAAGTGCACCCCAGCAGCAATGTATGCCGTCCAACTTTGTTTGACATGACAAGTGACATGAGTGTCATGACACTCGTATGACGTTTAGATACTTATGTCTACGTTAATTGATGTTATTAACGTTAACTACCAGTGGATGCAATACATTGCGTGCTCAATTATTTTGTATGAAAAAAAAAGTACCTTAATTTCCTAAAGAAATGTATGTAAACAGGTTCCCTAGGTCCGATAGTAATCGCCATTAAAATATTCGCCCGTATCAAATAAACACGCTGTATAGGCAGCTACTGCCTAATATGCTATATAGTAGCTATACTATGAATAGGTAGGAACTCTCGCGCTGCTATGGCGCAAGGAAACTCTGGTATACGTTTATTCAAAAGAAATAAATGATTAAAGTAACAATAGGCATTCGCACGAGTCATACCGCGGATGCGACTCCTCCGAGAGTGCCTGCTATTCGATAAGCGTCCTCCGGAGGTCGGGCTAGTTGAACCAGCATCAGCTCTATTGGCAATCACATTGACAACCGTCACTCTTCAAAAAATTGAGAAACTTCTTTCTTTTATATAATTGGCTATAGTGTTTATACGGCCAGCAACGAAGGAGTTCGACATCATTACATATTACTCTAGGGTTGTCTCTCATAACTTGCACCACAAACCTGGCTATTTTGACCGGCACACGTGCGAGAGTACAGCCCTCCGCGCGTAACGGTGTTAACGCAGCGCTTTTGACGGCCCTATCGGCTTTTACTGCATTCGCGCGTTTTTTCCGCGCCCGATAGTGTGCAGCATGGGAAAACTCATAATAGAGATGTGACTAACTTTTACTATGACTAATGGTTACTAAATCGTGAAATAAATACATCCATGTAGTCACTAGGAAATATCGTCTGAATCTTAACTGAAAGAAATAAGTAAAGAAACAATTTTGACTTTTCTTAGAAACTCCAGCAGCCTTTTTTGAGAAAATTGCTATGAACTATGGTAGTAAGCTGTGCATTATAATGATGGAAGTTGGTGGTGCAGCGAGCGTTGCGACAAAGTGGTGTATCTTTTTTTTTTCATCGTAAAGACTGTGCGACCAACTCTCTCAACTGACGCACCATGGACGTGATTATATTTTTATTTGTTCATCATAAAACAAATTTATATTATATATCTTGATATGAGTGTGAAACTCATTATTTCTAGTACGTAAAAAAAACCTACTTTTTAAACTTTGTACCCATAAATTATATCAATGTAAACGACAATGTACCTATTTACATTTTGAAATGCAATAAATGATTGAGTATTGAAAATTATGTGATCCAATTTAATGTGACAGACATTTCGATATTTGTTGGAAATCAAACATATTTATTTATTAGTAAATAATAGTGTGTTTATTTACGTATTATTAATTATTATACATTTTAATATATAAATAATAAAATAAATAAATATTTCACAACATCACATAGGTAGCTCAAGCATCTGTGTTACGGAGCTGTGTTATCTGTGTTATCAGAACCAAGAGCGGAATCACAAATATATACATTTAATACTTTTCTTTTAAAATTACATACTTATAGGTAACACCTACATAGAAAACACCCAGACCAATATGAACAGACATGTTTATGCATACAAATATTTGTACTGTGCGGGTATCGAACCCGCAACCCTTACACTAAAGGCAGTGTTTGCTATCGCTGATCCAAACGGGTCGTCACACACTTTCACTTTTTTCACTTCTCAATATTCCAACACCTACCCCTTCTCTACTCTCAAATGTCTTTGTCTGGTAGAAATCGCTTCCAGCGATAAGACCGCTGAAATTGTAGTTTTAAGTTTCTGTAATGCCTAGTTTATAATAATAATAATTCGTTTATTTCAGGCAACAAGATACATTCAAAAATATTTAATTGGCCCATGTTATAAATACCTTACAGTTTAGTAAAGTTGTGTATTTTGTGCAATTAAGTACAACCTGTGCGGATAAAGAATGGGATCAGAAATGGCGGCGCATCTATTTACTTCTCGGTCGCACACTATTTGCGTCTATACTCGCACTCGTGGGGTAAGTAAAGACGCAAATAGTGTGCGAGCGAGAAGTGGATAGATGCGCCGCCATTTCTGATCCCATTCTTTATCCGCACAGGTTGTATATGTATCTATCTATCTATCTACATATTAGGTATTTTCCCGTCTCTACGTGGGAGTCACGGTTTAGAGAACTAGGGCAGTAGTGGTTATTTGCGCATATTGCTTCAACCCGTATTTATTTTATTTTGCCAGTTTTTTGCCACACATCATTTTTCCCACACTCCCTTTTAATGGACTGTTTCCACCACCGAGTTTATATTTATTATTATATCTAATACAGTACAGACATTCGTTGTACAAAAGCGTATTTGAGTTCTATTCTTATGTATTCAATCCAATTTCAGGCGCTAGTATATTACAAAATTGTGTTATGATAAAGTTAAAGAAATTTTATTCGCTCTTTTTTAGATTTTCGCGGTGCATTTTAACTATAATTTATCAAGACGGGAATTAACACTATATTTATTATGTGATACAAAAGCGTGGGACGCTCGTGACCACGGCTGCAGTAACGTAGCCGACACGTCGAGCAAAATATGTGAGTACACAATGTTTTATCACATAATAAATATCGTGTTAATTCCCGTTTTGATAAATTATATTTATTCGCTCATCCAAATTAACAAATAAGCTAGTCAAAGCTAAAAGTACACAAAAATAAAACAATTAACTACATTACCTAAATAATCATAGACTATGACCCTCTTATTCCAAAACGTGGTTTAATATAAGTAGCGTGATTAGAAAGAAAGAAAGAAAGAAAAACATTTTATTGACCATCACAATAAATAATTTAACAATGAACATTCATTAGTAAACATAGGTAACATTGACACATTAATACTACAGACAAAGGTGAGTACGAGAACAGACGATAGGTAGGTAAATACACAGTTATATAATGAAAATATTCTAAATAAGTAGGCGTGTGTGAAGTGTGAGGTCAATCAGGTCCTGGCCTCAGCATGGTGCTGCCACGACAGAAATGCCGCGGCAGCGCTGGTACAGATTAATACTGGGAATAACTGAAGAACTAGAATAAACATTATTACAAAACTAAGTTTAACGTTATTTAGTATATCAACTATAATAATAGAGTTAAACCACCCGGACCCCTAGTTTAAAATGAGAACTAAAATAATAACCTCCAAAATTCGATTCGGTAACCATGACAACTTATCCCTGTGACAGTTCATTCCGTTTTACGCTAAAGTTATTTGTGAGGAAGTAGTTAATTTACTTGGAAACCTTACTTAGGTCAATATTTAAATTTATTGTTACTTAAAAACCAATCTTTAGAATTTTTACTTCACTGTATACTGAAATGTCACTAAATGAATAATTGAATGATTCGATCAATTTTGATACTCTCCTGCGGTACTAAGTTGTCTATGGTTAGTAGAGGATTTGTAATAAAAAAATAAGAACTAACATTATTCCATAATAATCATGAACTTGCTAGTTTAGGATTAAAAGCGGTATCAGAGCAGTTTTTTTTTGTAATAAGAGGGTGAGAGATTATGTAGGTACATCATAAAAACAATAACAACAAATATTAAGCTTAAAGAAAATGAATGAACATTTATTTTTAAAATTAATTCTGCTGTGGTTTGAAGTCTGAAGGGAATTGGCATGCAATATTGGAAAAGCTATAAAATTGTCGGTTCATTTTTGTGTAAAAATCATTTTTTCCGACAGCATCCTCTTGATGCAGATATTGTGGGAGCTATAAAATAAACTATCCAAAAATATTTTAAGAGTGACTCTTGAAAGTTTAATTCGTAGACTGAAAAATCGTCCCGATATTTATTGAATAAAACAAAAGAACACAAGAAAATTAAGACAATGAGAAATAAAACTAAGCTTAAAGCATTAAGGTGACGGGTAGGGCACACTAGCGACGCCAATCGATTTTAATTTTTAACAATTAAACCGGATCTTTTTTAAACCATTTCGGGGTTATAACCTCTCGGCAAACACTAAATACTAAATAACCATGCACAAAAGCTGGGACCGTTTTTGTAAGCGCAAAATTGATTTACGCTAAAAGTGGCCGCTTTTGGCGTGAATAAATTTTTCGCGTACGCGTTTGCACCCAACAAAATTTGTGCATGGTTATTTAACAAATAGTATAAGTGTTTGCCGAGAGGTTGTAACCCCGAAATGGTTTAAAATAGATCCGGTTTATAAAAATTAAAATCGATTGGCGTCGCTAGTGGGCCCTACCCGTCGCCTTAATGACAACATAATAAAACTAGTTTCGCAAATAAAATGTATATGTAGTCCTTCATATTATTTTATCTAAGCATGACATAGTTTATTTATTAGTATATAATATTGTATTTATTTATGTATTAATATAATAAATTCAGTTCACTTTTATTTCCCTTTTCAATATTGCACCACCTACCCCTCCTCTACTATCAAATTTCCTTTGCCTGAAGGTTGTCTGGTAGAAATTGCTTCCAGCTATAAGACCGCCGAAATTGTACATTTAAGTTTCTGTACTGCTTAGTTTTTTTAGTTGTGTTTATGTGCAATAAAATGTATATTTATATGTCTATTAAACATCATTATTACTTTGCTTCCGGGATTAACGTACTCGTGTCTACCTATTTTAACAGAAAATAAACTCGTCCCACCCATGACAAAAAATAAAGAAAAACCTAAAAGTATGTAGATCTTTTGAGTAACAATGTTTGATGTTGATACTTTTTTTATTGTAACTTTAATGCAACTTACACGTGGTGCACAAAAGTTGAACATGTGCCAGTAAACATATTAGCTACGCTCAACTAAACTATGAATGGATAGGTACCTACACAATCCGAACGAATTGTGCTCTACACAATAGCCGGACCCAAGAACCGTTTTGAACAAAACTTTTGTAATAAAAATAAACATTCGAACATGACAAATCTGTATACCAATAAGCATGAACAATGCCCTTTTCTTATAATGTTATCTTAATCTGCAGGGACCGGCATGGCAACCATACCGAACCTTGGCCAATTAGGTACACAATACCATTGCGTAGTCATCCTGTTCCCATAACATGGGGTCGTTGCTTCTCAATATGACCACCGAAGATGCATATTATATTATTATGCATTAATATTTATTTAAGCGCGTATGCTAGTTAAGTTATTCGTAAATACGGTATTTGACTATTTTTTATATTTTTGTAATCAAAAGACCTCTTAATGATAGAGACATCGTTGAAAGAATTACTTGATTCTCATTCAAACTACCTGAGATACATTTTTTTGGGCAAACTTAAAATGCTCCATACAAATGGCTACTAAGATGTGACGTCACATGACAGTATTTTGTATGCATTTCATTTGAATTGTGTATGTTAGTTATATCAAAAGGTTTGTTTATGTCAATGGTTCTATTATAATAGTTGATGCAAATTATATGGGTTATTAAATGATTTAATTATTTTTAAATAATTTCATACTTTTAAAATAGATCTTTGAATGACCTTATAACCGGGTAGACGTTATATTTTTAATTGAGAATTTTTGCTACTGGCCTATATTTTGTATAATCTCGAGTTTAGTGACCCCTATTTTGTATTTGCCTAGTCCTCGGTGTTTGATTTCTACGTTAATGCATTACTAAGTGTTTCTAAGTATTTCGTTCCAATTAAAATATCACTACTTAAACAATGTAAAAACTATACTAACTATAATAATGTACAAAACGCGGTATAATTAACGCGTTGTGATTCTCTACACTCGTCTAAAGGTTTTATTTTTTAAATTTCTTTTTTCTATCTTAACTTTTTTAAATGCTGTTTACAATGTTCAGTTCTGCCACCTATGAAAAAAAATCTGAGCGCTGCGTCCTAAGTAATCGTTTCGCTGGGGTCAAACCAAACCCTGGGGTTCGCTTGAAACACGATTCACGGTTGAAATATTTTCTTCACTGCCGTAAGAAGTTTGAGAACCGTCTCCAAAGCCATTACTCGTACCATCTGATAACTCCATTGGCATTGACTCACCTCATCGGTCTTTTTGCATAGCATCGGCCGTATTGGAGGAAAAAACTGATCAGAGATAGGGCTCGATGAGCTAAGAGCCAAGGGAATGCAAGTCACTGATAGCGATCCAACTGACTGACTGACTGACTTTGAAGTTCAGGAACTTTACTGATTCCATCTCGAATCGAGTGAGCATTGTGCATCAATATCCTTACCATGAGTTTAAAAAACTGTTCTCGCTATCGAAAACTATCACTTCGTCCCTTTCATTGTGGTGCATGTGAAAGAGACAGAGTAATAGTTTTGGATAGCGAGTATATAAAACTCATAGTAAGGGCTCAGGTTGTTGTTTTATATCGATGTGGCATCCATTAGTTTTTATACATATAATTTTACACACATTACAATATAAAGATTCTGATTGCTACACCTCGTGTAGGTAGGTACTCTAGGATTTGCTGTCAACATAAAAGTAGGTATTCAAGTTGTTTTGATCGTGGGAGAGCCACGCTTTGGCATGACTGGGCCGGCGCGACCGGATACCACGGCCCACAGAAAACCGGCGTGAAGCAGCATTGTGCTGTGTTTCGCTGCGTGAGTTAGCGTACCCGAACCCCAATCAGTTTTTTTGTGTTGTTTTTTTTTAAATATAATTTTAATGTTTTAAAATTGATTATGTACCTCTGTGTTATTATTTCTTTGTTTTGTATATGTAATTGTTCATTTTTTACTTGTATTTATTGCATGTCAATCTTTAATAATATTTTTTTCAATGCAAATTCGTCACCAAAGGTCCAGTCTGAAAACCAGCGCTGCAGCTGCTGTGTGTGGCAGTTGCAGCATATGCTGAGGCTGAGCCTTGTTGGCCTCTTTGTCTCTGTACCTTGTTTTCTGTGTTTTGTTCTATGTGTAATCTGTTGTGGTCGATAAATTGTTTCTTATCTTATCAATCCGGGTATTGAGGGGCTTAAAGGTCGGCTGCCGTACTTGTGGCTCCTTTGGTGTCGCGGGTGTCTATGGGCGGCGGCAATCGCTTACCGTCAGGTGATCCGTCTGCTGTCTGCCACATATCACATAAAAAAAGCTTTTCAAGAATGAAACATTTGCAAAATGCACACACGTTGTAGCCTTATCCTGTTATATTGCATGATATAATTTCAAATCAATAATATGCATTTTTCATGTCATTATTTTTTTCATAGAAAGATTGAGGGATTTCCTTAATGTACTTTGCATGTCCGAAATTCAGTCAACGCTTTTGAATATTTTTACTATGTTAAAACAGGGAAAGTATCACCCCATGAGACGCGCGGGAGCCAATGAAACTTTCAAGGTGAATTTTTCATTTCTCAACGAAATACGTAATTCGTAAAGTAGGCAGCATTATTTGTTACAAATTTCGCTCTGCAAGGAATTTGCGAAAATAAGTACACATATCGATGTCTGTGATAAAGGTACAGTCGTGGATAAAAATAATGCTCATTTAATTTAAAATTCAGTCGGTAGAATTCACTGAAGAATGTTTTTCAGAAAATTTATATTTTGATAAAAGCAAAAATTCTGTAAGACTGTGTTTTTCAACTTTTTTATGCGATATGCGGCGGACGTGCAGACAATCGCGACACCAGTCGAGCCACAAGTGCGCTGCCAACCTTTAAACCCCGGATTGGGGCTCCGGTACCCTCACTCCCGCAGCGAAACACAGCACAGTGCTGAAGTTTTCTGTGAGGCCGTGGCATCACTCCGGTCGAGACGGCCCATTCAAAATAGAAGAGATACTCTATTGAGTAGGTACCTCTTCCATTTTTTTTTCTATATTGAGTTAATCTTCGAGTGCATTGAAGAGAAAATCGTCAAAATTAAGCTTTTTTTCCATTTCTTTCTATATCCATACCAACTTCAGTTCTGTTTTTCCTACCATCAATATAATGCTATAAATGATACAGAAACCAAAAAAAAAGTATACAACTTAAAGTTGAAACACGAGTTGACCTAACACTGTCATTTTAAGACTACTTGAGCTCAATTAATAACTTAAAAACAAGGGTCATATTGGCTCTCAAACCAGTGAGGAAAAAGCCAAATGAAACCTAAAAATATTTAACACGAGTGTGAGTAAAGGTGATTTTTGTTTGATACCAAAGTATTTTAATTATGCAGCTTCCTATTAATAGATAAAGGAAGGCAAACGTAAGGTCTAGGTTGCTTGTAAATAAATCAATGCCGCCCATACCTAACCGCAACACTAGGGTGGGGATTAAAGCGACGTGTACTTATTTAGACAGGGAACATTATAAGGCCGACTGTACTTGTCGTCATCAATTTGCCGGAGCGAATAAAGTACTTTTTCGGCGCCCCATGAATTAAACATGCCGTCGAACCTAAAGTGGATCGCGTGTCCGTAGGTATGTAGTTACAGTCACGAGCTTTAATTTGGGACCCATTTCCATTAAGTTTTGTTAGAACATTCATAATGCATTAGTGCAATAATGTTGAATGTCAAGTTAAGACATAAAATGTCTTATCTGATCGACCATTGTAACGATAAACTATTTGCAAAATGCTATCATTACGGTTTTCTAATTACGAACATAATATGTTGTGTCACTATCAGCTTCAGTCAAAAAAAATACCAAGTTTATTATTTCATTTAGCTATATAGATAGAACACATGGTCAAAAAGTTATAACCCACCGAACAATTACTTGAAAAGCATCGGTAATGATCGTATGCTCACGCTGAAGTTGACGTTTTTGCACGATTGCACCTAGAAACCTTGGGTGGATCACAAATTAAAGCTCGTGACTGTCCTAACTCAGTAGTCACTAATCAGTGAAAGACTTTTTCGAAGCCTATCGAAGCGTCAGATTGAATTACAAGTTTTCATATCTCGTGCGCTATTAATGTAGCCGGTCGTTTCTTAATTATTTTTAAGTTAATACCAAAATAAATAAGTTTAAAAAATGGTTGATATTTTTAAGTGCTATACCGATTTTGTATGTGTTTAACCTAACCATACCTTAAAATCTTTTCCTAGTTAACATCCCGCTATTCGTAATGCGATGGATCTATTAACTGGTATTTAATCTATCGTTTAAATTTAATAAAGTAGTAGGTAGATAATCTGATAATATTGATGAAATAATGTGTGCAGTGGATTTTTTTTGTTGATTTGTAGTTGCCACATACTTTATTTAAATTTTATAGGATGCATAGGTAAAATCATCATCATCATCAGCCCATTTAAGTCCCCACTGCTGGGGCACAGGCCTACCTCAATCACATGAGGGCTAATTGCCATACTCACCACGCTTGGCAGACGGGTTGGCGAGGGTTTTGATATAAATGCAGAGTTTTCCTTCTCTGGGTGCTGATGATCATGCCAGCAGCTTTACCTTAGTCGCCTTTTACGACACCTCGGTAAGAGTGAGGGTGGCTTATTCTACTCTGCCGGGGACCACACGGCACGGCATAGGTAAAATCTATCTTTAATATGAAGGAAATTCAAAAATATAGATAAACTAACATGTTTCATTTTAAAAATGTTATAGAACAGTATCAATATTATTAACAATACTAATATGTTGACTGATATCTAGCAATAATATTTTAGCAATAAAATACTGCTCTTGTTCTATGTAAGTATATAAATTAATTTAATTTTTTTCCTTAAATTTTTAATAATTTCCTTTATGGATTCACCGTCGTACTTTTTAAAAAATGTCTCATAATCGCCACAAATAATACAAATCTACTGGAGGCGCTAGCTACCGCTCAAGGTGACGGGTAGGGCACACTAGCGAAGCCAATCGATTTTAATTTTTACTTTAATTTTTATTTAGCTACTAAACCGGATCTATTTTAAACAATTTCGGGGTTACAATCTTTCGGCAAACACTTATACTATTTAATTAACACTTAGAGTTAACTGTTTGGTCTGCTTTTGCACTCGAATTTTGGATTACCGCCAAAAGTGGCCGCTTTTGGCGTGAATCAATTTTTCGCGTACAAAAAGGAACCCAATATTTTTGCATGGTTATTTAATAAATAGAATACGTAATAAATAGAATATTGTGACCCCGAAATGGTTTAAAATAGATCCGGCTTAGTAGCTAAATATTAAAATCGATTGGCGTCGCTAGTATGCCCTACCCGTCATCTTAACTCCTCAATCATTATCTAAGCGTACCCTGGGCTCCAAAGCGATCAGGTTTGGACGCAACCGGGAATTACACGCTAAGATGACGAAGAAGTAGGTGAAGGGCCCAATCAAGTTTCTCACATAAAAAAATGCTAGATATTTTTCTCTCCTCATACCTGTTCTAATAAATAGCGGCAATTTGCTCGTCTCGCGAAACAAAAATAGCGATTTGTATTCAAAGCCGAGACGTGGACTTAACGGGGAGAAAGTAAAAACCACACGCGATGATTGATTGAATTAATATATCATTCTTTCAACTTTATCAATATATTTCGTGTAATTCCCAAGTTTGCTCATTTCTTGTTGTCAGGCGTGATGATTTATTTAGAGAGTTAGCGGGGTTCGTTACGAAAATATTTCAGCTTTAGTTTTACCACATGTTTCGACGTAGACCCTCGGTTTTGTTCTTCGGAGTTGTTAATGAGACGTGCACGGTATATCTTGGATGAAGTAGACCTGCAAGCGATCCTGCAGTTCGATTCCTGTTCGGGTTTAAAAATGAGTACCTGATAGATAGATAGATATACTTTATTGCACAAAATACACAACTTAAGTACTAGGCATTACAGAAATTTTGTGTACAATTTCGGCGGTCTTATCGCTGAAAGCGATTTCTACCAGACAACCTTCGGTTAAAGGACATTTGATAGTAGAGAAGGGGTTTTTCAATAAGGAAAAAAAAAGAAACTATAAAATATAACTTATAACCCTAATACATAAATAAAATACAGTATTATAAACTAATAAATAAGTTATGCTCAAATACATACACATAATATTGTGAGATTGATATTAGAAAAAGACAAAAATAATAATAATTTGATAATCAAATGGATCTAAGATAGACCATCGACTACAGGCTGGCGATAACAGGACGATTGTAAAAAAGTTAATGGGATGAGGAAGAGTGAAGAAGAGGGTGTTGAAGTTGCAAAAAGTGAGTTTTGACTCGGGCTGAGTTTTCCTAGACAAATATTGACTGACCGGATGGCGCAATTGGTAGTAACCCTACCCTTACGCCAAAGGTCGTGGGTTCGATCCCCACCCTGGACAAACATTCGTGCGATGAACACTTGTGTTTGTTCGGTGTCTGGGTGTAATAATAGGTATTTAAGTATATATTTGTGTACCTTTGTTGTCTGATATCTGTAACACAAGTGCTTAAGCTACTTAGTACGGAATCAGGTCATCGTATGAGATGTTGTGAGAATTATTATTATATTTATTGTCAGGTCAAAGTCTGGAAGTTGACGGTCTTGTATTATCGATATAATGTAAGAGTTAGTAGGGTTAGTTATCAAACACAAAGGTATTTTGACGTGTAGGAAAAATGTAAAGTAATGCCAATGTCTTTTTTTTTTGGTCAATAGGCTCACGCTTGACCACAATCGCACCTGATGGAAAGCGACGATGAGGTCTAGGATGATACGCGTTTGCCTAAAAGATGCCTGTTCAATCTTGCCTTACAGATACCCAGATTATAGTGGTCAGGAAAAACAGACCTCGGCAGAGACTTCCATTCCTTAGTTTTGAGTTTTGTTTTTTTTTTGCACTGACAATATTTGCAGCGCAACACCTCCCTATGAATGCTACATTACAAAAGATATCAATTTAAAAACATTTTTCTAAATTATTTCAGTTCTAGGTAAGAAGGCTGCGTGAGTGAGGGTATCGGAGGCCCGATCCGGGAAAAGGGGGGGTTTAAGGTCGGCAGCGCACTTGTTTACCATCAGGTGATCCGTCTGCTCGTCTGCCACCTATCACATAAAAAAAACATATTTTTTCTAAATTATTTCGGTTGTTCCTACATCTGATGAGATTTCCCCCGGTATTGACTTATAGTTGGGAGTGCCTCATTTTGAAATTAGAAGATCAATCGGTATGAATTTGTCTGGAATTTATTTGTTATTTATTTATTTTGTTTCCTATTTTTAACCCCCGACGCAAAAACGACGGGGTGTTATAAGTTTGACGTGTCTGTATGTGTGTGTGTGTCTGTGTTTCTATGACATCGTAGCTCCCGAACAAATGAACCGATTTTGGTTTTGTTTTTTTGTTTGAAAGATGAATAAGAAGGGAGTGTTCTTAGCTATGTTGGATAAAAATCGATCCAAAATGGCCGCCGTCACAAAGATTTGGATTTTATGTTTTAACACAACTCCCACAATATGGGTATCATATAAAAGGGCTTGAGTAGCAGAATATTTTAATTGTGAAAACTTTCAAATCTAAGATGGCCGCCGTCAGAAAATGACGAATAACCTATTTGTTGATCCGACTGCCTCAATATAGGTATCAAATGAAACAGCTTTATTTGTGTCGGGGGTTTTTAAATTATCAATTTAATTTTTGTTTCTACACGTAATCGCTTGTTTTTGCATACGAGCGCTATACTATCGCGCTTCATGAAACTAGAGTTTACAGACTCTTCGCAGTGAGCTTGCTCTAACCGATATCGGTTACATTTATCGGTCTTCAATATGGATGAGGCGCCTTGCGTCTCAGGCTTATAAGAGCTTATCTAAGCGCAGCAAGCCAGGCACATGTACGATGTACGCGTGTAGCCAGAGACATTGCTTCATATACCACTTGATAGTGTAATCATTTCTATATGGTGTTTTCTATGTATTATAAGTATGTATTTACAAAAGAAAAATATTATAATGTATATATTTGTAATCCCACTGTTGATTCTGATATTCGTAACACAGGTGCTTGAGCTACCTATCTCGTCAGATCAATGTATGTGATGTTGTGAAATAATATTATTATTATTATACCCCTTGATAGAGAAACTATTAAAAAACCGGCCAAGTGCGTCAGGCCACGCACAACGGTTTGGCTGCGGGAGTATTTCCCGACGGCTACGACTTAGGGACGGACCTTCAAGAGAAAAGCGTAACTCTTTTTTAAAAAGGACGGCAATACATTAGCGATCTCTCTGACTTCGCGGATGTTCATGAGCGGCGTTGATTACTTTCCATCAGGTGACTCACTTGCTCGTTTGTCCGTCTCTAGCATTATGGTCCCATAATGCCTATGATGGATATCACCTTCCATGAACTTATATTTACCATGGTGTGGTTTAAATGGCGTGTCGAGCCCTTTTTTGTTTATTGCAGAAGTGAAGCAGTACTGCGCTGTGTTTAGCGTGAGTGTGGGTACTGGAGGCCCAATCCGGGGGAAGCTTAAAGATTGGCAGCGCGCTTGTGACTACACTAGGGCATGGGCGGCGGCAATTGCTTACCAGCAGGTCGTCTGCAAAAAAAAAAGGTGTTGAGGACTTACCTACCATAATACAGTCATATTGGAAATGTTCAATCCTATAGATATTTTGATGAAATCGGTTAAAAGACAATAAATAAAAAATCGGCCAAGTGCGAGTCGGACTCGCCCATGAAGGGTTCCGTAGCAGCAAGTAAGATATATGGAGAGTTAATTGCGGTTTTGCGATTTATAACGTAATGAAAAAAAAAACAATTTTCGTTGTTAGTTTCCATGATTATGTACATCATATATTTTTTTTAGTTTTATAATTCATTTATCATAGATTTACCACTTTGGGAGCGTCTCTTGGGCAAAGTATTGTGTTTAGAAAAAAAATTATTTAAAAACCTCAACACTATTTCTAGAGACCTATCCATAGATACCCCACACGTACCTATAGGTTTTATGAAAAAAAAAACAATTTTGAGTTTTAGTTTCAAGTATGAAGACCACCCTAATATTTTTATTTTTTCCAATTTTTGTGTAAAAATCGTAATGCAGTTAATAAAACACATCTATTTACCAAGTTTCAATAGTATAGTTCTTATAGTTTCGGAGAAAAGTGGCTGTGACATACGGACGGACGGACAGACGGACAGACATGACGAATCTATAAGGGTTCCGTTTTTTGCCATTTGGCTACGGAACCCTAAAAACTAATAATCCGACGGAATAACAACTGGAAACACCTAAATGTAAATATGCAACGGATTAACTCGACGAATGGCACTTTTTTACGAGCAAATTTAAATGTTCAATGTTTTTTTTGTTAAACTTTTTCACGTCACGCGCTATTTGATATTATGCTGACCTAAATAAATATTGCATATTTTTGTAAATTGCTGTAGCTTATGTAAACCACTGTTCAAACTCGTATATCCTCCTAGTTTATTATGTCAGAAAAGCTGGATCAAATCGAATCTCTTTTTTAGGGTTCCGTTGCCAAATGGCAAAAAACGGAAACGGAAACGAAACTGTCTTAGAACTGAAACTCATTTTTTTTCATCAAACCCAAATTTTTAGCAAACTTTTAATTTTAGCTACTAAAAGGGATCTATTTTGAACATTTTAAAATTTACTGACGTCGCTAGTGTGCCCTACCCGTCACCTTAATCCGCAGATTCACTCCGGTATACAGCGTTGGCGCCAAATTCAAATTTAGAATTTCGCGCTTTCCTAGGTTCGATTTAAATAAGATGAAAAGTTTGTACATTCCCAAACAGTACCAGTGTACCAAGTGACAGCTTTGGACGGAACTGGAAATGACATGGTAGGATGATAATAAGGTGGTAGGTAGTTACTAATGAGTATTTATGTTCCAGTGAAATGCTTATAATAAAAGCAAACTTCACCACGATGTGTGATGTTTGTTTGCGAAACTTTACCTCGTTTTGTGGACGCATCACAAATAGTGTTGCTTATCGATAGTCCATTATCGATAGTAAAAGCAAAATCAATAGTATTGATAACGCTAATACTATCGATACTATCGATAGTATCGGATACTATTAATCAGGCAGCAATACTAACGAAACCACAAAGCTGACTATCAATAGTACTAAACTATTGATAGTATCTATAATTTTTGATTAATTCTGTTAGGAAACACAATACTAATCGACAGTGTCGGGCATTAAACAATAAATCTAAATAAATCAAATAGTATTGACCAAATTTTACTATAGATAGTTTTGACAAATAGAAATCCATGTGTCCATGGGCGGCGGAATTGCTTACCATCAGGTTATCCGTCTTCTCGTCTGCCACCTCTCACATAAAATAAAGGCGGAATGATTTTCGAGTTTAACTATCGATAGTTCCGCAACACTAATCACAACAGGTTAGAAAGCATCCTATATCAATATTCCAAGTTAGTAGTCACTTTGTTCAAAAGCCCCCGACAGGCGACGGCTAGCCGTATTTTAGCGGACTTAACACCTCTTACGTGGGAGTGCACTGTTTCTGAATAGGGTTTTAACCAGCGCTCTCAATTATTAACGCTTTTAAATTTATTTCCCTTTTCAGATTTTGTACTTATGTATAAATAGAATTAACGTAGGTACTACATGTGCGGATAAAGAATGGGATCAAAAATGGCGGCGCATCTATTCACTTCTCGCTCGCACACTATTTGCGTCTATACTCGCACTCGTGGGGTGTGAGTATAGACGCAAATAGTGTGCGAGCGAGAAGTGAATAGATGCGCCGCCATTTCTGATCCCATTCTTTATCCGCACGCGTTGTATAAAGGTTTTTGGCTCGATCCAGTTGTGTTTGTGTCTGGGTGTAAGTGTAAGTGTAATATTTATTTAAGTATTATATCATCATCTAGACGTCCATCATCTAGATGATTGGCGGTCTTCAACTGTGCGATTCTCAAGAAACTCTCTAATTCGAACGACAAAACTGTGGAATGCACAAGTGGCAAACCTTCAAGAAGTGAGCGTACTCACTTTTAAAAAGGCCGGCAGCGCACCTGCTACTCCTCTGACGTGGCAGGTGTCCATGGGCGGAGTAATCGCTTACCATCAGGTGATCGCAGCCCCAGTGGAAAATGAGCATAAGCTTACTTCTAATCATCAATTTTATCATATTTTTAAAAATACATGGTGCGGATTACGTCTGCACGTCTGCCCCCTATACCTACCTTAAAAAAATTATTATATTTGTAATTCCTCTGTTGTCTGATATCCGTAACACAAGCTACTTAGTACGGAATCAAGTCAATGTATGAGAAGTGAGAGCGGCGGTGATCACTTACCATCAGCTCACAATCCCTCGAACCATGACCCCCGGTCGTGGTTGTGGTGGTACCCCCGTACGTATTGTACGTTATTTGAGAAAATGATTCTGAACTTGTGTGATTTCTGTCTAAGGGTTGCGAAGGTCAGACGGCAGTCGCTTCAATTGACTAACCAGACTTCCCGAATTCTGTTGGCTTAATTTGAGGCCGTCCCGTAACAAAGGAGAATATACCTGTCGAATCCAAACAAAGGAAACAGCTCGTGTGAAAAAAAGGGAAACTCTGATTCGGTCTTAACGGATGATTTAAATTAGGCCCTCTGGATCATGGTCTAAGCGTACTCCGGGCTCTGAAGTGACAACTTTGGATGCAACTAGGAATAACACGTTAAGATGAGTCTTAACTCTTCTTCTTCTTCATCAGCATTCTTTCCCCCACCGTTGGGCATATGCCTCTCCGAAGCACTTCCACTCGGCGCGGTTATTAGTATTCCTGGTCCATAGGATGCCTGCGTGACTTCTTAGATGATCTTCTCATCTGGCTGGTGGTCTGCCTACGCTTTTCCTACCCATACACGGGCTCCAGGCCAAAACACACCCACTCCATCTTTCGTCTTGTCGGCGACATAAGTGGCCGGCACATGTACACTTTAACTTAGCGCTGCGATACATCATCACCCACTACTCTAGTTATACTCCGAGTTTCTTCATTTCGAACCTTGGCTAAGTAACACTAGAATCATATCCCCTTTTAATGTACACTAGATGCTAGATTGCGCTAGCGCTCCAATCATCAAGGTAAAATATTCTAAAACGGCAATTTGACACGTTCTCCGTCTCGGTTTATATTGTTTTGCATGTAAAACTAGCACAATTAAAATTCCACAATTTGCATTCATTACAAAGGCGGGTTTGCACGGTATTGCACTGCAATAACGGCGTGTGCACACCGTCAAGTGTACCCCAATGTAGAGGCTTCAGCAATGAGTTCACTCAAAGGAAAAGAGTACCGTTCTATTTGGAGTTAAAAAACTACAGCATTTTTTGTATTTATTTAACTTATATAAAAAAGTGCATAAGGCTTAGTATAAACAAAAGCTAATTAAACTATATCATTTTTTTCTAGACAAGGATCGGTATCATAATTGAGACTAAACAGCCGTTATTATTTGAGTTCACTTGCAACAGTAGTTGTATATTATGTACCATAATCACACTCTTTCACTCAGTTCAATTAAAGTTACTGAGTAGAAAAATCCATTCATCATTAACCTTTGGTCCTTTGAAATAAATGAGTGGCATTATTATGCCGTTTATCATTCGGCCGAGCAACTGTATTTTTCTTGTTTAATAAATCTGAGATATAAAATATGTTCTTCTTTTGTTTATTAGATGAACTTCACAGCTCAATCTGACTCTTTTCATTTGAGTGAACTGGTACTACTAACTCACTCATTCAGGATCTACACAAATCTATAACAGTTTGTATACCCCGGTTTGTGTATTCCAGGTTTAATTGAGCCGGCTTCGTTAGTTCGCCGCGGCGTCCCGGGTTCAATCCGGCATCGATGGTTTAATGCGAGTGTGGCAATAATTGTGTGCGATAGTAATGAGTCTATGTTTGTGTGAATGAAGAAAAATGGAGGAATTCTACTTGCAACTTTGTCGATCGCAGTGTCGAAACAAATTGGGTGTCGATAACTGTGAGATGTCTTAATACTGCACTCAAACGTCAAATTAATAGTTACTTGAAGAAATTTTGATACTTATTTACAAATAAAGAATAACTATAATTATGATATTAAACATTAGAGATATTAGCTTAATTTGACGTCACGCGATAATGGCGAAAGGTGCTTTTATTTTGCAAGTTTGTGTATTCAAATACAAAAAAATACGTGTCCCATACAATAGAACTGACTCATGCCCCCTTGTAATAAAACGTGATCTAAGTAAAGTTCTAGAACTAAACTCGTTCCAACCATGTAATGATTCCATGGACCAACTCAAGTTGATGTTTGGTAATAAGGTGGATAAATGTTTCTTGATTATTCAATATTGTTCAGATTAAATTAAGATCTACCTAGATAAATTGGGTATCAACATATTAATGCATAATGATACCCTAATGGACTCGTAGGTGCCCCGTTTCAATAATGTCATTTGCGAAGAACAAAATGTACCCTAAGTAAGGCTTAAGAGGAAAATAAAAATGGAATCCGCATGCAAATACAAGGAAATACAGCGCCTTAATGCGGTTTCGATTCCCGGGGGTTCACTAAAAATACATCAGCCGTAATCGTGGAAACAAATAAAAATGGCGGATAGTGTTTGTAAAATACTAACATCTTTTCTTCCCCTTAGAAGAATATTGTTGGTTTAAAAATTAAAAGACAAATTCTTGCAAGGCTGCTAGGTTAGAAACTGTTTGATCTACTCCTTGTGGCTGAATTTTTACATCGAACAACACACAAGCGATTGTGATTCCATCCCCATCATCTCGATGGATGGCGGTCAAATTATGTGCGTTTTTCGCGGAACTTTCTAGCACGTACCAAAGTATTTGGCTGCAGGATTATTTCCCGATGGCTACGACTTAGGGACCTTCAAGAGAAGAGCGTACTATTTTTTCAAAAGCCCGGCAACACATTAGCGATCTTTCTGATTTCGCGGATGTTCACGGGCGGCGTTGATTGCTTTCCATCAGATGACTCGCTTGCTCGTTTGTCGCCTCTAGCACAAAAAAAGGTCAGTCCTGGTGCTGCTACAACCACCATTCGTTATCAACTGTGATGAATTGAAAACATATGAATAAAAAAACACTTCGTTGGGTACTCACACCAACCCACCACCTCCCATGGCCATACCAACAACACTATGGTTATACTGGCCGAATCGTGGGAGATGTGCGCGGATATTGCGTGTCCTTGGGACTATTGTACTCCACCGCGCACAATTCTTGACTCCCTACAAGTTATCAATCTATATCCTTGTCCCTAGTTGTGCGTTTCTCCCCCTTCTGGGGCCGCAGACGCCACATCATGCGTTTCTCCCCCTTCTGGGGCCGCAGACGCCACATCATGGTACTCAGACCAGTAGGTAATATCAATTACAAGTGAATATTTTTTGTTAATTACTAGTGTAAAAACGCCCTGTTGGGTTAGTGGTTTAAGTACCGGGCCGCGATCGCGGGGTCCTGGGTTCAATTCCCGGGTCGAGCGAAAAGTATGTTGCGAATTTTTCGAACACAGCTCGGGTTTGTGATCACCAATCCGCATTTGGCAAGCGTGGTGATTAAGCCTAATCCCATCATAGTAGCGATAACTTGAATTCTATGATGGAGCCCTTTGCCCTGCAGTGGGACAGTTTATAGGCTGATACTTTACTTTACTAGTGTAACAATGAAGATAAACAGGTAAATGCTAGAGATAATTCAATGGAGTCTGGTTGTAATTTTTAATGTCAATTTCATCAGCAACCCACACTCGTCCACTGCTGGACATACCTATGTCTCCCCTAATGCACGCCACTGCTCCCCGATTTTTCGTCCTCTCATCCACCCACCAGCCAGTATTAGAATGTCCCTCCATCCCATCTTGTCGCAGGGCGTCCTAACTACGCTTACCGAGTCGCGGTAATGTCAATTTAGGTAACTGTTAAAATTTATGTCTAGACGTAAGTATATTTAGGTATCGAAATGTCTTTTGAACGTTTATATTTTATTAAATGTGTTTTTATTCACTCGCATGCAGTATTGAATTGATTGCCGTTTTGTAGGTACAACGATTTTCATAGAAGTTGTGTTTTCCAGACTAACATTTTTTATTTATTTGCAAAGTAACTATTAAAGCTACTACTCCATAATTAACTGTGCTTTAACGGACAACGTTAAGGAACGTGTAGGATAGTTTTTCAGGAAAACAATAGTTTTCTTCAACAATTCTGCCAAGTAAAAAAGGGTCATTTTCAACTATTTGTTTTCCATCAAGAATACAATGATATCTGATCTATATTTAATATAAACCTCAAAAAATATAGTCTTAAATCAAAATAAAATTGTAGTATGGTGACTTTTTGCTTAATTAAGGAGTTATACTTCTTATTGTGCCAAGAAAAGAAATGGCAATTTCATATAATCCATATTATTTATAAAAAATAATTTAAAGATTCCAATAAGTAATAGAGTAATCTCTCGCCGAACACAAAGCTTCAGGCCTTTTTATTGTTTTGTTAATACGTATTTCCCTGAACTTTTCTATAAGCTCTTTGAGTGTCCATATCTTTGAAAATAGACCGCTCTATAAGTATTTAATCTTTCCCTCTTTTCTATAGAAAGATTTCCCTCTATATACCTTTTAAAGCTCTTTAAGGGGTGCACCATAGGGGTGATAGAAGCATGCATTTACTCGGTTCAATCGTGCATCGCAGGATTACGTTTGTAATGAATATTTAATTCTTTCTCACAATAAATGGATAGGTTCCCCCCGAACCACTTTTAACTCTCATACACCCCGTTGCACTGGACAAGATTATGTAATGACAAATCCCAAAATGGACCTACGAGAATAATTGTGAAAATTGATTTAGGGGAGCTTTGTGTACTAGCCCCGTACGCATAAGTTTTGAGATTTGGGGTAATCTTTTTTCCGCTCTAATGGATCACGTCGTCAGTAATGGAATAATAAGAGGATAAAGCGTCTTCAACATACAACTTCTCCTAATGACTTCGCACATGAGAATCAACATTGAAAGTTTTACCTATCTCATTGCAGTCTCATTATCTTTCATCGTCAGCCCATTTAAGTCCCCACTGCTGGGGCACGGGCCTCCTTCAATCACATGAGGGATAATTGCCATACTCACCACGCTTGGCAGACGGGTTGGCGAGGGTTTAGATATAAATGCAGAGTTTTCCTTCTCTGGGTGCTGATGATCATACCAGCAGCTTTACCTTAGCCGCCTTTTACGACACCTCGGTAAGAGTGAGGGTGGCCTATTCTACTCTGCCAGGGACCACACGGCTTTATTGAAGTCTTATTAATTTTTTTATGCTAAAAGCCGACAAACGAGCAAGTGAACAGCCGCGCGAAATCAGAGAGATCGCTGGCTTTTCGAAAAAAGACTACGCTCTTATCTTGAAGGTCCCTAAGTCGTAGCCGTCATTAAAATACAACACCGGTTATACTCGTATCCTATATAGATAATTAAATAATATTATTTCATCGTGGGATGGCCACGCTTCGGCATGAATGAGCCGCCTCGACCGGAGTGATACCACGGCGTCACAGAAAACCGGCGTGAAGTAGTACTGTGCTGTGTTTCGCTGCGTGGCTGAAGATACTGGAGGCCCAATCCGGGAAAAAGTGGCGTTTAAAGGTTGGCATTGCACTTGTGATTCCCCTTGTGTCGCGGGTGTCCATGGGGACATCAGGTGATCCGTCTGCTCGTCTGCCACCTGTCATGAAAAAAAAATTTTTTTCTTTGTTATAATAACAAGTGCTGCAATGACAAGATTTGACATTATATATTTTATAATACGTTAATTTCAATTTAATTTTCATTTTGAATTTGTATTCAATTGGCATGTAGTAGCTTAATATTTTTATGATAATTTTAATTGTGTTACCAACTTTAATGGAACTGACATTTTTTTTTTATTTATTTCTATTTAACTTGACATTTATAATTCCCTATGAATTTAATTTAACTTTACATTTATATACTTATTACAATGTATGAATGTGAAATATTGTATTGCTATAATTAACTATTCTATTTTCTATTTTGTATATGACCTGTAATTTGGTTGAAATAAATGATATTTAATTTAATTTAATAATGTCTTCTAACCGATTTCGGCTTACGCAGGATATATGATAGTGCTCAAGCGTGTGCGCAGACACAAGTGCACTCTCTATTCCCTTGCCCTCATAATCCGATGGGACACCAGTTTAACACGACCGGAGAGGGATCGGGCGCAGGACCAACGGCTTAACGTGCTTTCCGAGGCACGGGGGTACAAGACCGCCAACTTCCAGACTCCGGGCTGACACTGAGAATTTCTTAACAGAAAAACTCAGCTACAAATTTTGGCCCGACCCGGGGATCACTCCCGGGACCCCAAGCGCAACCGACGCGTCGCTAAGAAGTCTTCGATTAAATTTGATTTAATCTAAGTTTGAAGTAAAGTCCTTGAGTGGAGACCGCGACTCGGTAAGCGTAGTGTAGGACGCCCTGCGACAAGATGGGATGATGGCATTCGAAGGCTGGCTGGTGTGGGCTGGATGAGAGTGGCCGAAAATCGGGAGCAGTGGCGTGCATTAGGGGAGACCTATGTCCAGCAGTGGACGAGTGCAAGTTGCTGATGATGATGATGATGATGATGAAGTTTGAAGTGCGACGCAATATCTACTGCGCTAACGAGGCAGGCTTCCCTCAGACAAAACAAACAAATCACATGACCGAATTTATACGTAAAGTTGAATTTTTAGCCTATTTTTTAAAAGGCATAGAATTTCTTTGTTATAAGCCTCAAATAAAATGTATAGCGCCGTATCATTTCACCCCGCCACAGATATTGTTTCCCTTCGACCTCCTGTGACCCCTTACTGATTGAAGTTTCAAACGACGTCTCGAAGACATTCGTCAAAGACATCCCCATCCTACACGATACAAGACACTTTCTTTGTCAGTTTATGAACAAAAGAATGCGTGCATACGATTTAAATAATCTGTCAACGGCATATCGCCCGTCTGTAATTTGTGGTAGGGTTGTGACATTCTACGTATGGAAAACGATTTGTCGGTAATCGATGTTTATACTTGGAAACCTTAATCGTTTTTTGATCAATCTGTAATCGATTTCATAAGTCGATGTAAGTTTATGGTCTCTACTTCATCATTATGGTAAGCAATAGGTAAAAAGATTTTTACTCCGTAATCAAAATGAAATAATTCGTAAATTTTCGGCTTTTTTAATACATCAAAACTCTAAGTAATCGAATAAAGCCTATGGGCAGACCCATTGGCATATTATTCTGATGATTTCGCGTCTTTGTCTGCGAGAAGTAGGAAGATGAATTTGGCAAATTGCGAAGTAAATGAATAACAACAGGCCGCTGCAATGAATCGATTTAAGACGGGAAACGAACATTGAGCTTAAAATTTTTAGCCACGTGTGGGTCTTATTCATAAATGATGTTATAAAGCAATTTTCATTCTTTTTTCGAAAATTGTGTATGAACGCTTTTTGCTTCAAACGTCAAGACTGTTAATAAAGGTTTATTAAATCTTACATTTTTCAATCCACTATCACATCCCTAAATTTTGTAGTCAGTGTGTACGTGTACATATGGCGGCAGAGTCACGACTATTAGGCGACTGTTCGTGACTGCACATTTTAATATTCCTCACTGACGCGTTGCTATGGTTTGATACATCAATAAGAGGACGGTTACCGCCTAAGGGCGGGCGCAAATCGCCGGATCATCATAGACGATTACAAAATAGTGTCTGTGATGTTTTTCAATAATTCTTTGTTAGTGACGTAAATATTCCTGTTTTATTTCGCTTGCTTTCCTTTTGAAATTCGAAGGATTAGGTGCGTAATATATTAAAAAATATTTTTAAAATTTATTCTTTGACTTCAACCACGACACGATTTAATATACGAAATAAAGTCGTATAGAGTATGCTCCTAAAATTTTACTAAGGACGCGTTTGCTGCATATTGGTGGTAATATCGAAAGATATTGTAACTAAACATTTATGTCTTATGTGAAAGAATTTAACTGTTACGCCAATTCTAAAATTCGTCAAAAAGGAAGTTTACTTTTTATTTATTTATTTATTTATTAAGGACAACCAACAAATCTTAGACTAATTACATTGTATTTACTTAAGTACTATAATAAGGCTAAGTGCAGATTCTCTTACAGGCTGTCACGACATGCAAATGTGAGCAGACTAAATAGAGAAATTTAAATAAAAAATAACAAAATTCAAAAATAGCCAAATGGCACCTGACCGCTACAACTTGAACGAATCAAGTATAGCCCTCTTAAATTTGTGACTGCTACATGAAAAAACATCAACTCTTGCTGACCTCTTCATCAATCCGTTGTATTGACGTTGAAGTCTGTTTATTAGTGAGTGATGGCCGAGATTGCTTTTGACGGGAATGCTAGAATGTACCATATTTTTGAGTTTCCGATATGTACTTCAGTAAACGGCGCTGGTGCAAGCACCATGGTCACGGTATTACCATTTTGTTTAAAATAATATAAGTTTACACAATGCCAACAAGTAAGTAGCCACCAATATGTGACATAACTACCTCAATTAAAGCATGCTATTAAGCCTGGTTAATACAAACACAATACGCTAGTAATGTCTCCTGGTCGCACCTGTGAATAGCCTCGATAATCGACTTATAACATTAGTAGCCAGGTTGTTTGCATGTTGTTAATGCAAACTGGTCAATACAAAACTCAAAGTTTGGCAAACAGTTAGATTCTAGTGTAACTACTTTTACTAAAGTCTGCCGCTTGTGTCAGTCCTAAACTCCGTCAAGGCGGCGACACCGCAGGAAGTTTACACAATAAGCTAGTAATTACTCCTGGTCGTGCCTGTGAATAGCCTCGGATGCCGATAACAGGCTCATAACATTCGTCCCAGATTACCTATTCGGGTGTCGGACCCGGGAGCGTTTACTTTTTATAAAGCCATAAAGATTAAAGATACGGAATACAGACGTTGAATTCACATGGAGATTCTTTGAGGGTCAAATTCATAAAGGCATATACATACCTTAATTCAATGGGGTAAGGGTAAAAGTCTATTGTAAAGGTTGAAAGGAGTTTTGTATCATTAGAAGATGACTTGCTCATATCGATTATAATGTTGTCATGCCTTAGAACTTGTTAATTTAAGATTTAATGTATTTGGATGTTTCTACCAACCTTCTTGTAGATAGGTATATTTTGGGTTCAGTCTTGGGACTCGATTTTGACCCACTTTTCGGTATTAAATTAATCTTAAGATAGACTCAAAAGGAGTGATCGGATTTAATTTATTTTATTTAATTTATTCTAAGGAAACATGCAGTACTTAAAATAACATTATTTGACACACAAAAACATAATCTTAAACCAATTAAGATTCCACTGATAACTAATATTATAAAAACTGCAACATGATGTTCGTAATATTAAAAAAAAGGAAGAATTAACAATTGACAAATATCTAGTTAGTAAATTTAAGTGTAAAATTTTTGACAAAATCTTAACATAGACACAAATGACGCTTACGAAGAGGTGAAAATTTCGCTAAGCGTTGCGCAAACGCAAAACGTTTAACTTACTTAAATACTTGTTTTATGTTTTAATTTCTGATAATAGAAAATGTACTTCCACGTGTGGAACTTTTTTGAAATCTCGCGGGCGTATCCATCCATAGTAATTTATTATTTGAGGTCGTTGAGCCTAATTTGCACTACCTAATCCGATTATTGCTCATTATAAATCCGAAGGTCATAACATTTCTTTTTGTTATGACGTCTATCGTATTTCGATGTAACTGTGCCAATGTTGAGTGATTCAAGATACATTGTCCGGTGTTTTGAGCTGGCTCTCTTTAATTTTGTTTTAAATATAAAAATTAAACAAATCAAAATATCCTGGACACCATCTAGAACACGTACACGTCACATAGACAATACAGTATACCCATGTCCACCTGTTCAATATGTCCATCAATGAAATTTAATATTAAATAATCATCAACACAGTGCTTATTAATAATACTCGTCATAGCAGATGTTTTTCGGTACAACATAGACTCGTATTTTATTCTCGAAATTCACACTATCAGGCGACCCGTTTGTTCGTTTGCCGCCACTTACATGTTTTACATAATATGTATATCGATGCTTGTTTATCTAACTTTCTGAAAGAACTTTAACAATGATGAATATTAAAAGAGCTTTTTTATTAAACCATCTAAATTTAAACTGTATGGATACGTAGTCTACTTGAGTGTTATCTGCAAATCAGCTACTTAGATATTTAGCAGTTGTACGTACCCGTAGTTAGATAGGCAACCGCAGATCGCGGGGTGTTTTGCGTTGGCTTCGGCAGCTACTAAATCAGTCGAATAAATCGCCTTTACGTGCCTTTTAGAATATCCCTGACCAGCACACTTTCCTTAACACTTCCTACATTTGGGTCAGAGAACTTACGTCATCAACTTTGGCGCATAGGATCAGCACGCTGAAGGGAGGTGGGCCGTTCATGTCTGTAAACGTTACTAATAGACTATTGTTACCTGAGCTTTTCGGTCAAAAATTCTCAGAGTCTCGAACATTGAACTATTATTCAGTTATAAATAAAATCACTGGCATTTAAGAACATTATGCCGTTGGTCCTGCGCCTGCGCCTCACTGGTCGTTTTATACTTATGTCCTATTCGAATGAGAGGGTAAGAAAATAAAGAGTGCACGTGAGAACGCGGCTGATTTTTAACGTTATGAATCATATATTTACGCTTTATAAAAGTCATTTCTTTTTTCTTTTTTTAATATGGCTCTACTCGAAGATAATTTGCCAATGTCAAGTAACTTATTAAGAATAAAGACACAGTCCCTCCACCAGCCCATGGTCCTTCCTACCGTCTCGGCATACGGACCGAATCTTGGGAGACGCTCACCAGGTACTTGCTAAGGGCTCTTTCCCCGGTGCGTTTCTTCACTCCCTACAAAGTCTGTGCCTGTGTCCCATCTCAATGTCACTTCTCCCCAAATGGGGCGTGAAACACCACAACACAAGCGACTCGCGCTCGGGCTTATTAAGAATAAGTAGGTAGGTAGTCAACAGTCGAAGTCAGTCAAAGTCACAGTCACTCAATAAAACGCCGGTGTTTACGTTTTATCGACCTACGGATTCTGCCGATACCTCTTTAAACATAATCGCGGGTTTTAAGACTCTATTCGATCCATAATGTATCAAGACGGGAATTAACACGATATTTATCATGCGAAATAACATTGTGTACTTACATATTTGGCTCGACATTATAGTTATAATGCAACGCGAAAATCTAAAAAATTATCTATTAGATCGAAGCAAGTTGTTCGTGACATCTCACTCGACACACAATAGCAGTGTTAAAAACGATAGAATTTAACTATTCTTATGTCAGGATCGCTTCGCAGTACTTCACTGCACAAATAAACACAAAATTAGTTCACTAAAAACCACTAGATACTAATTTAAAACCTTTGGATTGCATCAGCCCCGCGGACTGACTCCTACCGCCAGAATCTTATACAAATTACCTTTCGGAGCATAGTTACTCACATCGCATTTAAGCACCTAAACCTCTCATCATCATGATCATCATCATCAGCCCATTTAAGTCCCCACTGCTGGGGCACGGGCCTCCCTCAATCACATGAGGGGTAATTGCCATACTCACCACGCTTGGCAGACGGGTTGGCGAGGGTTTTGATATAAATGTAGAGTTTTCCTTCTCTGGGTGCTGATGATCATGCCAGCAGCTTTACCTTACCTAAACCTTTCAAACAAACCCCCTTTTAAATTTATTCTTAGACAAGAAAGCACTTAGGCCGCCTCCCAACTTATCGCAATTAAGAGATGATAAAGTGAGTCGATGACCAAATCGCACTTTACACAAAGACCGAGACCCAATTTTACGGTTACTGAAAAATAACCTGCTTAATGAGACACCGCGATAGTAGTAACGCCGCCAAGTGGTTTATATTGATTGTGGTGAATAAGAGACAGCAACAAATACCAATTGTCTGCGACCCACCTAGAAAGTGGCCATTTTTCGCAATGGACCTTACAGTCGACCGGAGAGCCACGCTTCGGCATGAATGGGCCGGCTCGACCGGAGTAAAGAAAGAAATAAGAAAGAAAGTTTTTTTTTTATTATTTTGGACATCAAACACTATATACTTCACAGTACAACATCAGTTACAAACAAAAAAAATAGGTGCAGAAAAAAAGAAAACAAAATAAAGAAAAAAACAAAATAATAACAAAATAACCAATACCACGTCCTCACAGAAAACCGGCGTGAAGCAGTGCATGCGCTGTGTTTCGCTGCATGAGTGAGGGTACCGGAGGCCCAATCTAGGGGAAGGGGGTTAAAAGGTAAGCAGCTCACTTGTGATACCACTGGTGTTGCAGGTGTCCATGGGCGGCGGTAATTGCTTACCATCAGATGATCCATCGGCTCGTCTGCCACCTATATCATAAAAAAACCTACTTTTCTTTAAGAGTAAATAGTAGAGTAATAAGTAAGTATCAATTTAATATGCGAGGAAAAAGCTCCAAAAAAATCATCATTCCACCACCCAAACGAAGATTAACCGAACTGAAAGCTCTCACTTCCTATCTCCATTCATTCGTTCAGCATTGATCTGAAGAGCTTTGTGCGCGGCTTAGGAATGAATGAAGGGTCTGTGCTCGAGCACATTACCGATTTAATACACGATAGTGATGCCCACCATCGATTTCAATGATTCCTTGTTTGCTGCCAATGGGGGCGCATTCAGGAGACAGTCGAGCGAGAAGGGTGAACGTTTGATGGTTCCGTGTGACCTTTATGTAGAGAGGATGGATGTTTTTTCATCTGGCTTTTAATGAATATCTTCTTTAAATATAAAATCGAAATACCTCTTAATGAATAATTACAAAATCTCATCATCATTTAAGAAAGCTTGTAATAAAGGCTTGTATTTAATGTTCCCTCAAAATTAATAAATTGCTAACCTAATTTAACCTTTTTGCTAACTAAAAAATACAAATTTCATTTTGATTTTGATGTGCAATTAGTATTTATGGTGTGCAAACAGGTAATTTTTAGAGGGTTAGTTTAATATATTCTCTTCCTTCCTTTTATTACTTTCTTTTCCTTTGTAGGTGCACAAGAGCAGGTACTCTTAGATTTTAAGGTGACTGGTAGGGCACACTAGCGACGCCAACCAATTTTAATTTTTAGCTACTAAACCGCATCTATTTTAAACAATTTCGGGATTACAACCTCTCGGCAAACACTTATACTATTTATTAAATAGACATGCACAAATTTTGGGTCCGTTTTTGTACGCGAAAAATTGATTACCGCCAGAAGCGGCCACTTTTTGCATGAATTAATTTTTCGCGTACAAAAACGGACCCAACATTTGTGCATAGTTGTGCCACCTGTGTTGGGATCCTAATATATAAAACTCCATTATTCTTCAACTTAGCGTTTGATTCCCGTTTGCATCCAAAGCTGACGCTTTGGAGCCCAGGGTATGCTTAGACCATAATTCAGGATGTTAACAGCGAAACCAGACCAATCTGAATCAAGGTTAAAAAAACAACGTTTCATAGACTTAGTGCATGCTTAGATTTGAGCCATCTGTCTTTACACAATTCCATTACTAAATAGGTAAAATAGGGATGTCTCAACTCATGGCGTATGAAGTCGGGGGCAGCCGGTAGTTTTAAATGTCCATCCATTAATTTATTTATAGCACCTCATTATGGTTATCAGAATCAACCTTTGTTACCATATATTAGTATAGATAGATAAGTACTTACTACTGGACAGCATACAAAAGTTGAAAGCTGAAACAATGTACAGTTCAGGCGGTCTTATCGCTGGGAGCTATCACTACCAACCAACCTTCAGGTAAAGGACATTAGATAGAAGAGGGGAGGGTAGGCGCAATCCCTTCTGATATTCAACATTGATTAAAGAAGTTTATATTAAAAATACATATATATACACCTACACCTCCATCAAGTGTCCTTTACCCAAAGGTTGCCTGGAAGAGATTGCTCATAGTAATAAGGCCGCCTTCGTTGTACATATCCTGTAATACCTAGTATAAAGTTTTCTTACTATACTTTGAGTGCAATAAAAGTATATTCATTCATTCATTCATTCATATATCTAGTAAGAAATAAAACGTTATCATGCACTAATATATACTAGTATTACCTAACTAAAATACAATATAACCTCCACAATTTTAATAAAATTAAACCTAATTTAGGTACAAGAGTAAACTGCCTATCTGTTATACCTACAATATACTGTTCAAACCCTAGGTCAATATCCATTGTAGAGTTTCGGTTTGTTTGCCTTAGCGATTCAAACTCCCGGCTAACTCTAGCAAACCTGACTTGATAATGAGGTTTTACCTACTATTATTTTATGCCCTAAAGTAAAACGATCGTCCAATTAAGGAAGAGGCACTGTAGCGCAAGTTTTTGTAAAGAGTTCAATTTACAATGAAGCTAACAATAGAGTTTCCGCTAACGGGTTTTTCGAGCTAAAGGTGGCTAAAAGGTACCTAACTAGGTATTATAGAAATGTATTACTATCAGAGTAGAATTAGCAAGACAACGCTGAAGGTGAGGTTTGGGGCGTTCCATAGTCCAAATATTTTCTGTGAAAAAAAACCGCCTTCAAAAACCACGAACTAAAAAGTGTAAAATAATATTTCTAACACTTTATACACTTCACATATCAGCAGAGCCACAAAATTAATACAGTCAGGCGTAAATACTGGTGCAGTTTTGAAAAAAGATACAAAAATATTACAAAAAAGAGAGTTCCCCTTAATTTTTCCAGGATCCCATCATCAGATCCTGATATCCTGATCATGGTACCAATTCGGGACTATCTACTTTCCAACTAAAAAATAATAATCTTAATCGGTTCATAAATGGCAGAGTAATCGGCGAACAAACATAAAAAAAAAAATGTATATACATGTCGAAGTGAGAACCTCTTTTTTTTGAAGTCGGTTAAAAAGCATTTCCTGACGGCTAAGACTAAAAAGGCAGGCTGATTTCGCGGATGTTCATGGGCGGCCTTGATTACTTTCCATCATGTGACCCGCTTGCTCGTTTGTCGCCGCTAGCTTAAAAAAGTAGATTTAGCAAGACCGCACTTTTCTGAAGATCTTTTTGGGCGGTCAAATCCAAATTCATAAAAGCATGCTCTATAAAATTTAATACAGATGGAAACCGGGACGGAAAGTTGATTCTGGGCGAGAAGATCCGGCAAGAAACTCGCCAGTTAATCTTTCGCCAAGGCAAGATCGTCTGTAGTGCGTATGTTGCTGTAGATTGCACGAATGAAGCTGTAAATTCTATCAATATTTGCATCTTCAATAAATTTATTTCTTGTCGTTATTATTCGTCAGACCCTGTCACATTACGTGTCCATATCGTAATTTGGTTTCATACTTCCTACCTTTTTTTGTTTACAACACCTCCAAAAATCCAATCACGGACTAATAAATTTGGCAGTTCTTATTTCTGCCGCACCATCAAGAAATGGAACTCATTGCCGGCGCATGTATTTCCCCTTTCCTACAATTTGGATTCCTTCAAACGAAGCGTGAAGAAGCATCTCGCGGGCCAGTATGGCGGTGCCAACGGAGGTGATGCCTTAACATCGCTTCCGTTGTAATTGCAACTTGGGCTCTTCTCTTCCTCACCATTAGGCTGAGGAGAGCCAATATACTGAACCACTAAAAAAAAAAGATCTCATTCATTGATATTATTGCATACTAAGTACTTATGTAGTTAAAAAGTTACGAATATCATACAACGTAGGGATTACAAATCTTTGAACGAAGAAATGCATGTCTTCCACAGGAAAACATGCATTCTCTCACGGTAGGCAGCGGCATGACTGTGATCAAGCATTGTTGATGTCTATGGGCCGCAAGCTCGTCTATCTACTATAAACAAAAAAAAAATCACTGCAAAAAGGCCCAGCCATAATGATTTCAAAGAACTAGGTATTTCATCAAAGAATCTTTCAATTTAACGGCTTTTATTATTGAAGTAGATTCGCTTATCCCAAAATGCACCAACAAAATAAGCCGTATCGTTATTGCGGGACCCTAAACTCGTCATTCAATTCTAAACTTTACCTCTATTATAATAAACCCTCACAATTGGGTCGCATGTCCTTTTCAAGACATGTATGGATTATAGGGGTATACCTATGTATTTTGTTTATTCTCATTAGAGGGATAGCGGAGGTACACCTGTGCTATTCACTACACGGGTATTATGCTACCGTTCGGATTATTAGGGGTACCTATTATGTTTGTCTAAAACATCAAACAAAGGATTAAAAAGAAATTTGTTCATATTTATTACGATTTGCTCATCGGAATGAAATGAAAAGTGACAGGAGAGGGTTGGGAAAATTAATAAATGAGGGTGGTGATATTACCTGGATTTGGGAGCTATTGGTTTTGTTTCGGCACAGTGTTTACCTACTGTTAATAATGGGCTGGGCTTTGAAAGGACAAGTTGAAGGGTTTGACTTTACGTTAAACAGTTCCTACTGGAAAATTTGTTTGCTTGGTGCTTGTAATAAAACGATATGAGAAATAAAAAGGTACATTATAATTTAATACATATTCATATTCTTTATTGTTCCATGTAGGTGTGAGTGAGGGTACTGGAATCCCAATCCGTGGAAAAGGGGGTTTAATGGTTGCCAGCGCACTTGTGACGTCGTCTGTCAATTATCACATAAAAATATGTGAGCTTAGATCAAATCTAGGTCTTAAATTAAAGTGCTACACGATAATGTTAAGACAATATTTTGATGTTTCGTGCAATAGCAAAATACTATTTGTTAATTATTGTAAAACACCCTCAGAGGCTCAGACCGGGAACTGGTCTCATATTTCGACCGTCTCCCTGTATGAGGTCCGAGGCTCGAAGGACCAATGTAAAGCGCTCTTCGGAGCTCCGTCTTGGATTCTTGATTTTAATTTTTGAACTGACCACTCTAGGCAGGCGGCCTGGCGTCATTGTCCCGGTGACACGCTTTGCTAGCGCGATGCAATAGTACATAGCGCCATCTACCGGAACAACGACGAACCGCCTGCTTGTTTACTTTGTACAATTTTTATGTTTCTGTGGGATACAAAATACAATTTATTTCAGTCACGATACATAATCTGCTATTTTAAACACCGTTATTTTTTTATCGTTTACATCCTGAGAACTTCATGCATGTTAGATCAACAATATAAGCGAAAAAACAGCTGCTCCATACATTTTTGCCAGGTGGATATTCTATTTTGTATTAAAAGATTGTTTTTCTTACACTTATATTGTTGATCTTACGTGTAAATAGACTTTCACGATGCCTATTTTGAGGTTTTCGGGATGTAAAGGATAAAAAAAATTACGGTGTTTAAATCGCGAGCCCAGGTGGACTCAAGAAGAAACTTTCTTTGAAATTGAGTTCCACGGGGATAATGGTAGCTAAGTACACGCGTAACTTAATTTTGGTACTTTACTCGCTTACTCTTTTATGCTAGAGACGACAAACGAGCAAACGCGAAACCTGAAGGAAAGTAATCAACGTCCGCGAAATAATTCATCATCGTCAGCCCATTTAAGTCCCCACTGCTGGGGCACGGGCCTCCCTCAATCACATGAGGGGTAATTGCCATACTCATCACGCTTGGCAGACGGGTTGGCGAGGGTTTTGATATAAATGCAGAGTTTTCCTTCTCTGGGTGCTGATGATCATGCCAGCAGCTTTACCTTAGTCGCCTTTTACGACACCTCGGTAAGAGTGAGGGTGGCCTATTCTACTCTGCCGGGGACCACACGGCAACTTACCGCGAAATAATTAGTTACTACTTTATTTATAATTTATTATTATTCCAAGTCTTATTATTAAGGATATCATTTGCACTGGAAAAAAGGTGATGTTTTATCCTATGTGGTAAATTTTCTTTTCAGTATTTTAATAGGAATGGGCTATTTAATTAAGTGACTGTACATTTCAATTTTGTAGTTATTTTTTAACCGCCCAAAAACACAGAGGAAGTTCTCCAGTCGAGGCGTATGTTTTTTCTACCTAATAAAACCAACCTTCTTATCTCACGCCCAATATGGTGTAGACATTTTGCATAAAACGAGTGATTTTTCGCTGAACTGGTTCTAAATAAAATAACATTTCTCAATAGAAAGCTATATTCTCCAAAATTAAGTACTAGAGTACAATCCGGGTGGAAGCGGGGTTTGATGGTTGGCAGCGCACTTGTGACTCCATTGGTGTAGCGAGTGCCCATGGGCGGCGCAATCGCTTACCATCAGGTGATCCATCTGCTCGTCTGCCACCTACTTATCACATAAAAAACAATTGTAAAACTTGATTTCATGTTTTTTTTTTATTATTATATATAGTGGGCAGATGAGCAGACGTAAGCGATTACTCGTACCGCCGCCCATGGACACCTATCACGTCAAAAGAGTCACAGGTGCGCTGGCTCGCCTTTGAAATGATTATTTGAACACATAAACTTTAAATTATAAAATAAACGCATAACTAATATTATCATATCAATATCTATCTTTTTCGGCTGAAATTTCTTAACAAAGACACACGCGTCATCTAAAACTACTCGATCTTTGTCATACCCAAAGGAGTGATACATCCAAAAAGCCATCCATTTTGCGTTCACCGTTTTTATCAGATACCGATTGTGATCGAACGAATCAAACTAGCTCTGAACAGCGAAGCGAAGGCCGTCCTTTGAACTAGCTATTGCTATTATTATGGGAATAGAATACGCGTAGGCACCTTAAAAGAGAATTTTGTTTGTATACGTGACCTTTTTATAGCTTGACATTAGACATGTGTAACTCAGGAGTGTTTGGGACATATTTATATTTTTATTTCACAAATAAATCTTCTGTAAAAATGTGCATCAATCCAATCACATCAATGCGTCTTTAAATATTTTCAGTCTTAGAGTTACTGAGTTATTAAGGAGTTAAAGATGTAAAAAGAGTTAGTGAGCGAGACTGGTACCACGGATGGTAAAGGAGTGAGTGAAATCGCCATAGCGGGATTTAATGAGTCGAAAAGGGATGGGGCATAATTGGAACGCGTTGTGCATTAATCTGTGCATAAAAAAATATCAGGGGAGAAAACTGACCCTACCACTGTTGAAATAAAGTACAAAATTATTTATTTGTATTGAATTTATTATATAAGATAAACACATCGATGAGACAACCCATCGCAATTCGCATAAATCACATCATTCAAGTATTTTTAGTCTTTTGAGTTACGGAGTTAAAGATGTAAAAGGGCGATACAACTCTTTTCTTCAAAAGTGTTATAACTCCTTTGTCTTTTAAAAGAGATTTCTACTAGACATATGGTACAGTTCGTTTAATTCATGAACCAACTAAAACATGGTTACACGTTTCAGAAACTAACCGAAACGTGCACGTTTCCTCACGATGTTTTCCCTCACCGCAGAGCTAATGGTAGAAATACGCAAATAGATTTTAAAAATCCAGAGATGCATGCTCAGATTTGATCCACGACACTCCGTACGGAAGACGCGTTCTGAACCACTGAGCTACCATCGCTTGTTATTCCTTTTTAGGCTTCCGTAGCCAAATGGAAAAAAACGGAAAAAATACCCCTATAGATTCGTCATGTCTGTCTGTCTGTCCGTCCGTCCGCATGTCACAGCCACTTTTTTCCGAAAAAAAGAACTATTTATAGGTACGTACTATTGAAACTTGGTAAATAGATGTATTTACACAAAAATAGGAAAAACATTTTTTGGAGCGTCCCCATACTTAGAACCTGGTCTCAGTTCTGAAAAATTTAGAGTTTTCTAAATGTTTTTTTCATCAAACCCATACGTGTCGGATATCTATGATAGGTCTTTAAAAATGTTGTAAAAGTTGAATTATATTTTTTTTCTAAGCTTTACACTTTGCACAAGAGACGCTCCTAAAGGGCTAAAATGTGCTCCCCCCTTCCCCATCCCACAAACTTCTATAATAAAATATACAAAACAAAAAAAATATGATAATAATTACCATGTAAACTAACAACGAAAATTGGTTATAGTAAGTAGTTTTCTTTGTATACGTTATAAACTGAAAACCGCAATTTATATTATATTGTAATAAAATTGACAATATTTTACAATTAAGTAATATCTAAGCCTTTGTAGTTCCTTTCATTGTCTTCTATTTCCCTGGTTACGTATCTATCAATCCAATAAACTGTTAGTATGTATGTTTATTTGTTTTGTAATGTACTAGTATATATTAGTATTTATAGCTAGTATATATTTATTTAATATAATGTATGTATGTATACACCATACTCGTATTTATACAATGTCTTTTTTTTCTCTCTTTTTCTGACTTGCACTGCCTTACCCCATTTCTTAATTCGCTATACTTTTCCTCTAACCTGAGGTTGTCTGGAAGAGATTGCTATTAGCGATAAGACCGCCTACATTGTTTTAGTATAATAACTTAGGCTAAGATCTGTAAATTTTGTGCAATAAAGTGTATCTATCTATCTATCTATCTATCTTACTTGCTGCTACGGAACCCTTCATGAGCGAGTCCGACTCGCATTTGGCCGCTTTTTTAGATTGAACAAAGTAAACATAATGGTGGTAACATTATGACGTCATAACGACATTCATCAGGCGATAACGAGGAGCCGAAGAGCATTAGCATCGAAAATGTGCCGTATTTTATTTAGACCTCTTAAAAGAGCGATGATAGCTCAGTGGTAAAAAACTAGAGCCTTCCAAAGGAGTTCGTAGATTCGGAATCCGAGCACCAACATCTGGGGGCTTATTCTTGTGCACTCGACATTGAAGTTGGTTAATAGATTTCATGGTCGGCTCTAGCCTAAGGAGCGCCCGGGTGCGCTCAAAATGTAATGCTAAGAACACCTACGGGCAGTCGCTTCATTGTAATTAACAGACATCCCGAATCCTAAATCATGGTCCAAGCGTACCCCGGGCTTCGAAGGGACAACATTGAACCCATTGGGAGTCAACGCTAAGATGCGATAACGTTCAGTACTCGTGCCTGCTCCTTACGGAACGTTACAGTGTAGGCTCTATGTATAGCGAGGGGCTCTCGGCGCCCTCTAACCACCTATTAGATGGCAGACGAGCAGACGGATTACCTAATGGTAAACGGTTGCCGCCGTCCATGGACACCCGCGACACCAGTGGAGTCACAAAGTGCGCTGCCAACCTTCAAATACCCTTTTCCCCCGGATTGGGCCTCCGGTACCCTCACTCACGCAGCGAAACACAGCACAGTGCTGCTTCACGCTGGTTTTCTGTGAGGCCGTGGTATCACTCCGGTCGAGCCGGCCTATTCATGCCGAAGCGTGGCTCTCCCACTCCCCCGTGGCTCTCCACTTCTGACTATAGGTAAAAACGCCTCTGATAGATTTGTGAAATCTTTAAATGCACTTGAATTGCCCCCTTGAGTGCTAAAAGTATTGTCGATTTCCTGCCTAGAGCTACGTACATACAACAATTTAATCCACATTGTCAATACAATACCCAAAGTTTTCCAAACACGCGATCTCTCTCCTGTTGGCTTGAATAATCAGATAAATTGAGAAATTGAATAATGGACAGTGCTGCTTCACGCCGGTTTTCACATGGCCTTACAAGGCCGTGGTATCACGCCGGCAGAGCCGAGTCCGGTAGAGAGAAGCATGGCTCTCCCACGATGTGTGGACTGAAACTTCGTAGTCCAGAAGAATTGAATTATAAAACTCACATAGGTAATACTACTATACTGTACTCATGTAAGCGGACCCCGGGCTCCGAAGTGACAGCTTGGGACGCAACTGAAACAAAACGCAATGATAATGATGACGATGATGTACTCCTTTTAAAGTTCGTTCAGCCGTGATCACTCTGATTTCGTAATGTTATGGGAAGCATGCTACTTCCACGTGCTGTGACTAAACTGAGTCAGGGAATTTATATAAACTACATAAATCTATATTCTGTAGCTCATGTGGAACTAGGGCTCCGAAGGTACTCCTTTTAAAAGTTCGTCAAGCAGGTGATCTCTCTGATTTCGTAAATGTTAATGGGCGGCATTGACTACTTGGGCTGGGCTGTGACATAAGCTGAGTGAGGGCCATTTATACTAGACGTCATAACACATCATAATATTCATTTGGCACTGTCTGGACATGATTGAACATAGTTTTGATTCTTTTTTTTTCCTTTTGTTTATTTTTATGTATTTTTAATTGTTTTATGTTTTGTTTTCTGTTTGTGCCAAATTGTGTTTACAATTGCTATATGTTCTGTGTTGTGATGTCTATAATAATAAATATTTTCTTTCTTTCATTCTTTCTTTTTTACTTCCCATCTGGTGACCTGCTTGCTCGTTTGTCGCCTCTAGCTTTTGAGAAGCATTTATTACGAAACAAAATCGTAATTTAATGATGTTTTTATTAAAATCTATTTAAGTACTCGAACGTAATTTGGTGTGTAAAAATTATTAAATTTTCTCTCAATAGAGTATTTTTTTAGTAAAGAATTTCCTCTCCTTTTAATTTCGAGTAGATAATAATGTATCTTTTACCCACTAACTAAGGACGAACTTAAGATTCGTTTCTTCTGAGGCGGAACTCCTGTAGAGGAGGCCGCTTATAAACAAAAAGTATTGGAATTAACTTGTTTTTTTAAATAAGCTGGACTTGCTTTATAATAAAAGCATTTGCATTTATTCTCAGTACATGTACGCTTTTCGTTCTACAATGGCCAGAACACCATAGAAAAAAAAATCCGAATCAAAACTTAAACGACCAAGAAAAGAAAAACTAAAATTCTTAAAAGCTTTGTCAGATTATGCATAACTTTCGTCTGCTCGTCTGCCATCCTATTGCATAAAAAAATCTAGTGGCCCGCCCTTTCATTTCGGGACAAAATTCCATATTAGTTCAATATTCTAATAATAATTTCTTTAAATGTGGGAGAGCCACGCTTTGGCATGAATGGGCCGGCTCGACCGGAGTGATACCACTGCCTCACAGAAGACCGGCGTGAAGCGCCTGCGCTGTGTTTCGCCGTGTGAGTGAGGTTACCGGAGGCCCAATGGGGGGAAGGGGAAAAGGATGGCAGCGCACTTGTGACTCCACTGGTGTTGCGGGTGTCCATGGGCGGCGGAATTGCTTACCATCAGGTGATCCGTTTGCTCGTCTGCCACCTCTCATATAAAAAAAGAAAATTCTAATAATAGATGACGCTGGGTATCGATTAATTCGAGCTAGTGTCTTGATTTTTCTGCTTACCTATATAATATAAGCTTCACAACGATTTGTAGCAATACTCAAACGTTCAAGAATGATAATATTTATTTCTACTAACCAATAAATAGAATAAGTAATTAAGTACCTATATCTGATTAAATAACTAAGCTAGTTTTAAAATATCGGTTAACATAATATAACATGTTCGTTTTTTATAAACCGTTATTCACGACTCTAGTTCTTGGCAATGTACATCGCCTGTAGCTCCCCGCACCCTCGAAGGTCGCTCGACCACGACAGTTCATTTCCTGCGAACATGTCAAGAGTCCTTCCATTGACTGCCGATTATAAAGACGCCTGACTTGACCTCTCAATCTGATAAACTGTCGATAAGTTCTCGTTTATTTGTATTTCTATGAATGGACAACATTTCAAATTTTTAACATGTCCATATTGTTTTTTTATATGAAAGTAGACATAAAATAAACAGACCCATATTTTTTCTTTTTTCAAAATTTGTCCATTTTCATGCATAAAATAATTATTGAAATTCTTTTTATTCTAAATAGACGTAAGCGCCAAATGACGTCATCGGACGGCTGAATACAGCGATATTCCTTTGCTTATCATTGTTTTCATAAAAAAAAGGTACTACTGCCAAAGGTAAATAATACTAGTGTCAACATTGTCAACGTCATTCATACATTCAACGTTGACAAGTTGTCTTTTTTTTTGACAGTTATATGTCATGAGTTTGGCATTACGTAAATTTAAAACTATAATGTGCTAAGCAAAGAAATATTTTACATTCTGCCGTCCGATGACGTCATCTTACGTTTTTTAGTTTTTAATTTTTTTCTCAGTAAATAAGCAATATAAAAAATGAATAAATATATATTCGAGCAGCGCAAAAGTAAACAAAGAATTGGTATTTTTTGTTTCAGAGCTTAGCAGTTTTGAAATGTTGTACATTTGCTGTCTAAAGTGAACAGCATTGTAAAACTTCATTTAGTTCCATAAGATAAGATAGGGGTCATGATTTTAGCTGTCCTACCTATATTAAGGTGATGGGTAGGGCACACTAGCGACGCCAATCGATTTTAATTTTTAGCTACAAAACTGGATCTATTTTAAATAATTTCGGGGTTAAAACCTCTCGGTAAACACTTACGTACTATTTATTAAATAACTATGCACAAATGCGGACCCAACATTTGTACGCGAAAAGTTGATTCACGCTAAAAGTGGCCGCTTTTGGAGGTAATCAATTTTTCGCGAACAAAAACAGACCCAACATTTGTGCATGGTTATTTAATAAATAGTATTAGTGTTTGCCGAGAGGTTGTAACCCCGAAATGGTTTAAAATAGATCCGGTTTAGTAGCTAACAATTAAAAATGAATAGTGTCGCTAGTTAGGCTTCTCGTCGCCTTAATTCCTATTTATTTATTTTATTTATTTAAAACTTTATTGCACAACTTTTGATAGAATAAGGCGAACTTAATGCCAAGAAGCATTCTCTACCAGTCAACCTTATACCTCCTGTAATCCTATACTATAGCCTAAAATCAAACTTGTACCCAGTTTGATTTTAGGCAAGGACACCTCACAGAAAACCGACGTGAAGCTTACTGTGCTGTGTTTCGCTGCGTGAGTGAGGGTACCGGAGGCCCAATCCGGGGGAAAGGGGGGGTTCAAATGTTAGCAGCGCACTTGTGACTCCACTGGTGTCGCGAGAGTCCATGGGCGATAGCAATAGCTTACCATCAGGTGATCCGTCTGCTCGCCTGCTATCACCCAAAAAAAAAAACATCCATGTATACAAATCTGTCAAAATTAAATGTCGTCAATCGATTCTCACCGTATTGTCAGACATATTTGGTTGAATATAATGTGGTTTGTGGTATTCAGATGTGTGGCTGTAAATTATCAGCCTATAAACTGTCCTACTGCAGGTCTAAGGCCTCCATCATAGGAATCAAGTCATCGCTACTATGATGGGATTAGACTTAATCACGACGCTTGCTAAATAAATGCGGATTGGTGATCACAAGCCCGAGCTATGTTCGAAACATTCGAAACATACTTTTCGCTCGACCCGGGAATCGAACCCAGGACCCCGAGATCACTACCCAGTACTTAAACCAGCGTTCAGGGATGTGTGGCTGACTGCACCTTAATATCTGTCTCTCTATTGCCTACAATAAATAATACCTACATCTGTATTATGCATTCTGAAAAAAAAGGCAGAAAAATAAGCCGTTTCTTTTTTCATCTCAGAAATAACGTTCCTTTTCTGATATCCGTAAACCTATCTTGGCGTCAGATCAATGTACCCATGTGATGTTGTAGTATTTATTAATTTACTATTATTATTAATTTACACCTCTACTTTGTTGCCTCAGTAATATCGATAGTGTGTGGGCTAAAGCGTTTATTGTGTGTATTTGATTGAGTCGTCATTGTTGTTGCGAAGTATACCTACCTATAAGGCTCGTCCTAAATCATTATGGCTATTGATGCATACATGGGGTCTCCAGTTCCCAAGACGTCCTTGGTTCAGCCATTCATTGGTAATGGTATGCCAGCCGATCCCACTATTGTTGGTGGTTCGCATTTGTATGGCGGTAGGGAGACCAAGGGTACAGAATTATATGAGACGTGCAGGTTTCCTCACGATGCTTCCCTCACCGCCAGCTTGTGCTATTAATACACAAATAGGTTAGTGGATTAAAACATGAGGTGCGTGATTGGATTCGAATTACGTTCTCGCGTTCAAAAGGCAAGCTAGATTAGATCTTATCCACTGGGCTACCACAATTTTTCGTTAAAGCCCTAGAATTCCTACTCTAAGCGATTGTTAAACCATACACCATCATTCTATACAACCTACCATAGATTTATCCACGGTTTAAAATTGGTCAAATCGGCCTTTAGTAACTTAAATAAGCTCTGCGATAGTATTTATCAATTAAAGATTAAATAACAAAAAAAACAGTATTATTCACAATCACAAGTCGACCTTTAGCGACTTTCGGAAGAAATAAATTAAATCCAAAATAACCAGAGGCAACTCGCCAAAAATAAAAAACGGTTTAATATGCGTCTAAAGTTCGTTCATAAAACTCATCATCATATCAGCCAGTAAACGTCCACTGCTGGACATAGGCCTCCCCCAATGATCTCCATGGATTCCCGCGACCTTCACCAGATCGTCGGTCCACCTTGTGGGGGGCCTGCCATGGCTTCGACCTACTATACGCGGCCTCCACTCGAGCACCTCTAGCCCCAGCGGCCGTCTGATCTCCTCGCAATGTGCCCTGCCCATTGCCACTTGAGGCATGCAATTTTTTGGGCTATGTCTTTGACCTTGGCTCTTCTTCGGATCTCATCATTCCTGATACGATCACGCAAGTAGACTCCGAGCATAGCCCTTTCCATTGCTCTCTTCGTAACTTTGGGCCTTCTTACGCGGCTCATTGTTATCAAATTACATTTATCAAAAATTTTGCGACGAACAGTATAGGGAAATACATTAGTCGTTAAACACTGTGCTATAGGAAAAAAATGCCATACGACAAACCAATTCATCTATTCAAAAGTTATTCTGCATAGCAATAAAAGAATCAATAATCACTTCGGCACCAATCTTTTGAAACGCCTAAAAGGAAACCGTGACCCAAATTATTGTTATTGTTACGGCACAATAAGGAATTATCCCTAATTATTCACGAGGGTGGAGTGCCTTGTTATCAATACTTAGATTGATCGATACTCTTTATCGCACAAAAGGTTAAAAGGAACGTAATACTGGGCACATGTATGTCAATATAGTAATGTGATAATAATATGCTTATGATATTTATTGCCCAATGCAAGAATTTATTAAGGTATGTTCGATTATATTTCCGGATGGTGTATGTGATAATGCATTACGGTTCAAAGGTACGATGTTTTTTTTTGTTCTGGGTATTATAAAAACATACAATCGAACAAAGAACATCCTCTTTTTTTAAGTCGGTTAAAAATTATAAATATGTGTGTTACCTTCGTTGTTTCTGAGCCACAAGTGCTCGAAGTACCTCAATGTAAGCACCTATGTCTGATATTGATACATATCATTGAAACTAAATCATATCACATCATTAAAACTGCCTAAACTATTGCTTATTTTATTCCTAGTACATTTGAAACCAGTCATCATCATCATCATCATCAGCAACCCACACTCGTCCACTGCTGGACATAGGTCTCCCCTAATGCACGCCACTGCTCCCGATTTTCGGCCACTCTCATCCAGCCCACACCAGCCAGCCTTCGAATGTCACCATCCCATCTTGTCGCAGGGCGTCCTACACTACGCTTACCGAGTACTTGAAACCAGTATTAGCAGTAAATAAATAAACAGCTTATGCACAAAATCAATAAGTAAATAAATTGGTTCCGAAAGTCGCATCTGATAAATTACGATTTTACCTACCATAATGATAGCCATTGTTGCTCCCACACAATTCCGGATTGTCCCCAATTATCCCAAAAGTGTGGATTGCCTATCCGTAATCAATTTATTATTAGCATGCCATGCACAGAGCTTGCGATTTAACGTGTTAAACTCCATCATTAAAATGATGAAAGGGAGATAATTCTCTCTTCAATAGCATCAATACTGATTCAGACAATACAATATGCATGTGCTCATCTGTACAGTCGGAGTATTATCATTTTTCCAACCATATTCATACATTCTTGATTTTTTATTTATGTGTGGACTCATTCCGCGGATGTTGCAAAGTCAGATTCACATTTATAATTTTGAGTGTAAAGTATTTTTAAACTAACTTTTGAATTCAATTCTGGTCTTTAGAACGTTTTTAATTTTTGGTAGTGCAGCAAGCCGCACATCAGAGGACCTAATTTAAAGCAGACGTTACGACCGAATCGGAGTTTCCCTCTTTTTCACACGCGCTGTGTGTCTCCTTTGTTTGGATGCGACAGGTATATTATCTTTATCGTTACGGGACGGCTTTAAATTATTCCACTTGGTTACTTCAATCTGTCGAAATTCCTCAATAATTCTCACAACATCTCATACGTTGACCTGATTCCGTACTAAGTAGCTTAAGCACTTGTGTTACAGATACCAGACAACAGAGGAACACAAATATATAGAAATACATATATTACACCCAGACACTGAACAAACACAAGTGTTCATCGCACGAATGTTTGTCCAGGGTGGGGATCGAACCCACGACCTTTGGCGTAAGAGGCAGGGTCACTACCAATTGCGCCATCGGGTCAGTCAATGGATTGATAGTTTCGTATACTTTGATGTGAGGCTGTACGTTCATAATTATTATAAGCTTTATGAGATGATGCTAGAGGCGACAAACGAGCAATCTTTTCGCCTGATGGTAAGTGATCACCACCGCCCATGAACATTTGCAAGAGCAAAAAGGTTCGCGCATACGTTGCTGGTATTTAAGGTGACGGGTAGGGCACACTAGGGATGCCAAATCGATTTTAATTTTTGGCTACTAAACCGGATCTATTTTAAACAATTTCGGGGTTACAACTCCTCGGCAAACACCTATACTCTTTATTTTATACTTATAGTTAACTGTTTGGTCTGCTTTTGCACTCAAATTTTGGATTACCGCCAAAAGTGGCCGCTTTTGGCGTGAATCAATTTTTCGCGTACAAACCGGACCCAACATTTGTGCATCATCATCATCAGCCCATTTAAGTCCCCACTGCTGGGGCACGGGCCTCCCTCAATCACATGAGGGGTAATTGCCATACTCACCACGCTTGGCAGACGGGTTGGCGAGGGTTTTGATATAAATGCAGAGTTTTCCTTCTCTGGGTGCTGATGATCATGCCTAGCAGCTTTACCTTAGTCGCCTTTTACGACACCTCGGTAAGAGTGAGGGTGGCCTATTCTACTCTGCCGGGGACCACACGGCCACATTTGTGCATGGTTATTTAATAAATAGTATAAGTGTTTGCCGAGAGGCTTGTAACCTCGAAATTGTTTCAAATAGATCCAGTTTAGTAGGTAAAAATTAAAATCGATTGGCGTCGCTAGTGTGCCCTACCCGTCACCTTAATAAAATAGTACATTCTTCCCTTGAAGGTATTTATAGATATAACATTAACTTTCACATTGATTTTCACGACTTATTTTGTATTTGTTTCACTTGTTAGTATGTTTTTTTCTTAATAAGTTAATGTAGTATAATTAGTAATAAATATGTTATTGATAGGTCTGACCCAGTAGAAAAAGCACAAGGTAATTGTCACCGGATATCTGCGACACAAGCAGTTTTGCTTAGTGCAGAAGTCGCTGTATCTAAAGACCTGAATGTAAATACTTTTGGCAATATTTTTTATTTTTATTTTTTTAATTTAAGTATAGGTACTGATTGATTGATCCACCACTAAGTTGCCAAATAACTGTTTAAATTAAAGACAAAACCATTTTGAATAGTTGAAGCAAAGATAATTAAATTCCATGATAAATAAGAAAATGAACTTTATTCCACTCACTTAAGTGCAAGACCAGATCTTCTTTAGACGTGTTTGAAACATACAGTCTCTCACACGGAAAGGTCAAATGCTCACTCGCCCAGTTATTAAAAAACTTTAATTAGCTATTTTTATTGCAATCTAACAGGTATCATCACGAGGCCGTGACTGTACAAGCGTATACAAATTTGAAAGTAAGCACGTCCCGGTCTCTTATTTAAACGGGATAAAGTTCATATTTGAATGAGATTTCGTACATTATTAGTGCAGTACTGCGTGTACGCATTTGAATGTGAGCACTTGTGCAAGGCGATAATTGTGACGTTACGAAACCAAAGGCGCTTATTGGTACAGCCTTCGGTTCTCACGGTTTGATGGATGTGTGATGTATGATATATTGTGACGCATCCACAGTGAACATGCAAAGCAAAAATGTTTTATCAATAAATCAACAGACTACAATATGGATTCCTTAAAACGAAGCGTGAAGAAGCATCTCGCGGGCCAGTATGGCGGTGCCAACGGAGGTGATGCCTTGTCATCGCTTCCGTTGTAAATGCAACTTGGGCTGTTCTCTTGCTTACCATCAGGCTGAGGAGAGCCAATATACTGTGCCTGTATGAAAAACAAGACTGTGCCAGTACACTGTAAATACCTCTTTAGGTCACCACCTCAACTTTGAAAGATCCACGCTTTAATGGACCGCCCCAATCGGAGTGATACAATAATCCTCACAGAAAACCGACGTAAAGCTTGAGCTGTGTATTCGCCGAGTAAGTGAGGAAGGGACCAGTGAAGTCATAAGTGTGCTGACAACCTTTAGACTTAAAGGTTGTCAGCACACTTATGCCTCCACTGGTGCTGCGGGTGTCTAGTTCATTGGCGGTGGCTATTTCTTAACTAGACCTGGTAAAAACGTATCTTTCAAAAGATTGGAACATTTGCATCTGGATCAGTGCAGAAATAAGTAACAGTGAAACGCTTCGTTTGGAACATCGACTCTCAGATGGAGTGGTTCGGCTTATTCGGATCATTCAGCTCATTCAGATTAATCGGCTCATCGGATCTTTCCGCTCATTCGGATCATTCGGCTCACTCTGATCATTCAAGTCATTCGACTCATCGGATCATTCAGCTCATTCGGATCATTCGGTTCACTTGAACTCGAGATCCATTTGAGTCGAATGATACCTACATTCGGAGCGAACATTAGAGATTCGGAACAGTGTATCATTTGGCCGAGTGGACCCCGGCAGAGTAGAATAGGCCACCCTCACTCTTACCGAGGTGTCGTAAAAGGCGACTAAGGTAAAGCTGCTGGCATGATCATCAGCACCCAGAGAAGGAAAACTCTGCATTTATATCAAAACCTTCGCCAACCCGTCCGCCAAGCGTGGTGAGTATGGCAATTACCCCTCATGTGATTGAGGGAGGCCCGTGCCCCAGCAGTGGGGACTTAAATGGGCTGACGATGATGAGTCGTTTCAGTAAAGACTTACACACGTTTATTTCTTACCATCAATCAGGTGATCCCTCTGCTCGTCTGCCACATATCACATTAAAAATGTAGTGTTGCTAAATCATGCCTTGCTACGTCTTTCAATAATCGACTAAATCACACTTATATTGTGTTAAGATCTGAGGTTCACACCGACCTATAGCCACAATACGTATATACATAAGTACCTATCTGGGTACAATAGGTACATAAGCTATGCATACCTACATTCAGACAATCAACAGCTATGTAACCACAGCCTAATCTCTTCGGAGCCAAGGGTTAATGCAGATTGCAGACGGGTCTCGTGCGAGTGTGAAAGTGAGTGAAATGCGCATGCTCGACTGGTCTGACACCGTTGTGCATGGTGCCAGCAAAACCAGCTATCTACAAGAGATAATAGCCCACCATACGTACATAGGCATACGTGTGTTGCTTAGTATCCCAAAGTAAACAACATTTTTTATGTGAGAGGTGGCAGACGGACCACCTGATGGTAAGTGATTGCCACCACCCACGACACCAGTGGAGTCACAAGTGCGCTGCCAACCTCTAAACCCCCCTTTCGCCCGGATTGGGCCGGCGGTACCCTCACTCATGTCAAACATGTTTGCTTCCACATCAAAATGGGAAATCAATAGATTTCAGTAACCTGATGTGTGGCTCTCGGTATCCTTACTAATATTATAAAGGCGAAAGTTTGTTTGGATGGATGTATAGATGTTTGTTCCTCTTTCACGCAAAAACTACTAAACGGATTTTAATGAAACTTTACAGTAATGTAGCTTATAGATCAGAATAACACATAGGCTATAATTTATAAAGATATTGTGTGAACGCAGACGAAGCCGCGGGCAAAAGCTAGTTACAAATAAATTAAAAATATAAGTACAGAGCTACCGGCGTGCAGTATGCAGTGCCAAAATAGTTCTTGTGTCTCAAACATACTTACAATTAAAATACAATATATTGAATATTCAGTAAATACCTATTTTATAATTTTATTAAACTAGGTATAGGGAGTGCATACACCCAACGATGCGGTAAAAAAAACAGAGGTAAATACGTATTTTTTTATATACTACTACCTCCATATTTACGTTGTTATGTCATAGTAATTTAATTTCATCTGGAGATTTTCCTAATGTTATCTGCTTTCCGAGTACTAAACTCACGGTACTCACTCACGGAAACACAGCACAGTGCTGCTTCACGCCGGTTTTCTGTGTCTTCGATTCCCACTCTGGACAATCATAAATGTGATGAACTGGTTTTTGGTCAGCGTTTCGGTGATATAGTTATGACCTAGTTATTTATTTAAGTATTATATTTATGATTTGATAATATGATATTTATAACACAAGTGCTTAAGCGACTTAGTACTGAATCAGGTCAAGTATGTGATATGATTTGAATTATTCACATAATAGGAGGTACACGTACTCACCTACTTTTTTCATTCTAAGTGATAGGGAAAACATTATCGACTAAGAAAAAACTCAGAGGGGAAATCACACTCGCAACTTTGACGAATACGACTGCGATTTTTTCAAATTTCAAATCGAACCACGTACCTCAGTATTTCCGGACGGCTACCACTTAGGGACCTTCAAGAGAAGACCGTACTCTTTTTTAAAAAGGCCGGCAACATATTAGCGATCTCTCCGATTTCGAGGATGTTCATGGGCGGCGTTGATTACTTTCCATCAGGTGACTCGCTTGCTCGTTTGTCCGCCTCTAGCAAAAAAAAAGAAAAGTTTTGAGCGTCAAATATATACTATATGATAAAGAATCGTACATTCGCCAATCGATTTACTAGGTAGTTAAATAATGACAAAAAAAAATCTTTCATCGCACCTTTCCTGTCCAAGTACGCAAATAATATAGACTGAGACATTTAGCAAGAGGTTCTTCATAAAAGGAGTGCTAAGGTTTTCAATGCATGAGCCATGTTGTGGCAATAATGTGACATACAATTATCCGCTATGTGTAGATCATATAATGCTAATAGTAGCAGCTTAGACATATTTTCTCAGAACCTAAACTCTTTTATTAAAGTTGTAAAACAGCAGTTATGTGTGCATGTTTGAGTATCCTTTTTTTTCTTATTTAGATTTATATAAAAGTAAATGCTGTGCGCAACACTTATCGGGATACAGTTTTAATATGAAACTTGGCTTGTAATTGTGTAGCATGTACTTTAAATTGTATTCTGTAGTTGTGCCTAATAATAAATAAATAAATAAATGGGTCCGCAGCGCGTATGCAGGTCCTGGAGTTAAATCGTCCATAGGCTGCGGTAATCGCTTACCATCAGGCTAACCGCACGCTGGCTTGCCACTGACGTAGTATAAGAAAAAATAGGTGGTAAGATTAATCAATAACACTGGGGTCCTATAAATTAGGTAAGTATGACTGGGTCGTCGATCTCGACTTTACCGAATACTTACTAACTACCTAAATGTGAATACTTACCGACACAAACATTTAGAATTCCAGTAAAACGTTCTTTGATCGCAGCTTCACGAACGCTTTATCAAAATATACGAATAATCTTAATAACAATTAATATTAGGCGCCAGAAACGTCGAGATATTTGCGGAAGCCAAAAGTAACCTACACGTGTGCGTTCTAGCAATAAAAGTTGCAGGACACTTGATAATAACACTTGTGGCTTTGAAATAAGATCCACAAAAGTACAAATACAGCAGTAATTTTAATGCTGAGTAACGTTTTCCAAGTTTTCGATAACTCGCGGCGGTCTCGCGTAACATTTGTACGGAACTACATAGCTTCGTTCGTATAAGTAGACCCGCCTCCGCAGCTTAGGATTTATCAGTTCCGGCATGCCGTACTTATAACGATTTCCAGTAGTAAAATAGTTTATCTTTTGGATGGATAATATTATTTATGGATTTAATGCATATCGCCCCGATCTGGAGCCCAATTCTCGGGCTCGTGACATTTCTTTTCATACGACATATATCACTAATACGTAGTTTTTTTTGTATGGCTTTCAGGTGATATCCGCCATGTTTTTAAAATATCACGAGCATGAGAATTGGCCTTCTGCTCGGTTGCGCAGTGGTTAGTGGGTCGTACTTTGAATCAACCTGCGCAAGAGGTCCCTGGTTCGATTCGGTCCGGCCAAAATTTTCGGTATGAAATTCTCAGTGGCAGCCCGGATTCTGGAAGTTGGCGGTCTTGTACCCCCGTGCCTCGGAAAGCACGTTAAGCTGTTGATCCTGCGCCCCATCGGAATATGTGGGTTAGAGAACTAGAGAGTGCACTTGTGATTGCGCATGCACTTGAGCACTATAATACATAATATCCTTCGTGGCTGATTGGCCGCCGTAGCCGTAATCGGTTGGAGGATATTATTGATCGTCCCGATCCCTCAGATTATTCCGCAATCGTCACTTTGAACAGGGTCCGCTTTCCTGCAGATCTCTTCCAAATTGCACGGATTTTGCATCAACATCAGCCCATTTAAGTCCACTGCTGGGGCACGGGCCTCCCTCAATCACATGAGGGGTAATTGCCATACTCACCACGCTTGGCAGACGGGTTGGCGAGGGTTTTGATATAAATGCAGAGTTTTCCTTCTCTGGGTGCTGATGATCATGCCAGCAGCTTTACCTTAGTCGCCTTTTACGACACCTCGGTAAGAGTGATGGTGGCCTATTCTACTCTGCCGGGGACCACACGGCCGGATTTTGCATATTTACACGCATGTCATCCTTTACATCTCACACTAAGCATCTCCTCTCGTAATCTCTCTCTTATTTTGGTTACATAATGCGAAGAGGGGATGAAAGCCTTGAAAAAACTGGTCATTGTTGGCAAGGCCGATCACCAACACTGATCTGACCAAACAAAAGGACCTACATCCCTACCCAAGTTCTACGTGGTGAAGGCTACTTCCTATCGGAATCAATGGAGAGGGTTTGTTTGGTTGATGAGTTCTAGTGACCATGATCCTCAGTAATGAGGGACCGACTAGAGAGAGGGGAATCTCCTCTGTCTTCAAATTAAGTTAGTAGCAATATTCACCCATTGTAATATGGAACACTCTCATCTTATCCTCCTCATTTCAGCGTGTTCAATTCTTACTTGTGTCTAAAGCTGTTGCTTTGGAGCCCAGGGACGCTTCGAACATGATTCAGGATTTGTGGATCTAGTAATTACAACGGCGCTGCGGGTGCCGTCTGACCTTCGCAATATTTTAGCAGGGGAACCAGATCAACTGAATCATGGTTGCACCTGAGAGAGCCACGCTTCGGCATAATTGGGCAGCTCGACCGGAGCGATACCACGGCCTCACAGGAAACCAGCTTGTAGCAACCGGCAGCATTGTGCTGTGTTTCGCTGCGTGAGTAGAAGGTAGAAGGTACCGGAGTCCCAATACGGGGGAAATTAAAGGTCGGCAGCGCACTTGTGACTCCACTGGTGCTGTGGGAGTCCATCGCTTACCCTCAGGTGATCCGTCTTTTCGTCTGCCACCTAGGAAAACAGGGGAACCAGATCAACTGATTCATGCTTTATTAATTTATTTATTTAATTAATGTTAGGGAACCACACAGTACACATAGAGTTTACATAAAAATGTAGGTATATAAGTTATACTTAGACCTGTTAAGTTTCCACTTATTCAAAAAAACATAATTATATTTTATATGGTTCCACGTTACAGAAGCTATCGGAAACGTGAAGGTTTCCTCACGATGTTTTTTCCTCACTGCCAAGTTAGAAAGACACACATACATTTGAAAAATCTGGAGCTGCATATTTGGATTCGAACCACGGCCCCTGGTGTGGAAGGCGCGTTCTTGTCCACTGATCTACCATCGCTCTTGTTTTATGGAACTAGGTACCTATAATAGGTAATACAACCCACGCGTGTGAATGGATTCATCATCAGCCCATTTAAGTCCCCACTGCTGGGGCACGGGCCTCCCTCAATCTCATGAGGGGAATTGCCATACTCACCACGCTTGGCAGACGGGTTGGCGAGGGTTTTGATATAAATTCAGAGTTTTCCTTCTCTGGGTGCTGATGATCATGCCAGCAACTTTACCTTAGTCGCCTTTTACGACACCTCGGTAAGAGTGAGGGTGGCCTATTCTACTCTGCCGGGGACCACGCGTGTGAATGGATTATCCAACAATAATTACTGAGTAATCATTTTAGTTTGTGTCCATTTTGGTGAAATGAACTTAATTGGATTTTTTAATTCAACTACATCAACAGCATCATTACATTAATGATGCTGAAATTTGATACGTACTGTTTTATACTCGTATCAATGACTATCGATCGGAAACGTAATTTCTGTACCAAATACACACATTATCTATTTGAATGGAAAACGGATCTATTGGCCTTAAATTATCATCATATAATTGGAGATATTATATTATTTCCCTAAAGGCCGTTGTCGATTGCTAGACATAGGTTAATACGATTTTACCTGGAAGTCAATATCTCAGTTTATGCTAATACAGAAATTAGGTAACATTGTATCAATTCTTGTTATAGTTACCAGGTACTTCCATCAGGTGAGATTGTGGTCAAGCGTTAGCCTACAGTTCATAGAAAAAGACTTAACTGGAACGAAGGCCCAGCCGCGGTGTTTCATGGAGCCAAATTCTCGTGCTCGTGATATTTTGAAAACATGGCGGATGTCACATGAAATCCAGTGCGATTCCAGCACCAACTAATATTTATTGACGGTATTAATTTGTGTTCAGTTGTACGGTCAGCAAAAAAAGTAGCTTAACACTTTAGTACCATTTTTCAAAGTAGCATTTTTCGTGTCATCTTCGGTTTCTTCTCCTTTGGTTTTTGATGACGATGTGACGCGGCACCAACCGCAGCATAAGCACGGGTCTACAAAGCGGTGACTTTGGACGCAACCGGGAATAGCAGCTGAAGTGACGATGAGGTTATAACTGACACGTGTCATTGTATCTATGTAGGATTGGTGATCGGTAGATGCATGCCAAGGAACGTGTATGAGTTCGATGTTTGAATTAGAATGGCGCGAGAGAGAGAGAGAGAGAGAGAGAGAGAGATGAGAGACGACTAATGGCCGACGACGAGTAAAGACAGTGTGAAGACGGCGCTTATAAATATAGAAATACGTATTCAGAAAATCCCTGGCTTTATTAGAAACCCCATCCCACATCTATACCTGATTTTAAACTTGTTGGTGATTTAATAAATGCGGTCTTTCATATATTTTGAACCCTGAATTTAAATTCCAAGTCAAAGCACTATAGTGGCGTCAATCGAGTGACATGGCACCGCAATATCGCTTCGCGGGAGTGCGGGGCACGATCTCGAAATTGCAGATAAGTCTTCCATCTTGACAGCGTGGAATTTTGCATGTTTTTACGCTATTTTCAATTTTAAGAATAAAGTAAGTCCTATATACTGTCCCACTGTAGGGAAAAGGCCTCCATCACAGAAACAAGTCATCGCTACTAAGATGGGATTAGGCTGAATCACCACGCTTGCCTAATGCGGATTGGTGATCACACCGAGCAATGTTCGAAAAATTCGAAAATTTTTTTTTCTCTACCCGGAAATCGAACCCAGGACCCCGAGATCACGGCCCGGTACTTGAACCTCTAGACCAACAGGGCGTTAATGAATTTAATTTTAGGAACTGTAATAAAAAACTAATAAATAAGATCCAAATCGCTATAGGCACACCCAGCCGATCTAAAAGCATTATGAGAGCCGATATGTTGAAAAATTAGGATTAAAATGCTGAAAACAAAACAGAACCTTACATCTTTCCGAATGCTGTTCAGATGAGTTAATTATAAGTAGCGTAGCGATTTGGATCCTTTCCATTTGCCCCTTGGATAGCCATCATCAGATCACAGCTCAATCAATCCCTGATGAAAAACGAAGCCTTCATATTTCGTCTTCTTCTAAGTATATTATGAAAAAAGAGCGGTGTCTTTAATTATTTGACACGTGGGAGAGCCACGCTTCGACATGATCGACCGGAGTGACACCACGGCCTCTCAGAAAATCAGCATGAATCAGCACTGTGCTGTGTTTCGCTGCGTGAGTGAGGGTACCGGAGGCCCAATCCGGGGGAATGGGGGATTCAAAGGTTGGCAGCGCACTTGTGACTCCACTGAAGCCCAATCCTCGGGATGTGATATTTTGTCATCATACGATATATATCACTAAAACATAGTTTCTTTGTATGGTTTTCGGGTGATATCCGCTATGTTTTTTCATATCGAAAATCCTGAGAATTGAGCTCCTGTCTGTAGGCGGCGGCAATAACTTACATAAAAAACACTGTACAACCCGTGCGGATAAAGAATGGGATCAGAAATGGCGGCGCATTTATTCACTTCTCGCTCGCACACTATTTGCGTCTATACTCGCACTCGTGGGTGTGCGAGCGAGAAGTGAATAGATGCACCGCCATTTCTGATCCCATTCTTTATCCGCACAGGTTGTAGGTATTTATTTGTTGATCGCACTCTACATAGTACTACATATGGCACAATATGATTAATCTAAGTTTTAATAGTACTTCTACTAAGCGCAATAGTCACTTAGTTGATTACGCTAATGCACTTCCGATGAGCGACGGAAGTAATGCGCAAAGTAACGTTTCCATAGAACACATTACGGCAAATGCTCGAAAGCATTATCTGCAGTAAGTACTTCGATTCAAACTGGGTTAAGTGACCAACGCCTTATCGAGCAGGGCTACCATATTGGTAGAATAAAAATCTATAAAAATAATCCAAATCAAGATAACCTCTTTTAAGCAAGAGTGGATAGACCTTTTTAGACGCGCATGGACTGACCTTAGACCATACCTTAACTTAATATCTGCTGATATTGAGGACAATGCATGTATTTCCTCCTTCCTACAATATGAATTCTGTTGCGTATTACCTATCTCGAGCGCACATGCCGCGAGTTGGCAACACTGGTCCATAGAGTAATGTCAGTTGACTCGGACTGATTAGCGGGACGGACGTGTCAAACGGTGCCCGACGGTGGTGTGTGTGTTGGCGAAACAGGTTTATTACAACAATATATCGGAACCTTATCAGATTCTTTCAAACGAAGCATGAAGAAGCATCTCGTGGGCCAGTATGGCGGTGCCAACGGAGGTGACGCCTTGACGTCGGTTCCGTTGTAATTGCAACTTGGACTCTTCTCTTGCGTACCATCAGGTTGCGGAGAACCAATATACTGAGCCTTTATAAAAAAAATATCAATGCTTGTCTGACTCAAGCATGAATGCACCCAGACCTATATTAATTATTCAAGTATTGCATTAAATTGTAAAGTTACTTCTTATAGTACCTGGTCTCTGGTTGTTTTGTTCCTTAAATAAATAGTAGGTAGATAAGTAATTTAATTAATGCCAATAAAATACGGCTGGACGGCCGTCGATCCTCTTTTATAGGTATTGCTTATGTTTTTATATTATTGTTTTGTCTTTATGTCTGCGAAAATAATGTAAAATACACCACCATAGTTTTGCTGATCACAGACGTTATTATTAGCATCCCAGCATAATAAAAATATATACAATTCAATTCAACACAAAGTACACATTCGAATAAAAAAGAACGTATTGGTATACATACGTACAAAAAGATAAAAAAAAAATTGCGGCCCATTAGGGAGAGGAGGTTTATCATAAAGGGTTTGACGCCGATCTCCGACGGCACTTTCCCGCTATGGGTGACGAGGGAGAACTGTAGGGGGTTGAGAAAGCAAAAAAAACTATCTCTGAAACGTTGACAATCTGCTGCTGTTCATTGATCTAGGTAGATATGTCCCGCTGTTGCTGTCGCTCTCATTATGTCTTACGATCATCTGAGTCTGAAGTCTAGCGTAAATATGTAGGTACATTCACATTGATCATAAAGGTAGCCCTGTAAGCTCCTAAGAAAGTAAAACGCACCAGATGTTCTACGGGTCATAAACTGCGCGCGCGCCGCCCCGCCCTCTAGCGGATGTTCTCGCATTGTTCTCAGTCAGCATCAATCAGAGCACTGTCTCTCCCGAAATAACCTCGTCACGCTCGTTGGGCTTGAAGGTGAAACTGGAGTAGTCCTTGATTGCTACCTACTGGAGATAAATGCCGAATTGAAGCTACCTACTTAATGCAGACTTCAAAATGTTTAGCATACCTACCAATCAACAAATGTATTGATATATTTTAATCCCTTTTGGAGTCCCTGAAAAACATCTGTTGTACAACATTTGAAAATTCGTTGAACTTTTTTTATTTTTATAGAAAGGCCAATCATGATGACCTCACTCCACCTGATAGTAAGCGGCCGTAAAATCCAAATATGAGGTTGACAGGCACAAAAGAACTAACAAAGTACTCATTGTGTTTGCCATCCTCACCCTAATGGCCTGCTGAGATGCCGTTTCACGTCCCGCCTAAAAGACCCCGGATTGTATGAAGGAGGAAACACATGAGCTGGGAGGGCATTCCATGTCTTGATGGCTCGGGGCAGGAACGAGGAGCCAAACCTCTTGGTATGCGGATGGCAACGCTGTCCAGCACGTGTTGTTCGGAAGTGGAAAGGGGAGGATGGGATAAGTTTTTTCGACTCCTTATTCAAATTGACCAAGTCCCGTAACCAACTTTAGTGAAAAGTTAACATTTTTATACGAATTTCCAAAAGTCATAGAACAAATGTTGTTTAAAATTGTTGGGTTAGTTAAGGCGTGTTTAAAGGGATACAAATGTTTACCTATACACCCTGTATAACGTAACCATGAATATAACCTAGAAAACCGGCAAGAGTCCGCGCCATGAAAGAAGTAGATATGGAAGAATGTAGTACAGTAGGCAGACCCTAATAAAATTCATTTAGAACTAAATTTCTACCACGTACGTCAGTTCTGTGGAACGGTTTGGCTGCAGGAGTATTTCCGGACGGCTACTACTATTTTTTAAAAAGGCCGGCAACACATTAGCGATCTCTCTGATTTCGCGGATGTTCAGGGGCGGTGATGATTACTTTCCATCAGGTGACTCGCTTGCTCGTTTGTCCGCCTCTAGCATAAAAAAAATCATTATCTTATGGACTATACAGTAGATAAGTAGGTACAAACATATAGGTATCATTAATTTAGAAATGAGTCTGCCGAGTCTTGGTCTCCAGTACAAGACAGATTTACGCTATAATTACCTCTTCCTTCGACATAAATGTCTGACCCACGCCCAATTCAGTCTTGCGGTGGGGTAACTGGAAACCAGTTGGAAAATTTTAATTTATTGCTTCAGTAGAAATAATATCTTCCTCAAGACGAAATAAAGGAAAACTCTCTGATTTATCAAACTTATTATCAAAGATAAGCAAGGTTTAATGAATATTCGACCTTTGGTCTGAGCGAACTTCATTAGTCATTCATGATCTGATATTTCCGCGTAATTGAGTTTTCGAGAAACAGCTCAAAGACAACTCTCCCAATAATACGAAATACGAGTTTTCCGGCTTACGGGAACGACAGATTTCAGGAACAAACAACATAATTCACGAACGATAAAAGCAAGGGGACATAATTTTGTCTCCTTAAAGGGTTCTTCAAGTTAAACTGTTTTCCGATGACGCATGTTGAACAAATAATGTCGTACCTTATACAAAATAAATACAATATGTAGATACACTTTAACATTGCAGCAATTGTGTTAGCTATTATAGAAGATTTTGCCAGGGACAAATAATTTGCTACACTTATCTAACGACCCGTTTGGAACAGTGGAAGTGAACGCTGCCTTTGGTCCAATGGTTGCGGGTTCGATCCCCGCAAATTACAAACATTTGTGTGTATGAACATGTCTGTTTGTATTGGTTTGGGTGTTCTCTATGCATTTTATGTATGTATTTACAAAAGAAAAGTAATATAAGATATTTTTTCGACTCCACGTACAAAAGACCAAGTCACGTGACCGACTTTGTATGAGAAGTTGAAATTTTTTATGCGAATTTCCAAAAGTCAAAGAACAAATGTTGTTCAGAATGGTTGATAGAACACGTGGTTTAAGGGATGTAAATGTTCACAGATACACCCTGTATATTGGTAATACCACTGTTGATTCCGATATCCGTAGCACAGGTGCTTGAGCTACCTACCTCGAAGTCATATCAATGTATGTGATGTTGTAAAATATTTATTTATTTAATTATCTAAATGAGATTTTTAAGCCCAACGAAACTTTCACCTTTTATTTTCCATGCGGAACTCCCTTCGAAATTTTCATTTGTTCATTTTTTGCATTTTTTGTTTCGCCTGTGGGAACCCTCCACATCCCTTTTTGTTGGCGCAGGGGAAATAAATGCCGGTCATGATTTATTATAGGTTATGATGACTTAGGGACCTGCAAGGGACAAGTGGACTTCTTCTTAAAAAGCCGTCAGCAGCGCATCCGAGACTTCTCTATCCATAAAGAGTCCTGCTTACTCGTTAGGCGCCTCTAAAACAAATCTGTACTATTTATTATATAAAGCTAAATGAGGACTGACTGACTGACTGACTGACGCTATAAGTAATCCGAAAAGCACGAAACGCTTGCGCTTAGTAATCGACACCCAGCGACATCTATTGGCACGGTTTGAAACTAATGTCCTAAAGCGAAGTGAGAGCGGGCCACTAGTGAAAAATAAAATTCAAAGTTTCATGATAATTGTTTCGCTGGTGGACCATTGTATTTTTGAGAAAAACTGTTTTAAGGTGACACATCGACGAAACTAGCGCTCCCAATAGATTTTTATTATCAGACATTTAAAAAAATTACAACGGTCAATCAATATAGGAAAGTCTTAAAATGTTTTGAGATGTACTTGTGTAATATTATTATTATCTTTGTACAAGTATGGGTACATGTAACCATAATTCTTATTATTGCCTACAGTAGCCACTTTAAGCAATTAAAGTATCGCAATTTTTTCAAAACTTTTCTTTATGGATTCAACGTTGTACTTTTAAAAATGTCTTATAATCGCGACAATTAATACAAATCTATTGGCAGCGCTAGTTTCGTCGATGCGGCACCTCATCAATAGGAAGAGGTGCCCAGTACTGGCCCAAAAGTAAAGTATCAGCCTTTACTGTCCCACTGCAGGGCACAGGCCTTCATCATAGAAATCAAGTCATCGCTACTAAGTATGACGGGATTAGGCTTAATCACCACGCTTGCCAAATGCGGATTGGTGATCATAAGCCCGAGCTATGTTCGAAAAATTCGAAACACTGTTTGTTCGACCCAGGAATCGAACCCAGGACCCCGAGATCTCGGCCCGGTACTTAAACCACTAGACCAACAGAGCGTCTGGCCAGTCTCACTACGTATTCCGTGTTTATCGATCAGAATAGAACTCTACACCAATATGTATGGACGCTTTCATGTCACATGTAATAACAAAATGGATTTATTCCTAATTGCCTTCCAGGAATACCCTGTAATTGAAGGACCTATCACACCAGCCAATTAAAACCTTTACATCCATGTCGGGACTATGAATTTGTAAACACATAATTGTTGTATACCGTGAATGCAGTTGCCTTGCAGCGTTTTGTAATAACTCTGTCAGCTTACACTACAGCTCGAAGGAACACTCGTCCAGTGAAGAATTAAGCTCTTTCTATGGAAGTAGAAAAATTTCATTGAAGTCGAAATATTATCTGGTCTGGGTGTTTTCTATGTATTATAAGTATGTGTTTACAAAAGAAAAGTATTATTATGTATATATTTTTGACGACCCGTTTGGAACAGTGGTAGTGAACGCTGCCTTTGGTCCAAGGGTTGCGGGTTCGATCCACAGTACAAACATTTGTGTGCATGAACATGTCTGTTTGCATTGGTCTGGGTGTTTTCTATGTATTATAAGTATGTATTTACAAAAGAAAAGTATTATATGTATATATTTGTAATCCCACCTTTGATTCTGATATCCGTAACACAGGTGCTTGAGCTACCTATCTCGGAGTCAGAACAATGTATGTGACGTTGTGAAATATTTATTTATTTACTTATATTTGTAATTCCGCTGTTGGTTTTCATATCCGTAACACAGGTGCCTGAGCTAACTATCTCGGAGTCAGATCAATGTATGTGATGTTGTGTAATATGTTATTTATTTATTAGTACATAAGGTTTATTTGAAATATCGAACCGCATCTCGTCTTCGTACAAATCTTTGAATTAGGACAGTATCCGGGATCCCACATTTCCACGAGATTCCACATCACTTGCGAATTAAATATGAGTTCAGCAGATAGCATCAATCAGCGATGCCTTCTGTAAATTTCCCGTGGGATTAAAAAAACATCAGAAAATCTTTTTCTGGCAACAAATTGAATGGTTTAATTGTGATGGATGATATACTAAAAAAATGTGCTAGCTTATTGATATCATATCCTAAGATAATTGTATTGAACAAATGATAACTTTATTTCATACAAATAGGAATAAATTGAGGTATAGCGTGTTTCCTTGATGGAGACTAACACAACTGCGATTAATTCCAACAATTTTCTATGGCATAGACTCATTATTCGTAAAGCTTTTGTCTATGTCCTTGCGCATAGCAGACAATACAACCCTTTCCTTTCATACATATTTCCTGGTTTTTAAAAGCGAATTACCGGTAAAGTCTATTCAAAGACACAGCTTTTGAAGTCTTAGGGTTTGAGCAAAAGAGGCACGTTTGTTAATAAGTGATGTTTAACCACCGACAAAAATCGACGGGGTGTTCTAAGTTTGAATTGCCCTTATGTGTGTGTTTGTCTGTCCGTGGCATCGTATGTAGCTCCCAAACGGATAAACCGATTTTGATTTTGTTTTTTTTTTGTTTGAAAGGTGAATTAATCAGGAGTGTTCTTAGCTATGTTAGATAGAATTTGATCCAAGATGGCCGCCGCCACAAAATATTGGATTAACATATTGTATGACATGACAGTAGTAGAATACAATACGCTATGAAAAATTTCAATGATGGCCGCCTCGATAAAATGGCGAAATAATAATTTATAACCTGCCAACCAACCTTTAACAAACATTCGTGCGATGAACACTTGTGTTTGTTCAGTGTCTGGGTGTAATATATGTATTTAAGTATATATTTGTGTTCCTCTGTTGTCTGATATCTGTAACACAAGTGCTTAAGCTACTTAGTACGAAATCAGGTCAACGTATGAGATGTTGATGAGAATTATTATTATATTATTATATTTAAGACTTCGCATCTTTCTCAAACCTTAAAAAAAAGGCGTGTAAACCTTCCTATGGCGCGGATCTCAGTCAAGCGTCATAGTGTTAAGGGTTGTGGATACAGACGATAAAAACTTTCTGGTTATCCTACATGTATTGAGTATGCTGGCTTTTTGTAGTAAATATGTTAATTTGGTTGGGATATTCAGTATTTCCAGGCTTTTCTTTATGCTGTGTGGTATCAATCTAGTTGAAGATATTACTATTGGGATTATGTGTACAGTGTCTGCATGCCATTGTTTCTTTTATTATTATTATTCAAACCTCCCTTTCCACCCGGATTGGGCCTCCGGTACCCTCACTGACGCAGCGAAACAGAGCACAGTGCTGCTTCACGCCGGTTTTCGCATATACTTGATCTCAGGCTACCACCGACCAATTGCACACCTGGATCCTACTTCTCGGGATTTCGATACGAAAAAACATGGCGGATGTCTCCTGAAAACCATACAAAAAACTATGTTTTAGTGATATAATTATGTCGTATGATAATAAATGTCCTGAGAATTGGGCTCCTGCCTATGCAGCCTTACCCTAATGTTCATATCCTAAGGTAAGACTGATTTTATGGAGCACCTCGGCTTACATTAATAATACCCTTTAGCATGCGTGGGATATGGATAATGGCCGTACTCACCGCTAGGATAAATAATGTGTTTGGTGATTAAATCGCGAGATATGTACATAAAAGATATTACGACTACGAGCAATGAAGTCTGTGTTAGTGGGACATGGCATTGATGCAATGTGATTCCGTATAATTTAATTACTAGTTGTGTGCCTATGATTTGTGTATCGAGAATGTAGTTAATGATAGTTCTTGAATCTTAGTTTTTAGATGAATGTGAACATATTTTTATGCATAAGTTATGGTAGTAGATACTTTAATCTCCTATCTTCCACGGTTCTTATCTTAACTTATCTGTTAGGGGCCATTTTCATGGGGCACGTTGACCCTAAGGGATCTTTTGTACCCTATCCTTTGCACTCCTACTCACGAAAGATTCATTTCATCAGCGTAGCGCTGTCTTTCGGATTGAAGTGCCTGTAGTCTCCTGGTTTAGGATAAGCGTTACCTAGAAGACACATTCTGCCTCTGGCAAGTTAGTCGCATTCACATAAAAGATGTCCTATGGTTTACCTTCCACTTTAATATGTCTAATTTAATCTTGCACAACGGGTTAACTTCTACATGATTATAAAAAAAGATGCATCAAACAAGAGGAAAAAATACAATAATTAATTTTTATCTCTCTCTTGAGTCGGTCTCTCTGAGGATCGTGGTCAGCATCATATCTGCATCTCGAGAGGATGATCTGCCTCCACCGGTAGAAACCGGTGGAGGCAGGATGCAGGAGATGGAGGACGACAAGTCTCCCCATTCAAAATGTGGTCACGTGACCGAGTTTGTATGAAAAGTAGAAATTTTTTCATGCGAATTGCCAAAAGTGATAGAACAAGTTGTTCATAATGATTAGTAGAACACGTGGTTAAATGTAAATGTTTACAGATACATCCTGTATAGGTACTAGTAAAGTATTTGTCTCTTACCAACGGAATAGAGCAATCTATTGAGGATTTTTTTTTTTTTTTTTTTTATATGAGAGGTGGCAGACGAGCAGACGGATCACCTGATGGTAAGCAATTCCGCCGCCCATGGACACCCGCACCACCAGTGGAGTCACAAGTGCGCTGCCAACCTTTTCCCCTTCTCCCCATTGGGCCTCCGGTAACCATTGATTGCTCGGCATTTTCCATATCAATTACATCAGTAAAAAGCCGCCCTCACAGTATTTCAATATGAAATAACATAACCAATTTTGCTGTTAACCACAAGGTTCGTTATAAAACAGGCAAGTCAAGGACGAGCCCAAATTTATAGACGCCATAATGACACAATTAGCGTCAGGCCTACATGGATTCAGATTGAAATTAATTTATGTATTGTTAAGAAACTGCCTAAGGGCGTATTTATTACACAAATAGTTTTGTGTAACGTGTATTAGTTATGGCCGTGTGGTCCCCGGCAGAGTAGAATAGGCCACCCTCATTCTTACCGAGGTGTCGTAAAAGGCGACTAAGGTAAAGCTGCTGGCATAATCATCAGCACCCAGAGAAGGAAAACTCTGCATTTAGTTCAAAACCCTCGCCAACCCGTCTGCCAAGCGTGGTGAGTAAGGCAATTACCCCTCATGTGATTGAGGGAGGCCCGTGCCCCAGCAGTGGGGACTTAAATGGGCTGATGATGATGATGATGAACGTGTATTAGCAATAAAGTTACAACGGCTATGAAATATGCAGCGAACCAAACTTAAGGCGACGGGTTGGGTAGCCCTAACTAGCGACACCATTCGTTTTTAATTGTTAGCTGCTAAACCAGATCTATTTTAAACAATTTCGGGGTTACAACCTCTTGGCAAACACTTATACTTTTTATTAATTAACGCGTACGCGACTCAACATTTTTGCATGGTTATTTAATAAATAGTATAAGTGTTTTCCCAGAGGTGGTAACCCCCAAATTGTTAAAAATAGATCCGGTTTAGTAGCCAAAAATTAAAATCGATTGGCGTCGCTAGTGTGCCCTACCCGTCACCTTAAGAGAATCCAATAGTATAAGTTACACAAGCTAAACAGATGAGAATTTATTAAATTTGTATTTGAGGTATCTCAAATACAAATTTAATAAATTCCCGTATTGCCGTATAGCAATGCCTCGAATTGCGCTGTCTCGTTTTACGCAAATTCGGGACTTATTTTACTGTAGGAAATTTAATTGAAGAGCTAACCTGCTTGAAGGTTGCGAAAGTTAGACGAACGGTTAGATTTTAATTAGGACAGTTGATTTTAGTTTGGACCTAAGAGTACCTACCCGGGTTCAAATGCCACGGCTTTGAAAGCAACCAAGAATTACACGCTATGATGTTAATGATGGACTTCTCTGCCAAATTCCCTCATCTGATTTTCATTTTTTTTATGTGATAGACGAGCAGATGGATTGCCTGATGGTAAGCGATTGCCGCCGCCCATAGACACCCGCGACACCAGTGGAGTCACAATTTCGCTGCCAGCTTTAAATCCCCCTTTCCCCCAGATTGGACCTCTGATACCCTAACTCATGCAGCGAAACACAGCACAGTGCTGCTTCACGCCGGTCAATGTTAATGCGGTATTTTGAACGTGGGGGAGCGACGCTTTGGCATGAATGGGCCGGCTCGACCGGAGTGATACCATGTGAGGTCGCTCACAGAAAACCAGGGTGAAGCAGCGTATATGCTGTGTGACACTGCATAAGGGAAAGTAGCAGCAGTAGAAGCAGGTCGATTGTGGTCAAGCGTTCGCCTATTGACAAAAAAAACGTGAGGCCCAAGCTGGCGAAAGGGGGATTTAAAAGCTGGCAGCTCACTTGTGACTCCACTGTGTTGGTCTATGGGCGGCGGCAATCGCTTACCATCGAGGTGATCCGTCTGCTCCTCTGCTGCCTATCATATAATAATAATAATATCCTCCAACCGATTTCAGCTATGGCGACCAATCACAACGATCAGCCACTTACGCAGGATATATTATAGTGCTCAAGTGTATCCGCAAACACAAGTGCACTCTCTATTCTCTTACCATTATAATCCGATGGGACACCAGCGTGACACAAGCAGAGAGGGATCGGGCGCAGGGCCAACGGCTTAACGTGCTTTCCGAGACACGGGGGTACAAGACCGCCAACTTCCAGACTCCGGGCTGACACTGAGAATTTCTTAACAGAAAAACTCAGGTACAAATTTTTGGCCCGACCCGGGGATCGAACCCGGGACCCCAAGCGCAGCCGTCGCTTTAAAGTGCGACGCACTACCAACTGCGCCAACGAGGCAAACAAAATAGTAAAAATCGAATCGCAAAGTAGGCCTTCAAACACTGCTCACTGTTTGTGTTAGTGAGCAACCTCCCAGGTGTACCTGGAAGGTTGTGGAGCCAAGATTCCGCTGGATCCCACGACGTCTCTTAAATGTTGATAAAAAAGGGTCCATTACTTATCGAGCCACAACCGTCCATTCATGAATAAACCGCCTTGCTTCACCCTAATAAATACTCTGTGAATTGATTGCTTTGGCGATGCTTCGAATGGTGTTTCGGGTTTTTAGGAATCGCGAGCTTGAAAATTTTATTTAATGATTGAAAAAGAGATTTTGAAGACAACAATATCTAAATTTTACCTCAATTAATTCTGAAAGAAATGAGTTTAACATTTAAGTTTGATAGACTGTTGTAACACAACCCTTAGGGCAGATTTTTTGATCCGTAGTTAAACTGAACTAATGGTTTAAGTAACTAACTGATATCAGTAAAATGTGTGTTTTGGAGTTAGTTAACTAATAGTTATATTACAAATAAAAGACCGTCTAATTTGACTATTGGTTACAGATCACTATACTTAATTTATACAAAAGGTAACTACGGAAAAGAAACATCTCTTACCGATTACTTTTTTATGTGATAAGTAGCAGACGAGCAGATCACTTGAAAGTAAACTATAGCCGCTGTCCATGGACGCCCGCGACACTAGTGGAGCCACAAGTGCGCTGATAACTTTAAAACCAATTAACTATGGTTAATTAATTATGGTATACCAAAAAAAACCCTTTCCCCCCGGATTGGGCCTCCGGTACCCTCACTCACGTGGTGAAGTACAGCAGATATTTACGGTGCGGTAATACGAAGCGGTAAAAAATTTGTTTATTTCTTCGACTCATTGGATTCTGTAATTAGTTTGCATAAAGGGGAACTTCTTAACTTTATGATTATTAAATCCCACCTAGCAAAATGGAGGGGTCGATTCGTAAGCCAATACTGCGTCTAATATTTTCTAATTAGGTAGTTGATTACAGAATCGTTTCGTGCATATTTTGGGCTCCCCTAACTTCTTGTAAGTGCCTTGTTTTTGCTTACCCTGTTTAAGAATAATCTAAATGCAAGGCTGTACTTGGAGAGGTATTCTTACTTCCCTTTTGACGCATTTAACTTTTGATGCGAAGTAACATGATGTTGGCAACAAAAATATAGATCCATAATAAAATATAATTCTTTATCTTACTTTAATGTCACGGCTGGACTAGTCCACCGGTTCAAAGTCGCTCAAAGAGCTATGGAAAGGGCTATGCTCGGAGTATCTCTGAAGGACCGCATCAGAAATGATGTAATCCGACAGAGAACCAGAGTCACCGACATAGCCTACCGAATTAGCAAACTGAAGTGGCAGTGGGCTGGTCATATTAGCCGCAGAACTGACAGCCGTTTGAGCCGTAAAGTCCTTGAGTGGAGACCGCGACTCGGTTAGCGTAGTGTAGGACGCCCTGCGACAAGATGGGATGGTGACATTCGAAGGCTGGCTGGTGTGGGCTGGATGAGAGTGGCCGAAAATCGGGAGCAGTGGCGTGCATTAGGGGAGACCTATGTCCAGCAGTGGACGAGTGTGGGTTGCTGATGATGATGATGACTTTAATATCAAGTTGCTGAAATTGTAAGAAATTATTTAATTTGTTTAATAATAAACTCAACACTCCTCACATCTTTGCATGTAAGTCCCGGTTGCGTCAAAATCTGTCGCTTTGGAGCCCAGGGTACGCTTAGACCATGATTCAGGATTGGGGGGTTCTGGTAATTACAATGAAGCGACTGCCGACTGACCTTCGCAACCCTTAGAGCGGGGAACCAGACCTACTGAATCATGTTCTACACGTTTCATAAGCCATGCCGAAATGCGCAGGATTTCCTCACGATGTTTTCCCTCACCGCCGAGCTAGTGGTATAAATTACTCACATATATTTGAAAAATCCAGAGGTGCATGCTTGGATTCGAACCATGGCTCGTTCTTATCCACTGAGCTACCATCGCTCTAAAAACTTAAACTTTTGAACTGTTTTTCAAAATTCTATCATCAATCATCATCTCATCATCATCAGCAACCCACACTCGTCCACTGCTGGACATAGGTCTCCCCTAATGCACGCCACTGCTCCCGATTTTCGGCCACTCTCATCCAGCCCACATCAGCCAGCCTTCGAATGTCACCATCCCATCTTGTCGCAGGGCGTCCTACACTACGCTTACCGAGTCGCGGTCTATCATCAATAGTAACATATATTTTACTACGAGAAAACTTTTGCTCCCACTAACGGAAAAATCGAATAACGTTCCTTACAGGCTAGGTAGTAGAAAGCCATTATGACTATACTATATACTATACTATACTATACTATACTATACTATACTATACTATAATATACTATACTATACTATAATATACTATACTATGGAGAATGCTTTGAGGAATTGTTCGGACTGATCCCTGCCGCTTCATTTCGCCATCGTTCAACTCGACAACAGTTCCATCGACATCATCTGGATGGTTGGCAGTCTTCAACTGTGCGTTTCTCAAGAAACTTTCTGCCTCGTACGACAAAACTATGGAATGAACTATTGCCTGCGGTATTTCCGGACAGATACGACCTGCAAACCTTCAAGAAAAGAGCGTATTCCTTATTAAAAGGTCGGCAGCGTACTTGTGACTCCTCTGGTGTTGCAAGTGTTCATATGGGCGGCGATAATCGCTTACCATCAGGCGATCCGTCTGCTTGTCTGCTCCCTATGCCATAAAAAAAACTGTAATTTATTACTATCTTTCAATACTACTTCGTCATCGTCAGCCCATTTAAGTCCCCACTTGCTGGGGCACGGACCTCCCTCAATCACATGAGGGGTAATTGCCATACTCACCACGCTTGGCAGACGGGATTGGCGAGGGTTTTGATATAAATGCAGAGTTTACCTTCTCTGGGTGCTGATGATCATGCCAGCAGCTTTACCTTAGTCGCCTTTTACGACACATCGGTAATAGTGAGGGTGGCCTATTCTACTCTGCCGGGGACCACACGGCGTCCAATACTACTTATAAGAGGTAAATCCTACTGACAACGGCCACGCTTGACCACGCTTATAGGTAGTCCGAAAACACAAAACTCTTGAGCGATGTAATCGACACCTAGCGCCATCTATAGGTATAAAGTGGAACTAATGTCCCGAAACGAAGTCAGGGCGGGCCGCTAGTTATAAATAAAACTCACCAGTCTTTTCTTCTATTCCAGCCTGTTGGAATCTACCGGGGCAAGTACGAGTGGGCCAACGAGAACAGCCCTGTTGGAGGAGACTGCTCGCTCTGGGTGCGGGCTGCCACCCTGCAGCTGGATGACGGCCAGTGGCAGTGCCAAGTGACTGCTAGCAACTATGATGTACAGGTTAGTGAAATTCGAACTTCGTTCTTATCCTGGCCGGATGGCGTATATGGTAGTAACCCTGCATATTACGCCAATGGTTGTGGATTCGATCCCCACCGTGAACAAATATTCGTGTGATGACTTATGTTTGTTCAGTGTATGGGTGTAATAGATGTAGGTAATACTTATTTAAGTAGAAATATAGTTAATACCTCTGTTGTCAGATATTCGTTACAAAAGTGCTTGAGCTACTTAATATGAGATATTGCATTAATTTATTATTATTATCCACTGAGCTACCATCCCTCTTTTCGATCAGTAGGTATGCTTACAGATCTAAAGACCATACAAGATCAATGTACTCACCTAAACGCAGTAAAATTTTACAAGAGTCATCAAGTTAATCAAAGCAATACGTGAATACGTAGACCACACAAATAAATACCGTTTGACAGAGATATTTATTATAATTTTCTTGCAGATTTTCTTTCTTTTATCTGTATTATTTTTAAAGAAGTCAATCCTACAGACAGCGGCAACCCTTATAGGTTAATCCAAAAACACGAAACGCTTAAGCGATATAATCGACACGTAACGCCATCTATTAGTATAAAGTGGAACTATCATCCCGAATCAAAGCTAGGGGATAGGTAAAAGTTTTAAAATGTTTCATCACATTTTTTTCTCTTAATTCCAGGATGCGTTATCTAGTCCACCCGCGGCTCTAGCAGTGCGGGTGCCCCCTCAGTCCCCCAGGATCCTCTTCAACGGCTCCCACATCATGCCTGGGCAAAACATCACTGTTCCCGCCGGGTCAAGGGCCACGGTGGTCTGCGAAGCCAGATACGGCAACCCGCCGGCTTATATAGAGTGGTATTTAGGTAAGAACTGTGATTTGAAGATCTATAAACTTTAGGGACTGGTCCGTTAAATGAAACATTTTAAAAGCTCTTACTAATTTCTTAGTATTCTTAGTGGAGTCTGTAGAGTTTAAATAAAACATAATTTTAATGTTTCATTCTTTTTAATAAAACAAATAAAATATTTTGTTTTAAGGCTCGACAACGCTTGCACAACAATAATTACTTGTTTTCAAGAGCAGAGTGAAGAGTCACTAGACAGACACACACATAATTACTTTTCATTTGGTGAGATTGCGGCCAAATGTCGGGTTTTTCGGGAAAATCTTGGAAAAATAAGCAAGGCCATCCAATGTGGAATGTTTTCGACTGCATAGCGATTGCTTACAATCGGGTGATCCGTCTGCTTATCTGCAAAGTATCTTTTTAAATAAGACATGGTACAACCTTAATTTTTTTTTGCCAATTTTTTTTTATGCCTAGGACATTTTATGGGATAGGTGGCAGACGAGAAGACGGATTACCTGATGGTTAGCGGTTGCCGCCGCCCATGGACATCTGCAACACCAGTGGAGTCACAAGTGCGCTGCCAACCTTCAAACCCCCCCTTCGTCCGGATTAGGCCTTATTTATTTAATCGTATGGCGTTTTACATTTTAGTAGGCGTTTATATTATATAAAACATATTATCATAATCAATTTCGATTATAACTATGTCTTCAAGTTTACATCCAGTCCACACAGCCAATCGACAGCTTTAGGTGTCAGAATATAAAGGTCCCCAGGGTCGCCCCTATAGCGTCTTTTAGGACATCGCTTTACGATGTGGTCTATGGTCTGATACTCAATTCCAAAGTCACACAGTGGGCTATCTGTCCATCCCCATTTGTACTTTAGGTAATTGCACCTGGCGTGCGTGAATTGTGGAAAGTCCCATCTTATGTGGATTACAACAGAGAAGAAATACATTTTCAAATTAGTTTTTTAGATTTTCGCGTTGCATTATAACTATAATGTAATGTATACGGGGATTAACACGATCTTTATTATGTGAAACAACATTGTGTACTCACATATTTGGCCCGACGTTTCGGCTACGTTACAGCAGCCGTGGTCACGAGCGGACCGTATTGATACATTACATTTTCAAATTGCCAAATAGCCTATTATTATTAATTTCCTGTCAGCTGTTAAACTGATGTACAGAGTAGGTATAAACCACCTGAAATCCCTCTGACGTGGATATTTAGAATAATTGATTTATTATCATTTAGTACAGCTGTCTGCAAAGTTTGTGAAGGGATTGAAGTTTACGAAGCCTTCACCAACTGGAAAAGTCTTTGCCAAGGATATTTTATCTTACTTTATTAAAATCTTTCTTGGAGCTGTTTTCTAACACACAGTAAAGGTATAAATTTTTTATTCATAGGTTACATTACAGTATACATAATTTAGATATTAAAAACTTAACTTGACGAGTTATTTATGCGTTCGGTTAGGTCAGTTGGTACGTCTCCCAGTCGGCGGGTGTGCATTAGCGCCACCTGTAACGTCGGCCCATTGCAGCCCGGGCCGGCGCCATTTCCGTTTTTTTTTGACATAGGTGGCAGACGAGCAGACGGATCACTGATGTTAAGCCATTGCCGCCGTCCCATGGATACCCGCAACACCAGTGGAGTCAGAAGTGCGCTGCCAACCTTTAAACTCCCCTCCCTCCCCAGATTGGGCCTCCAGTACCCTCACTCACGCAGCGTAACACAGCACAGTGCTGCTTCACGTGTGAAAAAAGGCAGTTAGTACAGAGTTAGCTCGGTTAGGGAGGATTGTGTGTTTGCATCCCACCTAAAGATGCTTCGATTAAAAAGAAGAGCAACAGCGTGGAACGCATTATCTTTTGCACGCGGAGCGGCCTAAGCTTGTTACAAAAGTAATGCCATTTTCCAACAATATTTATGACGTTTTTTTTATATATTAAATGGGTTTGCACTTGACCTCATCTCAACTGATGGAAGTAACAAAAAGGTCTAAGATGTAGCGTGCTTACCCAGAATAAGCCTATTTAATCTCGACTTAAAGACACCGAAATGGTATCTCTCTGGGAATACAGAAGCCAGCAAGTTGTTCCATTCCTTAGCAGTTCGTACCAAGAAAGAAGATGCGAAACGCTTAGTACGAGCTGGTGGACTTTCACAGTGTAAGGGTGGATTCATGTCGTCTTCGTTGTTTATGAATGAATGAATGAAAACTTTATTTGGCACAATACAAAACAAGGAAACTTAATTAGAAACATAACCTAGACATAAATCTTAAACGAAAAGTAGGACTACATTATCCCTGTATGCGCCAAACAGGCGGCCGCTCAGCAATAGTCGGTGCTGATCCAAGAGACCAACCCCGACGCTGGTTTTCAGCGACTACCATAACATTATTGCGCATCAATATATTTTATGACGTTACTATGTACAATTATCAGTAAACAGACATTAACTCAACTGACCGGATGGCGCAATTGGTAGTGACCCTGCCTCTCACGCCAAAGGTCGTGGGTTCGATCCCCACCCTGGACAAACATTCGTGCGAAGAACACTTGTGTTTGTTCGGTGTCTGGGTGTAATATATGTTTTTAAGTATATATTTGTGTTCTTCTGTTGTCTGATATCTGTAACACAAGTGCTTAAGCTACTTAGTACGGAATCAGGTCAACGTATGAGATGTTGTGAGAATTATTATTATTATTAAGAGATGACCAATCTTTTTTTTTTTCAGAAAAAGAACGACTCACAGCGTGGAGTCAGACGAACGCCTCTGAGGTGGAAAGACCTCGGGTGTGGGCGTCCCGGTCGGTGCTGGAGCTGGGTGCCACTAGATCGGCGCACGGTCGGCAGCTGGCCTGCCGAGCCCACCACCCCTCCTATCCCTCCCCGTATTACAAGGACTCGTTCACCATGCTCGATGTTACCTGTAAGTTTAACTGCATCATTTTACGAAACGAATATACCTACCGCATCCAAACAAAGGAGACACACAGTACGTCTAAAAGAGAGGGAAACTCCGATTCGATCGTAACGTTTAAATTAGTAGACGGGTAGGGCACACTAGCGACGCTAATCGATTCTAATTTTTAGCTACTAAACCGGATCTATTTTAAACAATTACGGGATCACAATCTCTCGGCAAACACTTATACTATTTATTAAATAACCATGCACAAATGTTGGGTCCAACGCGTATGCAAAAAATTGATTCACGTCAAAAGCGGCCTTTTGACTTTTAGCATGAATCAATTCTTCGCGTACAAAAACGGACCCAACATTTGTGCATGGTTATTTAATAAATATTATCAGTGTTTGCCGAGAGGTTGTAACCTCGAAATTGTTTAAAATAGTTCCGGCTTAGTAGCTAAAAATTAAAAACGATTGGCGTCGCTAGTGTGCCCTACCCATCACCTTAAGGCCAGAGGGCCCAATTTGAACATTAGTTTTATATATAGAGTTTCCCTCTCTTTTACACGTGCTGTGTGTCTCCTTTGTTTGGATGCAACAGGTATATTCTAGTTCGACACGGGACGGCTTTAAATTAAGCTACCAGTTTACGTGCTAGCTAACGTATGAGTCAGATGAGTAGCTTCACTGTAGTGAATCGCACTGTGTGGACGTCGCTTACGAGCAACTCGCACGTGCGTGTTGAATAAATAGATAGATAGATACTCTTTGTTGCACAACATGCAAAAAATTATACATTAATAAAATGTACAATTTAGGCATCGTCACTAGGAGCGATCTCTACCAGACAACCTTCAGGTAAAGATCATAAGACAGGAGGGGAGGTTCTCCGTACGTCCCTGTCATTCGTCATCGAATCACCCCACCCTTTTCCCTTCATTTTATTCTTCACACAATCCATCCATCTCTTTTTCGACCGTCCTCTGTGAAATAGGCCCACCCACTTATATTTATACTCATCACTCTTTTGGTTACATGTTTTGCCCCTCTTCTCATTACATGACCATACCAGGAAAAACGATTTGACTTCAATTTAGCAATGATGGGGGCAACTTTCACACTTCCTCTAATATACTCATTCCTTATCTTGTCCATTTTCGTCACGCCACACATCCATCTTACTAATCTCATCTCTGCCACATGCAATCGTCTTTCACCCGTCTTCTTAACGGCCCAGCATTCTGATCCATACAGGGGAACTGGTTTATAAATTTTGCCCTTTAGTTTTAGGGGCATCCGTGGATCGCATGCAACGGCAACAACAGGTCACGACCTGTCGCCTTCCATCCATGCTGGGTTGATTCGATGCTTAACGTCCTTGTCAATTTAACCTATACAAGAGACCCGAGGTAGGTACCGGAAGTTGGAACAAACTGGTAAGGACATTCCAGCAAGAGCAGCAGCCCGCACTATGTAAACCAATAGCGATCTCTCTGATTTCGCGGATGTTCATGGGCGGCAATGATTACTTCCCATCAGGTGACTCGCTTGCTCATTTGTCCGCCTCAAATAAAAAAAAAACCAGTCTTTATGTAATTACTTGTTGTTTACACCCCTCGCTTACGTGTGAAAAAAAAAACAATTTCTCATTACAGTTACACCAGTAGTATCCATAGTGGGGGGCGACTCCAGTGGCCTCGCGAACCTGGAGGAGGGCTCCAGCGCGCTCAGCCTGGACTGCAAGGCGGAAGGGAACCCCGCTCCTTACGTGTGGTGGACCAGGAACGGCCAGCTGTTCCCCACCACTGGCTCGAAGCTCATACTGGCACCGGTCTCTAGGAACCACTCTGGTAAGTGTAGTGCTGGAAAGAATATTTATCTTTATAATCACATAATATATTATGTATTTTTTTATTTATTTTTTTAAGGTACACTTACAGGTTACAATCGTTGACATTTCGAAACGTTTTGCATATAATTATAAATTAGACCAGACAATAACCTACAGGTAGTGTACACAACATGAGTATAAAAGTATAATTTGCTTATTAATTACTTAAGAGAAAAAACACATAAAAAAAACACAAAAAATATATATATTAAAGGTCTTGTGAGGCCGAGATACTTCGGCCTCTAGTATTTGTGAAAGTTTATTCCCGCTGTCCACCCTCTGCTTGTCCACCCCGGGTGGACAGTGAAACAATTGTTAAAAAAAATTCCCGCTGTCCACCCCCTCTTTCAACCAAGAAGGGGTGGACAGCGGGAATTTTTTTAACAATTGTTTCACTGTCCACCCGGGGTGGACAACCAGAGGGTGGACAGCGGGAATAAACCTTTGTGAAACATTCTTTTTGTATTTGGGAAAACTGCGGTCAAATACATCAATGTCTCTGCCACCTCGAACCAGTTCGTTGTAGGTCCGGCACAAAGTTTAAGTGTATTCATATTTTATATTTATATTTAAACATTCTGTGTAGGTAAATATATAAATAGTAAGATTGCCTTCATCAAGTGTCCTTTACCCAAAGGTTGCCTGAAAGAGATTCCTCATAGTGATAAGACCGCCTTCGTCGTACATGTCCAATAATACCTAGTATTTAAGTTTTCATACTTTATTTTGAGTGCAATAAAAGTATATTAATTAATTCATTCAATATATGTAGTACCTAATGAATTTAATTGGGCCTCCTGTACCCCCACTTACGCAGCGAAATACAGCACGCTCTTCACGCCGGTTTCCTGTGAGGCCGTGGTATCAGTCCAGTCGAGCCCTGAGTGATACCACGGCGGAAAGTTGATTGTTAGTCTCAAACTAAGGACATTTCCAGTACCTTATGAGGACTATCTGACGATAGCCAGGGGCATCTCTTAGCACCCAGATCCCAGCATTTTTTTAAATTGAACCGATCGTATATTAAACCTTGGGGTCTACCGTGACCGTGGGAGAACCACGATTCGACATGAATGAGCTTTATGTGATAGATTGGAGTGATACCCCGGCCTCACAGAAAACGGCATAAAGTAGCACTGTGCTGTGTTTCGCTGCGTGAGTGAGGGTACCGGAGGCCTAATCCGGGGGAAAGGGGGGTTTAAAGATTGGCATCGCACTTGAGACTCCACTAGAGTCACGGGTGTCCATGGGTGGCGGCAATCGCTTATCATCAGGTGATTTTTATTTTACACTGCATATAACTGCGCTATATCCATAGATTTTTCGTTGGATAAATGTTGGACGAATCGGACCTTATTGATTAGTTGTTTCTTGTTGAAATTATCCACGCTTTGGGTCTTTTTCTAGGCACCAGATGATGTCACAGAAGTGCATAAATATTTACAAATACCCATTTGCAATCACGTTGCAATTATTGCTGCTTATTAAAACGGAAATTCGATTTTCATGCTTACGAGGCTTATGTGGAATGTTTCACGCATCAACTTTGGTCACACGATAACAACTAATTAAAGCAAACATTGAATAAAACTTTTTTACAGTTCTTTTGCAGTCAATTTTTAGGGTTCCGTAGCCAAATGGCAAAAAACGGAACCATTATAGATTCGTCATGTCTGTCCGTCTGTCCGTCCGTCCGTATGTCACAGCCACTTTTCTCCGAAACTATAAGAACTATACTATTGAAACTTGGTAAATAGATGTATTTTAACCCCCGTTGTTAACCGCATTACGATTTTTATACAAAATTTGGAAAAAATAAACAAATTCTGTGGCTCTGCATACTTGAAACTGAAAATCATTTTTTTTTATCAAACCTATACGAGTGGGGTATCTATGGATAGGTCTTTAAAAATGATGTTGAGGTTTTTAATATCATACTTTGCGCAAGAGACGCTCCCAAAGTGGTAAATTGTGTCCCCCCCCCCCCCCCTCTCTATCTTCTATAATAAATGAATTATAAAACTAAAAAAATACATGATATACATTACCATAAAAACTAACAACGAAAATTGGTTTGGGCTAGATCTAGTAAGTAGTTTTTTTTAATACGTTATAAACCGTAAACCGCAATTTACCTTCCATATATCTTACTTGCTGCTACGGAACCCTTCATGTTCGAGTCCGACTCGCTCTTGGCCGGTTTTTAATATTAGTAAAATCATAATTAAAATGTAAACTTTCGTTTTACTCATTGGTAAATATTATACCTAATGTACTTAACAAAAGGCGACGCCCTGTTGGTCTAGTGATTTAAGTACCGGGCCGTCATATTGGGTACCAAAAGTAATTTTCCGAACAGTGCTAGGGTTTGTGATTACCGATCCGCATTAGGCAAGCGTTGTGATTAAGGCTGATCCCATTATGGTAGCGATAACTTGATTTCAATGATGGATGCCTTTGCCCTGCAGTGGGACAGTATATAGGCTGATATTTTTTACACAACAAATAGGACCATGATACAGTAACTTCAGCATGAATGGGCTGGCTCGACCGGAGTGATACTTACCACGGCCTCACAGAAAACCGGCGTGAAGCCTCTGCTGTGTTTCGCTGCAACCTTGCACATAAAAAAAAATAAAAATTGTTATTTGTCTCTCATAGTTCATCATTAAATGTATTAGCATATTTAATTTAGCAGCCGTGGCAGGCCCCCACAAGGTGGACCGATGATCTGGTGAAGATCGCGGGAATCCATTGGATGCGGGCGGACACAGGACCGATCTGTGGAGAACATTGGGGGAGGCCTATGTCCAGCAGTGGACGTCTATTGACTGAAATGATGATGATATTTAATATTTTATTTATGTTTTAATATTTAAACTGTCTGTGTAAGTACAAACCTAAATATTAAGATTGCACTGCCCTACACCTCCATCAAGTGTCCTTTACCCAAAGGTTGCATGGAAGAGATTGCTCACAGTAATAAGGCCGCCTTCGTTGTACATATCCTGATAATACTTCCTTCTCTATAATTATTTAATGTTGTTATTTTATTCTGTTGCAGGAATTTACGGATGCCAAGCAAGAAATTCCCTAGGAACATCAGATTCAGTCAAAATTGAAATTGATGTCAAATGTAAGTATGCTCTGTAAATATGAATAAGCTAGCTTCTAGCCGTGACTTCGCTCGCATTAGAAAGATACAAAATGTACCCAATGCAACTTTCGATCCCTTCAACTATATCCACAAAAAAATTACGTTAATCCGTCACTCAGTTTTGCCGTGAAAGACGGACAAACAACAGATTAATAGACACAAGCCATTTAAAAAATTTGTATGGATGATAAAATTATTTTTAAGCACCATTTAAAAGTTAGAAGGCTATTTGTATATTCTGAATATATTGGCTGGTTGTATATATTGAAGTATTAGGTTATTGTATAATAATTTTAAATTTTACTCAAAATTTTATTATAATTTAATTTTAATTTAATCGAAATGAAATGTTATCTTACAAATATTAATTTATTTTAGTTTAAATAATATCTACAAAAGTGGAACCTTTTAATATTAAGTAAATAACACACTTAAAATTTTCATCTCGTGTTAAGGCGGGACTCACACCTTCCACAATCCGGGTAAATATTCTGTCCGGCCTGAACACGAGATGAAATTTTTAAGCGTGTTATTTACTTAAGAATAAATTGCAAAAGATTGCTATAAAAATATCAACTTTTAAGATTATTTTTTTGTTAAAATAAATCAATGGTTGTTAAAATAAGTCCTTTGTTTTGTTTTGTTTTTATTTTCTGTAAGTGAAATGGTAGGGCCTGGTAATCTGTAACACAGGTTCGCCTAGTACGGATACCAGTCTCTCACAATACAGTTATTTAAAAAGTACAAGTTTTTCTCGTAATATGTTCTCTCATGATTTTTTTTATATTCTAAGACTAATCTGTTTTTTCTCTTCTCGTCAGATCCCCCTCGCGTGACATGGGTGGGCCCCGACACGGTGGTAGGAGGCAAACCTCTTCTCGCAGGTCACACTCGAGTGCAAGGCTGATGGCAACCCTGCTCCCAGCTACCAATGGTATCACAAGTAAGTTACACAAGTATAGCAACGTAATGCATCTTACCTAGGTATACCTACAGGTCATTAAGGTGACGGCACAGATATTATTAACGGGTAGGGCACACTAGCGACACCGGCCGATTTTAATTTTAGCTACTAAACCGGATCTAATTTAAACAATTTCGGAGTTACAACCTCTCGGCAAACACTTATCCTATTTATTAAATAACCATGCATAAATTGGCGTCACTTGTGCCCTACCCGTCACCTTAATCAGAACAGGGGATTTAGATAGATCTACCCGGAATCTCATCTCATTATGCGACGAAAGCTAAGGCTGAAGTGGGTTTTCACCTTCAACTTTCGTTTCATTTCGTTCAAGTTTTGTGTGAGTGATAGGGGGCTACCAGAGGCCTTATTTACAGGTAAGGGAGTTAAAAGGTTAGGAGCGCGCTTCTAAAATAGTGTTGGCGCCACCGACGGGCACCCAATTGTATACCTAGCCTATAAAAAAGTTGCCAAATATAATGTCACCAAAGTCCTAGGTCTTTGAGTTGATTTGCTCGAAGTTCAAGCCTTGAACAATCATTCCCGTACGTCAAAACTCGAATGAATTCACCAATTCCACTCCTAATATTTTGTACGCTCAACTACGCTCTGCAATCTGGTAATTTAAAAAAATTACGCTGTACATTTATTCAAATTCAAACTCCTTTTTAACCCCTGACGCAAAAACGACGGGGTTAAGTAAGGGGGGATAAGTTTGACGTGTCTGTGTGTGTCTATGGCATCGTAGCTCCCGAACAAATGAACCGATTTTGATTTTGTTTTTTTTTGTTTGAAAGATGAATAAGGAGGCAGTGTTCTTAGCTATGTTGGATAAAAATCTATCCAAGATGGCCGCCGTCACAAAGATTTGGATTTTATGTTTTAACACAACTCCCACAATATGGGTATCATATAAAAGGGCTTGAGTAGCAGAATATATTAATTGTGAAAAATTTCACATCCAAGATGGCCGCCGTCAGACAATGACGAATAACCTATTTGTTGTTCCATCTGCCTCAATATAGGTATCAAATAAAAGAGCTCAACTAAAGTTCTTTTATTATTGTCGGGGGTTTTTTAAAATTTTCAATTTATTTATTCTATTTTTTAATTTTTATTGACGACTTTACCTACAATTCATACCTACTTTTCTCATTCATAGAGAATGATACAAGTAGGTATGAATTGTACAGTAAAGTCTGCCACCCTGCGCCGTCGGCTGGCGACGCCCTTGACCATCAGGTGATCAGGGGATGCTCGTCTGCCACTATCACATGAATAAATATAATAAGGACAGGATACATAATAGCTTACTGCAGGTTGCTTCTTCCTGGCTCTTGACTGATGATGTGTAGGTACTTTCTCCTTCGGAATTTCGCCAAATATTTACTTGCTATTTGTTTCTCAGCCCAACACCATCAGTGCACATCAACATGGCTCCCGAGGATGGGTACCCGGTGTCCACGACGCCGCAGCTGCAGCTCCACAACGTGTCCTACAACCAGCACGGCCGGTACACCTGCGTGGCTGTCAACCACATCGGAACTGAGGAGAGGTCGGGATATTTCCATAAATATCTAAATAATAGTCAGGTTTTCTTAGGCTTCTCTGTACAGACTTCTTATGGGAGTTGTCACACTGGCGGATTGGGAGCATTTTCAAAGCGTAGCAACGGCGCAGCAAAAACGTGGCGGCTGCGCAGCGTTCAAGCCGCGGTTGCGAAACGGATTCGCCGGCGTGTTTCTGCGTGGCCGCCTCAAAAAAACAATGGCGTTCAGACTCATCTCCGCGGAGAATCTGTCGCGCATGCCCGGCGTGGAGGCTGCGCAGCCGCAACGTGGTCGCTGCGTAGTCGCTCGGCTTTGAAAGCGCCAGTCCGCCAGTCCCTCCCTAAGAATGAGCGATCTCACTGTCGAAGTTCTGTCAAGTTGGTACTATGATGATAACTCTTAGACTCTAATATGTATTGATAAAAATTTAAAATCTTCCGCAGGACTCACCAATCAGAACCCGTCACGCTGAACGTGCTAGGCCCTCCAGTGGGCGCGGAGACGGGCACGGCCCACGCGTGGAGCGGGGGCGAAGGCCGAGTGCACGCCACCGTGTGCGCCGACCCTCCGCCCAGGAGGGCGGCCTGGCTGTGGGGCAGTTTGCGGCTTGATGTTCCTTCGCAGATCGGTGAGATATTTATCTGAAGTTAAGTTAGATCACAAGATAAATGTGTTCCGTATTCGGTGGCTGTTGAATGAAGTCATAGATCTGTGGGATCCAGAGAGCAATCACAGAAAGGCTTTTTGTTAGGTGCACTGTGGAGATAAATAGCTACTATGGAGAAGATAGATTCTTAGGAAGGGAGACTAACGAAAAGGATTGTCTATCAAATGGTGTACTAAGGAACTTAAATAAAAAAGGGTCATGACTTCAATTCGAATTAGTAATGGAAAAAGATGTAATGCAAATAAACTTTTTCGGAAATTGGTTACCTACATACTATGAACTTAAATTTTCTTTCATCTTCCAAGCTATAAATAAAAGAAGATAATGAGCTTTTCTACTACCTACCAATAGAGTAAGGTAATAATACTCCCGACACTACTACTGCTGATACCTAAGTATGTACTATAGTATTATAATAAAAAGTCTTTATTTCTGACTTACACCAATATGTCTCACTAAAGGCCTGGACGTTGCGATCACTTACTAGTTCACGTCACCCTCTTGCTTTTATCTCATATTGATATTTCTCTTCGTAATCTCACAGGTCGATACCGCGCGCTGGAACCGTCAGGAGCAAACGGCTGCTACAGATACACTCTGATGGTGTCCAGCACAGCCGTCTCCGACGCGAGGGTGTACGTGCTGCACGTCGAGAACGAGCGAGGGTTCTCGTCCCACGCTGTCTCTTTGACTGTACATGGTAAGTGAACCAGAGCTACCTGATATTAACAGACACCGTGCAACATCATCATCATTTTAGCCAATAAACGTACGTCTACTGCTGGACCTAGGCCAACACCATTGATCTCCACACAGATCGGTCCTGTGCCACCCGCATCCACGACAGATCGTTAGTCCACCTTGCGAGAGGCCTACTACGATATCGACCTCCTATTTCTGCCTCGGCCGTATGATCTCCGCGAGGCACCTTGCGAATGTGCCTTGCCCATTGCCACTTGAGGCATTCAATACTTTGGGCTATGTCTTTGACCTTGATTCTCCTGCGGATCTCATCATTCCTGATACGATCACACAAAAAGACATAGACACTCCGAGCATAGCCCTTTCCATTGCTCTCGGCGTGACTTTGAGCCTTCTTAAGCTCTGCTTATTGTAAGCGGCCACGTTTCGGTTTCGTATATCATCACTGGCAATACACACGCATTAAAGACTGAATGCTTTAGCCCAAAAGGCTGCTATTGGTACACGCCGGCAACGTCAATTCTGACGCTGGGGTCTACTTACGTGGAGAACGAGAGATAGCTCACGTCCCACACTGTCTCCTTGGCTGTACATGGTAGGAAACCAGGGCTACCGCGATACCACGCGCTAGATCCAACGGCTGTTAAAGATATTTCCATCGCCATTTCCTATAACAAGACAAATAATATATCAACAAAGTGGCTCTCGGGTGACCGTGCAAAAGATAGGACATAATCCGTCGAAGATTTCGATTGTGCTCTCTGAACGTGGACATCTGTTCAGTGTACAGATGTTCTGGTGTACTCCAAACGTATGGATATGACAACCAGCCTCCGGTATCCTCAGTGTTCACGCTAGAGAGTAATTACAATTCAGGTGGGAGAGCCACGCTTCTACATGAATGGGCCGGCTCGACCGAAGTGACGGCGTGAAGCAGTATTGTGCTGTGTTTCACTTCGTGAGTGAGTGTACCGCAGGCGCAATCCGGGGGAAAGGTGGGTTTAAAGGTTGGCATCGCACTTGTGACTCCATTGGTGTCGCGGGTGTTCATTTGCGGCGGCAATCGCTTACCATCAGGTGATTCATAGTTAATATTCTTTTATAGCGATTTTGTGCAATTTATTCTTAAGTAAAAAGCACACTTAAAAATTTCATCTCGTGTTCAGGCGGGACTCGAACCCACACCTTCCACAATCCGGGTGAATGTTCTACCAATTAGACTACTGAACGCGGTACTAAGCCGACGAAATTTGTAAGTGCTTGATTCGAGTTGAGCTGTCGATAGTCTCATCAATATTCGGATCAATGATCCATCTGCCACCTATCACATAAAAACATTTTTTTTTTCACAGCTCCTGGCATAGTCCGTGACTATCTACGAATAAAATAATCTATATTTTAAAACTTGCATTTAAACAAGGAAGTAATACCAGTTCCAAAATATAATCTATTGTTTATCAGACTTGTGACTATCAGCTTCCTGTTTTTAACGGATAAGCAGCTAATGAAGTACTCATTTGCCATTGTTTTATTTAGTTTTATTAATTTCTCTTGCCTATTCTTTCGTGCAAAGTTATATATTTCCTTTATTAGGGTATTTTCATTTACTTTGCCACAAAAATCTTGTAAAATGTTCAAATAATCTTATTCTTCAAGGCGAAAAGCCTCCTAGCCCTTAATCCTGCGTACATTTAGAAGGGATTTCCGTCTGACCGTTCCAACTTTAAAACAGGGGATGTGATATTTTATTCATTTCATACTGATGTTAAACATTTGTTGACAGAAACGGCGCACGTGGCGCCGCTGATCGCCGCCGCGCTAGTCATAGCGGCGCTGCTTGTCATCTTGCTTTGCCTCATCATCAGGTGTCGCAGACGAAGAGGTAAATACATTTACTCAATTGTCCATCGATCTCTTATTTAGGAGCGTTGCTCTTGTCGTTGAAGTACTTAGTGTCCTCTCTCGCCTCCGCCAGCTATTAAAAATATCTTGTACGACATGACATATTTTGCTTTAGAGCCTTTGAATTTCTTTCATTGTTTTTATGATGACCCATTTCCCCTTCTGTTACTGAAATTTACCAGCAAGGATCTCTTCTTAATCATGAAAATAGGATGTCTCAACTTGGAGACGTCTATGATCAATCAAAGATTCATTCTGCTCTGAAATAAAAATCTATCTCACCATATTTAATTTTCTTTGTTTTGTTCACAGAGAGCGTCGAATACAAGACTGATGACTTAGATAGGTAAGTTTCTCAATTATTTTCAGTATTTCTATCTAATCGCCAGGTTGTCAGTTAGTAAAAGTAAAATAAATACGTACCTACATTTGTATCATATTTAAAATTGAAGCTAAACTAAACCCTTGCGGTAAGTATTAAATCTGTAAATTGACTTCTCTTACCATATACTGTTAAAATGAATTTCTTTCGAACAGAAAGTAACGGCGTTATCAAAATAAATAAAGCATGGCATTATCAAGCTTAAAGTTGTAAATGACAAGAGAGTCAAAAGTTTTTCTTAAATCCAACAACATACCTATTGTACGGGCGGGAAGCGATGGTTGTAAGGCACCTCGTCCCGGCGCACAGAAAATAAGGAAAGGAAGGAAAGCTAACTCTCTAGTGAGCCTATAGTCCCTTTGTCTAAGACACTAAGTTCTTAGAGCCCTTAGCCCTGACTATTCATAGAAATATATACATAAATAAATAAGGTGAAAGGAGCTTGCTCGCGGGTCGCCCAGGGTAGCAAGCGGCTCACTCGACTGATCATAGCGACGGCTTAAGGTGTCTTAGCCGCAGCTAGAGAAATGAGACCCAACACAGACATTTGAAATCTGTTTCTTATTTGGTAATTACCAAAATATGTAATTAAATAGTTTATATAGAACATTTAATCTGATGAACACATTAAAAGATTTTTTTAATACTACATCGACGGCTAGTGTGCCGATGGTGCACGAAGACGGTCCATCGGTCAGGCGCGCTGCATGTACGAGTAGGTTGTTGCTGAGTTGGTCTATACGACGTAGCTCGTACAACTATGAAAGAAGATCTGATCTAATATTAAATAGTTTAGCTAAAAAAAGGACACGTTTGCTGTTATTGAATGCCTTTTCCCACGCTGTGACGCAGTATACCAGTTACTTGTAACTTTGGTAATTCTGAAGATCTATTCGTTCTTCCGATAGTGAGAAAACAGTGCTGCCGGCTGATGCAGTGTACCAGCCCCCGCAGCCAGCGCGGCCGCCGCCGCAGCCCAACCCCGCGGCCGCGGCGCGCTCCGCCGGCATGACGTCACGCTACTCGCCCGGCGCGCTGCAGGTGCGCCGCGCCGCCGTCGTGCTGCAGCCCCCCACCACCGTGTGATGTGTGCCACACAGGTGTGAGTTGCACTTTACTAACTGTACCAACCACGTGTGATATAAGTAAGTCTTGATCCCTGCATTACTCGCCCGGCGCGCTGCAGGTGCGCCGCGCCGCCGTCGTGCTGCAGCCCCCCACCACCGTGTGATGTGTGCCACACAGGTGTGAGTTGCACTTTACTAACTGTACCAACCACGTGTGATATAAGTCAAGTCTTGATCCCTGCATTACTCGCCCGGCGCGCTGCAGGTGCGCCGCGCCGCCGTCGTGCTGCAGCCCCCCACCACCGTGTGATGTGTGCCACACAGGTGTGAGTTGCACTTTACTAACTGTACCAACCACGTGTGATATAAGTAAAGTCTAGATCTAGATCCCAGCATTACTCGCCCGGCGCGCTGCAGGTTCGGCGCTGTTCGACGCATTGCTAATGTGTGCCACACAGGTGTGACTTGCACTTTACTAACTGTACCTATCACGTGTGATATCAAGACTAGATGCGCATCTGGCACGCTGCAGGTGCGGCGTGCTACAGTTCCCCAGTGTGATGTGTGCCACACAAGTGTGAGTTGCACTTTTCTAACTGTACCAACCACGTGTGATATACTCGTAAACAAAGTCTTGATCCCAGCACTACTCGTCCGGCGAGCTGCAGGTTCGGTGCTGTTCGACGCATTGCTGTAGTGCTTCAGCCTTTTCCCATAGTGTAATGTGTGTCACACAGGCGTGACTTGCACTTTACTAACTGTACCTATCACGTGTGATATAAAGATTAGATGCGTGTCTAGCACGCTACAGGGCTGCAGAGTTGCACTATACCAACTGTACCAACCACATGTGATATAAGTAAAGTCTTGATCCCTGCATTATTCGCCCGGCGCGCTGCAGGTTCTGCGCTGTTCTGTGAAGAGACTACATACCATTGCATCTCTACATTGTCTATAGGTGGTTGCTATAGCTACGTTTTAACTTGTTATTCATCTCGTGTCATCTTATGAAAATATTCTTATAACATAAACTTATTGTGCTCATTTAAATATATTCATATTCGCCTTTTTACTTGGACATCTTTATTTCCACATCACAAAAACTTAAAATGGTAGCAGAGCGATAGCAGAAAAAAAATAATTTTGGAAGTGAATTGTTAAACTCGCGTATCAACGAGGATGCCGAAAACGACATATCACATCGAACCTTTAGATAAGGATAATTATGATACCTGGGCGATACAAGCCGAAGCCGTGCTAATAAAAAATAAACTTTGGAAGTATGTAACAAACGCACTACCTCCAACTGCGAGCAGCGATGAACTTGACGGCGACAGAGAGGCTAAGTCGGAACTTATCCTATTGATTGCACCCTCTCAGCTAAAGGACATCAAAAAATGTACATCGGCGAAAGCCCTATGGGACAAATTAAAGGAAATACACGCAAGTAAAGGCCCTGCGAGAAAAGCTACTCTTCTTAAACGGTTAATACTAACTAAACTCGAAGACGGCAATGTTCGCGAGCATCTGAACAAGTTTATGGACACAGTAGACAAGCTAGAAGAAATGGATGTAGATATCAACGAGGATCTACTCACTATATTGATGCTGTACAGTCTTTCCTCTGAGTACGAAAACTTTCGTGTAGCAATTGAGTCACGTGACGTGCTACCGAAACCTGAAGAACTTAAAATAAAAATTATTGAAGAGTGTGATGCTCGACATCGTGACGTCGAAGTCAGCCCACCACCACACGAAGAAGAAAACGTACTCTACGCATCTTGCAAAATCAAATCAAAAGAAATCGGGACGCAATATCTTTCAGAAGAAGTCACACAAGATTTGCTCTAACTGCTGGAAGAGAAATAAAAGCACTGACCATAAACATAAAAGGTCATACGCTGAAAAGAGCTCCTACGCCGAAGAGTGTTTCCTTACTTCGAACAAAAACGACCAGAACGACTGGGTACTTGACAGCGGCTGTACCTCTCACATGACGTTTCAACACGAGTACTTCAAAAACTTAACTACAGTATCAAGAAAACTCAACTTTGCTTCAGAACAGCACTCTACTGAAATTAAAGGTCAAGGCAGAGTAACACTAAAAACTAAAGATCGAACAATCCATCTCGAAAACACTCTGTACGTACCATCACTTTGCAAAAATCTACTCTCAGTGCCAAAGATGACAGAACATGGAGCTTCTGTAACTTTCAAAAAGGAGAAAGCGTTCGTACGCAACAAGACAGGAGATCTCGTTATGACTGCAGACAAATGCCAAAGCAGCGGACTCTACTATGTCAAGTCGCATGTCATCGAACGTAATTACGCAGCTACGTCTGAAACAACTTCAAACAATGCAAAGAAAAACTCCTTGCTGGACTGGCACAAGAGGCTTGGACATATGAACGACAAAGACATGCATCTAGCACTCAACAACGAAACATTGATCGGACTTAACTTTAACAAAACAGAGTCACTGTCCGACTGCGACGCATGCATTCAGGCAAAAATGACGCGCATACCAAGTCCTCCACAAAGAACAACTCCACGAACAACTGAACGTTTGGAGATCGTCCACAGCGACGTGTGCGGCCCTATTACTCCTTCCAACGGAAAGAACCGCTACTTTGTCACCTTTATAGATGATTACAGTAGATATGGCCGCGTATACTTTATGAAAAACAAAACAGAAGCCTTAGAACACTTCAAAATATATAAACGCGAAATGGAAACATTCACTGGAAATAAAATCAAGCATCTACAAACTGATAATGGCTCTGAATACGTTAACAACAAATTTCAAGCCTATTTACGAGAAAATGGGATAGCAAGACGCCTATCAGCATCCTATACCCCACACCAAAACGGAATTGCGGAACGCAAAAATCGCACACTATTAGAAAAAGCAAGAGCAATGCTAATTGACGCCAAAGCACCTATGTTTCTATGGGGAGAAGCCATCAATACGGCAAATTACCTATCGAACAGAAGCATAAACAGTGCTATAGAAAACAGAACGCCATTTGAGAAATGGGTTCTAAGAAAACCCTGCGTTAACCATCTCCACACATTCGGAGCTAAAGCATTTCTGCTTATTAAAGGTCCCAATAGAGGTCCTAAATTTACACCCAAAGCAATTTCTGGAGTATTTGTTGGATACTCGGATACCAGCAAAGCCTACAGGGTATATGTTCCTAACAAACGCAAGGTTTATATTTCCAAAGACGTTAGAGTTGTCCAGACAAACTTCTACTCGAATACTACTGAAAATTTTGACAACCTTACTCACTCCATTTCGACTACTCCACAAATTGAACTGAACGTTGAAGACACTCCTTATAAACGAACTTCAACTACAAGACAAGTCACTCCAGATTCTACTCAAGAACGTGATCGTGAGCGTGGTGACATCGATCAGGACACTGATGATGATCAAACAGAATTTTACGAAGCTTCTGGTAGTTATGCTTTTTATATTTAGTCACTAAGCCACTGTACGGCCCAAGACTAGAAGAGCTGAGTGGAAAAATTGGACTAAAAAGAATTTCCAAATAGAATTGCAAATTCTTAACAGTTTGGAGGGTGTGAAGAGACTACATACCATTGCATCTCTACATTGTCTATAGGTGGTTGCTATAGCTACGTTTTAACTTGTTATTCATCTCGTGTCATCTTATGAAAATATTCTTATAACATAAACTTATTGTGCTCATTTAAATATATTCATATTCGCCTTTTTACTTAGACATCTTTATTTCCACATCACAAAAACTTTAAATGTTCGACGCATTACTGCATTGCTGCAGTGCTTCAGCCTTTTACCATAGTGTAATGTGTGCCACACAGGCGTGATTTGCACTTCACTAACTGTATCTATCACGTGTGATATAAAGACTAGATGCGGGTCTAGCACGCTGTATGTGCGGCGTGCTGCAGCCCCCCAGTGTGATGTGTGCCACACAGGTGTGAGTTACACTATACTGACAGTACCTACTACGTGTGGTAGTTGGAGAACCTAGCTAGTTTGGCGCGCTGCTGATCAACTTTGAGCTATCGTATGTGTGCCGCACGAGTGTGACTTGCACTTTACTAAGTTCCTACCTCGTGTGATATAAACACTAAACCCCTGCACTACTCGTCTGGCGCGCTGCAGATTCGGCGCATTGCTGTCGTGCTTCAGCCCTCTACCATCGTATGATGTGTGCCACACAGGTGACTTGCTCTTTACTAACTATCACGTATGGTATACACAAGATCGGCGCGTTACTCGTCGGCCGCGCTACAGATGTGTCGTGCTGCAGAACTCCACCACCGTGGGATGTGTGCCACACAGATCTGACTTGCACTTACTCGTGATAGGTACGAGTGATGTAGAAAAGTTCGGCGCGTTACTCGTTGGCTGCGCTGCAGGTGTGTCATGCTACAGCCCCCCACCACCGTGTGATGAGTGCCATACATATGTGAGTTGCACTCTACTAACTGTACCTAACATTTGATGCGCTACTGACAATCCAACTTAGAGCTCTTATGTGTGCTTCACAAGTGTGACTTGCACTTTACTAACTACCTACCTGCCACGGCATATAAGTACCTATGTCTAATCCTGAGTGAAGTATAAAGGGACTAGATCGGCACAATGCAGGCCTTCAATCAGGATAGGATTGGGCCCATCAACGATGAGTGCCATACATTTGTGACTTGCACATTATTCAGTGAATCATACCTGTATGAATTAATATACACTAACTAACTAACTAACTAGGTTGGCGCAGCGACCCATAGTGAGTCTTGGCCTCCGATAATAAGAGCCTCCATCTTGGTCGATCCTGCGCCACCTCCTGCCAGTCATCTGCCGAGAGTCCGCGCAGGTCTTTTTCAACCTCATCCTTCCAGCGATATCTCGGACGGCCGACTGGCCTTTTGCCATTAGGACGTCCCTGATACGCTCGCTTTACCGCACGATCGTCTCCCATTCTTTCTAGGTGGCCGAGCCAGCGAAGTCGATGCGCTTTAGTCTCGCCAATGATGTTGGGCTCGCCCACCTGGTCTTCCAGTTCCCTGTTCTTTAGCCTCCTCCACGCGCCATCCGGAGTCTGTATAGGTCCCAGAATCTTCCTCCAGATCTTTCGTTCTGCCACGAGTAGTTTGGTCTCTTCTTTGCGGGTCAATGTCCAAGCTTCACAGCTGTACATCAAGATTGGACGTATCACTGTCTTGTAGATACGGATTTTTGTGCGTTAATATACAAGTAAAAGTATAAAGACAACAATGAAAAGATTTTTTTACTTTTTGTGAAGGCGGTTAGTGCTTCTTTTTTTGGCATTTGATTTTTTTTAATGTGATAGGTGGCAGACGAGCAGGCGGGTCACCTGATGGTAAGCGACAGCCGCTGCACATGGACACCCGCGACACCAAAGGAGTCACAAGTGCGCTGCCATCCTTCAAGCCCCCCTTTCCCCCTGAATTGGGCCTCCAGTACCCTCACTTACGCAGCGAAACACAGCACAATGTAGAATTTTGAATTTTTTTTGTGCCTAATGTAGAATTTCAAACGTGATTATTTTATAATAAGTTTATGCATAATTATGTGCAACGAATCCTAGTAAGCATTGAATACGTGCATCACATTATTACGTTTAATTATTCCTGTAAACATTTGCATATTATTATAATTAATTTTACCTCTTTGATCAAGTGAGTCAGCAGTGTTTAAGTATGTAACCTTTGTTCGTGGTTTATGTTTTACTTTTTTCGGGATGATTTGTCATGTGTCATAAAAAAATTGCGGTAAATAGATTGATAGATTTTTTCAGAGAATATTTTATTTTATTTATTTAACTAGACCCAACTTCTCGCGGATCCTGATACCCCGACCTGATAACGTCAAACAAGCAGTACAGACGCAGTAAGATAATGTCGCAATAAATTAAAATAACTTTTGTTCCAACCTAAAACAAGCATGTCTAAAAATAAAAACAAGTTAAGATTCTAATCCTAGAACTAGAATTCATAAGTAACATCTAAATCCATATAAAGGCACGCGTAGTGTAAGAGTTAAAATGGAAGCAATAATAGCCACTCATAGAGACCACTTTGCTAAATTACGATGTCATCAAATTAACAGAAGAGACTTTATTAAGAAAGATGGACATAAGTAGAATTGATATTGTCAATAAAATTACGTTAATAGAAAAAGCAAATATTTTTCTTATTTTCCTTAGTTTGAGATAGTTAATGACATTGTTTGACACTAGCTAATAAAATAAAATAAAAAATTCTCAAAGATACATACACTCAGATAAAGATTCCGCACTGGAACTCAATAGAGTTCCAGTGCGAATGTTTCTGAAACATCTTTTTAACAGTGGGAGAGCCACGCTTCGGCATGAATGGGCCGGCTCGACCGGAGTAATACCACGTCCTCACAGAAAACCGGCGTGAAGCAGTGCATGCGCTGTGTTTCGCTGCGTGAGTGAGGGTACCGGAGCCCAAATCCAGGGGAAGGGGGGTTAAAAGGTAAGCAGCGCACTTGTGACACCACTGGTGTTGCAGGCGTCCATGGGCGGAGGTAATCGCTTACCATCAGGTGATCCGTCTGCTCGTCTGCCAGCTATATCATAAAAAAAAAAAAAAAACGTGTAACCATGATTCAACTGGTCTGATTCTCTTGTTAAAGGGAAGGTCAGACGGCAGTCGCTTCATTGTTCTTCTTCATTCTAATTCATTCATCATTGTAATTACCAGACTCTTCAGACCAGAGGTGGCTCTAGCCCAAAAAGCGCCCGGGCGCAATCAATAACCTGGCGCCCTCTGGTTTCAAAATGCGCCAACAAAATGGAATACTAACAACATGTTCACTACCTATGGTCAGTCATCATCATCATTTCAGCCAATAGACGTCTACTGCTGGACATAGGCCGCCCCCAATGTTTTCCTGTGCCACCAGCATCCAATGGATTCCCGCAATCTTCACCAGATCGTCGGTCCACCTTGTGGGGGGCCTGCCACGGCTGCGACTTCCTGTACGTTGCCTCCACTCGAGGACCTTTCCGCTCCGACGGCGATCGGTTCTCCTCGCTATGTGCCCTGCCCATTGCCACTTGAGACATGCAATCCTTTGGTCTATGTCTGAGACCTTAGTTTTCCTGCGGATCTCATCATTTCTGATACGATCACGCAAAGAGACTCCGCGCATAACCCTCTCCATTGCTCTCTGGGTGACTTTGAGCCTCCTTGATCGGCACATTGTAAGCGGGCACGGTTCGGTTCCGTATGTCATCACTGGCAACACACACGCATTAAAGACTTTTGTCTTGAGACACTGCGATAGATGGGCCGAAAATATGCTGCGTAGCTTCCCGAACGCTGCCTAGCCGAGTTGGATCGTCGATCAACCTCTTTCATGGGCAGTCGCTTCATTGTAATTATCAGACATCCCGAATCCTATATAATGGTCCAAGCGGACCCCGGGCTTCGAGGCGACAGCATTGGACGCAACTAGGAATCACACGCTAAGATGACGAGAACGATTAGTACTCGCGCCCTCCTTGCGAAGCGTTACAGTGGAGGCTCTATGTGGACGAGTGTCGATGTGTGCGAGGGACTCTCGGCGCCCTCTTACTTCCGGCGCCCGGGTGCACCGCACCCCCTGCACTATCATGGTCTATTTGTACCCTGAGCTCCAAAGCGACAACTTTGGAGCGCAAAACACATGAAATGAGACATTATTGACTTCCAGAAGTTTCTCTTCTCAGAAGGTTGGTCATTCAATCATCAGTTCCATGTTGCAGATTAATATTGTTTCTATTTGTTTGACTGCCTCGGTAGGGCAGTGGTTAGTGTCTCGTACTTTAAAGCGACGGCTGCGTAAGAAGTTCCGTGTTCGATCCCCGGGTCGGGCCAAAAATTTGTACCTAAATTTCGGTAAGAAATTTTTAGTCTGGAAATTGGCGGTCTTGTAACCCCGTGCCTTGGAGAGCACGTTATGCTGTTGGTCCTGCGCTCTATCCCTCTCCGGTCTTGTCACAGTAGTGTCCCATCGGAACATGTGGGTAAGGAAATAGCGTGAACTTGTGTTTGCGCACACACTTGAGCACGGTAATTATATCCTGCGTACGTGGCAGATCGTTGAGATTGGCCGCCGTAGCCGTAATCGGTTGGAGAATATTATTTTTTTATTTGTTTGGAACTAATAACTGTAATTACAACTTAACATTGAAATCTATGGACTTAAATTCCAAGAAGATTGATCAATAATGAAACTATTTTATCAAATATGCTATTAAAGGAAAGGTTCACTCTATAACAGTCCTACCTGTTCATTGACACAACAAAGCCAGACGCGAGTTTTTCAATTAATCAAGTCTCTGTTGAGATGTTTACAGTAGATACGAATGGTCAGTCATTTAATCACCGTGAGTGCACTACCACGTAAGCTGACTAAGCATTCTGAATAAACACCCCCTTTGAATAATAAAGTGCAGGCGTTTAGCAGGACATTTCATTCCTGGTATATTAATCACTCACTTTAATTACTGCTAGTTTTAACTAAACCCTGTGACGGTTAAAACTATGAATTGTAAATTGGGTATTTGCACCATTAGTTATAAACACCGATTTGCACTTTTTTTTTCGCTACCCTACCCTACCTAAAAAAATATCTAAAAATTTTGCTTTAACTATGAAGTAACTAAATAAACGTCATCATCATCATCATCAGCCCATTTTAGTCCCCACTGCTGGGGCACGGGCCTCCCTCAATCACATGAGGGGTAATTGCCATACTCACCACGGTTGGCAGACGGATTGGCGAGGGTTTTGATATAAATGCAGAGTTTTCCTTCTCTGGGTGCTGATGATCATGCCAGCAGCTTTACCTTAGTCGCCTTTTACGACACCTCGGTAACAGTGAGGGTAAATAAACGTGCTAAAGCCTTATACGTCTTGATTTCTGTTCTCCTACTTAGTAAGTATTGTAGAAAAGACAAGAATTTCTTATTTCAAAGCGCGGTCTAAGAAAAGTTCCGGAGCTAAATTCATGCCCGCACCCATTAATATTGCGAATTGGAACGCGACGGCTTAAGCTTTAGTGCCGTAATAACTTTAGATCCCGATTTATAATAAGATGGATCAAGTCTAACCCCCAAATACTCAAACGCATCTTAAATAAATAAATATTTCACAACATCACATACATTGATCTGACTTCGAGATAGGTAGCTCAAGCACCTGTGTTACGGATATCAGAATCAACAGTGGGATTACAAATATATACATATAATATATACTTTTCTTTTGTAAATACATACTTATAATACATAGGAAACACCCAGACCAATACAAACAGACATGTTCATGCACACAAATGTTTGTACTGTGCGGGGATAAAACTTAACTTTGAGAACTGTTTAAATATGTAGTAGTCTCTATTAGTAAATTATTTAAAAAAGGGATATCATGATATCAGAGCAGCCTCCAAACATAAATTAGCGTTTTTGTGTTCAGTGGTATCAAGCGGATTCCAAATCAGTCCATCTTTTTAATAAGCCGTTTCAAACTTGCAATGCGTGTTCCTGAGGAAATAGTAATAGTAAATTAAAGTAAAGAGCACGGTCTCTTTTCTTCATTTGGAGTATATTTACTGTAATAAGACTTGACAGAAGAGTCATGTACATAAATCGTATATAAATAAGTAAGTCGTGCGTAACTCAAGAGTTGAATTTTTACTTATGTAACTTGTCTTGATGCGTTTGAGGAAGCGTGTAGCAGCACTGTGCTGTGTTTATCTGCGTGAGTGAGGATACCGGAGGACCAATCCGGGGGAAAGGTGGGTTAAAAGGCTGGCAGCGCACTTGTGACTCCACTGGTGTCGCGGGTGTCCATGGGCGGCGTCAATTGCTTCCCATCAGATGATCCGTCTGCTCGTCAGCCACCTATCACAAAAAAAAGTGATAAAGAAATCAACGTAGAAGCACTTAAGAAGATATTTATTACTCTTTCCTCATTTTATTCCGTCATCGATAAAAAACATTCTCATTACGTTTGAAAGATATATCAGTTGAACAGCTGCCAATTTTGAATTGACTTCACTTGCTTACTATTTAAAGAAAGTACCTGATAACAAAATATTAATATTGTAGAGTAGTAAATGCTTCTGAATTCTGACTTATAAACAAAACAGTACATATTGATAAAGCTGATGGTACTGGTCCTATCGATCCAGATATCATAGAAACATTATATTATATTACATTAAATCAGATTAAACATGTATTATATTTTGTTCACAGGCAGCACTAACGTCGCTGGAGAGAGAAGCCAAAGAAAATGTGTATGCGGTCCTAGACCCGCATATTCAATACGAAGTAACGATAAATAAACACGGAGAGCCGCCTAAATACTTTTCGTTGTCCAAGCCCCTAACACACCAAAGAGCGCACGCCTTCGACCCTCAGACCATCACCAATAACGACATTAACAATAATGATTACGATAACAGATTCTCCACTTTTAAATCAGGACCACCGAAAATGAGAAGATCTAACAAATCTAACGAAGCAAAAATCAATAAAAATAACCAAATTTACATCTGCAAAACAAACAATGACATTGAATATTCCAAAAACCCATTTTATGGAATGGATAGAGATGACGAAAACAACATAGAAATTCAAAAAGACAATGTTGGGAACAACGAAAATAGGAACTCTAAAAACTATTCTCGCATGTATGAAAGAAACAGTTCTGGTAAAATGCAAAGTCAAGGAAAAACCGACCAAGAAGATTATCACAGAGCGGATGTGAAAAGGCATTCGCAACGAAGTTGGAAGTTAGAAGAAGAAAGAATGCAAAGGAATCAAGCAAAGCTGAAGGATAATGATAGATCGTTTGAAGAATTGAAGGAAGACGATGCAAAACTTGAGGGCACCGATGACAAACCGCGCCCTGGGAAGGTTAGGGAAATAGCTTCAAGGTTCAATAGAAACTGTCCGGGAAATGACGTCATCATTGAAATCAAAAGAGCAAGGCCGAAGCCTCTGCAGAGCTACGGTCACCAAGCCTATTTGGACCACGTTTTTCCTGACGCTATTGAAATATGAACTTTGCTTGACTAAGTGTATGAGCATGTAGATCTCTGTTTAGTTCGAAAATAGTTGTAACTGTAATATAGTTCTCTCTAGAAACTCTTTTTTATATTATTATACACTTATTTATTAATATTAAATATACTGCCATAATATTCGTATTGTAAAATAAGGAATCCAAATACTTATATCGCTAGATCCTGCTTTATGAAATGAAAAATATTACAATCACTACATCTGAAAAAATACTGTTTTACATACTTAATATTTTTAAGAGATAAGGATGTTACCACAAACATTGTAATTAATAATAATAAATTAAACCGAAAACTGCTAAGACATTACAAATTAGATAGGGTATTGTTTATTTCTGTAGACTTGTTAACATAAAATGGCAAACGCTTTCGTTTAATAAATTAAGCGCTCGTATTTTACTCCGGACTGGCCCTTTTGGGAAACATAGGCCACAGAATTGATGTCTTTTCGATTTTGTTAAAGGGTGTGGAAATCCGTCTGAACAGTAAGAGCCTTCAGAGTTGCCATGTTGAATATATTGTAAAGTATTTTATAGTTCTACAAGATTTATTGGTGCGTGGATCACTTTGACAGGGACTGCAAATTTCCTATACAGAATTTTCAAAAACAGGAACATTTCCTTAAAGGTCATTACCCGCGCGCCAAAATAAAATGTCGTACGACTATTGACAGTAACTCGTCATGTTATATCAATGTCACACATTAGGTTGCTTCAATCTGTCGAATTGTGTGAAAGTGACACACTTGTCAACTTCAACCTGTCCCTAAGTTAAACTAAGGCTTCAATTGCTAAGCTAAATGTTTAGGGACCAGCCCTATATATTTCGCTAAGCAATTGAGGTCATTTGACAGACTGTAATAATAATCCGTGATGTTGTCTGTACCTAGTGTAATTATAGTGTATTGTACCATGACAAACAGACATATGCTTTGCACCTGAAGAGCTTTCAAGAGAAATAAAATATTGTATTAAAAGTGTAAACTTTACGTGTAATTAATTTGCCTCTTCTTCCCCCTATAATTTTATCACTCGTTAAAGTTTATTTCTTTCTGTGTATAGTCTCTATTTCTTACGTTTTGTATTGTTGAATTTTAACAGTATTAAAGTCATAATTCATAATTTGTTGTTTCATTATTATATGTGCTTCTACGAATACCAGCAGACTCGAAACAATTCGGAACTTCGTTTTAAAATTGAACTGACTGAGAAAAAAAAGAGTCCAGAGGACCTTGGACCTTTAAATTTTTATAAATAATTTTACGATTTATTACAGATATCTGTAACTGTTTTTTTTTTAAGATTAGTTAAAACATAAAATTAAATGCAATATTTCGCTCTGAAAGACCTCTTCTAGACAACAAATAGGCAACGGTTTTAAATTTTTTGTTGTTAATTTTTTAATCCATTTAGGTAGGTAGTCGTAAAGTAGTGAAGCTCTTAGCTTATTGCATTTGAATTATGAAGCATTATTAAATGTTGTTTTAGTGTTCGCGTAACTAATTTCATATTCGTCCAGTTGTCCACCATTAGTTTTCACGTTAACTTTAAGCGAAACGCTTGCATGCATAATATCTAAAATTGAAAAATACTGTTCTTTTGTTTTGTTAAATATTTTTAAATATTCTGAATTTGAATCATGTTCACGAAATATATTAACGTGTGTTTCTTTTCTATTTTAATATGTGATATTATTCTAGCTAATAGCACAGATGAAATTCAGTCCACTAAAATTCCTTTGCGAGAGGAAAATGTTTGTGAAGACCAGTGTTTCAGTAAATGTTGCCCAGTGGGTATGGTATACAAAAAAGGCAAAAAATCTAAATGTGTTTCAGCTGGGGATACTTTAGATTTAGTGTTGAAAAAAGATCATTATTTGTATGATAAAACAAATGTGCTGAGACTTGTTAATATGATGGACGAGTTTCAAGTGTTGATTGGAGTTACGTGTTTATACAAATACATTTTGCGGAGGAAGACTTTATTTTTGCAAGAGGTAAGTGTATTGTGCTAATATTAAACTGATTATCTATACCTGAAACATTATCTATAGTATTTATAAAGAAGTAAATCCTACAGATAGCGGCTACGCTTATACATATCCGAAAACACAAAATGCTTGCGCGATGTAATAGATACCTACCGCCATCTACTCGTAATTGTACAAAGTGGAACTAATGTCCCGAAACGAAGTGAGGGCGGTCCGCTAGTGATTAATAAAGTCATTGAATAAAATAAAATAACGTTTAGATTAATTTTATTCTGCTGTGTCCGAAATCATCATTGCTCCATCGGCGTAGGGTTTAGCTTAAACAATTTTAATTTTGGTTCATAATTTGGCGTTTTTTAGGGTTACGTACTGCACCAGGAACAGTGATAGTTTTACCATGTCCGTCCCTCTGTCCGGCCGCAGCATACATGGCTCTAGAGAGTACTAAAAAGCTGTAATTTAGCATGAACATACGAAAACATACTTAATTGACATGCCAACAAAGTCTTCGGCGGTACCATAACAATAAAAATAAGTATTTAGAATCTATAGTAGGTATAGTTGAATATCCAAGGGCAATCACGGAACCCTACATTGCGCGTGGCTCTACCAAGCAAGTGCTTTTTAAAAACGGCCAAGTGGCCGTTTTTAAAAAGTACCTACTATTGGTTAAAAATGCAGTGTTATTCACAAACATATCAATATTATACATGGGTATCGGGCTATCATCTTTCGGGCTTATTGGTTGACTTGATTCGGGGTGTTTAGCGCCTGAAAACCGAGAATTAGATTATTATTTTCCTAATGCGGATTTGGAATACGAAACATACTTTTTACTCGACCCGGGAATTGAACCCAGGAGATCACGGCCCGGTACTTAAACCACAGACCAACAGGGCGTTTAATATTTAAAATTGTGCCTAACCCCATCATAGTAGCGATGACTTGATTTCTATGTTATATGGATTATATAGGTTTTTTTTTATTGTAGATGGGTTTACTCTTGGCTTCACACTGAACTCTACAGTTGAGAGGAAACCTGCGATAGAGCGAGCTTACCCAAAAGTAGCCTATTCACTCTAGCTTTGAAAATATTGGGTCATATTCACTGGGAAAATAGACGCTGGCAGGGCTTTCCAATCCTTGGCTGTGCGTATGACGAAGGATAGGTACAAACATAAATTTTACTTTCCGAACCGGCTCATCTCCAATACACGACTTAAGTATTGTAGAAGTTACATACATACAAGGTATTATTAGAAGTTAGGTAGATATTTATATTTTACTCATTCTTTATCGCAATCAACTCGTGATGGCAGAACGCCTCTCTCACTCGTTCGTCACAGTATGCGCGTGAGCGACAAACACACCAGGACCCCAATTCTGGATTGGGATTTCGATATGAAAAAAACATGGCGGATATCACCTAAAAACCATACAAAAAAACTATGTTTTAGTGATATATATCGTATGATGACAAAATATCACGTCCCGAGAATTGGGCTCCTGATCTTTTCAGTTACGTTAAAAGTGACATCTTTGAAGATTTTCACTAATTCACATGTTTAATACCCACAGCATATTTAGGAAGCAGATGTTATTTCCAATATATTTAACACTCCACAAACAAAAACCACATGTGATTCGTGATCGTCATTTCTATTTTTCACTTCCAAGGTCGTTAGCACTTCGTTGAATCTATCATATCTGACAGAATTAATCTGGAGTACACGGTATGGAGCAGATTAATTATTCACATTTATTTTTAGGTCCATCTTTTCCAAAGGATATCCTAGTTTTTGGTCCAAGTGCCGGCCAGCATTTTTTTTTTGCTAGAACTTGTCCCCCTGAGTACTTGTTACTATGACACCAAAGCTGTAGGATGTATAAAGTTGGGTTTATTTGAGTTCATAAATCAACATCAAATTTTCCTTTCGCCGCACCACTGCACTCTCTGCATGACCGAAAGGTTGACTGGTGGAACATGCTTCTTGGCATTTTCCCTTCCTTTTTGGCTTTGCCGTAATTGGGTAAAAAATAAAATTGATTCATTTTCTGTTGCTGTTATAATTATGTATATTTTTTACCAATACACCCTGTAGACTAAACTAATACAAAAGCAATAAAATTCAGGAGGTCACGGAAGGTACTAAACTAATTAAGGTTTACTGAGGCAGGTACTAGGCCAATTTATGTTACTATGTAGTTTGAGGATAGTCCCTTAGTGCCTAAAATAAGTAAGCCAACAAATGGTTATTGGGCCTATTTACAAGGAATTCTCAATAAAAGTGGCTAGTAGTGATGTGGTTACGACACAGGCTTTTACAAGTGGTTAGTGTGTCGCACTTTAAAGCAAGGCGTCCCGGGTTCGGTCCCCGGGGAGGCCCAAAAATTTGTACTTAAGTTGTCGGTAAGAAATTCTTAGTGTCAGCCCGGAGTCTGGAAGTCGGCGGTCATATACCCCCGTGCCTACGAAAGCACGTTAAGCCATTGGTCCTACACCCAATCTCTCTTCTGTCGTGTCACGCTGGTGTCTCATCTGAATATGAGGGAAAGGGAATAAAGAGTGCACTTGTGTTTGCGCACACACTTGTGCACTATAATTTATCCTGCATAAGTATAAGTAGCTGATCGTTGAGATTGGCCGTAGCCGTAATCGGTTGGAGGATATTATTATTTCTATTATTATTTCATCAGCCCGGTAGTACGTACCCACTGCTGAGTATAGGCCTCCTTTACGCCAATGAATGGTCAGCATCAAAAGTAGCTTATTTACTTTACTACCATATCGAAGTAACATTTTTACGTTCCCCTTAGAAACTGACTATAATAGGCAGAACAGTTACTGCATCATCATCAGCCCATTTAAGTCCCCACTGCTGGGGCACGAGCCTCCCTCAATCACATGAGGGGTAATTGCCATACTCACCACGCTTGGCAGACGGGTTGGAGAGGGTTTTGATATAAATGCAGAGTTTTCCTTCTCTGGGTGCTGATGATCATGCCAGCAGCTTCACCTTAGTTGCCTTTTACGACACCTCGGTAAGAGTGAGGGTGTCCTATTCTACTCTGCCGGGGACTACACGGCAACAGTTACTTTGACATAGTACTAAAGTGTTAAGCTGCTTTTGATGCTGACGGTACCGGATCCTGAGCTGCTCAGATCCATGTAAGTTTTTACTTTACCAGTTAAAATTTCTTTTTTACATGTGTACATGACACCGTTATTTTTTATCGTTTACATCCCGAAAACATCATAAGAGGTATCGTGCATCAAGATCATTTAGCATGATACATCAACAAATAAGCGAAAAAAAAATCTGTTCCATACATTATTGCCGGGTGAACTATTCTATTCTGTATGGAACAGCTGCATCGCTTATTGTTTTGATCTAACATGCTGATTTTTTTTAATTTTTTATTTATTCTATTAATTCTTCATGTGATAAGCAGGCGATTTATAAGAGTAACTGGCGAACTTCTTTCCGGATCTTCTCAACCAGAAACAAAATGTGTATACAGAATGCCGGTGGCAGGATTCCATTATCTTTATTTATTTCTTAGTATATTTTATGTCCACTGCTGGACATAGGTCTCCCCTAATGCACGCCACTGCTCCCGATTTTCGGCCACTCTCATCCAGCCCACACCAGCCAGCCTTCGAATGTCATCATCCCATCTTGTCGCAGGGCGTCCTACACTACGCTTACCGAGTCGCGGTCTCCACTCAAGGACTTTACGGCTCCAGCGGCTGTCAGTTCTGCGGCTAATATGACCAGCCCACTGCCACTTCAGTTTGCTAATTCGGTGGGCTATGTCGGTGACTCTGGTTCTCTGTATCTGGTATCGCCATATACACACAAGGTGTATCTGTGAACATTTACATCCCTTAACCACGTGTTCTATCAACCATACTGAACAACATTTGTTCTATGACTTTTGGAAATCCGCATAAAAAAATTTCAACTTCTCATACAAAACCGGCCTCGTGACTTGGTCATTTTGTATGGGGAGTCGAAAAAAATTTCGACTAAATTCGAAAAGTCGTAGAACAAATGTTGTTCAAAATGGTTGGTAGAACACGCGGTTAAAGGGATGTAAATGTCCACAAATACAACCTGTATATGTAAATTATTGTTATACTTATAGTTTCAAAAGATTTAGAAATAGAAATAGAAAAATGTTTATTTGGCACCAAAAATACAGATAACAAAATATAGATCTATACATTACTTTTTAATTTAATCCTAATCTAGGTATCTAATTCTAAGTGGCGCCAAAAAGGTCCCCGCTCAGCTATTTGTCGAGACACAGAGCCTCGACGCTGATATTCTGCGGATACCTAACAAAATACATATTTCACATACAAGTTACTTACAACAGAAACAGAGATCGTTTCAGAATGCACCATACATCATGTTTAAATCTAATACTCTTACAAATTTAATATTTGTATATATATTGAGTTAATGTATCACGATTTGTAATTGCTGTGAACAAACTTAAACAAATAAAGAAACTTTTGAGTTTAAGTTTATTAAGTTAACCAGACCAACTGGAATACTTCATTATTGAATCTAACAGTAATATTATTATCATACTCACGCAGGCATCCGTCTGACGCGTCCATATCCAAGGACATCAACTTTTAGTCCGACTCGTATTTTTTTTGTTTTGATTCCGTAAAGCTCATAAGGATTTTAGCATCGATTTAGCAAAGTTAAATAAAAATAACAAATCGCTAAATAAACATAGGCTTGCTGTTCCAAATCTCAGACTTCATAATGTTGGTAATTCATTTGTCGGAATGAGTATTAAAATATTTAACAAGTTACCACAAAAACTTGTTGACTTACCAATGCCTAAATTTAAAATTAAAATTATTTAATGGCAAAAGCCTATTATACAGTTGATGATTACTTAAAGGACAAGAATTTGTGGAAATGATAAACTGTTCGCCTACAACTTAGACATTGTAATGGATATATTTATTGTTAGACATGAAATTGACTTATGCGAGTAATATAGTAATACTAACATTGTATTAAAATGTTTGGCGATTAAAAAGAGTAACTAGGCGAGTTTCTTGTCGGATCTTCTAGAATCACATTAAATATGTTTATTCATTTCTTAGTATATTTTATGTAAATAAAGATATTTTTGATCTACTGATCTCTACCATCGAGTGCTTGAAAACCCTACGTTTACTTCGGTTTATACTAACAATAAAGTCTTTGTCATTACTATCAAGGGACTCTGACAATCAAACAAATGGACCGAGCATATAAAACGACATGTCCAGAGCCTACAGTTGATACACTATCATTAGACCTTCGCATCATTGCACTTCCCGGCGACGAGCCTCGTGCGTTGATCAAATCAACTTGCTTTCAAAATACCAGTTTGCCGCGGACGCCACGCGCATTGCGCGCCTGTAATGTTCTCATAATAAAGCTTTTCAAATAATTGGCTCGCACCCAAACATTAACGAAAACCATGGCGCTGTGGTTCTTTTTTGTTTTGACAACTTTGACCGTCAACGGACAACCGTGCACCGATGACCTGAGCGTAGACTTAACTGGGGGAGAATATTTCTCCGATAACTCCATAATTAAAGATGGTATATCTTACCCTTCCAAATATGTCTACAATAGAAACATTAGCGGTGAAATAAAGCCATACGGATGTGTGTGCAAACTTCGGAAGTGTATAAGAAAGTGTTGTGATCTTAACAAAGTGGAATTCAACAAGACTTGTGTGGATAGACCGGAACTTAACATTATAAAGATTGAAGGCTTGAAGCTGCACTACTTAGATTCGTATAAAAGAACATTTAATGGGGATAACTCAGATAAATACGGTTTTGTGTACAGTAAACCGTGTTTTGGTCGAATATACTTGGAGACAATGAGGAAATGGTACATGCAGGAGGTAAGTTTTCTGAATCATATTCATATTTTCTATTTTATTTTTTAGGTACCTAGATACTTTGTGGAGGAGCTCAACAATATACTTTCGAAAGATTAGTATCTCATTAATTACGATCGAGATATTAATTAAAGATTTGTTTGTGTTCAGAGTGCAGTGTAAGATATATTTCATCATCATCATCAGCCCATTTAAGTCCCCACTGCTGGGGCACGGACCTCCCTCAATCACATGAGGGGTAATTGCCATACTCACCACGCTTGGCAGACGGGTTGGCGAGGGTTTTGATATAAATGCAGAGTTTTCTTTCTCTGGGTGCTGATGATCATGCCAGCAGCTTTACCTTAGTCGCCTTTTACGACACCTCGGTAAGAGTGAGGGTGGCCTATTCTACTCTGCCGGGGACCTCACGGCCAAGATATATTTACTTAACTTTTAAATAGTTGGATGTGAAAACTTATTTTATGGTTCAGATTCTAGATATAGTTGGAATTTTTGGTAACGTATTATTTTGTAGATGGCAGTCATTTCATTGTAATTACTAGACTCCCCAAATCCTGAATCATTGTCTAAGTGTAGGTTTGGCACCAAAATGAAAGCTTTGGACCCAACAGGGAACAAGTGTTATTTATTTATTATTAGGTAATTTGTCCGAAAATTTTTCGAATTCTCAGTACAGTCCGTTTGTCACATTATTATGATCTCATTCAAATTTGAGCTTTGACTTTGAGTTATTAATATAATTTTCCTGGTAATGGAGTAAGAATCTGCACAACATTTTAAAAATCCTATTATATACATTTTATAAAGTGAACTCTAATCGAATGACTATACAAAATATCCAGCTACATTTGCGTTTGTACCTACTATCTAGTTATCATAAGCTATCATGAATGAAATAAAATAAAAATCGCCACAATTTTACCACCGCCGTAAACTAAGATCATTCATTTGAGGATTGACCACTTTACCCAGAAAAGCTTACCACGCACCAAATCTAATCATTGTGGAATCATCTTCCCACAGCGGTATTTCCGAAACAGTGTAAAATCTTTAAAAACAAACCTGCATCATCATTTGAGCGTTTTGTCCCAGTTGCGTCCCAAGCTATCGCTTCGGAGCCCGGGTAAAGCTTTCCTGCTTCTACTCCTCCACTTCGCGCGATCATATGCATCCATTGAGGTCAATTTACTGGCACGCTTTTCATCCTTTACGATGTCAAACCACACCTTTTTAGGTTTACCACTTCTGCCGGAACCCGGTGGTGGTGCAGACCTTTGTTTCCCATGTAGCTGTCGGGTTTTCGCAGGACATGATCGTACCAACGAAGGCGACTCTTCAGCAGTTTGTCTTCTATGTCTCGGATGACGGCTTCCATGGGTGCGTTACTCCACACTTCCCGGTGGAAGTGCGTGGGTGGAATATGCTGCGGTCAGCATATTTATCTCTGTGTCTACGCCAATAAGTATATTTTAATAATTCAAATCTTAATTAGATAATGTATTTTCCTTTGTTTAATCATGTAAAAGTAAAAATCAATCAGAGGTCTTTGATAAAGATAAAGATTCCTTTATTGGCCACAGAACACAAATCAAACATGAGTGACATAAATACACAAGTAGGACTAATTCTGTAGCCAACAAGGCCCAACGTCAGCATTTGCTGCAGTGGCCGAAGCCGCTGCAGCGCTGGTTTTCAGGCAGAGCCTTTCTTTGCGTGGCAAAACGTCACATAGTTTTCAACCAATAAAATCATTCAAAATTTTGTACTGTCTAAAAAGAGACCTAAGCTAAACACACACCTTTGTAATTTCTAATGTTATTTTGGAGTAAACCCAAGTTTCTAATCCAAATCTTCTTTTATTTGTTTGCCCTAGCGCGAACACTGTGACGTGCAACTCCTGCTTGTGGCGGTCAAGTACAGGGCAATTCTCCACAAAAAAGAACCGATCTAATAATGGACTTATAGACCTGTCCCTTCACCTTGACTGGCATTTTGGTGTCACAGATGACGCCTGTCACTTGTCACTTCACGCCATGCCCACACGGCAGTAATGCGAGCCTTGACGTCATTATTGATGTCCCCGGACGAATGAAGTACTGATCCCAGGTAGGTTTTTTTTATGTGATAGGTGGCAGACGAGCAGACAGATCACCTGATGGTAAGCGATTGCTGCCGCCCATGGACACCTGCGACAGCGACACCCGCAACAGCGACACCCGCGACAGCGACACCCGCGACAGCGACACCAGTGGAGTCACAAGTGCACTTCCAACCTTTAAACCCCCCGGATTGGGCCCCCGGTGTGAGTGAGGGCACTCACAACTCACTCAAGGTAAAAAACAAACCTAACATCTTTCCTGAAACACCGGCAACGCGTTTGTATCCCTATAAAAAAATTGCTAGCTTGTCTATGCGTGATATCAGTCTTGTTCGTCTTAAAACAGGGTATCTGCCTAAGAGTAGATGAAGATAGCACCTCTCACAACATCTAGTCCAGAAATGCTGTTCAACTCTATCTTTCGGCTATTAATAAAGGTGACTGCCTCGGTGGCGCAGTGGTTAGTGGGTCGCACTTTAAAGCGACGGCTGCGTAAGAGGTCCCGGGTTCGATCCCCGGGTCGGCCAAATATTTGTACCTAAGTTTTCGGTAAGAAATTCTTAGTGGCAGCCCGGAGTCTGGAAGTTGGCGGTCTTGTACCCCCGTGCCTCGGAAATCACGTTAAACCATTGGTCTCGCGCCCAATCCCTCTCTGTTCGTGTCACAGTAGTGTCCCATCGGAATATGAGGATAAGACAATAGAGAGTGCACTTGTGTTTGCGCACACACTTGAGCACTATAATATATCCTGCGTACGTGGCTGATCGTTGAGATTGGCCGCCGTAGCTGTAATCGGTTGGAGGATATTAAAGGTGGAAATATTAACTTTTTCTATAATACGGAATACAGATAGGTAGTTCTTGTTTATAATTAATCAGATGTAAGATGTCGTTTTGAATTTTATACAGGGATTTTACCTTTTAAAACCTCGCCCTCATCTTAGCGTGTACTACCTGTGCGGATAAAGAATGGGATCAGAAATGGCGGCGCATCTATTCACTTCTCGCTCGCACACTATATGCGTCTATACTCGCACCCCACGAGTGCGAGTATCGTATCTGATCCCATTCTTTATCCGCACAGGTTGTAATTCCCAGTTGCGTCCAAAGCTGTCGCTTCGAAGCCGGGGTACGCTTGGACCATGATAATTTAAGGTGACGGGTAAGACACACTAGCGACGCTAATCGATTTTAATAATAAGCTACTAAACCGGATCTATTTTAAACAATTTCGGGGTTACAACCTCTCGGCAAACACTTAAACTATTTATTAAATAACATGCAGAAATGTTGGGTCCGTATTTATACGCGAAAAATTGATTCACGCTAAAAGTGGCCGCTTTTGGCATTACGACTCCATCGGAGTTTTCCTCACTTTACACGCGCTGTGTTTAGATGCAATGCAGGTAATATTTTCGTTCTTTCCGGGACGGCTTTAAATTAAGCCATCAGGATTCGGAAAAATCTGGCTATTACAATGAAGCGACTGCCGTCTGATCTTCGCAACCCTTAGACAGGGGAACCAGACCAACTGGATCACGGCTACGTACACATTCCGAATTATTTATCTCAAATACCTACTGTAAATATTGGACAAAATTCGAAACGAATACGCCGGAGGTAGTTTCAAAGTCACCCCTGTCCAGGAAAAGCTCACCGAAACACGTCTCAGATGGTACGGCCACGTCATGCGGAGAGACAGCGATCATGTGGTCCAGAAAGCACTGGCAATCCCAGAAGGCAAGAGAGGAAGGGGACGGCCGCCCTTGACCTGGTAGACCAGTACAGCCAACCTAGTCAAGAAGTCCCAACTACCTGACCCAACAACCCAGGTCAGATTGTCCTGGCGCAGAAGGACGAGGAGAGTCGACCCCACCTACAGTGGGAAGATGAAGAAGAAGACCTACTGTAAATATCCACAATTTTGAGAAACTATCCCAGTCGTGCAGGTTTCCTCACGATGTTTTCTCTCTCCGCCGAGCTAATGGTAGAAATGTGCATACAGATTTGAATAATCTAGAGATGCATGCTCGGATTCGAACCATGACTTCTCGTAAGGAAGGCGCGTCAAACCAGTGAGCTTCCATTATTACCTTTTAACCTTCGTTGATTATCCTATTTTCCTTCAACAAAATCCAATTCAGGTCGTTCCCATAACACAAGTCCCCATGACATCACATGTTAAGGTGACACCGCGACGACACTAGCGCCGCCAAGTGATTTTTATATTGATTGTATGTTTTTTTTATGATATAGGTGGCAGAAGAGCCGACGGTTCACCTGATGATAAGCGATTGCCGCCGCCGCCCATGGACACCAGCAACACCAGTGGCGTCACAAGTGCGCTGCTTACCTTTTAACCCCCTTTCCCCTGGATTGGGCCTCCGGTACCCTCACTCACGCAGCGAAACACAGCTTCACGCCGGTCTTCTGTGAGGACGTAGTATTACTTTGGTCGAGCCGGATCATTCATGCCCGAAACGTGGCTCTCCCACTGTTAAAATATCGAATAAGAGACATTTTTTTAAAGTGAGCAATTAATACTTAAAGAATAGTATTAACATTTTTAGAGATAAACTTATGAGCCGACTTTGCGCTTAAATCCTGGCTAAAAACTCTCCTCGCGGCGGCGGTGGCCCCTTACAAAAATCCTCTCTAAGCCCTCCTGACACTTGCCAGAATTCCTTATTCAAAAGCATAAATTTTCTTCCAAATGACTGACATTAAACCGACAGCCAGTAACGGAGGAGTTCGCCGTCGTTACAGTACCTACCTAATAAATTCTTCCAGTAAGTTTCTAAGAATAATCTTGATAATTTCTAAAAGTGGCCATGATCGCTACTAGTAGGAAGAAATAATCACATAGGTGAGTCGTATTTTTTGCTTACTTTATAAAAAAAGAATCTCATATTCGCTACAATCAATATAAGTCACTTGGCGGCGCTAGTATCGCGTGGTGTCGCCTTAAAATGTATGAGTTTATTTCCCTTGCCCATCGACATATTTAAAGGTTCGCAATTTGTTGAATAACTTTAAAGAAAATGGTTTTGTGAATTCTTCTGGAAGATTTTTAGTTGATTTTACTACGGTGAACGCCCTGTTGGTTCGATTCCCGGGTCGAGCGAAAAGTATGTTTCGAATTTTTCGAACATAGCTCGGGTTTGTGATCACTAATCCGCATTTGGCGAGCGTGGCGATTAAGCCTAATCCCATCATAGTAGCGATGACTTGATTTCTATGATGGAGGCCTTTGCCCTGCAGTGGGACAGTATATAGGCTGATACTCTTTTTTTTAATTTACTACGGTAAAAGCTTTTAGGTACTTACTCTGGAATAAAAATAAATAAATATTTCACATCATCACATACATTGATCTAACTCCGAAATTGGTAGCTCAAGCACCTGTGTTACGGATAACAGAATCAAAAGTGGAATTACAAATATATACATATAATACTTTTCTTTTGTAAATACATACTTATAATACATAGATAACGCCCAGACCAATACAAACAAACATGTTCATGCACACAAATGCTTGTACTGTGCGGGGATCGAACCCGCAACCCCTGGATCAAAGGCAGCATTTACCACCACTGTTCCAAACGGGTCGTCTAATATGAATATAAATAAATAACTATTTCACAACTTCACATTGATCTGGTTCTGAAATAGGTAGCTCAAGCTCCTGTGGTATGGACAGGACCCCAATTCTCGGGCTCGTGATATTTTGAAAACATGGCGGATATCACCTGAAAACCATAAAAAAAACTGTGTTTTAATGATATCATCATCATCATCATCATTTCAGCCAATAGACGTCCACTGTTGGACATAGGCACCCCCCAATGTTCTCCCCACAGTCGGTCCTGTGCGGTATCCAATGGATTCCCGCGATCTTCACCAGATCGTCGGTCCACCTTGTGGGGGGACTGCCACGGCTGCGGCTTCCTGAACGTGGCCTCCACTCGAGGACCTTTCCGCCCCAACGGCCGTCTGTTCTCCTCGCTATGTGCCCTGCCCATTGCCACTTGAGGCATGCAATCCTTTGGGCTATGTCTGTAACCTTAGTTCTCCTGCGGATCTCATCATTTCTGATACGATCACGCAGGGTGACTCCGAGCATAGCTCTCTCCATTGCTCTCTGGGTGACTTTGAGCCTCCTTAATCGGCACATTGTAAGCGGCCACGTTTCGGCTCCGTATGTCATCACTGGTAACACATTGAAGACTTTCGTCTTGAGACACTGTGGTACGTGGGCCGAGAATTTTTTTTAATGATATATGTCGTATGAAAATAAATATCACGGGCACGAAAATTGGGCTCCAGGTATCAGAATTCAGAAACAAAAGCGGTAATATGTACGCTTACAATTTTCATATTTTTTAACAACATCTACTAGGTACTTATTTATTTACTTCACAAAATCCACAGCAATTTTGTACTATCACCAAACATTTTGTACCACAGCAACTATGTTGCTACTACCCTCAAATGTATAGAAGATTGTTCAGAGAATAGTAGAGCATTTTCATTTCATTTATTCATTTTCATTGTAAATGGATTACCAAATGAATAAATATAATACCTATTTCCGAAACGTTAAGTCATCTAAATCTTTCAGATTTACCTAATGGGTTTTCGAACCTTGTTCGGAAAATGTAACTTTTCAAAATAAATAACACGAAGAAAACCAAGCTGTCTTAACATTTGTCCTACGTTCAACATAGAACAGTTGATGTTTAAATAATAGTATAGGATAACTATCCAACCAAGACTAAAACCATATCAAATTAACTTGTCTTGAGCTGAGCAAAAGTAAATGTGAAAATCATATTTTTTTATTTTGAATATTATGTACCACCACCACCATTTTTAGGGTTCCGTAGCCAAATGGCGAAAAACGGAACCCTTATAGATTCGTCATGTCTGTCCGTCTGTGTGTCCGTTCGTATGTCACTGCCACTTTTCTTCGAAACTATAAAAACTATACTATTGAAACTTGGTAAATAGATGTATTTTGTTAACCGCATTACGTTTTTTACCTAGAAGTTGGAAAAAAATAAAAAAATAGGGGGGTCTCCATACTTGAAACGGAAACTCAAAAAAATGTGTTTCATCAAACCTATACGTGTGGGGTACCTATGGATAGGTCTTTAAAAATGATGTTGAGGTTTTTAACATTTTGCACAAGAGACGGTCCCGAAGTGTGAATTATAAAACTAAAAAAAAAATGTACATAATCATAAAAACTAACAACGAAATTGGTTTGAACTAGATATAGTGAGTAGGTAGTTTTTTTTTAATACGTTATAAACCGTAAACAGCAATTTACCTTCCATATATCTTACTTGCTGCTACGGAATCCTTCATGGGCGAATCCGACTGGCACTTGGCCGGTTTTTTTATATTGAATGGTTTTGTAAATTATGTTAAAAATCTTTATTTTTTATATTTGCACTCTCTCCTAAAAGAGGCGTTAATAAATAACGGCAGCGATTCATATGACGCCATTTTACACCTTCTACAGCCAGTTATAAGCGTCGCACTCACCACACCCTACGCCGGATGAAAAGGATTCAAGAACCACATTAACCCGCCATGCGACGGAGGATCTTCCCGACATCAGCCTGGAGGAGATCGAAGGAGCTCTTGGGCAACTTAAAAATGGAATAGCCCCAGGAGAAGACGGAGTTACAACCGAGCTTCTGAAAGCAGCCGGCAAGCCGGTGCTGAAGGAACTTAGGCGTATATTTAACTTAGTTCTTTTCTCCGGGAGAACTCCTAGGGCGTGGCAGCGGAGCTTGTTCTTCAAGAAATGCGAAAAAACTTTACTGAAGAACTATCGACCAATTTCACTCCTGAGTCATGTCTATAAGCTGTTCTCAAGAGTCATTTCGAATCCCCTTACACGAAGACTTGACGAAGCTCAACCTGCAGAGCAGGCCGGGTTATAGCACCATAGACCATATTCACACAGTGAGACAGGTTATACAGAAGACCAAAGAGTATAACCAGCTCCTGTGCATGGCGTTTGTGGACTATAAAAAAGCTCCGTCGAGACCTGGTCTGTTCTAGAGGCCTTGCAAAGGTGCCACGTCGATTGGCGATATATCGAGGTGTTGAGATGTCTGTATGACGTTGTTAATATGTCCGTAGTAATCCAAAATGGCCAAACCGAGCCTGTCCTGCTGCGACGTGGTGTGATACAAGGAGATGTTATATCTCCGAAACTTTTCTCCGCTGCGCTACGGGACATGTTCGGAACGCTAAACTGGAAAGAGCGCGTAATCCATATTAATGGCGAGTACATGTCACACCTACGATTCGCAGACGACATCGTCATCTTGGCGGAAACCCTACAAGACCTACAGGAGATAGTGAGCAGCCTGGCTTAATCTTCCAAACACATCGGTCTTCGGATCAACTTGGATAAAACCAAGGTCATGTTCAACGAGCTCGTTGATCCGGGACCGGTCGCTGTTAATGGAGCACCTCTCGAGGTTGTTCAGGAATATGTCTATCTAGGACAAACGCTCCAATTAGGCAGAAACAACTTCGAGAGAGAAGCCAATAGAAGAATTCGCTAGGCTGGGCAGCATTTGGTAAACTTCGTCAAGTCTTCTCGTCACCCATCCCTCAAAGTCTTAAGTCGAAAGTCTTCGACCAGTGCGTCCTTCCGGTCATGACTTACCTACGGTGCCGAGACGTGGGCACTCACGGCTGGACTAGTCCACCGGTCCAAAGTCGCTCAAAGAGCTATGGAAAGGGCTATGCTCGGAGTATCTCTGAAGGACGGCATCAGAAATGATGTAATCCGACAGAGAACCAGAGTCACCGATATAGCCCACCGAATTAGCAAACGGAAGTGGCAGTGGGCTGGTCATATTAGCCGCAGAACTGACAGCCGTTGGAGCCGTAAAGTCCTTGAGTGGAGACAGCGACTCCGTAAGCGTAGTGAAAGACGCCCTGCGACAAGATGACATTCGAAGGCTGGCTGGTGTGGGCTGGATTAGAGTGGCCGAAAATCGGGGCAGTGGCGTGCATTAGGAGAGATCTATGTCTAGCAGTGGACGAGTGTGGGTTGCTGATTATGATGATGATGACGGTTTTGTAAGTGCTGTGTACAAGCCTATGCAAATAAAGAATTATTTGAAATTGAACTGTTTCCCATAGTATGCCTTATAATTTGAACAATTCTACTGAAGCTGACTTTTTAAGTAGGTAGAAGATACCTAATAATTATGAAGAGTCCACATCCCAATCTTTTGTGAATTGCGACTATGCGAGACAGGGGATAGTCATTAAAAAATGTGGGAGAGCACCGCTTAGGCACGAATGGGCCGGCTCGACTGGAGTGATACCACTGCCTCATAGAAGACCGGCGTGAAGCAGCGCCTGCGTTGTGTGAGTGAGGCCCAATGGGGGGAAGGGGAAAAGGTTGGCAGCGCACTTGTGACTCCACTGGTGTTGCAGGTGTCCATGGGCGGCGGAATTGCTTACCATCAGGTGATCTTTCTGCTCGTCTGCCACCTGTCATATAAAAAAAAATAATTATTAAATTATACGCCTAAAAACAAAACAAAGTATAAAAATATCACATGCGTGGTAGTTCAGAATGGTGCCATTGAGTGCCCGCGACCTACTTGCGATTTTCCGAGTACAAATGTACCTACGTACATTTTGCATCATACACATTGAAGCTTTTAATATAAACTTTATAAATAACTTTCTAGAGCGTCTTTTTATTTATGAACTTATATTGCATGTATTAGAGAGCGATCGTAGCTCAGTGGTTCAGAACACGCCTTCCGTACGGGGGATAGGGTTTGAATCCGAGCATGGACCTCTGGACTTTTCAAATCTATGTGCGTATTTCTACCATTAGCTCGGCGGTGAGGGAAAACATTGCGAGGAAACCGGCATGTTTCGGATAGTTTCTGATACGTATAACCATGATTCAGCCGGTCTGGGTCCCCTGCTAAAGTGTTGCGAAGGTCAGACGGCAGTCGCTTCATTGTAATTACCAGATTCCCCAAAACTAGAGACCTCACCATTAGTTTGAAATACTTTCTTTGCTATCCAAAACTATTGTTGTCTCTTTGACATGCACCACAATGAAAGGGACAAAGAGATAGTTTTCGTCAGCGAGTTTTTCAAACTTATGGTAAGGCCACTGAATCATAGTCCAGGCGTACCCCGGGCTCTAGAGCGACAGCTTTGGACGTAACTGGGAATTACACACTAAGCCGAACACACACACTGGGGCGTGTGGTCCCCGGCAGAGTAGAATAGGCCACCCTCACTCTTACAGAGGTGTCGTAAAAGGCGACTAAGGTAAAGCTGCTGGCATGATCATCAGCACCCAGTGAAGGAAAACTCTGCATTTATATCAAAACCCTCGCCAACCCGTCTGCCAAGCGTGGTGAGTATGGCAATTACCCCTCATGTGATTGAGGGAGGCCCGTGCCCCAGCAGTGGGGACTTAAATGGGCTGAAGATGAAGATGATGAGATGACACACTAAGATCTTCAAGTATCTTCAACGTGCAATCCTCGCATGTTGAAGATACAGGGTATGGAGTACTTACCAAAATACTTAGGTAGATGAATAATGGGGGGGCTATCGCGTGTGAAATGTCCGCTAGATGGCGCGCCTGTGAAACGTGGTCCAACTTCAACATCATTGGCTGATTTATCCGTTAAGGAGACAGGTAGGGCACACTAGCTAATGAGTTATTTCAACTTATCCCATCCTCTCTAGTAGTGGGCGTTATAAAACATAGATAGTTGTACAACTATCTATCTACCTGAACAACGATCACTCGTTGTCCAACGGAAAATAACTATCTATTTTCCACAACGCTCTAAATTCACTCTTATGTCAACGGCACAAGACAGCTTTTGTTCGGATATGGTTACTAGCTTCTATTCGTTTCGTTGCGATACATTGCCGAGCCTTTTACCAAAATGCTTTACATTACCCGTCTTGACTATGATTCTTTTAAGCACATCTAGTTAGACGGGTATTGTAAAGCGTTTTAATTATGACAGTTCTTTTTTTTATGCGAATGGGCTCCTCACTTTGAGTTCGCAGCTTCGCATTCGCGGCTTAGCACGTAATTATTGGACTAAGTGTGGAGCGGGCTTTTGATGTTTCAAAAGTGATATGATGGTGAGATGGTCGAAACAAACGTATCTAGATGATTCAATGTAAAAAAAAACTTTTTTTTTGTTAAATCACACTTAACCTCAAATCTTCAAACTGTAATATCTTTATTTACGGACTTACGCCAATCGTGTCAATGTGTCTGAAAACCTCAAGCTGTATAATATTTTATATTTTTCGTACCAAGACAAAAAAAATTGATTTAATATCAATTGAGGAAATTTGACAAATTGTGGTAACTGTGGTGCTTAAGGAACATAATTTAAAAATGTTCACACAAAATTACTATTTTCATATTTATGCTAGTTTTAATCCGATCACGGTTATTTGGCACGTGGCAAAAGTCGGATCTAATGCTATTTTGACATTAAATAATGCTGTACAGCGCCACTGAATGTCACGGAAGTGCCTTCTGATCGTGGTTGCAAAAGACGTGCGACTTGCACGTATTGCAGTGAATTATTGATACTGTTTGACGTCGTTGTGAAAATAGATAGTTGTCGAAAATAGATAGTTATTACAACGTTATTCACCAACGAACAACGTTTTCGTTTCGTGATTTCAAATAACGATAACGACACATCGCTACTTTCCACTTCCGAATAACACTTGCTGGACAGCGTTGCCATCCGCATACTATCCAGACAATGGCGGCGCGCACAAAGAGGTTTGGCTCCTCGTTCCTACCCCTAACCATCAAGACATGGAATGCCCTCCCAGCTCATGTATTTCCTCCTTCATACAATCCGGGATCTTTTAGGCGGGGCGTGAAACGGCATCTCAGCAGGCCATCAGGGTGAGGATGGCAGACACAATGGCTACTTTGTTAGTTCTTTTGTGCCTGTCAGCCTCATATTTGGATTTCACGGCCGCTTACCATCAGGCGGAGTGAGTTCATCCTGATCCGATAAAAAAAAAACTAGCGACGCCAATCGATTTTAATTTTTAGCTACTAAACCGGATCTATTTTAAACTATTTCGGGGTTACCCACTATCTCGGCAAACAATTACACTAATTATTAAATAACCATGCACAAATGTTGGGTCCAACGCGTACTCGAAAAATGTTGGCAACGGCCGCAACCATTATCTTTGATAATATTATCTATGTTTTTGTATAGTTCTTTACATTTGATACGGTTGTATTGCCTATAAAAATGTGAGTGAGGGTACCGGAGGCCCAATCCAGGGGAATAGGGGGTTCAAAGATTGGCAGCGCACTTAAGGCACTGGTGTCGCGGTTGTCCATGGGCGGCGGCAGTCGCTTACCATCGGGTGATCCGTCTGCTCGTCTGCCACCTCTCACATAAAAAAACAATTGCTTGAAATTGATTTTTATTTAAGTAGTTGTGGTGCAAAGTAAAAATTGTGTGTTTTCTTCACTGACCAATAAGTGACATTAAAGCGTTTTTATCATATATAGAAAGATAATTTTTTAACATATTTCTATTTTAAATATTATAATGGGACGGTCATAAAAATTTACGATAAGGCGACGGGAAGCCCTAACTAGCGACACCATTAGTTTTTAATTGTTAGCTACTAAACCGGATCTATTTTAAACAATTTCGGGGTTACAACTTTTGGGCAAACACTTATACTATTTATTAAATACCCATGCAAAAATGTTGGATCCAACGCGTCCGCCAAAAGTGGCCGCTTTGGGCGTGAATCAATTTATCGCGTACAAAAGCGAACCCAACATTTGTGCATGTTTATTTAATGAATAGTATAAGTGTTTGTCGAGAGGTTGTAACCGTGAGATTGTTTAAAATAGATCTGATTTAGTAGCTAAAAATTAAAATCGATTGGCGTCGCTAGTGTGCCCTACCCGTTACCTTAAAGCGTTTTTATCATATTATATTTTAACATACTTCTATTTTTAACCCTCGACGCAAAAACGACGGGGTGTTAAAATAATAAGTTATAAGTTTGACGTGTGTGTGTGTGTGTCTGTGTCTGTCTATGGAATCGTAGCTCCCGAACTAATGAACCGATATTGATTTTCTTTTTTTTTATTTAAAAGATTTATTAATCTTTTAAACAAAAAAAAACCTAAATCAAAATCGGTTCATTAGTTCGGGAGCGGTTCATTAGCTAAGAACACTCCCTTCTTATTAGAAGGGAGTGTTCTTAGCTATGTTGGATAAAAATCGTTCCAAGATGGCCGCCGTCACAAAGTTTTGGATTTTATGTTTTAACACAACTCCCGTCTGTCTGAAGGTTGTCTGGTAGAGATCGCTCCCAGCGATAAGACCGCCTAAATTGTACATTGTATCTCTGTATACCTAGCTTTTAAGTTTTGTATGTTGTGCAATAAAGAGTATCTATCTATCTATCTATCTCCCACAATATGGGTATCATATAAAAGGGCTTGAGTAGCAGAATATATTAATTGTGAAAAATTTCAAATCCAAGATGGATGCCGTCAGAAAATGACGAATAACCTATTTGTTGTTCCAACTGCCTCAATATAGGTATCAAATGAAAGAGCTTTTGATGTGTCGGGGTTTCTTGAATTTTCAATTCAATTTATATTTGTTATAAATATTATAATGTGACGGTCACAAAATATTAACAAACACAACGAAAATGATTAGAACGCGTGTGTAACTTTTCGCCAGAAGGTGATTCTTGCTGTAAATCAGCGCTACATCCAGGCTGTAGCCAAACGTTCAGTGATTTTGACTGTGTGGGAGAGCCACGCTTCGGCATGAATGGGCCGGCTCGACCGGAATGATACCACGGCCTCACAGAAAACCGACGTGAAACAGCACATTCATACATCTTTTAAAGTGAAGGGCGACGCCAATTGATTTTAATTGTTAGCTACTAAACCAGATCTATTTCAAACAATTTGGGGGCTTCAGTCTCTCGGTAAACACCTATGCTATTTATTTAATAGTTGTAGTTAGCTATTTGACCTGGTTCTGCGTTCGATTTTGAATTGCTGCCAAAAGCGGGTCCTTTTGGCGTGAATCATTTTTTCAGTACAAAAACAGACCCAACATTTGGGCATGGTTATTAAATAAATACAACCTGTGCAGATAAAGAATGGGATCAGAAATGGCGGCGCATCTATTCACTTTTCTACATACTTACAATACGCAGAAAACAACCACAGTGTAGTTAAACAAGCGCCATTTAATTTAAATCCACCATCTTGAAACGTCCATAGTCTTTATATAGAAAATAAATCACTTGGAAAATACGCTGAATCACTTTACCTTTAATAGATACACCAAACCTATTATTACGATACGATAAGGTAGGCACTGAGGGCTATGACGAAACCGTCTCGTAATGAACGAGAATATGTGGTTATCATGAGACAATAGGGGTCATAGCTTCCATTTCCTTGTAGGCCCTCTGTTTAGATTAAGGATAGAGTAAGGTACCTAAAAGTATTAGACTCAAATTAGTGTTGCGGAAGTATCGATAGTTGATCTCGAAAATCATTCAGACTATCGATAGTATGCTATTGGTCAAAACTGTCGATCTATTGGTACCGCACATACTATTTTAATAACCGATATTATCAATAGTATTGAGTTTCCTAACAGAATTAATCAAAAACTATTTTGTACTATGGATAGTCAGCTATGTTTTGATAGTATTGCTGCCTGATAAAATGTGTCAGATTACTATTAACAACCAGCAATACTATCGATAGACTATCAATTCTATTGATTTTACTTATATATTGTTTTAAACTTTCATGGTCACTAACATTAGAATAGTTATTTACGGGATTGCTACCATGTCGTACCTTATTTTTGAGTATCCGATATTTCGGCGCTGTTGCAAGCGCCATGGTCACGGAGTAACTACTTTACTTATACTATCGATAGTATATCGATACACTATCAATACCCTATCAATACCCTATCGATACTCTATTGATACCCTATCGATACCCTATCGATACCCTATCGATACCCTATCGATTTCCTATAGATAGTGAATTATCGATAAGCAATACAAAATCAAATTGTTTTTCAAATCGTTACTTGCTAGGACATGTCATTTCAGACTGTGGAATGAGCACTATCCTTGTTTTTTTCCTTGGAACTCGACTAAAATTTGAGATTCCTTGGGTGAAGCATAAAGCTCAAATTTGAATGATGATCGATCGATCGACTCAAGCGCGCTTTTCACGGGACTTCTTTGCTGGCGCGGACTTTGCACATCAGGTAATATACAACGATCTGTCAAAATTCCCCAATTGATATTTGAACCAACCGCGTTTGTCATTAAGATGGGAATCGACTGAAGAAATTTGAAATTGTTTTATTACTTTGATGCGTGGCTGTACGTTCTGATAAGTGACATATTCTTTTCTTTGATGATTCTGATTTCTGATACCGATAAGTTCCATAACACAGAACCGTGGGCGAGAACGAGCCTGCTCGACTGGAGTGATACCACTACGTCACAGAAAACCGGCGTAAAGCAGCGCTTGCTGTGTTTTGCCGAGTATGTGGGGGTAACGAGTGCACATTTTTATAAGTGGCAGACGAGTAGACGGATCACCTGATGGTAAGCGATTGCCACCGCCCACGATACCCGTAATGGGTACCAGTAAAGTCTCGAATGAGCTGTCACCTCTTACCCATCCGCTCTTTTTTATTTATTTAGTTAGCGTCGTCCCACTGCTGGGCAAAGGGATCCCCTCAAATCGGGAAAATTCGGGGGGAAAAGGAAAAAGTTGCCATTCTAAACTCCTAATTCGTTAGTAAATCTTTCTCCTGACTCATGCGTACTCCACTTATCTACTTGTTGATAAATATAATGGACGCATGCTAATGGATTTTAAATGTTTTAGAACATAACACCATGAGTGAATGGTTTAACTATTCATGAACTTTTAAATCATAATGCTGAGGTCTAATGCTGAGTGAGTGAGTGAGTAAGTGCTAATGCGGTCGGGACCTGATTGACCACACACTATCCAAATCTCTTTGTCCCTCTTCTGTGTAAAATTTGTTGTCTTAAGCCGTGTACCATCTGTATATGTTTTTTTCCTGTGTATTGTGATGGTCAATAAATGTATTTTCTTTCTTTCTTGACGAGCCGATTGGAACAGTGGTAGTGAACGCTACCTCTGATACAAGGGTTGCGGGTTCGATCCCCGCACAGTACAAACATTTGTGTGCATGAACATGTTTGTTTGTATTGGTCTGGGTGTTTCCTATGTATTATAAGTATGTATTTACAAAAGAAAAGTATTATATGTTGTAGCAGATAGAAAAATGCCGCAAACACGCCTCTATATAAACCGACGCGCAGAGGCGCTCGGGTTCACTTTGCATTCTGCCATCGACGCGAGCGGAGCTTCTTGATTTTCGTCCGATTCGTATTTTGTAAAAACGTTATTTATTTAAATTCAAACTAAACGGTTAGGAATAATTTTTGGCTTTTTCTTTTTAAAAAACTAATTTTCTTCGGAATTCACTATATCAGAAGTGGGATAGGATCTTCGTGATCCTATCTTGCTGGCCATTCTGATTGTGTCTTTCCGTGTGTGAGGAAAAAGGCAAAAATGTCGGACCGCGATTACCGCGAACGTGAGCGTCGTAGAAGTCGTTATAGCAGCCGCGAACCACGACGTAGTAGATACCGCGATCGGACGCCAGACGACAATACAAATATGAAACGTGAGATGAACGCGATGTTAGCCCGTCTTAGGACGTTGGAAAATCAGGTAGCTGAACGGGATACGTTGCGGCCGGTTCAAGGTAATGTGCAGCACGGTTCGTTGCGTAATAGCCGGGAGTCAAATAGGCGCGCAGCGTCACCATCGCCCGATAGGCCTACGTCACGCGCGCACCTCACGGAGCGTTCTCTTACGCCTCCGATTCCGCCACAACCGTCCAGTGTTGTACATGAGTTTTCAGCGCCTGGCGCTGGTTCCGAACATGTGTCTAGTGAAGTGAACGCACCATCCACAGTGACGGACCGTATAGTGGACGCTATACGCTCAATTAACATGGTAAGATCAAACCAACACTTTTATATTTCGAACTTTGATCCTAACATTCATAATATTGAAGATTGGTGCGTAGAAGTAGATCGTGCTAAATCCTTAAATAATTGGAGTGATTACGAGTGTCTGTCACGTATCGGGAACTGTTTAAAAGGGGATGCCAGGACCTGGCTAAACGAATGGGTAACGACTGAGCGTAGTTGGAGTAATTTCAAAAAAGAATTTATTCCTTTGTGCCCCAAAACACCAGATATTGCCAATATTCTGTTCGAAGTAATGAGTACCAATTCAGATAATTACACCACCTATGCTGACTACGCTCGCCGTTCACTCCTTCGTCTACGGATAGTGCGGGGACTTAGTGATGAGTTGATTTCGGCTATAATTATTCGCGGAATCACTGACCCGCAGATTAAGGCGTCTGCTACGAATGCGAAATTACTGCCTAGTGACCTTGTTGAATTTTTTTCCACATATGTAAAGCCTAGTACATCTAAAGGTAATACAGTTTGTATTACGTCTCGAAATACATCGTTTAATCATAATAAAAATAATGAACGCGCACCCCCGAGAAAACGTCGTTTCGACGAGGGTAAATGTTTTTCGTGTGGTCAGTCAGGACACAGACAGGCGAGTTGTAATAAGAGGCCTAAATCTAATTCGAGTGAATGTTCCCCTGCAGTCAGTTCGAATAATAATAACCCAAAGCCTGCTTTTGTACCGACAAAACCAGATGTATGTTCGTTCTGCAAAAAATCGGGTCATAAAATTGAAAATTGTTTTGCGAAGCAAAAGTCAGAGTCGCGTAACAAAAATAACGTGAATTTTTGCCGCGAAAATGAAACTACCCGCAATATCGATGTAATTGTAGCGGTGATTCAAGGCGTGCCGGTTGACGTCCTTATAGATAGTGGCTCAACTATATCATTAATTTCGTCTAGCTTACTGAAGCATTTTAAATGTGCTCATAAGCCAGCGTTTCGGATTTTGAAGGGCCTTGGTAGCCAGGAAATCGAAAGTACTTCTTACGTTACGTTACCAATCGAGTTTGACGGGATTACCCTTGAGGTTGATATGTTTGTGGTAGCTTCCGATTTCATGAATACACCGGTGATAGTTGGCACAGACGTTCTAAACAGAGAGGGTGTTCGTTATGTTCGAACACGCGACTCTCAAGTTATTACGAGAGTGTTACCTGAATTTGATAAAATTATGACAGTTCAGTCTGACGCGTCCATTCCTGTTAATACACCTCTGGTTGGTGATGAGTTACAACAACTGTTAGCAATGATAAATGAGTTTTCTCCATATTTTATATCTGGTACCGCTACGTCAACCGTCACTACAGGCAGCATGTCTATTAAATTAAAAAACAACGACCCGATTTCATATCACCCATACCGACTCTCTTACACTGAGACGCTTCGCGTTCGTGAGATTGTTGCCGACTTAATGAAAAAAGGAATTGTACAAGAGTCAGAATCTGACTATGCCAGTCCAATTCTTTTAGTTAAGAAAAAAGACGGTTCTGATCGCATGTGCGTGGACTACCGGAGGTTGAATGACGTAACGGTAAAAGACCGTTTCCCATTACCACGCATAGACGACCATATAGACCGTTTAGGACGCAACAGATACTTCACGAGCCTGGATATGGCGACAGGGTTCCACCAGATCCTCATGGAGAAGGAGTCAATTCCTCTTACGGCCTTCGTGACGCCAGAGGGGCATTTTGAATATTTGAAAATGCCGTATGGCCTCGCGAATGCTCCAGTAGTCTATCAGCGGATTATTACAAAAACACTACGAGAGCTAATTGAATCTGGTGAAATCCTCGTCTATATCGATGATGTCCTCATTTTGAGCCCGACAGTAGATCGCGGTTTAGTTCTTTTGCGTAAAGTGCTCACAATGTTGACAAACGCGGGGTTCTCGATTAATTTAAAGAAGTGCTCCTTCCTGTCGCCATCAATTGAGTATTTGGGCCGAACTATTAGCGAAGGTCAGGTGAGGCCGAGCAATGACAAGGTTAGAGCGTTACTAGATGCGAGTGAGCCAAGAAACGTAAAGGAAGTACGTCAGTTCATGGGCTTAGCCAGTTACTTCCGGCGTTATATCCCCGGTTTCGCGCAGAAAACCGCTTGCATTGCGGCATTAACTCGTAAAAACGTTAAATTTGATTGGGGACCTGAACAACAAGCGGCTCGTAGGGAGATCATTGAATGTCTAACCAGCGAACCCGTACTCGCGATATACGATCCCTCGCTACCGATTGAGGTGCATACGGATGCGAGTTCGATAGGATACGGGGCTGTTCTTTTCCAAGTACACGAGGGTGGGCACAAGCGAGTGGTAGCGTACTACAGTAAGCTTACACAGGGAGCTGAAGGAAAATACCACTCGTACGAGCTGGAAACCCTCGCGGTAGTACGAGCTCTACAGCATTTTAGGCATTATCTGGTGGGTGTGCACTTCACCGTCGTCACCGACTGCAACGCATTGAAACTGACTCAGCGTAAAAAGGACCTACTTCCTCGGGTGGCTCGGTGGTGGGTATACTTGCAGGATTATGACTTTGAGTTGGACTACCGAAAGGGCTCACAAATGTCGCACGCCGACTACTTGAGCCGGAACCCGGTCAATGTGTGCACGGTTCAGAAGCCCCTGAACTGGGCACGGGTTGCCCAGGCTTCCGATGAAGAAACCCGAGCGCTTATTCAGCAACTAAATGACGGCCAGTTAGACGCGAATAGGTATGTGGTTAAAAACGACATCCTTTATTTTAAATACACGCCAACTGGCGAATCTTCTCGCCTTTTGTGTTACATCCCCAAGGGCCACAGGCTGAGCTTATTACGCGTGTTTCATGATGAACACGAACATTTTGGAGTAGAAAAAACTTTCGACTTGATAACAAAACATTTCTGGTTCCCGGGGTTGCGAAGTTTTGTTCAAAAATATGTGTCGCACTGTTTGGTATGCATTACTCACAAAAAGGTACCGCGAGCCCCACTACAGCCAATTCATTCATGGCAAAAACCAGAAGTACCGTTCGATACTGTCCATATGGATGTCCTGGGTCCGCTCCCCGAAGTCGACGGGTATCGCTACGTCCTCATAGTAATTGACGCTTTTTCAAAGTTTAGTTTACTGTATCCAATGTATCGGCAAGATTCGAGTGAGTTAAAAAGTCATGTCACAAATGTCATCTCGTTGTTTGGCGCTCCCAGATTAATTGTAGCCGACCGAGGGCGCATGTTTCAAAGCGTAGATTTCCTAGAGTGGATAAAGGGCATGGGCTGTGACGTACATCTGATCACACCCGAGATGCATCAGTCCAACGGGCAGGTGGAGCGGTACTGTAGAACAGTATTGAACATGATCCGCATCGAAGCAAATCACCGGCAGCGGAGGTGGCCTAGTGTTATGTGGAAGCTCCAATTGGTCCTGAACATCACACGACACAGGACGACGCAATGCTCCGCCCTGAACCTGCTGGTGGGCGTCGATGCTGCGACTCCTCTCATCCGAAGTTTAGTACGAGATGTGGCGCTAGACGGCTCCAGTCCGAACAGGGAGGCTTTGCGTGAAATGAGCCGACAGCGAGTGTCTGAGCGTCTTAGACAGAACCAACAAAGTCAAGATGCGTATGTTAATCAAGGGAGAAAGTCACCGCGTGGCTTTGACCTTAATTCCTTAGTCTTTGTCAGGAAACAAGCGCAGTCAACGGGGAAGCTGGACTCCAGTATGCGAGGCCCGTATCGCGTTACGAAGATTCTTCCGCACGGGCGCTATGAGCTGCAGCTGGTGGCCGGCTCCTATGGGAAGTCGACACAGGCGGCTGCAGAGTACATGATCCCGTGGCAGGGAGAATGGACTCCTGATGTGTGTGCTGCTTACTTTGGTGGTGAGTGGTTCTGGTACTCAAGAGCAGGTTGCAAACTGTGTCTTGGGTATCTTCCCAGAAAATGCTAACGTAGTGCCTCTTTTCTGGTCTTACGATTGTTAGGTTACGCTAACGTCGTGCCTATTTCCTAACAATTGTAGGTTGTGTTGAGTTATGCTAACGTCGTGCCTATGACTCTTTTTGTGTTTTAGACGTGCTAACGTCGTGCCTCTGTCTATTTGAGCTGAGTTACGCTAACGTCGTGCCTATGACTCATGCTGTGGTTAAGTTACGCTAACGTCGTGCCTATGGCTTAACCGATCGCTTGCGGCGTTTTGTATCTCATTTTTATGACGGACGCGTTATAACGATGGGATGTTAAGCGTCGTTACTATTTTTTTTGTTTCTTGTTGTATACAACTTAAGGGAAATGTATGTACGTGTGTGCACAGGTGCAGACACAGAAAACGAGGGGCTTGGCGAAGAACTCTCACCGTCCCATGAGGCCGGCGAGCTAGATCCAGATCCAACCCAGGCCTGCTCGTCGAGACTACCTACTGAAGACGGACAGCTGCCCTCTACGTCTGGAATGCAGACGCCTGCTGGCGTCTCTGGCTATCAAGAACCTCAAGATTGCGAGGAGATTACAGAAGAGCCGCCGATTCCAGCGCTGTCCATGCCATTGCTGGACTAAGAAGACCCCAGAAAGAAGATGGAGTCCGAGGACGGTCTCCTGTCAGGAGAGGCCGTGTAGCAGATAGAAAAATGCCGCGAACACGCCTCTATATAAACCGACGCGCAGAGGCGCTCGGGTTCACTTTGCATTCTGCCATCGACGCGAGCGGAGCTTCTTGATTTTCGTCCGATTCGTATTTTGTAAAAACGTTATTTATTTAAATTCAAACTAAACGGTTAGGAATAATTTTTGGCTTTTTCTTTTTAAAAAACTAATTTTCTTCGGAATTCACTATAATGTATATATTTGTAATCCCACTGTTGATTCTGATATCCGTAACACAGGTGTGCTTGAGCTACCTATCTCGGAGTCAGATCAATGTACATGATGTTGTGAAATATTTATTTATTTATTTCTTTCTTTCAAATCATTGATGTGGAAACAACTCACATTTTATGTTTTCAACTTTTATTTAAGGGTCCGCCGAACCCTTTATATCCCATACAAATAGGTTTTAAGACTAGGTACGATTTATCATTCACAAAACACTCCCTCGACATTGACACACACACACTATTGTAAACAAAAATGGTTCTCATCATCAGCCCATTTAAGTCCCCACTGCTGGGGCACGGGCCTCCCTCAATCACATGAGGGGCAATTGCCATACTCACCACGTTTGGCAGACGGGTTGGCGAGGGTTTTGATATCAATGCAGAGTTTTCCTTCTCTGGGTGCTGATGATCATGCCAGCAGCTTTACCTTAGTCCCCTTTTACGACACCTCGGTATGAGTGAGGGTGGCTTATTCTACTCTGCCGGGGACCACACGGCACGATTCTAATATTAAATATTTTATCATTACATAACTCTTAAGGTGACGAGTAGGTCTCACTAGCAATGCCAATCAATTTTAATGTTTAGCTACTTACGTTTTCGTGCGCGATAAATTGATTTTTAGCGTAGGTACGCTTTGGGCCCAACATTTGTGCATGGTTATTTAATAAATAGTATGTTTGCCAAGAGGTTATATCCTCGAAATTGTTTAAAATAGGTGAATATTCCGGTTTAGTAGTAAAAAATTAAAATCGATTGGCGTCGCTAGTGTGCCATACCCGTCACCTTGATTAAATATCACTCAAAAAACAACAAAAAAATTAAGCTGCATTGCTGCATTAAGGCATGATGGGGTGATAACCACATCATGCCCTAATCCTGTATCAACAGAATCTGTAATGTCATGCTTTGACGAACTTAAAATGCAATTACAACCCGTGCGGATAAAGAATGGGATCAGAAATTTGAGTCTATACTCGCACTCGTGGGGTGCGAGTATAGACGCAAATAGTGTGCGAGCGAAAAGTGAATAGATGCGCCGCCATTTCTGATCCCATTCATTATCCGCACAGGTTGTACTTATATTTAGACTTTTCATGCAATTTCGTACATAATAAGTAAAATACCTATGCCTGAATATCTTTTGTTATTTATAAAAACAGGGTGACCTAAGAAGGAAGGAAATGGTTAAATGTGAGGTATTTTGTCAACAAGAGACGTAATGTGCAGGTGAATAATTATGTATCTACCTAAACTTGAAATAAAATAATATTACATATTTTAGCCACCTTTAGATCAAGATATTGTGTAAAGTTGAACGCCCTATTGGTCTAGTGGTTAAAGTACACCTTGATTTCAGGGTCCTGGGTTCGATTCCCGGGTCGGGAAAAAGTATGTTTCAAATTTTTCGGACATAGCTCGGGTTTGTGATCACCAATCCACATTTGGCCAGCGTTCACCACGCTTGCCAAATGTGGATTGGTGATCACAAACGCGAGCCATGATCGAAAAATTCGAAACATACTTTTTACTCGATCCGAGAATCGAACCCAGGACCTTGAGATCACGGCACGGTACTTAAACCGCAAGACCAACAGGGCGTCGTCTAGCGGTTGACTTCCCTAAGGCTTTGTTCTTTACGTTGACCTCTAGATTTTTCCAATGTATGTGCGTATTTCTACGATTAGCTCGGCGGTGAGAACATCGTGAGGAAACCTGCACGTTTCGGATGGTTTCCAAAACTTGTAACTATGATTTACTTTGTCTGAATCCGTACAGTTAAAGGGTTGCGAAGGTCAGACGGCAGTCGCTTCATTGCAATTACCAGACTCCCCAAATCCTGAATCATGGTCCAAGCGTAACTCGGGCTCCAGAGTGACAGCTTTGGACGCAACCGGAAATTACATGTTTTTTATTTTTTATTTATTTATTTCACAAAATCCACAGCTCTTGAAATAAAATTACAGTGTTACAATTTTAATAATAAGTTGAGATGAGGTAATACATAATGTAATGTGTTCTTTATTTCTTTATTTCTTTAAACCTTAAGTCGCTTACTTAATTTACATCGGCTGGTGCTTCCTTTTAAGCTTGACAAAGCCTGTGTCAGGAGGCACCGCTCTTCAATAACTATAACTAACTATATTATTAAGGTGGTTCAACAATAGGTAGGTAACTAGGTATGTAATGTACTTACTTATAAATTAAATTAAATTAAATTAGTGCTACTACAAAGTAATTCGAACATCGTGATTCGGTACAGCTGGATGCAAATGTGTGTTGCCAGTAATGACAATATACGGAACCGAAACGTGGCCGCTTACAATGTGCCGAATAAGGAGGCTCAAAGTCACCCAGAGAGCAATGCAGAGGGCTATGCTCGGAGTCTCCTTGCGTGATCGTATCAGAAATGATGAGATCCGCAGGAGAACTAAGGTCACAGACATAGCCCAAAAGATTGCATGCCTCAAGTGGCAATGGGCAGGGCACATAGCGAGGAGAACAGACGGCCGTTGGGGCGGAAAGGTCATCGAGTGGAGGCCACGTACAGGGAGTCGCAGCCGTGGCAGGCCCCCTGCAAGGTGGACCGACGATCTGTGAAGATCGCGGGAATCCATTAGATGCGGGCGACACAGGACCGATCTGTGTGGAGAACATTGGGGAAGGCCTATGTCCAGTAGTGGACGTCTATTGGCTGAAATGATGATGATGATGGTGATCAATAATTAAGACTTAATTGAGAATAAGAATAAGAAATAATTTATTGACCACAACACATTACATACAAATCTTAATAAGGACAAAACATTATCAAGTTGCGGCCAACAAGGTTCAGCCTCAGCATGTGCTACAACAACCGCTAAGCAGCCGCTGCAGCGCTGATTTTCAGGCTGTATCTTCGAGCGACGACTCATAATAAAACATACAACATGAAAAAAATACTGACAATATTAATAGAAAACGGAAAAGTACATCTATAACGTGAACATGAATAACAAGACGCATACATACAGATCCAATGAATAAAAAAAAATGCAACATTAATATAAACCGGTACTTATTAGGTACATAAATAATAAATATTGCAGGCCCTGCAAAAAAATAGAGTGTTGCGACTCTCCTTTTTTTGTGTTGTGTCTAGCCTAAAAAACAAACAGGTTTGTTTAGCTGTAGGTACAACACTGGCTCATCAGTAAGCTACTGTCCTTCGCTCCGTCATCGGCGAGTGGGCACAATTAGCACAGTTGAACGTGTTTATAGTTAGAGGGTTCCGTAGCAAGGAAACAATGAAACATTTTGCACATTTTCATTACCAGTGCTTATTTACAAAAAAATACGATAAATACGATAAATATGCCGTGTGGTCCCCGGCAAAGTAGAATAGGCCACCCTCACTCTTACCGAGGTGTCGTAAAAGGCGACTAAGGTAAAGCTGCTGGCATGATCATCAGCACCCAGAGAAGGAAAACGCTGCATTTATATCAAAACCCTCGCCAACCCGTCTTCCAAGCGTGGTGTGGAGGCCCGTGATCCAGCAGTGGGGACTTAAATGGGCTGATGATGATGATGATGACGATAAATAAGTTCTTCCTTACCTCTTATCTTTTTGAAAAGTACCTAAAAAATAAAGTCCTTATTTTAGTAATTATATAATTTTTTCACAACATCACATAACATTGATCTGACTGAGAGATAGGTAGCTCAAGCACCCAGGGGCGGCTCTAGCCCAAGAAGAGCCCGGGCGCCCTCTTGTTTCAAAATGCGCGCACAAAATGGAATACTAACAACATGTCCCCTCCCTCTCGGACCTCTGAGGCGATCAGACGTGTGTATAATAAGGACCCGTTTTTGTTGTCAAGATATTATTATTATAATAAATTAAAGTTTTCAAAAATTAACATCAAAAATCAAGCAGTAATATTAGGAGAGCATAACTGCGCGGGAATCAGCTGCTAAGCGTGAGTGACCTTATTACCTCATTCATCAATACTCACACACCGGCCGGGGATCTCGTTACAGTGGACGGAAAGGAGATTAGTACCGAATCGTCGCGACCGACAATCATAAGCTGACCTCCGTCGACCACCCGGCGTAAATTACTTCAGTGTAGTTCTTGCGCCCTGGTACTTTTGACTAGCATCTCTAAGACTCAGAATCATGCCGCTACGTCATTCCCCCCCCGCTGCCTGCGCGTCACAAGTTGATGCGACTACGTCCGCCAAATCGACGGATAGGGTTGTACAGCGCGATAATGGGTCGGCGCGGCAACTTTTACAAGGCACCGCGGAAAACGAATTGCAGTACATGTCGGACACGTCGGACAGTTCGCATAACGTAATACAGCCACATAAAAGAAGGAGAACTAATACTTCAGAGGTAATGCTTACAAACTTTATGGCTGAGATGCGGGAAAGGCTCTCTGAACAAGACACGAAATTGGATAAACTGTGCACAGCTATTGAGGAAATAAAAACTCAAAATTTTGAAATTCGAACATCTATAGAATTTTTGACCAATAAATGCGATTCACTTACAGAAAATGTTGGTAAATTGCAGGAAGAAAATGTACAACAACTTAAGTATATTCAGACACTTGAAACTAAAATTGAGAGTTTTGAAAGAAGCGCTCGATCCACCTGCATTGAGATTAAGAATATACCTATCAATAAATCGGAATCAAAGCCAAATCTTATCGAAACTTTAAAGAAAATTGGACAAATCATAAAAGTAAACATACAGCCAAACGACGTCAAGGATATATTTCGCATCACCACCAGCAATCCTGAAAATAAAACTGTTATAGTTGATTTCGTCAGTGTCATCATGAAAGAAACTTTTCTACAATCATACAAAAATTATAACAAAGGTCACAGCAAACTCAACACAAAATCTTAGAATAAGTGGCCAATCTAAACCCATTTTCATTTGTGAAAACTTGACTGGAAAAATGAAGCGGTTGTATTACCTTGCACGGATTTTTGCTAATAGTAATGGCTTTAAGTATTGCTGGTCGTCAAATGGCAAAATCTTTATCCGAGAACGAGATGGCTCTGCACTTCACTTAATCAAGGAAGAACCTGATTTGAAGAAGCTAATAAAAGCTGACTGACTAGAAGTGGTACTTACGCTATGTTATAGAAGTTTTTCTTGTTAAAATAGTTTTTGATAATTCTCTTGGATTTTACAATAGTTTTTCTTCATTTTGTTACATAACTTATAAAAGTACAAAAAATACACACACAAGCACATTACTACACACTCACAAACACAATCAATACAATCCAACATCTAAATATCTCATCATTTTCCACACTCTTGTGTTAGTTTGCTTCAACGTCTCAACATCCCCCCGCTCAGCATTGACATATAAAACCAGCGTTCATAGCTCTCAATCTGAGAGGAAAGTAAATTTTTCGTACGGTACTCATTTTAAACTCATTCAACCCAAATATGGATGATCATCATACACAAATAACATCGGAAATTGACAAAGTATCTGTTAGTACATCTTATGTTTGTTCCCCCGAAAATGTCACCAAGTATATTTCCAATACGGAACATTTTCCCAAAGTGTTCCATGTAAACATAAGAAGCATAGGCAATTGTGCTAATTTTGATAATCTTATTCTGCTATTAGACAGAATTAAACTGGACCTTGACGTCATAGTTCTATCTGAGTGCTGGCTGAGCAAATGTCCGCATCTCCCTACGTTGCCAGGATATCTATCCCACAACTCTAAACACTACAGCCAAAATGATGGCGTAGTTATTTATGTCAGGGAAAATATTATAGCTCAAGTAAATGAGCCAGTTGTAGTTGATGCGAACTGCTTGACTGTGGCTCTTACAAATGGTGTAGTTATTGTTGCCGTGTATCGTTCACCATCATTTAGAAATACTGACAACTTTATAAATACGCATGATAGTTTATTGTTATCCTTGAAATCCTACAACACTATAATTATTATTGGCGACATAAACATAAATATAGCCTTAGATAGTGCTGATCAAAATTCAGGTTCATACCTAAATATGACTGCTGTCTGAAAATACACGAGAGCTAAATGTTCCTAGCAGAAAACGAATTTCAAAGCCATGGGTGACTCCAGGTTTACTTCGTTGCATTAGACATCGTGACAAACTTTATCGCAAGACCAAAAAGCATCCTAATAATGAAATATTAAATGTCTCATATAAGCGTTATAAAAATTTTTGTAATAATCTTCTTAAAAAGGTCAAAAGGCAGTATGAGCGCTCTGAATTTGAAAAACACAAAAAGAACCCTAGGCAACTTTGGAATCTCATAAAGAACATCTCTAACATGCAACAAAAAAATTCTTCGGCGGACAAATTGTTATCCTGTTCAAATGATCCACAAAGTTCAGTTAACCTGGTAAATAGTTATTTTGCACGTGTGGGTGAAAAATTAGCGTCAAAAATTATGACTAGTCCTCCATATTCATCACTTTTAAATGATTCGAAGGAATCGGATGTTTTTGAGATGGACTCCATGGTAATTACCAATACTGATGACGCAGAAATTGAAGACATAATATTGGGATTAAAACTAAACTCTGCTACAGGCTGGGATGGTATTCCAACCTCCCTAATTGTGAAGGCTAGACATGTCTTTGTTCCAGTTCTGAAGCACGTTTTTAACCTCTGTTTGTCTTCTGGGATTTTTCCAACAGTGTTTAAGCAAGCACTGGTTCACCCAATCTATAAGAGTGGAGACAGATGCAGTGTCAACAACTACAGACCTATTTCAGTTTTGCCCATTGTATCCAAAATCCTGGAAAAGTTAATAAATAAAAGATTAATAAATTATCTAAACTCTAAAAATCTGCTAGCTCCAAACCAATTTGGCTTCAAGGCTGGTAAATCTACTGAGGACGCTGTTTTGGAGCTGACAGGTTCGATAGTCAACAACTTAAATAAAAAACTAAATTCACTTTGCACATTCCTTGACCTTTCTAAGGCGTTCGACACTGTATCTGTCTCTATTCTTCTGGATAAGCTCTATCGGATCGGTGTTCGGGGCATAGTGCATAATATTTTCAAGAGCTATTTAAGCAATCGAACTCAATGCATCAAAATTGGGGAAAATACGAGTAGGAGTGAATGTCTTACGTATGGCGTGCCCCAGGGCAGCGTCCTCGGACCAACCTTGTTCCTTATCTATATAAACAACTTGTGTCAACTTTTACTTCCAAATTGTAAAATAATTACGTATGCTGATGACACAGCTATTATTGCTTATGGACGAAGTTGGGAAGAGGCGCGCCTCTATGCAGAATCAGCACTGAAAAAAGTGATGACGTGGATGTCCCAAAACCTACTTACTCTAAACCTGAGCAAGACCAATTTTGTGACTTTTGCTTCTAAGTTATCTGCACAACCAGATTCATCATTCGTGATAAAAGCTCATATATGTGATGCAGCTTTAAATTTAAATTCATGTGCTTGCATAGAAATAGTTCGTACGAATTCTGTCAAATACCTTGGCATAATCGTCGATAGTCTTTTGTCTTGGAATGAGCACATTGAATCCATTACTGCACGAACTAGAAAGCTAATATTTGTTTTTAGCAAATTGAGACAAGGTGCCGACTCACATATCCTAAGAACTGTGTACTTTGCACTAGCACAATCAATATTACAGTACTGTATTACAGTTTGGGGTGCCTCTGGCAAGACAAATATGTTGCAGCTGGAAAGGGCACAATCGGCAGTATTGAAAGTAATGGCCTTCAAACCTATTAGATACCCCACAAAGTTGATATACAAGTATTGGGAAATTCTGTCAATCCGGAAACTATTTGTGCTAAATGTTACTTTGCGCAAGCATATATCGTTACCTTATGATCCGGATATTATTAAAAATAAGAGAAGAAAGGATAAGGTTTGTCAAACGTATATGTGTAGGATTGCGTTAGTCAAACATCATTTTAATTATATATCCCCTAGTCTATATAATAAAATTAACAAACAACTGAATATTTATTCCCTCCCAATGTATAAATGCAAAACTATTTTAAGTGAATGGCTTTTAAGCCTTGATTATGATATGGTGGAAGCTCTTATAAAGTAAATTACAAACATAAATAAATAAATATATATAAAAATAATTATGCATTACACACACATACATACACATACACACTACACACACGCACATACACACTATACACACATACATTACCCACTCATTTAGGTAAATTCGCACACACATACACACACATAACTCTGATTTGTTTTTGCTTGTTTTTCATTAATTATAAATACCTTAAATTATTGTTACCTACATTATTAACCTAATTAATAAGTATAATCACGATTGTAAATGTTTGAAACGCTTGTCAAATGTGAGGTGGGCGCTAATAACTGCGACACAGTCTCTGACTACTGCAGCTATTAACGTGTAAAAGTTTTTGGAAAATTGTTATGTTTCAAATAAAGATTTTATTTTTTATTTTTTTTTATGTTCGACTACCTATGTACAGTCGGGCAGTCGCTTCATTGTAATTATCAGATATCCCGAATCCTATATCATGGTCGAAGCGTACCCCGAGCTTCGAAGCGACAGCATTGGACGCAACTGGGAACCACACTCTAAGATGAGGACAACGATCAGTACTCGCGGCCTCCTTGCGGAGCGTTACAGTGGAGGCTCTATGTGTAGCGAGGGGTTCTCGGCGCCCTCTAACTTCCAGCGCCCGCGGGCACCGCTCCCCCTGCACTATAGGTAAAGACGCCCCTGCAAGCAAGTACTTTTAATAATGCAATTATAACTCGAAGTACATAATTTTTATTGTGTGATTTTTTGTTTCAATTCGGGACATTAGTTCCACTGTATACCAATAGATGGCGCTAGGTGTCGATTACATCTTGTTCTCGGATTACCAATAGACGTTGCCGCAGTCTGTAGGAGTTACCTCTTTATACAAAGTGTAGATGTAGATGTTTACTGATGTTGTACTTATCTTACCTACATGATGTTTACTTTCATTAGTATTCTGAATAAAAATGAGCATAAAACTTGCATCAAACAGTTCATCCCATTGAAGAATATCTTCAATGGGATACGATACAAAAAACATAATTGAACGTTTTCATTCATAAAAAGGGCACCTGTTTAAGATCCTTCATCATAAATAATGTAGTCTCTACATTCCTCCTTTATGATCATACTCAGACTATTTTAGACTTGATGATGACAAATACGTCTGTTATTACATTCCTGTCCAATCCAGACCTGTGAAAGGGACAAATGGTTCTAATCAATATCATATGTTCATATAGGTTTGTTGGGGAATTGCGTTTCGTTGTTGCCCCTCAGACGTTACGTTCGTAACGTCACAACGTCGACGTCTGCAGACGTCGGTTTCGCAACAATCTTACGGATCCACAGAAACGGGTCCAGTCATCTGACTGGCCGCCGCCAAAACACGCCGTAGTTGACCACGCGGTGTCGGCATCGGCGCACGCGACCGCGAACATCGGCGATCACTTGCGGTCAGCCGCGAAGACTCGCGACCACCTGTGGCCATTCGCGAGCGGTCAAAGTAAACAAAACTTTTTGGTGTGAATTAAAAAGTGCGCGACTTTTAAAGGCTTTGCAATTGCATTCAGCCAGTGACAAGCGGTCTTTTGAATTTTGAATATACGAGTAGAACAAAGAGTGAGAATTTAAAAAAATATAGTGAATTTTCTAGTGTGAACGGTTTTCTTAGGTAGAATCTTAGACAATTTAATGTCTAACTGCCACACTCTCGTTGATTAACTTAGTTGGCTACTTAAGAAAAAATATTGACAATTATTTTGATACGCATAATGCCTACCGATACTAAAATTAATGAACATTAGCTTAAATGACGTCTTTGAGAGCGGCCGTAAGGGTAGAATGCGAATTTGAAATTTTGAATCATAGAATAAGTTTAATCCTAGAATGGTGGAATGCCGACAGGGAATTTCGTCTATATACTAAACGCAAAAACTCGCGACAGAAGGTAGAGTAGGTATTAATAATTAATGATAGTAACAATCAAATTGTTCAAAATGGTGAGTAGATTTTTTTTATGTGATAGGTGGCAGACGAGCAGACGGATCGCCTGATGGTAAGCGATTGTAGCCGCTAGATGGTCACCCGCGACACCAGTAGAGTAACAAGTGTGCAGCCAACCTTTAAATCCCCGTTTCCCCCGAAGGTTTAAAGAAGAGTAATAGTTATATTCTTGCTAAAGACTCGTGGCAGCTGGTGTGACATTTCATTCATACATTTTTTCATCATTAATTCTAGTTTTTGCTTTGAGTAAAGTTTTATTTAGAACACTTCGTCGTTTGGGTTCTTTTATGTTTTAGTAATTATTCTCTTTAATCTCATGCGATTGTTTGTCACGCTGAAGGAATAAACACGATGCATCATTAATCAACAATTGTGTACACAAGTAATCTTGGCATTGGCAAAAAAATGTTGTGGAAGTATGACGTTTAATCTTTGACTCTAAGTTGCTTCAAGTATTTGCTTTGTGTTTCTTTACCTATCTTATTCTTGTGTAGGGTCAGAATATCAAATAATAATAAAAAATATTTCACAACATCATATACATTGATATGACTCCGAGATAGAGGCTCAAGCACCAGTGTTATGGATATCAGAATTTTGTGACATTACAAATATATATAAGCTGTGCGGATAAAGAATGGGATCAGAAATGGCGGCGCATCTATTCACTTCTCGCTCGCACACTATTTGCGTCTATACTCGCACTCGTGGGGTGCGAGTATAGACGCAATTAGTGTACGAGCGAGATGTATAGACGCAAATAGTGTACGAGCGAGATGGTCACTAACATTAGGAAACTCAAAAATAAGGTACATGGTAGAAATCCCGTAAATTACTATTCTAATCAAAATCATATTTTGATGTGAAATTAGTATTTTTGGTGTGCAAATAGGTAATTTTTAGAGGGTTGATTTAAAGTGACGGGCAGGGCACACTAGCGACGCCAATCGATTTTAATTTTGAAATACTAAATCGGATCTATTTTAAAAAATCTCGGGGTTACAACCTCTAGGCAAACACTTATACTATTTATTAAATAACCATGCAAACATGTAGGGTCCAACGCGTACTCGAAAAATTGATTCACACCAAAAGAGGCCACTTTTGGCGTGAATTAATTTTTCGAGTACAAAAACGGACCCAACATTTGTGCATGGTTATTTAATAAATAGTATAAGTGTTAGCCTAGAGTTTGTAACCCTTAATTGTTTAAAATGGATCTATTTTAGTAGTTAAAAATTAAAATCGATTGGCGTCGCTAGTGTGTCCTACCCGTCATACTCATCAAGCTACATTTTATGGACTACTCGTAGATGCATTATAGTTAGGAATAAGATAAAAATGGAAAAGTAACAAAAGCCTATTATCCATGCATCTTATCACGCATTAAATGAAGGAAAATTTCAAAACCTTTATTTAATTTTAAACACAAAGATAATTAACACAAACAAAACCACGGACCAGTCAGATGGCTGGACACGGTAACCTGCGCAGGCGTCGCTTATGGAAATATTGGTCTATCTACAATATAGATGCGATGGCTGCAGATAGTGGAGAAACAATTAACTAATATAACAAATCAACATTAAGTTTTATGATACATTTCTGTGCTCCTGTCTTTATTTCTGTCCTCTTCATGTTACCGTGTAATTCCCGGTTGCGTCCAAAGCTGTTGTTTCCGAATCCGGGGTACGGTTGGACTATGATCCAGGATTCGGGAAGTCTTGTACATAATTACAATTTTTTATATGTAATACGTAGGCAGAGGAACAGACGGATCACCTGATGGTAAGCAATTGCCGCTGCCCATGGACACACGCGACACCAGTAACAATGAAGCGACTGCCGTCGTGAATAAGTTGTCACGTTCTACGAAGTTATTTCCGATGTCGAACAAATTGAGTTAGCTGTTATTGGATGTGAATTTTCGATCAATGTCTAGCCCTACTTACGCGGAAATATATCAATGAGAACATCAGTCTCAGAGCTAGGATGCTACTGCTGACCCTTATTTCTAAAGACGTAATGATCAACAGTCGGTAATCATCTCTGTAGCTGATAGTACGGATAGCAGCAAATTGGATCACCACAAACTATAAGATCTGGATGAAACAGTATCAATGAGAATGGCGAGCACTGGAGAAGGCAATCGCAGTGGAATCAAATAACATAACTACAGGCTAATGATGTCGATAAAACTGAATTTATCAAACGGAATTAAGTAGAGCATGCTGTATACTTACTGATGTATTCTATATATAAAAGTAGCAAAGACCTTCGCAACCCTTAGACAGGGGAACCAGACCAAGTGGTTACACATTCAGAATCACTATCTCAATTGTAGGTATCCACAATTTTTGAAAAACTATTACTAGGTCACTGACCGGATGGCGCAATTGGCAGTGACCCTGCCTCTTACGCCAAAGGTCGTGGGTTCGATCTCCACCCTGGACAAACATTTGTGCGATGAACACTTGTGTTTGTTCAGTGTCTGGGTGTAATATATGTATTTAAGTATATATTTGTGTTCCTCTGTTGTCTGATATCTGTAACACAATGCTTATGCTACTTAGTACGGAATCAGGTCAACCTGTGAGATGTTGTGAGAATTATTATTATTATTATTACTATCCAAGACGTTGTTGAGGAAATATGCACATAGATTTAAAAAATCCAGAGGTGCATGGTTGGATTCGAACCACCACCCGGTATGGAAGGCGCGTTCTTATCCACTGTTCTACTATCGCTCCTTACATTCATTCTTACTTCTATATTCTATACAAAGGGCAGTGGTAGCTCCATGGATAAGAGTGTGCGTGTTTCACACCGTAAAGTAAGGTCGTATTGTCAACCTTATCCTCACCACAGACGTAGGTACAAATGGAAACCATAAGTTCTACCAGGTAGCACAGACCCAAACTTTTTTTTTTTGGTAAAGCTGGGGGAATGCTCCCCTCCCTATCCCGTATCTTGGGTACTGGGAGGAGGCGTGCCTAACCCGCACTACACCACGTAGTCCACCGGAGTGGAGGGGAGAGGCACCCTTTTGCAGACCTGGCCCTCAAGGGAGGGACCCGACTCTGGCCTGTCGGCGCAGGGCACTCAGGTACAGCGGGGCTCTCCGCGGGGGGATTCGAACCCCTCTAGCGCGGCCTACCAGTTAAACCTATCTAGCGACTCATCCACCCGTGGTACTGGGAATGGTGTCACGAGAACTGCCGAAAGGCTTTGCCCCGCAACACAACAGACCCAAACCTAACACAACCACAGTTTTATCAGTAAATATTGGTGTTGGTGTGCGGGAATCGAACCCGTGAGACTTGCGTCTCCACCGGCGCCTATATTCGTAGCATTGCGCTACGGGCCGTGTCCATAGCACATAATTTGTATATCAATGGACAGAATTGTTATCTCCAAAACGGACCTCTTGTTTTGTGTTGTAGGTAATCATAAAACAATAGGGTTTAACTTACGCGATCTTTTTATCCCCGACGCAAAAACGACGGGGTGTTTTAAGTTTGACGTGTCTGTGTGTGTGTGTGTGTGTCTGTCTATGGCATCGTAGCTCCCGAACAAATGAACCGATTTTGATTTTGTTTTTTTTTGTTTGAAAGATGAATAAGGGGGGAGTGTTCTTAGCTATGTTGGATAAAAATCGATCCAAGATGGCCGCCGTCACAAAGATTTGGATTTTATGTTTTAACACAACTCCCACAATATGGGTATCATTTAAAAGGGCTTGAGTAGCAGAGTATATTAATTGTGAAAAATTTCAAATCCAAGATGGCCGCCATCAGAAAATGGCGAATAACCTATTTGTTGTTCCAACTGCCTCAATATAGGTATCAAAATGAAAGAGCTTTAGTTGTGTCGGGGGTTTTTTAAATTTTTAATTTAATTTTACTTTTTACGTTTCTAAGATCTCTAAGTAAGTCTATAGAAACAAAATATTCATTTGATAATATTCAGAATTTTTAAATATATCTAACAAACAAATGATTTCTGTTTTAAACTTTTATGATCACTTACATTAAAATAATTATTCACAACAACAATAGTGGCAACACCGACGAAATATCGGAAACTCAAAAATAAAGTGCATGGTAGAAATCTCATAAATAACTATTGAAATGATATCCGCTATCATTTATAAAACAGAATGTTAAATTTCCATCTGTTTTTCAAACAATGATGAACAAAGCGAAATAACTTTTTACAAACAGCATGGCCCATTTGATAGTATCTTGTTACATATTGCGATTCACGTGTGATAATAAATACATAGAACTTTAGGTCCAGAGGCCTTACCATTAGTTTGAAATACTATCCTCGCTATCCAAAACTATTCCTCTGTCTCTTTCACATGCACCACAATGAAAGGGACAAAGCGATAGTTTTGAATAGCGAGAACAGAGGCCTTACCATGGCTTTGAAATACTATCCTCGCTATCCAAAACTATTGCTCTGTCTCTTTCACATGCACCACAATGAAAGGAACAAAGCGATAGTTTTCGATAGCGAGAACAGTTTTTCAAACTCATGGTAAGGATACATGGCTTAATTCAAAGCTGTCCCGTAACAAATGAGAATATACCAGTCGCATGCAAACAAAGGAGACAATTAGCGCGTGTGAAAGAGAGGGAAACTCCGATTCGGTAGTGACGTCTGCTTTAAATTAGGCCCTCTGTATCCACTATACCAGTCATCATCATCATCATCAGCCTATCGCAGTCCACTGCTCTCCAATTGTTCGCCACTGTGATCTATCCATGGCTTCTCGCATCCAGCTCTTGCCAGCCATCCTGCGCAGATCGTCCCCCCACCTAACCAGAGGGCGCCCTACATTACCAAGACGCGGTCTCCACTCTAGAACTCGTTTACCCCATCGGTTGTCGGTTCTGCGGCTAATATGGCCAGCCCACTGCCACTTAAGCTTGCTAATTCCGTGAGCAATGTCGATGACTTTGGTTCTCTGTCGGATCACCTCATTTCGTATTCGATCTCGGAGAGAGACGCGGATACCAGTGTTTATGACGATAGTCGGAGCAGTGGCGTGCATTAGGGGAGACCTATCTCCAGCAGTGGACAAGTGTGGGTTGCTGATGATGACATCCCGAAAACCTCATAATAGGTATTGTGAAGTCTATGTGATTTTCGGTAAAAATTGCAGATACCTACAATATTTGAGATAACGATTTTGAATATATAACCATTGGTCTGGTTCCCCTGTCTAAGGATTGTAAAGGTCAGACGGCAATCGCTTTATAGTAATTACCAGACTTTCAGAATCCTGGATATATCCATCATGGTTCAAGCGGTCAAGCGTCCCCGGTCTCCGAAGACACAGCTTGGACGCAACTGTGGCAAAATCTCGAAAACCTCATAATAGTTATCGTGGATGAAGTCTTTGTGATTTTTTTTTACTGTAGATAGGTAAGTGTTTGACCATATTGACACCTGATGGTAAGTGATAATATGGTCTAAGATGTAGCACGATTACCTAGAAGATACCTATTCACTCGCGCTATGAAAACCCCCAAATTGTAGCCTCTAGGGAACACCTCCTCAGGCAGCTGATTCCACTTTTTCGCAGTACGAATAAACAGGATTCAAACCTCTTTGTGCGGACTTTTGGTATTTCTACCATGTACCAGTGTCGATTGAGGGTCTGCCTGGTGGAGTAGTGGAAGAACGGAGATGCTCCAATGGCATTGTACAGTTCCGTGGCGCACGTCGGTGTTCAAGGCTTTGTAGCCTCTTACCCACAAGCTCGTGATTTTCGGGATGTAAACGATAAAAACGTTTTCGTTGTAACTAACAGAAAAACATGAACGCCTAGACTGAACATCAACACCTTATTTCCATATAAAGGTGTTTTTTCAACTGCGGCACTCTAATTTACTGAGGCAATTAAATCGAAAATGTTTATCAATTACCTACCCACTTAGGTATTTACACTATATACCCACTTCCTGTATGAACATTCATTAAAGTCTAAAATAATAGTCTAATTAAATGGCGTGGTCTGTATCTAGTTGCCAAAAAGTCTTATGATCATCTTAAAATTATTAAAGAAAATCAGTAGAATATGACAGTGTTGGCAACTTATCTGTTACTTACAAGTATATCGATATCGACTTAGGGACAGTTATAACCTGGCAAACCTTCCCGAATCAAAAATATAAATAAAGCACATTAACGTCAAAATAGCGTCTTAAGATAAAATATTCGTAAATGCCAATCAATCACATCAACATTGTTTACATACCCGAAAAACATGATTTTACTTTCAAGCTTTCGTGGCGAAACATAATATGTACAGTCAGAGAATAAAAATGTTCGTCACAATAAGGAGAATTTTTGCTTGCACAGAAAGAACCAGTAATAACAATATACTGGTACAGAAAGTTCTGCCAACCTTTTGAAAATATCATAATACAAATACAGTCCGATCACGGTTATTTGGCACGTGGCAAAAGTCGATACTAACGCTGTTTCCAATAGTGTCAGTGCTTTTGACATCTCTCGTCCAAAAAACATTGTACAGCGCCCCAATGTGAACGTCACTAAAGTGCCTTCTGATCTTGGTTGGTCTGTATGGCATAGACAGAATCCTGCCAAACTTGCCATTGATGTCACTGACCATGGCAGTAGGCCTTTGAAAAGAGATTTCCTATTCAAAGCCATGGGCTCCTTTTTCAATTTCATTATAAATATACTTGCCACGTCAAATCGGTCTCTTTAAATTATCTTTACATAAAAAGGAATCAATGTTGCTGAAAGCAAATGAAGCAAATGATAAAATGAAAGTTAAGCTTTCTGATTAACAGTTACGTATAATTTTCTATACAACAGGCATTTTTCAGATAAATTTACAAAAGGTATAATATGTGTTCGCAGGATATTAAATGAATCAATTTGAAAATTGACGAATATTTTCGTTCTTTAACCGTACCATATGTACAGTCACGTGCACTAATATCTTATCTTATCTGTTAGGGGGTCATTTTCATGGGGCACGTCGACCCTAAGGGATCTTTTGTACCTCCCCTATCTTTTGCGCTCCTCACTCACGAATGATTCGTTTCATCAGCGTCACGATGTCTTTCGGATTGAAGTGCCTGTAGTCTCCTGGTTTAGGATAAGCGTTACCTAGAAGACACATTCTGTCTCTGGCTAGTGAGTCGCATTCACATAAAAGATGTTCTATGGTTTCCGTCTCCTCCTTGCATGCTCTGCAGTCGCTGTCCGATGTTATGTTCATCTTCATCAGCATTTTGTTCGTTGCATAATGCCCTGTTAACGCTCCTAAGAGCATCCTTGTCTGTTGTCTATTGCCGCCGAGAAGATATTTTTTCCATATCTTGGTATTGTCTCCTATGAAGTCCTTTGAATGTTTCATTCCTAGTTTTTTCTTCCATTCCTTAGTTTGCTCTCCGTATATATATTGCCGGCCATTATAAGCCATACTGATGGTGCAGCTCGACAGTCCAACAAAAGGTTCTGGTCCAATGTATTTTGCTTTAGAGCCCTTTCTTGCTAGCTCATCAGCCTTTTCGTTTCCTGTGTAGCCCTCGTAACCCGGTATCCACAATAGCCTTACCTTGTTGTGTCGTCCCAAGCAGTTTAAGGTTTTGATGGCATCCCACACCAACTTAGAGTCCACTTTCGGCTTGGCCAATACCTTCAGTGCCGCTTGGCTGTCAAGAATGTATATAGTACGATTTTTTGCTTTAAGGTTTATGTTCCTCCTTGCACATGTGATTATGGCATATGTTTCAGCTTGAAAAACTGTTGCCATTTTTCCCATACTTTGACTTTCTTCATAGTTTTGTCCGTAAACGCCTGCTCCAGTACCTGTCTCCATCTTGGAACCATCTGTGTACCAGATCAGACTGTCCTTTTCAGGTTTTGGTGGGTTCTTTTTCCACTCTTCCCTAGTTGGTATGATTATCTAGAAATCCTTTTGAAACCTATATCTGGGACGTGCACTAATAAGTATACAACCTCATTCAAATATGAACCTTATTGTTTTGCCTTAAGTGTTGAGGTGTTCACATTCGCAGTGGTTAGTGAGTCGCACTTTAAAGCGACGGCTGCGCAAGAGGTCCCGGGTTCGATCCCCGGGTCGGGCTAAAAATTTGTACCTAAGTTTTCGTTAATGTGACGGGTAGGGCACACTAGCGACGCCAATCGATTTTAATTTTAGCTACTAAACCGGATCTATTCTATACCATTTTGGGGTTACAACCTCTCGGCAATCACTTATACTATTTATTAAATAACCATGCACAAATGTTGGGTCCGTTTTTGTACGCGAAAAATTGATTCACGCATAAGTGACCGCTTTTGGCGTGAATCAATTTACTCTAGCTCTAACCAGCACTACTACCAACCATCCTAAACAACGTTTGTATATCCTTCGAAAACTTTTTTGTCTCCTCATACAAAGTGACCAAGTGACCGACTTTGTATTAAGAGTTGCGAAAGATTTGAGATGTGAATTTCAAAAAGTCCTAGAACCGACTTTGTTTAGAATGTTTGGTCGGAGAAGTAGTTAAAGTAAGGTACCCTATACGATGTACTTTTGACTTTGTTGAAGTTTTTTCTAGATTTCATATTACGGCTGATCATAGGAAATATAAGGGCACTAAACACTTGGCCCGTGGGGTTCCGACGCTCTCTGTAGAGCCAAAGGCTAGCAGCTACCTCGCCCAGCGAATCTTCATCGCGATTCAGTGGGGTAATGCTGCCAGCATTTTGGGGACATTGCCACGGGACCTACTTTGTTTTAGCTTTCCTTTTTATTTACTTTAGCTTATTTCTATTTCTCAGTTAGTGTCTTTTCTGTAACCATTTCCGTAATAATATTTATCTTTACGTATCTATACGTCTATAAAGCTTAATTAAATTCTTCTAATTTTTTATTTAAGGTGACGGGTAGGGCACACTAGCTAATTTTTAGCTACTAAACCGGATCTATGTTAAACAATGTCGGGGTTACAACCTCTCGGCAAACACTTATACTATTAATTAAATAACCATGCACAAATGTTAAGTCCGTTTTTGTACGCGAAAAATTTATTCACGCTAAAAGGCCGCTTTTGGCGGTTATCAATTTCTCGCGTACAAAAACGGACCTAACATTTGTGCATGGTTATTTAATAAATAGTATTAGTGTTTGCCGAGAGGTTGTAACCCCGAAATTGTTTGAAATAGATCCGGTTCATTAGTTAAAAATTAAAATCGACTGGCGTCGCTAATGTGCCCTTCCCGTCACCTGAATATCACACCTTACAAAAGCTAAATCCATCCTTTTCACGCGAGTTTTTTGTGATCATTTATTTGCACCCACCACTTTCTCCAATTAGGCCGGTAGATTCAATTAGACACGATTAGTAAAAGCAGTTTTTGCATTGATTGTATGGAATGTGAGCCACTCACCTTTCGCTAATGCTTGCGAGTCATTAGGTTAGGTGAGTACTTGAGTTCTAACAAGAATTTCAAATTGATTAAAATTTAATGAGCATGAAAGCTAATTAAAATAAATACCAAGTTATCTATTAATATTTTAACCTCCGCTTCACGTGGTTTTTGGTTACCTACATAAGAAGTTACTTATACAAAATAAACTTAATCCCAATAGAAGTACCTAATTTTTTTTTATGCTAGATGCGGACAAACGAGCAAGCGAGTCACCTGATGGAAAGTAATCATCGCCGCCCATAAACATCCGCCAAATCGGAGAGATCGCTAATGTGTTGCCGACCTTTTTAAAAAAGAGTACGCTCTTCTCTTGAAAGTCCGTAAGTCGTAGCCGTCCGGAAATACTCCTGCAGCCAAACCGTTCCACAGAACTGGGGTACGTGGTAGAAAGTTCCGGGAAAAACGCACAGTATTAGACTGCCATCCATCGAGATGATGAGGATGGAATTAATTATATCTAGTAATCTTATCGTAATCTTTATTGCTTCATAATAAAAATAATATTCTCCAACCGATTTCGGTTAAGGCGGCCAATTTTAACGATCAGCCACTTACGCAGGATATATTATACTGCTCAAGTGTGTGCGCAAACACGAATGCACTTTCTATTCCCTTCCCCTCATATTCCGATGGGACACCAGTGTGACACGACCGGAGAGGGATCGGGCGCAGGACCAACGGCTTAACGTTCTTTCCGAGGCACGGGGGTACAAGACCGCTAACTTCCAGACTCGGAGCTGACACTAAGAATTTCTTAAGGTGACGGGTAGGGCACACTAGCGACGCCAATCGATTTTAATTTTTAGCTTCTAAACTGGATCTATTTTATACAATTTCGGGATTTGGTACAACCTCTCGGCAATCACTTATACTATTTATTAAATAACCATGCACAAATGTTGGGTCCGTTTTTGTACGCGAAAAATTGATTCACGCATAAGTGACCGCTTTTGGCGTGAATCAATTTACCGCGTACGCGTTGGACCCAACGTGTGAAAGAGAGGTAAACTCCGATGGAGTCGTAACGCCAAAAGCGGCCACTTTTAGCGTGAATAAATTTTTCACGTATAAAACAGACCCAACATTTGTGCATGGTTATTTAATAAATAGTATAAGTGATTGCCGAGAGGTTGTACCAAATCCCGAAATTGTATAAAATAGATCCAGTTTAGAAGCTAAAAATTAAAATCGATTGGCGTCGCTAGTGTGCCCTACCCGTCACCTTAAGAAATTCTTAGTGTCAGCTCCGAGTCTGGAAGTTAGCGGTCTTGTACCCCCGTGCCTCGGAAAGAACGTTAAGCCGTTGGTCCTGCGCCCGATCCCTCTCCGGTCGTGTCACACTGGTGTCCCATCGGAATATGAGGGGAAGGGAATAGAAAGTGCATTCGTGTTTGCGCACACACTTGAGCAGTATAATATATCCTGCGTAAGTGGCTGATCGTTAAAATTGGCCGCCTTAACCGAAATCGGTTGGAGAATATTATTTTTATTATGAAGCAATAAAGATTACGATAAGATTACTAGATATAATTAATTCCATCCTCATCATCTCGATGGATGGCAGTCTAATACTGTGCGTTTTTCCCGGAACTTTCTACCACGTACCCCAGTTCTGTGGAACGGTTTGGCTGCAGGAGTATTTCCGGACGGCTACGACTTACGGACTTTCAAGAGAAGAGCGTACTCTTTTTTAAAAAGGTCGGCAACACATTAGCGATCTCTCCGATTTGGCGGATGTTTATGGGCGGCGATGATTACTTTCCATCAGGTGACTCGCTTGCTCGTTTGTCCACATCTAGCATAAAAAAAAATTAGGTACTTCTATTGGGATTAAGTTTATTTTGTATAAGTAACTTCTTATGTAGGTAACCAAAAACCACGTGAAGCGGAGGTTAAAATATTAATAGATAACTTGGTATTTATTTTAATTAGCTTTCATGCTCATTAAATTTTAATAAATTTGAAATTCTTGTTAGAACTCAAGTACTCACCTAACCTAATGACTCGCAAGCATTAGCGAAAGGTGAGTGGCTCACATTCCATACAATCAATGCAAAAACTGCTTTTACTAATCGTGTCTAATTGAATCTACCGGCCTAATTGGAGAAAGTGGTGGGTGCAAATAAATGATCACAAAAAACTCGCGTGAAAAGGATGGATTTAGCTTTTGTAAGGTGTGATATTAAGGTGACGGGAAGGGCACATTAGCGACGCCAGTCGATTTTAATTTTTAACTAATGACCGGTTCATTAGTTAAAAATTAAAATCGACTATTTTAAACAATTTCGGGGTTACAACCTCTCGGCAAACACTAATACTATTTATTAAATAACCATGCACCAAAGTTAGGTCCGTTTTTGTACGCGAAAAATTGATTACCGCCAAAAGCGGCCTTTTTGCGTGAATCAATTTTTCGCGTACAAAAACGGACTCAACATTTGTGCACGGTTATTTAATAAATAGTATAAGTGTGTGCCAAGAGGTTGTAACCCCGACATTGTTTAACATAGATCCGGTTTAGTAGCTAAAAATTAGCTAGTGTGCCCTACCCGTCACCTTAAATAATAAATTAGAAGAATTTAATTAAGCTTTATAGACGTATAGATACGTAAAGATAAATATTATTACGGAAATGGTTACAGAAAAGACACTAACTGAGAAATAGAAATAAGCTAAAAGTAAATAAAAAGGAAAGCTAAAACAAAGTAGGTCCCGTGGCAATGTCCCCAAAATGCTGGCAGCATTACCCCACTGAATCGCGATGGAGATTCGCTGGGCGAGGTAGCTGCCAGCCTTTGGCTCTCCCGTGACTTCGACTAGACGCTTAGCTAAGTCACGGAAGAAAGAGAGAGCGTCGGAACCCCACGGGCCAAGTGTTTAGTACCCTTATATTTCCTATTTTCAGCCGTAATATGAAATCAAAAACTTCAACAAAGTCAAAAGTACATTGTATAGGGTGTGTACCTTACTTTAACTACTTCTCCGACCAAACATTCTAAACAAAGTAGGTTATGTAATGTAATAATATTAATATATAAAATAATGTATAATTCTGCCATTCTCAATTTCATTTGTAAAACTACCTTGCACTGCCTTCCCTTATTATTACGAATACGATATTTCTTTCCTCTACCCAAAGGTTGTCTGGAAGAAATCGCTACAAGCGATAAGACCGCCTTATTGTACTGTCTGTTGCTGTTATATCATGCTTGTATTTTATTTTTGTGCAATAAAGAATATCTATCTATCTATCTATCGGTTCTAGGACTTTTTGAAATTCGCATCTCAAATCTTTCGCAACTCTTCATACAAAGTCGGTCACTTGGTCACTTTGTATGAGGAGACAAAAAAGTTTTCGAAGAATATACAAACGTTGTTTAGGATGGTTGGTAGTAGTGATGGTAGTAGGAATGTAAATCTATACAGACAGCTTTAAAAAATATCTTAGCGTTCAAACCTACCAAAATTATTTGAGCATTTGACTAACGTCACTTTAGCACAATACTTACCTGAAGGTTTTTTTGTAAAATAGGCTAACGCTTGACCACAATCGCACCTGATGGACTCATCGCGACGATGAGGTCTAGGGTAATACGCGTTTGCCTAAAATATACCTGTTCACTCTTGCCTTAAAGATGTGCGGCGAGAGCTTTCATCCTTATGTGGTAGAAATACCCCTTATCCGCACGAAGCGATTTGCTTCCACATTTATAATGCGGACGGCTAAGGAATGGAACTCTCTGCCGAGATCTGTTTTTCCTGACCACTATAATCTGGTCATCTTTAAGGCAAGAGTGAACAGGCATCTTTTAGGCAAACGCGTATCATCCTAGACCTCATCGTCGCTTTCCATCAGGTGCGATTGTGGTCAAGAGTTGGCTTATTGACCAAAAAAAAAAAAAGATGTCCAAATTAAAGTGGTCAGGAAAAACAGACCTCGGCAGGGAGCTCTATTCCTTAGCCGTCCGCATTTTAAATGTGGACGCGAATCGCTTCGTGCGAATAAGGGGCAGTTTTAATACATAAGGATGAAAGGCCTTCGCCGCGCCTTGTCGTCCGATGATGGAATAAGCTGGGGGAGATCAAATTATGTAGTACCTGAAGGTGTACTTTCATTTGTTGTCATTTGTTCTCGAATAAACGAACCTTGGCGTATACCGTGGACTTTTTCGAATGCTCAGATATTTTTGGTAGGACTATATTTATACACCCTGAATGGGTTAGGTAAATGTAGAAGCTTATCAAGTACAGTGGCGGACACATCAAACTATACAACACTGTTAAATGTCTTCATTCGATTATAAACCTTATATTGTTACACATTGAGTCCGAAATCGATTGAGGAAATTTGACAGTTTTGTATAGTTTGACCTGTCCGCCACTGTACAACAACTTTCTACGCGCTGCCGCCTGGAGACAGCCGTACAAAATATATCTATATCTAATACCTACCTTGGTCTTTCCCTCGATCAACTCGTTTAAAGCACAGCTTGAATAACCTGATTTGACTCAGTATAAATAAACTCTCGGTCTCTTCTTATTACTGGTTAACGGTAGCTTATTGTTAAGTAGAAGTTCTATTCCAATTTGATGACTTTTAAATTATACATTATCATGAATAAAAACTAGAATACAAATACAACCTGTACGAATAAAAAATGGGATCACAAATGGCGGCGCATCTATTCTTCTCTCTTGCACTTCTCGCTCGCACACTATTTGCGTCTATACTCGCACTCGTGGGGTGCGAGTATAGACGCAAATAGTGTGCGAGCGAGAAGTGAATAGATGCGCCGCCATTTCTGATCCCATTCTTTATCCGCACAGGTTGTACGAATATAAAGACGTGCTACTCAATTTTACAATTTCATCATTCCTTTTCTTTGCCTCCATTGACTTGACACCTACGAGGAGGTGTAACACAAGGACTAACGTTGTTAGAAATGACATTTGGGACTTTTCTATGGAAAAATTCTCTACAGCGGACAAAGATGAAGAACACCTACTTAACCGGCCGGCAACGCATTAGCGATCTCTCTGATTTCGCAGATGTTAATGGGCGGCGATGATCGCTTTCCATCAGGTGACTCGCTTGCTCGTTTGTCGCCTCTAGCATAAAAAAAACTTTATTTTAAAGCTTTAGACCTATATAACATACCTACCATGTTCATTTAAAGTGCTATGTTATTATGACATGGGATTATGGGATTTCTGAGATATGATGAGTCTAAATTGTAAATATTTTTGTCTAAAATGATTTGGCTTTTTCTATTTTTTTACTGAGTCATCTACAAAATAAATGCTTACGTACACATTTTTTTCCGGGTTCTATTCCTGGATGAAGAATTATGCCAAATAGGCCAAGGTTTTTGGTGGAAAATCGTCAAGGGAAATGACCAAACATACCAACACGATTGCTGTGCGTGAACACACCTTTGTTTCTGTAGGTCAGTTCAATAAGGGTTAGATATTAACCTTAATACAGTGTTAGTACTAGGTACCCAATTGGTAAAGTCGTGTCGTCGGTATTGGCAGAAAGTTCGAAATCTGAAGAAAAGTCACGTACTCCAAACAAAAGATTTAAAAATCGAGTAGGTATGTTAGGTATAGCCAGCCACACATCGAGTTATTACAATCTGTCAAAATTCCTCAATTGATATTAAACCGAAAGTGCTTATTATTAAGGTAAGAATCGACTGAAGACATTTGACAGTTATGTAAATGATAATAATGATAAATAAATCATTTCGAAGAACATGATACAGAAGATTTTAAAGATATGCACAAGTTCAACATACTCTGCCATCACTTTAGGCGTAGAAATATTAACATTACATAATTGCTTATAATCCATTCCATTTATTAATTGAGAATTATTATATTTATTAATTATACAACATTAATTTTCTCATGAGTCGTCAGTTAGTAGTCAAAGGTACAGGCCCTTATTCTTGTGTCCACAAAATCCTTAACAGAATAGAAGCATTCCTGCAGAAGCCAACGGTTCAATACGTATTTCAGTTTATTGAGCGGTAAAGCTCTGACTTTTATAGGTAGCTTATTATATAAATGTTTACAGCATTGCAGAATACATTCTTAGAAGCTAACTTTGATGTGTGGCTGTACGTACCTACATGTTATTGAAATGCCTTTATAATAAACTCAAACTGCACATCTTTACATTTCTTATCAGATGTTGGAACTTTGATCTCTATTTTTAGGGTTCCGAAGCCAAATGGCAAAAAACGGAACAGATTCGTCATGTCTGTCCGTCCGTATGTCACAGCCACTTTTCTCCGAAACTATAAGAACTATACTATTGAAACTTGGTAAATAGATGTATTTTGTTAACCGCATTGCAATTTTACATAAAAATTGGCAAATATAAAAAAATGGAGGGACTCCATACTTGAAACTGAAACTCAAAATATTTTTTTTCATCAAACCTATACGTGTGGGGTATCTATGGATTACCTTCCATGTATCTTACTTGTTGCTACGGAACCCTTCATGGGCGAGTTCGACCCGCACTTGACCAGTTTTTAAAATATTTGTTTATAAAGAAGAAAGAAAGAAGTGGATGATCCCATGACGAATGATAGAGACGTATTGAGGAAAAGGACATATTGTTCAGACCCAAATAACCTGAGAATAGGGCAGGAGGATGTTAACTCTACTATTGATGAACTAGATAGGTACAAATATTATCATGCAATGTGAAAACATGCAGGAGCACAATTCTCGGGTTTTGAGATATGAATGAATGAATAAATATTTATTTGACAAGTAAAAAGAACATATAGTTAATACAAATAATAATATAACAAAACAATAACACAAATAGGTACTAAATAAAATAATAAAAAAGTGTCAACTAGGTGACCGCCCAGCTTTTGTCGACACTGGCCAAATATAGCCAGCGCCGACGCTGGTTTTCAGCGGCTAACCTAAAATATTGTTGCACCTCTGTTCCCCTCCGCCTCCATTATACAACCCGTAAGGGTGAAGCCAAATAGGGACAGATAAAGAACAGAGGCGCAACTTGGGGACTCGATGGGACGGGTAGAAACAAACATATTCTACACAAACAGACAAGACATATGAGAAAACATGGCGGATGTCGCATGATATATATATGTCACCGGAAAATAACAAGATCCGTAAGTTTATCAATTTACTAGGAAGTTTATAAACTTTCGTAAGATTCTGAACGGGAGATAAATTGTATTATTTTACGTCCACATTGATAAACTTACTGAACTCACTCTTAAAACAATAACTAAGCAATATCCAAACGCTATGCGCGATCTGATTGGCATTGCCACTATGAACATTGACCAACCAGAGAGCAGTGTGTCATTTTACGTATTTCAAAGATTCGTATATTTAAAAGAGTTTCTGTCATTGGTCGGACCATATAAAATAGTTTATAAATTTTCCGTGTGACGTCGGAAATTGATAAATTTAAGTAAAATAATACAATTTATCTCCCGTTTAGAATCCTACGAAAGTTTATAAACTTCCTAGTAAATTGATAAACTTACGGTTCTTGTTATTTTCCGGTGACATATACAAAAAAACTATGTTTAAGTGATATATGTCGTATGATGACAAATGTCACGAGCCTGAGAATTAGCCTCCAGGTAGTGACCAACCTGACCGTCACGTCATAACAAAAGCCAACAACCTTGAATACCAGACAGGTAGAAAGTTGGCTGCCTGGTCTACGTCAGCGAAAAGTATTACGCTGATATTTAAAATCCCGTCGGCCGCAAAAGATGGAACTTAAATAAACCAGTTCTGTACGTCAGCAGCACAAGTTATGTACATGTTGAACGACTTTAGGACTTAAGTCCAAGGAATAAAATCCACAAACTATCAATCGTACAGCTGCTCCTCTCGCTGGCTGTATCAGTGTGTGTGACTGTTTTCCGTAAACGAACCTGATTGGAATAATTACGAGTAACTAGTGTGACTATGACTGAGCTGATGTTTTCGTCACATTTGTTCATTTATAAAAAGTTCTTGAATACGAAAAGGTCCTTCACATATTCGTAGCATGACCGTAACTAAACGGGTCTGAGAATCATAACAAAACCAAATTACATCAGAGATTCCGATATATCTATTCCAACTCTTTAACGCTTACAATATTGGTACTGGTATTCGTCGTTTATTACTTTTAAACTTGTTTTTTTTTATTAATTATAGTATAAGTAGGTTTATTATATTATATATTGCTGTATGTATATTTAGTCATATTATAAATTACTTACATGTATGTTTTTTTTTAATCAGCCTATAAACTGTACCACTGCAGGGCAAAGGCCTCCATCATAGATATCAAATTATCGCTACTATGATGGGATTAGGCTTAATCACCACGCTTGCCAAATGCGGATTGGTCACATCCCGATCACTTGTTACCGTTGATCACAAACCCGAGCTATGTCCGAAAAATTGAAAGTATTCCCTACCCGTCACCATAAGGAGGGACTTTTGTCAAGTAAATGGATTTATTGTAGAGTTTTATCCCGTTTGAAGTGAATATTTGTGACATTCGAAAAATGTAAATCATATTTTTGTTTCATAATATTTGTATTTTCCTTTCCCACTCGTGGTTAATGGTCTTTTACATTCAACTTATCTAATTAGGAGAAATACTATTATTTTTCAGTGTCTGGGTGTTTTAGTAAACCTATAAGTTTTGTGGCATTTGCAGATTCTGACACCTGTAATACAGGTGCTTCAACAACTTACTATAGGAACATTTTATGGAGGTTTCATCATCATCATCATCAGCCCATTTAAGTCCCCACTGCTGGGGCACGGGCCTCCCTCAATTACATGAGGAGTAATTGCCATACTCTCCACGCTTGGCAGACGGGTTGCGAGGGTTTTGATATAAATGCAGAGTTTTCCTTCTCTGGGTGCTGATGATCATGCCAGCAGCTTTACCTTAGTCGCCTTTTACGACACCTCGGTAAGAGTGAGGGTGGCTTATTCTACTCTGCCGGGAACCACACGGCTAACGTATGTAGGTTAATGTGATTTTAAATAATTACTAGGATCTTCATTCATTCTATCTGTAAACAAAAGTGTTGTAGGTAATAATGGTGAGTCATTTGAGTTTAGTATTTTACTTATTTGAGGAAATGTCATTCACAGTTCAATCGTGTAGTTTTTAAACAGAATTGTGAAGTTTTTATTTTATTTGAATAGATCACTAGTATCATTTTGTTATGATAATATTGTTGAAATGTTTGAAGTGGTTTTCAAACGGAAGTCGCTAACCGATATCTTTAAATTTAACCTTATTGCGGTATTCGGTATATTGGGACTGATTACAAAGATAAATTCTTTACTGGCAAAATTAGTAAATTTACGTAATGTCAGTGACCTGTGCACTAGGCTCGCCTGTGTCGCAGAGGTCGTAGTAAGTGATAAATGTAAGTAAATTATGTCACTACGCGTAAACTTAAGCACCCGGTCACAAATATAATAATACCCGGTCAATTAGTCGCGTAAGTATATCGTGGAATTCCCTCATTGAGTAATAGCCGGCATACCACTAATTTTACTATTTGTCTCAGTCGTAGCGTGACTCTCACAGGTGACGGGACGGACGACCGTTGACAAGAGCGAGTAACAAAAACAAACAACTGTCAAAAAAACAAAACAGTGTGTGGCATCTACTAAAAACAGTGTAGCATCGTATAAAAAAAATATGGCATCGTTCTTTAAATGAAAAAAATTGTGTGGCGTAAAAAACAAAAGACTGCAACCAAAAACAAAATGTTCAAATTCGTGATAGTGCTGTGTTTAATATCCCCGATTTACTCTTTGGAAGTTTGCAACAGACGGAACAGCCAAGACATAACTGCTTTCGCACCCAATGTCACTTCAAAAGGAGTGATCGACGTTGGAGGTGTCAAGTACACCAAAAATCAGTATTACACCGACGAAGAAACAGGCACGGTACGGGGATGTGACATTTGTTTCGGTAAAAAAACTATATGCGTGAAGAAATGCTGCGACTTCGGCTACGGGTACGACTCAGTGGGGAAGATGTGTGTGAATGTGACGGAAGAGTTCAACCCCCCTGTGTGGAACGAGTACAGAGTGATGAAGGGGAAGTCTGCGCTGAACATGTTCAAGTTTGTGCCGGGGAAGCAGAAGTGTACATCTCCGGAGTACAGGGTCCAGATCGGCCGAATCCCTTGGGTGACCAGTCACTTAAAATGGGTAAGGCATATGGTTTCAATCTTCTCGTCCAGAATCAACTTTCCGAGCCGGTGGTGGAATCTCATTATGTTTATTTATTTTATTAGTCTATTTTATGTATAGGCATGTATAATTATGTTATTACGTGTTTTTTATGTAATAGGTAGGCAGACGAACAGACGGATCACCTGATGGTAAGCAATTGCCGCCGCCCATGGACACCCGCGACACCAGTGGAGTCACAAGTGCGCTGCCAACCTTTAAACCCCCCCCCGGATTGGGCCTTCGGTACCCTCACTCACGCAGCGAAACAGTGCTGCTTCACGCCGGTTTTCTGTGAGGCCGTGGTATCACTCCAGTCGAGCCGGCCCATTCATGCCGAAGCTTGGCTCTCCCACGGTAAAATACACGTGTAAATTATTATTTCACTTATAGTAAGAATTATCTTCTTCATCTTCGTTGCTCTATCCCACTTTAGGTGGGGTCGGCTTTCCTAATATTTTGGCGCCAGGACAGTGTTCAAGCTTGTGGGGTCTGGTAGGTTTTCCTTCGCCAAAAGTCTCGTCATGCTTGTCCTCCATGCCGACGGCGGGCGTCCTCTGCCTCTCTTTTTCTCCAGCAGGTTTAGAGCTCTCTTGACCACGTACTCATATTTTCAACGCATAGCACATTTGCCGTGTGGTCCCCGGCAGAGTAGAATAGGCCACCCTCACTCTTACCGAGGTGTCGTAAAAGGCGACTAAGGTAAAGCTGCTGGCATGATCATCAACACCCAGAGAAGGAAAACTCTGCATTTATATCAAAACCCTCGCCAACCCGTCTGCCAAGCGTGGTGAGTATGGCAATTACCCCTCATGTGATTGAGGAAGGCCCGTGCCCCCCGTGCCCCCCGTGCAGTGGGGACTTAAATGGGCTGATGACGATGATGATGACACACATTTAATATTTTTACTACTCCACTTTTGTTGTGCCGAGCGTGCTATTTGACTTAATACGGTTATAAACCATGATTACAAGCAAATAGTTTTTGCTTCACTGTGTCATGGCATGGGTCATTAGTATTTATTTATGTACCACTTAAACTATCGAGTTTAGTATATCTATTCTATTGGATGGGCATCAAAAGCAGTTCATTTTTTTTAACATTTGCAATAAGATAATCTAGGCATACATGTAAAAAAATAAATAAATACAGTTTTTATTATCCCATCACAATTCAGCTACTTAGAACAAATCTGTACGTCCTGTGAAAAGTGGTGTTAGTCGACTTATATCGAATTTGATTTTCTTCTTGCTACTTCATCACTAAAAAATCCTCTATTTTTCTGTCTGATCAGACGAAAAAATGGAGGATTTTTTTGCATGTCTAAATAGGTATAAAATAGTAGTTATTTAAAATGAACTGTAATTTAATCGTTAGTTCATTACTAACAAATTCATAATAAACTATTTCCATCTTATTACAAATCGATATCTAAGGTTATTACGGTACTAAAACTCATATCATCCCGTTCCAACACGTAATGTTAAAATGCTGGCAATAATTTTGTTCCAGGACTATTCTTAGTTCTCGACAAGTTATAAGGGGGTTTGAGTTCAATGCCACAGATAAACAAGGCTAGGTGTAAGGGCCTACTTCATCTTCAGCCCATTTATGTCCCCACTGCTGGGGCACGGGCCTCCCTCAATCACATGAGGGGTAATTGCCATACTCACCACGCTTGGCAGACGGGTTGGCGAGGGTTTTGATATAAATGCAGAGTTTTCCTTCTCTTGGTGCTGATGATCATGCCAGCAGCTTTACCTTAGTCGCCTATTACGACACCTCAGTAAGAGTGAGGGTGGCCTATTCTACTCTGCCAAGGGCCTACTTAATAAATTTCCAAAACTTTCTAAAAGTAAAACTTTTTTTAAATTGAAATTTGTTTTTCTTTTTTTTCTTCCAGGGCAGGTGAACTACCCCTGCTTTGATTTTTTACATTTTTCTTACCAATCCAGTCAAAAATTTATGCTAGATTTCACAGAACGATTCCTTGGTGATTAATTTACGAAAAAATAAAGGTTCTACTTCCTAAAATCACCAAACAACTTAATGATAACTACAAAATTGATAATTTACTTAGGTGCCTGTTTTTTTTTGCAAACGAGTGTATTTATGTATTCAATGGCTTAAATTTAGTCATCTAGACTATTTAATAGAACTGAGTGTATTCTTGCATTCTCTAGATAATTTAAGTTCTGAGGTTATTATATAAATATTAAAATAATTACTAGCAGGGTCTCCTCAGAACCCAATGACGTCATTCATTAATAACTACGAATAGGCAGGCAATTAAAATCCATGGTATTCTATTGATATCTTTAATAAATTAATTTCCACATTTTTATTCGCTAGTTTTTGCTCTGACGTCAGTTCTAATCATGGGTTGTAATTTCGTAATAACGTATTTATAGATTGTTAAAATTAACTTGATAGTCCCATCATGAGAAGATTGTGGTTTTTATTGAAAAAATATTTTTTGAAATACTCGGCGGTCAATTATTATTTTCTTTTATAAAAGATTTCCTTAACCGATTCTAGTACTAAAGTCGTATTACTAATTTAGACGAAGTAAACTGACAAATGTCAATGTGGCATTCTCATACATTTGGAAAAATATCAAAATGTATGACTACTTGACGTTTGCGTCTGTCATTTTACTTCGTCTAATTGAAAATCCGATCATAGATCAAACCCCTCTAGATTCTCATTTTATGGTTTATGTTGAAAAGACAACAAAAAACTTAATTAAAAATCATGGTGTTTTCGATATCTAAACTTTTTTTACTCGTTCTTAAAAAAATAAACCTTCTTGGCCCTCGAGACTCAATTTTTTTTCATAAAATAAAAATGTACCTATAAATTCAAAACGTGATGTTCGAACTTTAAAATTAATTTTGTCTTTATTTATTTTTAAATGTGATGGCTAACGTAGTGATTATATTCTCTTTGGTGATGGTCATGGAGTAGTATTAGTTTGTTAGTAATTAAATATTATCAGCTATTATTTTTAACTATCGTGATAAGCCAATCACGATTTCTAAAATCATATTGCTGTAATATAAGTAGGTAACAAAGTATAGATATATTATTATATTTAAGGAAACGAGAAATTTTAGGTAAGTTAAGTGATAAATGTGGACTACGAAGATAAAGTCCATTATCATAGGTAACGGTAGACTCGTTGGAATGTAGTCGCGTGTTTCCTCATACCATAGTCTGGCAGGCTATAGATTAGTGAATAAACGTGGGACCACAAGGTTTAACTCCATGACAACGGACTTTTTGACGAAAACCGCTTCGGTCACCTTGTACCTACACGGAAACTCAAAGGGCTACTAAACCGGATCTATTTTAAACAATTTCGATGTTACAAAATCTCTTCAAACACCTATACTTACTATTTATTTAATACTTATAGTTAACTGTTTGGTCTGCTTTTGCACTCGAATTTTGGATTACCGCCAAAAGTGGCCACTATTGGCGTGAATAATTTTTTCGCGTACAAAAACGGACCCAAAAATTGTGCATGGTTATTTTATGAATAGTATAAGTGTTTGCCGAGAGTTTGTAACCCCGAAATTGTTTAAAATACTTAGATCCGGCTTAGTACCTAAAATTTAAAATCGATTGGCTTCGCTAGCGTGCCCTACCCGTCACCTTAACGTGCTCTCCGAGGCACGGGTGTACAAGATCGCCAACTTCCAGACTCCGGGCTGACACTAAGAATTTCTTACCTATGTTAGGTAGAAATTTCCTCGATAGCTCAGATGTGAAAAGTATACTCACCCGCTTACTGGCACGTAGTGGATTTAATTCACATCTTAAGACACAATGAGGATTTTTAATTGCAATAATTTCCTTAAGAATAATTACAATGACATAAAAAAAACGCTGTTTATCTTAGGATATATTAATTGGTATCGCAATCATGATTCATGGCCAAGCTTATCGAACTAGTTACGAAGTATAATAGACCTATTATAATAACCCATAGTGAGTCTTGACCACATAATAAAAAGTAAAGTATCAGCCTATAATCTGTCCCATTACAGGGCAAAGGCCTCCATGATAGAAACCAAGTCATTGCTACTATGATAGGATTAGGCTTAATCACCGCGCTTGCCAAATGCGGATTGGTGATCACCAACCCGAGCTATGTTCGAAAAATTCGAAACATTATTTTACCTCGACCTGGGAAACGAACCCAGGGCTGGTACTTAAACCGCTAGACCAGGCAGGGCGTTGTTGTTGTAGTGGATTTAATTCACATCTTAAGACACAATGAGGATTTTTAATTGCAATAATTTCCTTAAGAATAATTACAATGAAATAAAAAAAAACGCTGTTTATCTTAGGATATATTAATTGGTATCGCAATCATGATTCATGGCCAAGCTTATCGAACTAGTTACGAAGTATAATAGACCTATTATAATAACCCATAGTGAGTCTTGACCACATAATAAAAAGTAAAGTATCAGCCTATAATCTGTCCCATTACAGGGCAAAGGCCTCCATGATAGAAACCAAGTCATTGCTACTATGATAGGATTAGGCTTAATCACCGCGCTTGCCAAATGCGGATTGGTGATTACCAACCCGAGCTATGTTCGAAAAATTCGAAACATTATTTTACCTCGACCTGGGAAACGAACCCAGGGCTGGTACTTAAACCGCTAGACCAGCAGGGCGTTGTCTAGCGATTGACATCCCTAGGGCCACATAATAAGAGCCTCCATCTCTTTTTTTTTTTGCTCGAGGCGACAAACGAGCAAGCGAGTCACCAGTTGGAAAGTAATTAACGCCGCCCATGAACATCCCCGAAATCAGAGAGACCGCTTAAGTGTTGGCGGCCTTTTTAAAATGGAGTACGCTCTTCTCTTGATAGTCTGCCTCTGTCCGTCTTGCGACACTTCCAGTCTGCAGAGTCACGCAAATCATATGGTAAAGTAAAGTATCAGCCTATATACTTAGCAAACTTATAGTTATAATGACTTGATTGATATTCACGCCGACTCATTTGCAAAACTAAGGCATATCTTGTGTAAGACCTGGCTAGATTTGTATAAGTTAAAAAGAAAAAATGTTTAGTTTTAAAAGAGTAATTTACCCCAGAATTGTACCTTTAGATAATGTTTCTTTCTTTTGCATGCAGTGTTTACCTTAATATATTGTTGCGCTTAGTTAATTATAGATAGTAATACTGTTGAATAAATAAATAATAAATATTTCACAACATCACATACATTGATCTGACTCCGAGTTAGGTAGCTCAAGCACCTGTGTTACGGATATCAGAATCAACAGCGGGATTACAAATATATACATATAATACTTTTCTTTTGTAAATACATACTTATAATACATAGCAAACACCCAGACCAATACAAACAAACATGTTCATGCACACAAATGTTTGTACTGTGCGGGGATCGAACCCGCAACCCTTGTATCAGAGGCACTAGTGTATACAAACGCTGGTAAACCTGAATAAAAAAATAAATGAATATACTGTCCCACTGCAGGGCGAAGGCCTCCATCATAGAAATCAAGTTATCGCTATTATAATGGGATTAGGCTTAATCACTACGCTTGCCTAATGCGAATTGGTGATCACAAACCCAAGCTATGTTCGAGAAATTCGAAACATACTTTTTGCTCGACCTGGGAATCGAACCCAGAACCCCGAGATCACGGCCCGGTACTTAAACTACTAGACCAACGGGGCGTTAACACAGAATCATCGTATAGTAATGAAATAAAATATTTTTTCATTGTTTTCCCAGGATGGAACTCTCTACGTTGACATGCCTAACCAGATCCCGCCGTGGTCAATATACCAGCCAGACCAGTACTGCGTGGACACCTTCGTGTATCAAGATGCTTCTGGAGCAGTCACCACCCGCCTGGACGCCCTTATCTGCTTCGCCGAGAAGCAAGAGGATCATCACTACCTACAAACTAGCGTCTGTGAGTGTTTTTATTTCTTTTTATGTGATTGGTGGCAGACGAGCAAACGGATCACCTAATGGCAAGCAATTTCCGTCATTAGAGACTTAAGAATAAAAAAAAACCTCCAGCCGGTTACGGCTACTGCGGCCAATCTCAACGGTCAGCCACGTACGCAGGATATATTATAGTGTTCAAGTGTGTGCGTAAACACTAGTGCACTCTCTATTACCTTACCCTCATAATACGATGGGACACCAGAGTGACACGACCGGAGAGGGATCGGGCGCAGGAGCAACAGACAAAGGACAAAGAACTTTCCGAGGCACGGAGGTACAATACCGACAACTTCCAGACTCCGGGCTGACACTAAGAATTTCTCCACGCTACCTACCTCGGAGTCAGATGAATGTGTGATCTGAAATATTGAATGGAGACCAAGAGACGGAAAGAGGAGTGTTGGCGGACAAACTGCCAGATGGTCCGATGACATCAAGGCTCAAGCTGGTGTAGCGTGGTCCAGGAAACCCGACGACAGAAGAAAGTGGAGAGAAATTGGAGAGGCATGGGCAAACACATGCTGGAGAAGAAGAAGTGAAATATTGATTTATTTATTATTATAAATAGTTAACTATAATAGGCCACTCTAAAAGTGTTTGGATGCAGCCTATACAAGGATTGACAAAGAATACGATCATGATACTGATGTCAGCACTTCTCCTGGGTTGAGTATGCAATTTATTGACAGTTCTTCTTAATATTTACCAATGAGTAAACAGATTAGATACCAAACCTTGACGACCCGTTTGGAACAGTGGTAGTGAACGCTGCCTTTGGCCCAAGGGTTGCGGGTTCGATCCCCGCACAGTACAAACATTTGTGTGCATGAACATGTCTGTTTGTATTGGTCTGGGTGTTTCTATGTATTATACGTATCTATTTACAAAAGAAAAGTATTATATGTATATATTTGTAATTCCGCTGTTGGTTCTGATATCCGTAACACAGGTGCTTGAGCTACCTATCTCGGAGTCAGATCAATGTATGTGATGTTGTGACCTATTTATTTATTAAACCTTCATAAAACTACATGGAATATATGAACCTAATATATATATAGTTCTCCTAGCCGTATTCGGCGATGGCGACCCCTACTAATTACGAGCATGTGCTCTTAAATGATTTGCGAGTCCAGACTTAATCTTAAAAATTCGGTCGCATGCTTGGCAGTAGAGCTGACCGGCGCTGTTGTTGGAATACAGTCAACTCCAAAAATATGTATACATTTTAGGACGTTGTCACAATATACAATATAAGAAAGTAGACCTCTACTTTCTTATAGGTAAGTATTGTGACAAGGTCCTAAAGTGTATACATATTTTTGGAGTTGACTGTACGTGTAAGAGGGCTTGGGGCGCGCTTTACCTACACACCTAACGTTTTGAGTCTAATTCTAGAAGGCCAGCATTTTCAGATTCCTCAACCCCATTTTTAATGCGTTGACGCCATTCAGATCTCTGAGCCGCAAGCTACTCCCACCTATGTACCTAATAGATGTGATTTTGAAATAGTAATTATTATACAGAGTGTATCTGTGAACATTTACATTCCTTCAACGACGTGTTCTACTAACCATTCTGAACAACATTTCATCATCATCATCGTCAGCCCATTTAAGTCACATGAGGGGTAATTGCCATACTCACCACGCTTGGCAGACGGGTTGGCGAGGGTTTAGATATAAATGCAGAGTTTTCCTTCTCGGGTGCTGATGATCATGCCAGCAGCTTTACCTTAGTCGCCTTTTACGACACCTCGGTATGAAAGAGGGCGGCCTATTCTACTCTGCCGGGGACCACACGGCACAACATTTGTTCTATGACTTTTGGAAATTCGCATATAAAAATGCAACTTCTCATACGAAGTTGGTCACGTGACTGAGCCATTTTGTATGGGGAGTCGAAAAAAATTTCGACGAATTTCGAAAAGTCATTGAATAAATGTTGTTCAGGGTGGTTGGTAGAACACGTGCTTAAAGGGATGTAAATGTTACAGATACACCCTGTATGACTCACACCACTTAATTCATATTAGACAAAGTTAGGGCAAACATTTTGAAGGTACGACACACAAAACTAATTAAGCATAGACCTAATTTTATTCATTAATGGTCGTTTATTTTATTTACTAATGGTATTAGTAGAATAGTTTTACTTTAAATTGAGTAACTAAATATGACCTAGGGACTTGGTGAGTCATTTATTGCAGAAATGCCTATTTCTCTTCATTTTACCTTTGCTACATCACGTCATATATTTAGGATTTCGCACTTCTTGATTTCAGATTCATTTAGCACTATTTGATATTTCTCCTTTGCTTTACACAATAAAGTTGGATGACAAATTATTAGACGAAATTAACTGTCAGATGCCAATGTTTCATTCACAAACATTTGCAAAATGCAAAGCGTCAAAATGTATGGGGACTTGACATTTGCATCTGTCAGTCGACTAACTACAATATTAATCCGACTTGCGATATACATATTTCGATATACAAGTTGACTCTGTCTGTACCTATCTTGGAACTAGAAATCGCGCGCGGTAACGGGTAGGGCACACTAGTGACGCCAATCGATTTTAATTTTTAGCTACAAAACCGGGTCTATTTGAAACAATTTCAAGGTTACAACCTCTCGGTAAACATTTATACTATTTATTAAATAACCATGCAAAAATGTTGGGTCCAACGCGTACGCGAAAAATTGATTCAAGACAAAAGTGGCCTGACAAACAACCACGTAAGTAACAATAAAAAGACAAAAATTATAAATATTTTAACTGACCAAAAAAGTACCAAAATGATCATACACGTTTTGAGTTAATTTTTTGCTCGAGCTTCGTGAGTGTCGTTAAAGTTATCTTATAAGGACTGTGCATTGCGTATTATTTATACAAGATTTAATATAAAAGGATAATGAAGGTGATCTCGGGCGAGAAATGGTGTCAATGTAGTCAAAACGTGTTTTCTGATAAACTCTCAATTCATTACTTTGCAAAAATCTTTAACTAAAAAATATTTCACAACATCACATACATGCCTCTGACTCTGAGATAGGTAGCTCAATCACCTTTGTTACGGATATCAGAACCAACACAGGAATTACAAATGTATATGTCACCAGAAAATAACAAGATCCGTAAGTTTATCAATTTCCTAGGAAGGTTATAAACTTTCGTAGGATTCTAAACGGGAGATAAATTGTATTATTTTACGTTACGATACAACAGGAAGAAAGAAGAAAGACAAAAAATAGAAAAAAAAATAAAAAAAAACAATATTAATAACACAAGGAAGAAAATAATAGTCTACATGTAACATAAAAGCGTAGGAACACATAGCAATGAAAATAAATAGGAATGTGAAGGTACCTATAATAAATAAAAATATCACAATCACTTCCCTTTAGACATACTGTCTATTTTGAACAACCTAACTATCATATATCAATCAGTATTCATTAATGAAATACATACTTTACCGTCTGCCGAGTATTTGCGTACAGTATATGAACTTATAAAGACTTGAGGTCTTATTCATAAATGTGTGTTAAACCTTTGTTAAACTGTGATACAAAGCAGTTTTCATTCTTTGTTTGAAAAATTGGTTTGTTTTTTTTATTTCAAACGTTAAAACTGCTTTATAATACCATTTTAGCTGACAAAAGTTTATGTATAAAGCCCTTTTATGGCACTTTTTTCTTTTTATATTATTTTTTTTTTTTAAATCGGCCAGTTTGTCGTTGTATTTCTAATGTTGTGTGTCGTGTGTGTTGAATTTTATTTTTATATTGTCTTATTTCCTTAGGTATGCTGATCTCCTGCGTATTCATCCTGGCCACGTGCGCCGTGTATGCGTTCCTGCCGGAGCTGCGCAATTTGCACGGCCGGGTGCTGATGGCGTACCTGCTGTGTCCTGTTCGTGGCCTTCGCCATGCTGACCTACCATGCAGATCCTGATCCTTATTGACAACATCTTCGCTGGGACCTGTCTTGCGCTCTGTGAGTTTCAGTCAACTTATATTTGGAAGCTTAAAACGAAATATAGACTAATGATTTAACTAAGTATTCAACAGTGGGAGAGCCACTCTTCGGCATGAATGTTAATACCACGTCCTCCACAGAAAACCAGCGTGAAACAGTGCATGCGGTGTGTTTCGCTGCGTTAGTGAGAGTACCGGTAAGCAGCGCACATGCGAGACCACTGGTGTTGCAGGTGTCCATGGGCGGCGGTAATCGCTTACCATCAGGTGATCCGTCGGGTCGTCTGCCACCTATATCCTATATCATTTTTGGACAAATTGAATTAAATATACCTACAGTTACAATCTAGACGCGAATACAAAAAAACTGTACAACGACCCGATTGGAACAGTGGTAGTGAACACTGCCTTTGGTCCAAGGGTTGCGGGTTCGATCCCCGCACATTTCTATGAAAAGGCACAGTCTGTTTAGGGTGCATGTCTACCAACTATTAAGATACTGAATCTATGGTATAGCACTGTCATTCTATACAAATCTGATGTTATACCATACATTTATCTACGGATAAAGAATAGACCAAACAAGACAATGATGTATTATGGCCGGTTTAAAATCTGATACATCTTTGCGAGTAGAAGACATGAACGCGCTCCATAAGAAGGCGACCCACTCGGCCTTAAAAATAATAAATAATGGTTTTGCAAAACGTTTTAACTCACCACGTCATCATCATCATCATCATCAGCCCATTTAAGTCTCCACTGCTGGGGCACGGGCCTCCCTCAATCACATGAGGGGTAATTGCCATACTCACCACGCTTGGCAGACGGGTTGGCGAGGGTTTTGATATAAATGCAGAGTTTTCCTTTTCTGGGTGCTGATGATCATGCCAGCAGCTTTACCTTAGTCGCCTTTTACGACACCTCGGTAAGAGTGAGGGTGGCCTATTCTAAATAACTAAGACATAATTTTTAACGAGAATTAAGTGACTCATTTGAATGCAACCCATATAAACCAAATATTGTATAAGCAATCATTAAGATAGGTACCTATTAGTGTAAAACAATTGATTAAATTGCCTGTTAAGCAAATTAACCATCAACAAATCTTTGCGAGCTAGGCTTAAGCAATACTTTTTATTACTGACTAATCCTTTAGTAAGCAATTAAATAAAATAGCATTATGATAATTAAGCATTAAGCGTTTCCACGAAATCTCACTCAAATGTCCTTAGCTCACTTTTTTCTTTATAGTTTTCATGCCGAAGCATGGCTCTCCCACGGTCATGCTGCGGTGCTAATGTTTAATGCTAAAGTTGAATCTTTTGACCTCAAATCAAGAGGTTTTTGTGAGGAGCCGTCTCAATTCGTATTGTGTAATAGCGGAGGATTTTCCTATGTCAATGTCGTGTTTTTGTTAGCATGGTTTATCTTATTACGTAAATGATTTAATTAAACGCGTATACATAAAAACTTTAGACTTTTTTTAAGCTGTCAATATTTAAAATTTTGTTGTTTACAAGAACGATTTTATGTTTTCAATTAATTTATCTATAAGTACATAAACACGTGACGTAATATCAAATTGTCCAAATATATTTAAGGCGACGGGTACCCCTAACTAGTGACACCAATCGATTTCAATGGTACTAAACCGGATCTATTTTAAACAATTTCGGGGTTACAACCTCTCGGCAAACCCTTATAGGTACTATTTGTTAAATAACCATGCACACATGTTGGGTCCAACGCGTACGCGAAAAATAGATTCACGCCAAAAGCGGCCCCTTTTGGCCACAATTTTTCGCATTTCGAGGTTGTTTAAAATAGATCCGGTTTAGTAGCTAAAAATTAAAATCGATTGGCGTCGCTAGTGTGCCCTACCCGTCACCTTAAACGTATAGGTATCATAGTTTCTTTGCGCCTTAGCAGCGCGACAGTACTGGGTGGCTGTAATCGCTTCCCATTATGTGATCAGTCTGCTCGTCTGCCACTTATTACCTAATAAATACAGGTAATACTGGTAAAATTTGACCCATTAGTTGACCGAAGATGATTAAAACGTTTTTCCTATCGATTTTCCGGCTACAATTAAAAAACAATCAGTTACTAATGTCTTACCAAATATAGATACGGTTTAATAATTAGTAAAACACAGGTATTTACTTCCTTTTCTCACATGCCAGCCTAAATCTAATCCAACCGTGGGAGAGCCACGCTTCGGCATGAATGGGCCGGCTTAACTGGAATAATACCCCGGCCTCACAGAAAACCGGCGTGAAGCAGCACTGTGCTCTGTTTCGCTACTCGAGTGACGGTACTGGAGGCCCAATTCGGGGGAAAGGGGGCTTAAAGTTTGGCAGCGCACTTGGTGTCCATAGGCGGTGGCAATCGCTTACCATCAGGTGATGCGTCTGCTCGTCTGCCACCTATCACATACAAAAAGTGTATTCTTTTTTGATATATTTCTTTATTTATAAACAGGATTATATTTTTACGTTTCAAGTTACAAATATACAGCGCAATTTTCTTGCTATTTCTTTTTTCCTTGTTTTTTGTTTACAAGTTTTTGGAAAACTTACAGCTAGATTTAGGGATACAGTCATAGTAAAAAAACATTGATTGTGAATTACAAGTTCAGCTCACCACCCATTCCCTCGATCCTCTTCAACTACGTAGAGACATCGGGTTGCTTAGCGTCTTCTATCGTCTATATCACGGTGAATGCTCTAAAGAGCTTTTCTCCCTCATCCCACCTGCCCTATCCCGTCACAGAACTAAACGCGCCGGACAACGCTGTCACCGCTTCACAGTAGAAAACATTCCATCACGGACTAAATCATTTTGCAGTTCTTATTTCTGCCGCACCATCAAGATATTGAACTCGTTGCCGGCGCATGTATTTCCCCCTTCCTACAAAATTGATTCCTTCAAACGAAGCGTGAAGAAGCATCTCGCGGGCCAGTATGGCGGTGCCAACGGAGGTGATGCCTGACATCGCGTCTGTTGTAATAGCAACTTAGGCTCTTCTCTTGCTTACCATCAGGCTGTGGAAAGCTAATATAATCTGCCTCCATTTAAAAAAAAATGCACACATTTTAAGCAAAGCAAATGGCCCATCACGAGCTTCTCTTTTAATAGTCAATTGCCTTTTATTTCAAATTCAGTGCATATAGTACCCAATTGGGATAACCCAGCCAATCGATGCATTAACAATATTGTATCTTATGCTTGGACGAAGCAAAAACCCACTAAACCAGTTCTCGTTGTGAGGATTTCCACATTTAGTATGCGAATAATAAATATTGTTTTTTATCTATATGGCTTATATAGGTACGCGTCGTGACCTACATTCATTTGTTTACTCTCCTATATAATAGGCCTTTACCTATGAAATTGACGTATTTTTTTTCTAGACACAATAAGATGTATCTCCTTTAATAAGCAAACAGTCACCACAGTATAATTTTGTTTTGATTTAAGACTATATTTTAAGGATTATATTAAATAGATATCTGGACCCCAATTCTCGTGCTCGTGACATTTATTTTCATACGACATATATATATATTTTTATGCTAGAGGCGGACAAACGAGCAAGCGAGTCACCTGATGGAAAGTAATCATCGCCGCCCATGAACACTATGAAAGTGTCACAAGCCCGAAAATTGGGCTCCATGAGCCCAATTCTCGTGCTCGTGATATTTTAAAACATGGCGGATATCACCTGAAAACCATACAAAAAAAAAACTGTGTTTTAGTGATATATGTCGTATGAAAATAAATACCAAAAGCACGAGAATTGGGCTCCAGGAGCCCAAATTCTCGGGATTGTGACATTTTGAAAACATGGCGGATATCACCTGAAAACCATACGGAAAAACTATGTTTTATAGTCTATTTAGGTTGTGAAGGTGAATAGAATAGTTCTATTTTGACATTAAAAGTGAGACGCTCCTTTTAAATCTAATCGATATTTTTAAGAATCGAGAATATTTTCTTTAAAAATCTAATGGACGTTTTTTTGTTTTGATTTTTAATCTTAATCAACATTTTATCAACGAATTTGAACTATCTGGATATGGAATACAATATGTAATTAGTGGTACACACGCAATAAATCATTAATAATGAAATAATATGCATCTTATTAATCTGAAAAGTAACAACTCTCGCTTGACGTGTCGGAATCACCTTCATCACCAAGAGAAATAACCAGTTCTTGGTCCCTAATGCAATCCATGCGGAGATATTTTGCACGAGACAATAATCGCGATTTGATGGTAAGATGGCTGCCATACCGATTACTGTTTACTTGCGATTTTTTGTGTCAATCCCTATGAGCAAATATTCCGATTAGCGCATTATGTAATTCATGAGATATTTTTTACAAATTTTATTGGTTATAATTATTTTAAGTTCTTGTTCAGATTAATTGAGATAGATTAATACTTGTTATTTTGAGTACACTACAAGTTAATGATTTTTACAGATTCGTATTTTTATTTGTGGAAATTTGGATGCATGATCTGAAACGTTTTAACTGTCCTATTCACCTTCAAATACTGAATGGACTATAGATATATTATGTCGTATGATAATTAATATCACGACCACGAGAATTGGGCTCCAGATATTATTGTACTTGGGATCCAAAAAAAAAATGACCCTTGACATTTTCATCAATAATAACTTTTTAATTATTATTTTTTTATTATTTTTTTTGAAAATTATCCTGCACGTTCCTAAACGTTGGCCATATAGTTAAAGAAGCTAAAAGTTAGAATTGAAAATACAACTTCTAAAAAAATAGCCATACAAAACGGCAATTTCATAGGTAAGGAATTGTCTAAGGGTAAAGATCTAACATTATGGCATAAGAAAGATATATGATATTTATTGCATAATAGAAGCAAAAGGTATTATCGAGAGCGATGATATTTCAGTTGATAAGAACGCGCCTTCTATTCGGGGGGTCGTGGTTCAAATTCAAGCATGCACCTCTAGATTTTTCATTTATACCGTGGGAGAGCTACGCTTCGGCATGAATGAGCTGGCTTGTGATACTACGGCCTTACAGAAAACCGGCGTGAAGCAGCACTGTGGTGCGTTTCGCTGCGTGAGTGAGGATCATCATCATCATCATCGGCCCATTTAAGTCCCCACTTAAATGGGCCGAATACGTCCCCACGACACCTCGGTAAGAGTGAGGGTGGCCTATTCTACTCTGCCGGGGACCACACGGCATACCACGGCGGAGTGAGGATACCGGAGGCCAAATCCGGGGTAAAGGGGGATTTAAAGGTGGGAGGCGCACTTGTGACTCCACTGCAAGTGTCCATGGGCGGCGGCAATCGCTTACCACATAAAAGAAATCTACCATTAACTCTGCTTCCTGGGAAAACATCCTGAGTAAACCTGCACGTCTCTGATAGTTTATCAAAATTGTGGATAGGTACCTACAATATTTGAGATAATGATTCTGAACGTGTAACGATCTAGTTGGTCTGGTTCCCCTGTCTAAGGGTTGCGAAGGTCAGACGGCAGTCGCTTCATTGTACCAGACATCCCGAATCCTGGACCATGGTCCAAGCGTACCCCGGGCTCCGAAACGACAGCTTTGGACGCAACTGGGAATTACCCTCTTAGATGAGGAAGAGGTTACAAGGTAATGTTTGTTGAGGAAATTAGGCATAGTACCTACCTACATAGGTATTGGTTCTGTTCTGCGGCTGCGGAAGCCGCCAATAACGGCAACAGTATGTAATAGTGTTGTTAAATTTATTTTTACGTATCTTGGCCAACTTGATCTGTTGCTTTCCGTGATCTTCGCATGTTAAAACTATTACTTACTTTATTTCTATCAGTGAAGACCTGTTATTAGCTTTAAGACATTCATTGTAATTGCTACTGTATTAAGACAGCTGTTGGTCTTCCGAATAAAATAAAATAAAATAAAATAAAATAAATTAGTTTTATACTTAGATTATTCTTTATATATTCCGCCAAATCCCTGTTAAAAGAAATTTTAAAGACTGTTAGTAAATCTTATAGTTTTCTGTACCTTGATGTCAATTGTCAAGCCAAAGTAAAAAGATTCTTTATTTGCATAGACTTGTACAGAGCACTTACAAATCTGTTTCCGAGAGGTTGTAACCCCGAAATTGTTTAAAATAGTGGCATTCCTCGGAACGCACGATAAGCTGTTGGTCCTGCGCCCGATCCTTCTCCGGTCGTATCACAGTAGTGTCCCATCGGAATATGAGGGTAAGGGAATAGAGAGTGCACTTGTGTTTGCGCAAACACTAGAGGACTATTATATATGTACTTGGCTGATCGTTAAGACTGGCTGCCGTAGCCTTTATCGGTTGGAGGATATAATTAATTTTGCTTGTTAAAACCTGACAAAGAACTGCATGTTATAGTCAATCTCTTGGACAAATCGCTAGTTATCACGCTTCCGTCATAAGATGGGACAATGATTTATAAAATTACAGAGTTTTATGTTCCGTAGTTGTAAGGCAGAGGCAAATTGCTTAAAGGTGACGGTAGGCCCCACTAGCGACGCCAATCGATTTCAATTTTCAGCTACTAAACCGGATCTATTTAAAAAAAATCATGATTACAACCCCTCGACAAACACTTATACTATTTATTAAATAACCATGCACAAATCTTGGGTCCAAGTCGTACGCGAAAAATTGATTCACGTCAAAAACGGCCACTTATGGCGTGAATCAATTTTCGCGTACAAAACGGACCCAACATTTGTGCATGGTTATTTAATAAATAGTATAAATGTTTGACGTGTGGTTGTAACCCGTACCTAATTGTTTATAATAGATCCGGTTTAGTAGCTGAAAATTAAAATAGATTGGCGTCGCTAGTGTGCCCTACCCGTCACCTTAACGGTATTTACCGCGTTTAATGACCTGAAAGTGACATAAGCAGTTTTTTTAATCTGTGAGTATATATTTCCCGGCAGAGTAGAATAGGCCACCCTCACTCTTACCGAGGTGTCGTAAAAAGCGACTAAGGTAAAGCTGCTGGCATGATCATCAGCACCCAGAGAAGGAAAACTCTGCATTTATATCAAAACCCTCGCCAACCCGTCTGCCAAGCGTGGTGAGTATGGCAATTACCCTTCATGTGTTTGAGGGAGGCCCGTGTCCCAGCAGTGGGGACTTAAATGGGCTGACGATGATATATTTATCGTGATATTTATCAATATTTTCAAACGTTACTTACCGTAAAAACTTTACTAAACAATGTAATACATTACAATTTCATTTAGGTATAAAATCTAAGAGCTTAGATCTTTATGGTAAGATAAATAGTTCTAGTAGGTATAATATATTCGTGAAAGAACATAAAAGTTCATCTTCTATGCAAAGAAAATAGGTTGAATTTACAATCGTTTGCGAACTTTTACTAAAGCCTGTAACATTCAAAAGCTTACTTACTCATAAATGCTACTACTCAGTGAACGAATATTTACAGGATAAAATATAAGAAAAAATAAGTACATGTGGATTATAAATAAATTGCAAATTCCAAATATTACTATTACATAGAAGAATACATATCAAAAGCAAATACCAAGTAAATAAAATAAGAAATGTCTGCTCCTCTCTATGCCAATTTGCGATGCCTACCAAGGCGCATATGTTCTTTTGATTGTGTAATGTTACCACATACCTAGTCATATAGTCATATGAATTGCAAATAATAATAAATAAATAAATAAATAAATAAAAAGCTCAAAATTCCAATGTGGACCCTCAATGGGAACGCACACAAAATAAGCGCGTTTTATAAAATCTCAATCAACAAAACACAATCGGGCCTGGGCGGTCCGTAATAAAAGATATAAATCGATCACGATACCATAAACCAGATTTAGTCTAACAGCACTTACAATATACTTCATCGGATTGTTTATTAAACGGTTTATAAGAGCGTCATTGACCTAAATAATATACGACCCGCCATATCAACGGGAAAGCAGGGCTGCCAACCTTTACAGATGTGATTAAGATTTGGATATATTTTATTGCCTCATTGTGCATTGGCGCAGTGGGTAGTGCGTCGCACTTTAAAGCGACGGCTGCGCTTGGGTTCCCGGGTTAGATCTCCAGGTCGGGTCAAAATTTGTACCTGAGTTTTTCTGTTAAGAAATTCTCAGTGTCAGTCCGGAGTCTGAAAGTTGGCGGTTTTTACCCCCGTGCCTCGGAAAGCACGTTAAGCCGTGTCTCACTGGTGTCTCATCAGAATATGAGGGCAAGGGAATATAGAGTGCACTTGTGTTTGCGCTCACACTTGAGCACTATATTCTGCGTAAGTGGCTGATCGTTGAGATTGTCCGCCTTAGCGGAAATGGGTTCAAAAAGTTATAAAAAGGCGTTGAAGCCGTCTTGAATATAAAGTAATTTATTTGGATAAGGATAAATACCAAAGTACAAATAAAGAGCCTTTTCAAGCGGCGGCATATAAATTAAATTTTTAGAATAAAAAACCGCTTACTGTGACATAACTATAATATTTAGACATATGCTGTCGCGACACTTTTTAAAGATAATGATGAGTGCTGCAAAGTCGTAGTAAATGATTTTGTTCTATCATCAATAGTTTTCGCAGCGCACGCGACATAAGGAACTTTTCGGGTCATTTTTTTACACCTTGGATTACATTATTGGAGTTTTAGTAAGGATCCCTAATTTTTTTAAAATAAAATATAGCCTATGTTACTCGGGGATAATTTAGCTTTCCAAAGGTGAAAGAATTTTTGAAATCGGTCTAGTAGTTTCGGAGTCTATTCATTACAAACAAACAAACAATCAAATCTTTCCTCTTTATAATATTAGTATAGATAAACATTTGGATAGTAGCAGAAATACAATGGCCATGGTAAGACATTTTGATTGTTCATCGGTAGATTCATGGTAACACGTTTACCATGCGAGTGTCGCTCTTTTCGGCATAATGGACCGGCTAGACTGGAGTGATACCACAGCCTCACAGAAATCGGCTTGAAGCCTTAGATTAAATCATTTAATTAAATCTAAACTTGAAGCAGCGCTTGCGTTGTGTTTCGTCGAGTGAGTGAGGGTGCCGGAGGCCCAATCCTGGGGCAAGAGGTGTATTGCGGACGACTGGATTCGTCCGAGTAAAACGTATTTGTTATCATACCCATTTATTTCATTCCTTTTACCATGGACTAATTTTGATTTTATCTAAGTGGACTAATTATATAATTAGTTCATGTCTTTACAATCAAAACGTCAAAAAGACATGATATAAAAGCAGAGCCATCATCGTCATCATCAGCCTATCGCAGTCCACTGCTGGACGTAGGCCTCTCCAATTGATCGCTACCGTGATCTATCCATGGCTTCTCGCATCCGGCTCTTGCCAGCCATCCTGCACAGATCGTCCCTCCACCTAGCCAGAAGGCGCCCTACATTACGTTTGCCAAGACGCGGTCTCCACTCTAGAACTCGTTTACCCCATCGGTTGTCGGTTCTGCGGCTAATATGGCCAGCCCACTGCCATTTAAGCTTGCTAATCCGGTGAGCAATGACTTTGGTTCTCTGCCGGTAAAACAGAGTAGCTATATAAAAAACAAAGGTTTTAAAGAAAATAAGTAAAAGGTTGATAGTGGCCGTTGCCAACAAGGAGTTTAGGTAAAGGTTGTGTGTGTGCACTTGTGACTACACTGGTGTTAAATTTTTTAACCTCTGTTGTGTAGATTACATTTGAAAGATAATGAATATTTTTGATGACGACTGTTTGGATTTGGTTATTTTTTGCTGCCTGCTAATTTAGCCTCTGTTTAAGGCCGCAGTACCAAATAACCTTAAGCAAACCATGTGAGCCAAACATGTGTACAATGTTGACGTCGATGTTAAACACCTGTGATTGATATGAAACACTCCAGAGATTGTGGATATTAATACCACATTAGGTATGTGGTAACCTCATTACATTAGGATATTACTGTTTTATTTAATCGGGGAGAAAAGGGGGCTTAGAACTTGGCAGCCCACTTGTGACTCCAATAGTGTCGCTGGTGTCCATGGGCGGCGGCAATCGCTTACCATCAGGTGATCCGCCTGCTCCTCTTTTTTATGTGATAGGTGGCAGACGAGCAGACAGATCGCCTGATGGTACGCGATTGCCGCCGCCCATAGACACCCGCGACACCAGTGGAGACATAAGTGCGCTTCAAACCTTTAAACACCCCTTTCCCCCTGATTGAGTCTCCAGTACCCTCGCTCACGCAGCGAAACACAGCACAGTGCTGCTTCACGCCGGTTTTCTGTAAGGCCGTGGTATCGCTCCGGTCGAGCCGGCCTATTCTTGCCACCGATCAGATAAAAAAAGAAAGAAAGATATTTAATAATTACGGACCTTCAGAGACTAGGAAAACCTGTAGCTATTTAATGCCACACTAGCGACGGAAATTATATACGGCTATACTAGTGTAAACTAGCAGCGTCCTTCGGTTCCACCCACTTGTTGATGGGATTATCGGTATACACCGATATTTTTTTATCGTTTTGTATCGTTTTTTCGTTTTTTTATATTTGTGTGGAACAGATGATTTTTTCGCTTATTTTGTTGATTTTAACATGCTAAATGTACTTCATTCACGATACCTAGTATGATGGTTTTCGAGATGTAAACGATAAAAAAATAACGATTTAATAGTTTGATTAATTATAGTTACAATGCAACGCGATAATGTAACTGCTGCTGTAACGTAGCCGAAACGTCGAGTAAAATATGTGAGTATACAATATGTATCACATAAATATCGTGCTAATTCCCGTCTTGATTAATTAAAATAACGGTGTATTTTACATAATCTGACAATATATATTTTTTTAAGTTTATGTGACAATATATATGTGCTAAGCGCATTGTTAAGTTTCACAAAAATCCATTCAGTAGTTTTTACATGAAAGAGCAACAAACATCCTTATACTTTACTCGTACATTGGTACATCCTCATATTTTTTTGCGTTTATAATATTATAAGGTAAATTAATATGTATGTTTCATCTACATACATGTGGGAAGAGGTAAGTGAAATATGTAACTAATTATGTAATAATATCCTCCAACTGATTTCGGCTTAGGCGACTAATCTCAATGATCAGCTACTTACGCAGGATATATTATAGAGCATAAGTGTGTGCGCAAACACAAGTGCACTCTCTATTCCCTAGCCCTCATATTCCGATGGGACACCAACGTGACACGACCGGAGAGGAATCGGGCGCAGGCTCAATGGCTTAAAGTACTTTCCGAGGTACAAGACCGCTAACTTTCAGGTTCCGGGCTGGCACTGAGAATTTCTTAACAGATAAACTCAGGTACAAGTTTTGGCCCGACCCGGGGATCAAACCCGGGACCCCAAGCGCAGCCGTCGCTTTATAGTGCGACCCACTACCCACTGCGCCATTAAGGCAGTCATCGACGGAATGATTTTATTATCGTAATCTAGAATCTATATAGTAATTATGACATATTTCAAACACACTCACGTTTTATTGCAACATTATGCCATTTTTGATATACGTTACTTAAAATAAAAAATGTCTCTTTTAGAAGGGAAGTACCTAATCAGTTTAGGCTGTTTAATTAGCTATTGTGTGTATATTTGAATACATCGTAATTTTGGATGATGTCGAGCGAAGGATAATAAAACTTCCATTAGCAGTGATCAAAATTTATGTTAATTAAGCGATAAGAACGGAAAGCTCGTTACAGCCAGAGACGCACACTACGCAGCTGTACGTGTCCCGCCTACACTAGTCTACGAAGGACGAGTGAGTCGTAGACTACGTGCGAAAGATGTCAAACTGGACGCTGAGGGTCGAACGGCTAGGTCTCACCACAAAGTGAACTTTAGCTCATTTGTGGTGGGAGTACCGGCCCATTCCCTGGCGACCTTTATTAGGGAGGACTTCTGGACGCAGGGAGTCGTCTTTCGGAAGTTTCGAGGACGGCTATCAGCTGACTCTACGCGCCGCACGTAGAAATTTGTATTTAAAAAAGTATGTATTTTATTTTATTATGTATGTATGTTACACCGTGTGGTCCCCGGCAGAGTAGAATAGGCCACCCTCACTCTTACCGAAGGTGTCGTAAAAGGCGACTAAGGTAAAGCTGCTGGCATGATCATCAGCACCCAGAGAAGGAAAACTCTGCATTTATATCAAAACCCTCCCCAACCCGTCTGCCAAGCGTGGTGAAGTATGGCAATTACCCCTCATGTGATTGAGGGAGGCCCGTGCCCCAGCAGTGGGGACTTAAATGGGCTGATGATGTATGTTACACTGTAAGGCATCTATTATGAAATAAATTTGAATGTAACTTGTTGCCTGAAATAAATGAAATTATCATTTAATATTATAATTATACGCATAAAATTATGTACAGTAAGCTGCAAGTCGATGTATATGTACACTATAGTACCTTGTCACAATAATACCGTTCGGTATCTTGATAGGAAAATCGAAGTCAGATGGTACCTAGCGATTATGACAAGATACTAAAGTGTTCCTATACATATCTTTGCAGCCGAATATTAGTACAAATTTGTCTATGACTGACCGGATGGCGCAATTGGTAGTGACCCTGCCTCTTACGCCAAAGGTCGTGGGGTCGATCCCCACCCTGGACAAACATTCGTGCGATGAACACTTGTGTTTGTTCAGTGTCTGGGTGTAATATATGTATTTAAGTATATATTTGTGTTCCTCTGTTGTCTGATATCTGTAACACAAGTGCTTAAGCTACTTAAGTACGGGATCAGAACAACGTATGAGAATGTTGTAAGAATTATTATTATTATTATATTATTATTATCTATAGAAATCTTTCCTCTTCTAATTTCAGTATTGATATAGATTATAAAATGTCCTTTGCCTGAAGGTTGTCTGGTAGAAATCGCCTCCAACGCCGAAATTGAAATGTTAAGTTTCTGTAATGCCTAGTTTTTTTAAGTTGTGTTTTTAGTGCAATAAAGGATATCTATCTATCTATTAGAAATTAAATCTGTCATTATTTTTCTTCCAATTCTGTAACTCGTATACCTCCGTAAAACATGTTTGTTTTCTCGTTTCGTCATTATGCCTAGTTACCTGTTTGTATCAGTGGTAGCTGTCATAGCCATCATTAGGTTTCCTCATGCAAAACAATGAATGAAGCTTCTATTCAAAATATAGTTCATGACCTATACGATGATAAGAGCTCTGGGGACACGGTGAATACCGCAATATGACTATACAAAATATAATAAACTAAAATATAAAATTAATCACAAACCTAAACAATACCTATTTAAAATAATATATATTCCGTCTGCTCATCTGTCATCTATCACATAAAAAAGTCTCATTTTATTTAAAGTGATCTAATTGCCTAAAACTTCTCTACTATCCATGTGTCCGAAGTGTTCTTGAATACTGTGCTAGTATTTGGAATCCTCAATACATTTTTTTTTATGTAATAGGTAGGCAGACGGATCACCTGATGGTAAGCAATTGCCGCCGCCCATGGACACCCGCGACACCAGTGGAGTCACAAGTGCGCTGCCAACCTTTAAGCCCCCCTTTCCCCCGGATTGGGCCTCCGGTACCCTCACTAGCGCAGCGAAACACAGCACAGTGCTGCTTCACGCCGGTTTTCTGTGTGTGTGTGATACATTACACATAAACAAAAGATTGAAAAGATTCAGCATAAGTTTCTCAAACATTTGAGCTATCATATATAGCCATCGCAAATGCGTCGACTACAGAAACACATCCAATGGACAACATTTCAAAATTGCTAAGCTCTGAAACAAAAAATACCAATTCTTTATTTACTTTTCCGCTGCTCGAATATATATTTATTAATTTTTTATATTGCTTATTTACTGAGAAAAAAATTTAAAACTAAAAAACGTAATGACGTCATCGGACGGCAGAATGTAAAATATTTCTTTGCTTAGCACATTATAGTTTTAAATTTACGAAATGCCAAACCCATGACATGCAACTGTCAAAAAAAAAGACAACTTGTCAACGTTGAATGAATGAATGACGTTGACAATGTTGACACTAGTATTGTTTACCTTTGACAGTAGTACCTTTTTTTTTATTAAAACAATGATAAGCAAAGGAATATCGCTGTATTCAGCCGTCCGATGACGTCATTTCGCGCTTACGTCTATTTAGAATATAAAGAATTTCAATAATTATTTTATGCATGAAAATGGACAAATTTTGAAAAAAGAAAAAATATGGGTCTGTTAATTTTATGTCTATTTTCATATAAAAAAACAATATGGACATGTTAAAAATATGAAATGTTGTCCATTTCTTTAGATGCATGTCTCTCGAGGATAGGCGTTGTCTTTTCGACATGACTTTGCTATACAAAATTTGTAACAATAATATAGACTGTCCCAATCTCACAGCTATGACATTGTTCATTCGTGTACCTCGTACCCGAACACGACACACTAAACTCTTTGCCTCCTCTTTTTCCCGCAGCAATTACGCTCAAAACTCGGTTGTAAGTCGTTTGCATGATGTGTACCTACAATAAGAAATTTGCCTCTGGAGATTTGTTTTGTACATCAAAGTATTCCTTTAAAAAGGAAGCTGCTGGTGTGCTTCTAAATTAATTCCGTGCAAGATCTCTACGCCACCCTCATCTAGATAGTACTTGTAAACCTGTAACGCCCTCCCCCCTCATTTGGAACCCTTTGACTGTCTAGAATAATAAATGATTTTAACTATAATGTATCAATACGGGGATTAACACGATATTTATTACGTGAAACAACATTGTGTACTCACATATTTGGCTCGACGTATCGGCTACGTTACAGCAGCCGTGGTCACGAGCGGACTGGCGGAGCACGGCGTCGTCTGCTGGGGCCGGGCTGTGAATCTTCGGACACCCTCACATTTTTTGATATTAATTCGCCACTAGATGAATTGTCAGTGAAATATATAGTGTAATAAATGATTTGTCAAAATATATAAAATCCGTAATTAGCTGTAAGCTATATGAATGAATGTAGGTAATTTAATATTGTACAAGAGCTGTGGATTTTGAATATATGGAAAATAAAAAAATTTTTTTTTTTTATAAAAACGTTTCAATCCTGAAAGAGCTTCGAATCAAACAAAGACTTTCGTCGATTGTGCAAGTGCGAATACTCACCATGTTTGGACATATCATCCGAAAGCGAGATCTCCTTGGAACGTTTAATGGTACAGGGAAGAGTGGAAGGTCAACGCTACCGAGGCAGATCACCTACAAGGTAGGACGGACAGTATCAAGTCTGCTACAAAGTGTTCCTTGACTGAATGTGCACGCAGTGCCACAAACAGAGAAATATGGAGAAGTCTCGCTAAAGCCGCTACCCAACATACAGACAATCCATAAACACGACCACTCAGTCAGAAGTGTATGACTGAGAACAAGAAGAGAATTTTATTTTTTATTTTTATTTATTTATTCACTCAAGACAAAGAATTGATAAAAATCCTTAAAAAGCAGTTTTTGTTCAATTCATACTTACCTAAAATTGGTGTTATTATTTCTTGTAGTTACCTATGATAATAATTACTATAAGGAAATAAGGTTAGGTACTGTAGATTTTACGCAATGGTTTTTCCTGGTAATTTTAAAAATTACATCCCATAGCAACACTTTTCTAGCTTATAATTGCATTTATGGCAAGAATTCCACAAATTCACAATGTAACGGTTTCTTAAGGATGACGGGTAGGGCACACTAGCGACGCAAATCGATTTTAATTTTTAGCTACTAAACCGGATCTATTTTAAACAATTTCAGTCTCTCTCTCTCAACTCTATGTCTCCTAGAGGGCGCTGTAGTCAAATTAACGTGACATCATGTCACCTATAACCAGAAAGCAATCAAGACGCTTCTAACGACATCGCATTTGTTCAAATATGATAACTAGTTTAGAAGTTATGAGGGAACAGACGAACAACCATACATACAGGTCAAAATCATAACCCTCCTTTTTGCTTCGCCGTAGTCGAGTAAATAGTAGTGGTTCATTCTTAAAAGACTGTTACTTAAATTTTAAAAGCACGTGAGCCCTGTTATGCATCATCGCCTGTTTGAACTGTTGGCGTTAACCCAAGGTATCACAGTTAATTTATTGACAAACGACAAACCAGACGTTTATAAATATCTCCAACGTTTTTAAACAACGCAGACAAAATTATTTCTATTTTATTAAGAAAAACATAAACATTGTTTCCGAGTTAGTCCGCGCAAAAAAAATTGTTTCAGGACAGGGACAAATACAGATGTCTCCCTATTATAAATAGCAATTTAAGAATAGTTCTGGAACTAAACTCGTGGCACCCCTTTTTAACATTGCGTGTTCAAACGAGATGGCATGGCTTTATACGGTAATAACTTTAGATAGCATTTTGTTATATTATATGGATGTGGTTCAATTTTAACAACCTTGGGGAATTGATAAGAGACGATGATGAAATACAATTTTGTAATTTTTTTACAAACCTTCAGACTTAACGCGTTTTTATATAGTTTTTACCCAACATCCGTAGTTATGATTTCAGGAGGCTTCGTAATACGTATGTAAGTTTTTTTAAATTATTTACCATTTAACGATATTTATCCTTACATCTAATAGCACACAAAAACCACTACCACCTTATTACTATTTATTAGTACTAAAGCCATAGCTCATGTCATCCCGTTTCAACACGTAAAGTTAAAAAGGGCTGGCCTGAATTTTGATCCAGGGCTATCCTTAGTTCCCGATTTGTATAAAGTGGGCTAAGGTTTAACCATAGGCATATTAAGAGATTACAATTTAATATAATTATATGAAAAACTAAATTAATCCGACAACATACTTAAATAGTATTTTTTAAATCTAAGTTTAACTTTGTCGACAGTAATATTGTTAATAAGTTTGGAAGGTTCATAAATCGTGTGTGTTAGTAGATCATGCGTCGATTACCTACTCCAAAACCAGTGAGCTGATTTACTAGTCAATAATTGTCTTCCAGGATGAGCAATGGTAGCTCAGTGAGACTCCACTGAGCTACCAGATTTTTAAGTAAATAACACACTTAAAAATTTCAACACGTGTTCAGGCGGGAGACGAACCCACACCTTTCACAATCCGGGTGAATGTTCTACCAATTAGACCACTGAACGCTAGTAAGCCGACGAAATTGTAAGTGCTTGATTCGACATGAGCTGTCGATAGTCTCATCAATATTGTAGGTATATTTACAATATCCAATGGAAATAATATTACAAATATTTGACCACCAGTTAAGATGAGACTGCTAAATCAATAGTTGATATTTTTATAGCAATCTTTTGCAATTTATTCTTAAGTAAATAACACACTTAAAAATTTCATCTCGTGTTCAGGCGTGTTCCTGCCTGAACAAGAGATAAAATTTTTAAGCGTGTTATTTACTTAAGAATAAATTTCAAAAGATTGCTATAAAAAATATCAACTACCAGATTTTGTCAAAAATTGCACACGAGGTCTGCCATAAAGCTACATTAGTTACCTACAGGTCCAATATTATTCCTTGTTTCAAAATCCAAAGATATTTGCTCGAAACCACGGCCAGGGGGGTCGTAGTTTCGAGCAAGCACCTCTGGAATTTTGGAAACAAGGAATAGGTCGTTCTCTAGATTTCTATAAACTATTGTAAGATTTAGGTTTATGATAAAATTAAACTTGTAAGTGCCTTACTTTTTTATTTCTCTTTCGTAACCTGCAAAATGTACAATCTTAGAATTATTCTAAGTGTACAATATATGCTTACGCGAAACGTGCGGGGGTTCCCTGTCTCATTACTTTGCTATTTTCACTGTAAGCCGACTGTGCGCGCTCAATTCCTGGTTAAAAACTATCACGTCGGCCGCGGCGGCGGCCCTCTAACAATCAGATAAAGATAAAGATAAAGAGTTCTTTATTGGCCACAGAACACAAATCAAACATGAGTGACATAAATACAAGTATGACAAATTCTGTAGCCAACTAGCCCCAACCTCAGCATTTGCTGCAGTGGCCGAAACCGCTGCAGCGCTGGTTTTCAGGCAGAGCCTTGGGTGACGTACGTGCACACATATATAACATACAATAGGAAGAAAGAAGAAGGACAAAACAAGGAAAAATAATAATAATAATAATAAATAAAAAATCAATATTAGTAAATAACAGGAAGAAAATTTAAGATGCCAACAAACAATTATCTTATCTTAAAAAAATAATCACCTCTCTAAGCCCTCTTGACACTCCCGTTAGGCGTCCATATTCAAGCATAAACCAAAGCATAAACTTTCTTCTAAATGACAGACATTAAACCGACTGCCAGCCACGAAGAAGTTCAGGTACACTTTTTCATCGAGTTTGTTCCAATGAGCTCAAATACGATACCAGCATTTTCCTTCCTACCTACTCACTATCTGACAAACTGGAGGTTAAAAATATGTTAAAACCATTCGCTTTTCTTAAATATGTATTTTCTTGTTCCAGCGTTCATAATCTACTTCTTCCTGCTGTCGGCATTCTTCTGGCTTAACGTGATGTGTTTTGACATCTGGTGGACATTCAGGTAAGATACTTAATAGTAATTTAATATTTATATTTATCGTATAGTCATTAGTGGCGCGTTTTCACTTCGTTTCGGGAGTTGAAACCAAGTTTTACTCCCTTAAGGGGGTGAATTTACAAAAAAATCTTTCTTAGTGCTCCCCTACGCTTTAAAAAGAACCACTGTGCAAATTTTAAAGCTCTCTCAGCATTCGTTTAGATTTAAATTAATATGCGTTGACAGTTAAAATAAATTTGATACAACAATCGATGGTTTGGTTATCGGAAATTTGGAATTGGTAGTACAATTTAGGGTAAACGACCTCAAACATTACATTAGTCTGGATACGCTCACGGAATTGAGATTTTACAGTTCTTCGTTCAATAAATATTTTCACAACATCACATACCTACATTGATCTACTTATAATACGTAGAAAACAAACAGATATGTTCAAGCACACATTGTTTGTACTGTGCGGGGATCGAACCCGCAACCTTTGCACCAGAGGCAGCGTTCGCTACCATTGATCTAAACGGGTTGTCAATTACACATTATACAAATAAAGTTTCTCTCATCAGGGATAAAAAATGAAACAAATAAGTACCTAACCTAAAAATATTCATCATCATCATCATCAGCCCATTTAAGTCCCCACTGCTGGGCACGGGCCTCCCTCAATCACATGAGGGGTAATTGCCATACTCACCAACGCATGGCAGACGGGTTGGGCCAGGGGTTTTGATATAAATGCAGAGTTTTCCTTCTCTGGGTGCTGATGGATCATGCCAGCAACTTTACCTTAGTCGCCTTTTACGACACCTCGGTAAGAGTGAGGGTGGCCTATTCTACTCTGCCGGGGACCACACGGCTATCATATTGTAAGATTAATTGTAAGATTTAGGTTTATGATAAAATCAAACTTGTAAGTGCCTTACTTCTTTTTATTTCTCTTTCGTAACCTGCAAAATGTACAATCTTAGAATATATTATTCTAAGTGTACAATATATGCTTACGCGAAACGTGCGGGAGTTTCCTGTCTCATTACTTTGCTATTTTCACTGTAAGCCGACTGTGCGCGCTCAATTCCTGGTTAAAAACTATCACGTCGGCCGCGGCGGCGGCCCTCTAACAATCAGATAAAGATAAAGATAAAGAGTTCTTTATTGGCCACAGAACACAAATCAAACATGAGTGACATAAATACAAGTATGACAAATTCTGTAGCCAACTAGCCCCAACCTCAGCATTTGCTGCAGTGGCCGAAACCGCTGCAGCGCTGGTTTTCAGGCAGAGCCTTGGGTGACGTACGTGCACACATATATAACATACAATAGGAAGAAAGAAGAAGGACAAAACAAGGAAAAATAATAATAATAATAATAAATAAAAAATCAATATTAGTAAATAACAGGAAGAAAATTTAAGATGCCAACAAACAATTATCTTATCTTAAAAAAATAATCACCTCTCTAAGCCCTCTTGACACTCCCGTTAGGCGTCCATATTCAAGCATAAACCAAAGCATAAACTTTCTTCTAAATGACAGACATTAAACCGACTGCCAGCCACGAAGAAGTTCAGGTACACTTTTTCATCGAGTTTGTTCCAATGAGCTCAAATACGATACCAGCATTTTCCTTCCTACCTACTCACTATCTGACAAACTGGAGGTTAAAAATATGTTAAAACCATTCGCTTTTCTTAAATATGTATTTTCTTGTTCCAGCGTTCATAATCTACTTCTTCCTGCTGTCGGCATTCTTCTGGCTTAACGTGATGTGTTTTGACATCTGGTGGACATTCAGGTAAGATACTTAATAGTAATTTAATATTTATATTCATCGTATAGTCATTAGTGGCGCGTTTTCACTTCGTTTCGGGAGTTGAAACCAAGTTTTACTCCCTTAAGGGGGCGAATTTACAAAAAAATCTTTCTTAGTGCTCCCCTACGCTTTAAAAAGAACCACTGTGCAAATTTTAAAGCTCTCTCAGTTTATATTTAAACGAAATCGTTTAAATATAAATTAATATTGATACAACAATCGATGGTTTGGTTATCGGAAATTTGGAATAGGTAGTACAATTTAGGGTAAACGACCTCAAACATTACATTAGTCTGGATACGCTCACGGAATTGAGAGATTACAGTTCTTCGTTCAATAAATATTTTCACAACATCACATACATTGATCTACTTATAATACGTAGAAATCAGATATGTTCAATGCACACAATTGTTTGTGCTGTGCGGCGATCGAACCCGCAACCTTTGCACCAGAGGCAGCGTTCACTACCATTGATCTAAACGGGCTGTCAATTACACATTATACAAATAAAGTTTCCCTTATCAGGGAAAAAAAATGAAACAAGTAAGTACCTAACCTAAAAATATTCATCATCATCAGCCCATTTAAGTCCCCACTGCCGGGCACGGGCCTCCCTCAATCACATGAGGGGTAATTGCCATACTCACCACGCATGGCAGACGGGTTGGATTATGATAAAAATGCAGAGTTTTCCTTCTCTGGGTGCTGATGATCATGCCAGCAGCTTAAAAAAAATATTACAAAAAAAATACATTTAGTTTAACTTTTATCATAATTTTCATGAATTTGGGAGCACCGGTGGCGTGTCCATGTTAGATTTTGTCAAAAATTGCACACTTAAATCCAATCACGGCTTAGGTATAAGACAGAATAAGCACCTATCCGAGAGGTCTGCCATTAAGCTTCATTGGGCAGTGCCGTGTGGTCCCCGGCAGAGTAGAATAGGCCACCCTCACTCTTACCGAGGTGTCGTAAAAGGCGACTAAGGTAAAGCTGCTGGCATGATCATCAGCACCCAGAGAAGGAAAACTCTGCATTTTTATCAAAACCCTCGCCAACCCGTCTGCCAAGCGTGGTGAGTATGGCAATTACCCGTCATGTGATTGAGGGAGGCCCGTGCCCCAGCAGTGGGGACTTAAATGGGCTGATGATGATGATGATGACTTACCTACAGGTCCAATATTAGGTATTCCTTGTTTCAAAAATTGTTTAGTTCATAGCCGTAATTAGCCTACAATTTACTTACATTTCTGTAACCGATAGGTACAGTGACTGTTAGTAACAAATAGTCGATGCTCGGTCAAATTAACCCGGTATTAAAATACTTCCCTATAGGTGTGTTAGTCTCATGGGTGTTAACAGTAATTGTCCAAATTGTAAAAAAAACTAACTAATAGAGAGAATAGGTACTCCCTAAATGTAATTGATGATAGAATGTGTTAATTAGTTGGTTAACGCCCTATGGACAATTTTAGACGAAAAACATTGGATATTATTGAAGGTGTGCCTTAGGAAAAACATCATCATTGAAACAAATATTTTAGTCTAAGTAGAATGCTTTTGACCATATCCGGTTAACTAGTTTTCCGCATGTAATAAAAAACAGTTCATAGCCGCAACAAGACTCAGAAATGTTACTACACTTCTTATATAATTGTTTAAATTTTATTGTATAATAGGTACCTACGAGGTACCTATTATTATGAAAATCATATACGATGATGGAAGAAAAAATTACGAAATGACAGTTAAAAACCAAGAAAAGGAAAACCTATATGTTTTTCCGTGTAGGTACCTACAACTTTTGACCGTGTAGCGTGGCAATAATTATACATTGTATAATATCTTCTAAACAGTTTCGGCTAAGGCGCACGCACAATTTCAATGAACAGTTACATACGCAGTGCTCAAGTGTGTGCGCAAACACAAGTGCACTCTCTATTCCCTTGCCCTCATATTCCATTGGGACACCAGTGTGACACGACCGTGAAGGGATCGGGCGCAGGACCAACGGCTTATTGTTCATTCCGATGCAAGGGGGTATAAGAATGCCAACTTGCAGTCTCCGGGCTGACACTGAGAATTTCTTAATAGAAAAATTTAGGTACAAATTTTAGTCCTACCCGGGGATCGAACCCGGGACCCCAAGCGCAGCCGTCGTTTAAAGTGCGACGCGCTATTGAGCCAACGAGGCAGTCACATTAAGTACAACCAAATAACGCATAGGTATACCCAAGTAACAATACATAACAAAAAGTTCATCGTTATCATCCACAAGTAAAATTACAATTTTTATATTTTTTTACTTTGAACTACTGAAACTCCTCTTTCATTTGTTTATCTTCTTTAGAATAAGAGCCAATTATTTAATTTCGTCAATATAATCGAAGCAATAAGCTATCGATCTACTCTACCTGCTATTGGAAAAATAAACATAAAACTGGGGGCATAAGATAATGATAATTGGACTTAATTTGAAACAACAATGACGCTCACCAGACAAAGATCCATTGTTAAAGACACCAAATGTCTGGTTACCATTTAACATCAATTCTTTGAACGAGTAGTATAAATCTTGGCCCACATTAACACCATCTGCGTGCTAATTTAATTTTTGTCTTCAATTTATTGCTCATTCCCCATTCAGAGTCATATTTTGCCACTCGAGTCACACATCCGTCCGTCCTACCATTTGAAATCCGGAAGTCCAATTCGACAGGGCTTAAAGGTTGTCAGCGCACTTGTGACTCCACTAGTTGCACCTCATGGACCCCGAATGGACACAATTGCTATGGTTAGCGGCAATCGACCGTGGGAGAGCCACGCTTCGGCATGAATGGGCCGGCCGGGAGTGATACCACCGCCTCACAGAAAACCGGCGTGAAGCAGCACTGTGTTGTGTTTAGTGAGGACACCGGAGGCCCAATTCGAGGGAAAGGAGGGTTTAAAGATTGACAGCGCACTTGTGACTCCACTGGTGTCGCGGGCGTCCTTGGGCGGCGTCAATCGCTTTCCATCAGGTGATCCGTCTGCTCGTCTGCCACCTATCACATAAAAAAAATCGATACCCAAAATGTCAGCTGTCCCTGTAAATCTTGTACCTATGTGGTCAATAGATGTTTACTTACTCACTTACTTACAACAGGTGATCCATTTGCTTAAAGTATCAGCCTATATACTGTCCCACTGCAGGGCAAAGGCCTCCATCATAGAAATCAAGTCATCGCTACTATGATAGGAATAGGCATAATCACCACGCTTGCCAAATGCGGATTGGTGATCACAAACCCGAGCTATGTTCGAAAAATTCGAAACATACTTTTTGCTCGACCCGGGAATCGAAACCAGGACCCCAAGATCACGGCCCGGTACTTAAACCACTAGACCAACAGGGCGTCCAGACCAACAGGGTGTCCAGACCAACAGGGCGTCCTCGGATATGAATCTTTGTGATTCCACCTCGCTCGCTTCCAGGTCAACTATCTATTTGCTTAAATTGTCTTAAATCACATGATCATGTTGAGATGGTCACGGTGCTCTAGTGATAGAGAGGTACACATTCGAACTCCTGACTTATTGGTAGGGGGAACTCGGTGGACTTCTGGCTTTTTCTCACGGATAGCTCGCATTAGAAGGAGACAAAAAGTGGAGAATGACATAGACGTTATTCTCCATCCTTTCAACTATCTCCACTAAAGTATCACGTAAATCTATCGCTCCGTTTTAATTTGAAAGACGGACAACCAGACAGACAGACACACACACTTTCACATTTATAATATTAGCATTTATTTCACATTTATATTTATAATTTATTATAATTTACGGTTACTCGAAGTTCTTGCCGTTCAAGCATCTCCATGAGCTAAATCCAATCCACCACTCCGAGTAAAATCGATTGGTTTTTTTTTCGTATACCATCGAGTCACTCGAGTTTTATTTTTTATTTTTTATTGCTTATAATAGGCAGACGAGCTTTTTTTATTATTTGAATGAAATAGGGTGTGCATTGCATCTCATAGCCACTGCAACCAGTAGAAGATCTATTGTGGCAGCTCCAAAACTTATTACATCACCTCATGTAGCCCCAGCTCCAGGATAAACCCGAGGATGGAGCTAATGGGGGAGCTCTTGATCTCGTCTGCCGAGATAATGTGTGCTCCCAGGTGCCGGCTTCTGCAGTGGTGCAGCGCTATGCACTCGCCTAGGACGTGGATAATCGTTTCCTCGTCCTCACGACAGAACCTGCAGATTTTGGTATCTGAAATGAAAACTAACAACGAAAATTAGTTTGAACTAGATCTAGTAAGTCGTTTTAATTAATACATCATATACCGTAAACCGCAATTAACTTTTCATATACTTTCTGCTACGGAACTCTTCATGGGCGATTCCAACTCACACTTAGCCGGTTTTTTTTCTTTGATATCTTGAAAGTGTTCTCTCTCCGTTTCAGTGGCAAGCGTGGCCTGTCTTTGGAGAAGCTATCAACTCGTGGTCGTTTCTTCGCTTACGCGGCGTACGCGTTCAGCGTTCCTTCCATCCTGACGGTCCTGCTAGCTTCCTTGGAGTTCTCCGGGCTACCTCCACACCCGCTGTTGCCCATGTTACGACACAACGGATGCTTCCTATCTGGTAAGATTCCACTGGCTTGTTGACGATGTCGAAATGAATTAAAATTAAATTAACCTCAAGGTACTATCTCAATGAACAAAATAAATACATATTTATAAAATTATAAATAGATATCTAAATTAAACGCTAATGTTACATTAATTACGCCATCAGATCTTCAGTTATGGATCATTAAATGCTTTTTTTATGTCATTTTCGAGAAAAGCTTGTAGGTTCTTCCATTGACATATATAAACAGTATATAAACCTATGCCATATAAATAAAATTAAATATTTCACAACATCACATACATTGATCTGACTCCGAGATAGGTAGCTCAAGCACCTGTGTTACGGATATCAGAATTAACAGTGGGATTACAAATATTATACATATAATACTGTTCTTTTGTAAATATATACTTATAATACATAGATAACGCCCAGACCAATACAAACAGATATGTTCATGCACACAAATGTTTGTACTGTGCGGGAATCCCTTGCACCAGAGGCAGCGTTCACTACCACTGTTCTAAACGGGTCGTCAAATGTATAAACAGTTGTGAACAATATCCACTGACGCATTATTATTGCGTTTTTCAGCATTTCCACGATGCAGTGATGGGTAACATTTTTTTTTTCACAAAAATAACATGTAACATTTTTTTTTTAAACAACTGGTAGTAAGAGAAAATGTAAATTATTTTTTGAGCCATGTTGTGGCAATAATGTGACATACAATGATCCGCTATTTCGAATGTTTAGATCATGTAATAGTAGCAGTTTAGATATATTTTCGCAAAACCTAAACTCTTTTATTAAAATTGTAAAACAGCAGTTATGTGTGCATGTTTGAGTATCCTTTTTTTTTTCTTATTTAGATTTATATAAAAGTAAATGCTGTGCGCAACCCTTATCGGGATACAGTTTTATTATGAAACTTGGCTTGTAATTGTGTAGCATGTACTTTAAATTGTATTCTGTAGTTGTGCCTATTAATAAATAAATAAACGTTAGCTGTAGAAAAATAATGAAAATCTTAAATTTCCAGGTAACGGAAAGCTGTTGTACCTTTACGGCCCCATCGTTCTCCTCTGCTGTGCGAATCTTATCTTTTTCGTGCTGACGGCGGTGAAGATTGCGCAGATCAAGCAGCAGACCTCGGTGCTCAAGTCTAAAGAGAGCTCCACGCATGACCAGCACAGGAATGATAAGCAGAGGTAAAAGCTACCACATTAAATCACCTAGGTTTCATCGAGCTCTTCTGCTGTGGCGGTGAGGATTGCGCAAATACAACATCAGACCTCGGTACTCAAGTCTAAAGAGAGCTCCACGCATAACCAGCACAGATGAGATAAGCAGAGGTAAGAACTAACACAGGTTTTATCGTGTTTCTCTGCTTCGTGAACCTAATCTTCTTCGTTCTGGACATGGCATGAAGATTGCGCAGATCAAGCAACATACCTCGGTGCTCAAGGTTAATGAGTGCTCCACGCATGACCAGCACAGGAATGATAATCAGAGGTAAACAGCTTATAAAAATGAACCACCTAGATTTCGGGCAATTGTTAACCAATGGTCCACTTTATGAGATAAGGAGACAAACGAGCCACCTGATGGTAAGTTATCACCGCCGCCTGTGGACATCAGCCATACTAGAAGGCGGGCAGTACAGATTCGTCGCCGGCCTTTTAAGAAGGTGTAACTAGGCTCGTTAGATTTCAATGTCGTAACGGTTCGAAAATACCGCTGCTAATGAACTGATGATGATCCCTTGAAGAATCTCAAGTGGACCGCTGAGCCTTCCTAATTAACTGATAGGACATTGAGTTTCGTCAAATGGAGCCCTCATGCTAAAAAGGTTCAAAACCACTGGTGTTGGGGCTTTGATCAATCAGTCGGTCAAAGACAGAGGATTTGGTAGGTGGTGGGTGCACTTCCACATAATATAGTAGGTATATAGTTTATCTTCTTACTAATTCTATCATGCGGATTATAGTTATTTCACCAACTTACCTACCATTAGTTAAGATGAAGTCCAAGTTTTTACAATATCTAAAATTATTGCGATTTTAATTAAATCTTAATCTTATTATTTATTATTTCAGGCTTCTTCTCTACGTAAAGTTGTTTGCTGTGATGGGCATCAACTGGATCCTTGAGGTGATCGGCTCCGTGTACCCTCAGGCTGAGATGCTCTGGCGCTTCACCGACGCCTACAACGTCCTCATCGGTGTCATTATTTTCATCATCTTCGTTTGCAAGAGGAAAATCTTCCACCTGATGAAAAAGAGGTTTGTCTCTTTGTGTGTTGCTTTGCTTTTCCATTTTCGGTCCAAGCTTCACTCGTAACAGTCTCGTGCTTAGTTTTTCTCTCATTCGCAATAGCACATACTAAAATTTTGGTTTAATTACAAGATTACCAGCGAAGCTTGGCATTTTACACATTTTCAAACTTATCAATAACATTCATTTCTACATAAAGTACTTTATTAAATAAGTTATAAGTGGACCACAGCTAATCAATTTCAGGGTAACAAGTGTATGCTGATATGAAGATTTTAAACTACATAACACTTCTTCTGTGCCCAGGATTAAAGAGAGATTTCAGCGTCGCAAAAGTGATGTTGGCGATTTAAAGAAATTTGAGCAAATGCAACAAAGCAGATTCAAGTTCGGCCCCAGAGATAGTGTTGAAACACTAAGAAGCACAATCTTCATGGATTCCGATGGTAGCATTAAAGACGATAAGATTTCAAAATTATGAGAGTACATTTCACAACTGCTAAAATAATCTTTAAGTAAATAATACTCATAGAATAAGCAACTTTAAATTACCAAAGAGATTTTTCTCAATCATTGAAATATTTTTGTTAAGATTACCTATCACTATTATTTAGAAACTACTGAATAGAAATGAAATAAATTAGGTAAATAAGAGTATAAAGACTTCAGTGAAAAGAATGAAAACAATACAGAAAAAACTACTTACATATCAGATACAAATTTGAATGATCGGAAACTAGAGTGCTGGATGCCATAATGAAAAGAAGATATAGAATGTAAATTAACAGCTCCTTATTAAACAGAAGACAAAGGAAAAACAATGGAAGAGGTACAAAATTGAAATAAAAGAGCACGGAAATGGTTAAAATAACAGATTTAAAAACACTAACTACAAAAATACTAACGACACGATGGTTTGAATTAAATTTTAAGTTGTCTGATTTGAACGGTTTTTAGAGTGCGTCACAAATAGGATTTATTTATAATTCTAAGTTGGCATTTACAGATTAAGGTTAGTCTTCATATAATTTTGTGTTGCCCATTTTGCACATTGATGTTTCAAGGTTTCAATATTCGCTTCCGAGTAATAACTCTTTTTAATAACACCAATTTATTTTTAAAGTAAGCTTTTCAGTTTACTAAAAACTGCAGATCCGCCTGTCTTGAAATCAAAAATAACAGCAGACTCTATTGCGTTACGTAACTTAAGATGGTACCTATATTAAATTAAATGAAGGCTCACCTTAAAACGTTGCAGAATGTGTGAATTTTATTTATTAAGATCACGAGTGAAATATTGACATGTACATTTGACAAAGTTCCCAGTAGGCCACTTTTCGACCTTAATGCAATGAAATAAGGTCTAAAAGTGGCCTACCGGGAACTTTGTCAGATGTAAGTATCACATGCACTGTCACAAGTCAATCCACACGGTCACAGTTTGTAAATAAAAGTAGTCTCTAATCAATCACACTTCACGCTCATTACAAATTGGCACCAGACGGTAGAGATCAATGGTCGATATTTAGCTTTGTCGCAATTTTTTTTCTAAAACATTCATTCTTGTCTTTTATTTCCAATTTCTTATTTAATGCAGCTGTGATATATATTTACGGCACACTTACAATCGTTTATACTTTTTTATCTATAATTATAAAATAGACCACCATAACCTAAAAGTGTACACAACATGAATATATAAAAATATGTATAATTTGCTTATCAATTATTTAAAAGGAAAATCGCTTAAAAATAATATCATGTTTTTGTAAGGCCGCGGAAAATTCGGCATCCAGGATTTGTGAAATGATGTTTTTGTATCTGGGAAAACTACAGTCAAATGCATCAATGATTTTGCCACCTCGAACCAGTACGTTAAAAGTCCGGCACATTCATCATTTATAAAGGCACATAGATAGATTTTCATCGTCATCATTTGATTCATGTCTAATGCTTAATTCAATATTAGGTAGGCCTTCGTTAGATGTGAATTTGGGATTATTTAGAAAATTGTGCAGAAATGATTCTGTAATTTCTCCTTTATCATCACTCATTGATTTCAATTGCGTATCTTCTAGACTCGGCTTTCCTGAACGTCCTCCGAAGGAAATAGTATTGAAGTTGCTAACAACTGAACAGGTGTGATGGAAACTATTTACTTCTGTGCTAACAAGATATATCAAGGCTGTCATAAATTATTATGATTATTTTATGTTGCTATTTGGTTAGCTTTCGCTTCATTAAGGATCTTCATTTATGTCTTTGTTGTTTAGAATGCATATCTAAATTATTATTTTTGAGGTATTTATTTTTTATTTCAACTTTTTTATCAAGCAGTTGTATTCGTTACGTTAAATTATATCAATTAAATTTGAATGCTTCCAAAATAGTAGGTACAATTTATTTTCTATATTTTCATCTATCTCGGTAACAAAAGCATTTTGTAGGCGTTACTGCAAAGATGTAGGCACACAAGCGAGTCCTTGTATACACATTATTTTATCTACTAGTATTCACCAGCTATAGGAAAGCATGTTAATATTTTGAATTATTTTTGCATGGTACTGATTGGGGTTTTGGTGTTTTTAATTGTATAACACTGCTAACATTTTTTTCGTTTTGAGCAAAGTTAGTCAAAACATGTTTAGCAAAAAATCGGAACCAATTGGCTATTGTAACATGTATAGTAATTAAAATGTGTTTTAAGAGGTTTCTATTCTAACTCCTTCGTAAATAAAAATATACATATATCTCAAGCTTTTGTAAATAAAACACTTATAATGCTTTAATTTAAAATTTTCTCTCAAGGTGACGGGTAGGGCACAGTATGGCGACGCTAATAGATTTTAATTTTTAGCTACAAAACCTGATCTAGTTTAAACGATTTCGGGATTAGAATCTCTCAGCAAAAACCTATACTTATACTATTTATTTAATACTTATAATCAACTGTTTGGTCTGCTTTTGCACTAAAATTTTGAATTACAACCATAAGTGGCCGTTTTTGGCGTAAATCAATTTCTCGCCCCAACATTTGTGCATGGTTATTTAATAAATAGTATAAGTGTTTGTCGAGAGGTTGTAACCCCGAAATTGTTTATAATAGATCCGGTTTAGTAGCTAAAAATTAAAATCGATTGGCAGTCGCTAGTGTGCCCTACCTTAACCTTTAAATTATGTATGTAGCAAAAATTTTATATTTTCATAACTTTTTTTAATTCATCCTTCAATTTCATTATGCACTCATGTTCTCCTCATCCATTTTACGAGTAACATAAACCAGCGTTCCCTTGATCGCAAGGCTTCATACAGTTTAACAAGGTCATTTGGCCATAGGCCTTTATTCAGATAGCTGAATGACAAAGATAGCATTTGTTCCCACAGTAAAATAAGAACGAATTCTTATTTTACTGCCTCTAATTTCTTAGAGATAGTAAAATAACAAATGGTCACGCTAAATTGCATAGTGCATAAGGACTGAGTTAACTGCATAAGTATGCCCTCTTCTATAAGAAAGGTCTTCTCTACAAATAATTCCATAAACCTTCTTTAACTTCTTTATTTTCATGTTTAGGTACAAGCAGCTCCGTGGTGACTCCATGTCGCGTACCACCACCACTATTTCCTCCCGCACCATCTCCAGGGACGACCTACCTCCAGGCTCCATCAAGCTTCAGATGAAATGAGAGCATGGCCAGTAAAGAGGCCCAATCCGGGGGAAAGGGGGGCTTAAATGTTGACAGCTCACTTCTAACTCCACTGGTGTCGCGGGTGTCCATGGGCGGCGGCAATCGCTTACCAACAGGTGATCCGTGTGCTCGTCTGCCACCTATCACATAAAAAAAAGGATTGTACCACCTTGGATTTGTGTGGCACCGTAGACTGAACTAGCAAGACAATATCTATACCATGATAGACATCGTACATCCATATGCAGCAAATCCTGTAAAGTGTACTGTATTAAAAGTAAGAGAAAGTTTTTTTTAAATCTATAATCTTTTTTACAAAATGATACTTCTACCACCAGGACAAATAGACAGTCGTGGAAATATTGTCAAAAAAAATAAAATTAAAAATCATTCCACAGTACCTAATAATTTAGTAAAAGGACTAGTTCAAAATTCACAAAATGGTTCTTTGTCATGTAAGAATCTAATTCGTATGTTGCTTTCGTATATTTCGACATTTTTCATTGATTGAAAACATTTTCAAATTATTTATTTTTATTAGAGCTCATACACACAAGCGACATTTAATTTTGCTAATACATATGTAGATGGATAGTAAATATTCTTTATTGCACAAAAACAAAATACAAGTATGGTACAACAACAGACAGTACAAAAAGGCGGCCTTATCAAACCTCATGAGTTAAAGGGGTTAAAAATAAAAAAAATATGGATAAGAGAATTTTACGTTCTTATTCATGTTTGACTATTATTTTTAAGTCCCTGTCAAACCTGGGACTTGTACATTAGCATTTTACGATATGCTAAGTAAGAAATACTACATTACGTCGCTTGTAGGTATATTAAAGCCCTCATAATGCATTTGCAATAATGCAGTCAGTTACTACTTATATTTCTTCACTTAAATCCATTGGTAATGGAGCTCGTTTCCTAATACAAAATAATATGTCTAATAATGACAAATCCTCAGTAATCATATTACTTTTCTAGTCGTTTAGGTAGGATCTAAATTTAGATTTAAGAGTTTTATGACTATTTGTAAAAGATGTAATTTTAAATTAACGTTCTGCCGCTTTAAGTGTCCTAATAGCTGGGGATATTGAAATAAAGGGTATCATTCATATTGGGATCTCCCATGAAAGTGGCCGTCCGACATTTTTTTTATACAGTTCTGTAAAACTAGCTGTTTGGAACCAAAGTTATTTTGGCACGGAAGTTGTAAAAGTTCAAGCTCTTTGAAAATTTTAAATATGTATGAAATAATCGAACCTTCGAACTTATATAACTTGGTTATTTTACTAAAATACTTGTTTAATTTTTTAATTTCTGATAGGGGAAAATTTATTTTACACGTATAGAACATTTCCAAAATCTCGCAATCCCGCGGCCGTATCCACACTACTGTAATGATTGAGGTCGTTGTACCTAAATTGCTCTAACTATTCTGATCACTGTTTATTTCTTATATTTCTTAGAAACAAGCACATATACATCGTTATTTTTATCGTTTACATAACATCGTTACCACCCCGAACACATCATAATAGGTATCGTAAATAAAACCATAAATCATATTGTTAGATCAACAAAATATGCGAAAAAAAATAACTGGTCCATACAATTTTGTATGCAACAGCTGTTTTTTGTTTTTCCGCTTTTTATGTATTAGTGGTCTTTAAAAATACAAATTATTTATTTGCAAAACAAAGGTAGATTACAGATGTTGTTGGAGAGTATTGTGTCACTATGCCTTGTCTTTCACTGACGTACAAATTATAAATTTCAATGTTACACTATTATTACAATGTCATAGAAAGTATAGTACCTAATTGATGTCATAGTCAGGTAGTTCATAATAATTAAATTCATAACAGCGCGAAATGTCCAAATTAATTAATTACAATAATACAAATGTCAATAATAATTAAATAATAATACAATGATCGAAATTCACATTAAATAAATAAAATATTTTACAGCAAGTCTCTTTCAATTACTATGTCAAAGTTCATTTTGATTCTAAATATTCATTAACAGAGTAAAACGCATTTTCGATTAAATAGTTGAACAATTTTTTCCTAAATATTGCAAGGTTTTTTTATTTTTCCCAATTATTGTATTAGGAATTTTGTTATAAATTCACGATACCTGTTATGTGGTTTTCGATATGTAAACGATAAAAAAATAATGGTGTATAAACTACCCTTAAAGTATTTGTAGTAATTAAAATAAGAACGTATATAGCATCACATTTTTATATTAAAAATATTGCTGTTTGGAATGGAGAGGCTGGCGTAATATTGCATTTTTATTCCTAAATACTCATACAATTTGTTACTAAGGCAAATATTCCATACGTTTGTACTTACTGAATTATTAAGTTTTGATATTATTATATTTCAAAATAATTGGTGTGAATGGCGATGAACGTGTGCCTTTTCAACGGGAGATTTGTAGAGTTGTAGATTCGAATCCGAGCATGCACCTCCGAATTCATTAACGCGCACATTTGGTCTGACTTAGCTCAGAGGAGCTATTCTCGTGAAATTGACATTGATCGACATCGACGATCGATTCGACATTTGTATAGACGAAACCTTTAAAATCTCTAATTCGACTTCAATCAATCAATATCAAGTGCACGAGAATAGGTCCTCTATTGTTGCCGAATAATCGACAATCGATTATTTACACCCTTAATAACCGAAGAACCGATTGTATCGATTAAATTGATAAATAAATATGATATGTAAAAATGAAAATCGATTTGTATAAAAGATGTCTAAGACAGCATAATATAAATGACAATTACATCTAGAAATTAATGCAAATTAATCGATTCTAGTCGATAGCATCAGCTTAATTCCAGTGTCGATTTATTCGATAATATCGTCAATTTAAACGACTATAATTGATTATATCGGCCAAATATGAAAATTGATTTAATCGGTGTTACAATCGATTATTCGATTATTTCGGCCCCATTTGCATAATTGATTAATAATCGACGTACAATTGATTATCCGGTAACACTACTCTACTGTGAGGGAAAATATCGTGCACGTTTCGAATAGTGTCTCTTTTGAATGTGTAACCCATAGAATTATTACAATAAACATCCATCAGAGCTGGTTTCTCTGTGTGTAAGAACAGAGTGCCTAGCACAAACATTCATGGAATTCGTAGCGTGTCCACGCAATATTTTATCACTTTTTAATTCCAAAAGGGGAGAAGGACAGAGAATAAACGTATGAAAGGGGGGAGCTTTTCAATGTTCATACAAATTTCTTATAATGCCTTCAGATGGCAATCGCTTCAATATGTTCACCAGAATGGCCAAAGCGTAGGTAGGTACCTAGGGCCTACAACGAAACGGAATTCCCCACCGAATCTCTATATCCATCCCATTCACACACGCGGTGCGTTTCTTTTGTTTGAATGCGACAGTGATATTCGTGTTCGTTACGGGACCGTTTCGTTGTACTTAGGCCCTCTACTCCGTAGTTATGCATCATACGGGGCTGTACGCAAGGCAGAAAAAATGTTATTATTTACAATGTGTCGTATGAATGAATGAATCTTTATTTGCATAAATACGGTACATAGTAGGTCTTATGATATTTAAATATACAAATACAAATATACGTAAGTATACAAATGTATGTAAATAGAACGTAAGAGTTAAAAAGTCATAATTGTAAGCATTTATTATTTGTATTAAATGTGAATTATCCTTGTGTATGTCAATAAATGATTCGAATAGAAAGTATGTATTTTATTCAACAGTTGAAGACTGATTCGGTAATTAAAATGACAAACTTTTACCCTCTTATTACAAAAATCTGCTCTGATACCGCTTTTAATCCTAAACTAGCAAGTTCATGATTTTTATGGAATAATGTTAGTTCTTAAATTTTTATTACAAATCCTCTACTAACCATAAACAACTAAGTACCGCAGGATAGTGTTAAAATTAATCGAATCATTCAATCATTCGTTCAGTGACATTTCATTTTACATAACCTTATTTTGTTGTCTGAAGTAAAAATTCTAAAGATTGGTTTTTAAGCATCAATAAATTTAAATATTGACCTAAGTAAGGTTTCCAAGTAATATGCATAGGAACTCACAAATACATACATACTTCCTCACAAATAACTTTAGCGCAAAACGGAATGAACTGTCACAGGGATAAGTTGTCATGATTACTGCATCGAAATTTGGAGGTTATTATCTATATAATACTACTCTTTGGTTATTATTTTAGTTCTCATTTTAAACTAGGGGTCTGGGTGGTTTAACTATAATAGTTGATATACTAAATAACGTTAAACTTAGTTTTGTATTAATGTTTATTCTAGTTCTTCAGTTATTCCCAGTATTAATCACACTACTTATTTTAAACCACGTTTTGTAATAAGAGGGTTAGACATTTTTGTTCGTGTATACTGACTGAACGAAATGTTATGTGTCGACATAAAAATCAATACGTAGCTACATATTTAGAATACATAGTTAGTTATTTTATTTTCCTATAAAAAAAACAAAATAAATCCGAGAATCGAGTAGACGGCTAACCTGTCGGGCTAACATGCCATCGCGAGATATGTCACGGAAGAGATACGACAAATTTGTCGATATCGACTAATGTCTTTTTCTCTAACATGCGCATCACGATCGACAAATTTCTGACGGTAGACAAAGGATTACTCGTGTAGACAAACCAGTGTTGCCCTTTGAAATATACATTTGTTTTCTTATATAGCTACACTGGTTTCGTTCATTCAATTAACCACGAGATACGGGGTAGAAAAAAATATGTCGCGGTGCGCATGTTAGGCCAACTGGTGGTAAGTGATTTCCGCTACCCGTGGACATCTGCAACACTTGCGCCATCAAAGATGAATTGCCGGCTTTTAATGAAGGAATAAGCTCTTTTATTGAATATCGCCGAGTCGTACCTGTTCGGAAACACCATCGTTCCAATATCCTTATTGGTAGAAGTAAGATTTCTTTCTCCCTGACGATCCACTTAATACCATCGTTCTATCACATTCATGCCGAAACATAACTGTCCTTCGGTCATTCAATAGTGCTCACGTCACTAATAGTGGTCTATGTAGGTAACCACGTCAGGCCATTGTGGTTATTTGAAAACAATCCACACAATAACAAAGAAAAGATAAGAATGCGCTTAAAAACTAAGTAAATAAATATAAATATTTCACAACATCACATACCTACATTGATCTGACTCCGAGATAGGTAGCTCAAGCACCTGTGTTACGGATATCAGAATCAACAGTGGGATTACAAATATATACATATAATACTTTTCTTTTGTAAATACATACTTATAATACATAGATAACGCCCAGACCAATACAAACAGATATGTTAATGCACACAAATGTTTGTACTGTGCGGGGATCGAACCCGCAACCCTTGCACCAGAGGCAGCGTTCACTACCACTGTTCCAAACGGGTCCAAAAAATTGAGACAATTTCTCGTACCTACATTTTCCTGATCCCAAACTAGGATAGGATTTCCCTTGTACTATGGGAGTCAGGAACAAGAAAGGTACTTTTAAAAAGGCCGTGACTCCTTTGACGTGACAGGTGTCCATGGGCGGCAATAATCGCTTACCAACAGGTGATATGTCTGCTCGTCTGCCTCCTATATCATAAAAAAAGGTACCACAAACACTCAGACCCAACACAAATATGTTTAGCTGTGTCAGTGATTGACATATTAATGTCTGTTTGATCAAAAACCATTTATGTCGGTGCGGGAATCGAACCCGCGACCTTTGCGTCGCAACCGGCGCTCTAACCACTGCGCTAAACGAGTTTTCTAGTAGGTATTTCTACGTAGTAAATACGATAGGTAAGTAAATACCAATCAGCAACAAAAGTAGCTTAAAACTTTAGGACCCGCTCAAAGCCGTGTGGTCCCGGCAGAGTAGAATAGGCCACCCTCACTCTTACCGAGGTGTCGTAAAAGGCGACTAAGGTAAAGCTGCCGGCATGATCATCAGCACCAAGAGAAGGAAAACTCTGCATTTATATCAAAACCCTCGCCAACCCGTCTGCCAAGCGTGGTGAGTATGGCAATTACCCCTCATGTGATTGAGGGAGGTCCGTGCCCCAGCAGTGGGGACTTAAATGGGCTGACGATGATGACCAGCTCAAAGTAACTCTTCTGCCTATTTTAGGCAGTTTCCAAGGAGTTCGTAAAAATGTTACTTCGACATGGTACTACATACATGCAAAAATGTTGGGTCCACTCCAAAAGCGGCAATAGGTGATTCACCTATTCGTTACTGAATACGATACAATTTTTAATTATATAATAGATAGATACACTTTATTGCTTGATCTTAGTCTATGGCATCATACTAGAACAATGTAGGCATTATCGCTGATACCAATCTTTTCCAGACAACCTCGGGGGTAGAGGAAAATTACAGCGAATTGAAAAGAGGTTTACTTTTTAGGAACCAGAAGTAGTAAACTAAATATTATATTTACTATCAGCCTCTAAACTGTCCCAGTGCAGGGCAAAGGCCTCCATCATAGAAATCATCAGGAGTATCGAAGAAATAAATTAGACCTCACTTTCTTTTTTTAAACTAGTACGAGGTCAAATCGAATGCCCCCAACTAAGTGAGTGGGTACTGACTGACTGATCTATCAACGCATAGCCGAAACTACTGGACCGAAAATCATTAAATTTGAAACATTGGTAGTTTTTGTTAGTAGGCGCGCACTAAGACTTTTTAAAAATTCAACCCCTAAAGGGGTGAAATGGGGGGTTAACGTTAGTATGAAAGTCTGACATTTTTGATGTTAGAGTTTAAAACATTCATATTATGTTTATTTATAAAAAAATAAAATTGACCAGTTTCACCTTTTTTTTTAATTTTAAAAAACATTGTATAGAAAATTCGTTATTTTTAAAGTTAGAATCATGAAAATTAGTATTTGGGCTCATCATACAAGTTGAAGAAAAGTCATTTAAGATTTTTTTTAAACCACCAAAAGCGGCCACTTTTAGCGTGAATTAATTTATTCGCGTAAAAAAAAACGGACCCAACATTTGTGCATGGTTATTTAATAAATAGTATAAGTGTTGCCGAGAGGTTGTAACCCCGGAATTGTTTAAAATAGATCCGATTTAATAGCTAAAAATTAAAATCGATTGGCGTCACTAGTGTGCCCTACCCGTCACCTTAACTTGTATCACTTGACTAACCATAAATTAGATATTAATGTGGATAGCTTAAGAATGTTTTTAAGAGCGAGTTAATTTAATTACATTTATTACATTTTACTTAGATGTAGATTTCCTTTATTATTTATTGCATGTGGTATTTGCCTGTAACTAGAAGTGCTAAATGCACTCTATTTTTATAAAATGTGTATATTTAAGCAAGTGAAATGTAATTTTCGTTGGTTAACCAATAAAATAAAAAATCTAGTCATAGCTGCATACTATGATGGGATTAGGCTTAATCACCACGCTTGCCTAATGCAGATTGTTGATTTGTGATCACAAAATATGTAGGTAGGTACTTAAAATTGATAGAAAATCAGCCTTCATTAAGTACACTGCTGAAAATAAGACCACCCTGTTTTAACCATTTCTCAGCTTGACGCATCCTCGACCGACGAGGTTCATACGGAAATACTTAAACTCTTGTTTGCATTGTGCATTTAGTAAGGGTAGTTACGGCAGAGTGGAAGGAGAGTTGCATCCCATTGAAAAAGCAGGAGTCCCCATGCACACATTGCATGCGGATCACTTGGGCCCCTTTGTAAAAACGCGTAGTAGGCATGCATATATTCTAGTTGTTATCGATTCTTTTACCAAGTTCGTATTCGCCAAGGCGGCTAAGAGCTGTAGCTCGGTAGAAACCATTACATTACTCAAAGATATTTTCACTCAATTTGGGAATCCAGTGAGAGTAATTACAGATAGGGGCAAAGCTTTTACCAGCCGGTACTTTAAACAATTTGGGGAAGAAGTGCAATTTAAGCACGTGATGAACGCAATAGCCAGTCCTCGATCCAATGGGCAAGTCGAACGAGTAAACCGAACTATAATAGATGGGTTGAACACAATGTCAGAAAGCGAGTGTAGCTGGGATATCAAACTACCTAATGTTATCTGGGGAATCAATAATACACCTAATGCCACCACCGGGACCTCACCTTTTAGCCTGATGTTTGGTCACTCAAACACGCGTTTTCCAGGGTATCCATCTGATGTACCTCAGGATCTCGACTCTCAGCAGCAAAACTTACAAACTAGAAGGGATAAGGCGAAAATACGCATTGATAGGAATATGAGTCTTATGAAAAGCAGGTTTGATCGCAAACACAAGAAATGTTTAAAATACAATATAGGTCAACTCGTACTGTGGAAAGGTGGCGTAGCCAGGGATGCCACGGCTAAAGTAACGAGGAAACTCGACGGACTGTACACTGGTCCATACAAAATATGCAAAGCGGATCATTCTTTAGATCGTTATACGATAGTTAGTATAAAGGGCATGAAGGGGTACAGGCGGTTCAGTGCTATAGTCAGAGGCGAGGTTTTGCGACCATATAAAAGTACCTGTTCTGACGATGATAGTTCGGGCAGCGACCACGAGGTAGATCGAGACGATTTGATAGACCTTTTAGAAGGCTAGGATGTGAATTAATTTCGTGCGATATTTTTTCATAGTAAAATTGTAACATGTACATTGTACATAGTATGTAAATATACAAGTACACTCTATACCCGTATAACGGAAGTTGTTTTATAAGTTTACATTATTGTGATCAAACAGAAAGCATTGGATGTTAGTGTAGTTATAATTATATACACATCATTATAATGCCAAATAATTTTAGTGTTTCAGGAATTATTTAATTCACAATTTTCTGACGATTGTACTTGTATCTTTATTGTGTATGAAAATTATTATAAATTATTAAAAGCAATTCCATTTATTCATTTGATTCACCTGAAAAATAACACAAAGTGCACAGGCATAAAATTAAAATATGTTATTATTATTTTGCATTGAAACGTCTACTGTCTGCTCTACTCGTCGCCGTAACACCATTGAAAAACCTAATGATATACCTACTTTCAATTTATATTTATCTTCTTTACTGTCTGATTGCTGGCTATGTGATTGTATGAATTGCGTGACTCTATATATAAACTGTGTGACTACGTGAACTGTAGGACTACGTGAACTGTGTGACTACGTAAACTGTGTGACTACGTGAACTGTGTGACTACGTGAACTGTGTGACTACGTGAACTGTGTGACTACGTGAACTGTGTGAATCTCGTTTCGACTACGTTACAGCAGCCGTGGTCACGAACGGAGCGGTTGAGTCCGCCCGTGACAACGGCTGCTGTAACGTATCCGAAACGTCGAGCAAAATATGTGAGTACACAATGTTGTATCACATAATAAATATCGTGGTAATTCCCGTCTTGATTAATTATAGTTATAATGCAACGCAAAAATCTAAAAAAAACTTAATCTTTACTTTGCTCTCCTTTTTTACATATTTTGTAACAACAACGTCCATTTATAAAGAAACTTAAATAATGTAATGTGGTCAATTAGGGCTTAATCTCGGACGCTCTTAACAGGAAAATGAATAAGTAATTATACTGAGAATAATTTTATAAGCTTATAGTAAACAAACCCTTTGCGTACTATAGACATTAAACGGCCAAGACTGAGACTGAAATATCATTTGGTTCCGTAGCTCATGCAAAAGAGAGATGACGAGTAGAGCACACAAGTGACGCCAATTGATTTCAATTGTTATCAACTAAGGCCCGACGACCGATCTTTATCCTTTGATAAATCTATGGTATAAGGTCAGATTTGTATTGAATGACAGCGCTATGCCATAGATTTAGCATCCGCCCTAAACCAGAAATCTTATTAACAATTTTCAAAGCTCCAGCCTCTCTGAAAGTACTTTTACTATTTATTTAATACTTATACTTATCTTTTTGGTCTGCTTTTGTACTCGAAATTTGAATTACCGCCAATAACAGCCACTTTTTCAAGTATAAAAACAGATCATAGAGTAGTGCACAGTTATTAATAAAATGCTCGTAGTAGGTACAAATATTTGCTTAGAGACTGGAGCTCCGAAATCGTCAAGTTTAGTAGCGAAACTAGTGCGGGGTACCCGTCACCTTGTTACACATGCTTAAATCATACCTATTACTTTTGAGCAAGTGCTATTTAATAGCACGTGTGGACGGACGTGCTACAAATAGTCAATAGTCAATTACGTTTTTGCATTCATGAATGAAGTTAAGGTGTTACAATTATATTCCTGTACATCATGTTACCCTTTTGGGCATAGCCTATGAACGTGAAATGGATTAATAATATTAATTTTAATGTATTTATTTATTTTATTAATTTAAAATTTTTATAATGCAATTCATGTTAGTGATAAATTGTCGCTGAAAAATTCTTGCATATTATAATAACATTTGTCAATAAGTAGTACCCTCAGTTTTCTTTTAAACGTGTTGATATTAGTTTCACTTCTGAGTGCGTTTGGTAAATGGTTATGTATTTTTAATGCATTACAATATGGGCTGGAACCAAACATTGCCAAGCAACTCTTTGGTAGTTTATATTTATTTAGGTTATTCGTACGTGGAGTGTATCGTCTATTACATAATGATTTATCAACGATGTCAGGGTGGTTTCTTATAAATTTGCTTATTTCAAAAATGTATATTGATGTTAATGTCATAATTTCAAATTTTTAAAGTGAGGTCTACATGTGTCCATATTATTTAAATTCATTATAATTCTAATGCACTTTTTTTGTAGCATGAAAATTTCATCTGCTTTTGTGCTGTGTCGCCAAGCAATAATGCCGAAGCTCAACCACGAGTGAGCATACGCGTAGTAGGCAGTTATAGCTGTTTTTTTGTCGGTGTTTAGTTTTAGCTGGAAAAGTGCATAAGTAAAACGGGCCAGTTTGGATTTTACTTTTAGTATGTGGCTTTTCCAATTTAAATGAGAGTCAATTCCTAGTCCTAGTAAAGTACAGTCAGATACAGTTTCTATATTATTATTGTCAATTTCTATATTAATGTTTAGTTGTGATTTTTGGTAAGGTCTGAATTCTATTATTTTAGTTTTGCTAAAGTTAATTTGTAGATTAATTTGTTCCAGCCAATCTTTAATTTTAGTCAATATTTGTTTTAGCTCTACCTCTGTTTCACTAGCAGTTTTGAATTTATACAGTAACGTGACATCATCAGTAAATAAGACGCTAGTTGTGTTTATGATTTTAGGTAGTTCGTTTATGTACATGAGGAAGAGCACACATCCCAATACACTTCCCTGTGGAATAGAGCAGTTTATTGTTATCGGATCGGATTTATGGTGGGTGACTTCTCCTGTTTGTGTATTTGTATGATCTATTTGGACGTACTGAACTCTATTTTTAAGGTAAGAAGCTAGCCATTCGTGAGGTCTACCCCTTATACCACATTGGTACCTACTATATTTTACTGAGGAGTATATCATGTTGGACTCTATCATAAGCTTTGGTTATGTCTAGTAACACACCAATCGAGTAATTTCCTTCGTTGAGATAATTGAGTACTTGTTGGATGTAGTGGTAGATGGCTAAAGTTGTCGATTTGTTTTTTCTGAACCCAAATTGCCGTTTATCTAAGACGTTAAATTTCTCCAAGAAGTCGTACAGTCGGTTTGACATAGCTCTCTCGAATATTTTAGATATGCAAGAAAGTAGAGCTATAGGACGATATTGGGCAGGGTTTGTCTTATCTCCTTTCTTGTGAATAGGCTTTATTACTGCGATTTTTAAGAGACTTGGGAACTGGCCTTCATTAAACGACTGATTGATTAAAATCGAGAGAGGCAAGGCTAATTCATTACAACATTTCTTTAATAGGGCTGAAGGTATTTCGTCAATGCCAGCACTCTGCTTGTTTTTAATGTTGGATAAAAGGGAGCGGACCTCACTTGTGTCTACTGGTTTTAGGTACATACTGTTCCCTACGCTAGTAAGTGCATTGCCGTGTTTTCTCTTGCTTGCTTTAACATGTGTGTTGCCAACTTCCGCAAAGAACTTGTTAAAAGTGTTTAACATTTTTGTAGGAGACTCTATCGTTTTATTATTCACACTTAACTTTATGTTGTTACTTTTTTTTTGGAAATTGTTATTGCTCTTTGTAATATTTTTCTATACTGTCTATAATAATGTTTAATAATATTGTTATTTGTATGATTTATCATGATCCTAAGCATTCTCTTATGTTTACATGACAGTTTTAAACCTTTCGTAATCCATTTCGGATTTTTATTTTTTAAGTGAGATTTTATTTTTATATATTTTTTAGGAAAGTATTTATTTAAGCAGCATTTGCATAACATCGTGGAATTTTTTATAGTTTTTATTTATACATGTTTCTTGGTTAAGTAAGTTTTCCCAAGTTTGTTTCCCATAAATAGAGTTTAAAGTTCTCTATTTGTTCATCCGTAAATATTCTCTTTCTTACTGTTTGTGTTTTTTTATTTTGGTACAAGTTGTCAGTCTCTACTTGAACAATGACGCCATGATGGTCTGAGAGGCCAAAATCCTCTACTTTTACGGTAGACCATTGAAAGTTTGTAAACACTAAGTCGATACAGGTAGATGTTGTTTTGCATATTCTAGTTGGCTGGTTCACTTGTTGTATAAAATTGTAACATTAGTAGTAGACTTTTAAAATCTGATGATATTTTGGTACTTTCTAACATATTTATATTAAAGTCGCCCCCAATTATTATACTTTTACCGTTCTCATTTTTTTTTTCTAAAAGTTTAGTAAATGACTCTAAAGAAATATCCATTGCACGTTCATTTCGATACACACATATTATCAACAAGTTCAAACATAATATTTCTATTCCACAATATTCAATAACAAATTCCACCGAATAAATCAGATATATCCTTGCGTTCTGAGCATTTTATGCCTTCCTTTACTATTATACCTACTCCTCCTCTTTTACGGCTCTTTCTACAGTAGTTTGCAGCTATCTTAAATCCATCAATTTGTAGAGCGCTTAATCTATTTTCCGTAAGGAACGTTTCTGACAGACAAATCACTTCTAATTTTGTTTCCTGAAGTAGTAATTCTAAAGTATCAATCTTATTGCTTATACTCTGAATATTTTGGTACAATATTGCTATACTATTCACGAAAAAACATTCCGGATTGATCCTTTTTAATGGTTTTATCTATATTTTCTTGTTGATGGAAGGTTGTAGTTGTAGTACTGTCTGTTAATGCGTTAATTTCGTGATTGTTTGAGTGTCCTAGCATGTCATGTACGCATCTTTTACGGTATTCGCGTATTTTATAGCCATAATCTATTCTCAATATTTCCTGTAGTATATTTCGGCATAGATGTTTCAAATTCTTATGCGGGATTCCTAAGTAAGAGTATCGTAGGTCAATGTACTTTACATGTGGTAATTCTTCGCTGAGCCATTTGTAGGAAATATCAAGTTGGTTCGTATTTAGTATCTTGTTCCCTGGTGGTTGGCATAATAGAATATTTGTTTTGATTAATTGACTTAGCTGGTAATATAAATAGGAACTTAATTTAGCCATCTTGTCGTAATTTTTTCCAGTTAATATTATTATGTAATCAGACTCACCATATTTCCAGCATAGAGATCTCATATTTTCCAAGATTTTATCGGTATTCGCACCCGGTTTAAGTTCGCTACATATTTTATAGTTACCGCCTAGTAAATTGGATAACTGTCGGCACAGACCTCGGCCCTGGTCATCTGCTAATATTTGTATCCTGCGTATGCATTTTTCCCCATATTCTCTCTGTTCTGCTTGTTTATATTGGCTAAATCGACTGGAGCTCTCTATTTGTTTAGGTATATTTTCTATTGTGTTGTGATGTGGCGTGTGCCCTTTTTGCTTTGGGGTCCTGTTAATATTCCTAGATGGTGTGTTGGTTATTGTTTGGTGACTTATTTCGCAGGGGGTTTCTTCTTGGGTAAAATCCAATTTTGTTTTATTTAGACTTGTTCGTTTTTTGATTTTTTTTTGAGTCAGATTTACTGATACTCGTTAGGGTTTTTATTTTCCTTTCATATTCAAGAATTTTCTTCCTTTGCTCAAAATTTTCGGAGTGTAAGTTTTCTATTTCATTTTCAGCTGCTTTAAGTTTTTCTTCAATTATTTTCAATCTTTGTTTCAACGCTTGTATATCTTCGCTATCGTATCGGGTCGTCAGGTCTTGTCAGCTTCTGTTAAATTTACTTCCCATATTTTGGGGAGGTTCATCATCGTCTGGTAAAGAGTCTGACAGTGATTCGAATGAGTTTTCGACTGAGACGTTTATTTTGTATTTTGGTCGTTGCTGTGTGATTTTGCAGGGCGTTTCAACCTGTTTTGCCGTTTCAGAGCGTATTTCATCCCAACATTCATCACATTTCCAGTTACTTTTGTTGTCTGTGGTCATCAAGTCAAATCTTCTGGTAGATACCTTAGTGCATTTTACGTGAAGTGTATTTTTGCATATTTTGCATCTTAAGTAATGACGATCTTTGATTAAGTCATTACAATTTTTGCAACAAAGTGCCATCTTGCTTGTTATAACTGAACTGTATTGGCAAAAATCTATGTGGGTTCGATGGTTCTACTTATGTCACTTGCCAGTATTGGTAGTAATGTGTCTCCAAACTAGATGACGCTACTATCGCCGCACCTTAGGCGTACGTTGTAATAGTGCGTCTCCACACTAGATGTCGCTACTATCATATATGGGTTCAAAGTTCACGATTCACAAAATTTGTTTACATAGACAGTTTTTTAAATTTAAAAAGTGGTCACTATTCACTTATGTTGTTCACGCTTAATTGTCCCAGGGAGATTTTCCTATGTTTATTTGCACTTTATTTTTATTAGCTATTTACTTATTTTATTTATTTTGGATTTAGTTTGATGATATTTTAACTGTATCTTTTATCCACTTGTCTTCCAGTCACATTGTCACTAACACTGTCACTTAATATTTCCAGTTTATTTATTATTATACACTGTTGTTTATTGTATTTGGGTTCTTTTTTTAATTATTGGAATTAATTTGTACGCAGGCGATGTTTACTTGTTTGCGCCCTCTAGCGGCAATAAGCATGCTAATTTTGAGCATGCTCAAAAATCGCGCGCCGATCGATTTTCAAGCGTGCTACTAGCGGGTGGAAGAGGAGTGTGGCGGAGTGGAATGATCGGAATGAGCTGAATGATGCGAGTGAGCCGAATGAACCGAATGAGCTGAATGATTCGAGTGAGGCGAATGATCTGAATGAGCGGATTGATCCGAATTCAGAGCAAAAGAATAAGCTATAGCTGCCCGGAGTGAATAGGTAGGTAACCGTCTTTCCATGTATTACCTATGCGGGGAAAAGAGATAGGTATATTATATGGCACAGCAGGAGGGGATTGATTATTCATTTGTTACAAAATCAATTAATCACGGATCTCTCTGAGAGTTGATCTTCTAAATGATTCAAATGGAGAGTTTCACTGTTACGTATCTTTGCACTGATCCAGATGCAAATGTACCAATCTTTTGAAAGATACGTTTTGGCCAGGTCTATCACCGACTTCAGACATACAAAAAGAGCGCGCAAACCACACGTCAGCATGAAACAGTTTCCAAGCCCTTTTATTATAATATTTATTTTTTATTTTATTTCTTATACATGGAGTTCGGATATTTTGACCACTTCTGCAATGCTAGGATCAGCAGGAAAACTTTGTGACGGAAAAAAGTGCATAAAAAAGTGTTGCCCGGATAATCAACATGTAGTTTTTAGAAGGCGAAAGTGCATGATCAACCAAGGGACTGTTTTGGACATCGCTTCGTTACCGGTATATGACAAGTACATTGAACCTACTGGGCAGGCGCTGGAAGACATGTTTGGCTTGGACTCCTCCCCTCCTGCGCTGAAGAATAAGAAGTTCAGGACATCTGTGTTTGAGGCGACTATGTTTGGATTTAATATTTATTTGACTGAGGTAAGATTATGCTAATAAGAAACCTAGTATTTAAAAGAAAATTAAAAAGTATAAAATAATATTTTTAACACTTCAAATAACATTTTATAACAGTACACTCGAGAAATGGTATTACCGAATTTGGCGCCCAAGATTATCTTGTATTAAATACTTCATTCAATTATTCAACAGACATAAGGCGCCAACTTCGGTAACACCTTTTCTCGAGTGTACTGTTATAAAATGTTATTTGAAGTGTTAAAAATATTACTTTATACTTTTTAGTTCGTGATTCTTAAAGGGGGTTTTTTTCCTAGAAAATTTATTTTTCATGCTTTTTATTGTCTCATTTTCATGTCCCAATAAAATTTTATGGTTGCCCGATCGATTTCTCTGGGACCCCTTCATTAGATCCTGAAATAATGAAAATAGGACCAAATTGGAAGTATGTTCTTTCAAATAAAAAAGAATTGTGCAAATCGATCAACAATTGTCGGAGAAATCGGTGAACATACATAAAAAAATAAAAATAAAACATACAGTCGAACTTAAAACTTCCTCCTTTTTTGACTTCGGTAAAAATTGAACCAAATTTTCCTTTTTATGCAACATCGTCATCGTAATTATGGCGTTTTGTCCCGGTTGCGTCCCAAGCTGTCGCTTCGGAGCCTGAGATTCGCTGATGATTCCCGACGGATCGCCTGATGATAAGCGATTACCGCCGCCCATGGTCACCTGCAACACCAGTAGTGTCACAAGTGCGCTGCCAACCTTTAACCCCCTTTCCCCAGGATTAAGCCTCCGGTACCCCCACGCAGCAAAACACAGCACAGTGCTGCTCCACGGCGGTTTTCTGTGAGGCCGTGTGGTAGGACTCCGATTGAGCCGGCCCATTCATGCCAAAGCGTGGCTCTCCCACGGTCGAACCTATACCTAGTCAAAGGATCACATCCTTATCTACATAGTTTCCGGTCGTTCCACGAATTAGCCCGCAATAATAATTAAGTAGGAACACACACACATATTGTGTATAACTCACAATAATTAGAATAATAAATGTAACTGTTCAATTTTAAGATAGCGATTGTTAGTAACATACATACATACATACATCGATTTGTATAATGCTTAGCGGAAGCTAAGTACCTACAAACAATACCAACATACTCGTAGATTTGTTCCCATTTGTGACATTTTCCTGTATAACAATCACATTTATTAATATTAAATAAAGACGACATTAAGGTTTCACACAATTTACCACTTTGGGAGCGTCTCTTGCGCAAAGTATTGTGTTTAGAAAAGAATGATGTTAAAAACCTCAACATCATTTATAAAAGATAGATACCCCACACGTATAGGTTTGATAAATAAAATTTTTGAGTTTCGGTTTCAAGTATGGAGACCGGGCGCCGGGTGTTAGGTGGTGCCGAGAGCCGCTCGTGACAAGAACCTCACTGTAACGCTTCGGAAGGAGCGAGCGTCCAACATAATGTTTTATTTTGGATGTCAAACCGAAAGTTATGTCAATTTTTTTTTTAACATCTCATACGTTGGCCTGATTCCGTACTAAGTAGCTTAAGCACTTGTGTTACAGATATCAGACAATAGAGGAACACAAATATATACTTAAATACATATATTACACCCAGACACTGAACAAACACAAGTGTTCATCTCACGAATGTTTGTCCAGGGTGGGGATCAAACCCACGACCTTTGGCGTAAGAGGCAGGGTCACTACCAATTGCGCAATCTGGTCAGAAAGCTATGGATAGAGCACCCTTTGGGGTACTCGAAACATCCCCAAGTATGTCCTACGATTTAATGTGGTTTTCAAGTTATACAATTTATCCATGGCCTAAATGAATCAACCTGTACTAAACGTGGTGGGTGCGTACTGTGTACAACCTGTGCAGGAAAAAGAATGGGATCAGAACATCTATTCACTTCTCGCTCGCACACTATTTGTTCCGTCTATACTCGCACTCGTGGGGTGCGAGTATAGGCGCAAATAGTGTGCGAGCGAGAAGTGAATAGATGCGCCACCATTTCTGATCCCATTCTTTATCCGCACAGGTTGTTGCTTACTGCGTATTTTGAACACCAAACTTTTGAATTTTGTTCAAAGTCAAAGTATTTATTTGCATAAAATATGTATACAAAAGGTGTTATTAAATATAAATAAATAAATATAAATAAGCTACTAAACCGGAGATATTTTAAACAATTTCGGGGTTACAACCTCTTGGCAAACACTTATACTATTTATTTAAGAACTACGCACTAATGTTGGGTCCGTTTTTGTACGCAAAAAAATTGATTCATTACAAAAGTGGCCGCTTTTGGCGGTTGTTCACATTGCGAGTAGGTACAAAAGCATACCCAAAAGTTAAGTATAAGTATTTAATAAATAGTATAAGTGTTTGCCGAAAGGTTGTAACCCCGACATTGTTTAAAATAGATCCGGTTTAGTAACTAAAAATTAAAATCGATTGGCGTCGCTGGTTGACCCTACCCGTCGCCTTAATTAAATTGATGATCCAACAATGAAGAAAAACACCACACAAGCCCCTCAGATGTAGCTTTTTTAAAAGGATCGAATGATTCACTTTGTCAAATGCGCTAGCGATGTCGGTGTATATGGCATCTATTTGAGTTCCCTTGTCAATATTTTGCGCAACTTTAGAAATAAATGCACATCATCATCATCATCATCATCAGCCCATTTAAGTCTCCACTGCTGGGGCACGGGCCTCCCTCAATCACATGAGGGGTAATTGCCATACTCACCACGCTTGGCAGACGGGTTGGCGAGGGTTTTGATATAAATGCAGAGTTTTTATTCTCTGGGTGCTGATGATCATGCCAGCAGCTTTACCTTAGTCGCCTTTTACGACACCTCGGTAAGAGTGAGGGTGGCCTATTCTACTCTGCCGGGGACCACACGGCGTAAAATAAATGCACAATAAAAAAAGTGATCCATCAGGTGGGATTGTGTTCAAGCGTTGGCTTATAGTTCATAAAAAAAAACAAAAAAGGTAGTGTAAGGGTATACCTATCTCATACAATAGCAAGGTAATAATACTCTGGGTTAGACCTGTACTCTGTTTGTTTAGGTAATTAACTAAAGGTAAACAACAAAAATGGCGGAGTTCAGGGATTTGCAACCTTTTATTCGAATTCTGATCTGTCACTTCACCCGACCATGTGAAATATCAGTCACATCACAAGGGATGCCGCACGACCGAGTATGACTTTTAGATTTAGTAGGGTTGTCCATTACTTTTTTTCACAAGAAAGGTTTTGGATAACTGGATTTTTAAATAATTTTTTGTTGGCACACTGTAATACTTTTAGAAATCAGTAAAAATAAATATTTACTCAATTGTTTGCAAGCTTAAAAATAAATTTCGGCCTTTTTAGGGTTCCGTAGCCAAAATGGCAAAAACGGAACCCTTATAGTTTCGTCATGTCCGTCTGTCCGTCTGTCCGTCTGTCCGTCTGTCACAGCCGATTTACTCGGAAACTATAAGTACTACAGTGATGAAATTTGATGGGAATATGTGTTGTATGAACCGCTACAAAAATATGACACTAAATAGTAAAAAAAAGAATTGGGGGTGGGGCCCCCCATACATGTAACTGAGGGATGAAATTTTTTTTTTCGATGTACATACCCGTGTGGGGTATCAATGGAAAGGTCTTTTAAAATGATATAAAGTTTTCTAAAAAACATTTTTCTTAAAGTGAACGGTTTTTGAGATATCAGCTCTCAAAGTCGTAAAAAGTATGTCCCCCCCCCTCTATTTTTATAACTACGGGGTATAAAATTCTAAAAAAAATAGAGGTGATGCATGCTAATTAACTCTTTCAACGATTTTTGGTTTGATCAAAGTATCTCTTATAGTTTTTGAGATAGGTTGATTTAACTGTAATTTTGGTTAAGTTATTGTGCTTACACTGAAAACGATGGCTGAACCTTATAAGATAGATCAAAAAATATACTACAGTATTGTACACCTTTAAAAATCCGCGATGATATAAAATCTTTATAATGTATATTTGCTGCTACGGAACCCTTTGTGCGCGAGCCCGACTCGCACTTGGCCGGTTTTATTAAACAAAGTGGTTAAATATAAGAATTGATAACAGAGAAAATGAGATTTTGATTCAGAATAATATATTTTTTGTTGCGTTTTGTATCGCAATGAAAAAAGGCCCTAAAAAGGACCCCTTTTAAGGTTTGTTTACATTTAGTTAAGTACCTAAACAAATGGAGGTTCGATTCAAGAACAATCGGCAAAGAGTAATTTACTACTAGGTTTAGCTGGCTTAAACTTATCCTAGCCGAACCGAATGCCGAGTTTTGGACATCATAGATTTAGTGTTGTACCTAAGTACCATTGATAAAGGTAGTAGTACTTACCTATACCTTTTAAACAGTCATTACTAAGGTTTACGTTTTCTAATAGTTATATTGATTCCAAAATACCAACTTGGGTACCACAGATGACTCAACGAAAACATAATTAAGCACAACATGGATTTAGTGTTGTAAGTACCTACCATTGATAAAAGTAACTAGTAATACTTACCTATACCCTTTAAGGTGACGGGTAGGGCACACTAGCGACGCCAACGATTTTAATTTTTAGCTACTAAACTGGATCTATTTTAAACAATTTCGGGGTTACAACCTCTCGGCAAACACTTATACTATTAATTAAATAACAAAGCACAAATGCGGACACAACATTTGTACGCGAAAAATTTTTTCACGCTAAAAGTGGCCACTTTTGGCGGTAGGTAATCAATTTTTCGCGTACAAAAACGGACCAATATTTGTGCATGGTTATTTAATACATAGTATTTGCCGAGAGGTTGTAACCCCGAAATTGTTTATATATTAAAAACGAATGGTGCCGCTAGTTAGGGCTACCCGTCGCCTTAAACAGTCATACTAAGATTTACGTTGTTCTAATAGTTATTTTGATCCCAAAATACCAACTTGGGTAGGTACCACAGATGACTCAACGAAAACATTATTAAGTTTTAACCGAAGTTTGATTAGAAATAGTTCATTACAAATTGGTAAAGCGTCATGGAATTATAATAAGGAACCTACAGTTTGTCACAAAGTTGAATTCTCAGAAAACATGGCGGTCATTCTCAACTCACTTTTTGTATTGAAAGACGACACTGAAGAATTGTGATCAGTTCTTTGATTCATTTCGAAACAAAATTTTGCTCTCTAATAGTTCAATGCTCGTTTTTTTTGCCTACTTTTGATTTAACCTTAGATATTGACCTACCTGGTACCTGGGTATGTTATGTAGCATACCGTGTATGTGCAGGTACTGGTCTGAGACAAGTTTTAGATCTCGAATCCCGTAATGTGACTTGACTTTTGAGTCTTCACTCTGAAGTAGGAGGAATATTAAGGTGACGGGTAGGGCACACTAGCGACAAATCGATTTTAAGTTTTAGCTACTAAATCGGATCTATTTTAAATAATTTCGGGGTTACAACCTCTCGGCAAACACTTATACTATTTATTAAATAACTATGCAAAAATGTTGGGTCCAACGCGTACGCGAAAAATTGATTCACGAATCAATGTTTCGCGTACAAAAACGGACCCAAAATTTGTGCATGGTTCTTTAATAAATAGTATAAGTGTTTGCCGAGAGGTTGTAACCCCGAAATTGTTCAAAATAGATCCGGTTTAGTAGCTAAAAATTAAAATCGATCGGCGTCGCTAGTGTGCCCTACCCGTCACTTTAAAAAAAAGAGTGAAAGTGATAACATTTTTTTTTATTCCTTCTACCGCGCACAATAAAACTTAGTTAAAATAGAGCCAGCAACGCATGGTGCCTCATATGTTACAGATGTCCATAGGCAGCGGTATTCACCTACCATCAGGTTAGCCGTCTGCTCGTTTGTCTGCTCTGATGTAAAAAAAATAACGAATGAAGCTTTTCCGGCCTGATATTTAGAATAAGTAGTTATTATTTATCACAAGTACTTTAATTATACTAAAGTAGGTATTCAAACGCTGCTGTGTAATTGGTTATATTGGTTCCTTATCCCGTAATACTTGGAAAAGTACGTACATAGTTAAACAATTAATATTGAGTACAGTAAATAAACTTAAAATAACCGAGAAATAATAAACGAAGAGTTCATGATCTTCTCTATGGAAACTTATTTTGATGGACGTAATACTCGTATAATAGATTAATAAGACATACAGATAGATACTCGTAGGTACACTTTATCGATACATAGATAGATATACTTTATTGCACAAAATACATCACTTAAAAAAACTAGTCATTACAGAAACTTACATACATGGCCGTGTGGTCCCCGGCAGAGTAGAATAGGCCACCCTCACTCTTACCGAGGTGTCGTAAAAGGCGACTAAGGTAAAGCCGCTGGCATGATCATCAGCACCCAGAGAAGGAAAACTCTGCATTTATATCAAAACCCTCGCCAACCCGTCTGTCAAGCGTGGTGAGTATGGCAATTACCGCTCATGTGATTGAGGGAGGCCCGTGCCCCAGCAGTGGGGATTTAAATGGGCTGATGATGATGATGATGATGATGATGTTACAGAAACTTATATCGATGTTTCTGTATCCCATACATGAACATGGGAAAACCCACATGAGTTGAGCTAAAGAGGCGCACCAAGCCGTTTTGCAGTAACTGCACGCGCGCAGCTCGGAACAGATGTGTACGAACCCTAAGACTAACAGAGGAGATTTATGGGAAAACCTAAGTAGATTTTTGACCAGGTCAATATGATAAATGGCAAACGTGTCACCAGTAGCAATCCTATCCCATCACATATCCCCACGGTTGTCAATGGGGCATAACCGGAGGCACCTTCTCTCCAAATTGGACCACTCAAAGAAACACAGCGAAGGTTTTTTGTGAGTCTATGGTATCACTCCAGTCCAGCCGGCCTAGTTATGCCAAAGCGTAACTCTCCCACGGTCAAATGTACTTAATATATGTTTTTCTCTCCATTTATTTATTTAAATTAACATTTTCCAGAGTGCCACCTTATACTTGGAGCTGCCCAATGCCTTCATCAGATGGCTGCCGAAGAACACAGAGCAGTATTGCCTGGACTACCACGACGTGGTACTGCCGGACAACAGCACCCGCCCAGCGGTCGGCGCCTGGGTACTATTCGATGATGAGGAGAACGAAATGGCACAGAGCAACGGATTTTTTACCACAGGTACATTAACAACCCTTAAAAGTACAGAGCCAAATAGAGTAAAGATATGCCGATGAAAAATTTGTCTAGTGCGATAGCACATTTGACAGAGACCCTGCCTCATACGCCAAAAGTGGTGGGTTCAATTCGGCATGTATATATATATTTTTCTATGGATCTTCCACGTTCAAATTACGATCATCTGTCTAATAAACGAACACATCCTGACCCATTAGTCTTCATCATGCAGCCACTTCAGTCTCCTAGGGTGGTTTGAAACAGCCGACTATACAAGAAGTAGGCAGTTGTGAGAATACATGTGGAATTGACGGTTTGACTTAGCAAATATTTTTTGTAGCATTTTTTTACATGTACCTATAGCATTTTTTTACAATTAAATCTTAAGTAAATTCACTTAAAAATTTAACGACAGTTTTCGAGTGATGTTTTGATTTTAGTATGGATATTAACGCCCTGTTGGTCTAGTGGTTTAAGTACCGGGCCGTGATCTCAGGGTCCTGGGTTAGATTCCCGGGTCGAGCGAAAAGTGTGTTTCGAATTTTTCGGATATCGCTCGGGTTTGTGATCACCAATCCGAATTTGGCAAGCGTGGTGATTAAGCCTAATCCCATCATAGTAGCGATAACTTGATTTCCATGATGGAGGCCTTTGCCCTGCAGTGGGACAGTTAAATAAAAAAAAATACATAAAAAAATTATGGAGAGGTCCATCAGGCAAACGATGAGGAAGACCATACGCAAGAATGGATGAAGACATTAAAAAGATAGCTAGCCCACAATGGCATCAAATAGCTCAAGACCGCGAAAAGTGGAAATTTTTGGAGGAGGCCTTTACCTGAGGGGGGGTTCCATTAGAATAATATAATATAATAAAACATACTGCTAAAACATAGTGTTACAGTATTTAAAGATTAAGTTTATTTTCAAATAATTCATACTTAGAAACTAACTACTTTAATTTATACTTTTTTCTTAATTTGTTACTTAAGTAGGTACAACGTAACTAGTATAATGTTTATGTTCACTGGTTTTTTTTTATTTTTTTTTTTTAATATTATTTTTATTTGATTTTTTGATACCTAAATTTTTTTTAAATAAAGTTGGTAACAATAAAGACTTATAATCTAATTATACTAAGGTTTTAGTTGGTTGCCTGAACTAGGACCTAAATGTTCTAAGAAGATTATGTTTTCACATACAGCTAGTCTGTTTTTTAAATTTTCGCGTTGCATTATGAGTATAATTAATCAAGACGGGAATTAACACGATATTTATTATGTGATACAATATTGTGTACTCATATATTTTACTAGACGTTTTGGCTACGTTATAGCAACGTAACCGGCCTGCGTGTAAGGCTGCTGTAACGTAGCCGAAACGTCGAGTAAAATATGTGAGTACACAATGTTGTATCACATAATAAATATCGTGTTAAATCCTGTCTTGATTAATTATACTTATAATGCAACGCGAAAATGTAAAAAACAGTTCATACTTAGAAACTAGTTATACTTTTTTCTTAATTTGTTACTAAGATACTTAAGTAGCTACAACATTTTAATGGTATACAGTAGCTATAATGTTTATGTTGACTGGAAATAAAAGACTTTTTTATTTTTATTTTATTTATTTATACCTAACTTTTTTTTTTAAATCAAGTAGGTAACAAAAAAGACTTAATCTACTTATACTAAGGTTTTAGTTAGGTGCCTGAACTAGGAAAGATTATTTGTTTTCACATACAGCTAGTCTGTTTTTTAGGGTTCCGTAGCCAAAATGGCAAAAACGGAACCCTTATAGTTTCGTCATGTCCGTCTGTCCGTCTGTCACAGCCTGTTCCGTCTGTCACAGCCGATTTACTCGGAAACTATAAGTTACCTACAGTGATGGAAATGATGGGAATATGTGTTGTATGAACCGCTACAAAATATGACACTAAATAGTAAAAAAAAGAATGGGGGTGGGGCCCCCCCCATACATGTAACTGAGGGATGAAATTTTTTTTTTCGATCGTACATACCCCGTGTGGGGTATCAATGGAAAGGTCTTTTAAAATGATATAAAGTTTTCTAAAAAACATTTTTTCTTAAAGTGAACGGTTTTTTTGAGATATCAGCTCTCAAAGTCGTAAAAAGTATGTCCCCCCCCCCTCTATTTTATAACTACGGGGTATAAAATTCTAAAAAAATAGAGGTTGATGCATTGCTAATTAACTCTTTCACACGATTTTTGGTTTGATCAAGTATCTCTTATAGTTTTGAGATAGGTTGATTTAACCTGTAATTTTGGACTTTGCTGCTACGGAACCCTTTGTGCGCGAGCCCGACTCGCACTTGGCCGGTTTTAAATTATCGCGTTGCATTATAACTATAATTAATCAAGACGGTAACTAACACGATATTTATTATGTGATACAACATTGTGTACTCACATATTTTACTCGGCGTTTCGGCTACGTTATAGCAACGTAACCGGCCTGCGTGTAAGGCTGCTGTAACGTAGCCGAAACGTCGAGTAAAATATGTGATATGACTGCTCCTCCTCCGCATAATGAAATTCATTGGCATTTTAATCAGACATAATATACACATACATAATTTTATTTCCAGGAATGATAATTTCCTGCGTGTTTCTGGTACTAGTGCTGGTGGTATACTCGCTGCTGCCGGAGCTGAGGAATCTCTGCGGGCTGGTGCTGATGGCGTACACGTTCAGCTTGCTCTTCGCCTTCATCTTCCTCATGGTGGTTCAGAGAGGCGGGCATAGTACGAATGAATGCATAGGACTAAGTAAGGAAAAGTTTCAATTTGAAGAATCATCAGCTAATAAATGTCTCCACTGTAAGTAAGATTGGTAGGCGATTGCCGCCCATAGACGCTCGCGACACCAGTAGAGTCACAAGTGAGCTGCCAACCTGTGAACCCCCCTTTCCCCTGGATTGGGCCTCCGGTATCCTCACTCACGCAGTGTAACATAGCACAGTGCTGTTTCACGCCGGTTATCTGTGAGGCCGTGGTATCACCTCCGGTCGAGCTGGGCCATTCATACCGAAGTGTGGTCCTCCACTGGTCAATGGGTGCAGCTTCATGCGGAGGGTGAATAAACTTCAGTCTTACCTTGCTTGCCTACCTGTAGATCAGAGAAGATTACTTTACATGCTTCAGATTTCTTTGAACGAAACCCAGTGTTATATTTTAAAATCAATTATAATTATAAAGAGTTAAATCCTACATACAACGGCCAAGTTGGCGCGAGGCAATCGACATCTAGCGCCATCTATTGGTATAAAGTGGAACTAATGTCCCGAAACGAATTGAGGGCGGGTCACTAGTCGTATATAAGTTAATAATCAACTCATTGTTATGAATTGTTCTTACCTGACTTGAAGAAAATATCCAATTCTTATATCTTATTCAAATATCTGTAGGATTGGTGATCGGTAGATACATGATAAGGAACGTGTAAGAGATCGATATTTGAATTATAGAATGAAATGCGAGAGTGAGATAGACGACGCATGGCCGACGACGGTGAAAGGCGTAATGACGTAAAGACGATTAAAATTATAGAAGATAGAAGCCTTATTTCCGAAACCTGGGTGTATTATTTATTCTGTCCCACATATTTTAATCGTCATTACTTTATTTATAGGCATTAAAGGAATTTCTCGACCAATGTGATCAGCTAACGGATGATGTTTTGCTATATTTCAGCTCTCTCTGTGTACTTCTTCTTCTTGGCCAGTTTCTGCTGGATGAATATCATGTCTTACGACATTTGGTGGACTTTCAGGTAGATACTGATTAATACTTTTACCAATTTCAATGTCCATCTTTACAAAAGGCTGGCAATGCATGTGCTATCCTTATGGAGAAGCAAGGACATCCTTGGACGACGTTACCACTTACCATTAGAGACCCAGACCCATTAAGGTGACGGTTAGGGCACACTAGCGACGCCAATAGATTAAATTTTTTAGCTATTAAACCGGATCTATTTTAAACAATTTCGGGGTTTTAACCTCTCGGAAAACACCTATTACTATTTATTTAATACTTATAGTTATTTGTTTGGTCTACTTTTGCACTCGAATATTGGATTACTGCCAAAAGTGGCCGCTTTTGGCGTGAATTAATTTTTCGCGTACGCGTTGGACCCAACATTTTCGCATGGTTATTTAATAAATAGTATAAGTGTTTGCCAAGAGGTTGTAACCCCGAAATTGTTTAAAATAGATCCGGTTTAGCAGCTAAAAATTAAAATTAATTGGCGTCGCTAGTGCGCCCTACCCGTCACCTTAACAGAAAAACTCAGCTACAAATTTTGACCCGACCCGGGACCCCAAGCGCAACCATTGCTTTAAAATGCGACGCACTACCCACTGCGCCAACGAGGCAGTCAATATTTACAACCTGTGCGGATAAATAATGGGATTAAAAATGGCGGCGCATCTATTCACTTCTCGCTCGCACACTATTTGCGTCTATACTCGCACCCCACGAGTGCGGGTATGTATTTCATTTATTACAACATTGTATGAAAGTTTGGCGATTATAAATAGTTACTGGCGAGTTTCTTGCCGGATCTTCTCGAACAGAAACAACTTTCCGAGCCGGTGGAAGAATCGCATTATGTTTATTTATTTCTTTAGTATATTTTATGTATCAACATATATATGTATTAACATGTTAATTATACATAAGTACTTATAAATAGTTTTAAGTCATTCAAATGTATGACGATTTGTAAGTGCTGTGTACAAGCCTATGCAAGTAAAGAATTATTTGAATTTGAATTTGAATTCAATAATCAATATTTTCCAGGGGCTATGCAAAGGCCCGGCCAATTCACCGGCGAGGAGAAAGATTCAAGTTCTGCATGTACTGTCTGTACGCGTGGGGGCTCCCCACCGCCATGACCGTCAGCCTGGCTGTGCTCAACCACGTCGACCTTCGCCACTGGCCTTGGTTCATCACGCCCAAGATACCTGACAAGGGATGCTTTCTTGAAGGTGAGAATACTTAACACAACAATGCCTCCCTCTCCTAGATAAGAATTAGGCCTCTCCTCAAACAAATCAAACTAGCACTTTAGGTGACGGGTAGTGCACGCTAGCGACGCCAATCGATTTTAATTTTAGCTACTAAACCGGATATATTTTAAACAATTTCGGGGCTACAACCTCTCGGCAAATACTTATACTATTTATTAAATAACCATGCACAATTTTTGGGTCCGTTTTTGTATGCGAAAAATTGATTCACACTAAAACAGGCCGCTATTGGCGTGAATCAATTACTCGCGTACGCGTTGGACCTAAAATTTTTGCATGGTTATTTAATAAATAATATAAGTGTTTGCCGAGAGGTTGTGACCCCGAAATTATTTAAAAGAGATCCGGATTAGTAGCTAAAAATTAAAATCGATTAGCGTCGCTACTGTGCCCTACCCGTCAACTTAAGTTAGCAAGAAAACAGATAAGTCAATGTATTAATGTAAGAAAAGTAATTTTTGTACGCGGAGAAACATAACTATAATAAGCAAGCAAACAAATTCTGTGACTAGCAAACAAGGGCACGGACCTAAAGTCTGTGGTATTAACTAAACAATAAAAAAAAAGGTAAGACTACTCAACGCCGCCACAAATTTAAAGGATATGGCTAAATACAGTATGGACAGTTGCCCTAGCAATGAATAAATACTACCTGAAAAATAATATTTGGCATATAAAAAGTTTCAGGAACTTTTAATATCTTTACAACCCTGAAAAACATGACCCCAATTCTTGGGATTTCGATATGAAAAAAACATGGCGGATATCACCTAAAAACCGTACATAAACTATGTTTTGGTGATATATATCGTATGATGACAAAATATCACGTCGCAAGAATTGGGCTCCATGTCTTAGAAGCTCCCACCTTATTATGTATTTAAACAACCATAGATAAAACATTATGTTATAAACCTTTATCAGGCATTAGAACAATAAAATAAACTAGAAACTCGCCCCAGCTTCGCACGGGTGCAATACCATGCATATCCACACTAATTTTTGAAATGTAAAAGTGTGTCTGTCTGTTTCCCTGTCTTTTATGGCAAAACGGAGCGTCTCGGATCAATGGGATTTTTTAAAAGGTTGAAGGTGAAGGTTGAAGGAACGGAGAGTAACATAGCATACTTTTTAGCCCCCTTTTTTTTTTAGAAAAAATGACGGGGTGTTAATAAGTTTGATGTGTCTGTCTATAACATCGTAGCTTCCGAAAAAATGAACCGCATTTGATTTTGTTTTTTTTGTTTGAAAGATGAATCGAACCCAAGACCTCTTGCGCAACCGTCGCTTTAAAGTGCGATCCACTAACCACTGCACCACCGCAGTCTCCGTTCATAATCATCCATAGTTGATCTTTTTAAAGCAATCTTTTGAAATTTATTCTTAAGTAAATAACACACTTAAAGTTTCGACATGAGCTGTCGAATCAGCACTAAAATTTCGCTTAGTAACGCGTTCAGTGGTCTAATTGGTAGAACATTCACCCGGATTGTGGAAGGTGTGGGCTCGAGTCCCGCCTGAATGCGAGATGAAATTTTTAAGTGTGTTATTTACATAATCGTCCATTTGTATACTTCAACGAGATCTGCATATTTTGACTAGTACGAGTATTCGCAGGTGGTGAAAAATTTGTCTACTTGTACGCTCCAATGCTGATAATGATTGTGCTGAATTGGATGTTCTACTTGATGACTGCCTTCAACATCTGGCGCCTGAGCCGTGGGACAGCTGTACTGGACTCTGCGGCTGCTGGGAACCCTGCATCGCACCGCAAACAGAGACACAGGTGAGGAACCTTGCATGATGTTTTAAGACTTATGACCGCGTTTAACAACTAACACTTGAGCCCTGGCACAGCGCGTTGGACTCTGCGGCCGCTGAGAACCCTGCATCGCACCGCAAGCAGAGACAGGTGGGAAACCACGAATTACCATTTATGGTCACACAGAGCTTCATGTTCTACCTCACGACCATGATGCTTGAGCTATATCATAGCTGGGCTAGACTGATAATCTGGCCTCACAATGAAGCAGAGACACAAGTGAGGAACCACGGATGATGCTTCGTGAGTGAGTTCCACATCTGGCGTCTGAGCCGTGGGATAGCTGTGCTGGATTCCGTGGCCGCTGGGAACCCGGCCTCGCACCGCAAGTAGAGACACAGTAGAGCCAGGAACCGTGGACGATCTATATCAGCTGAGTGTACCAGCTTATGACCGCATTTAACATCTAGCGCTTGAGCCCCGGTACAGCTGTTCTAGACACTGAACCACTGGGAACCCGGCATTACACTGCAAGCAGAGACAGGTGGAAAACCACGAATTACCATTTATGGTCACACATAGCTTCATGTTAGACCTTACGACCATGGTGCTTGAGCTGTGTCATAGCTACGCTAGACTACTTGGTCACTGGAAATCTGGCCTCACAATGAAGCATAGATACAAGTGAGGAACCACGGAAGATGCTTCGTGATCGAGTTCCAAATCTGGTATCTGTGTGCGGTACAGCTGTTCTGGACTCAGCGACCACTGGGAGCCTAACCTCGCATTTTAAGCAGAGACACCGGTGAGAAACCAGTCCAGTTAAGACAGCCTCGAAGACTAACAGGACATGTTATTTTTTACAATCAGAAAATTGTCATGGATTTTAAGTTCGATTCCCATTCTGAATCAATATTAAAGTTTTGAAAGAACACTTAAGTAGGTAAATAATAAATCATTCAATTGAATTGATAGATTGCCTATTGCTTGTTTTGACTAATCTTTAATTATAAATTAGGACAGGGTAAATATTCCCCTCCGGCCACATTGAGAACTATGATTCACAACCAGTTGCCGAAAAAGAACTAACATACTTTCTACTCAACCAGTTGCCAAAGACGATGGAGTTTTCTTTTTTTACAACTGCATGGTTCTGAAACTCACAATAAATTGCGAAAGTAGAACCAACTTACTTGCTACTCAACCATAGCTCTCTTCTTTCTAGTGTTAATGACATTTTTTTTGTATATTGTATGGTTCTGCTGATGTGCGTCTACTGATACTTAGGTATGTATTTAGTGGTGGGATTTATCAACAGGCAAAACGAAAACAATGCAAAGTCAAACAAATAAGTTCCAAATCGTATTATTAATATTGCTTTGGAAATATCAGAATATGAGATAAAACAGACCAGTTTGAGAAACATAAATCAAGAGTATATTTAGCTAACATAAACAAAATGCATAACAAACGGATAACAACACCACGAGGTTAGTACTTGTAATCTAATCAATATAAATATAAGCTGTAATACCCACACTGAAGCCACCCCAGGAGCTTTACATTTATACAACAGGCTTTGGACAGAACCACGAAAGCCATGTTGAGATTTTTATATGATAAAGGAGGCAAACGAGCAAGCGAGTCACCTGATGTTAAGTGATTGAAAATATAGTCATAATAATAAAATGTGTGTCATGTAAAAAGTATTAATATGCACGATAGCGAGCACAGATTACTTAATACTTACGAAAAAGAATACAAAAAACATAAAATATTATGAAAGATAAGAACCTAAACTGTAGTAATAGGATTTAGCTCTTTTCATAACCTTTAAATACAAACATTTCGTAAAAATTAACTGTTTTGAGAGACATTTTTGACATGACATCAGCTTTGCAATATCCTACTTTAGAAAAAGTACTCGATGTTTACAAAAGATCGATGTTTTCATCCGATACATCGAAAGACATCGATGTAAAGTTTTGATGGATCGAATCGATAGAAACATCGATGTTTTTTCAAAGTGGACACCCCTAACAGATGGAATGATGATGCAACAGCAGAAACTATACTTTTTAGTTTTTTAAGTTACAAAATACCAGAATTTGACCTCACACTTGTTAAGTGAAGATGAGGCGTCATCATATAGGTACCTACGCTACTTTACGACTGTGACGATGCAAGTAAGCATTTCTGAAAATTGCTTCGCTATAATTAGCGAAGCAATTTTCAGGAAAATGTGCTCGAAGACTAATGTCTTCGAGCACATTTTTCCACAGAGTTTGATACTTGGCGGATCCATCCCACATGACAGCAATATTCGGCACCTCGTATCACCTGATGGTAAGTGGAGACAGCAGTGGAGTCACATGTGCGCTGCCAACCTTTAAACCCCCCTTTCCGATCACTCCGGTCGAGCCGGCCCATTCATGCCGAAGCCTACCTCTCACACGGTCAAACCTACTCCTGAACTAAGATCATAGAACCGCAACTGGATTGAATTAAATAAATAAATATTTCACAACATCACATCCATTGATCTGACTTCAAGATAGGTAGCTCAAGCACCTGTGCTACGGATATCAGAATCAACAGTAGGATTACAAATATAGTATACATTATAATACTTTTCTTTTGTAAATCGTCATCATCATCATCATCGTCAGCCCATTTAAGTCCCCACTGCTGGGGCACGGGCCTCCCTCAATCACATGAGGGGTAATTACCATATTCACCACGCTTGGCAGACGGGTTGGCGAAGGTTTTGATATAAATGCAGAGTTTTCCATCTCTGGGTGCTGATGATCATGCCAGCAGCTTTACCTTAGTCGCCTTTTACGACACCTCGGTAAGAGTGAAGGTGGCCTATTCTACTCTGCCGGGAACCACACGGCTTGTAAATACAAACTTATAATACACACCCAGACCAATACAAACGGATATGTTCATACACACAAATGTTTGTACTGTACGGGGATCAAACCCGCAACCCTTGCACCAGAGGCAGCGTTCACTACCACTGTTCAAACGAGTCGTCAAATTGAATTGTGATTTTAACCAATGAATTCTTAACAGGTTACTCGTATACCTGAAGCTGTCAATCCTCATGGGTCTAAACTGGATCCTGGAGGTGGCGAGCTCGTTCAAGCCACAGTTGAAAATCTGGTACTTCACGGACGGTTACAACCTGCTCATCGGTTTGTCCATCTTCCTCATCTTTGTCTGCAAAAAGAAGATCTTCAAGAAGCTTCACAAGAGGTAATGCGTCTTATTTCTATTTTTTGTTGAACATACACCACCTTATTACAAATCGTGATCTTAAGCTCAAATCAAAGCTCATGTCATCCCATTCCAACACGCAATGATAAAAGAGGCTGTCACGAGTTTTGTTCCAGGATTCTCCTTAGTTTGCGATTTGTAATAGCTAGAACAAGATTTTTGTATTTTTTTTTTATTTGGACGAACGCCCTGTTGGTCTAGTGGTTTAAGTACCGGGCCGTGATCTCTAGGTCCTGGGTTCGATTCCCCGGTCGAGCAAAAAGTATGTTTCGAATTATTCGAACATAGCTCGGATTTGTGATCACCAATCCGCATTTGGCAAGCGTGGTGTTTAAGCCTAATCCCATCATAGTAGCGATTACTTGATTTCTATGATGGAGACCTTTGCCCTGCAGTGGGACAGTATAAAGGCTGATATATAGGCTTTACTTTTATTTATTTGTTTATTTGACAAGAAATTATTACATAGCATAAAATTGCATTCTGCAAAACTGTGGAACAGTTTGTCGGCAGTGGTTCTCGTGGGTAACCTCGACATTCCACTTAATACTTACACAATTTAATTATACATACATATATAAATATAGATTAAACAGGCAACACATAGCGTTTGTTGAAGTAACCCTTTCTTACCACGCCTCGCTTCGCCATGAATTGGCCGGCTCCACCGAAGTGATACCACGGCCTCAGAGGAAACCGGTATGACGCAGAACTGCTGTAATTCGCCGCGTGGTTCGCGCGATGGTACCGAAGCGCGCAGGTCCAATCCAGAGGAAAGGGGAATTCATAAAGGTTGGCAGCGCACTGGTGACTTCATTAGTATTGCGGGTGGCCATGGGCGGCTGCTATCGCTTACCATCAGGTGATCCGTGTGCTCGACTGCCACTCACATAAAATAAAAGTAAAAAAAAAGAGAAAATTTATAGAAGTGGTGATTCTTATATAGTCCGGGATGATCAATAATACTTAAGACTAAAACATATATGGTACTTTTTAGTATGGTACTAAATTGATGTAGGTATTCGACACGCCCTGTTTCGGTAATATACATAATAGGTACCTACCATTGTACTATTAGTCATAGAGGCTGTTGTAAGTTTTGTTTACGTCATTTACTATTTATTAGTCATGGTCTATTCAGGGCGTTAACCATTATTTACGTGGAAACCAAAGTCATACTATTTATGATTGGTAGCTCAAGCCGTCAAGAACACTCCAATATTAGAATTGAACTTTAAACTTTAAGCACCACAGCTAGCCAGGACATAATGACACTGACCGGATGGCGCAATGGACAACATTTCAAAATTACTAAGGTCTGAAACAAAAAATACCAATTCTTTGTTTACTTTTCCGCTGCTCGAATATATATTTATTAATTTTTTGTATTGCTTATTTACTGAGAAAAAAATTAAAAACTAAAAAACGTAAGATGACGTCATCGGACGGCAGAATGTAAAATATTTCTTTGCTTAGCACATTATAGTTTTAAATTTACGTAATGCCAAACTCATGACATGTAACTGTCAAAAAAAAAGACAACTTGTCAACATTGAATGTATGAATGACGTTGACAATGTTGACACTAGTATTATTTACCTTTGACAGTAGTACCTTTTTTTTATGAAAACAATGATAAGCAAAGGAATATCGCTGTATCAGCCGTCCGATGACGTCATTTGGCGCTTACGTCTATTTAGAATAAAAAGAACTTCAATAATTATTTTATGCATGAAAATGGACAAATTTTGAAAAAAGAAAAAATATGGGTCTGTTCATTTTATGTCTACTTTCATATAAAAAAACAATATGGACATGTTAAAAATTTGAAATGTTGTCCATTGGTAGTGACCCTGCCTCTTACGCCAAAGGTCGTGGGTTCGATCCCCACCCTGGACAAACATTCGTGCGATGAACACTTGTGTTTGTTCAGTGTCTGGGTGTATTGTATGTATTTAAGTATATATTTGTGTTCCCCTGTTGTCTGATATCTGTTATACAAGTGCTTAAGCTACTTAGTACGGAATCAGGTCCATGTATGAGATGTTGTGAGAATTATTATAATTCCTGATTCCGGTCAAATCGCCAAATCAGGGGGCGCAAATTTTGAGTACCACTCACTCCAATATATGAATTTCACATTAAATCTTATGTTTAGGTATTAAAGCATAATAATATCCCGACCCGTTTAGCGCAGTGGTTTGTGCGCCGTTTGAGACGCAAGGGTCGCGAGTTCGATTCCCGCACCAGTACAAATGTTTGTTGATGAAACAGATATTTGTGTTGGGTCTAGGTGTTTGTGGTACCGTTGTTGTTCCTGGTTTCCATAAAAGTAAAGTAAAGTATCAGCCCTATAAACTATCCCACTGCAGGGCAAAGGCCTCCATCATAGAAATCAAGTTATCGCTACTATGATGGGATTAGGCTTAATCACCACGCTTGCCTAATGCGGTTTGGTCACTGCGCCACCGTGGCAGTCTTATATTATAATCTAAGCATAATATACAAATATCGTAGGTATCTGCTAATGCCGTTGTAGAAACGTTCTCTGTATATGATGACTCAGCATACAGAAAGATTTGGTTCCCAAACGGACCCAAATTATTCCTTCCTCCGCCTCTCAGGAGGGGACCGCGAAAGTCATTAGCTGTGTGTCATAGTGGCACCTATAAATAGGGGATTTTCCTACAACTAAAGGTCCCTTAAAAACACGTCACCACGCCTAGAGTGCTATGGCCCACAACATTGTCCGGCGGCGGTGAGGCCCCTGAGGCGTCGTCTTATGCATACCCGGGGTATGTGGAGCAGGAGAGTTATTTCGGGCTCCCCTCTGGCCAGGTTTTCTAGTGAGAAGCCAGCCAGAACCATAACTAAGACTAAATCTCAATGTTTCTCCCTCATCGCCCTTGAGTAGGCGAGGAGTCATTGGCTCACAAGACGAACCCTAGCTCCATAACCGATACGACCTGCAAACCTTGAAGAAAAGAGCATATTCCTTTTTAAAAGGCTGGCAGCGCACTCGTTGTCCATGGGCGGCGGTGATCACTTACACCAGATGATCCGTCTGCTCGTCTATTCCGTCTGATAAAAAAAAAAGAATATCCCACCGCAGGCTATAAAACTGCCTCTTAAGTGAGCAGCTCAGAGCAGCCCAACGAGGGGCAGGGCATCCTAAATTCTGATTGACTTATCGCCTATAGTCTCTACCAACTGTTTTCATTCCAGGCTATTCCCTGCAATATCCAGAAACCAATCCAACAGGACCAGGTCCAGATCTAGCAGCATGACGGAGACCTCCAACCTCAGCCAGGATGTCCCCTTCATCCAGGTCAACCCCAACCCGAAGGCACAGCAGCGCTACTTCTGAAATACGAGTAGCCATTCCCATACTGGAATTTGAAAGGACAAATAAATGCTAGTACAACGGTTTAAGTACGTACAACCTGTGCGGATAAAGAATGGGATCTATTCACTTCTCGCTCGCACACTGTGCGAGCGAGAAGTGAACTCGCACACTGTGCACACTGTGCACATGTGAGCTCGCACAGTGTGCACATGGACGATGAGGGAGAGTCATAGAATACGTCAAAATGCACTCGATTTTCAACTAAAATACCGAATTCATGATGACTTAACATTTATTTACAAGGTTGTTGTACGTACCAAAAAAAACAAAAAAAACCATAAGATCGAATTATTTATAAGTAGTTTTAAATACTTTAAGTACCTTAATTATTTTTAATTCTAATAGATGGATTAATAAAGCAAAGATATAATATAAGAAAAATGTTGTTATCACCATTCACTGATATTAATTGCCGATTTTATTTTTGTTATTACCTTTAATACTCAAAATCACTGCCAAAGATAAAATATTATTATATTTAGAAGGTACAGATAACTTACACGAATCTGAAATCATCATCATCATCAGCAACCTACACTCGTCCACTGCTGGACATAGGTCTCCCCTAATGCACGCCACTTCTCCCGATTTTCGGCCACTCCCATACAGCCTACACCAGCCAGCCTTCGAATGTCATCATCCCATCTTGTCGCAGGGCGTCCTACACTACGCTTACCGAGTCGCGGTCTCCACTCAAGGACTTTACGGCCCCAACGGCTGTCAGTTCTGCGGCTAATATGACCAGCCCACTGCCACTTCAGTTTGCTAATTCGGTGGGCTATGTCGGTGACTCTGGTTCTCTGTCGGATTACATCATTTCTGATGCGGTCCTTCAGAGATACTCCGAGCATAGCCCTTTCCATAGCTCTTTGAGCGACTTTGAACCGGTGGACTAGTCCAGCCGTGAGTGTCCACGTCTCGGCACCGTAAGTCATGACCGGAAGGACGCACTGGTCGAAGACTTTCGACTTAAGACTTTGAGGGATGGGTGACGAGAAGACTTGACGAAGTTTACCAAATGCTGCCCAGCCTAGCTGAATTCTTCTATTGGCTTCTCTCTCGAAGTTGTTTCTGCCTAATTGGAGCGCTTGTCCTAGATAGACATATTCCTGAACAACTTCGAGAGGTACTCCATTAACAGCGACCGGATCGCTCTGAAATGCCTAATCATAATCATAATTTATATATATAGAGGTAAATCCTACAGACAGTGGCAACGCTTATAAGAAATCCGAAAACATGAAACGCCTGCGCGATGTAATTGACACCTAGCGCCATCTATTGGTACAAAGTAGAACTAATGTCCCGAAACGAAGTGAGGGCGGGCCATTAGTAATAGGCTTGTGTACTAGGTCAGAGATTGGCAGATTTTTTAAATAGCATTGAGAAATAACGGTCAAAAGGAGCTATGTACCAAATTTCAGCTTGAAACCTTATGTTTTATTTGTTATGAGCCCTAAGACAAAGATAGGCAAGTAAATTTTAAGTCTTAAATTTACGAATTATTTATATAGCAATCGATATCTTATTCAATTTATAGCAACTTTTGTTAAGAAACCATTTTCATAAACGTACTATTTCATATAGCTATCGAACAAACCTATCTCGCGATGCGCACAAACTAGTGAGGGCTGACGTCACGCCTCGCGTCGCTGTTTGTATGGAGCGTTTTGGGCAAGTCTATTTTAAGTGATTTTCAAATTATCCTATCTCGAAGAGTGATGTTTTCACTTTTGAGGGGATTCTTATATTACCAACAAGAGAAAAAAATAGGACACAAGCCTATTAATATACTTTTATCTCAACTTGTCTGGAAGAAAGTGGTTGCTCCAAGGCTGGATCTGTTTTCTGTTACCTAGTGAATATTATCTACATACTATTCTACATTGTTCACCTACCTAAAAGCTTATAAAAATATACACGCTATTAACGTACGGTAGGCCACACATCAATGTTTACTAATCTGTCAATATTCTTCAGTTGATTCTCACCTCAATGTCAAACAAGTTTGGTTCAATATCAATGGAGGAAAATTGACAGATTGTGGTAACCCGACGTGTGGCTGTGTGTACCTGGGTGTGTTATTTTATGAAGAAGACAGATCGATATAAAATGTAAAGATAGTTTTAAAACAATGTACGAAATATGTGTGAAAACAGGGTATTCAAGAAAATATAGAAATTTTAATAACATGCTTTCTGTCAAACTGCGAAACAGTTTGTCGGTAGTAGTTCTCGTGGATTTATTATTACAATAATTTCACAAACACATTTTTATATGTAATATTATCTTATTTATAGCTAATATAATATAACATAATATGTTATTTTATGTTTTTTTATTATTATTAGAATAGCCAGACATTTGGACACAATATCACCTGATTGTAAGTGATGATGTGGCCGAGGATGGATCATGTTTGTCTAGTAACAGCCATTTTTACTCTTTTCTTGAATAAGTTCAGATCATAGCGTTCAGGGAACACCATTAGAATTTAATAATCAATATGTTCATTTTAGTTTTTAATTCTACAGGTAATATTTTACAAATTGGCTGTGGAACCTATTTAAATAAAATGATGAAATAAAGTGTAAAATAAAATGCATTTTAATATTATATTTTCCTTCACTCGATTAGGATATTCTGAACGCCATATTGCTTTGCTGTTAATGACATTTGTATTTAAGTAGGTACGTCTGGTTTGTATGTAAGTAGACTGCCTCGGAGGCGCAGAAGTTAATGAGTCGTAAAGCGACAGCTGCGCAAGAGGTCCCGGGTTCGGAGGTCGGGCCAAAAATTTGTATCTAAGTTTTCGGTAAGAAATTCTTAGTGTCAGCCCGTAGTCTGGAAGTGGGCGGTCTTGATACCCTCTAAGCCGTTGGTCCTGCGCCCAAACCCTCTCCGGTCGTGTCCCATCAGAATATAAGGGTAAGGGAATAGAGAGTGCACTTGTGTTTGCGCACACACTTACAGCACTATAATATATGAGATTGCCGCCGTAGCCGTAATTGTTTGGAGGATATTATTATTATGATACAGGGTGTATCTGTGGACGTTTACATCCATTAAACTACGTGTTTCTACCAACCATTCTGAACAACATTTGTTCCTCGACTTTTCGAAATTAGTCGAAAAATTTTTCGACTTCCCATACAAAATGACCAAGTCACGTGACCGACTTTGTATGAGAAGTTGACATTTTTTATGCGAATTTCCAAAAGTCATAGAACAAATGTTGTTCAAAATGGTTGATAGAACACGTAGTTAAAGGGATGTAAATGATCACAGATACACCCTGTATTTGAGACATGCTCTGTATTATCCGAAAAATGCTATTGAGGGTGTTGCACTTCACATTTTCAATAGAGAGGTGTCACAAACTTCCTGGCCTGACATAATATGCTATAAAATCTGTATTATGGATTTTTATTACGATGAGTTTAAGATCTAAGGTTTTTAGAGACATTTTTTTATTGATTGGTAGAATAAAAAAGCCAATCTCAATTTTTTCCGGTTCGATTCCCATGCAATACCAGCACAATTATTTCTACATAATAATTACTTAAAAAAAATAAAGTGCTAACCTATGGTTTTAAGAAGTAGTTTTCCTGTCCAGGGCCCAATGTTTTTTTCACCTTACATATTTTTTACGCTTAAAAGACCTAATTCTATTTTACGGTTCCGCTTCTGGCAGGGTCATTTCAGCTTGAAGGGATAAAAGGTTTATCAAACGTTAATAAATCAAATCAAAAATACAACAGTCATTGCTATTTGTATTTATACAGAGCATAAAAGTCTATGGATTTTCCTACGAGCACAGTTAAACTTATACTACACATTTATAAATAGATAAAACCTACAGATATCCGCAATGCTTATGGGTAATCCGAAAACAAGAACCGCGTGCACGATGTAAACAACACCTAGCGCCATCTATTGGTATAAAGGTGGACCAATGTCCCGAACGAAATGAGGGCGGGCCATTATAGTCCATTCAGTATCTCAAGGTGAATAGGATAGTTAAAACGTTTTGTATCATGCATCCATCTGTCTACAAATAAAAATATTAAGTTGTAAAAATCATTAACTTTTTTGTGTTCTTATTCTTCCAAAATAAGAAAGAAAGAAAATATTTATTATTATAGACATCACAACACAGAACATATAGCAATTATAAACAGAACACAATTTGGTACAAACAGAAAACAAAACATAAAACAATTAAAAATACATAAAAATAAAACAAAAGGAAAAAAAAAACAAAACTATATTCAATCATGTCCAGACAGTGCCAAAAGGAATATAATGATGTGCTATGACGTCTAGTATAAATGGCCCTCACTCAGCATATGTCACAGCCCAGACAAAGGCCATGACGCTGGTTTTCAGTGAGACCAGCTGAATGAGTGCCACGGACGCTTGTCTAGTGTATTTTGTGTACCTAACGTGTAAGTGTAATGTGGGTATATATATCTACTAAGAAGAAAATATCAAATAATAATGAGATACATACTGAGATAATAACAAGTATTAAACTTTCTCAATAAATCTGAACAAGAACTTAAAAAAGTTATTACCAATAAAATTTGTTAAAAATATCTTATGAATTGCATAATGCGCTGATCGGAATTTTTGCTCCTAAGGATTGACACAAACCATCGTAATAAATCTGTAATCGGTACAGCGACTATCTTAACATTGAATCGCGATTATTGTCTCATGCAAAATATGTCCGCATAGATTGCAATAGGTGCCAAGAACTAGAAATTTCTTTTGGTGACGAAGGTGGTTCCGACACGTCAAGAGAGTGTTGTTATTTTTCAGATGAATAAGATGCATAGGTATTATTTAATTATTGGTGATTTATTGCGGAATATTTAACATATTGTATTCCATATCCAGATAGTTCGAATTCATAGATAAAATGTTTATTAAAATTAAAAATAAAACAAATAAAAAGCCGATTTTCTAAAGAGAATATTCTCGATTCTTATAAATATCGGTTAGGTTTAAAAGGAGCGTCTCACTTTTAATGTCAAAATAGAACTGTCTTATATATCTTCACATACTGATTCGACTATAGTAGTTAAATAAAACAAACAGCAAAGTATACTCGGCTTTATTACTCACCTACCTATTAAATTTAAATATTGACAGTTTTATGTCTGGTATATAAATAATTTACAAGGAAATAAGTACAGAACAAAGACTGACCGATTACATTGACAATATTATTATTTATCTAACGAGTAACTAGTGGTGTGCGTTCAGTTGACTTAACTCGACCAAATTATGCCAGATTGAAAAAAAAACACCCTAGTGGCCGAACAAAATCGTCTCGAGTTCATTTGAAATCGAGACCTCTATGTCCGAGATGTGCTAGGGCTATTAATTTGTAATTAATAATATCCTTTAACCGATTGCAGCTCATTATCTCAAAGATCAGCCACTTACTGCTCAAGTTTGTGCGCAAACACAAGTGCACTCTCTATTCCCTTGCCCTCATATTCCGATGAGACACGAGTGTGACACGACCGGAGAAGGAATAAGCGCAAGACCAACGGCTTGACGTGTTTTTCGAGGCACGAGGGTACAAGACCGCTAACTTTCAGACTTCGGGCTGACACTGATAGAAAAACTCAGGTACAAATTTTGGCCCGAACCGAATATTTATTTGCACAATTTTAGCTGGTAGGTTCATTGGTCTTATGCTTAATTAGTCTCACTAAGGCTGACATTGATAGAAAAACTCAGGTACAAATTTTGGCCCGAATCGAATATTTATTTGCACAATTTTAGCTGGTAGGTTCATTGGTCTTATGCTTAATTAGTCTCACTAAAATATTGCTAATTACCTAGCATGCAAATCTTAACAATTTTAACAATTCAACGTCAGCCCATTTAAGGCCCGTGCCCCACGGCTGGGGCACGGGCCTTCCTCAATCACATGAGGGGTAGTTGCCATACTCACCACGCTTGGCAGACGGATTGGCGAGGGTTTTGATATAAATGCAGAGTTTTCCTTCTCTGGGTGCTGATGATCATGCCAGTAGCTTTACCTCAGTCGCCTTTTACGACACCTCGGTAAGAGTGAGGGTGGCCTATTCTACTCTGCCGGGGACCACACGGCACAATTAATACAATAAAAAAAAAGAATATTTATTGAAAATAGCTTAAATCTGTTACAAACGTATGGTCACAATCTTACATTTATAGTGCTTATATTTGACATTTTGCCTGAAGTAGGGTACCCTGTATTTCAGGCTAATAAAAAAAATAGTGTAGGTTATTAATTTTTAAATTAATATTCAATTCATTGCCTTATAATTTAGTTCCATTCCTATAATATAACAATAAAATAAATGTTGATAAAAATGTCAATAAGTAGGTAATACAATCATAGTCACTATAGTTATTATATGTCAATAGATACCCGAACTGAACCCGGGATCCCAAGCGCAGCCGTCGCTCTAAGGTGCGACGCACCGGTGAGCCAACAAAGCAGTAAATACCAGATTTCCAGAATCCTGGATCATGGTCCAAGCGAACACCGGCTTCCGAAGCGACAGCATTGAACGCAACTGGGAATTAAAAGCTAAGATAAGGCGGAGGCGCACATCTCGGAGACGAAAACAATGCGCTGTTTATGTAATAAGTGATTTTGAAAAATAAATAAGTAAATAATATTTTCAATAGGTAGTAGATAGGTACTCGTACGTAACAATTTAGCAGATTAGGTGAGTTATTAAAAGCATTCATGGTTGATAGGGAAGTAAACAAGAATACCATACATATATTTTCTAGCAGGAAACTCTATGTTCCTACGTCACTATGGTGGTATTTAACCGCTGGCCACGTTAAGGTGACGGGTAGGGCACACTAGCGATGCCTATCGATTTTAATTTTTAGCTAGTAGCTCCGGTTCCGGTATAGATCCGGTTTAGTAAACCGGATCTATTTTAAACAATTTCGGGGTTACAATCTCTCGGAAAACACTTATTATACTATTTATTAAATAACCATGAACAAATCGTGTGGGCCTTTGTTTAAGTTTAAGTTGCTGAAAATACTCACTGTCCCTTGCTTATATATATATGAGGTGTGCATTTTTGTAAGAACGCATTCGGAGTTGTTTAAGAGTTCATACGATATTCCACGAACTCGCAGTTGTAGACGACCAAATAAACTAATATTACCCTTGATGAAAACAGCTATGCGCTCAAGGAACAGCCGCTCTATGGCGATCAAAATGTAAATAAATTACCCATAGACGCACGGGAATTGACATTAAATAAATTTAAACGCGACCTTAAAATGTGGCCAATTTACCATTGTTTTTATAGTTTAAGCGAATATTTTGACTACAAAAATTGACATGACGTATATTATTTTAATTATGATTTTCTAATAATTTGAATGTATTTTAATTATTATGCAATGATGTTTATTTAATATGAATAATGAATTAATTAATTTTATAACTAAGTAAGTAACAATGATTTGCATGCCCTAAAGGGGTGAATGTGTTTAGTTCCTCACAATTTGCTTGTATATGCAACACCTGAAATGTACCTCATTCTCGCAAATAAAAATTCTATTCTATTCTAAATATTGGGTCCATTTTTGTACGCGAAAAATTGATTCACGCCAAAAGCGGCCACTTTTGGCGGTAATCCATAATTCGAGTGTAACAGCAGACCAAACAGTTAACTATAAGTATTAAGTAATTAGTGGTAGGTGTTTACCGAGAGGTTGTAACTCCAAAATTGTTTAAAATAGACCAGTTTAGAAGCCAAAAATTAAAATCGATTGGCTTCGCTAGTGTGCCCTACCCGTCACCTCTATTTCGAAGTATGTAGGTAGGTAGGTTTTTTTTTTTATAGAGGCTCAGTATATTGGCTCTCCTTAGCCTGATGGTAAGCAAGAGAGGAGACCACGTTGCAATTTCAACGGAAGCGATGTCAAGGCCTCACCTCCGGTGGCACCGCCATACTGGCCCAGGTATGTTACCTGTTTGGATCAGTGGTAGAGAACGATGCCATGGATTGCGGGTTCGATCCCCGTACACTACGAACATTTGTGTGCATGAACATATCTGTTTGTATCGGTCTGAACGTTTTATATGTATTATAAGTACCTATTTACAAAAGAAAAGTATTAAGTGTATATATTTGGTATCTATCTCGGAGTCAGATTATGTGATGTTGTGAAAATATTTATTCTTTTTTTTATGTGATAGGTGGCAGACGAGCAAATGGATCACCTGATGGTAAGCGATTGCCGCCACCCATGGACACCCGCGACACCAGTGGGGTCACAAGTGCCCTGCCAACCTTTAAACCCCCCTTTCCCTGGATTGGGCTTCCGGTAACGTCATTCACGTAGAGAAACCGCACAGTGCTGCTTCACGCCGGTTTTCTATGAAGCCGTGGTATCAGTCCGGCCGAGCCGGCCCATTCATCCCGAAGCGAGGCTCTCCCACGTTCGAGTATAACTATTTTTTATACTGTGGTACTAATACCGACCAGCGAGCCCGCGAACACGGTGGTTATTATAACATATCCATAGAAACCATTACAGAACCTTCTCCATTAGTAATTAGTCCTATTATTTTATTAATGCTATAAACATGAACCATTAGGTCAAAGCGATAACTAAGTGAAACCATCAGGGCGTCATATAAAGAGAACGTCATAATGTTAGTACTACAAAGTAGCCACACTTCGGGTTAACTACTACAATGTTTCAATTATCCCCAATCGATATTGATAAGATAAAGATCAAAAATGAAGATAAAAAAAAAAATTATTGACCACAATACATTATAAGTAATTTAACTAAAGAGAGAAAACAAGGTACAAATAGTTGTGGCCAACAAGGCTCAGCCTCCTCAGCATATGCTGCAACTGCCGCAAGCAACAGTTGCAGCGCTGGTTTTCAAGCTGGACTGGGCTGGAGCTTGGGTGACGCCTTTGCATTGGAAAAAATAATATCAATCAATAATTTATTTTTGTGTATATAGGTCGTATTTACAATGATGGTCGGTTTAACAGGCAGTCCCTCTATATACCGCCACTAGGCATACAAAAAAATATAGGTATAAGTTAGTACAAAACATTCAATTACATTCACATATAAGTAAATAATCCATTAAATTAAAATCATCATATAACTAAGATTGCAATGTCAAAGTTATAGAAAATTAATGAATAAATTAATGAGTATAAGATTGGTAAGTATAAACAGTCAACATTAATAAATTTATCATAGTCAGACGTCATTCATTAAGATATTCCGACACGGAATAAAAAGCTATATTTACATGTTCACATTAATAGAAAATATTGGCATGCGATTTTATTATAACTATGCACAAAACCTACCTTTTATGTACACCTAGCTTTTAAGTTTTGTATGTTGTGCAATAAAGAGTATCTATCTATCTATCTAAAACAAGTAAAACAAAATTAAAACCAGCAAACGAACAACTTTAAAACATTAAAATGATATAAAAAGAAAAAAGAAACAAATGATAAAATAATTCACCAAAGGATGGTATTCGCGGGTGTCAACCCAATATTTGTCATTAACGACAGTGGCGCCATCAATCATTCGCTTGACATTATTACATAACTGCGCGCATTATTATCTGCGCCACAGTAAACAAAAGAACAAAAAGATAAAAAAATAGAGAATTATTTTAACAACTGACTGACGTCCGCCGAATACCCTTATACCAGAATTATTTTTAAAGTTATTATATTACAATGGTAACCTTCCCTATCCTCGGCTTGTCTTAAGCCGACGATAGGGAAGAATGGAAAGACCTTGTCATCGCTACGGTAAAGGCATTTCAAGAAAGGCACGACCTTCAACAGTGAAGATATCGATGAAGAAGATTACAATGGTAATCAGTAATGGGGCCACTGATGATGACCACATGGTGCCACGCGTGGGCCACGCCCTGCTACGCAAGCAAAATGAAAATACCGGAATCTGAAAGAACCACACAATACACATTTTGAACGAAACATGATTCACAATTCTTTATTGCACTATCACATGTTTCAAAGATGACAATTTAATATAATATGTGTGACATCATGGTGAGATACAATTGAAGAAAATTTTCAGATTATGTATACATTGATGCGAGAGTGTCCGTACATAGAGAAAGAATAATACGAAATGAATAAAATTGTATTTATTTGACGACCAATAGCTTAGTGGCTAAGGTATGGCACCAAAGTCCGGAAGGTTGCAGGTTCGATTCCCAGTCAGTGCTTTTTACACGCGCTGCTTAAAAGTACCTATATCTACATTTACGGGAGCTCTTGGGAACTCGCTGGCGCAGTGGGTAGTTCGTCGCACTTTACAGAGACTGCGCTTGGGGTCCCGGGTTCGATCCCCGGGTCGAACCAAAATTTGTACCTTAGTCTTTCTGTTAATAAATTCAAATTCTCATGTCAGCCCGGAGTATAGAAGTTAGCCGGTCTTGTACCCCCGTGCCTCGTAAAGCACGTTAAGCCGTTAGTCCTGCGCCCGATCCCTCTTCGGTCATGTCACACTGGTGCCCGTCGGAATATGAGGGCAAGGAAATAGAGAGTGCACTGTGTTTGCGCACACACTTGAGCACTATAATATATCCTGTGTAAGTGGCTGATCGTTAAGATTGGCCGCCTTCGCCAAAATTGGTTGGAGGATATAATTATTATTACTAGTAAGAAGGTACTCTAAATACAACAAAAATATTTCAAACTTGAGCATAGATGACACTGGCTTGTGATCGATCCATAGACATAAAATGGCCGCCCTGGATCATCATCATCATCATCATCAGCCCATTTAAGTCCCCACTGCTGGGGAACGGGCTTCCCTCAATTACACAGGGGTAATTGCCATACTCACCACGCTTGGCAGACGGGTTGGCGAGGGTTTTGATATAAATGCAGAGTTTTCCTTCTCTGGGTGCTGATGATCATACCAGCAGCTTTACCTTAGTCGCCTTTTACGACACCTCGGTAAGAGTGAGGGTGGCTTATTCTACTCTGCCGGCGACCACACGGCCTGGATCGATTGATGTGAATTGATATCAGACAGGTATATTTTGGGTACGGGAGTTTCCTTGTAGGCTCTGTTCTCAAGCAACATTCTCCTAGCTTTGTGTCATCTTTGTCGAATCAAACTGCCACCCTAAAGACTGGTTTAAATAATACAAGCTAGTATGCCGACGAGTTAGCCTGCTCTTCAGTAACTCGCAGTTTGGACGTCACTTACGATCAGTGCACACCTAAATCTGATGATTTATGTGTGAAATTTTTGACAAAGTGTAAACATGGACACGCCAACGGCGCTAATAAATGGATCAACATTTCTATATATTTTTTATGTGATAGGTGGCAGACGAACAGATGTATCGCCTGATGGTAAGCGACTGCCGCCGCCCATAGACACCCGCGCGTAGTGGTGCGAGCCTACTGGTGTCGGTGTGCGCTGCCAACCTTTAAACCCCCCTTTCCCCCGGATTGGGCCTCCGGTACCTTCACTCACGCAGCGCAACACAGCATAGTTCTGCTTCACAAAGCACAGCTGTGAGGCCGTGGTATCACTCCGGTCGAGCCGGTCCATTCATGCCACCGTCAAGTTGCTTATACTAAATGTAAAGTTTAACTTACCTAAATATGTACTTATTCTATTTTTCATTTCTGATAAGAAAAAAAAATGTGTGGGTAGACCACCTGCCCGATCGATATTGTAACGGCAGTGGGATAAGGCAAACAATGGATAAGGCTGGCAGGGGACAGAAGGGAGTGGCGTGATAAAGAAGAGGCCTATATTCAGCAGTGGGTGGATGTGGGCTGATTCGATGATGATAGATTACCTAAATATCGTTCAAAATAGTGGGTAGAACACGAACAAGTGTGGGAGTGCCACGCTTTGCAACGAATAGGCCAGCTCGACCGGAGAGATACCACGGCCTCACAGAAAACCGGCGTGAAGCAGCACTGTGTTTCGCTGCGTGAGTGAGGGTACCGGAGGCCCAATCCGGGGATAAAGGGGGGCTTAAAGGTTGGCAGCGCACTAGTGACTCCACTGGTTTCACGGATGTCCATGGGCAGCAGCAATTACTTACCATCAAGTGATCCGTCTGCTCGTCTGTAGGTGGAACATGAGCAGACGGATCTCCTGATGGTAAGTGATTGCCGCCACCCATGGACACCCGCAACACCAGGGCAGTCACAAGTGCGCTGCTAACTTTCGAACTCCCCTTTATTCCGGATTGGGCCTCCGGTACCCTCACTCACGCAGCGAAACACAGCACAGTGCTGCTTCACGCCGGTTTGTGAGACCGTGGTATCACTCCGGTCGAGCCGGCCCATTCATGACGAAGCGTGGTTCTCCCACGGTCATTGGACGTCATACCGGGTTGCGTCCAAAGTTGTCGCCTCGGAGCCCGGGTACTCTTGGACTATGCCATGGTCCAATATAAGTAATTAGGAAGTATGGCAATTACAATAAAGCGACTGACGTCTTTCTTTCACAACCTTTAGAGGAACCAAACTAACAGAATAATGATTACATGTTCAGAATTTCTCCACCGTACTTCACGCCGTAAACTAAGATTCCACCCGTACCATCTGGATAGGTGGAGTTCTACCACCGTGCGCTTTACACGTCATTCATCATCATCATCATCATCATCAGCCCATTTAAGTCCCCACTGCTGGGGCACGGGCCTCCCTCAATCACATGAGGGGAAATTGCCATACTCACCACGCTTGGCAGACGGGTTGGCGAGGGTTTTGATGTAAATGCAGAGTTTTCCTTCTCTGGGTGCTGATGATCATGCCAGCAGCTTTACCTTAGTCGCCTTTACGACACCTCGGTAAGAGTGAGAGTGGCCTATTCTACTCTGCCGGGGACCACACGGCTACACGTCATTTTACGTGGTTAAAGGGATGGATGTATATGCAAACATACACCTTTTATGTTTTTATATTTCCGAAAGTTGTGGGACCCTCAGCACTCATTCTAGGTACTTCATCATCATCATCATCAGCCTATCGCAGTCCACTGCTGGACGTAGGCCTCTCCAATTGTTCGCCACTGTGATCTATCAATGGCTTCTCGCATCCAGCTCTTGCCAGCCATCCTGCGCAGATCGTCCTCCCACCTAGCCAGAGGGCGCCCTACATTACGTTTGCCAAGACGCGGTCTAGGTACTTAGGTACCTGGGATTCTTGAGGAAGTCCGGCGCGAATAGGAATTTTATTGGTAGGCAGCTACTTGTTTGATCACATGATTGATTAGTTCCAGTGAACTATCTAATCCGCCAGAATGCACATCGATCATCTTCATGTCATCAGAGACAACATGCCAACGGTCGGTCAGCATCAAAAGTAGCTTATCGCTTTAGTACCATGTCGAAGTAACATTTTTACGTACCCATACTAGGCAGCTAACTGACTATAATAAGCATAACAGTTAGGTGTTGTGGAGAAGCTGATGAAACTCGGGACCATGTGCTGTGGGAATGTCAGCTGTATGAAGAAGAGCGGCAACAGATGCTGAATGACTGGAACAGAAACGAGATAGGACCAGTATACCATCAAGACATGGTCAACTCTGCAGAAGGTTTTCGACGGTTGCGTGCGTTTGCACACAAAAGGCTTAACATTAGGAAGGAGATTGATTGATGTGGAACTGCCCGAGCGCGAGTCGCTTGTGTTGTGGTGTTTCACGCCCCATTTGGGGAGAAGTGACATTGAGATGGGACACAGACACAGACTTTGTAGGGAGTGAAGAAACGCACCGGGGAAAGAGCCCTTAGCAAGTACCTGGTGAGCGTCTCCCAAGATTCGGTCCGTATGCCGAGACGGTAGGAAGGACCATGGGCTGGTAGAGGGACTGTGTCTATAACAGTTAGGTACTTTAACATGTTACTAAAAAAAAAATTGAGACAACATCTCATACTTGTGACTCCACTGGTGTTGCGGGTGGACATGGGCGGCAGAATTGCTCTCATATAAAAAAAAATACATTGTCCAGGTCCTAAACTAAGGTTTTCCCTTGTACTAGGGAAACCAGGAACAACGAAGGTACCACCAACACCCAGACCCAACACAAATATCTGTTTCATCAACAAACATTTGGGTTGGTGCGGGAATCGAAACCGCGATCTTTACGTCTCAACCGGCGCAGAAATCACTGCGCTAAACGGTGTACTAAAGTGTTAAGCTACTTTTGATGCTGAACGTAATAGTACCTAATTAGTATTAGATATCCATATCTACTCAGAGATATTAAAAACAGCCAACCCAGAGGCAGCAAACCCAAAACAGTTTTTGTCCTAACGTTCGACCGGAGACGAATTTTGAATATTTTGCGCCCAAGCGCAACGTGTCATCGAGGTCCGGAGTAATCTTCGATCAGGAATAACAAGAAATGCTAAGGGGTCTGTTCAAATGGTCTTTATTTTTTTTCTTAAGGCTGCTACTGTGTTGTGTTGTGGCTGATGCAAGGTTTTAAATTAGTGTCTAGTGGTCTTTAGTGTACAAATTTGGTGTTTATTTGTGCAGTGAAGTGCCGTAAAGTGATCCTAATAATAATAATCGATGGATTGTATCGTTTTTAACACTGCTATTGTGTGTCGAGTGAGTTGTCTCGTGACAACTTGCTAAGACCTAATAGAGCCTTAAAACCCGCGATTGCTTATATCATGATATCCGCTGAATCCGTAGGTCGATAAAACGTAAAACACCGGCGATTTATTGAGTGACTGTGACTTTCACTTTACTTTGACTATTGACTCCCTACTTATTCTCAATAAGTTACTTGACATTGGCGAATTATATTCGGGTTGAGCAATAGCCTACCAAAAAAAAAATAAGCAAACAAAACAACCTTTTTTTTTGGTGATCCAGGAGAAATGCGTTACGCATACCCATCCGTCTGTAAACGGATGGGTTATGTCGGGCTCTCCTCTGTCGACGGCTTCTCCTAACGAGAAATAAGTAAACAACCTTATTTAAATACCTATAACCTTATTCTTCCGCCTTAAAAGTCGAGGTGTTTACATTTCATTGCATTGGCAGGTACATAACAGTACCAACATAGGGCCGATTCAAATCTACCAATCTTATTCCGACAATACGAGTACATCTATGGTATAGCGCTGTCATTCTATACAAATCGTTGTATCACAGATTAATCCTATCCGTGGATTGGTCGAATCGAGCCTAAGTTTATCAAATGCACCAAGCATTATGTGCATTGAAACCTGAGGGCTAATTTAAAGACCGAATCGGAAATTCCCTCTCTTTCTTACGCGCTGAGTGTCTCTTTTGTTTGGATGCGACAGGTACATTTTCGTTCGTTACGAGCCGGCTTTAAATTAAAAAATCTACATGCAATCAAGGAGTCTCAATTAAACCCTTTAGTCTTCAGTTTAAATCACACGCTTGCGTTCAGTCACACTGAAAATGTTAATTACCACGTCTTTCAAAGAGCAACCTGTCTGTAGCAGGTAAATATTTATTTTAATAAAGGAATTGAGGATATTGACTTTATCTCAAAAGAGTTTTCCCGGCCTATATATTATATTTGATAGAAATGGGGTGAAGCCCTGCGTCTCATAGCCACTGCGACCAGTAGATGATCTATTGTGGCAGCCCCGTAACCTATTACAGCACCTCATGTAGCTCCAGTTCCAGGATAAACCCGAGAATGGAGCTGATGGAGGAGCTTTTGATCTCGTCTGCGTTAGCATAAAGTTCAATTTAAAACGGGTGGTTCTGTACCTACAAAGCGGAGGAAGCTTCGAAACTTCCTATCACCGAATTAGGTGAGTCACTAAATTATGTGAGTACTACTTACAATCAAATGTTATTAAATCTAGTCCCTACAAAAACATTATTTTGTAGGTTGGAAAAATAAACTCAAAAACTTCATTATGCTACAATTTATATAACATATTATGTCGGAAAGACCTGCGTCTCATTCTAACGAAAAATAGTCATATAATCCACGCTGATAGCGAAAGACAGACAGATTTAATAAAATTTGGAAACCAATTGATGTGATTGATCAAAATACGGTATTTATATTTTGATATCAAGAATGACGATTCTTGATATCAAAATATAAATACCGTATCGAGCTATTTTTTTTTCTATTTGATAACGATTGCTACTAAGTATATCTAATGGACGGTCTACCGGCTGCGTGTCTCTGTGACTCACGTCACTTGAGTTTTATCCTCTAACATTGACGAGTTGTGCATCGGCTTGGCTCAGCCATTGCTCCACACCTTCTCGTCTAAGACAGACGCCAGCATGAGGCTATTAGTCATATATTTATTTATTATTTCTCTTATACAAATATCGGTCGCGAAGAGTGAAACTGTGCAATGGCAAAGTGTGCATACAAAAGTGTTGTGAGAACAATCATTATGTCCTCGGTAAAAAAGGTCTGTGTTCCCTACGATGTACCCCAGAATCTATCCAATTTTGAAGTATATAATAAAAACTTGTCATTAGTCGGAAGCTTAAGTGATTATTTCGAAGTGAAACCTGGATACTTTTCCGATGAAAAGGTTCGAGAGGAGTCCTACAATTACTTAAGGATCTACTCGTCTGTCCACTTACTTGAGGTAAGATTCTTTCAAAAATGTTTTTTTTTTCGGTAAATAAAGGTACAAAGGATGTACCTACAGTCAACAGCAGAAGTAGCTGCACATATTTCTCAGTTTATAGTTCTTATTCCGAGGAGCATAAAAGTCACTAGCTACGAAGAGTGTGCATCAAGTTTTGCTATTGACCTTACCATAACCAATAAATATTTTATCTATCTATCTACCTCCTTCTGTGAAATATAAAGTCGAAAAGTGCATTTTCAAAAACTAAACATTTGTGCCTAAACTAAAATTTGGTCTTGTATTCTTTGAATGTCACTCATGATAAAAATCTAACTGCCGCACTCAGAGACATCTAATTAACATTAATTGTTACTTAAGAAAAAATATTGACACTTATTTCCAAACGCATAAAGACTTTACATGATTAAGTTAATGAACATTTAGCTTAATTGACGTCTCTGAGTGCGGTAGCAAGTTAATAATTTTAATTTTGGGTTAGAATATTTTATACTTTTCTTTTCCGCTAATGTTAGATACGGATAGACACCCTATACATACTGTCTTTCTTCAACCAATTCTCACTCTTATTTCAAATCGCAAACGTATCTTGCTTCATTACTTAACAAATTAGGAAAGACTGATATAATAACCTACTGTATCAGACTTTGCGTCACTACCACATCTCACAGTGTTTACAATTTAACATGAATTTACACAAGCAGGAATCAAATTTCAGACTGCCCCAAATCAAGAATCATGGTGCTTCTAGCGCACCCCGGGCTCCAAAGCGACAGCTTTGGATGCAACTGGGAATACATGCTGAGACTGAGGTTATGAAGGTCAAATTCCAAGTTAGAGGACAAGAATGATAAATGTTGGATTTGGTTGTTATGTCGTCACGTTGCATCAATCACACACACAATACACAAACATGGGCTTCATTGATAACTCACGTATGAATTTTGTTTGGTTATATTTACTTAGGTAGTGATAAGATAATTTATTATCAGTTTGGCAAGGTTCCTAAACTTGTATGTTGATATAGTTCGCTAATTTTCTTTATATGTATGCACATTACCTATATTAATTGTGAGGTTTGTGTACTAGGTCAGAGATTGGCAGATTTTTTTAATAGCATTGAGAAATAACGGTCAAATGGAGCTATGTGCAAAATTTCAGCTTGAAACCTTATGTTTTTTTTTTGATATGAGCCCTCAAAAACAAAGATAGGCAAGCAAAATTTTAAGTCTTAAATTTACGAAATATTTATATAACAATCGATATCTTATTTAATTTATAGCAACTTTTGTTAAGAAACATTTTTCATAAACGCACTATTTTATATAGCTATCGTACAAAGCTATTTCGCGATGCGCACCAACTAGTGAGGGCTGACGTCACGCCTCGCGTCGCTGTTTAGTATGGAGCGTTTTGGGCAAGTCTATGTTAAGAGATTTTTAAATTGATCCATTCTTTCACCGATGTTTTCACTTTGAGGGGTTCTTATATTAGCAACAAGAAAAAAATAGGACACAATAAATATAGGATGCTAATATTTGATCTGCTTTTACACTCGAAATTCGGATTTTGGCTTTATTGGCGGTAACTCAAATTTCGAGTACAAAAGCAGACTAAAAAGTTAAATATAAGTATTAAATAAATAGGACAAGTGCTTTCCGAGAGGCTGGAGCTAAATCATTAAAAAGATATCCGGTTTAGTTGCTAACAATTTAAATCAATTGGCATCGCTAGTATGCCCTACCCTAATGATCACGTCACTTTAATAAAATAATTAAAAGTAAATTTAAGTGTTCCCACTGCAGGGCAAAGGCCTCCATCATAGAAATCAAGTCACTGCTACTATAATTGGATTGGACTTAATCACCACGCTTGCCAAATGCTGGTTGGTGATCATACTTTTTGCTCGAGCTGGGAATTGAACTCAGGACCCCGAGATCACTGCCCGCCGCCCGGTACTTAAGCCATTAGGCCAATAGGGTGTTAATTTTATTCGGCGTGAGACTGAGATAGACTATACGAAACGTGTGCGAAGAGAGACACTATACTAGCACGTAGGTTAATGAACCTTACGACATTTTAAAATGCCCATAAGATTCTAATAAAAGTTGCACTCCCAACACGCGGAAAGAACGATATTCATTTGTATGGACCTACGTGTAAAGTCACGTATCATTTAAATTAGTATTCACAATACAGGGAATTCCGTAGGCTTAACCACATTGAAACCACGTTACGTCATGGACTGCGATAACAAATTAATAATAAAGACTAAAACTGCGTGAGTAACGCCGCGGGCGCAGTCTAGTATTATAATACTTGAATAAGTACATTTTACGTATAACTGAAGTGCACATCACATGAATACTTACCTATTTTTACTGAGTGGGAGTCCAAATTTTAGGTCACAGCTTTGGGGTAGGTACGGGTTAGGGTCACTACTAATGTGCGACATCGCTGGCCGAGTTATTCATAGCTTCAAATAAATTGACTCTTTAGGCACAAATTATTATCTTAAGAGTGGCTTTCTACAAAAGATGTACTGTGCACTATTCCCGCTTATTATAACGCCAATTTAATAATAAATTTATTCGTTATTTAATCACCCCATAAATAACAACACTTTTGTAATTCATTAGCGAGTGCCTTACATGTAAACGCACTTGATTACATATCCTCTTTGCTTAGTTAATATTTACCCCCGGGTCACATAATGACCCTGTAAGTAATTATAAAAAATAATCACTAGGAGAGCTATTCTACATAACCCGACCGTTGCCCAGGGTCATTTCACTAGGCCCGATTTTATGATCCATAGTTACCTATTGGTTAAATTAATTATAGGTAACTGTCTAACCAAGAGTCAATCAAAGTGAAAGCGTCAAAGTGACAGCATCAAAGCGACGTAATTCCTTGTAATATTGTTCAAAAGACACGTTTTTTGCGATATTTAACCACTGGTTATTTTTTAAACCTATTAGTACAGTTTAACTACGGATCAAAAAATTGGCTCTTAGTACTTTTTTCCTTAGTATGGGAAAAATAGCTCAGCGATTTTCGTTAGATGGAGCTTGCAAATAGCATATAAAGCTTCAAAAAGCAATCAAGTAGATAGTTCGGCGTTGTTTCGGTAGATGTCACTATGCATTTTTACATCACGCTAGTAAAGCGTGTTTCCGAAACAATAACCTCAAGCCGCCTGCCCACGTTGCCTTCTAAAAGTATGGGAATTAAACCAGATGGGAATTTTGGTATATAGCAAATATACCTCAGTTCTGTGGAACGGTTTGGCTGCAGAAGTATTTACGGACGGCTACGACGTAACGACTTAGGGACCTTCAAGAGAAGAGCGTACTCTTTTTAAAAAGGCCGGCAACATATAAGTGATCTCGCTGATTTCGCGAATGTTCATGGACGGCGTTGATTACTTTCCATCAGGAGACTCGCTTTCTCGTTTGTCCGCCTCTAGCATAAAAAAAAGATATTTTATTTAATCGTCTCACTGACTGATTCCCGATGGTGGCCGTACTACATAGCCGTTGAGTATTGGTCGTTTTCCTCTAGATGGCGCTAGCACTGGTTAGCCGACTGATGCCTCTATCTTACTATATATAAGTTACTGTATGCCGTTGCCTGTTGCCAACCGTTGGTCAAGTATGCACAATGTTGTTCAGCCTATGACCGGAAAATACTCGTAGTTTGAGTAAGTGGTTGTCCATAAATCACATGAGGCTTGAAAGGGGGGAAGGGTTCGATAAAAATCACGAAAATAGCACAAGGGGGGGGGGGAGTGTAGCAAGATACACTTGTATTTATTTTATTTGTCAAACGTTTTTCGTATGATTACACTCTTCGTTTATTATTATTTTTATGGCAATCAAAAAGAACTTGCAACCTAGTCTAGACATTTTTATCGTGGTCCTTAATTTCAGAATAAAATAAAATTATAGTTTATTTAACCTGTATTTAAAGGTAATATTATGGAACATTTTAAAATTCTTTGCAGCTAGGTACTAAAAATATACGTAATGTTGGGAACGGGGGAGGGGGAGTCTTAAATCTCACTACGTATCACCAAGGGGGAGGGGGGGGGCTTAAAAAATAATAAAAAAAGAACAAGATGATTAATGGACGGCTCTAATGGGTTGATCAACTGTAATGCCTGGATTTTGTGCAATAAAGTAATCTATCCACGTATCAACTTCCGGAAAACAATAAGCGATGTTAGATAGGTGTATTGTGTTGAGGATAATTAGAATTATGTATTTTAATTTAATTTAAGTTTAGCCACAATGTGATTGCCTTGAAAACATATTTAGGATTATTACCTAGTACAATTTCATCATGAATTGCTAATGTATAATCTGTTTTGTTTTCCTTAATTAAATAAATAAATAGGTTTCGTAGTTAGGTGTCGCAAACTAAACCTAAGAACGTTTAAATAATTACGGATGGCCCTAGTAAAATAAATAAGTATATAAATAAATATTTCACAACATCACATACATTGATCTGACTCTGAGGTAGGTAGCTCAAACACCTGTGTCACGGATATGAGAATCAACTGACAAATAGGGTGTATCTGTGAACATTTACATCCCTTTAACCACGTGTTCTTTCAACCATTCTGAACAACATTACTACTGAACTATGACTTTTGGAAATTCGCATAAAAAAAAATTTCAACTTTTCGTACAAAGTCGGTTACGTGACTTGCTCATTTCGTATGGGGAGATGAAAAATTTTTTCGACTATTTTCGAAAAGTCTTAGAACAAATGTTGTTCAGGATGGTTGGTAGAACACGTGGTTAGAGGGATGTAAATGTCCACAGATGCACGCTGTAAATACTCGTATGTACTTACTTAATACATAGAAAACACTGGGTCTTTTCTTACTGCCACACTCAGAGTCGTTATTTACATACATTTACTTAAGATTAGCCGGTCCAAGTGAAGCATCAAACATCAAAATATCTATTTTATCGTCAATACTTCATCGAACGCTTAGCTCAGCGAGCTTGATTACACTTACAGCTTTATAAACGTTCGATAAACCTTTGTTAGCTAAAACTCTGTAATAGAGCAGTTTTGACGTTGAAAAAAAAAACATTTTTTTAACAAATAATGAAAACTTATTTATAACAACGTTTTAGTTAACAAAGGTATGACAAAAATTTATGAATAAGAACCTGCAACCCTTGGACCGAAGGCAGCGTTCACCACCATTGTTCCAAATGGATCGTCAAACAGGCGACATATTTTGTTTTTTATCGAAAATCTTCCTAAAATTAGAGTACGTTAAAACAGAAATCGCAAAAAGTGATCATGACCTAGGAAATTGATCAACTTACGATCCTTTTTACTTACTGGATACTTATATACAGGCCTGTGAGCCTAGTGGAGTATCTATCGCCTCAAAACATTGTATGCTTTATTATGCTAATAAATTTATTCTTATTAATTTAATTTTCCGGTGACAGGCCTATTCCACACCGTGCTGGCCTCATAACCTCTATGGTATAAAAATAAAAGTAAAAAAACTAAAACCCAACTACGACAAAAAACGTCGCTGAAAAAGTATAAAACAAGCCTTCGTTGTCAATTTATGCAATATTCACTATGTAGAGATAAAATTTCATGTTTGGAAATCCGCAGTCACACGTTGTCAAAGGGTAGTATATTTAACGTGTGACTACGCCTTTCCAAACATGAAATTTTATCTCTACATAGTGAATATTGCATAAATTGACAACGATGGCTTGTTTTATACTTTTTCAGCGACGTTTTTTGTCGTAGTTGGGTTTTAGTTTTTTTACTTTTATTTTATTTGTACTATTTTGGTGTCCAAGTGCTAGTAATATATATATATATATATATTCAAAATGTACAAGTCAAGCGCTTTCAAATGATACCAAACACGGCATATTTATCATAATTTTATTTTTTTACTCTGTATGTTTTGTCCGCTAGAGGGCGCCACATTAGATTTTGTGAAACTTCATATAGCCTATAACCAGCGGACGATCAAGACGCTTATAATGATATGTCATTTGTCGAATTCTGATAAGTAGTTAAGAAGTTACGTGGAAACAGATGAACATACATACATACATACATACATACATACATACATACATACATACATAGCCTGTCAAAATCATAACCCTCCTTTTGCTTTGCCGTAGTCGGGTAAAAAGATCCCTATTTTTTATATACCGCAGAAGTGAAGCCGACCACTCCGACTACACTACAACTTTAACTTAGAAAAATGTCATGACCATTCTCCAATCCTTACACCATGTATCGGCAGTTTACCTAATAGCCTGACACTAATTACTTGTCTTTCTTGCCTCGATTGCGCAGTGCGGCTGAGCTAGAGGTCCCGGGTTCGATCCCCGGGTTGGGCCAAAAATTGTACCTACATTCTTAGTGTCGTCAGCCCGGAGTCTGGAAGTTGGCGATCTTGTACACCCGTGATTCGGAGAGCACGTTAAGGTGACTCGTAGGGCACACTAGCGATGCCAATCGATTTTAATTTTTAGCTACTAAACCGGATCTATTATAAACAATTTCGGGGTTACAATCTCTCGGCAAACACTTATACTGTTTTTTAAATAACCATGCTTAAATATTGGACCCGTTTCTGTACGCTAAAAATTGATTCACGCCAAAAGCGGCCACTTTTGGCGGTAGTCCAAAATCCGAGTGCAAAAGCAGACCAAACAGTTAATTATAAGTATGAAATAGATAGTATAGGTGTTTGCCGAAAGATTGTAACCCCGGAATCGTTTAAAATAGATCCGGTTTAGTAGCTAAAAATTAAAATCGATTGGCCTTGCTAGTGTGCCCTACCCGTCACCTTAAGCCGTTGTCCTGAACCCGAACCCCCTCCGGTTGGGTCACACTGATGCACCAGCAGATTATGAGGGTAAGCGAATAGAGAGTGTACTTGTGTTTGCACTCACACTTGAACTATAATATGTCCTGCGCCGTGGCCGGTAGTTGATATTGGCCGTGGTAATCGGTTGGAGGTAATGATAAAAATACCTTACTTTTCAGAATGGATCAGTCTCCTTGCAGAAACGAGATAGTGGCAAAATTGACATCCTCGACCCGGATAGCTTCTGCTTGGATCACTTGCTGGTCAGGAAAGGGAACATGACATCTGTCAAAAATGTCACTGTGTTTTTTAGAGCACGGCACGATGATAGCGGGTCGAATCCTTTGTTTTTCAAATACGGTAAGTTTTAACCGCCCTATTCTAAACTAAGGGACTAAGGGCCTAGAGCTAGACTAAGAGACGATTTGACTAATCTTAAGTCGATACTAAACGCCCTGTTGGTCTAGTGGTTTAAGTACCGGACCGTGATCTCGGGGTCCTGGGTTAGATTCCTGGTTTGAGCGAAAAGTATGTATCGAATTTTTCGAACAAAGCTCGGGTTTGTGATCACCAATCCGCATTTGGCAAGCGTGGTGATTAAACCTAATCCCATCATAGTAGCGATGACTTGATTTCTATGATGGAGGCCTTTGCCATGCAGTGGGACAGTTTATAGGCTGATAAATCTTTGGTATAACGTTGTAAATCTATGCAGTTCAATTCAAGTCACATTACAAAACAATTACATAGGTGGAATAAGTAAAGTTTTGACTTTATACCATAGTTTTAGTATCGGATTAGAATCAAAATGAGAATAATTTATTGCATACCCTGTGTAACATCATCATTACCGCCAATAGTCGCCAACTACTGGACATAGGCCTCCCCCAATGTTCTCCACACAAATCGGTCCTGTGCCGCCCGCATCAAGGTATTCCCGCGACCTTCACCAGATCGTCGGTCCGGGCCTACACATGGAGTTAAAGCAAAAATGTCTCTTTTTAATTGCAGGTTTCCTAGTTTCCTGCTTCTTCCTATTCCTGGTGCTGCTGGTGTACATTTTGCAGCCGGAGCTGAGGAACCTGGGCGGCTTGATCCTCATGGCTTACGTGTCCAGTCTGCTCATTGCCTTCCTATTCCTCTTCTCCATGCAGATCTCCGACGGGACCCACAGTACTACCTCCTGCCTGGTGCTGAGTAAGTTGTTTATAGATTTAGATATTATGGGTTCAGTGAACAGGTGCCTGAATAATTTTGATGGTGCCAGATAAGCCATATAGCTCTTGCTATATGGACAGGGCACGGGACTCGTAGAATTTGCTACTCTTGTAGCAAATGCTACGGGCCATATAAATAACCATGCACAAATGTTGGGTCCAACGCGTACGCGAAAAATTAATTCACGCCAAAAGCGGCCACTTTTGACATGAATCAATTTTTCGCGTACAAAAACAAAATCAAATTCAAATAATTCTTTATTTGCATAGGCTTGTACACAGCACTTACATATCGTCATACATTTGAATAATTTAAAACTATTTATAAGTACTTATGTAATATGTAATTTACATGTTAATACATATATATGTTGATACATAAAATATACTAAAAAAAGTAAATAAACATAATGCGATTCTAACGGACCCAACATTTGTGCCTGGTTATTTAATAAATATTATAAGTGTTTGTCGAGAGGTTGTAACCCCGAAATTGTTTAAAATAGACCCGGTTTAGTCCCTAAAAATTAAAATCGATTGGTGTCGCTGGTGTGCCCTACCCGTCACCTTGAGAGTTTGCTAAAATATAAAAATGAACACTTATAAACATCATCGTAAATTAAGCGATTTTTAGAACACCTTTAAATTGTTCTGGTCGCTATAAACATTTGTATTTACTTTTATGATTCGATACATTTATTGTCCTTCTATCAATCAGCTACCTTGTAAATACCCGATGAATAGGCAAAGAACATTGGAATATTAGTCATGTTTACAAGGAATATCACAAACAATTAATGAGAATAAAACGTCAACCTGTATGAATAGTATTTAAAGAATAACTGTGAGTCCTACGAAAAGTCGTACAAGTCGACTTGTATCGAATTTCATTTTCTTCTTACTACTTCATTACAAAAAAATCCACTATTATTCATGGAGGATTTTGCATGAGCATGTCTGATCAGACAGAAAAATAGAGGATTTTTGTGCCGGAGCACAGTCATGCCGCTGCCGTGAAAGATAAAGACAAGACGCAATACAATAATTTTATACATTCTTACGCAGAGAAATAAAAAACAAAACACAACATGACACCGTGCTATTGTGTTTTGGCTATCAGACAACAAAGAGAGAGAAAGAGAGAATGTATTTCCTATAATAAGTGGTAATTTTAGTAGCCATAGGAAACAAAGACTCTCATACTCTCTTTTGTTTTGAATTGAATTCTTTGATAGTTTGTGACATTTATATTTGTACATCGAAATTGGTACGGCATGTTTGGACGCCTGAGTAATTTAAGGCAACGGGTAGCCCTAATTAGCGACACCATTCGTTTTTAATTGTTAGCTACTAAACCGGATCTATTTTAAACAATTTCGGGGTTACAGCCTCTCGGCAAACACTTATACTATTTATTAAATAACCATGCACAAATGTTGGGTCCGTTTTTGTACGCGAAAAATTGATTGCCGCCAAAAGCGGCCACTTTTAGCGTGAATAAATTTTTCGCGTACAAATGTTGGGTCCGCATTTGCGCATGGTTATATGTTTGCCGAGGGTTGTAGTCCCAAAATTGTTTATAATGGATCCGATTTAATAGCTAAAAATTAAAATCGATTGGCGTCGCTAGTGTGCCCTACCCGTCACCTTAAGTCAACATCTGTTTTAATGTACACGTGATGTACAAATAAATGATGATTATGAATAAGTATTATTAAGGAACAAGTAGGTTTCTGACGTCACTCTTTGCAGTAAACATATTTATTTATATAAATATTGATTAAAAGTAAACTTAATGCGTGTATTGATGCAGATACACTGGAATAAGGATAAATAAACAAATAAAACTGACCAGGAAAAGAGGAATAAATGTAACCACTCTATTGTAGGTAAATCCCGGGCAGTCACTGTTTTTTTTATGTGATAGTTGGCAGACCAGCAGACGGAACACCTGATGGTAAGCGATTGCCGCCGCCCATGGACACCCGCGACACCAGTGGAGTCTCAAGTGGGCTGCCAACCTTTAAACCCCCCTTTCCCGGATTTGGCCTCCGGTAACCTCACTGACACAGCGAAACACAGCACAGTGCTGCTTCACGCCGATTTTCAGTGAGGCCGCCCATTCATGCCGAAGCGTGGCTCTTCCATAGTCATTGGGCGTCATACCCGGTTGTCCAAAGTTGTAGCCTCGGAGCCCGAGTACTCTTGGACTAGGCAATTACAATAAAGCGACTGTCGTCTTTCTTTCACAACCTTTAGAGGAACCAAACCAAAGGAATCATGATTATCTACATGTTCAGAATTTCACTACCGTATTACACGCCGTAAACTAGGATTCCACCAGTACCATCTGGATAGGTGGAGTTCCACTACCATGCGCATAACACGTCATTTTTGCCACGCACCTCCTCATTGTAGAATCAACTTCCCGCAGCGGTCTTTCCGCAACGGTACGACATTGAGATCTTCAAGAAACGAGCTTTTACCTTCCTAATAGGTTGGCAACGCATCTCCACTCGTTCGGGTGTGGCTGAAGAGTGATCATTTACCATCAGATAACTCGCTTACTCGTTTGCCGCCCTTTCTCATAAAAAAAAAACATTATCTGAACAAAGTGGGTACTTATCCACAATTTTGAGAGAATATCCGAAAAATGCAGGTTTTGTCTCGATGTTTTCCCTCGTCGACGAGGTACAGCTGTACCACGTTTATAAGTTACATCTAGATGTAACTTATAAACTAGGTAGTGTTGTGTGTAGTTAGATCCGATTGATTACAATTGCCAAAGCAGTTGAAATACAGACTTTATTGCAATACAATAAATCCAGTACATCTACCTCGGACAAAAAGTCCAGCTTGGTAAGTCCAACTTCCAGAAAGAGGTCGATCGACGAATCCAACTCGGCTGGGCAGCGTTCGGGAAGCTACGCAGCATATTTTCGGCAGATCTACCGCAGTGTCTCAAGACGAAAGTCTTTAATGCGTGTGTGTTGCCAGTGATGACATACGGAACCGAAACGTGGCCGCTTACAATGTGCCGATTAAGGAGGCTCAAAGTCACCCAGAGAGCAATGGCTCTCCATTGCTCTCTGGGTGACTTTGAGCCTCCTATGCTCGGAGTCTCCCTGCGTGATCGTATCAGAAATGATGAGATCCGCAGGAGAACTAAGGTCACAGACGTAGCCCAAAGGATTGCATGTCTCAAGTGGCAATGGGCAGGGCACATAGCGAGGAGAACAGACGGCCGTTGGGGCGGAAAGGTCCTCGAGTGGAGGCGACGTACATGAAGTCGCAGCCGTGGCAGGCCTCCTACAAGGTGGACCGACGATCTGGTTAAGATCGCGGGAATCCATTGGATGCGGGAGGCACAGGACCGATCTGTGTGGAGAACATTGGGGGAGGCCTATGTCCAACAGTGGACGTCTATTGGCTGAAATGATGATGATGATGATGATGATGAATAAATCCAGAGAGGAATGCACTCGCGCCACACATGGCGCTAACGCATCAACCAATAAGAAATAGTAATTTTTGGCGCGCATAAATGGAGCGTTGTGATTGGTTAAGGTTTTGTCGCAGTTTTCGAAAATAAGGATTCTGCGCAGGTACATTGGTGTAACTTACAAAAATTGTAAAACTGTAATAGATTTAATAAATTCTGGTTATTCTATAAAGTTTTATTACTGTAAATATTCTAAGTATTATTCCTAGATTTTACTGCCTTGGTGGCGTAGTGGTTAGTGGGTCGCACTTTAAAGCGACGGCTGCGCAAGAGGTCCCGGGTTCGATCGCCGGGTCGGGCCAAAAATGTGTACCTAAGCTTTCGTTAAGAAATTCTTAGTGGCAACCCGGAGTCTGAAAGTTGGCGGTCTTGTATTGTACCCCCGTGCCTCGGAAAGCTCGTTAGGCTGCTGGTCCTGCCCCCAATCCCTATCCGGTCGTGTCACAGTTCCCCATCGGAATATGAGGGTAAGGGAATAGAGAGTGCACTTGTGTTTGAGCACACACTTGAACACTATAATACATGCGTAAGTGGCTGATCGTTGAGATTGCCCGCATTCGGTTGGAGTATATTATTCCTAGATCCGATTTGATTTCATTTGTTTATTAAGACGCTTTTATTATTAATTATTATTTTGTCCCTAGCGTTCTTCATTTACTACTTCTTGATGTCCAGTTTCTTTTGGATGACCGTCATGTCATATGACATCTGGTGGACCTTTAGGTGAGTAAGAGCAATTTTCTTTTTTACATTACTTACGTTACGCTGGCCGTGTGTTCCCCGGCAGAGTAGAATAGGCCACCCACACTCTTACCGAGGTGTCGTAAAAGGCGACTAAGGTAAAGCTGCTGGCATGATCATCAGCACCCAGAGAAGGAAAACTCTGCATTTATATCAAAACCCTCGCCAACCCGTCTGCCAAGCGTGGTGAGTATGGCAATTAACCCTCATGTGATTGAGGCAGGCCCGTGCCCCAGCAGTGGGGACTTAAATGGGCTGATGATGATTACTTACGTGGTCGTGCAATCAGAAATTATTTGGGCTGGGCCTTCGAAATTGTAAAAAATATCGGTTTAGGCGCTAACAATTGGTGTCGCTAGTGTTTCCTCCCGCCACTTATCACACCTCATTTACCTCACATCTTATTCACCTTTATGTGATACTTAAGTGGCAGACGAGTAGACGGATCACCTGATGGTAAACGATTGCCGCATAGACACACGCGATACCAGTAGAGTCACAAGTGCGCTGCCCCCCTTTCCCCCAGATTGGGTCTCCGGTACCCACACTCAAGCAGCGAAATACAACTGTCGGCCCAATCTGGGGGAAAGAGGGGGTTCAAAGGGGGTTCTTGCATTTTAGAGCTTGTTTTCTTTGTAGTCGGGTTTTAGTTTTTAAACTTAATTTTTTTTTCTCACCAGAGGCTACGCAAAGGCCCGGCCTATCCATCGTCTTGGTGAACGTTTCAAATTCGGTATGTACTGCCTCTTCGCATGGGGGACTCCAACGCTGATGACCATCGTCCTGGCCATCCTCAACGATACGCCGGCGAGCAAGCTGCCGGGCATCATCAAGCCTGACATACCGAACAAAGGATGCTTTATTGAATGTAAGTATACTGCTGTCTCCTGCAGTCGATTTTGACAAAAGGCCCAAGAGTCAGAGCGAAAAATACGATACAAGAAAATTGTCTCTGCTGAAATTATTATGCCGTATTGCCGCCGGCTGCTTTTTTCGTGAAGTTATTGCAACTTGCTGTAACTTATGTTGGTAACCTTGTAATTAAATAAATTAAATAATTTTTCGCGTACACGTTGGAGCCAACATTTTTGCATGGTTATTTAATAAATAGTATAAGTGTTTGCCGAGAGGTTGTAACCTCGAAATTTTTTAAAACATATCTGGTTTCGTAGCCAAAAATTAAAATCGATTGGCGTCCCTAGCGTGCCCTACCCTACACCTTAAGGAAAGAGAAATACATCTACAAAATATGTATTTATTCGGCGATGTATCGCAAACTACTGTTTATTGTTTATGCGAATAGTCCGACCCGATTAACTTAACATAACATCACATCACTATTTAGCTTAAGTAGTATTGGAAAATCGCTTTGCTGGTGCGATGAAATTTTGTACAGTGACCTCTCTTGGTATATTTATGAACTGTTCTAACCATAGTACAGTTGGTTTGGTATCGGTCCGAACGAAGTGATCGATTGTCCCAAGAGTCTCTCCTCTTCTCTCCCATCCTGAGAATGGCTTCCAGAACTTTTAAAAATAATTTATTCTATATAATTAGCAGGAAAAACACAGATGGTGTACATGTACATGCCAATGCTGATCATGATCCTGCTAAACTGGACGTTCTTCGGTATGACGGTGTTCAACATCTGGCGCCTGAGCCGCGGGTCGAAGATCCTTGCGAATCAGAACTCCTCGGCCACCGGCACTGCTGCAGCTCACCGGATGCAGAGACACAGGTAAACAATCATCATGGACAGCTACTTTTTACTGTTCCGTAGCCAAATGGCAAAAAACGGAACCCTTATAGATTCGTCATGTCCGTCTGTCCGTCTGTCCGTCTGTCCGTATGTCCGTCTGTCACATTTTTCCAGCCACATTTTTCCGAAACTATAAAAACTATACCATTAAAATTTGGTAAATAGATGTATTTTGTTAACCGCATTACGATTTTTACACAAAATTAGGTCCCCATACTTTTTTTTTCTTTTTTTTTTTTGTTTTAATAATCAACATCTCATACGTTGACCTGATTCCGTACTAAGTAGCTTAAGCACTTGGGTTACAGATATCAGACAACAGAGGAACACACATATATACTTAAATACATATATTACACCCAGACACTGAACAAACACAAGTGTTCATCATGGTGGGGATCGAACCCACGACCTTTGGCTAAGAGGCAGGGTCACTACCAATTGGGCCATCCGGTCAGTCAACTTACTTACACTTAGAACTGAAACTCTAATCATATTTTTTATCAAACTCATTTGTGTTGAGGTTTCTAATTTTTTTTCCTCTCTTAAGTGGTAAAATTTGTATGTGTCCCCTCTAACTCCTATAATAAAATAATTATAAAACTAAAGAAAATAAATGATATACATTACCATGAAAACTAACAACAAAAATTGGTTTGAACTAGATTTAGTATGTAGTTTTATTTTAATACGTTATGAACCGTATACCGCAATTTGTCTTACTTGCTGCTACGGAACCCTTCATGGGCGAGTCCGACTCGCACTTGGCCGGTTTTTCTTTTTCACATCGTCTGCCCTGTTGGTCCAGTGGTTTAAGTACCGGGCCTTGATATCGGGGTTCTGATTTCAATTTCCGGGTCGAGCAAAACGTACGGATTCGAATTTTCGACCATAGCTCGATTTTGTGATCACCAATCCGCAATTGGCAAGCGTGGTGATTAAGCCTTATCCCATCATAGTAGCGATGATTTGATTTCTATGATGGAGGCCTTTGCCCTGCAGAGGGACAGTATATAGGCTTACACATTACTCGTACATCGCGGCACCTCATATGGTTATTTTATTTATTTATTTATTTATTAGATCACCAACAAAATTTACATCAATACATGATACAATAATAACACCAGAAAATGTATAAATCAATCTAAACGTAATCTTATTTATAGGTGACAAGGGCATGCAATATTGACAACAGTAACAGTAGGTAGTGTTGAAGAATGAATTAAATATTAATAAAATCAATTTCATTACAAATAGAGGTGTTTTTGACACCTTTTGGGGAGAACTAGTTTTTTAAATTTAACTAAAGAACCACAACTTATATCGACATCAGTATTTTTAGATTTTATGTTATACTGGCGAATCATTCTGTTTAAGGGGGAAAATTATATTTCCTTGTTTTCCACAACTAAATCCATATTTCTGGCCAGTAATAGTATGAGATGTGTCATTTCTATTGTTAACAGATTAGTGTTGTACTTGAAGCTGTCAGTGGTGATGGGTCTGAACTGGATCCTGGAAGTGGTCAGTTCCTTCTACCCTGAGTCGGCGTTCTGGTACGTCACGGACACATACAACGTCTTCATCGGGCTGATCATCTTCCTCATCTTTGTCTGCAAGAAGAAAGTCTACAAGAAGTTGAAGAAAAGGTAAAAATCTCATAGTTTCTATATGCATAATTTAAGGTGACAGGTAGAGCACACTAGCGACGCCAATCGATTAAAATGTTTAGCTACTAAAACGGATCTATTTTTAACAATTTCGGGGTTACAACCTCTCGGCTAATACTTATACTATTTATTAAATAACCATGCACAAATGTTGGGTCCAACGGATACGCGAAAAATTGATTCACGCAAAAAGTGGTCGCTTTTGGCGGTAATCAATTTTTCGCGTACAAAAACGGACCCAACATTTGTACATGGTTATTAAATAAATAGTGTACAGTGGCGGACAGGTCAAGCTAAACAAAACTGTCAAATTTCCTCAATCGATTTCGAGCTCAATATGTAACAATATAAGGTTTATAATCGAATGAAGAAAATTGACAGTTTTGTATAGCTTGATGTGTCCACCACTGTACGTGTTTTCCGAGAGGTTCTAACCCCGAAATTGTTTAAAATAGATCCGGTTTAGTAGCTAAAAAATAAAATCAATTGGCGTCGCTAGTGTGCCCTACCCGTCAACTTATCGTTATATCCTTAGACAATATCTAAGGTCATATCTAATATTCAATGACTTTTATGTACATAATCAACACTTTGGGTGAGGTTTATGTATGAATGAGAGGGTTTCAGAAATGATAATATCTTACCACTCTGATTGACATTTATAGTACTTGCACTGATTACACTGATTTTTAGAGTTCCGTAGCCAAATGGCAAGAAACAGAATCCTTACAGATTCGTCATGTCTGTCCGTTTGTCCGTCCGTCCGTATGTCACAGCCAGCTTTTTTCCGAAACTATAAGAATTATACTATTGAAACTAGGCGAAATACAACCTAATTTTTTGGGGGTCCCTATACTTAGAACTGAAACTCTTCTTTGTGTGTGGGCTCTCTATGGATAAGTCTTTAAAAATGATGCTGAGGTTTCTAATATCATTTTTTTCTAAACTTAATACTTTGCCCAAGAGCCGCTCCCATAGTGGTACAGTCTGCCCCCCTCTAACTTCTATAATAAAAGAATTATAAAACTTAAAAAATGTATGAAAACAATGAATATTGGTTTGAACTAGATTTAGTAAGTAGTTTTTTTTACGTTATAAACCGTAAACCGCAATTTACCTTCCATATATCTTACTGGCTGCTATGGAACGAGTAGGTACTTAAAACTGAAACTCTAAAATGTTTTTTTTCATCAAACCCATACGTGTTTGGTATCTATGGCTATGTCTTTAAAAATGACGTTGAGCTTTCTAATTTTTTTTTCTAAACTTAATACTTTGCGCAAGAGACGCTCCCAAAGTGGTAAAATGTGAGTGTCCCCCCTCTAACTTCTTTAATAAATGAATTATATACTAAAGCAAATATATGTTACCATGAAAACTAACAACGAAAATTGGTTTGAACTAGATGTAATCAAATCAAATCAAATAATTCTTTATTTGCATAGGCTTGTACACAGCACTTACAAATCGTCATACATTTGAATGACTTAAAACTATTTATAAGTACTTATGTATAATTTACATGTTAATACATATATATGTTGATACATAAAATATACTAAAGAAATAAATAAACATAATGCGATTCTACCACCGGCTCGGAAAGTTGTTTCTGGTCGAGAAGATCCGGCAAGAAACTCGCCAGTTACTCTTTTTAATCGCCAAACTTTCATACAATGTTGTGTCATTATCATACCGAGCCATACAGTTTAATTGTTACACAAAATAAAATAAAGGAAATAATAATAAAATAAATATTATGAGGTAAACCGAAGCAGACCAGTCCCCAAAGGTGGCACCTGTTCACAAGTATGACGTACGTGCCAGCCATCATTTCACTCAACCATATTAGAGGGAATGTAATGACCCGCCACATAGCGCCACCACCTCAGAGACATTTGAGTGAGCATGACTACTTAGGTTCCCCTCATAGGTCACAAAGAATAGTAGTTACTTAATCCAGACTAATAAACTGCAGGACGAGGTGTACAATAGTAGGTGGTTAGCATCTTGTCAATTATTGAATAATCAATATAAATCAATGTTTATACAGTCAAAATCTAAAATGTCTTTATTCAATAAAGAACATTTATGAATGTCAAATATTATGTAATCTACCGCTGATTCGGAACGTCAATTTCCGAGAAGAATCAGCAAGAAACTCAGTAGTTACCCTATCCAAATAATATGGTAATTACAACTTTCATTCTTATACAAATTTTGATTACAGTGACAGTATGATATACATTGCTTATAATCAATATCGTTTAGATAAATCGTCAATGAAAAATTATGAAATGAATTATACATTAGAGGACAGGCGAAGAGATCAACATGTCCAGGAATCCTTATCATTCAAATAATCCTCTACTTTATAGTAGCCTTTCTGCATTAGGCGGTTTTTTACATGCAACTTAAACTTATGTACCGGTAAATCAATAATATTTTGAGGTAACTTATTAAACATTCTAATGCTCAATCCTACAAATGAACTTCCAATTTTATGAAGTCTTAGATTTGGGACAGTAAGCCTATGTTTATTTCGCGTGTTAAAGCTATGAAAATCTGATTTTTGCGAGTAAAGGTGCAAGTTCTTGCGTACAAACATAATACAATCAAAAATGTATTGAGATGATACGGTTAAAATATTGATTTCCTTGAATACTTCTCTGAGTGAGTCACGTGATCTAAGACCGTAGATGGCACGGATGGCCCTCTTCTGCAAAATGAAGATGGCTTGTAAGTCAGCACCGGATCCCCACAGTAGTAGACCATATGACATCAGACTATGAAAATAGCTAAAATAAACCAGTCTCGCTGTCCCGATATCAGTCAGATTCCTTATCTTTCTAACTGCATATGCAGCTGAACTAAGTCTTCCTGCCAAGACCGCAATATGAGGGCTCCATTGCAATTTTGTATCCAGAGTGATACCAAGAAAAACTGTGGAGTTTATGACTTCGATAGGTTCGTTATTCGGGTCAGTTTCAAAAAAAATGTCCCGTAACGAAAATGAAACAAAAAATAATAATAGGATCGGTAACAAAAAAATATAACAAAATGGAATGGTAAAGTCGTGTTCACAGTGGATTCAAACAGTAGAATTTTGCTAGTGGGAAAGCCACGCTTCGGCAATAATTATTTAATTTGTAACTTTTGACCAAGGAGTCATCCAAAATTTTTCTTAGTATTTTTTTTCAATGTTTGTCGCACACTTCTTATATAGCGTCTCTAACATCTTATCCAAAAGGTTCGTCTGTAAAGAAAAACGAAAATTTTCTTTTTCTATAACTTTTCTTGCTAACATTCAGCTAATATTTTGCATCTATATACTTTTTTTTCTCAATAATAAAATAATAAAAAAAATATATTTTTTTTGAAAAATCTTTAGAACATAAAAGACTTATAATCTACTTAAACTTAGGGAACAATTTTAAGTTTACTGCCTAAACTAGGAATTTCCTGTATCTTAGGCAGAAACAAAGAGAAAAAGGACTTAAATTAACAAATTAATTTGATCAATGTATGAATTCTTGTCTTTTTTTTTTTGATTTTTTCCTCTTGGTATTTGTTTCTTTTGAAATTTACCGTAAATATGTTTATATATTTTTCTATGGATATTTTTCATAATGCAACGTTTTTCTATATTTTTTGTTTCATTTTCTTTGTTGTTAGGTATCTGTTTTGTTCATTTTACTGTTTTCTTTAAGTTTCCACCAAGTCCTGCGTCTTATCTTTCTTTGATTTTTGGATATTTGTTACACACGTACATAATTATTTTATAATTCTTTCAACATGTTTTAGCCTTATTTCCTCATATTTTTCAGGATTTGTGTTTCCAACCTTACTCTATACAGTCTTTGTCGTTCACTATTAGATAAAAGCATCTTTATATCTGAAACCACAAAGAAAAAAAAATGGATTTAATATTTTTAACAGACTTTTAAAAAAGGGGAAGGTGTTCACCGGAACCTATCCTAATAACTATATTTTTTCGTACAGTGTTGACAGCCACACCATCAAGTTATACAAGTGCAAATCTGACAATTTCTTCAATCGACGCTTATCCTAATGTCACATGTGAGGTTCAATATTGATTGAGACAACTCAACAGATTTGTATAACTTAATACATAGCGTACTGACACTTATATATGAATACAGCCTTACAGTTCATTTTTGTTACGTAACAAAAAAATACATAACAAAATGTTACAAAAATGAATTGATACCTCGTGTTCATTGACCTTAAATTAATTAATGGACTTATTATCCTTTTTTTTAATCTAAGTTCAGTACATCCTATTGATGTGTATCAAAAGATTAATATAACACATAAAACCAATTATCAAATCACTTACCTACGTCAGTAGCGTATTAGGAATAATGCTAAATAATTGTCTAATTTCACCGCGACGATGTTATCACCTCACTGCTCTGTCACGAAATAAAAGGCCGACGAACTTGTGGCGCCACCTACACGTTCTACGTTAGCTTCTAAAGCTGCCACTATTTAAATTGTCATTTCTAACAAATTAATGTTTAAAATTACGTTACAAATTAGAATAACAAAAATGAAAATATTATGGGACAAACTTATATACATTATTATTAATAAAAATATACATAATATTAAGAATTTTATTTTTTTCATTATACTTTAGTTCATATTTAATAAGTTGATGATTTTATTTTTCAAATAAATTCGACCGTATATTTGTGATCTGTAAAGTTTGGTGTTACCTTTAAGTGGGACACGTTTCTTTTATACCGGGATTCATTTAGTGATAATAACTTATTTAATTATAAAAAACATTATATCAGCCTGAGTAGAAAATGGTGTTAGTCGCAATATAAGTATGTGATTTATTGAAATGAATCAGGAATATATTTTTAATAGCTGGTTTAGAATAAAAATAATCTACTTGGGACAAAAAATCTTAAAAAATGTACATTTTTTTTGAAACTGACCCATTCATGACAATATTCATTTTGACCTGCCTTACATTAGGCATTGTGAATTTAACACATTTTGTTTTCTTTGAATTAAGAACTAAGTTATTATAAGTAAACCACTGTAGTACTTGAGAGAGTGTGTTATTTACTTCGTCAACATTTTTCTTTTGCCTATCAACCTCAAAAATCAAGGATGTATCGTCAGCAAATAACACTATCTCACATAGATCATTGGTATAGTAAGGAAGGTCATTTATATAGATTAAAAAGAGCAAGGGCCCCAATATAGAGCCCTGGGGCACACCCATGGTTAGAGGGGCGCCAGAAGAGTTAGTTCCATTGACATTGACCTTCTGAATCCTATCTGATAAGTAAGATTTGATTAGACTTAGTGAGGTGTCTATGACACCGTAATGCTGTAACTTCATTAGCAATGTTTCATGATTGACGCAATCGAATGCTTTAGACAAATCACAGAATATTCCAATAGCATCTCGCTTTTTCTCCCACGCATCAAATACATGTTTGATGAGCGCCACTCCAGCATCAGTAGTGGATTTCCCTTTTGTGAATCCAAATTGCTTACTGTGCAATATTTTATTCAGGTTTAAATGAGACAACAACTGAGTGAATATTACTTTTTCAAAAATTTTGCTGAGAGCAGGCAGTATAGAAATAGGTCTGAAGTTAGACGGGTCACTTTTCTCACCCGACTTGAATAACGGTATTATTTTACTGTATTTCATCATATCGGGAAATTGACCGTCGTCAACACATTTATTAAATATTATTGCTAAGTGGGGTGCGATAGAATGTATTATATTTTTGATTATATCTACCGAGATGCCCCATAAATCCTCAGTCGGTTTCATATTTAATTCTTTGAATGTTTTTAAAATTATATTAGAATTAACATGATTGAATCTAAAAGGCGTGTTGCACTTATCAACATGAGACCTGAGGAGAGAAGCAGCAAGATGTGGACTGGAATTCAATTGATTGGTTGTTGTGACTGGTATATTAGAAAAGAAAGACTGAAATGTTTCTGCTACTTCAGAGTCAGAAACAAGTGATTTGCCATCAATTTTAAGAGAGAGCTTGTTGTCTTTTGTTTTATTTTTACAAGTCTCTTTATTTATTATCTTCCATGAGATTTTACTTTTATTAGGGGCTTTTATTATTTTGTCTTTTAAATAATTTGATTTTGCCATTGCACATACTTTTTTGAATAATTTTGAGTATGTTCTGACATATTCAATTAAATTAGCGTTTTCAGAATTGGCTTTGATATCATATAATTCAAACAGCCTCTTTCTGCTTTTATAGATGCCTGTAGTGGCCCAGTCACTGAATTTAGTTTTAGAAGTATCTAATTTAATTGTTTTTTTAGTGAAAATCTGATTATATTCTTTTTCAACCACATTAAAAAGCATATTATAAAGCTGATTAGCATTTCCATCGTGACATGATAATGCAGGTACCTTTCTAGAAATATTTTCTTTAAATTTTTCTTTACGGTTTACAGTTATTGGCCTGCACACAAAGCTACATGAAGAGGGTGCATGACTGTATTCAAACATTACTAGTTGTCCACTATGATCTGAGTTTATGAAGTTTATTATGGACTTGTCTAATACATCACAGTTACAAAATATGTTATCTAAGCAAGTAGCTGTGGTGGGGGTTACTCGTGTGGGTTCGTTAAAAAGATGATATAAATTGAAAGATCTGAAAAGATTCAGAAACCGCACTGAGTTCTGAGAATTATCTAAAATATTGATGTTAAAATCCCCGCACACAACCACTTTTTTATTAGATGAACATATTTTTCTTAATACTTCTTCCATAATGGATTCAAATGTAGTAAAATTCCCAGATGGAGGCCTGTACACACAAACAATGACATGTCGTTCAAGCTCCGCACATGCTAGCTCAATAGTTCGCTCAAGTGAAAGTGAAACGACATCTTTGCGTTCTTTATATTTAATGGAATTATTTAATAAAATTAGTGACCCGCCTCTAATTGCAGACTTTCTCGTGAACGAACTACCGACGCTATAGTTGTCAATATTAATAATTAATTCATACTGTCTTAACCAGTGTTCCGTAATACATAATACATGGACATTCATTTTATTTAAAAATAATTCCAATTCAAGTAATTTGCCAGACAAACCCTGTATATTCTGATGAATAAGGTTTAGATTTTTAGGGTTTCTTTTTGTCATTGGTTTGCAAGAGGATTCCTCTATTGTCTCACATTGTAATTTAAATCATTTGGAATAAAATTATTTTGGGTAATCAAATTATTAATATTAAATGCTAACAGAGTAGCTATTTCTTTTTTAATTTTATCAGGCAAATAAAAAGTTTTGCCAGTCAACAAAAACTTATTATCTATAAATTTATTTGTGTCAAAAAACACAAATTTGTCACTATGACTAAAGGTCAGGTTGTATAATAATGTATTCAATAAATGAATACTGTTATTTTGGCTAGGTGTGTAGTACCTAGAATAAGGGAAGGCACACAAAAATATTTTTTTTACATGAAGCTCACAAAGGGTTGAGAATCTCTGAAGAAAATCTCTTTTCCTTATTTCTAAGGAATTCCCAATCATTAGTATGATTATTGAATCCTTACTAAATGTACACTTACTCATCTTGTCAATAATTTGCTCTAATGAAGCGTTAGGCATACAATAATTTGTTACCATACATTTACATTTCTCATTTAGAAGAGGTCCACAACCAACTCCAATCCTATCAGAAAAAATTGTAACATTATTATTAGTATTGTTCATTACTGATGACAATAAGTTATTGTTGGTAGTGAGGTCCAGAAGCGGAGCTTCATCTTCCACCTGCAGGTCAGTGAGGCCGGGCCCTGTACCATGCTGACAGTTACACTGTTCTATAAATCGGGTAGCAGCGAGGATGTGTTCGCTTATTTGTCCTTGGGCTGAGTTATATTTGTCGGTCACACGCTGTAATGACCTATGCAGCCGCGAGATGTCTGCTTGCAGCTCCTGTGTGTCTCTTTCATATTTATGCCTACTCTCATCTAACTTCTTACTATATAATTCTAAACTATCAAGTAGGTCTACTCGCTGTTTTCTCAATAATATGTTTTTCTGGTGGCATTTTTGTTTTTTAACTAATTTTTCGGTTTTCTTAATATAATTATTTATTTTGACATATTTCTTAAGTCTATTTTTCTTGCCTAGTTTAACCCTATCATTCTCCAGACATGAGTTGTTACTCTGGATAGCCCTCCGCCCAGCTGGTGACCCGATCAACTCTTCATACAGGCTGTGGGTATGTAATGCCTCTTGACACCTCTTGTCTTCCTCATACTGTTGTATGACTTTGTTGGCGTCCCCTAGCTCCACCTCAAGGTCTTGGATCCGTTGCAGAGCCCTCTCGTAGGTCTCACTACACTGGTCAAAGCTGGCCACGGTGTCAAGTAGTTGATCTCGTTGCATCAGGACATCCATAAGCTGAGCATGGAGGTCCCCCAGTTCACACTTAAGTTGGGTGTTGTTGTTTATAATTTTAAGAGATTCCTCTTCATTGTCGTCCCGTTCTTTGAGGATTTGGGTGTTGTCCTCCCTAAGCTCTTTTATTTCCTCAAGGGCCCTTTTTAACTTAAATTCTAATTCTTGGGAAGTTGCCTTCCGAGTCATCTTCTTAGGGTAAGCTCCACTACCCGACATACCTGGAATTATTTACAAATAAGTGTACAACAAACGTTTTAACCGGTTTAAAAAAAGAGTATTTGACCTATAACACAAATATTTTTAGGTAGGTACAAATTCTTTCAGCAAGCAGCTGATTTAAGTAGGTCAATGTAGGTACCTACCTACAATTTAAATATTATTATAAAGTGAAAGAAGTATTTATTAGGTTTTTTAAGATTAATGTTGGACTAAAATGATTGTTATTTAATAAAATAATGAACTAGTTACTCAAATAACATAACATACATATAACTAATGTGTGGAGATATTATTTTTTGTGGGTAACAGATTATCTCTCATTACAATGTTCAATGCAAACCAAAGATAGTAAGTGGTATTTGTTAGTGTTCGTGGCCAGGTGTTTAATCATCCACTTTATTTGATTACAAGTAAAGGTAGACAGAAAACCAGGTTAGTGTTATGGAATTTGACAAATCTCTTTATGGAGAACCGTCTCATTCCGATAATGTTGGGTTTAGCGAATTGTGTTATTATTGCAGAGGCTAATAAGAGATAAAGTGTCAGTATTAGTGTAGTGATTGTTGTTTTATAGGTACTAAGTAGGTATCTGATGTAGGTAAGATAGATAAATAACCTCGAATTAAATACTGTATTGGGTGAATTACAACGGTGTTGGATTGGATAGGTTCTTGAATTAACACAATATCGTATATGAGTTGAATAAATAATTAAAAAATCAATACTCCCCCGGTTTATCCGTTGTCGGTTCAAATTTTCTTCAACGACACTGACCGTCGGATGGTCACAATAAGTTTTCCAGGTAAATATTGTCAGCGGAGGCTTGCTAACAATTATCCGTAATGTTTTCAGGTATTTTATGGCGAATCACTTTGTTTATTACAATAAAAACACTTAATTTTTAATAAAATTTGATTTTAAAATCTGTAGTATCTAAGTAAGTTTTTTTTAATACGTTTTAAACCGTAAACCGCAATTTACTTTCCATATATTATCTTACTTGCTGCTTCGGAAACGGAACCCTTCATGGGCGAGTCCGACTCGCACTTGGCCGGTTATTTTTTATTGAAATCTACTTGGCATCTTCGCGGAGAAACAGTTGTGTAGACGTAATGGCTAGGTCACCGCCTACTCTAATTGATATGACCACGCTTGAATGTACGATGACTCGTATAAAATCCTTAGATAAAATCATTTCATTTAATCTAAGATAAAATCATACTAATTTATATGATTGGTGGCGTGCCCCATGTAAGTAAATGTATGGATCAACATGTATTTTGAACTGGTAGTTCCATCCTAAAATTAATTATACCCTGTTTAGAACACCTTTTGTTAGTCAACTTTTAATATAGTATGTACCCCGTAAAGTGACCATATTCAAAAGTCTACAATGTAGATTATTCTTGATAAATATTGTAATTCTTCAGTCTTTTTTAATAACTAAGCTTTTATAAGAATAAGCAAAATTATTCTCACCTACACATTATAAATCAATAAATTTATATAATCTCCCAAATTAAATAATTTACAAAGAGTCGCAAAATAAGATATTTTTATGATATTTGTCTGAGTTTCGGTAAACTTATATATATACACTTATTATATTGACTCCTTCGGTGGCGCAGTGGTTAGTGGTTAGTAAAGCGACGGCTGCGCAATAGGTCCCGGGTTCGATCCCCGGGTCGGGCCAAAATTTTGTACCTATGTTTTCGGTAAGAAATTGTTACTGGGAGTCCGGAGTTTGGATGTTGGCGGTTTTGTACCCCCGTGTCTCGGAAAACACGTTAAGCTGTTGGTCATGCGTCCGATCCCTCTCCGGTCGTGTCACAGTAGTCTCCCATCACAATATGAGAGTGCACTTATTTTTGCGCACACACTTGAGCACTATAATATATCCTGCGTACGTGGCTGTTCGTTGAGATTGACCGCCGTAGCAGTAATAGGTTGGAGGATATTATAATTTATATAAAACCCTGATCCCTACTCCTTATGTGTACTCCCTTTGCATGCCAACCCTTGCTTGATTGCTTGCACAGCTAGATTTAATCTCCCCAGGTGCTGTCACAGTTCTACCCTGCCCAAATCGTCTCTCCTGCCGTCAGAGTGACACCCCTGGACAGGGCACCAGATATTCCGCGAGTCACCGCGAATGTCCTGGTCCGTTTTGTTCCTTGAACTGAGACCCTGGTGAGACCTACGTGGATTCCTAATAGTATGATATGGCAATGACATGTGGCCAGCATCTTTTGATTTTTTTTTTTGTTGAAATAACGAGCCCTTGTCAAAAATTGGACTAGCCATAATGGCGCATTTTGCCTCACGCTCCCAAGAATTGTGGATTTGATTTCTACTATCATGACAAAGGTGCTAAATATATAATGGGAGTGCTTTTGTGTCGATAAAATTGGGTAAAATTAATATTCCTCCGAATATCTCTATATGTGTGCTTAATATAGATATATTTTTCTATGGATATTAAACTTTTGGGCCAGTTGACCCCTAATACTTGAGCTAATAGTTAACTAATCCGCGGCCGCTTCTCAGCGTGGTCCAGTTAACTACTAACAAACTTGCAATGTTATTAACTCGTCCGCGGACCAGTAGGGCAATTCTCGTATGTACATTCGACATTGAAGTCGAATTTAGAGATTTCATACATTCGTCCATACAAATCTCTAACTCGCCTTCAATTCAATTCAATTCATTTATTTTTCAGATAACATAGATCCACGATGGTTAGTAACAATGTTTACTTAATACTATGTTAGTATTAATAACATTACATTACATAAATAAAATCAAATCAAATCAAATAATAACATAATATATAAAAAATAATCAAATAAAATCAAAATTCAGAATTAAAATACATTATTAAAATTAAATTATTATTAAGATTAAATTATTATTAAAATTAAATTATTATTAAAATTAAATTATTACTTCAAACTTAACTGCTTCAAACTGAATGTCGAGTGCTCGAGAATAGGCCCTCAGAATTTTTGCGGGCGAGTTAATACCTAACCCGTTTGTACAGTGTCTGGGTGTAATACACTATTTTTTATTGTTGTTTATATCGTGAATAAAGTCAATTTAGCATGTTAGATCAACAAAATAAGCAAAAAAAAAATTTGCTGTTCCATACAAAGTAGAATATCCGCCCGACAAAATGATTTCGGGATGTAGGTAAACAATAAAAAAATAACGGTATTGTTATACCTATGTATTTAAGTACTACCTGTGCGGATAAAGAATGGGATCAGAAATGGCGGCGCATCTATTCACTTCTCGCTCGCACACTATTTGCGTACACACGAGTGCACACGCACTCGTGGGGTGCGAGTATAGACGCAAATAGTGTGCGAGCGAGAAGTGAATAGATGCGCCGCCATTTCTGATCCCATTCTTTATCCGCACAGGTTGTACATGATATATTTGTAATTCCTTTGTTGCCTGATTTTCGTAACACAAATTCTCCTTAGTGCAGAATTAGGTCAATTTATGTGATGGATGAATTGATTTATTTTGCTTTGCCTACCTTTAAATCTGATACCGCGCACATTACATTTATCTATCCAACAAATCTTGACTAGTGATAGGAGAACTATATATATTTATTAATTAATTTTATGTAGTATATTCAGCATACAATATGCAAGCTTGCTGCACTATTGCAAAAATCCTTTTTTGTGTATCATCCTATTACCTACATTAAAAAAACGTATTATATACAGGGTGAATCTGTGAACCTTTACATCCCTTTAATCACGTGTTCTATCAACTGTTCTGAACAAAGATTTTTCGACTCCCCATACCTACAAAATGAATGAATGAAAATGAATGTGGATAGAAAAGAAAATGAATGAGGAAGTTTTAGTAATGGTAAAGTAGAAGAGGTCTTTGCTCGAAACTATAGATATCAGAAGGGGAAAAATGATGTCCGGTGCGACATGACATGTTCATTAAAATAATAATGGAAGGAAAAAGTGAAAGAGGAAGACGACGAAGAAGTTACTTCCAACAAATAATCCTTCACTGTCCAATACACCCGCCTCTGTAACAACCTACCCCTCCCCATCCGGCAATCCGAATCCCTCTCTATTTTCAAGTCCCGAGTTTAAGTTCATTTCTTATCTTCTTAAACCTTTGTAGTTCCTTTCATGGTCTCCTATTTCCCTGGTTACGTATCTATAAATCCAATAAACTGTTAGTATGTATGTTTATTTGTTTTGTAATTTACTAGTATGTATTAGTATTTATAGCTAGTATATATTTATTTAATATAATGTATGTATGTATATACCATACTCGTATTTATACAATATCTTTTTTTTCTCTTTTTCTGACTTGCACTGCCTTACCCCTTTTCTTAATCGCTATACTTTTCCTCTACCCTGAGGTTGTCTGGAAGAGATCTTATCGCTATTAGCGATAAGACCGCCTACATTGTTTTAGTATAATAACTTAGACTAAGATCTGTAAATGTTGTGCAATAAAGTGTATCTATCTATCTATCTAAATAAATAAACTTAAGGAAAAAGCAAATGTTATGTCGTACAAAGAATTAAAGTTGCTGGCAAAGTCGAGAGAGGAATGCTCTTGTCGGATGTCGCTCTTAAATTGGAGACAGATACAAAATGACGCCCCGTTGGTCTAGTGGTTAAAGTACCGGGCCGTGATCTTACGGTCCTGGGTTCGATACCCGGGTCGAGCAAAGGTATGTTTCGAATTTTTCGATCATAGCTCGAGATTGCGATCACCAATCCGCATTAGACAAGCGTGATGATTAAGCCTAATCCCATCATAGTAGCGATGACTTGATTTCTATTGTGGAGACCTTTGCACTGCAGTGGGACATCTGCAGGATTCTTTTTATGGGAATTGCCAAAAGTCATAGAACAAATGTTGTTCAGAATAGTTTGTAGAACATGTGGTTAAAGGGATGTGACATGTTTACAGATAGACCCTGTAAGAGCATAAACTGAATTCTGTCTATTACATATTGAAGAGAGAACCTCGAGAGAATGAGCGTACCTACTGGAAGGGTAATATGAGGTCGATAATGAATGATTGGCAGGAAGTGGCGCAAGACCGACTGACATGGAGGCTCTTATTATCGGAGACCAAGACTCACTATGGGTTGCTGCGCCAACCTACTTATTAAGTTAGTCTATGATTGACTCGTGTAGCGCCTTCAACCTCAAATCAAACCTAAACGACTTCTATTTATTTTGCAGGTTTTCAAGATCTGAAGCCACGAACTTCTCTTCGACCACCAGCTCTAAAGGCAGGACGAGGAGTACGAGAAGCACGCTGGAGTCGAACTCATCATCTGTTCCTTTGAAAGCAATCTAATTCTCAAACATTATTTCTAGGTGGCCGACGAGCAGACGGATCACCTGATGGTAAGCGATTGCCGCCACACCCGCGACACGTCAAGTCAAGTGCGCTGCCAACCTCTAAACCCCCTTTTCCTCGGATTGGCACTCCGGTACCCACACTCACTTAGCGAACAGCACAGTGCTGCTTCACGCTGGTTTTGTGTAGGCCATGTAGTAGTATAGTAGAACAAAGTAGTCATTACAAATAGTTCAATCCAGGAAGACGCGCCCCACCCTTTCTCATTATCGCTTACAAATGAGCAATGAGTGCTCACGCACACTATGATAAATTGACAGAACATAACGGGGTAACTGAAAAGATGCTCTTCTTGAATTTTTTTTTTTTTTGTGAGATCTTTTCAAATATAAAAATTATTAATTTGCGTATCTGCCCAAAAGTGGTGGGGCGCGTCTTCGTTAGTTGAACTATCTGTACCTACTACCTGTGCGGATAAAGAATGGGATCAGAAATGGCGGCGCATCTATTCACTTCTCTCTCGCACACTATTTGCGTCTATATTCGCACCCTACGAGTGCGAGTATAGACGCAAATAGTGTGCGAGCGCGAAGTGAATAGATGCGCCGCCATTTCTGATCCCATTCATTATCCGCACAGGTTGTACTTAGGTTATTTTTTACAGTGTGCATACTAGCTCTACTACGATGTAATATTCGTTTTTATGTAATTATAAAAGCCTTACGAATAATAGTGTTAAGACTAAACGCAAAGACTAGTGGGAGACTGTAGAGTAATAGATAAAACCAAGACTAAACACGATAATAATTCTCACAGCTTGACGTTTAGTCCCGGTTCTATCTAATATGCGCGAAAGTTTAAAATCATATTTAGACGGTGGAGCAGGTATTTCATTCATGATTATGAATGTAATATTACACCAACTGCCACGAGTCTTTCGATCGAGTATAACAGTTACATCCCTTTGAACTGACTGTCAATGTTGAACAAATGTCATCATAATGACATGATGGTTTGAAGACCCGTTTGGAACATTGGTAGTGAACGCTGCCTTTGGTCCAAGGGTTGCGGGTTCGATCCCGCAATACAAACATTTGTGTGCATGAACATGTTTTTTTTATATTGGTCTGGGTGTTTCCTATGTATTATAAGTATGTATTTACAAAAGAAAAGTATTATATGTATATATTTGTAATCCCACAGTTGATTCTGATATCCGTAACATAGGTGCTTGAGCTACCTATCTCGGAGTTAGATCAATGTATGTGATGTTGTGAAATATAAAAAAAAATGAAACACCTTACCGCCTGCCACGAGTTTTTGCGTCTTCGTTTTTCGATAAATGATCTCGTTCGCTTATTACAGGCATTTTTCTTTAGATAGATAGGTATATTCTTGCACAAAATACACAAATTAAGAGACTAGGCATTACTACATTTAAATAAAGAACGAAAAGGTTCGTCAGTTTTCAGATTGATTCGTTTGTTATGCTATGAGCACTTATCACCTATCGTAAATTTGTCACAGTAATACCTGTTGCACAGAAAATTATGCTTAACTGTGAGATCAGAAAGTTCAGATTTGCATGTCCTAGCAACATTGATTCCTTTCAACGTAAAAAAATTTAAAGAAGGTTGGCATATCTTTTTAAAACGGTATGTTGGTATAACTGATTCTTGCCGTGCAAGCGAAAATTTACCTTAAGGTGACGAACCTTTTTATTCTCTGTACCGTACATACAGCCACACATCGAAATTTGAATTAACGCCATAATTAGCCGTTTTTGGCGGTAACTCAAATTTTGAGTACAAAAGCAGACCCAAAAGTTAAGTATACCTAATTATTAAATAAATAAATACTAAACTGGATCTATTTTAAATAATGTAACCCCGAAATTGTTTAAAATAGATCCAGTTTAGTAGCTAAAAATTAAAATCAATTTGGCGTCGCTAGTGTGCCCTACCAGTCACCTTAACGATACAAATAGCTACACCAAATAAATTTGATGTTTTAGTACTAATTTGTTTATGTATTTTGAAGGGATAGTAATTATAATGTTTAAGTAGGATGTCAATAAATCTACTAACCAGAATATGAAAATTTCTCTATAAAATAAAATTAAACTAAAAGTAAATAAAAAGGAATGTTAAAACAAAGTTGGTCCCCGTGGCAATGACCCCAAAATGCTGGCAGCATTACCCCGCTGGATCGCGATGGAAATTCGCTGGGCGAGGTAGCCGCCAGCTTTTGGCTCTCCCGTGACTTCGACTAGACGCTTAGCTAAGTCACGGAAGAAAGAGAGAGCTTAGGACTATAAACTATAAAATTAAATATTCACTATGTATCACAGCAGTTTCGCATTACGCTCGAAACTAATCCGATCCATATTTTTTTAATGAGATGAGCATATAGGTCCCCTGATGGTAAGCAATGGACAATACGACAAAAAAGTGGCATTTTTATACGCTTTTCGAATAAAGAAAGTGAAAAAAGATGACCCATATTTTTAGTTAATAAAATTGGCGACTCTCTCATTCTAACAGACTCTTTGAGTTTCCTTTAATCTCTTTTATCAAATCCATTCGGCAAAACAATGTGTCCTTTATCATTGTTGACCAAAACAAAGTTAAAGAAATGCTCCGATTTGAATTTGCGCGTTAAATTGTCATGGATTCCTGGTCAATCAGGAAAACAGGGCAATGAGATGGCAGACGAGTTAGCTAATCTAGCAGCAAGACAAGGTAGTGATTGCAATAACAAAATATATTCTCAAGATTTGTCTCTTTTGCCGCGTCATTCTTTTTTGGAAGAGTGGAGCCAGCTTTGGGATCAATCCAGTCAGTGTAAAGGCAAGTTCTACAAGGAATTCCAGCAGAATGTTTCTTTGAAACCATGGTTTTCTAAGATATGTCTAAAGAAAGTCATATCATCAATTATTTCCCGATTGCGTTTTGGTCATTGCTCATCTCCTTCCCACCTGGCTGAAGTCCATATTTATGATTCCTCCATATGTTAATGTGGTCTGGAAGAAGGTAATATTGAACATATCCTATTCCACCATCATCAGCCCATTTAAGTCCCCACTGCTGGGGCACGGGCCTCCCTCAATCACATGAGGGGTAATTGCCATACTCACCACGCTTGGCAGACGGGTTGGCAAGGGTTTTGATATAAATGCAGAGTTTTCCTTCTCTGGGTGCTGATGATCATGCCAGCAGCTTTACCTTAGTCGCCTTTTACGACACCTCGGTAAGAGTGAGGGTGGCCTATTCTACTCTGCCGGGGACCACACGGCTTATCCACACGGTATATCCTATTCACTTGTCCCTTATTTTATTCTTTATCCCTTCATGATATCCTTATTAAGTACAAAGCTCCATTTCCCTACAATCTGTCCTTTATCCTTTCCCTCAATAATAAAAAGTATGTATATTCCTTGGTTAAGTTCCTCTCCCATCATAACATTAAATTATAAATAAATTCCCAATTTTATGTTTGTGTATTTTATTGGCAAACGTAATATAGGGCGCCCTCTGGCTAGGTGGGGGGACGATCTGCGCAGGATGGCTGGCAAGAGCTGGATGCGAGAAGCCATGGATAGATCACAGTGGCGAACAATTGGAGAGGCCTACGTCCAGCAGTGGACTGCGATAGGATGATGATGATGATTACTTGTTCATCGCTCTCTACCCATCCTAAAACCTTCCTCGCCTGACGCTTCAATGATCGATCATACATTTAAAACGTGACAATGGCAGCAGTAATTCTCAGTCTGGACAGAGCTGTCAAGACACCAATGAGGAGTGAATTGCCACACATAAAAATAAGAAGAAGAAAAAATGCGTGTTTTTATTAAAATATTTATTTTTCAAATTATTAACATATTATAATTCTATGATTATTAAGTAGTTTTGGGCTCAACGTATTGTGAAGTCGGTGTTATATCCAATAAAAAGTTTTGTCTTGTCATTTTATGATCAGAGATTTTACTTTTTTTTTAATCAACGTGAGCAAAAGCGTTATTAATTTGTCATGCCGAGTGATGACGTCACGGGAGGATTTTTACATTTTATTTTTTTTCTCCATAAATATCAGTTTAAAAATTTGATAATTATTTTTCATTAATTTCTATGCATCTTATTGTCGTATTGTCTATTACCGCCGCTCATGGACATCAGCAAAACCAGAAGAGTCACAGGTGATATCTGAAAATATAAGATCTGAAGTAAGTAGGTACATAGCATGTAAATGTCAAATCCATTATAATATAAACATCTCTCCTTCATTCGTGAATCTCCATTTCAGAGAGCTGCGGCACTTCGTAATATTTAACAATAAATTTATCTTAGTTACTAAACTAAACTAAACTAAAGGTATGAGGGTTTAACGGCTAAACGTTTAAAAAAATATTATTTATTAAATAGGTATTCTAGCTAGTGCCTTGCCCCATATTACGGGAACTAAGAATAGTCCCGAAACAAAACTCGTGTCAGCCCTATTTATCATTGCGTGTTGGACTGGGATGACATGAGTTTTAGTACGGTAATAACTTTAAATCACGATTTAGAATAAGGTGGTTTTCGTTTTCGCTTGGCTCGTTTTAACGATTATGCCACCACCTAACCCCGACCTATGCCCTGTCTGTCCTTTAATTAGTGCTTCAGCAACAATCGAACTCGTTTCTAGTTTTCTGGGTTTCTATTTTCATGAATTTGGAAAGCGAATTTGCTAACACACCTACTTATTATTAATAGATATTTATTTAGTCATTATTGCTGTAGTATGTAAGTACCTAAAGTTTGCGTCACCTAAAAAATACGCCGACTATGTGACGCGATCTTAATAACTTACATTTAACAATAAGAAAAATGAAAAAAAAATGAAAATCTATTTATTGGAACAGAACGGACTTGCTTAAAAATTCAAAGTCACTTCATTTCCAGGGGACCTAAACTAAGCAAAGCTTATATCTTGGGAAACCATTGTATTACAGAGTTATGTTTATTATGTAGCAATAATATAATATTGATCTTATTCCACACTATTGAGTAGTACAATAAATGGATGTCTTTACAAAAATTAAAACAAACCACCTTTTATTTGGAAAAATCCTCCTTCCTAAAAACATGCTATACCTTAGAATAGTTCATTACGAGATTTCAAGCGTCATGGTCACGGGGAGAAACCATAGCGCTTGCAACAGTGCCGATATATCGGAAACTGAAAAATAAGGTACATGATAGAAATCTCGTAATGAACTATTCTAATGTTAGTGATGTTAGCTGGACTCAAAAAGTCGGAGAGGCACTTTAAGAAGAAGAAGAATGTTAGTGGCCATGATAGTTTAAAACATGCTATACCATATCATGATGGTTAGGGACTAGAGAACCAACGAAAAGCGCGTCTATGGGCGCCAATACCGTGCTGCGAACCGGAGGGGATGTAGCAAAAAGACGGACCTTGGCTCGGAAGCGACAGCTGGAAGCAACCAGGACCCCAATTCTCGGGCTCGTGATATTTTGAAAACATGGGGGATAACACCTGAAAACCATACAAAAAAAACATGTTTTAGTGATATATGTTGGATGATGAAAATCTCTTGCATTGTCCTGACTCCGTACTAAGTAGCATAAGCACTAGTGTTACGGATATTAGACAAGATACCATGAACCATGATGATTATGACAATGAACGTAGCCATGGGCTGGTGAGGGCGGCTGCCCTATCCAGAGAATCTATGAAGGCAAAATGCCTGTGCATTGCAAAGCCATACAAAAGGGCCAAAAGAATTCGTAAGAAACTTATTAGATAGCTAGGTACTCGTGAATAGGTGTATCGAAAAGGAAATGGTAAATATAGATAACAGGTAGCCATCTACATGTGCTAAAATGTATTGTAATTTGATTTATTTAATTTCTCTATTTAATCTCTCCATTTTTCTCTATTGTCTAGAAAAATGGCTTCGGAGAGGCCTTTGCCCAGCAGTGAGACTGTATAGGTTAGGTAAAAAAATATTTATTATTATTTAACTAGGTTATACCTTCATACAAACAATACATTATTACTACTATAATTACGTGTTTAAAATTGTGGTTTTCCTCTGTGTAGATAATAAAATGTGTACCTAAGAGTAAGTACGTCAGTAAGACAAATGCTTCCACAGAACACTATTATTGGATGCTTCATACAAAACATCTTTTTTGGTATCCCATCGGAAATAAATGATCCTCCTAATGGATATTCCATTATATCCTAGGCGTTACGTTTTTTCCTGTGACAAGTAAATTGTTTATAGTTTTGCTCAAATTAAGTGTTTATTTATCCTTCCTTAGTCATACATAGAGAGACCGCATGTAGTTACAATTCATTTCAATGATTGGAATCACTCCCATAAGAGCTACATTACATTCCAAAGTTCTGAGTAAATAATTCATTTGATCATTATTACATGTGTTAACGAATAAAAGAACTATGTTCAAATTATTCTTAGTGATATGTTTAATTTATAATGTACAATGTAGTGATCCAGTGCATGAGTGCGATTTAAACAATATATTAGATCTAAAAACTAATTTAACAGCAAAAAGAGACGAATTATGTAAAAATGTGACTTGCATTACAAGATACTGCAATAAACCAAACACAATAATAGTTTCCTTCAGGAATAAAACTAAGTTATGTAAAACTTTTGAAGAAATAAAATTGATTACAAATATCACCATCTCATGGCCGAAGAATGTTTATAGACAAAATGGTGAGGAGATTCCTCAGCTGGTGCCGAATAAGTCGCTAGAGAATTTACGTCATGTTTCGTATGTGGATAGGAATGTGTACGAATCGAAAAATTGCTCTCAGAAGTGGCAATATGCTAACAAAAATCGGAACTTATATATTTTAGAGGTATGTAATTAGATAAGTATACCAGATAAGAGACAGTCTGCAAACAGAAGGAGATAGCGAGAGATCGGGAGGGAAGCTATTTGTTACTGGCTATTTTTGTTTTTTCTAGATCTTCTTCTTTATTGTTTTCTTCATTGCTGAAGGTCGTACCTTTCTTGAATGCCTTTATATTCTATTGGCTTCTTTCTCGAACTTCTCATGTAAGTGAAATATTGTATATCTTAATGAGAAACGTCTTTAAACCTAAACTTGTTCTTTTTGCGGTCCAAGGTATGTGTAACATTTTTGTAGATACTGTTTGATTTTACGATTAATAACCGTTCATGTAAGGAAAAAAAACTTATTTTTTCCTTTTTTTTCTTTAGTTACTTTTAATTTAATTAATAATACTTATTTTAGGACGGATCCTTGGTACAACATCAACATCACATCTCGCCACGCCACTTGACGATACAGAAGGAACGCTATATTGTAGAGTTTGTTCTAATACAGAACAAAACCGGAGCCTGGGCAACCAGCCCAAAAATATACGGAAAGTTTCTGATGGAACGTATGCCAGAGAGGTCCTATGGGATATACATTTATAATGGAATAGGTAAGCCATCACATCCCCTCTGTGTCACCTATCCTAATAAGCCGAAGCAACCTGTACCTCTCATGGTACGGTCCAGTCCCGGCAGTAGGGTTTCCGACCGTGATTGCTCTGAGATGGACACCCCAGGGGTTTTGGTCAGGATTAGAGTCCCACATACCATCTTGATCCCTACATGTGACAAGGATAAGGTCATGATGGCTTCCCCTGGGAAAAAAAGAAAAACTTGTACCTCTCATGCCTAAGTACGTGACAAAGAACTTGACCGTCTTTACAGAAAGCTAGGGTAGGAGGTAGGTATAGATAATAGGTTTTATATTGTGCCACTATTATAGGTATATTAGATACATTTAAATAAAGAAATATTTTTCACAACATCACATACCTACATTACCAACTCCGAGATAGGTAGCTCAAGCACCTGTGTTACGGATATCAGAGTCAACAAATATATACATATAATACTTTTCTTTTGTAAATACATACTTATAATACATAGGAAACACCCAGACCAATACAAACAAACATGTTCATGCACACAAATGTTTGTACTGTGCGGGGATCAAACACGCAACCCTTGGACCAAAGGCAGCGTTCACTACCACTGTTCCAAACAGGTCGTCTTATAGATAAATGTAGATTTTTTGTACAGCTTTAGTATAGCTATATTTTTTCTACTTTAATAGATTTAACTAACTAGATTGGCGTAGTGACCAGGAGCCCAATTCTCGGGCTCGTGATATTTTGAAAACATGGCTGATATCACCTGAAAACCAACAAAAAAAACTATGTTTTAGTGATATATGTCGTATGAAAATAAATATCACGAGCTCGAGAATTGGGCTCCTGTAGTGGGTTACCTACGATAATAAGAGCCTCTCTCGGTAGGTCTTGCGCCACTTCTTGCCAGTCATCCGCCAAGAGTCCGCGCAAATCCTATTCGACCAGGGAGATTTATTAATCAAATGTTAAATAAACATTCGGTCATTTATATTATTAGTGACGACCCGTTTGCTTCATTAAGTAGGTAGCTGTAAACGCTGCCTCTGGTGCAAGTGTTGCTGATCTATCCCCGCACGGGTCATGATTTAGATTGGTTTTATATTATATTATATATGGATGAACATAGCGAAAAAACCGCTTCAAAATCCCAGTGACACTCCGAGAAGTAGCTCAAGCGTGTACGGATATCAGAATCAACATTGGATGCGGGCGGCACAGGACCGATTTGTGTAGAGAACATTGGGGGAGGCCTATGTCCAGCAGTGGACGTCTATTGGCTGAAATGATGATGATGATGAGTGTTTTCAATGTATTACTATAAGTATGTATAATTCAAAATGCATTAAAATATTTGTAATTCCGCTGTTGGTTCTGATATCCGTAACACATGTGCTTGAGCTAAGCTACCTATCTCGGAGTCAGATCAATGTATGTGTTGAGGATCGACGGCTGAACCAGCCTCTTTTTACCGACTACAAAAAAGGAGGAGGTTCTATTTTTTTATGTATGTTCACTTATTTGAAAGAACACATTTTCAAGCTATTCCCATTTTTATCATGTCAGGATCTGATGAAGGTATCCCAGAGAAATCGAGGGCAACCCTCAAATTTTATAGACACAAAAGTTTTTTGTATTTTTTATCAAAGCTGCACCAGTATTTACGAGATTTATTTAAAAGATAACTCTTTCAATACCGTATTCACATTTAGACTGATGTTATTGGCGGGGTGGGGGGTGAGGGGTAAGGGGGTCAGAGCTACGTAAAACGAGACACTAAAAAGCACGAAAAAAAATTCTACGAAAAAAAAACCGCCTTCAAAAACCACGAACTGAAGTCGGCGCCCAAGACTATCGTGTAAAAATACTTCATTCAATTATTCAACAGGGACTAGGCGCCGATTTCGGTAACACCATTTCTCGAGTGTACTGTTATAAAATGTTATTTGAAGTGTATGGAGTGTTAAGTAATTAGTTCGTGGTTTTTGACGGCGGTTTTTTTTAATATTGCTTGTTGGAATGCGATGGCATGACCTTTAGTACGGTAATAACTTTAGTTCGCGATTTATATTAAGATGACTTAACTTTAATCTACCTTTGTCTCGTAACTTTGATATTATATAGTATAAAAGTTTTTATTTTTCAGGAATGACGGTCTCCTGCGTGTTCCTCTTGTTAGTTCTTGTGGTGTACAGCATGTTCCGCAAACTCCAGAACCTGCCTGGCCTGATGCTGATGGCCTACGTCACCAGCCTGATCGTCGGACTTGGTGTAAAGGCTCTGCAGTTCCTCTTCCAGATGAAACGAATGCATTCCACTAGATTATGCCTTGCATTGAGTAAGTTTTTTTAACAGAAAACGTGCTAAAAAGCACGTTTTTTTATGGCTTGCTGTTGCTCTTACGAGACATTAGCTACATAGAGAGGTGACCTACTAAAAAACTTCGATTAAAGTAAATAATCGATGTGTATTTCAAACAAACGTGAATCGATTACTATAATAATGGAAAAGAGGTTATAAGTACTTTTATTTAGAGAATTGTGAATCAAAATTATTGAAAAGAAAAAGGAAAGTAGATACCGATCCTATATTTCATAGTCATATTTATTTATTGCATAATCACATTATGTACATAATCCTAAATATCGATTCGCGGCCATTTTGTTTATTTTTCTTCGAAATCAAAGCTCTTATATTACGTGCCATAGATGGTTTTTCTTTTTACCAAGTTAATAATGTATTTATATTTTGAAACAAGAGCACAATACGTTTTATTTTAATCAGAATGTGGTTTTTCATTTATGGTTGAATATTTTTACACGATTAACATTGTAATTGAAAAGAAACTGCGTTGAATGATACAACATTGTACCAAAGTTCAATTCTCTAGAAAAGTAAATGTTTAATAAGTTTATAAATAGTTTAGCAGAGAAAGTAAATCGTGGAATTGTCTTTTTTGTCTCTATTGCAATGAATAAGTGCAAGTATAATTTTAAAAACTTAAGAAACTGTACTTTTTTAACATAGAAATATTGAAAATTCAATGACCGTAGTTACAAGGTTATGTTTTTTTTTATGTGATAAGTGGCAGACGAGCAGACGGATCACCTGATGGTAAGCGGTTGCCGCTGCCCATGGACACCCGCGACACCAGTGGAGTCACAAGTGCGCTACCGACCTTTATACCACCCTTTCCCCCGGATTATGATGTCGAATTTTGCTGAAGTGTCAAATGTAACTTATTATCTTGGTCCAACTAAATAGTTGATTTTTTAATAGAGTATTTTCGCAAAGTTGAGGCATTGACGTAGGTAACTTGCGCCAGTAGATTTGTATTAATCTTGGCGATGGCATTGCATTTTTTTTAATTACAACGGTGAATCGACATAATAAAGTATTAAGATTGTTTTGAGATGTTCATGTATAATATTATCTTCGTACAAATAATCAAAATTATTGCCTAACGTGGCTACTTTCAGCAATTACAAAAAATATGGTTAGGTACATACTTGTAGGATCAAAGACTTTTAATTATGGGCTTCTTTTCTCCAACATTTGTGCATGGTTATATAATAAATACCTAGTATAAGTGTTTGCCGAGAGGTTTTAACCCCGAAATTGTTTAAAATAGATCCGATTTCGTAGCTAAAAATTAAAATCGATAGGCGTCGCTAGTGTGCCCTACCTACCCGTCACCTTAATAAATTCATTTCGTGTTCAGGCGGGAATCGAACCCACATCCTCCACATTCCGGGTGGCTATTCTGCACACGACACATGACAACACGAGAAGAAATATTTAAGGTGACGGGTAGGGCACACTAGCGACGCCAATCGATTTTAATTTTAGCTACTATACCGGATCTATTTTAAACAATTCCGGGGTTACAACCTCTTGACCAACACTTATACTATTTATTAAATAACAATGCACAAATGTTGGGTCCGTTTTTGTACGCGAAAAATTGATTCACGCCAAAAGCGGCCACTTTTGGCGTGAATCAATTTTTCGCGTACGATTTGGACCCAAAAATTTTTCTTGGTTATATAATAAATAGCATAAGTGTTTGCCGAGAGGTTTCAACCCCGAAATTATTTAAAATAGATCCGGTTTAGTAGCTAAAAATTAAAATCGATTGGCGTCGCTAGTGTGCCCTACCCGTAACCTTAAACCTTACCGTCGCTTTCCATCAGGTGCGATTGTGGTCAAGCGTCCGATACTTCTTAAATATATTTATATGTGGGAGAGCCACGCTTCGGCATGACCGGATTGATACCACGGCCTCACAGAAAACCGGCGTGAAGCAGCACTGTGCTGTGTTTCGCTGCGTGAGTGCGGGTACCGGAGGTCCGATCCGGGGGGAAAGGGAAGTTTAAAGGTTGGCAGCGCATTTTTGACTCCACTGATGTTGCGGGTATCCATGGGCAGCGGTAATCGCTTACCATCAGATGATCCGTCTGCTCGTCTGCTACCTATATCATAAAAAAAATCCGTTTCCTTTTCCAGGCACTACGTGGTACTACGGATTGATTGCAAGCTTCTTTTGGATGAATATTATGTCGTTTGACATTTTCTGGATCTTTTGGTAATTTTTTTTATGTTGACACAGTATATTGGTTCTCCTCAGCCTGATGGTAAGCAAGAGGAGAGTCCACGTAAACATTGCAATAACAACGGATGCGATGTCAAGCCGCGTCGATTCCGTAGGCACGGCCATATGATACTGGCCCGCAAGAGGCTTCTTCACGCCTCATTTGAAAGAATTCAGGAAGGAGGAAATATGTGCCGTCAACGAGTTCCATTTCTTAATCATTTTTGTGCTACATTCTAACTCATTACCAAATTTTTGAAACCAATAAAGTATGAAAATGACTTTTTTAGACCCAATAAGATGTATAAACTCCTTTAATAAGAAAAAAACCGGCCAAGTGCGAGTCGGACTCGCCCATGAAGGGTTCCGTAGCAGCAAGTAAGATATATGGAAGGAAAATTGCGGTTTACGGTTTATAACGTTTAAAAAAAAATACTCACTATATCTACTTCATACCAATTTTTGTTGTTAGTTTTCATGATTATGTACATCACATATTTTTTTTAGTTTTATAATTCATTTATTATTAGAAGTAAAAGGGGGGGGGACACAATTTAACACTTTGGGAGCGTCTCTTGCGCAAAGTATTGTGTTTAGAAAGAAATGATGTTAAAAACCTCAACATCATTTTTAAAAACTTATCCATATATACCCCACGTATATACGTTTGATGAAAAAAAAAACCAGTTTCAGTTTCAAGTATGGAGACCCCCAATTTTTTTATTTTTTCCAATTTTTATGTAGAAATTGTAATGCGGTTAATAAAATACATCTACTTACCAAGTTTAAATAGTATTATTCTTATAGTTTCGGAGAAAAGTGGCTGTGGCATACGGACGGACACACGGACAGACATGACGAATCTATAAGGGTTCCGTTTTTTGCCATTTGTTTACGGAACCCTAAAAAAGTTAACATACCATAATTTTATTTGGGTTGAGGTTACGTGCCTGGCGGAAGCTAGGAATGCCTGGTCGCATGCCTGCCCCAATGACCCACCAATCACCCCACATGTACAGAAGCAATGGGACGAGCCACTCTGCCGGGCCACTTTTGAAGACCTATTGTCTTCCTCGGCCAATGACAAAGAGAGGGCACGTCTCCTTGCCGTAGCAGAAAGAGAGTCTGGCTTCTGGCTCCACGCTCTGCCCTCGGCGAATGTTGGAACCGTTGTGGACAACGTCACTCTGTCCATAGCGGTTTCCCTTCGCCTTGGGCTTCCCATCACTCACCCTCATACATGTTCCTGTGGAGAGTTTGTGGGATCCCTGGGCCACCACGGTCTGTCGTGTGCCCGAAGCGCCGGCCGGGTCCCTTGCCATGCCTACCTGAATGACATCCTCCGCCGGGCCTTCATTTCAGTCCGCACTCCGGCAGTCCTAGAACCCCTAGGCATATGTCGGAGCGATGGCAAAAGGCCCGATGGGATGACCCTCATCCCGTGGAGTCAGGGCAAGGCATTGGTTTGGGACGCAACCTGTGCGGACACGTTGGCCCCTTCCCATATCCACGCCACTTCACGGGGCGCGGGTGCAGCAGCTGCTTCGGCGGAGTCACGAAAAAAAAACAAATACTCCGCCTTAGACACCTGTTACCGATTTGTTCCTTTCGGCGTGGAAACCTTGGGACCGTGGGGGCCCGAGGCCCACAAGCTTTTCCGCGAGTTGTCTGCCCGGCTACTCGACATTTCAGGTGACAGTAATGCTGGCAGCTACCTCGGCCAACGCATTGGGTTGGCCATTCAAAGAGGTAACGCTGCCAGCATTCTGGGCACGATGAGTAGCGGGGCAGATTTTTCATCTCATCCATCATCTCTTGTAAATAGTATTCCTCTTTTTGTTTATTTTTAGCATTCTGTAAATAGGTACTATTTTATGTTCCGTATTATACCATGTATCTGTTTTTGGCAACTAAGAAATAAATTAACAGCGTTTATACGATATATACTATCCATAATTTTATTTTGAATGTAGACTACATTTATAAGTTCTATATTAAATAAAGATTACTTTTTTGTATTCTTGATGCAAAAAAAATATCTTGAATTACTATTTTTTGGACGTGTGAATGGACGTTTAAATCAATAATAGGTAACTTTTTTAGTAAAAAAAAAATATTTTCTGTAAAACTATCCTACACATTACTAAACGTTGTCCGTTAAAGCACAGTTAATTATGGATAGTTACTTTGCAAATTCAAAAAATATTATGGAAAATACTCACAACTTCTATGTAAAATTATTGATTGATGAAAGCGTAGCTTCTGCCAAGTAAAAAAAAAAGAGTCATTCTCAAGTTTTTTTTTAAAAGAAGTACATATGCAAAAACATTTAATCTTTATTTAACATAAACCTTCGAAATATAGTTTCAAATCAGTGACTTTTTGCTTATTAATACATCTTATTGTGTCAAGAAAAAAAACGTCAATTTCATACTTTAAGCCCTATCATTAGTTTTTAAGTGATTGCTGTGCTCAGTCAGGGTTTATGTTGAACTCTAAACTCATATTTGAGACTTGTAACCCTTTTAAATCTGTGTCTGTAGGTATCCTACAACACGAGTGCAATAATTTGAATTTGAATACTTGATGATTTTTTACAGTACTTCATACACTGCACGAATTCCGAACAAGCGAAAAATGCGCAAATTCCTGACTTACTGCCTCTACGGCTTCGGCGCTCCTATGCTGATCCTCGTCGCGGCCGTGACTATCGATTATGTGGAACTACCCGCAACAATGAATATCATGAAACCGTTGTTCAAACAATGCTTTACAAGTAAATAACACACTTAAAAATTTCATCTCGTGTTCAGGCGGGACTCGAACCCACACCTTCCACAATCCGGGTGAATGTACTTCCAATTATACCACTGAACGCGTTACTAAGTCGACGAAATTTGTAAGTGTTTGATTCGACATGAGCTGTCGATAGTCTCATCAATATTGTAGGTATATTTACAATATCCAGTGGAAATATTATTACAAATATTTGACCACCAGTTAAGATGAGACTGCTTAAAAAATTTTTAAGTGTGTTATTTACTTAAGAATAAATCGCATAAGATTGCTATAAAATATCAACTATTGATTAAGCAGTCTCATCTTAACTGGTGGTCAAATATTTGTAATAATATTTCCACTGGATATTGTAAATATACCTACAATATTGATGAGACTATCGACAGCTCATGTCGAATCAAACACTTACAAATTTCGTCGACTTAGTAACGCGTTCAGTGGTATAATTGGTAGTACATTCACCCGGATTGTGGAAGGTGTGGGTTCGAGTCCCGCCCGAACACGAGATGAAATTTTTAAGTGTGTTATTTACTTAAGAATAAATCGCATAAGATTGCTATAAAATATCAACTAATGCTTTACAAGTTGGTATACCGATTTTATTTACAATTCCTGCACTAGGAATATTACGATTCTTTTTCTTGCGCTAACATAGAGTCCGCGCCACCAAAGAATTCCCATGAAAAGCGCGCTAGAGTGGCATCAACATTCAAATTTGGGTTTTATGCTCATAGATACAAGGAATCTCATTTTTTTTCCTAACTAAAACTTCTTCCGTGTGCGCGGAGTCTAAGATTAATTTCGATTCGGCAGTTTCCCATTTCGGCACCCATTTATTAAATATTTACTGCGGTTCCCACTGGCAATCATTTTAATATTTAACTATGTACCTCCATCCGACTTGCTAGATGGCGCATTTGGTACAGCCTCATACGCATTCGATTCCCACCCTGGACAAACATTCGTGTGATGAACACTTATGTTTGTTCAGTGTCCGAGTGTAATATTGTATTTAAGTTAATAATAATAATAATACTCACAAAATCTCATACGTTGACCTGATTCCGTACTAAGTAGCTTAAGCACTTGTGTTACAGATATCAGACAACAGAGGAACACAAATATATACTTAGGTAAATGCATATATTACACCCAGACACCGAACAAACACAAAATGTTCATCGCACGAGTGTTTGTCCAGGGTGGGGATCGAACCCACGACCTTTGGCGTAAGAGGCCAGGGTCACTACCAATTGCGCCAATCCCGGTCAGTCAAGTAAGTTATTAGGTTATTTAAGTTATAGGTAAGTTAATAGGTATATTGTAATTTTTTATATTGCTTATTTACTGAGAAAAAAATTAAAAACTAAAAAACGTAAGATGACGTCATCGGACGGCAGAATGTAAAATATTTCTTTGCTTAGCACATTATAGTTTTAAATTTACGAAATGCCAAACCCAGGACATGCAACTGTCAAAAAAAAAGACAACTTGTCAACGTTGAATGTATGAATGACGTTGACAATGTTGACACTAGTATTATTTACCTTTGACAGTAGTACCTTTTTTTTATTAAAACAATGATAAGCAAAGGAATATCGCTGTATTCAGCCGTCCGATGACGTCATTTGGCGCTTACGTCTATTTAGAATATAAAGAATTTTAATAATTATTTTATGCATGAAAATGGAAAAATTTTGAAAAAAGAAAAAATATGGGTCCGTTTATTTTATGTCTATTTTCATATAAAAAAAACAATATGGACATGTTAAAAATATGAAATGTTGTCCATTGCGCCATCCGGTCAGTCAAGTAAGTTATAGGTATATTTAAGTTATAGGTAAGTTATAGGTATATTTGTAATTCCTCTGTTTTCTGGGGTACGGATGATGTACCTAACAACGGAATCGGATCAATATATGACATGTGTTTATACATATATATTTATTCATACATTATATTTATCTACCATAAAACTCTGCATTTGTACTATATATCATGTTCATAAATTCATAGGTGTCACGGGAAGGCGCCGAAATAAAACTTAGGGGAAAGGCGTACAAAACGACTACTCTTTATAAAACCGCTCATAAAATCTTCATTTCTTAGCTATTTCTTTTTTTAATAGTGGCACAATATATTGGCTCTCCTTAGCCTGATGGTAAGCAAGAGAAGAGCCTAAGTTGCAATTACAACGGAAGCGATGTCAAGGCATCACCTCCAGTTCGCGTTGGCACCGCCATAATGGCCCGCGAGATGCTTCTTCACGCTTCGTTTGAAGGAATCCATATTGTAGAAGGGGGAAAAACATGCGCCGGCAACGAGTTCCATTATTCATTTTTTTTAGTAGATTTATATACTTTGGTAAATAGAGTACCTACTACAAGAGATCGAACAAATTAAAACAAAAACAACAAAATTATAAGTCATTTAAAAAAACTCGACAAAAATCCGTGTTTTCCTGATATAATTACGATGCCTGATGTGTATTTGTCTGGGAGAAAAACAAGAGGTGGGTCCTATAAAATCGTATGCCATTTAACCTAGTCAGTTTGTCCACTTCTTATCGTCAAACATTATCAAACCTGATATAAAATATAATATAAATAAGTTAACAATCAAATAAAGCCAATAAATAAAATTTACTTGAAGTTGTTTTGATTTTACGATAAGACTGAGATCCGTCTGAGAAAAACTCGCGACTACAAAAAAGAAAGAAACATTTCTCCAAGACAAACGGCTGCGCGAACGATAATGACGTGAAACAATTTATTTATACTTAAAGTTAACTTTTTGGTCTGCCTTTGCACTCGAATTTTCGATTACCGCCAAAAGAGGCCGCTTTTGGAGTGAATCAATTTTTCGCGTACAAAAACGGACCCAACATTTGTGCATTATTAAATAAATAGTTTAAGTATTTGCCGAGAGGTTGTAACCCCGAAATTGTTTAAAATAGATCTAGTTTAGTAGCTAAGAATTAAAATCGATTGGCGTCGCTAGTGTACCCTACCCGTCACCTTAAGATAATTAAAATCCCTAAAGTTTTGAAGAAATGCAACTGTGTCATTTGATCCACCTACGTCATTTTGTACGCCTTTCCCTACTTATCCATTATTTATGGAAAACACTGATCAAAATATGTATAGTTAAAAATGTTACCTTTTATTTTCAGATGACAGTAACACGTATTATTTGTATGTACCAATAATATTTGTATTGGTTTGCAACTTGATATTCTTCGTCTTGACGTCAATTAAGATTTACATAGAACAAAATCGCCTGTCAAAATGTATGAAGTCTTCGGAAAGCAAACACACGAATAAAAATAAAAGCAGGTGGGTTTTCTAATAAAGCATGATCAGCAAAGCTAAAAAAGTAATGAATCCACAAAGCAATTTATTTTAGCTGTTTTTGTCTCCTATAGTTTTTGAGAATTCACTAAGAACCTCATGGCTTTTCGTTAGGCATCGATAAGTTTACAACAATAAGAACCATTCATTTTTATTTCATTTTGAGGTTTGGTTTTATTGAGGTGGTCTCGAAGGCATCAGTACCTACCCTATAAAACCTTCTTTGTAACCTTTGTATTATCCTTGTTCTTGTTTTGTGCAATATAGATTAACTACCTATATTTTTATAATGTATACCTACCTTCTTTACCATTATTTTTACCTAAGTAGGTAGGTAACTGATTCTTTTTTATAAATAAATAAAATAAATATTTCATAACATCACATACATTGATCTGACTTCGAGATAGGTAGCTCAAGTACCTGTGTTACGGATGTCAGAATCAACAGTGGGATTACAAGTAAGTACATAATTCAAAATACAAAAATAAATACAAAAATGCAATACAAATACAAAATTATTTTGTATTTGTAATCCCACTGTTGATGATGATATATATATAAATTCCTCGGTGTAATAAAGTATAATATTTAATTGTTCCAGATTGTTTACTTACCTAAAACTAACCATCGTCACTGGCATGAATTGGCTCCTAGATCTGGTTGGAGTGTACATCCCAATACCCAGCTGGCTCACATACGTCCTCGACACCAATATGTTCATAGGCATAGCCATATTTATCATATTTGTATGTAAGAGAGACGTCTTTCTACTACTCTGTAGAAGGTATGTCTTTGGTTTTTTGTATGTGATACCATGGACCAATTATGTGATAGGTACTTAGCAAACGAAAAAATTTGCAATTATTGTTTAGGATCAGATTAATGTCTACAAAATGTAAGCACATTTGAGGTAATCTTTTATTTAATTTGTTGGATTAATCTTTGCCCAAAGTTCAAATCTGAAAATAAATTAAGGGTTCTATATTTTGTGTCATAAAATTTTCGTTCAAGCAAGCAAGCAGCATTTTTGAGTTACACTCTAGGGGTAGGGCAGACAAGTACCACGTGAAGTCGTGGTTGGCTGATTCGGTTCTAAGACAGATTTGACTTTTGAATAAATGCGATTAGAAATGATGATAACATAATTATCTTATAACAACAAAACTATATGAGAATAACAAAACCAAGATAATCCTACTTTTAAATGTGTTTCAGAACCAACAATATTATTATAGACCATGATTAGAACTTACGATATTATTATAAACCACTAATCGGACTAATTTACATTATACAATATAACATTTAGGACATATGACTTTATAGCAAGAAAAAATAGAATATCTAATTGTTATAGCACCCAATATTATGACACAAAACCATTATCATTAAAGACGATTAGGCATAATAAAGATTCGGATTTACGGACGGACGAGAAGAAAAGGACTGCCTAAATTAAGGCAGTACGAAGGACGTACCTAACCTAATCATTTATCCATTTTTCAGGTTTTCAATCAGAAACCGGTTCACAAAACGTTGGGGAAATTCATTCACCTCACAAGCCGATAGCCGGCGAAGGAAGAAGTCGAGTAGTGCCAGCATCAACCCTTCATCCCCTCATATTGAGACATCCTATTCATCAAACTTTTTCAATTGAGAAAACTGTAGGATAAGATAAAATAGACAATAAAAGCCTCAATATATTTTTTACGGCATTTAGTTAAGCTTTAAGAACCTACATGGATGGAACTATGGAATATTATATAACTGAATAAGTATTTAGCACATCATCATTATCAGCCCATTTAAGTCCCCACTGCTGGGGCACGGGCCTCCCTCAATCACATGAGGGGTAATTGCCATACTCACCACGCTTGGCAGACGGGTTGGCGAGGGTTTTGATATAAATGCAGAGTTTTACTTCTCTGGGTGCTGATGATCATGCCAGCAGCTTTACCTTAGTCGCCTTTTACGACACCTCGGTAAGAGTGAGGGTGGCCTATTCTACTCTGCCGGGGACCACACGGCATTTAGCACATAATATTTATTGCAGCACAGATTTTATACATGGTACTTATATTGATTAGATTTTTTTTTAATTTTACACTAGATGAACTGTAAAAAACATGTAAAATTTAACACTAACAAAACAAAACAAAATTTCCAATTATTTTATAACGTGGATTAAATCCTCAGAATATTCAAAAACAACTCTGTGATCTTTGTTTTAGCATCGCTACTATTCAATAAATGGATACAATACTTCTTTCTAAGTTTTATATATCTAAGGAATATTAAGAAACCTCGTACCTACCGTGCTAATGTCCCATCTGTAAAAAAAAGAAAACCATAACCTAACCAAATTAATTTTTTTTATGCTTAAGTAAATAACTCACTTAAAAATTCCATCTCGTGCTCAGGCGGGACTCGAACCCACACCTTCCACAATCTGGGTGACTGTTCTACCAATTAGACCACTGAACGCGTTACTAAGCCGGCGAAATTTGTAAGTGCTTGATTCGACATGAGCTGTCTATTTTTATGCTTCCCCAAATCGGCAACATCAAAACAGTTGGTAGCGGCTCAGGGGATAAGAACGCACCTTCCATGCGATGGATCTTTTTTAGATTCCTAGCATGGACCTCGGGATTTTTCAAATCTATACGCATATTTCAACCATTAGCTCGGCGGTGAGAGAAAACATCGTGCAGAAACTTCCAAGTTCGGGTAGTTCCTTGAACGTATAACCATGATTATGTTGGTCTAGTACAGTTGAGGTACCTAGTTTCGATGCCCGTACATACAGAATGATATACCAATTCAGCAAATATGGACTAAGTCTTATGACCTAAATAAGTACCTTATAAGAAATGTTAAAGGGTTAACTATAAATGAACAGATGTGTGCAAAGAATATAGTGTGTGACACGACATTATCGGCAAGAAAACCATTGCTGCGCAAGTAAATCGCTCGTGAATGCATCCAACTATCACGAAATTACCTAAATTGTCGTACAGTCCAAATTAAATAGTTAAGGTGACGGGTAGAGCACACTAGCGACGCCAATCGATTTTAATTTTTACTTAATCGAATCTATTTTAAACAAGTTCGGGGATACAATATCTCGGCAAACACCTATACTATTTATTAAATAACCATGGACAAATGTTGGGTCCGTTTTTGTACAAGAAAAATTGATTCACGCCAAAAGCGGCCACTTTTGGCGCGAATATTTTTTTTTTCGCATTTGTGCACGGACCCAACATTTGTGCATGGTTATTTAATAAATAGTATAAGTGTTTGCCCGGAGATTGTAACCCCGAAATTGTTTAAAATAGATTTGTATCGGTTTAGTAGCTAATAATTAAAATACGAAAGAACTAAGATTGGTGTCGCTAGTGTGCCCTACCCGTCACTTTAACCTAATATTACATACAAATACCATATGGACATACCATATCATAAGGCTAAATAGGTATACTATCCGTGCGGATAAAGAATGTGATTAGAAATGGCGGCGCGTGGAGCCGGTACCGTCAGCATCAACGGTTTGAAAACTTATAACTGACGTTTTTCAGTATAAAATATCGTTATCATTGAAACTGTTTTGTTTTTTTATTTAATTAAATAAATGAATGTTATTAATTAAATACTATTTATGTACGAGTATGTATGTTTTATAGGTTTTATTATTTTGGAGTCTTTTTGACTGTATATAAAAAAATGTATGAAAATTATCCAGATTGCAGATTATTTTGTGCCATCATGATCATATCAGCCATTAGACGCCCACAGCTGGACATAGGCCTCCCCCAGTGTTCTGTTCACAAATCGGGAAAAAAAAATTAAATATTATAGGTAAGTACATAATACTATTCGCTATGGGCCACTTGAGAGGCATGCAATCTTTTGGGCTGTCTGTGACCTTAGTTCTCCTGTGGATCTCATCGTTTTTGATAACGTAACGCAAGGAAATTTTCTCTTGTGTATGTATGGTAATAATAATTAGTAATCAAGGTAAGGCATCGTAAGTATTTAATTATTTTATTCAGAAATGTGGATCAGGCTGCCTAAGAAGACACAGCATTAGTTCCATTTTTTTGCCCATTCGCTGGTATCATCATTATAGAGTGAGTCAACACCTTTGAGACTGTCCCTTTTCAACACACTGTGATCATTATAGACTCCGGGACACGAAAGACACGGAACTAAAGTTTTTGATTTCTTAAGTAAGTAAAGTGGTCTGTATCTTCATTCATCTACCTATCAGCAGTGCTGCAAGCCTCTAGTTTGGATATGACATGTTATATGATACGTTCTCGTTCGTATATATATATATATATATATATACTAAACATAATGTTATTATCGCATTTATAAACAATTTGTTCTCAAGTAAATATATATTTACTAGCGGTCCGCCCCGGGTTCGCCCGTGGTACATACATAGCCTATGACTACCTAACGTACCTTTCCTATGGTGAAAGAATTATTGAAATCGGTCCAGTAGATCCTGAGTTCATCGCGTTCAAACAAACTCTTTAGCTTTATAATATTAGTATTAAATATAGATTGCGTTAGAACAGTTTATGATTTATACATTGTAATTTAATTACATTAATTTCATGTACTATTCTATATGCATTTCATAACTTTTAAAATTAGTATCTTGAAATAAAAGATTGTAATAAGTATATCTTAACTATATTTATATCCTATTGTAACTATATCTTAAAACACTATCTATACTCAATAAATACCTAACTAACAAAACAATTATTTAACATACAAATTAACAATAAACTATAACAACAAACAATAACAAATGACAAAATAACGAAAGGTTCAAAACCACGGAAAAACTGAGAACGCGTCTAGCTCACAAAATTGCGAAACCTGATTGATGCGACGGAAGGGAACGCAGAATATTTTTTTTGCAGTCAGTACCCACGAGTGCGAGTATAGACGCAAAAAGTGTGCGAGCGAGAAGTGAATAGATGCGCCGCCATTTCTAATCCCATTCTTTATCCGCACAGGTAGTAAGTTCTGTTATTCAGTAACACCTACGTTCAATATAACCGCCCTATTTATTGCGAATACCTAAATGATTTGTGATTGTGACAAACTGTTCCGCTGCATTACATAGTTTTATTAATAGTCACTACTTTTCCTCAATGATAAGAAATACCTACCTAAAGTCTTATTTATAAATACAGACATATAACGGGACAAATAACCAGGAAATACACTAAGTAGGCTAATATCAGTTAGGTATTATCTACTGTTATATAAAATTACCTAATAAATAAAATAGGATAGAAATAAGGATCCTTACCATAATTATATGAACGTTTTGTAAGTTTTTGTACGAATCAATATCTCAGTACAACAAAACTGAACAAACAAAAGTTTTGCAAAATTTCCCGCGCTACTTTGTTTTTTAAATTGTGTTCGCTGTGTATCCAGCATAGACAAGCACCTTCAAAGTCCAAGCTACCAAAGAAGTCCCATGTTAAGCTAGCGCTTCAGTCGCCAGCAACATTCAAATTTCTGGCAACAAAGAATCTTAAATGTTAGTTTAGTACTTTGTCGCGGGACTTCTTTCGTAGCGTGGACTTTAGTTTAGTTCCAACCATGGCCTACAGAGGCTAGGCCAAGACATTTGGCGAAAGACAGCCTGAAGGGTACTTCTAGAATGGCGAATCAGAAATTGAAAAATCTATCTCTATGTCTATTAAAAATATCTCTATCTCCACCAAAAAATGGCGAATATTGAGTCACTGAGTGTAAAACATAAACAAAGACTTTTCTTGAACCATCAGGAACACAAAACTTTTCAAGCTGTTTCCAATTTTTATTCAGGCACCCAGCATTAAGGACCAATTAGACTTATATTAATCCAATATTAAATCTACACACACCATATATTTATATTTATCTACGGATAAAGATTGGTCGAATCGTGCCTAAATTTTTTTATTTATTATTTGGACAGGCATTATTAATTTATTATTTATTACAATAACTATTTGGCCAGGCTATATTTTACGATTCTGAGTCTGACAGATGACGCAAAACGAATGACGTTTTCTACTCGATTATCCAAAGAGAATCTCTCTATTTCTATTACCTATTTCACGTCTATGCCTCTCAACATGATTGATTTTTGTCGTGAATATCCCTGAATTCCCAGCTGTTCGGCTGCTGCATCTGCATTGCGCCTGCCCCAACTTAATGCACTTGTAAAAACGCGTCCCAGATTTTATCCCAGTCACCATGTCGGCGCCCTTGGACGAGAGGTGCGTAATTGGTGTTTGGTGACTATAAAAATTATTTTGGGAGTGATTTCTGATGTGTTTTGGCGTTTTTACAGGCTTACGGATGAGCTGGAGGCTCTGGAAGCTATTCTTATGAAAGATGTTACGATTTTTAAAGAAGATGAAGTACCAGTTTCAATCGAAACTGTGGTCCACCCGTCTACGGCGAACAACACCGAACAGCAGTTCGTTTGTGTTACTTTAGAGGTGTTTTTGACCCCAGACTACCCGGATACCAGCCCCGAAGTGGTGCTGCGGAACCCCCGAGGTCTTGACGATGAGTTGCTGGCGACGATTCATTCACAAATCAAGCAAAAGTTGAAAGATTGTCTAGGTTCACCAGTTGTGTTTGAGCTTATTGAGGTAAAAAACTACTTTCTTCTCATAATAATATTGGATTTTTTAGCCAAATTGTTACATTTTCAATGATAGGTATTAGGAATTTAAATAAATTAACTGTCACACTCACAGTTGTTGATTAACTTACTTAGTTGGCTACTTAAGAAATATTATTGCCACCTATTTTGACTCGCTTAAAAACTACCGTAACTAAAGTTAGTGAACATTAGCTTAATTGACATCTCTGAGTGCAGTCGTGAGACTTGTAGTTAATTTTTTTCACTAAAAATCATTGTACTTACTGTTAGCAGACTTTTTTATTGAAGTTCTATTTTCTATAATCGGTCAAAAGTCTTTATTTGATTCTGATCTTGAATCTAATCAAAGCGAAGAAGATAGAATGTAGTAACCCAATATCTGAATGCACCTGTATTATGCCTTTACCCTTATTTTTATTTTTAAACTCATGTTTTTAATTACAGGTGATCCGTGAGAACCTCACAGAAAGCAACCTACCTAGGGTGCAATGTGTGATCTGCCTCTATGGGTTTGTCGAGGGTGACGTGTTCATTAAGACGCACTGCTATCACTACTTCCACAGCCACTGCCTCGCTAGCCACCTCATCGCTGGCAAAAAGTACCACCAAGAAGAACTGGACAAGCTCCCCAACTGGCAGCAAATGCAAGCTGCACCATATCAGGTTAGTTACTTAGAGGCAACATCTACACAGAGCAGCAGTAAGTACAGAGAGCCAAATGCTAGTTTCTGTCATAATTCCTTAATGCTATTCCCACCTTCTTGAAAAACCAATTGTTTTGCGTGTGCCAAATGCTGTCGTTTACCATCAGGCGATCTGTCTGCTCAGGTATTCAGCAACCAATCACATAAAAACACCATTCAGCTTAAAATAATGTGAACATTTATGAATGTCAAATATGTATTGTAATCTACCTTTGTACTTAGAAAATGAAAATCAACAAAGTTACCACAAACTTCTTATGCAAATATTTATTTCATCAACAAAAGTTTAAAAAGAAAATAATGTGATCATATGTTATTTAACATTGAAAAAAAATACAATATGCTTACTTTGACATGTTATTCTAGCAAACCTGCCCAGTCTGCCGTTCTGCTTTGTCATGTGATGTTGATGTACTGAAGACGGCACCTCCTCCAATTGAGTCTGTGTCAGCCCCACCATTCTACTTGTCACCAGACATGAAGGTATGGTACATATACCACTATCATTACAGGATTCTTAAATTTTTGGAGTATTTTATAAACCGCGAATAGTTCGGAAAATGTCATTCATTCATTTATTTCTCTACAGGCTTTACAGGCCCAGATGAAGGCTCTACTAGCTCGCCAGGTAGCAAGGGGTGGTGTGGTCGGTTCGGGAGATAACGGCCCTCCACCGCTAACTATTACATCACCTTCGGATCACGATGTGAGTAAAATATCATGGTCTAACGGTTGTTAGTCAAATCACCACAAACCTGCAATGGGTTCTTGAAAAATTGCAGACACAGAAAAAGCCGTCTTGGTGTCTTCTTCATGATAATTTTTATTCTACCTATTCATAGAGTGTGAGTCAGGTTGGATGTGATGCTTGGTCTTTTTGTATGCAAAACTAATTTACTAATTTTATTTTTATAATTACTTTACAGGAGGCTTCTAATTCGAGCGTAGCTCAGGAAGGGGTGAAAGCCGAAGCGGTCGCTGCGAAGCCGAACGGGAACACCTCTAATGATAATTCCTCGCCAGGCTCGCCGAATCGCCAGGTCTATCGTGGACCCTACAGGTAATTAAATAAAAAAGTGTCAGACGAATTATATGATATTATGATGAGTCTTTATTGCACATAAAGGTTGTAATGTGGACTCCCTTTTCCGCACTTAGACTCTCTTTCGGTCCATTGTACGTGATGTACATAAAGGTTACAGAGTTGATTTATAATTTTATAGTTAAAATCAAACAAAAGTATTGAATTAAGTTATTATTTGATAGAAATGGGGTGAGCCCTGCGTCTCATAGTCACTGCGACCAGTAGATGATCTACTGTGGCAGCCCCGTAACCTATTACAGCACCTCATGTAGCTCCAGTTCCAGGATAAACCCGAGAATGGAGCTGATGGGGGAGCTTTTGATCTTGTCTGCTGAGATCATGTGTGCTGATGATCAGGCACCCTAGGTGCCGGCTTCCGCAGCGGTGCAGCGCTATGCACTCGCCGAGGACGTGGATAAACGACAGAACCTGCAGATTTTGGTAACTGAAAGGCCCATGTTGTGCAGGTGCTTGTTTAATTTGCAGTGCCCTGTGAGGGTCCGACTGAATGCCCTAACACGTCCTCTACTCAGTTTTATTATTTCTACAGCTCGTCTCTGATCGAACGCCTGTATCAACGCCTTAGACTGTTCTAGTCGGGGTAGTCTTTTCCAAAATTCAGTGCTTTGCTTATGCTCCCACTCTTTTAACTCGAACCTGACCATGCAGGCTGGAACGCCACTTATTGGTTCCGGTCCGAGTAGTGGGCTCTCTGCCCCGGCCTTTGCTTGCACGTCAGCGCCTTCGTTGCCTCTGATATTGCAGTGTCCCGGTACCCAAATCAGATTTACGATGTTGGCATTGCCAAGCTGGTTTAGGAGCAGGACACACTCACTAGTGAGTTTGGAGTCAAGTTCACGGGACGTTAACGCCTTGAGTTAGTCAAATAAATGTGATTTAATTTTTCATAACACTGAGATCTCTCAGAATTGAATGTATCCAAAATAAAACTGTTTAAAGATATAGTTGGCGCCGTTTACGAAGAATCGCCCCTCTCATTTTCCCAACAAGTGGAAGGTGCGGCTTCTTAAATTTCCTGAACTACTATATCAGCTGAACTGATGGACATAATTTGTCAGTGTTGTGTTTTTTGTAATGTCATATGTGGCAGATGAGTAGAAGAATGGGCGTCTCCCTACACATTCAGTTCAGGTCTGAGACAATAGGCTATTTGACAGTATGAAAAATAAATATTTATTTATAGTCATCCGCATAGTTTATAGCTTTAAAAAGAAATTAACAGTAAAACACATAAAAAATATTGAATATTTTCCACCAAAAACCCAAAATAAAATTAATTTGTTTTGTGCTTGGAATCACGTGACTATAAATGGTTTTGATTGACTTTCTTTACTGTGACGACTTCTACTTGCTCTTCAATATTTATTGACAAAAAATTAATGTCAATGATTCGAATCCATATTGCTGAATGAAGCGTTTTTGACAGATTAAATTTAATCCTTATATTTTACCACCAATTTGGATTTAGACAGCACCACTCAACAATTGAACAGGTGCACCGAGTGACTGATGAGATCAGAAAAGCCTTGGAAAATAAGGAATACTGCTCCGCAGCATTCCTAGATGTACAGCAAGCTTTCGATAAAGTGTGGCACGAGGGCCTACTCTGTAAGATCAAAACTTCTCTTCCACATAGCTACCATCTCTTAATGAAATCCTACCTGACAGACAGGTTATTCCAGGTTAGAGAAACAGGAGAGACCTCTGGATTCCATGTCATAGAAGCAGGTGTCCCACAAGGATCAGTGCTCGGTCCAGTGCTGTACACAATTTTTACCTCAGACTTGCCTGAAGCCAATGGGACAGTTACAGCAACCTTCGCGGACGACACTGCAGTAATAGCCAGCAATAGATGTCCTGTAGTGGCTTCCAGTACCTTGCAGAGAGGGCTGAATGAGGTGGGCAACTGTTTAACAAAATGGAGAATCAAGGCTAGTGCTACTAAATCCACACACATAACTTTCTCACTCAGAAGAGGAGACTGCCCCTCAGTTCGCCTACAAGAAAAAACTCTGCCCCATACTGATCATATTAAGTATCTTGGCCTGCATCTCGACCGTAGACTCACCTGGAAGAACCATGTTAAATCGAAGAGAGAGGAAATAAACATAAAATACAAGAAAATGCTCTGGTTGTTAGGAAGAAACAGCAAACTCTCTGTAGATAATAAGCTCTTGATCTACAAGTCACTACTAAAGCCAATATGGATGTATGGCATACAACTATGGGGAAGTGCCAGTGACTCGAATATAGCAATGATACAGCACCTACAAAATATCATTCTTCGCACCATATCCGGCGTCCCTTGGTTCGTAACGAACACGGAAATCCACCAAAACCTACAGATGAGCACTGTCAAGGAGGAAATACGATCAACTGCAAAGAAATACCAAAATCGTCTCTCGCTACACCCTAATGACCTGGTAGCGACATTAAAAACCCAAAACTACCCTAATCGCCTAAAAAGGCACAATATACTCTGGCTACAGGAGAGAGTATAGGGTCACTGGACCAGGAGAAGTGTCCTTACTGGAGGGCACACTCAGCAAGCCTATCACAATCAACGCATCCATTCATAGTCCAAAGACTGATCGTGGATTAAAATAGAAAAAAAAAATAAATTATAATGACTTTCTACACGAAATATTCATAATAAATGAAAATATATATTATTTTTAGGGTTCCTATACACCAATAAATAATATGAGAAGGTTTTTCAAAACAAGTCAAATAGCCTATTAGGTTATATTATAATTGGTGCGAGCACCTTACTAATATTAACTGCTTCGGTGGCGCAATGGTTAGTAAATCGCACTTTGAAGCGACGGTTGCGCTTGGGGTCCCGGGTTCAATCTCCGGTTCGGGCCAAAATCTGTACCTGAGTTTTTCTGTTAAGAAATTCTCAGTGTTAGCCTGGAGTCTGGAAGTTGGCGGTCTTCTACCCCCGTGCCTCGGAAAGCACCTTAAGCCGTTGGTCTTGCGCCTAATTCCTCTTCGGTCGTGTCACACTAGTGTCATATCGAAATAAGAGTGTACGGGAATAGAGAGTGCACTTGTATCTGCGCAAATACTTGTGCACTATAATATGTCCTGCGTCGATGGCTGATGGCTGAGATTGGCCGCCATGACCGAAATATCAATTCAATCCAATTAAATTCAAAATATCTTTATTTGCATAGGCTTGTATACTTAAAGCAGTTTCAAATCGTCATACATTAGGAATTATAACTATTTATTTGTTAGTATAATATACATGTAATTACACATATATGTCGATACAAATAAACTAAGAAATGAATAAACATTTTTAATGTGATTCTACCACCAGAATCGGAAAGTTGATTCTGACGAGAAGATCCGGCAAGAAACTCGCCAGTTACTCTTTTTAATCGCCAAAAATTTTAATACAATGTTATTTTACTATATTACTCGCATAAATTAGTCGATTTCATGTCCAAAAATAAATATATCCATTACAATATCTAAGGTGTAGGCGAATAGATTATCATTTCCACAAATTCTTGTCATTTAAATAATTATCAACTGTATAATAGGCTTTTGATATTAAATAATTTTTAATGTGTTTTTTAAATTTAGGCATTGGTAAGTCAACAAGCTTTTGTGGTAACTTGTTAAATATTTTAATACTCATTATCTCGGTTTCATCATCATCAGCAACCCACACTCGTCCACGGCTGGACATAGGTCTCCCCTAATGCACGCCACTGCTCCCGATTTTTGGCCACTCTCATCCAGCCCACACCAGCCAGCCTTCGAATGTCATCATCCCATCTTGTCGCAGGGCGTCCTACACTACGCTTACCGAGTCGCGGTCTCCACTCAAGGACTTTACGGCTCCAACGGCTGTCAGTTCTGCGGCTAATATGACCAGCCCACTGCCATTTCAGTTTGCTAATTCGGTGGGCTATGTCGGTGACTCTGGTTCTCTGTCGGATTACATCATTTCTGATGCGGTCCTTCAGAGATAATCCGAGCATAGCCCTTTCCATATCTCGGTTTGGAGGACATTATTATTATTTGGGTCGTTCTTCTTTTTTTACGACAATAAGCCCGTCCTCAGTGACTTATCAAGTAATTAATTATATAAAAAAATATACGTTACACCATCAAGATATTCTTAATGACATTGTTGAATCACCTCGTAGGTACTTTAGCATGATTTAACAATGTAAAAAAATATATAAAGCGTGACAGAGGTGTAAATGGCACTAATTTCGGGGGACGTGACGGAGGTGTCCATTTTAATCAAAAAGTATTCTTTATCAATTAAATTTTAGATCATGTAATAGTCCATCTGTAAAATAGTACATTAACAAATATTTAGGATATATTATTTATCAATTGTAGTCTGTTATATAAAAGTTAAATGTTGATGTGTAAGTTTGGCTCATTGTCGATAAAAAAGAAGAACGACCCATTTACTAAATCCAGTTTCCATGATCGCAGAGGTTTCAACCGTCGCGGCAAGCCTGGCAGGCGCGGCCGCGGCGCGGGGGGCGCGCGGTGACACGCGACGCCGCCGCCGCCCCCGCCCGCCGCCTAGCCCCGCCCCCCGCCCCGCCCCGCCCGCGCGGTACGCGCAGTACGCGCAGTACGCTCGCACCTGCACGAAGACACACTTACTAACAATGCGACCGCTAGCTTGAAGACTCTAAAGGTAAACTTAGTTTTGAAAACTACAGATATCCATCGGCAGATACAGACAGATATCACCGGAACTCTGTTAATCAATTCACATCTTGATGTCGTGAATATTTCATATTTACATCAAAATATTTCTACGGAACTCCGCGCAGTACGCTCACACGTCCACAAAGACACACTTAATAACAACGCGACCGCTAGCTTGAAGACTCTAAAGGTAAACTTAGTTCTGAAAACGACAGATATCCATCAGCGAATCCTACAGATTACAGATATCACCGGAACTCTATCAATCAATTCACATCTTGATGACGTAAAACATTTACATCAAGATATTTCTACGGAACTTCTCCTGATTTTAATAGAGATTTCTAGTATGCTGATGGATATCCGTAAAAGAAAACTTGAAGATTTGGAGCTGCACTCACATGGGAGATTTACTAATGGGACGCTGTCTGATATTTGTTCAAAGACACATCCACTTGAGGTTATTTTGAGGAAATTATTAAATGTCCCCATGGCAGGTTTCGCTGATGTAAACTTGTGTTTATTACTTGATATAATCGGAGCACTGAATAATGTCATTGTTAATATTGATCTTATCGGAACATGCATGTGTTCAATCATATCGGAGAGTAGACCGTTGATTGATGCCTGTTCGCTAAGATTGATACCGACTTATGTGATTCTGTGTATATGTTCAATACTGTTTACAATGTTCACCTGCATGGAGTTTCTTTTAGATATATTCAAGGTTTTATCCTTTGGGTTTGAAACACAAGCAACGGAGGATGCTAAATTACATTTTGGTAACAGAACTTGCAGTTGCAGAATTTACTGTTCTCTGGATATATTCCCACCGGTGCTTGCGATTCTGGGAATCAGAGAAACCTGCCATTCTTACTGTGGGTGTATGCAGCTTGATATACGTGAAGGTGCCCATGAAAAATACTTACATTGTAAACGGGAAAATAAAAGTGTGCCAATAAATTCTCGCTTGAATTTAACGCGATTCGAGCGAGAATTGAAGTCAGGTGCTACTCAGGATGACGTGATAGTGTGGAAGCGTAATGTAGATTCGTATGAAGTTGAAAGTTGGTTTTACCACAACTCGTTAAGACTGTTGCGAGTGCGGGGGACTTTCGTAGTCAAGATCTGTGTCTTCAAGAGTAGCATCTCGACTTTTGGGATGCACAGGAATGAACGGTCGCCCTACTCTAGTGTCAAAGTGTCCTCGTGTGAGCCCGCTTCGGCGACTTCGGGTATTCCAGTTGCCAAATTAGGTGCGAGTGAGAGAGCGCAATACGACAACGTGAAATGGAAAGTCTTTTATATCGTGCCATTATCGTTTTTTAATACAGGGTCCTTTGTCGGCCAAGAGGTCCGGCCAAAACTATCGAGACTGACGATTTACCTATTTACCCCCTTCCTAATTGTAAACTCTCGCACAATATTCAGCTTTACGAAAGTATGTTTAAGTGTTACTCTTCAAAATCATATCTTTACGAGTGGACCACGAGTTCGACTCCGCTGGTGTCGACCGAATTTATTTGTTGTATAGTTAAAGCATTTAAGTTAACACTCGTTCTGTGATATTAATTCCGGTTACCTTCAAACATGCTGTGGTTTCATTAAAATTAAGTCATCGTGTAGGTACTGTTGCCAACAAAAGTGTTACAATATTTACGACGAAGACATGAAATGTCTTCAACAATTTATTGTATTTTTAAAATTGAAACGAAAATGTTTATCCATATCAAAATTATATGCATTTAGATAATCTTGTAAATAATAAGAAATAGCATGTTTGAATGGAACCATTTTAACTTTAATACGAATTAAAATATTTTTCACTTTTTCCCAAAGTAACCTTCAACCATTTCTTTAAAGATCCCTAATCTTGCTTATTTCTTATTTGGATTTTTAGTTATATCGTCAGTCTTTCCAATGCGCTTATTTGAAAGAATGTGTTTTCCAAGTAAGAAGTAAAAAATGTGTTCAAATTAATGGCTCAATCTAGTTTGTTGCATGCATTTAGTAAAACTTTGATGTTACAGATTGTATTAAAGACTTTCGATTCCATGAATTGTTGACGGAAAACGTAGTCAGCTAAAACTTACGCAAATGTGACACAAAAAAAGTTACATTTTTTTCATCCCGTCAAGTGTGTTTAATTTCCGTAAGAAAAAAAAATAAAAAGACATGATGCAAAAAAAAATACCTTTTTCCTAATTAGTTTCAATTGGTTTTCTAAATGTTGTTATAAATGTGTTCCTTAACGTGGTGTCAACTTTTAATTGAATTCCGCCCAGTAAACAATAATATAAATAAAATGCATTCTGCGTAAGATTTGTGGTCGCTTGCGCTCCTCCGATGAGAAATTTATTTTTCAAGCTTAGCTTAGGGTTTGCTCCTCCTTGGAGTCCTGAAGTGACACTCCTATAAAATTGAATTAAAATTAATTCAGCCAATGGATATTAGAGTTCCGTATCGTAAAAATGGGTATCGGGTTATTACACTGGACTTCAAGGAGCGTCTTATTTATTGCCATTCCTGAACTAAGTTGCCAAGATGGGGGGGCACCAACATACATTTTAATTATAGTCGTTCAATGTACTCTTAGCGTAAGGTACGTTTCTGTGACATACCCTAGTCAGACAGCAAAGCAGTAGTGTATTCGATGTTTGGATTATTTGGTCAACTTATTGCTGATTAAGACGAATTCTGTTTACTGACTAAACGTCATGATGCGTTCCTTACGTGGGTTTTATATCGATGGCAGAAAATGTTTGATCCATAAAGATGCGTCGAATCGAATCGTCGAGAACAAAATTCTAGAATATTAGCCAAGTGCGATCTAGTCTACCTACTACAGAACGTCAAATTTTCTCAAATAAATATCGAAATACATCGACCCATCCCTAAATCCGATCAGTGTATAAGAACGTGCACCATCTTATCGGCAGGTCGTAGGTAAATATGCACCTCTGGTTTTGTCAAATGTATGTGCATATTTCTACCATTCTCTTGGCGGTGAGGGAAGCATCGTGAAAAAACCTGGACACTTCGGATATTTCCTTATACGACTAACCATTATTCAGTTACCCTATATAAGGGTTGCGACGATCAGGCGGCAGTCTTTTCATTGTAATTACCAAATCAATACCAAATCCTGTATCATGTTCCCAGCGTGACTAAACACGCTGATATGGTGACTTGTGCTATGGGCACTACCATCAACAATCAGAAGTTAGTGACTTTGGTTCCGTAGTTGGTTTTATCAGATTTCCGAAAAATAACAAGTAGTCTGACTGATCGCACTACGGTTCGCTTAATTGTTTACAAATTTTGTAATTAAGCATTTATTAAATAAAATATTTAAGCAGGTTTTTGGATTTTGCGTAATGGAGACGTAAAGTCGGAATGCCAAATTGCTGTTAATTGTGTTTAAAACAAAATTCAAGTAAAAATAAGTTTAGCACATTAATTAAATTCCAACAAATTTAGGTAAATGGTTGAATTTTGCATTAATTATCATATTATGATAACTTTCTCACTAATTACTAGCTTATCAAAAATAATGGTTGTAATCTCATACTGTTAGATAGTATAATGTATAGTTTAACTATACAATTTATAAACCATTTCAATTACATTTAATAATATCTCCAGTAAGTTGACCAAAATATCAGTATCATAAGAGTAATAGCTGACTTATTATATTTTAAAAATTATTTTATAATTAATATCTAACCGTTATTGCATTGACTGTTTTCATATGTTATGCAAGTAGGTATTTTTAAATTTCGTAAAATTACTCATTTGTAATTTATTATTGTTTCGTTGCGTATTTTTTATGAATTTTATAAACTTAGATATAAATTTGTGAAACTGATGAATTGTTATTATTTTTTATAATGGTTTATTGCACCTTTTGCAGTCGCGAATAACAGTGCTTTCGTAAATGTCACAGTAAATATTCTTAACTTATTGTGTAGAAAAGCTGTTGTCAGCGACTGTACTTTTTAGATTAATTTTATTTGATATTGTGATGTAATTGTGTTTCTTTGCTTATAATTAGTAGACCTTCAAGGAGTGAACATGACATGTATGTTTTTTTATTATTTTAACACTGTTTAATATTAGAAGCACATTCAGATGTACGTGCAGGTTGAAGTAGTTGTGCAGTTTTTGCAATGATTGTCTATCAAACATTAGTTCACATAACACAGTTCGGTTAAGATGTTAAATGCTCAAAGTATTGTAATCCATAAGATCTGGATACATGCAACTGGTTAACTGTCTATAGACGTATATACGATAGATCATCTTCATTGAACTCCGAAATTTTAAATTAGAATGACAGCAATCACTTGACCTCCATTTCAATATACATAAAGTTTGTCATTTTAACTAAATTTCATTCCATCGATTTTTATGACTATAATCCTAAAGATCATTTTTCTGTAACACCAATGGCTGTCATTCTAATCAAGTTATATTTGACTATAGTCGCTACTCACAGCTGAGCGTAGTCTGGCGAGCTATGTCGATGACTTGGGTTCTCAGCCGCAGACAAACGCCGAATATAGCTATCTTCATAGCCCTAATAGCTAAGCGACTTAAAACTTATGTACATTTTCTTTAATAGAAAATATCATTGTTGATATTTGTACACTTTTAACAATTACATCACATTTCTAGTTAGGTATGATGTTTTTCAGCATGAGTTGAAACGAATATATTTAAAATATATACAAGTTTAGTGGTTATTGGTGTTGCGTGTGGTGGGCGACAGCAATCGCTTAACATCAGGTAAACAGAATAAAAAAACCACTTACATCGATTTCATTTCTCCCGTACAGGGTACATTGATAAATAGAAATCGCCGCTTAAGTCAACCAATATGGTTATCGACCTCAAATGTTGATTATTCCTGTACAGACAGCTACATGTCTAGTTAATACAATCTCCTTAATTGATATTTAAGCACATGTGTTTGAATCAAAGGTGAGAGTCGATTGAAAAAAAAAATAGAATTAAAAATAAATTTATTGACCAGAAAATGTATATAATGTATCAAGCCTCGTGCTTAGTGCACTAAGGTTTGTATCACAGAAACCGTATCGTTCTACATTAACATTTAGCTATTAGAGACACCAGTTCGTGGTCAAATTAGGGAAATAATGACAGAAAAACATAATAAATAATAAAAAAATTGTAAACATTGACGTGCGGCTGTCCGTACAGACAGCCACGCATTGGGCTACTACATTCTACAAACTTCATCAACCGATTCTCACCTCTATGCCATACACATTTAGCTAACTATCTACTTGAAATAATTGACAGATTGTGACAAGCCTCAAGTGTAGTTTTCAGTACAGTAGGCTACAAAAATGCAGACTAAGCATTGAAATAATACCTATCTTTTTTAGGAACATTAATTTTACATGGATCAATTAACAAAGATTGTAAAACAAAACTAAATAAAGTCGTATCAATTATTGATGTGGAATTATTTAATTTATTCTCCTAGGCTACAAAAATGCAGACTAAGCATTGAAATAATACCTATCGTTTTTAGGAACATTAATTTTACATGGATCAATTAACAAAAATTGTAAAAAAAACTAAATATGGTCGTATCAACTATTGCTGTGGAATTATTTAATTTATTTTCCTACATATCTTTTTAATTTTCACTATTTATTAAAAACATTGAATAAATATTCATCTTGTAATTTAATTTCGTTCATGAAAAAAATCTTTTACTTCAATATTATCTGATCTTTATAAAGATCAGATAATATTATATTATATCTTGCCAATCTTTATTATTGCACTTTAAGATTATACGTGTTTTATTATTACATTCCATTGCTAATTATAAATTTAATATTATGCGTTTTCTATGTACAAGTTTATCGTGCTTGTGTTCGTTACTTTAAGGATCGGCTAAAGCGTAAAAATTAACTCTAGAGAAAAATCTTACGTTTAATATGCGATGCACTGTACCTCGTGCTGCTGTCATATTTGGAAGGCATGAATGAATATAGGTACTTTTATTGCACACAAAGTAAAGTATGAAAACTTAAGACAAGGTATTACAGGAGAAGGAGTAGAAATACATCACATTTTTTAGTTACCTATTTAATTCCTACGTTCCGAAATGATTTTAGAAACCAAATAGACATCTGAAGCACCTCACAGAAAACCGGCGTGAAGCAGCAATGTGCTGTGTTTCGCTGCGTGAGTGAGGGTACAATTCGGGGGAAAGGGGATTTAAAGGTTGGCAGCGCACTTGTGACTCCACTGGTGTCGCGGGTGTTTATGGGCGGCGGCAATCGCTTACCATCAGGCGATCCGTCTGCTCATCTGCCAAAAGCAGTAGTTATAGACTGTGTGTATCTCTTTACTGAAACGGCTCAGTGATCTGACTCGGCTAAATGATACACTGTTCCGAATCTCCAATGTTCGCTCCGAATGTATCATTCTACTCAAATTGGAACTCGTGGTCAATCAGAACTCGGTAGTAATCTCGCTCACTGATATGTATGAGCCTGAATGATCTGAATGATTCGGTGAGTCGAATGAACTGAATGATGAAGGGAGCCGAATGATCCGAATGAGCGGAAGATTCGATGTTCCAAATGATGCGTTTCACTGTTCCGCGTCTTCGCACTGATCCAGATGCAAATGTTCCAATCTTTTGAAAGATACGCTTTTGCCAGATCTAGTAGTTGAATAAAGTCTATACCTAAGTGTCTAACCGGAATTTTGCGGATCATGGCCATCATCATCATACCCTGGGCTCCATAGCAACATCTTTGTAATGCAACCGAGAACAACACGCTGAGATGGGATGACTGTAGTATACCCGATGAGCCGTAATAATAAAGGCAGATTTATTCGATATTTTCCTTTGACTGATTCCATTGATTTCTCCGCTTATTCAATTTCTATCGAATCTCACGAGGTTGACAGCGCATTGGTACAAATCGCATAAACGTGCGAAATACTCGAAATCGATTTTTCTTTAGAGTTATTGTTTCACTCGGCTTTGTTCCAACACGCGTGGTTAGATTGGGAAATCGTATAATAAGTACTATTAACTACTATGTGTGACGTATTTTAAGTCTAGGGACACACCAAGCTGCCAAAGCACGCAACATTAGATAATATTTATTATGAGCTCATTGAATCAAATTAGATCAACATATGATTGAAATGAAATCAGCTGTTCCGTACGATAATGTCAGATGCATAATGGAGCAGCTATTTTTTCTTCATCCATGAATCATGAATTCATGATAAATGAGACATGGCTTCAAACCAATGTCGATATTGCTCATCATGTCGAGCAATAATCCTGGTATTGATAAGGTTTACACATAATGATCTGTGGTTTAAACCCTTTTTGATTGAAGGAATGCTTTGATGCAATCCTCTTCAAATCAGGCGATTTTAAATTAAATCTTAAGGTTCTGCTTAGTTTCACTATATTAGACAAAAACTATCGTTATGATAAATACTACGTGCGCTGGACGATTTTCCGCAAAAACAGTGTCTTTTTTAGACAGTTGTTAGACTTGGAAACGGAAATCAAGCTGCTTATAATTTTAATCGCGTCTTTACTTTAAGACTAGCTTGATGTGTCTTTACACTGGACATTTGTTATTTATTCACGCAGCTATATATTATGCATAGTGTAAGTCTAGTTATAGCATTTTTGGCTTTTTGAGACTTAAAAGAACCCATTAAAAGAGTACGTGTTTGTAAGCTATGTTTAGCCGTAAGGTAAAAAAACCTAATTTTACGTTAATCTAATTTGTTCGGTAACGAAGTCCACCGAAAGCAAACATTCTAAAAGTGTTACCAGCCTTGTACCCCTGGATTGAACTGGTAGTATACCTGTATTATGTATGTTAATTTAATTTAATTTGAATTAATTTACCAAATAATATAACTACGACCATGTACGATGTACGTTTTGTTCTATAAGATTGTCTTTCGAACCATAGCCTGGGGCAATTATGTCCCGGATTTTTGGAAGGCGTGGAGCCGAAGCCAACGCGTAGAGGCCCTTTCTATAGACAATTTACTCTAAAAGTGATGTGACACCATCCGGCGACTATCCATCTATAGGTACATTATGAGAGTTTAGCCTAGGAGCCCAATTCTCGTGCCCGTGATATTTTGAAAACATGGCGGATAGCACATGAAATCCATACAAAAAAACTACGTTTTAGTGATATATGTCGTATGATGATAAATAATGTTACGAGCCAGAAGCCTAATTCTCGGGATTTCGATATGAAAAAAACATGGCGGATATCACCTGAAAACCATACAAAAAAAACTATGTTTTAGTGATATATGTCGTATGAAAATAAATGTCACGAGCATGAGAATTGGGCTCCTGGAGCCCAATTCTCATGCTCGTGACATTTTGAAAACATGGCGGATATCACCTGAAAACCATACAAAAAAAACTGTGTTTTGGTGATATAGGTATATCGTATGAAAATAAATATCACGAGCACGAGAATTGGGCTCCATGAGCCCAATTCTCGTGCCCGTGATATTTTGAAAACATGGCGGATGTCACATGAAATCCATACAAAAGAACTATGTTTTAGTGATATAAGTATGTCGTATGATGATAAATGTTACGAGCCCGAGAATTGGGCTCACGGACAGTCCCCGGTTGGTGTAGGACTATTGAAAGAAAAAGATAGAAAAAAACCGTGCTATTCGGTTGGATGCTAGTGGATCGGGTAACCAGGACTATGGAGGGCATAGCACCTGCCCGTGTTATTATGAATTAGAATTGTATCATGACTGTGAGTCATCGGAACGAATATGACATCAAATAGATATAAAAAACCAGTCGAACTTTTGGTTTGTGAATAAATTACTAAGTGGAAATGTCAAACATCTGTAATATGTTTTGTTTGTTAATTTATTAGAAAATAGATCAATAAGTACTTAATAAGACCCGGAAAATATGTGTAAGCAGTTTAAGTATTAACATAATCTGAAGATATTGTTCCTATTTTACTCATTTTTTATCTTACGGCAAACTAATAAGAGGGCCCACGGGCTTTTGTATCAGTACATCGTTTTTGTAAACGTAACTTTATCCGTAAGTAGATATGAATAACAAATAAAATCTTACCAAAGATTCTGGTTTTTCTCTGCTTGTGAGCTTCATATTACACAACTTCCTATAAAGTACCTACTACGAGCAACGACTATACAGGTTGTAAAAAGACCCTTAACGAAGCCGAAACCTACCTATTCAGCACATCATCAGGACCATTTTTTCCTTCTAGACCATACCTCAATACTTTCCAAGTTATTGAGGGTCAAAGTCAAAATAAAAATCTCAAGATTTTGATGTTAAATAAATTTTAAACAATGTTACCTAATTTTTGTCCAAATAAACTTGTTCAAAATTTTAAGTAATTCCTAGGGAAAAATGGCTTCAAAACGTACAGCCCGCAATGTAATGTTTGAGAGCGGGGCGGGAGGGCGTGCGGCGCGGTCCGGAGTAGGTACGCTGTTCATTGCGTTGCCGTTTATAGGATTAAAATTAACACCAAAAAATCAACTTCGTTTCCCATCAATATTTTTTTGTTCTAAGACTTGTTTTAATGGTCTGAGTGCGTAGACGCCGGCTTCGTTAGGGGTCTTTTTACACCCTGTATAGAAAGACACACACAGATTGTGAAAGAGATCCAACCGATCCTGAAGCGGCCTTAATTCATCTCTATACGGGTGCGGTAGAGAAATAACGATACCCCAGTACTAACGGCTGCACGCGGTTTTTCAAGTATGGCTCTCTATGAAAAGGCTCAGTCTGGTTAATGTGACAATGAGTAGCAAATGAAGTGTCAAGCGTTACCTTCATAATATGTGCCGTCCATTAAAGGTGATGTTTTAGCAACTTTTTTGACCCTCCCTACCCCCTATGGTGAGGTTTTTGAGATGACCTCTACTTCTCCCTCCCCTAAGAGCACGTGTATTTTTTGTAATGCAACATATAAGATAATCTCTACTCGAAAAACAGTTAACAATCGTATGTACCTAGGTACATAGTTTGAGAAATATGAGTTGAAATAAAATTCAAAATGAATAATCGTCATCATCATAATTTCAGCTAATAAACGTCCACTGCTGGACATAGGCTTCCCCCAATAAACAGATCGGTGCTGTGCCGCCCGCATCCAAGGGATTCCCGCGACCTTCACCAGATCGTCGGTCCACCTTGTGGCGGGCCTGCCGGCCTCCACTCGAGGACCTTTCTGCCCCATCGGCCGTCTGATCTCCCAATGTGCCCTTACCTACACAAAATGAATAGAAAATAAATAAGTACACGTGCGTGATATCTCCTAAAACTACTGTTACCGTATTACAAATCGCGATCTAAAGTTATTACCGTACTAAAGTTCATGCCATCTCCTTCCAACATGCAATGTTAATAAAGGCTAGAACGAGTTTTGTTTCGGAACTATTCTTAGATCGTGTTTTGTAATAAGGGGACTGTTGTTATCCTAGACAAGTAATGTTGTTCTGGTCTCCATAGACCGATGGCTACTTAAAAGAACTGTAATATAAAACTTTGTTTCTGTTCTACGTAGTGATATATTCTCTTTGGTTCACGTTACTGTATGGCAGAAAATGATCTACATCGCCAATTTGCAAGTAAACTGCGCTCGCGCACCGATTGGCGTCAGCCTCAAAATGGCGAGTCTCGAGACATTATAATTACGTTACTCATCAGCAACGACCGTCCTCGGATGTTTTCTCCATATCCGTACGACTCTGACTCACGCTAACGTAGGGCTGTGAAACTCGCACGGCGGAAGGAATGTGGGAGAGCCACGCTTCGGCATGAATGGGCCGGCTTGATCGGAGTGATGCCACGGCCTCGCAGAAAACCGGCGTGAAGCAGCAGTGAGTGAGGGTACCGGACGGCCCAATCCGGGGCAATGGGGGGTTTCATGGTTGGCAGCGCACTTGTGACTCCAATGGCGTTGCAAATGTCCTAGGACGGCGGCGATCGCTTACCATCAGGTGATCCGTCTACTCGTCTGCCACCTATGTCATAAACAAAATGAACATGGAAGAGCCACGCTTCAGCATGAATTGGCCGGCTCGACTGGAGTGATACCAAGACCTCGCAGAAAACCGGCGTGAAGCAGCAGTGAGTGAGGATACCGGAGTCCCAATCCGCGGCAATAGGCGGTTTAAAGGTTGGCAGCGCACTTGTGACTCCACTGGCTCGCTTACCATCAGGAAATCCGTCTGCTCGGCTCCCATCTATCACAAAAGGAAAAAAACAAAAAAGAAGAGCCAAATTTTTTTTTGTGAAAATTGGCAGACGAGCAGACGGATCACCTTATGTTAATTATAATTCTCACATAATACCTATAATTTTAATTCTCACAACATCTCATACATTGACCTGATTCCGTACTAAGTAGCGTAAGCACTTGTGTTACAGATATCAGACAACAGAGGAACACAAATATATACTTAAATACATATTATATTACTCCCAGACACTGAACAAACAAGTGTTCATCGCACGAATTTTTGTCCAAGGTGAGGATCGAACCCACGACCTTTGGCGTAAGAGGCAGGGTCACTACCAATCGCGCCATCCGGTCAGTCAATAATCATAATACCAGTGGAGTCACAAGTGCGTTGACAAGCTTTTACCCTCCTTTCTTCCACGATTGGGCCTCCAGTACCTACCCCACTCACTCAGTGTAAGCATAAAAAATATGTAATAATTCCGTGGCATCCTTACCGAGGACACCTGAGCGCATTTAAATACATATCTTCACTTCACCAAACTGGGAAACTGTAGGTCACCAATACGTAAAATTCCGGTCGGTCCAAAGGCTTAAGCCTACGTCGCATTCGCGTGTTGTTGTGCACTCTAGCCTTGATGGTGACCGGCCAAAATACACTAGCTGAGGTGACAGGCTCTGATACCTGAAATATTACCTACTAGCAGCGCCTATTAGCAGACTTAAACGTCAGTATAACCGTGTCTATTAAGGTGACGGGTAGGGCACACTAGCGACGCCAATCGATTTTAATTTTAGCTACTAAACCGGGTCTATTTTAACCAATTTCGGGGCTACAACCTCTCGGCAAACACTTATGCTATTTATTAAATAACCTTGCATGAATGTTGGGTCCGTTTTTGTACGTGAAAAATTGATTCACGCTAAAAGTGGCCGCTTTTGGCGGTAATCAATTTTTCGCGTAACTAGCGACAAACTAACTGACTAACTAGCGACGCCAATTAATTTAAATTGTTAGCAACTAAACCGGATATCTTTTTTAGGGTTCCGTACCTCAAAAGGAAAAAACGGAACCCTTATAGGATCACTTTGTTGTCCGTCCGTCCGTCCGTCTGTCAAGACCCTTTTTCTCAGGAACGCGTGGAGGTATGAAGCTGAAATTTATATCAATTACTCAGGTCTACTGTCCCTTGAAGCTGTGAAAGAATCAAACTTTTAAGCCAAGCCAATCAAAAGATACAGCCGATTATATCGATATTTTCATCAAATTTTCGACACTCGCAAAGGAATCAAAACCTACAGGGTACTTCCCGTAAACTCAGAATCTTGAAATTTGGCATGAAGCATTATCATATAATGCAAATATAGGAAAAATTGCGAAAATCATATTTTTTTAGTTTATAATATAATAAAAATATTTTAATAAAATGAAATTAACTACCTTGTTTCTCACGAACGAATAAAGATATCAAATTGAAATTTATACCAAATACCTAGGTCTACTGTCCCTTTAAGCTGTGAAAAAATCAAACTTCTAAGTTAACGCGATCAAAAGATACCGGCGGAACCCTCGGTGCGCGAGTCAGACTCGCACTTGGCCGGTTTTTAAAATTCCGAAGCTGCAGCCTCTCGGAAAATACTTAAGTAGGTATACTTACTATTTAATTTTATACTTAAATTTAGGGTCTGCTTTTGTACTCGAAATTTGAATTCTAAAAACTGCCACTTATAGCGTTAATCCAAAATCAATTGCAAAAACAGATCAAAACGTACTTAAATAGTGCTAAATAAATAAATAAATAGTATCTATAAATGTTTTCTTAGAGACTCCCGCTCCGAAATTGTTTAAAATAGATCCGGTTTAGTCGCTAACAATTTAAATCGATTGGTGTCGCTAGTTAGGCCACCCGTCGCCTTAAGGCTGAATGGTCTCGACAATTTTTTGGACAAACCACTTGCATTTAAACGAAAAATATTGCGTCTCTCTTAGCCAGGCCAGGCGGTAATCGCTTACCATCAGGTGATCCGTAGGCTCGTCTGCTACCTATTTCATAAAAAAAAAGGTCAGATACCCCCTTATTTCAAATCGCGGTCTAAGAAATGTTCCGGAACTAAACTCATTCCCGCCCCTTTTAACATTGCGTATCTATTATAACGGGACGTCTTGAGCTTTAGTACGGTAATAACTTTAGATCGCGATTTATAATAAGGTGGTTTAGGTTTCGTAAACAATACTTTTTCCTCTACTTATGTGTATAGACTTAATTTTGGTTTTAGACCTAATAATAGGTAATATTATTAGTAATAAACATACCTATGCATTGGTGGGGTGTAAGGGGGCGATCTACCACCTTCCTGCCCCAAGCCAACCTCACCTGCCCGTGGTGCATCCTGCTGAATTACCAACGAGGCTCTGGCGACCGACCGATGGCGCTATAACCACGGCTATGGCGTGGCCAAATACGCCAGGCCAGTGACGGGCAGCAGCGTCACTGGCACAAAAATCCACGCCCTGCGATCGCCAACCCGCCTGCCCAGCGTGGCGATTATGGGCAAATCCTCCAATGCGAGTAAAACTGTAATCACGGCCCCCAGTTCCCGGCAGTCCCGCTATTCTTGGTCATGGTGGCGACCATGATAACGGCGGGACGGGGGGTGCGAAGAATCTCCGGGCTACGGGAGGCCACCACAACAAACTGACCCTGGCGACGTACACCGGACGCACTTTGCGGCTTGATTCGCATCTGGCACAACACGAGGTGGAACTTGGGAAAATAAGGTGGCACATCCTTGGGTTAAGTCCAAACAGAGGGCGAGGACACCGTTACCTTGGAGTCGGGCCACCTAATGTACTTCCGCGAGGGAGACCAACATTCTCAAGGCGGCGTCGGGTTTCTGGTCAATAAGTCCCTCTCTGACAACGTAGTGGAAATGTCTAGCGTGTCGAACAGGGTAGCGTACCTCATCATCAAGCTCACCGAGAGGTACAGCCTCAAGACGGTGCAAGTGTACGCACCGTCCTCGAAGCTGTTCAAAAATACGTATACCTCGGGCAGACTTTGCAATTGGGTAAAAACAACTTCGAGGATGAGGTGAATAGGAGAATCCAGTTAGGTTGGGCAGCATTTGGAAAACTACGTCGTGTCTTCGTATCGTCGATACCACAGTGCCTAAAGACAAAAGTCTTCAATCAGTGCGTCCTACCCGTCATGACATACGGAGCCGAAACGTGGACACTTACGGTACGGCTGGTGCACAAGCTAAAGGTCGCTCAGCGGGCTATGGAACGAGCAATGCTCGGCGTCTCTCTCCGAGATCGAATCCGAAATGAGGTGATCCGGCGGAGAACCAAAGTCATCGACATTGCTCACCAAATAAGCAAGCTTAAGTGGCAGTGGGCTGACCATATCAGCCGCAGAACTGACAACCGATGGGGTAAACGAGTTCTAGAGTGGAGACCGCGTCTTGGCAAACGTAATTTAGGGCGCCCTCTGGCTAGGTGGGGAGACGATCTGCGCAGGATGGCTGGCAAGAGCTGAATGCAAGAAGCCATGGATAGATCACAGTGGCGAACAATTGGAGAGGCCGACGTCCAGCAGTGGACTGCGATAGGCTGATGATGATGATAATGATGATACCTACATTTCGTAAATTAGGTAAATTTTGTAACAAATTAATGTACCTACGTTAGATTATTTTTATTTTTATTAGTCATACTGTCTATATGCCTACCTATTATTTTTTTCAATGGAAATGTAAGTATGTTTCGAATTTTTCGAACATAGCTCGGGTTTGTGATCACCAATCCGCATTTGGCAAGCGTGGTGATTAAGCCTAATCCCATAATAGTAGCGATGACTTGATTTCTATGATGGAGGCCAGTGGGACAGTTTATAGGCTGATACTTTACTTTTTACGAAATGCAACGTGGACTAAAGTAAGACTAAAAGTCTTTCTTTAGTCCACCTTGCATTTCGTGGCAACCTGTAATTAAGACTGCACTTACCTAGAATTAGCTTGTGTGTGCCTTTTTGGTTGTCTTTAAATAAACTAAATACTAGTTGGAATAAGCAGATCAATATAAGTAGATTAATGCCCTAATATGTAGATAGGTAGTGGTAATTAATTACCTGACTTCTAAAATCCGTGAAAAAAACCATGCTTCGGCATGAATAGGCCGGTTCGACCGGAGTGACGCCACGGCCAGAAAAACAGCGTGAAACAGCACTGTTGCTGTGTTTCGCTGCGTGAGTGACGGTACCGGAGGCCCTATCGGGGGGAATGGGGGGTCAGAAACACATGTCGGTTAAGTGATTATAGTCATCCCTCATCCTCATCCCATTGGATTGTATGAACGGGATAGATTTCTACCTAAGCTACTTTTGGTAAGATGGGAAATCAGAACTTAAGTAAGTAACCGTCAGAAAACAAAGTACCTTTTTTATGTCCGTCCGTCCGTATGTCACAGCCACTTTTCTTCGAAACTGGAAGAACTTTACTATTGAAACTTAGTAAATTTAGTATTTTGTTAAGCGCATTACGATTTTTACACAAAAATTGAAAAAAATAAAAAATGGGGGGGTCTCCATACTTGAAACTGTACCCCCCTCCTCTAACTTCTTTAATAAATGAATTATAAAACTAAAAAAATATATGATGTACATAATCATGAAAACTAACAACGAAAATGGGTTTGAACTAGATATAGTGAGTAGTTTTTTTTAATACGTTATAAAGCGTAAACCGCAATTTACCTTCCATATATCTTACTTGCTGCTACGGAACCCTTCAGGGGCGAGTCCGACTCGCACTTGGCCGGTTTTTTGTCTTTGAATGTATAAATTAAGACTAGATTATTTTCGTTAGGTAGATATCGCACCTTCAGAATTATAGAGACCTAATCCAAAAAATATTAATTTTTATTTATAATGTGTAGATATGCAACTCTTAAAACATAACCTCTTTGTACCTATACAACTTCTAGATAACATTAATTTTCTATTTCATGTCGTGGCATACAAATATTTATTGGCTGTTTCCCAAATTTAGTTTTTTGCATTAGGACTCAATATTTCTGAAGGTGCGATATGTCCATGTCCCTTCCGACGCGACGGTTGAAATCCCGCTTTTTATGTAAGTAAGTAGTGTTAGCGATTGTTATAAGTGAGTCGTAATTAGCCTAAAATGCGTGCATGTATGATAAGATATAAGAACATCACTTGTATTATAAGGCTTGATTATTTTAAAGTTATTGTTTGATCCAACGTGTGTGTGACTATTTGCTTTTGCTTGCCTCGTTTTTTTTAATATTTTGTGAAACGCGAGGTCGCGTTTGACGTCAGGATTAGCCGAATGTTAGCGATTTTTAGTTTTTGTTTACTGATTACTTTTTTTAAAATGTGGCAACACAGTTTTATCATAAGATATATTCAAACTTAAAAAAAATATATATATATAACGGAAGGTAGAATGACATGTTGACGTCGAGAGCGATTAAGCAGTAAAAAGAGATATGTTTTGTATTAGCCTAATAAAAGTGGAATAAAGCCATAATTCAGTGATCTAGTGTTATTTCTTTCAGTAGGTACTTACCTACTCAAACGGTATCAAAATGCCGGTTTCCCCAAAAAATTACAGCTTCCGAGCTATCGCGTTTGGTATCATGCATAGTGAGGTTGCCGCTCTACATCGACTCTAGGTTAGACCTATAGACTTAAGATGCCGTTACTTATGCTATGGGTTAGAGCCAGCCCCCTTTCATAGACATGCATGCACCCTAAACAGACAGTGCCTTCTCAATGAAAGTCATACTTAAAGAACCGCGTGAAATCATTAGCACTAGGGTGACGTGCTGGGCGACGTACTTTCTCTACAGCACCCGAATATGGTCTGCGTTAGGTCCTTTCGATTTCTTTCACACTCTGTGACGTTTTTTCCGAAACGCGTATGGACAACATTTCATATTTTTAACATGTCCATATTGTTTTTTTATATGAAAATAGACATAAAATGAACAGACCCATATTTTATCTTTTTTCAAAATTTGTCCATTTTCATACATAAAATAATTATTGAAATTCTTTTTGACGTAAGCGCCAAATGACGTCATCGGACGGCTGAATACAGCGATATTCCTTTGCTAATCATTGTTTTAATAAAAAAAGTACTACTGTCAAAGGTAAATAATACTAGTGTCAACATTGTCAACGTCCATTCATACATTCAACGTTGAAAAGTTGTCTTTTTTTTACAGTTGCATGTCATGGGTTTGGCATTTCGTAAATTTAAAACTATAATGTGCTAAGCAAAGAAATATTTTACGTTCTGCCGTCCGATGACGTCATCTTACGTTTTTTAGTTTTAATTTTTTTCTCAGTAAATAAGCATTATAAAAAATGAATAAATATATATTCGAGCAGCGGAAAAGTAAATAAAGAATTGGTATTTTTTGTTTCAGAGCTTAGCAATTTTGAAATGTTGTCCATTCCATGCCCCCTCTCCCTGGTACATCCATATCTTTAAACGGTGATCTATGGACTCATTTAAGATTCCGCCTACAGACTACCTATTCAGAAGTTTGGCAAATGTTTTGCCTAATCGCTTCCAGGGTCGATGCGGCCCTGATAGTTGTCTGATCACTCCAATCATTTTAAAAATGACTAAAGTAAGATTAAAGCCTAAGCCTCGCCTGTTATGGCTACAGCTATTTTTTTCTGTTCAATTCGCACACGTTAAGTAGTAAGGTTTGGGAAGTTAAATTATTGCTAACTCTACATGCCTTAAATATTGTATTTTATATATGTTTTATTATAAGCATAGACTAATTATTATTAACTCTAGGTATTAGCTACTACAGTTTTTGTTATAATAAAAAGAGACACGGTAAAATTGGGTTGAGGAATTCCTAAATGTTTGGCCGCCATATTTTTTTAGATTATGCATTTATTCACTTGATCCCATAATGTCCTATCACTCTTCCTCGAGGCCAGCTGTCCACCAAACGACCAGGAACCATCTCGCTACCATATCCGAGAGGTCATGCAAATGGTATCGGAAGCGGACCAAGGTTCGACTCCATATCTGGGCTTAGCGGCCACTTTCAAACAAACCGTATTCTAAGCGGTTTCTAATTAGATGTTTATGGTAGAACAGTCAACAGCAGAAGTAGTAGCATATATTTCGCAGTTTGTAGTTCTTATTCGGTGGAGCATAAGAGTCACTAGCTGCGACAAGAGTGCATGAACTTTTGCTGTTTTTACTTAAGGTGACGGGTAAGGCACACTAGCGACGCCAATCGATTTTAATTTTTAGCTACTAAACCGGATCTATTTTATACAATTTCAAGGTTACAACCTCTCAGCAAACGCTTATACTATTTATTAAGTAACCATGCACAAATATTGGGTCTGTTTTTGTACGCGAAAAATTGATTCATGCTTAAAGTGGCCGCTTTTGGCGGTAATACATTTTTCGCGTTTGCGATGGACCCAACATTTGTGCATGGTTATTTAATAGAAGTGTTTGCTGAGAGGTAGTAACCTCGAAATGGTTTAAAATCGATTGGCGACGCTAGTGTGCCCTAACCGTCACCTTAACTTGATTTGTATACGTTGAAAGGTCTTAAAGCGGTTTAATGTCAGCACAGCATTATAGTAGATACCATACATGGATTTCTACGTATATTATGTCGGATTTCTCAATATTATGTCATAGTAAAGTACAGTACTTATTAGCCTACTTATATATCCTGTCCCACTGCAGGGCAAAGGCCTCTATTATTGTGCTGTGTTTTGGCTGCGTGAGTGAGGGTACCGGATTGGCAATCGCCAATCCGGGGGAAAGGGAGGTTTAATGGTGTGTCCATAGGCGGCGGCTATCGCTTACTATCAGGTGATACGTTTGCTCGTCTGCCACCTATCACATAAAAAAAAACCTACTGACCATTTTGAACAACTAAAACTGTCATATTTTTCAAATAGTTCTAATGTCCGTCACCGTCTGCCGCGAGTCTTTGCAGATAGTTTAGTATTCTGTGACCACCCTGCCTCACGCTCCAAGTGCCTTGGGTTTGATTCTCACACTGGGCAAATTCGTGTGATTTATTTATTAAAGTATATCCACATGATACATATTACACAATCTTAGCTTACTTAATCTTATGAGAAGAATAGTGTGATGAACACATGAGTGTTTGTTCAGTGTCTGGGTGTTAAACTAAAGTTTATAAGTATTTTGGTCGCACTCAGAGACGTCATTTAAGCTAATTTTTATTTTTTATAATAATTCTCACAACATCTTATACTTTCACCTGATTCCGTACTAAGTAGCTTAAGCACTTGTGTTACAGATATCAGACAACAGAGGAACACAAATATATACTTAAATACATATATTACACCCAGATACCGAACAAACACAAGTGTCCATCGCACGAATGATTGTCCAGGGTGGGGATCGAACCCACGACCTTTGGCGTAAGAGGCAGGGTCACTAATGTTCATTAACTTTAGTATCGGTAGTCTTTATGCGTATCAAAATAAGTGTCTTTTGTGTGTAAGTTCTTAAGTAGCCAACTAAGTTAGTCAACGACTCTGAGTGTGACAATTAGTGTTGTAGGATATCGACATTTTAATATCGAATATCTGCTTTCTTAATATCTCATAATTAATCTTTTTAGAGTAACGTAATACATATTTAAATAAAATAATAATAATAAATATTTCACAACATCACATACTTTGATCTGACTCCGAGATAGGTAGCTCAAGCACCTGTGTTAATTACGGATATCAGAATCAACAGTGGGATTACAAATATATACATATAATACTTTTCTTTTGTAAATACATACTTATAATACATAGCAAACACCCAGACCAATACAAACAAACTTGTTCATGCACACAAATGCTTGTACTGTGCGGGGATCGAACCCGCAACCCTTGTATCAGAGGCAGCGTTCACTACCACTGTTCCAATCGGGTCGTCGGGTTTATCTATCTTATTTTTAGAGACACATGAGCATATATAATAATATCCTCTAACCGATTACGGCTACGTGGCGGCCAATCTCAACGATCAGCCACGTACGCAGGATATAGGTATTATAGTGCACAAGTGTGAGCGCAACACAAGTGCACTCTCTATTCCCTTACCCTCATATTCCGATGGAACACCAGCGTGACATGACCGGAGAGAGATTGGACGCAGGACCAACGGCTGAACGTGCTTTCCGAGCCAGCCACCGCCAACTTCCAGACTCCGGGCTGACACTAAGGATGTTTTACCGAAAACTTAGGTACCTACAACTTTTGGCCCGACCGGGGGATCGAACCCGGGAACTCTTGCGCAGCATTCGCTTTATAGTGCGACCCACTAACCACTACGCTACCGAGGCAGTCTACCGAGTAAGTATAATATTAACTAAAGTAGTAAATATAAGTCAATGTAACTGTAAGTAAATGTTAGATGTTTAAAGTTCATCGTGTCTTAAGCATGTGCTTTCCAAACTTTTGACCCGCTACGGATTAGGACTTTATTAGTTACACATTTTACCGATAGATGTCGCTAGCTGTCGTTTACATCGCGCAAGAGTTTTGTGTTTTCGATTTGCATTAGTAAGCATAAAGTTGTCGGTGTCTATAGCATTATAAGTATAGAATAGAAGATAGGTACGGACAATAACACAACAACGGAATTACAAATATATACATTTAATACTTTTCTTTTGTAAGTACATACTTATAATACATAGAAAACACCCAGAGCAATACAAACATACATGTTCATGCACACAAATGTTAGTACTGTGTGGAGATCGAACCCGCAACCGTTGGACCACAAGCAGTGTTCACTACCACTGTTAGGTTCCAAACGGGTCGCCAAACTCGGACTCTAGTGTTCTTCTACCTACTCACATCATTATGTAAGTAAAGTAAAGTATCAGCCTAAACTGTCCCACTGCAGGGCAAAGGCCTCCATCGTAGAAATCAAGTCTTCGCTACTATGATGGGATTAGGTTTAATCATCACGCTTGCCAAATGCGGATTGGTGATCACAAACCTGAGCTCTATTCGAAAAATTCGAAACACACTTTTTGCTCGACACAGAGGGCCTAATTTAAAAGCATACGCGACGTTACGACCGAATCGGTGTTTCGCTGTCTTTCACACGCTTTGTGTGTCTCCTTTGTTTGGATGCGACAGGTATATGCTCGTTTGTTACGGGACGGCTTTAAATTAAGCCACCATGAGTACATGAACTTATTCATGTGCTCCCGAGATCACGGCCCGGTACTTACATCACCAGAGCAACAGGGCGTCACAACATTATGTACATAATTTTAAATAAAGTTTTTTTTGTTATGGTGTGGCACGGTTTGTGCATTAGCCAATGTCAAGGTAGAGAAACGGGAATCATAAAAAGAAGGAAGGAGTCGGCACCTGTCAGGTAAAAATTGGATCAGAATCAGTAGATATTATGAATGGCGTAAAAGAGTACAAAGAAATGAAATGAAGAATAATTATATAATATTAATATTATTAATAAACTTAGATAATAGTAAATGTCATGATTATTTAAAGATATTAAAATATGTAAGGACGATGGAAGTGGGATAAGGAGGGAAACAGGATCTGCAATAAAAGGAGTGTGATTATGGAAAGAACAAGAAAAGAAAATATGATTAAATAAAGTTATTATAAATATTACAAGTTGAGAACCGATGAAAGCTCATTTCCTTTGCGTGTTCGACTCGCTCCTCGCGGCTTCGCGCGCTGTCATCAGTTTGATTATCGAACGCGCAAGGGAAACACGTGCGCGCGGCCTTACAATTTTTTTCTTCCGCGTTAAACAAAAAGTTTTTATTTGTGATGAGACTTGACTGTGGTTTCGTGAAAATGTCTACGCTATTGAAGAATGTGACCAACTGCATCTGGCATGCATTCGACTCGTTGCAACATAACGCAGTCGTGCATAAATCCAAGTTGAAGGTGCGTAATAAAATTCGTGCATTATCTACAGGGTCTCTACAAACAGTAGGTAGGACAAAAAGTAAGCGCGGTGTTAGTCTTCTCACGATTATAACTTTACTCTATGGTCTTCGCTTTTAAATATGCACTATTGAAACAAAGTTTTTTTAGTAGATAAGACAATTTTTAAAGTCCTTACGATTAATTTGTTTGGCTGACCGGATGGTGCAATTGGTAGTGACCCTGCCTCGTAAGCTAAAGGTCGTGGGTTCGATCCCCACCCTGGACAAACATTCGTGCGATGAACACTTGTGTTTGTTCAGTGTCTGGGTGTAATATATGTATGTATTTAAGTATATATTTGTGTTCCTCTGTTGCCCGATATCTGTAACACAAGTGCTTAAGCTACTTAGCACGGAATCAGGTCAACGTATGAGATGTTGTTAGAATTATTATAAAAAATAAAAAAATATATATTAAAACCTGCCTAATTAAGAAAGGTTACTATAGTGTACAAGACTATGTGTTATTTTTTGTACAAGAATTCAGGATTAAGGCTACATCGCGCGATAATAACGCTGCCAAGTAATTTAGGTAGATATATTGATTGTGGCGAAAATTACAGTCCATGGCTGTATGGGCTCTCTACCCTTTGCCTTTCCCTCAAAGGAAGAATTCAACCAAAAAAATGAATGTGGCGAATAGGAGACATATTATTAAAAGTGAGCAACAAATACTTTAACGATACGTATGATTAACATTTTTTTGGGATCCACCTATGTAAAAAAAACTTCCTACAAGTAACAAATAGTCTCCGTAACTGCTAAAAGTGGCTACTTTAAGCAATATCAAGATTAATCTTACTTACAGGAAGAAATAACTATACCTATAAGTTTTTCTCAAACAATTTTGGTACCTACTATCCTTAAAGTATAAATTGTAAAATACAACCTCAAAATGGCGATCCGCCGGGGCGAAGACGCGGTTAGGGACAAGCTTGCAAATAAAATATAAATTACTAACATACCCCTGAACCCTCCTCTGAGGTCCTTAACTACATAAAATCACCATACCCCCTACCCCAAAAAAAATAAAAAATAATAATAATAATAATGACAGTACATTTTATTAACATTAACCATGCACGACTGCCTAAACTTAAGATTGTTATTGTAATTTAATTTAGTTTAATTTTATCGCGGAGCAAATATCAAAAATAATTTGTAACACTTTAAAAACAAGCACAATAAAGGCACGGAACCTGTGTCCGTGGAATTTCAAAAAAAAAAAAAGTATAAATTGCTCACTTTTTTTAAGGTTCTTATTCGCCACAATCAATATAAATAACTTGGCGGCGCTAGTATCGTCGCGGTGTCGCCTTAAGGAAGAAAGAAAGAAAAAATGTTTATTTGTAACCAATAATTACATAATTGTAACAAAAAATGTTATTACATAAACATCATATTATAAACTTATACTAAGGTATATAATCGTACCTACTTAAACATAACTTTATTTCAAATTTTTTAATAATATAATGTCAAATGTTATATTGTATTTTTAGGAGAACGATCTCAATGGTTAAAAACGTGCCTTTCATACAGAGTGTCATGGTTCCCAGCATGCACTTCTGGATTTTCCAAGTCTATGTGTATATTTCTACCATTAGCTCGGCGGTGAGTGAAAACATCGTGAGGAAACCTGCACATTTCAGATAGTTTCTCAATCAAAATTGTAGATAATAATAATAATAATTCTCAGAACATCTCATACGTTGAACTGATTCCGTACTAAGTAGCTTAAGCACTTGTGTTACAGATATCAGACAACATAGGAACACAAATATATACTTAAATACATACAATACACCCAGACATTGAACAAACACAAGTGTTCACCGCACGAATGTTTGTCCAGGGTGGGGATTGAACCCACGACCTTTGGCGTTAAGAGGCTGGGTCACTACCAATTGCGCCATCCGGTCAGTCAAATACATATAACAATACATAACTAGCATGTTTGAGATTAATGATTCTGACCATGATCCATGCAGTTGGTCTGGTTCCCCTGTGTAAGGGTTGACATCTGCCCTTATACAGGGGAACCACTTTATTGTACTGTAACTTTATTGTAAACCAGACTTACCGAATCCTGGTGACTTAATTTATAGCCATCCCTAACCAACAAGAATATACCTGTCGCATAAAAACAAAGGAGAACCACAGCGCGTTTTTTTAAATGATAGGTGGCAGACGAGCAGACGAATGACCTGATGGTAAGCGATTGTCGCCGCTCGTTGACACCCGTGACACCAGTGGAGCCACAAGTGCGCTGCCAACCTTTAAAGTTAAATTCCTCAGATTGGACCTCTGGTAGCCTCACCCACTCAGCGAAACACAGCACAATGCTGCTTCACGCCGGTTTTCACTCCGGTTGTGCTGGCCCATTCATGCCGAAGCGTGACTCTCCCACGGTTACGGCGTGTGAAAGAGACTGCTTTAAATTAGGCCCTCTGGATCATGGTCCAAGCATACCCCGGGGTCCGAAGCGACAGCTTTGGGCGCAACTGGGAAATGCACCCTGAGTGGGGTTATATTTTTCTTTTCGCAGCCAACTTGTTAATAGCCAATAATATCAAATGCTCCTAATATAAATATTTCACAACATCACATACATTGATCTGATTCCGAGATAGGTAGATCAAGCACCAGAGGGCTTAATTTAAAGTAGACGTTACGACCGAATCGCAGTTTCCCTCTCTTTCACACGCGCTGTGTCTTCCTTTGTTTGGACGCGACAGGTATATTCTCGTTCGTTACGGAACGGCTTCAAAATAAGGCCCCCGGTTACGGATATCAAAATCAACAGTGGGATTACAAACATATACATATAATACTTTTCTTTTGTAAATACATACTTATAGGTAATACATAGAAAACACCATACCAACAGACATGTTCATGCACACAAATGTTTGTACTGCGCAGGGATCGAACCCGCAACCCTTGGACCAAAGGCAGCGTTCACTACCACTGGTCCAAACGAGTCGTTATATTAAACATTGGAACTTATTTGTAGAGAAATGACTCATCTTTCAAGTAGGTAAGATATCCTAAAAACATAGGCCTAAGATCTATAATTGCTTGCAGATCTAAAGTCGACTAATACTTAGTCAAAGCCAATTATCTAAACAGTGACTAACTTTCAGCTTTGTTTTGTTTTCCTTTAGTTAAATATGGAGCATGAATTATTCATTCATACGCGTAATATGAGTGGTTGAAAACCATATTCTATGTTTTGATTTACAGAACCACAACTTACTTACCGGGTGAATGTTTTTCCAACTTATAGTGACTTACTTACAAATATTTTTTTAAGATTGCTAGGTTTTTTTTAATGAGAAGTGATCACCGCCGCCCATGGACATCAGCCAAATCAGAGGGAGTGGAGATGCGTTGCCGGCCTTTTAGGAAGGTATAAGGCTCGTTTCTTGAAGATCTCAACGTTCGTCGTACCGGTTCGAAATAAGGCTGCGGGAAGTAGATTCCAGAAACAGGACGTGAAAAATAACTTAGCAGTTATTAAAGATAAAGATAAAAAAATCTTTATTAAATTTAGGTCCATACAGAACACTCATGAATGTCAGAATAGGTAGGTACACATATTATAGACTGACCGGATGGTGCAATTGGTAGTGACCCTGCCTCTTACGCCAAAGGTCGTGGGTTCGATCCCCACCCTGGACAAACATTCGTGCGCTGAACACTTGTGTTTGTTCGGTGTCTGGGTGTAATATATGTATTTAAGTATATATTTTTGTTCCTCTGTTGTCTGATATCTGTAACACAAGTGCTTAAGCTACTTAGTACGGAATCAGGTCAACGTATGAGATGTTGTGAGTATTATTATCATTATGAGAATTATTATCATCTACCGCTGGTTCGGAATGTCGATTTCTACTGAGAAGACACCAGCAAGAAACTCAGTAGTTACTCTTTTCAAATATTGATAATGTTACAGAGTTTCAATTCAGAAGAGAGAAAAAATAGAAATATCAAAGTTAACACACTAATTATTATGAATAACAACTCAAAAGACTAATCAATTAAATAGACTTGTACACTAGCACAGAATAAATATGAACCTTTCTTCATTGGGCAGGTTTTAATATGAGACTTAAACTTATCCAGTGATAGGTTAATGACATTTTGTGGTTGCTTATTGAATATCTTAATACTTAAGCCAACAAATTACCTAATTACTGATTTTATGAAGTCTGAGGACTAGGATCCCATAGCAGGCACCTAAAGGTTGCGGATTCGGACCTTTAAATATTAAAGATTATAATAAGATATAAGTACTCGATGTTTCTATAAAATGAGGGTAAACGATAACCCTAGTTAGAACTTGAGCTATAGTAGCTCTGTAGATTTTATGAGGGGTTTTCCGCGTCCCCTGGCAGCCCTTATCGCACCATTTACTGGCCCTCATAAGATATGGGCCATAGTAACCGCAAACAGGTCAAGGAACCTCTTACCAGGCGTGACGTCACCCCATTGTGTTGGACTAGACTGAACTCGACCTGTGACCTAGACGATCCAGGCCATGTTTAAACATAAAAATAAAACATTATCTCAAAACATAGATGACTTCGAAAGCGTAATGTAGGTACCTCTAAAGGTGGAATGTTCTGGGTTCAATATTTAGTAATTTTTAAACTGACTCCCGAGCAGGGCTTGCATTCCGATATTCCGGAATTTCGGATAGATTTTTTCCCATAATTGCAATTCCGAAACTGAACATCGAAATAAATCGTATCCGATTCGTGTCTGAAATTCATATATAGGTAAATTAAAAGAAAATACAATACTTACTAATACAAACGAGATTAAAAATAGATATGCATTACCGACTTTTTTACCAATTCTGGAACTAATATTAAAAATCCGGCATTGGGTATCCAATATTGAAATTCAGTTCCGGAACTGTAAACTATCCGATATGGCAAGCCCTACTCCCGAGTCAATTTAGTAAAATATCGGTAAAAACATTTGGTGGCGGAAATGCCCTAGGGTGAATTGTCTGTCTGGCGATATGACGCGATCTATACCGAAACCACCCAAATTACCTAAAGTGTCTCTACTTACTCTATACATTTTTAAAGAAAAATATCATCATCATCAACCCATTTAAGTCCCCACTGCTGGGGCACGGGCCTCCCTCAATCACATGAGGGGTAATTGCCATACTCACCACGCTTGGCAGACGGGTTGGCGAGGGTTTAGATATAAATGCAGAGTTTTCCTTCTCTGGGTGCTGATGATCATGCCAGCAGCTTTACCTTAGTCGCCTTTTACGACAACTCGGTAAGAGTGAGGGTGGCCTATTCTACTCTGCCGGGGACCACACGGCCAAAATGAAAAATATACCTTATGCGTAATGAGATGATCTTTGTAGTACAAGCTAGGTATACAGCTACACAATGTATGTAGGAGTAGTATAATCTTTCTTACTTGGACGTTGATATACCTAAGCGTCCACATGAAATTTGCGTAAAACTGGTAAACATAAACATTTATTTATTTGCCTTTATACACATTGATACAAGGGGGCAGTAGTATCTACAAGAGTATCTTATAGATATGGTATCCAGGCTGCCAGCAGGCGCGCAAATAATTATACATTGTTGTTACTTATATAAGTAATAAAAGCAGAGTTTTCCTTCTCTGGGTGCTGATGATCATGCCAGCAGCTTTACCTTAGTCGCCTTTTACGACATCTCGGTAAGAGTGAGGGTGGCCTATTCTACTCTGCCGGGGACCACACGGCACCTTCGCCAACCCGTCTGCCAAGCGTGGTGAGTATGGCAATTACCCCTCATGTGATTGAGGGAGGCCCGTGCCCCAGCAGTGGGGACTTAAATGAGCTGATGATGATGATGATGATATAAGTAATACATTTTTCACAACATATGATTGTTAGGTTTTTATGGGTTTTTGAAAGATTTTTTTTAAACAAGAACGAAGATTCTTCATTTTCAAAATATTCCTTTTAAGGTGACGGGTGGGGCACTCTAGTGACGCCAAACGATTATAAATTTTAGCTACAAAACGGGATCTATTTTAAACAATTTCTGGGCTACAACGGCAAACACTTATACTATTTAAAGTGGCCGCTTTTGGCGGTAATCAATTTTTCGCGTACAAAACGGACCCAAAATTTGTGCATGGTTATTTAATAAATAGTATAAGTGTTTGCCGAGAGGTTGTAACCCCGAAATTGTTTAAAAGAGATCCGGTTTAGAAGCTAAAAATTAAAAACGACTGGCGTCGCTAGTGTGCCCCCGTCACCTTAAGAGCTAACCATAATGGGAGAGTTGTTTTGAATTATTTGCCTTCTAGTATTTTAATTTTAATTGGTAGTTTGTTTTATTAGCTATGGACATATTGTAATGTTCTTTTTTACACTTTATGTAAACGTTGTTTGAACCACACGCTCACATAAGCCGTCTTAGCACATCATACCTATTTGGTCTGCGCTCATTACCTTTCTCCCAAAATTTAGGTCAAAAATTCTTCAAAATTGATGCTAATTGTCGCATATGAACTTTACGCTCGAAAAAGCTCAGCTTTCTCTGAAAGCACGCGCTTCGTAAAGCTCGCCGTGCTCGCAATTATGACGACAACTTTCAAGTTTCGCAATCCTCGGTAAACGCAAGGATATAACATTTTGAGTGCTTTTAACATAAAAATTGTAGCAACTTACTGGCACTCCGAGTAGGTATTATTATTAAACACTCATATTTAAATATACCTAATACAACGTTATTTCTTAAGCTTTTTCATTAATTTTCAATAATATGATACCATAAGGAGAGATATTAGGGGTTAAAGTATGCAATTGACGATTTGTATAGATTTTTTGGAAAATCTCTTATTTCCATACTAAGTTTTTTTTTAATTTACAAATTAAATATTAATGGTACTGTTTCATATCTGACTATGCTTTAAAACGTTTAGGTATATTGCAAATAGGTTTTCAGAAAAATATGAGTTCTGAAAGCGTCAATTCTGCCTAACAATTTTTTTTCTGCTTATTACACACTACTACTAAAGCCAATATGGATGTATGGCATACAACTATGGGGAAGTGCCAATGACTCGAATATAGCAATGATACAGCGCCTACAAAATATCCTTCTTCGCACCATATCCGGCGTCCCTTGGTTCGTGACAAACACGGAAATCCACCAAAACCTACAGATGAGTACTGTCAAGGAGGATTACGATCAACTGCAAAGAAATACCAAGATCGTCTCGCTACACCCCAATAACCTGGTAGCGACATTTAAAAACCAAAATGACCCTAATCGCCTCAATCAATCAATCAGGCCATCGTGTCCACTGCTGCACGTAGGCCTCCCCCAAAGAGTCCTATTATGGTCATTCCTATTGTTATATATATGGTCAGACCTGTTGTAATAAACAACATTTAACTATTTGTTAATTAAGTTCTTAAGCCATGACTGAGTGATAAATACTGTAGAAGCTAAAATGTCAGCGTTTTTATTTGTATTAGTTAGAAATGACACACAATTAGTTGCGCCACTTGCCGCGTAATAATAAAATACTTACCAATAAAATTAAATGTTGCGAGTCATTTTTACGCACCATTTATGGGAATGTAGGTGACATTCTCGGACAATCCGGAATTCCCTAGGATGCTAGGGCTGCCACTTGGAAGTATTTACTCGTAGCACACCCATTTTAATCGCACCTTTTTTGAGATGCAAACGTCAAAGACGCCGGTCCTCAGACCCTCGGCGAGACAATGTAGGCCCTGTAGCGAAGTGCGCTTCAGCGCGGTCGCACGCCAGGGCCGGTCCACCGGGTGGGCATTCTTCGGCTGTTAGGTAGCAATTTACGAATGAATTTCTACCCGCCATTGTCCTGAAAAACCGAGCCCGTTTCTGCCTAGTACGAACCGAAGTTGGAATCAGGACAGAACTGATTACCAGCAGGGCCACTCAAAGAGGTAGATGCACCTGAGTCCCAATTTTAAATCGCACCTAACTTAACGCACCGAAACTATTCCTCGTGGATATTTGTAACATTTCCATAGCAACATAACATACCTACCTAACGTTATGTTGCTAGGTTAGGTGCGCTAAAAATTCGTGCGCTACCTGGAATACTTCGCTCTTTGCGGTCGGCACACACACACCGAAAGTATTTTCAAGCAGATGACACAATATAAATTATAGCTCAAGGCAATAGCTCAGTGGATAAGAAAGAACGCGCCTTCCATACGGGGTCGTGGTTCGATACCGAGTATGCACCCCAAGATGTACCGTCAGCATCAAAAGTAGCTTAACACATTAGTACCATGTCGAAGTAACATTTTGTACGTACCCCTTAGAAACTGACTATAATAGCTGAACAGGTACTTTGACATAGTACTAAAGTGTTAAGCTACTTTTGATGCTGACCGTACCAAATCTACTACATATTTCTACCATTAGCTCAGAGCGGTTAGGGAAAACATCGGAGGAAACCTGCACGTTTAGGATAGTTCTCTGGAACGTTCCAGAGAACCATACGAAACGTGCAAGTTCCTGCACGTGTAGGAACCATAATTCAGTTGATCTGCTTCCCCTGTTAAAGGGTTGCAAAGGTCACACGGTAGTTGCTTCATTGTAATTAACGGACTCCCTAATTATTGAATCATATTCTAAGCGTACCGCGGGCTCCGGAGTCGCAGCTTTGAACGCAACCGGGAATTACACGCTAAGATGAATACAGTTCCTAATTTTAAAATCAACATCCTATCTGGATAGGCTACTTAGGTAAATACTTAATTAATTTGAAGTTCAAATTCAGATACCTAACTACAAGTTTAAATTTTAAAAGTAACTTTTTAGACGTACCTGTCGGTACGTCTAAAGTACTTACTTACTCTTAGTATGTAATAATAATAATAATCCTCCAACCGATTACGGCTACGGCGGCCAATCTCAACGATCAGCCACGTACGCAGGATATATTATAGTGCTCAAGTGTGTGCGCAAACACAAGTGCACTCTCTATTCCCTTACCCTCATATTCCGATGGGACACTACTGTGACACGACCAGAGAGGGATTGGGCGCAGGACCAACGGCTAAACGTGCTTTCCGAGGCACGGGAGTACAAGACCGCCAATTTCCGGACTCCGGGCTGCCACTAAGAATTTCTTACTGAAAACTTAGGTACAAATTTTTGGCCCGACCCGGGGATCGAACCCGGGACCTCTTGCGCAGCCGTCGCTTTAAAGTGCGACCCACTAACCACTGTGCCACCGAGGCAGTCAGTATGTAGAAGTGTAGATGTCACACTTATTATTATTTACAAAATTACTCATTAACTACTAATACAAAATCGATCAAAGAAAGTTATATAACAGCAACATGATATTTTTAAATTAATCTTATCTACGAGTATTATCTACATTAACACGTGTTTGATATTTAGACCAAACTTGTAAATACAGAAATGTGGGTGCGATCAATCATTCTTAATTTAAGCACTAATAAGTATACAACCCCATTCAAATATGAACCTTATTGTTTCGTCTTAAGAGTCGAAGTGTTTACATTTGATTGCAGGCGACGGTACGTAAAATATTGGTGTTTTAGACAAACGCGACGGCGTCTCATTATAATTTTTGTAATCACAACAATAAGTTTATTATTATTTGTTAGAAATGGGGTGACCCTGCGTCTCTTAGCCACTGCGACCAGTAGATGATCTATTGTGGCAGCCCCCAACAATAAGTTACATGCATGAATAAAAAATGTTGGTAAGAATAAGAGATGTTTATTGACACATTAAATGATTAATTGAGGAATTTAAGTATCATCAACGAATGCACTAAGTTCACAGGTATGTATCGCGTTAGTTGAGTTGAGTGAATATTAACAAATATTTACATTTAACGACAGCTTCAGTATCGGTATTAAATATAATTAAAGTATTTAATAATTTATATTTTTATGGTGTCCACGTTCGTGTTCCTCGACTTTTTAAGTCGGTTTTGTATAGGTACCTAGCTCCCGCCCTGAGACCTCAGGGAAGAGGAGGTTCGGATTCCCGGTTTTCCCTGTTGACAAACACTGTGTCCCCAAAGACTTTGCCTATTATTGTACATGACTGGATGGCTGCTTGCTTTTGCATTATATGAAAATTGATATTTTTCAATCCAATTTGTTACAATACCGGTGTTGACTTTTTGCAATGATTCCTGTGGTTCCTATAACAATTGGCACTACTTTTGTATTTGTGTTCCATAGGCATTTAATTTCTGTTTTTAAAAGATGATGATATTTCCTTACTTTTTCTATTTATTTTTTTTGATCCAATGTTGTAGTCTGACGGTGCTGTTTTGTCTATTAAATATGTTTTATTGTCTATTATATTATATCGTCTATGTCTACGGGCAGATGATTATTTTATTACCGTTATTTAATCAACTAGCTTAATCGCTTGCCTACCTTTTCCTCAACTTCTTTTAACGAAACACTACTTCTTGGAATACCTACACAGTTATCAATTTGAAACCTTTCTTTTTTTTGGTATATTTCTTAGGAACGTTTGGAACTTGGAACTTTCATTTCCTTTTTCTTAGGAAGCGTCTCAGTCCAGATAGACATTACCTAATTTGTCATTTTTCTATAGCAGATTTTCAGAACTATGTTATATATTTTTTTGCTTAAACAGCCTTATCGCAATGTAACCGTACCTACCTACCATATATTTACACCAATTTCAACGGCCAGTAAAATGATAATTTCATATTATGTAATAGGTACTACTGGTTATGCTCCTGCTTGTTGGCAGCCCTGACATAATCGCTCTTGAAATGTCAACCAACTCCGCCTACTTCGGTGTGGGCCTTGCCAAAAACTGACTTTTAAGATTATCTGTTAGTGTATGTAGTATCTCATAACTCCGTGCTATTAGGCAGGTGGTAACAATTAAAATTTACCTTCATTATACTTATTAGGAAAGAAAAAACCCGATTGTGTTATCGACTTAAGATGACGGGTAGGGCACACTAGCATGTTGTTACATGGTTATTTAATAAATAAGTAGTATAAGTGTTTGCCGGGAGGTTGTAACCCTGAAAGTGTCCGAAAGGGTGTAGTAGGGCACACTAGCGACGCCATTTGATTTAAACTATTAGTATCTAAAACAGATTTCTTTTTTCGAACTTCGAGCATCTCGAAAAGAACTTGTGGCGGTTTACTACCTATATTATTTAGTCAACACTTATAAATATCTTTTTGGTCTGCTTCCTACTCAAAATATAAATTACTGCCAAAACGGCCACTTATAGCGTTAATCCAAATGCCGAGTGCAAAACCAGATCAAAAAGTTAATTATAAGCATTAAATAAATAGTAGGTACATATATTCTTTCCGAGAGGCTCGAACTTCGAAATAGATATCCGGTTTGGCTTTATATCGATTGGCGTCGCTGTTAGGGCCACCCGTCGCCTTAAATGGATGAAGTACCTACTCCGATTTTTAATTCTGTAAACTAAACTGCCGTGTGGTCCCGGCAGAGTAGAATAGGCCACCTTCACTCTTACCGAGGTGTCGTAAAAGGCGACTAAGGTAAAGCTGCTGGCATGATTATCAGCACCCAAAGAAGGAAAACTCTGCATTTATATCAAAACCCTCGCCAACCCGTCTGCCAAGCGTGGTGAGTATCGCAATTACCCCCCATGTGACTGAGGGAGGCCCTAGCAATGGGGACTTGAGAGAGTAAACTGACATAACGAAACGTCAGGTTCCCATAAGTGTAAATGCATAGGAACTTGACATTTGGATTTGTCAGTTTAATTTACCTACATAGGTATATAGTTAAAAATCAGAGTAGGTTCCTGTAGGTTCTAACAAATGTAGGTTTGTATCAAAGTAAAAGTATCAGCCTACAAACTGTCCCACTGCAGGGCAAAGCCGTCGATCACAGAAATCAAGTTATGGCTACTATGATAGGATTAGGCTTAATCACTACGCTTGCCAATCGTGGATTGGTGATCAAAAAGTCGAGCTGTGTTCGAAAAATTGGAAACATAGGTACTTTTCGCTCGACCCGGGAATCGAACCTAGGACCCCGAGATCACGGCCTGGTACTTAAACCACTAGACCAACAGGGCGTCACACATCAAAGAAAGTATACAAAACTGTCAAATTTCTGTCGATTCTCACCATAATGTCAAACATGTTTGGTTCAAAATCAATTGAGGAATTATGGCATACCTATTGTAGTAAACTGTCCTATTCCATCCATCCTTAACATCTCCCTATCAGGTTTTTAACATCAAACGAAATTGTAGGTATATGTGGGATAGCCATAAATCCACAAGAGCTAGTTACCTATTATAAACATCAATTGATGCAGGATCGAACCTGTGACTCTCCCATGTGTGCGTCTCATGACTCTCGGTAAGCAATGCACAAGTTCCATAATATTCCAATATGATGTTTTTAAATTGGATCGTAATTTGTCGTAAGAATAAGAATAATAATTTATTTATTTAGGTACCAAAAAATATCAGATTCAAGTTACAAAAATACTGTATATCATGTGCCTACATAATTTTATTGATTGGTGCTATTTTAATTAAAAATGTTTTTTTTTAATAAAAAAATAAATGAATTATTTATAAGCTTTCTTTTTTCCAGATTGAGGTAGCCCTGGTAATAAATATGGCAGCTTGAAATGTCAAACTCTTACTTTCACGCGGGCCCCGTCAAAAGTGACATTTAAAGCGACATAAAAACGGCTGCTTATTGATTTTCTATAATTATTGCGCAAAATGGCATCCACCACGTAGATGTACAGTCGAGGAAATTAAATGCCATCAAAAATTTTACTTGTACAAACCCAAGTTCATTGCATGTTCAATAATGAACTGCAAGTTCATTATTGAACGTGCAATCTATGTACGATAAATAAATAGATTGACTTGAAAGACAAAATTAATGTCGACCAGCTCAACATTCAATTGCCGTGACTGTACATTACCATTCTAGGAGGAATTGGCTCTGAATATAGGCCTCCATCATAGTAATCGAATCGTTATCGCTATGATGGGATTAGGCTTAATCACCACGCTTGCCTAATGCAAATTAGTGATGATGACAAACCCGAGCAATGTTCGAAAAATTCGAAACATACTTTTTTGCTCGCCCGGGAATCGAACCTAGGACCCCGAGATTACTGCCCGGTACTTAAACCACTAGACCAACAGGGTGCTCTAAACCAACATGAGGCGTTACTTACCAAACTCAATGAAATAAAATTTCTAATTTTTATTTTTAGGGACAACAGCAGTGACCATAGCATAAGTTCTGTAATTTTTTTGTGCAATAATGAGTATCTATCTAACTTTACGATTATCGTACAAAATAAAATTAATTTTTCCAAAGAATTTTAATCATCATCATCTTAGCGTTTTGTCCCACTTGCGTCCCAAGCTGTATAACTAAAAAAATCTTGATATGTGTAGATTCTTGGTATGTTGTCTTGTATGAAGTGTAAATGCCGACAGACGGAGCCGGGTGGGCGATGTAAGGTCATTCCTCGGCGGCAGTCATTAGCCAAGAGTACAGTCTTGAGAAAATAATGCGAGTGACTTACTTAATGCCTCTTAAGTAGTTAGCTTAGGTCGCGTCGACTACAAATATACATATACAACACAAATACATTTAAAAATATATATATTTCTCATTAGTGCCCCGCCCCCACCTCGTTTCGGGACAATTCCACTTTATACCAATAGATGGCGCTAGGTGTCGATTACATCGCGCAAGCATTTCGTGTTTTCGGATTACCAATAAGCGTCGCCGCTGTTTGTAGGATACGATTTACCTCTTTATTAATAGTATAGAATATTGAATTTATGAGACTAAATTAGAAGATAGTACTAAGTCTGGTAACAGCCAATATAATTAACGATCGATTTGATTAGAATATAACAATCGACGTCGACTCATCTATTTCACCGTCGATCGATCGATTGGTCGGTAACACTTAGGTATCTTTGCTTTCATGGCAATACTGCCTGCTATATTTAGTTTTCGTCTCTTGTCTGACCTCTGTAGGTAACTCAATTGCTTGAGATATTTACGGAAGGATGAAATATTGTAGGTACAGAGGAAGTTTATAGAGAATGGGCAATGATTGTCACGACTGTTGATGAAATAAGGAATAGGCATATTCTAACTTTTTTTTCTGCAAAAATGTAAATTACCGTTGAGCTTTCGCGTGGGATGGTTCTTGCTAAGTAAAACCCCGATGATGGATTTGTATGTTAATTTAGCTGAAAAGCTGGCACAAACACAAAGCTGGTATCTAATGGAGAACTCCTTCGTTGCTGGCCATATAACATTATGGCCAATTATTTAAAAATAAGACAAGTATGTCAAAAGATTGCCAACAGATACTAATCAATTCATAAATCGAATCAATTTCTTCTTTTTAAATAATTGGCGATAATGTTACCTATATGGCCAGCAACGAAGATTTATCTACAGTTACAATACCTATGTACCTACTTAATATGATTAAAACATTTTAAAGGCAAAATAATTGTCCGTCATTGAGTCCTTGACTGACTAAAACCTTTATTTCGAAAAAGTGCTTAGTTGATTAAGAAAATTTAATTTCAAGCATATTAACTCGTTGACTGTACTATACAAACATTGTAGCTCATAGTAGCCATAGTAGTGTTTAGCAAGCGAAGTAATAAGCTGAGTGTATGGTGAGTCACGTCGGAACTAATGGTTACGCCTACAGCGTATGTTGATCTTAGGCTATGTACTTTGAAAGTTATACCGAAGGCTGGCGATTTGAACGACGACCTCGATAGCACAGAGTAAAGCTACTGTTACACATGCTCATTCGTAGCATGCTTTTTAAGCATGCTAAATATGAGCATGCTTAAGGAACTGTCCACGTTTGCTATCAATAAGCATGCTATTACCCATATTTTAGCATGCTTAAAAATGAGCAAACCGGTCTACACGCGCGAAAGCACTCCGCCACACTTCCGGTGGAAGGGGCACAACAAGTAGCATAAAATCGACCGGCGTGCGGTTTTTGAGCTCTAAACTAGCATGCTTATTGGTAGAACGACCGTCCACACATGCTACTAAGTAGCACTTGCTCAAAAGTAGCATGCTTTAAGCAAGAAAATAAGCATGTGTAACTAAGATAAAGGCAACAATCGGCTAGCCGGTGCTAGCGCCATCTAGAGGAATACGACCAATACTCAACGGTTATGTAGACCGGCTGCCTCCGAGAATCCAGCAGAAATTATTTTTTTGCTAATATGTAACATTACATATAATAAAAATCCCGTTACATTCTGGATCTCTGGATATTATTCATACTTTTTCAAATTACTTATGTGCGCAGATAGCTTGAAATCATTGTTTCGGAAACACGCTTTGCAAAATTGCGTGCTAATAAACTGACAACTACGGATGCACAAGACCGCGCGAATTGGAGGAGTGGAAGCAGGAAAGCGGACCCCGGGCTTCGAAGCGACAGCTTGGGACGCAACCGGGACAAAACGCTAAGATGATGATGATGATCTCCCGAAACATTAACCGTGGGAGAGCCACTCTTCGGCATGAATGGGCCGGCTCGACCGGATTGATACCATAGCTTCACAGCAAACCAGAAGCAGCACTGTGCTGTGTTTCATCAGGAATGCGGCCGTAGTGCAGTGGGCCGACGTGGCCTTATGCATACCCGTCCACCGGGGGATGGACGGGTTATGTTGGGCTCTCCTCCGGTGAAGCCGGAGGCCTACCGACTAAACCCCCGACGGCGCTCCCTTCTTCGCCAGAGTGGGAAGGAGACATGAACTTTAACTACACGTTCCTTCCCAAGCGGTGGCGCTTGCATCGCAGGTCCTACACTAACTCCCCCAGATGGGTTGGGGGGACGGATAAGGACACCCGGGAGCGCTAAGCCCTCCCTACCGAGCTGAGAAGAAGGCCTGTGCAATGCCATCGCTCGTACCCCCGTACCACGCGCTGACCGGCCTCTTCCTCGGAGAGGGGGAAGACGCGCATCTGTTCGGTGTCTCCTTCCCCTCCTTGCCCTTCTGCGAGCGCTTGCGAGGGGATCCTCATCAGGCAGTGGCTCGGCAGCCTCTTTCTGTGACATTACGTCCTCACAGAAAGAGAAGTGAAATGACCCTGCTCGATAGCACAGAAGCTAATAACTAGTAGTAGTGATGTCGCACCCGGTCCCTGTGCACTATGCACAGGGACCGGGTTTGATTCCCGCTCCGGTCTAATCAGAATTATTAACAATTAGTAAATATCAAATAGCAGCGCTAATGGACCGAACTTCGGTCTCGGCACTTTAGTAAAATGTTTTTTATTTGTGGCTGTCATTGGTGGCAGATTAACAGGCGGATCACCTGATGGTAACCAATTGCTGCCGCCCATGAACACCCGCAACACCAGTGGAGTCACAAGTGCGCTGCCAACCTTTAAACCCTCTCTTCCCCTGGATTCCTCATGTGATTCAGGAAGGACCATGCCCCAGCAGTGGGGACTTAAATGGGCTGACGATGATCCTCTGGCTGACGATGGTACCCTCACTCACGCAGCGAAACTCAGCACAGTGCTGCTTCATGCAGGTTTTCTGTGAGGCCGTGGTATCACTCCGGGCGAGCCGGCCCACTCATGCCGAAGCGTGGCTCTCCCACGGTCAAAAATGTCAAAGTAATTCTACCAATTATAGTCAGTTTCTAAGAGGTACTTCATAAAAGTTACTTCGACACGGTACTAAAGTGTTAAGCTACTGTTGATGCTGACGGTACCTACCTACTTACTTACTCTATTTGGTGTTCCGGACAATCTTAATGACTCAGACTAGACTAGACTCGGTGTCTCGGTGGTCGCAGCGGTTATAGAAGCGAATATCGCGTTGAAGGTCGGGTTCGATCCCCGGGTCTACCTGAGTTTTTCTGTTTAGAAATGCTCTTGTCTGGAAGTTGAAGGTCTTGTAGGTTTTGCATCTATCTACCCATCATGCCGCCGATAGTTTATCTTTTTTTTATTATCACATAAAAAAGGTGGCAGACGAATAGACGGATCACCTGATGGTAACCGGATGGTCGAGCGGGCCCATTCTTGACGAAGCGTGGCTTTCCCGCGATCCTTATCTAAATATAAGGGTACTAACTACGTAATACCTAAATTGTGCACTTGTGACCGCGTACCTACTTGTTCCATATACCTAAATAAATCCTGTGATCTTGGCTGATCGTTGAGATTGACTGTCATAGCCAAAATATCATCATCATCAGCCCATTTAAGTCCCCACTGCTGGGGCACGGGCCTCCCTCAATCACATGAGGGGTAATGCCATACTCACCACGCTTGGCAGACGGGTTGGCGAGGGTTTTGATATAAATGCAGAGTTTTCCTTCTCTGGGTGCTGATGATCAGTCAGCAGCTTTACCTTAGTCGCCTTTTACGACACCTCGGTAAGAGTGAGGGTGGCCTATTCTACTCTGCCGGGACCACACGGCCACACTACACGGCCAAAATATCAATAAGGACATTAATGACTGAAAAGTCACGAATGCATACGAAGAGTACCGAAAACTCGCGATGTTTGCGAGCGTGTTGTTGTCCATACTGTGCCTGTTCGCTGTGCGTAGAATTCAAATTTACCTTCGTTTATGAGTTTGATTTTGTTATTTGTAACGAATGTCCACATTTGTTAAAATAATATTTATCTATAGTTTGTTATTCTCATGTAAGTGAATGTTAATTCTTTTTGAGAAATAAAGTTCTTAAACCTCAATGACTCAGATTTTTATCTAAGCATGATTGGATCACTGAGTCAACGTCCAGTTGCGCCGGCGCAGCTGTGGGCGGGAGCCGTCGACCGATAGCGCACGTTATGCACACAAGTAGACTCGTTATTGTGCTAAAGTATTATGTAAATAGTACAATAGCCATTGTTAGGTAATTAGGCTACTATGTTACTGGTCTTTTTACTTACCTATGTAATAACTGGCAGACGAGCAGATGGATCACCTGATGGCAAACGGTTGCTGCCGTCCTTGGACAATTGCATGCAATAACAGTGAAGTGCGCTGCCAACCTTTAAGTTCCCTTTCCCCCGAATCAGGCTCCCGGAACCCTAAGCGAAACACAGGCGCGCTGCTACACACCGGTTTGCAGTAACCATACTCTACCCAAGATCTCATCATATACTGTTGCTAGAGGAGTTTAGAGTACTGCCAAGGTATTCCCAGGTACGTGAGCATACACACTACTGGAGTGACTTGCTCAGCATAGGACTCCGCGGGGGATAACGGTACTGGTTGTTCTGGTACGTCATACATCAGAGAAGGGTAAGCGCGGCGAGCGCGATTAGCGGTTCGGTCCAGTCCCGGTTGTGGGGTTTCAGCACGTGATTTCGCCGGGATGGACACCCCAGGGGTTTTGGCTAGGGTTAGAGTCCCACACACCATTTTGTTCCCTTCATGAAACAAGGAGACGGCCATGTTGCTTTCCCTTGGAAAAAAAGGTTCTCATCGGCTTTTCGCACTAACCAAAGAACTAAAACAGTCCAAATTCATCAATGAATTGAGAATATCTAATACAAGGATTTATTTTTATCCTTTTCCAGGTCCTAACAGCGAACATCGGTACCCTCCTCGACCTGTACGGCGTGGAGAAGGGCCTGGACCACTTCCGCTCCTCCCAGGAGCTGAGCTTCGACGAGTTCCGGTACTACCTGCAGCATGAGGTGTTCAGCTCGCTGCCCAAGGCCGTGACGCTGCATGTCGTCAGGGACTATGAGAAGAAGATTAGCGAGGTGAGGAACAAATATATTATTATAAATATCTATTCAAAACCTTCCCTTATTACCTAGGTGGTGAGGGTAAACATCGTGAGAAAACCTCAATGTTCCAGGTAGCATATCCTACTTGTTTCTCTAACTGTGGTGGATATTCACCCGCAGGTGTTGAGATAATGATCGTTTAACCGGTAGTCAGCCGACTACAGGTAAATACTTATGTAATATAAATATGTAAATACCTCGATCAAAATGCGAAGGGTTGGTTGGTTGTCGTAAGGTTATAACATAACCAATCAGGAGACCTAGAATGGATTTAATAGGTATATTGGGTGTATCTGTGGGCATTTACATCCCTTTAACCACGTTTTCTGCCAACCATTCTGAACAACATTTTGTTCTACGAGTTTTCGAAATTAGTCGAATTTTTTTTCGACTAGGGAGTCGTATGGGGATACAAAATGGCCAAGTCACGTGACCGACTTTGTATGAGAAGTTGAATTTTTTTATGCGAATTTCCAAAAAGTCATGAACAAATGTTATTCAGAATGGTTAATGTTCACAGATACACCCTGCATATATATGTAATAGTCGTAATTAGCACACAGCATAACTACATTACACCGTAAGAATTGGTTTAAATTTTTATGAGGAGTTTAGGAGAGTTAACCACCTACTATTGTACACCTCGTCCTGCAGTTTATTAGTATTGGATTATGTACTCTGTGACCTATGAGGGGAACCTAAGTAGTCATGCTCACTCAAATGTCTCTGAGGTGGTGGCGTTATGTGGCGGGTCATTACATTCCCTCTAATATGGTTGAGTGAAATGATGGCTGACACATACGTCATACTTGTGAACAGGTGCCACCTTTGGGGACTGGTCCGCTTCGGTTTACCTCATATTTAGCTTTTAATTTGCTTCATTCTATTTTGTGTTGCATTAGACTGTATGACTTGGTATGAGGATAATAAACCATTGTAAAACTTGGCGATTAAAAAGAGTAACTGGCGAGTTTCTTGCCGGATCTTCTCGTCCAGAAGCCACTTTCCGAACCGGTGGTAGAATCGCATTATGTTTATTTACTTTTTTTAGTATATCTTATGTATCAACATATATATGTATTTACATGTAAATTATTACATAAGTACTTATAAATAGTTTTAAATCATTCAAATGTATGACGATTTGTAAGTGCTGTGTACAAGCCTATGCAAATAAAGAATTATTTGATTTTGATTTTGATTTTAATAGAGGCCTTTTAAGCACGCTGTGGGACACTTTAGGCCAAAAAAATGATTTTGTAGATTCGTTGATCATCATTCGCTAAAATGCCTTTGAATAGGACTCATGTCTACCTACCTTTTTTGTTTACTTAGGTGAATTGAAACGGTCAGTTAGATCTGGTGTCCTTGCCTTAGCACTGTCGCGCGATTACGTACAGACAGACATAGTTAGTATACCACTACATAAGTAGCTCGTAAAAGTTGAAGTGTGAAGGTCTGCCTCTACATTCTGTGCCTCTAGATAAGCGAAAATGTCGCAGAAAAATATTAAGACGTCAAGGGCTCCGACGAGTGAAACAGCACTGTGTTGTGATTCGTTGCGTGAGTGATACCGGGGGAGAGGGGGGTTTGAAGGTTCGCAGCGCCCTTGTGACTACACTGGTGTCGCGGGTGTCCATGGGCGGCGGCAATCGCTTACCATCAGGTGATCCGTCGGCTCGTCTGCCACCTATGACATAAGAAGAATAAAAACATCTAAAACACGATGTGCACGAAGTGGTGCAAGACCGACCAAGACCAAGAACTCACTATGGGTCGCTGCGTCAACCTAATTAGTTAAAACACTATTAATAATAATAATATAATAATAATAATAATTCTCACAACATGTCATACGTTGACCTGATTCCGTACTAAGTAGCTTAAGCACTTGTGTTACAGATATCAGACAACAGAGGAACACAAATATATTACACCCAAACACCGAAAAACCACAAGTGTTCATCGCACGAATGTTTGTCCAAGGTGGGGATCGCACCCAAGACCTTTGGCGTAAGAGGCAGGGTCACTACCAATTGCGCCATCCGGTCAGTCATTGTTTTTATCGAAACATTTATGACCATCTAATAGAAAATAATCATGTTATTGATAATAAAGTAGATTACCTATAGACAATTCAGTTTGGTTCTCAAATACGTATTTACAAGTCTCAAGTCCCAAGCAACCGATAGACGCACTTAACATTCCAATTTGATCTTTATCATTAAAGACATAAGGAATCTCAACTGTTAGTTCCGTGTTTGTCCGCGTGTCTTCGGCGGCGCGGACTCCGTTTGCGACTAGTAGGTACATAAATAGATAATAAAAGACGACAGAAATGGTGTATTTAATGAGTTATGCAAACAGACTATTGTCATTTAATAATCCTGCAGAATAAAATCAATAACTAGAAATACTTTACTTGTGTTATTTCTGAACAAGGAAATTGTTAACTTATATACATGCCTAACATTCTGACGAAGCGCCATGATTGTATGACAAAATCTATGTGCTTATTGCTACCACGATTAAGACTAGTCTAATCCGATAGTGGTTAGTTTTATGTTAAGGCGACGGGTGGGGCACACTAGCGACACCGATCGATTTTAATTTTTAGCTACTAAACTTTATCTATTTTAAACAATTTCGGGGTTACAACCTCTCGGCAAACACTTATACTATTTATTAAATAGCCATGCACAAATGTATAGTATAAGTGTTTGCCGAGAGGTTGTAACCCTAAAATTGTTTAAAATAGATCCGGATTAGTAGCTAACAATTAAAAACGAATGGTGTCGCTAGTGAAGCCTATCATCGTCAGCCCATTTAAGTCCACTGCTGGGGCACGGGCCTCCGAGGGGTAATTGCCATACTCACCACGCTTGGCAGACGAGTTGGCGAGGGTTTTGATATAAATGCAGAGTTTTCCTTCTCTGGGTGCTGATGATCATACCAGCAGCTTTACCTTAGTCGCCTTTTACGACACCTCGGTAAGAGTGAGGGTGGTCTATTCTACTCTGCCGGGGACCACACGGCTAAGTTAAGTTAAGGCTACCCGTCGCCTTAATAGGATTCTTCATACGTCAGAAGCTTTTTGATCAAATGATTTCAAACGCTCTTGTAACTATTCGTAGGCCCACCAACCTAAAGGTCATATTGTTGTCATCATTGACTTTCTCAACAACTATTTCCCGGTTGCGTCCAAATAAGCCGTCGCATTAGAGAAACCGTTTGACACGGGACCATGGATGGTCCACGATTTGGCAAGATTTCTATGCAATGAAGCGAGTACCGACATTTGCAACTCTTAGACAGGGCAGTGGGCACTGATATTATAAGGACCAGTCTAATTTAATCAATGTACGTGGGTACACGATTCAGATTACCTACAATGGTGGCAATGGGCAGGGCACATAGCGAGGAGAACAGACGGCCGTTGGGGCGGAAAGGTCCCCGAGTGGAGGCCACGTACAGAAAGGCGCAGCCGTGGAAGGTGGTGAAGATCGCGGGAATCCATTGGATGCAGCAGTGGACGTCTATTGGCTGAAATGATGATGATGAATCATCATTATCAAATGATGATGATGAATCATCATTATCAAATGATGATGATGACACGATTCAGTGACTCTCCGAAACGCGTAGGTTTCCTCTCGATGTTTTCACTCACCGCCGACATAATGGCAGAAAATGCACATACTTTTTTTTTTGCCGCCGATCCGGAGTGCAATGGGCCGGCGCCTTATGCACACCCGCCGGCTGTCCGGTCCGAGGGCGTTATTTGAGTCAGAACGACCGTAACAACCCTCCCACCATGTGCCATGACAAATTACTACCCCCGGTGCCTAGGGGTACCAGGATCCCTCAGTAGTAATTCCAAACAGAGCAAAAATACTACCGAAAGGCCGCACGAGCAAGTCGCCGCTCCGTAGTCCCCAAATATGCAATACCTAAGTAGTTTTGAAAAATCCAGGGGTGCCATGCTTGGCACGAAGCACGAAGGCGCACGTTATTATCCACTGATCTACCATCGCTACAACGTAAGTAGAGTATCAGCCTATATAACTGTCCCACTGCAGGGCAAAGGCCTCCATCATAGAAATCAAGTTATCGCTACTATGATGGGATTAGACTTAATCACCACGCTTGCCTAATGCGGATTGGTGATCACAAACCCGAGCAATGTTCGAAAAATTCAAAACATCCTTTTTGCTCGACCCGGGAATCGAAACCAGGACCCCGCGATCATGGCCCGGTACTTAAACCACTCGACCAACAGGGCGTTTTCGTTACAACGTACTACCTACCTACACAGAATGACAATAGTGACAGATTCATTGATGGCCATGCCCTATCAGTTTCCGGCTCACTTTAGGTCCGCCGCGTCACTCCCGCGCACAATGATCGAGTGCCAGCCAAACCGCCGCCATTAGCGGGAAACGCCTAAATTGGATTCAGGCAGACGTCATCATTTGGAATAGGAAAAAGCTTTGTTTAGATCCTAATGAATGATATCGATGTATAATTTTATGTTTTTTTTTTATGTGATACGTGGCAGACGAGCAGACGAATCACCTGATGGTAAGTGATTGCCGCCGCCCATGGACACCCGCGAGAGGAGTCACAAGTGCGCTGCCGACCTTAATTAATGCAGAAAAATGAACCCGATTAGTTATTTTTTCCGCTTATTGTTGAAGTCACTGGAATCGGAAGCATACTTAAGATGCAAGCGAAAGCTTTTGAAAAGTTGAAAGCTCAATGAATAAGAACGCGCCTTTCAATCGAATCCGAGCATGCACCTCTGAATTTTTCAAATCTATGTGCTTATTGCTACCATTAGCTCGGCGGTGGTGAGGGAAAACATCATGAGGAAACCTGCATGTTTCGGATAGTTTCTGAAATGTGTAACCATGATTGATTTGGTTTGGTTCCCCTGTAAATTGTTGAGGTCAGACGGCAGTCGTTTCATTATTAATCATCAGACTATTTTTAACCCCAGACGCAAAAACGACGGAGTGTTATAAGTTTGACGTGTCTGTGTGTGTGTGTGTCTGTCTATGGCATCGTAGCTCCCGAACAAATGAACCGATTTTGATTTTGTTTTTTTGTTTGAAAGATGAATAAAGAGGGAGTGTTCTTAGCTATGTTGGATAAAAATTGATTCAAGATAGCCGCCGTCACAAAGATTTAGATTTTATGTTTTAACACAACTCCCACAATATGATTATCATATAAAAGGGCTTGAGTAGCAAATTTCAAATCCAAGATGGCCGCCGTCAGAAAATGACGAATAACCTATTTGTTGTTCCAACTGCCTCAATATAGGTATCAAATGAAAGAGCTTTGCTTGTGTCGGGGTTTTTGAAATTTTCAATTGAATGTAATTCCGGTGTTGGTTCTGATATCCGTTACACGGGTGCTTGAGCTACCTATCTCGGAATCAAATCAATGTATGTGATGTTGTGAAATATAGACTCCCCAAATCCTGCATCATGGTCTAAGCGTGCTCTGGGCTCCAACGCGACAGCTTTGGTCGCAACCGGGAACTGCACGCTAAGATGAGGAGGAGGAACATCATCAATCATCATCAATGAAGGACGTGCCCCCCTCCTTTAATGCCGAGAAGTAGGAGGAGTTGACGAGCTCTTTTCATGATTTCCTTTCGTCACTTCCAGCTTGTCGGTGTGCTTCGGTTACAGTGAGGCTTGGAGAAATCTCAGGCACAAAATAAATAGACACACAATGGCACAATCGGTAGTGACCCTGCCTCTTACGCCAAAGGTCGTGAGTTCGATCCCCACCCTGGACAAACATTCGTGCTATGAACACTTGTGTTTGTTCAGTGTCTGGGTGTAATATATATATATATATATATATATATATATATATATATATATATTTATATGTATTTAAGTACATATTTGTGTTCCTCTGTTGTCTGATATCTGTAACACAAGTGCTTAAGCTACTTAAGTACAGAATCGGGTCAACCTATGAGATGTTGTGAGAATTATTATTATATTATAAATAGACACAAGTTCTGATCTAGATAACATTGATGTCTAAGAGATCGTTGACCTACGGGCTTGGCAATATATCGTATGTCGTCTCTCTTCAGCACACGTTCCATACCTACTTACTTATAAACTGACTCTTTTTAAATTTTTTGTGTCTCTAATGTTTGAGTCGGTAGGTAGTTATGGCTAAAAAATTTACTCTTTTGCCGGTAAAAAAATGTACAGACGGCGTCAGGTCAAATGCAAAAATAGCACTTGTGTCTGAGACATAAGGTCGGTCCAAAGTCCTCTTTCGTGATGCGCACAGCCAAGGAGTGGAACGCCCTGCCAACGTCTGTTTGTCCCAGTGAATACAACCCCAATATTTTCAAAACTAGAGCGAATAAGCTACTTTTGGATAAGCTCGCTTCATCGTAGGTTTCCTCTCAACTCTAGAATTTAGTGTAAAGCCAAGAGCAAACCCATCTTGAATAAAGAAAAAACAATGGGTAAATCGACGTGACATCGTATACATCTTATTTTTTTTTTGTCGTTTAGATCCCGAAGACCTCATAATAGGTATCATGAATAAAGTTCATTTGGCGAGTTAGATCAACAGAATTAGTAAAGAAAATCAGCTGGTTTTTTTTCGCTAATTTTGTTGATCTAACACGCCAAATAGACTTTATTCACGTTACCTATTATGAGGTTTTCTGGATGTAAACAATAAAAAAGTAACGATATATACACGTACTTATGATCTTACGTAAAACTAATTCCAATATGAAGAATGTTTTTTTTTCATCATCATCATCATCATCAGCAACCCACACTCGTCCACTGCTGGACATAGGTCTCCCCTAATGCACGCCACTGCTCCCGATTTTCGGCCACTCTCATCCAGCCCACACCAGCCAGCCTTCGAATGTCATCATCCCATCTTGTCGCAGGGCGTCCCACACTACGCTTACCGAGTCGCGGTCTCCACTCAAGGACTTTACGAGGAGTTTTTTTTTAAATAAACATAATTTCCAGGTGTGCTGGCTCGTGTGCCGGAAAGCCCTCGTGTCCAGGGACAAGTCGGTGTTCGCAGACGACTCCGTGTTCAAGCTGTTCCGCATCTTCTGCCTGCTCGCTGACCTGGTGATGGACGCCGATGACAATAAACGCTATGTGGTGAGTCTTTTCTTATGTGATAGTGGGGAGACGAATAGACAGATCACCTGATAGGCCGGCAATGGACATCATCGTCATCGTCAGCCCATTTAAGTTCCCACTGCTGGGGCAACGGCCTCCCTCAATCACATGTGGGGTAATTTCCATACTCACCACGCTTGGCTGACGGGTTGGCGAGGGTTTTGATATTAATGCAGAGTTTTCCTTCTCTGGGTGCTGATGATCATGCCAGCAGCTTTACCTTGGTCGCCATTTACGACACCTCGGTAAGAGTGAGGGTGGCCTATTATACTCTGCCTGGGACCACACGGCGACATACCAGAGCCATACCAGTAGAGTATTAGATGAGTTGCAAGTATGAGATGACTAGGTTAGCGCAGCGACCGATAATGTCAGCTCGGTAGGGATTGCTCGGCGCTCCCGGCTGTTCCTGTTGCCCCCTCCCGTCCGTCTGGGGGAGACTTTGTAGGACCTGCGCTGTAAGTGGGTCACCGCCTGGGGATGAACGTGTAAACAAAGTTGATGAACTAGTGCACATGTCTCTTCCCCACTCTGGCGAAGAAGGGAGCGCCGGGGTTTAGTCGGTAGGCCTCTGGCCGGCTTCTTGTTAGAAGAAGCTCCCGCCAGAGGAGAGCCTGACATAACCCATCCCCCCCTTTGACCGCATCCTCCGCTGCGCTTCTTGGCTAAGTAGGAACAACATACGCATACGTAAGAGCTTTAACCGGTCACTGTTCAATAAGCACATGGCCACTATAAGACTGAGTGACACTAGAATCTGCAGAATGTGTAACGAGGCGGATGAAACCCCTATACACTTAATCACTGAATACGGACCACTGATGCGCAAACGTATTTACATCTGGGAAAGCACTTTTTGAGCCCCAACGAGGCTAGGGATTTCAGTCCCAAACAACTAATACACTTTCTGAAAAGTATAGGGTTTGGGACTGATATGTAGCACAGTGGCGATTACAATAGATCAAACTGGTCGCAGTGATACTGGTCTGAACAGGACCTTATAGCCGCCCGCTTAAATAAAAAAACCCATCCGCCTCCCGGTGGATGGGTATGCATAAGGCAACGTTCGTCCACTCCACTCCGGGCCGACGGCATTCCCCCAATGCAAAAAAAAAGCGACCGATAATGTGGTACGGTCCAGCCCCGGCTGTAGGGTTTCCGACCGTGATTGCGCTGAGATGGACACCCCAGGGGTTTTGGTTAGGGTTAAAGTCCCACACACCATATTTTTCCCTACAAGTGACAAGGCGATGGTCGTGATGGTTTGCCCTAAAAAAAAAGCGACCCATCATGAGTCTTGGCCTCCGATAGTAAGAGCCTCCATCTTGGTCGGTCTTGCGCCACTTCGTGTTAGTAATTTGCTAAGAGTCCGCGCAAGTGTGAGTTGGGTCGAAATAATATCAGGAAAATTTACGTCCCCGGACAGCGAGAACATAGATTGGCTAGAATATTCAGCAGCAAAGCGCTAAAAATGGTAGAAGGTATATCTTCCGCCCCTTCGAACCGTAGGCCGCACGCAAGCCATACACCACAGGGTAAAGACGAACAAAGCTATAAATTATATTAACACGATAGCTGCATTAACTGATTGGATTAGACGCCCACTGTCTGGAATCTATAAAAGTCCCATACTCATTAATGTTATTGCCCAGCATAAGGCTGAGTTCCCACCAATGATGTGTAAGGATGAGTGGAGTGAGAAACGATCAATTCCAGACATCCCAGACATCCCAGACTATTTACTTTGTGAATCTAAGGGCGGTCGTAGAGTCACACTAATCTATAAATTAATATAATTTGATTGTAATTTGCCTCTGAAGTTATTTTTTTTTTCTCTCCATTATCCTTTGTAATACTGGTAATCCCGTGTTTTGGGAGTAAAATGTAGTTTAATATTTCTTCTAAATGCTAATTAAACGTGTGGTCACCGGCAGAGTAGAATAGGCCACCCTCACTCTTACCGAGGTTTCGTAAAAGGCGACTAAGGTAACTGCTGGCATGATCATCAGCACCCAGAAAACCCTCGCCAACCCGTCTGCCAAGCGTGGTGAGTATGGCAATTACCCCTCATGTGATTGAGGGAGGCTCGTACCCCAGCAGTGGGGACTTAAATGGGCTGATGATGATGATGATCATGATGAGTGACACAGTATTTGGTGGTCCTCAGCCTGATGGTAAGCAAGAGGAGAGCCCACATTGAAATTAGGTACAATGGACGCGATATCATGACATCACCTTCGTTGAACCAATCCTGTTTAAAAAGGGGGTTTAAAGGATAGCAGCGCACTTGTGACTCCACTGGTGTTGCCTGTGTCCATGGGTGGCGGCAATCGCTTACCATTAGGTGATCTGTCTGCTCGTCTGCACTTATCACATAAAAAAAAGAAGTGACAGCTGAGCAGTTGAAGTCTACACAGTATTTTATCGTAAGATCAGTTTAGCGATGATCACTATAATTTTTACATCTAGTGGACGCAGCTTAAAGATCCCATTCACTCATTAGTTATAGCCCGTCATAATGCTATCCGGGACCTCCCTTGCGCTGACGTCACTAATTAAGAAGATCAGAGTCAACACGACTCACTGAACACATGTGGGCCATATGCCGCTGGGAGTCTCGCAAAGTTGCAAGGATTCTAGAGGTCGTTGGCACTGGCATTAATAATAATTGTTTGTATCAGAGCTAAGATTATGATGGCTGATGCATGTGCGATGTTAATTACCGTGTAATGACATGAAGGAATGCGGAAATTAGATAGCCAGACAGACATATCTTAAGTAGTGTTTAGTTGTTTAGATAGCATTAGATAGGGTCGAGAACTAAAACCTCTGTGATTTTCAATCTAATACTTTTTTTATATATATTAAATGGGTTTGCACTTGACCTCATCTCACAAAGTGACAATAAGGTCTAAGATGTAGCGTGCTTACCCAGAACATAGATTTAATACTAGTTCCACAAGAAGCCTTTTCACTCTCGACTTAAGGTGACGGGTAGGGCACACTAGCGACGCCAATCGATTTTAATTCTAAGCTACTAAGCTATTTTAAACAATTTCGGGGTTACAGTCTCAGGGCAAACACTTATACTATTTATTAAATAGCCACGCACAAATGTTAGGTCCGTTTTTTGTACCCGAAAAATTGATTCACGCCAAAAGTGGCCGCTTTTGGCGGTAATTCAAATTTCGAGTACAAAAGCAGATCCAAAAGCTAAGTACAAGTATTTAATAAATAGTATAAGTGCTTTCCTAGAGGTTGTAACCCCGAAATTGTTTAAAATAGATCCGGTTTAGTCGCTAAAAATTTAAATCGATTGACATCACTAGTGTGCCCTACCCGTCACCTTAAAGACACCCAAATTGTAGCTCTCTGGAAATACAGAAGCCAACAAGTTGTTCCATTCCTTAGCAGTTCGTATCAAGAAAGAAGATGCGAAAGGCTAAGTACGAGCTAGTAGAACTTCCACTGTGTAAGGGTGGATCCTGTCCTGTCGTCTTCCGAAAATACAGCTTAATGATGGGAATAGGCTTAATCACCACGCTTGCCAAATGCGGATTGGTGATCACAAACCCGAGCTAAAGATAAGATAAGATAAAGATAAAAAATTCTTTATTCAATTGAGGTCCACACAGAACACTTATGAATGTCAAAATAGGTAGGTACATAATATCTACCGCTGGTTCGGAATGTCGATTTCTACTGAGAAAACACCAGCAAGAAACTCAGTAGTTACTCTTCTCAAATATTGATAATGTTACAGAGTTTCAATTGAGAAAAGAAAAAAAAATACAATTATGAAAGTTAATAGACTACTATGAATAACAACTCCTAAGATTAACAATTAACATGACCAAGAATCCTTATCATTTAAATAGTCTTGTACACTATAGTAACCTTTCTTCATTAGGCAGGTTTTAATATGAGACTTTAACTTATCCAGTGATAGGTTAATGACATTTTGTGGTAGCTTATTAAATATCTTAATACTTAAGCCAACAAACGAATTACCGATTTTATGAAGTCTGAGGACCGGGACGGCAAGCCTATGTTTATTTCTGGTGTTCAAAGTTTGGGCGTGTAAAGTGGTCAGTATCCCCGCCTAGCGTTTTTTAACTTTATCAATATGTATTCTAGGTAGTCCTCCAGCCCTCAGAAGCCGGCATAGTGGCTGAACAGCTGGTACACTGCCTCGGCCTCCGCTGGGATGCCGCGGACTGGGAGGCGCTGGGCTCCTCCATAGGGCACTTTAGGTAAGGATTCATCAACAAATCCTGAAATTATTATCATTTGTGTCCGTTACCGCGGGAGAGCCACGCTTCGGCATGAATGGGCCGGGCCAACCGGAGTGATACCACGGCCTCAAAGAAAACAAGCGTGAAGTAGCACTATGCAGTGTTTTGCTGCGTGAGTGAGGGCACCGGAGGCCCAATCCGGGGGAATGGAGGGTTTAATGGTTGGCAGCGCACTTGTGACTCCACTGGTGTTGTTATCGCTTACCACAGGGGGCGGCAATCGCTTAACCTCAGGTGATCCGTCTGCCATCTATCACTATAAAAAATATATATTTTCAACCCCCAAGAGAGTAAGAGTTTTTTTCTTCTTTTAAGTGATTGGTGGCAGACAAGCAGACGGATCACCGAATCATACCTAAGCAATTACCGCCGCCCATAGATACCCGCAACACTAATGCACAATGGTTTAACATACAAGTGCGTTGCCAAACTTTTAAGACTGGACCAATCCAAAATACCCTCCACTCACTAAACGAAACTCAACAAAAGCGCTGCTTCACGCCGTTTTTCTATGAGGCCATGGTATCACTCAAGCCGGCATGTTCATACCGAAGCGTAGCTGTCCCAAAAATATAAAAATTGAGTTCATAAAGTTTCTTCGCGTTTCGACGCGTTCGTCCATATAATAGCGCTCTATAAAAACCATTTGGCAACAATTTGCTCAAGGTCACTCATCAAATTGACGCTGAATTGATAGTCTGCGCCACGAAAGAGGGCCCGTGGAAAAACACGGAACAAAAATTTGAGATTCCTTGTGTCTATGGCTAAGGTCTTTAAGCATAAAAATACCTTGGACCGCCATACGCACAAATTAGCTTGCTATGCTACATATATAGTGATCTGTGCACACAAATGCATAGATTATAATGTATCAATACGGGGATTAACACGATATTTATTATGTAAGTCTGCTCGTGACCACGGCTGCTGTAACGTAGCCGAAACGTCGAGCCAAATATGTGAGTACACAATGTTGTTTCACATAATAAATATCGTGTTAATCCCCGTATTGATACATTATAGTTATAATGCAACGCGAAAATCTAAAAAATGCATAGATTTTAATGTATCAATACGGGGATTAACACGATATTTATTATGTGAGTTCGCTCGTGACCACGGCTGCTGTAACGTAGCCGAAACGTCGAGCCAAATATGTGAGTACACAATGTTGTTTCACATAATAAATATCGTGTTAATCCCCGTATTGAAACAATATAGTTATAATGCAACGCGAAAATCTAAAAAATGCATAGATTATTTCGCAGCTTCGTGTTAAAAACCGCCTTTCCACGATCTGTCAACAGCGCATACTGACTTATTTCGGCCACATACCGACAAGAGTGACGAGAGCCTTGAAAAGCTGATTGTTGTTGGGAACACGGAGGGTAAGCGAACCCGAGGACGATCCCCAACCAGATGGACCGATCAAGTTGAGAGGAGCACCCTCAAACAAGTTTCGTTCCGTTGCCAGAGACGCGATGAATAGGCAACCGTGAAGGCAGATCACACAAGCGAGGTGCAACCCATAGAGTAAGATAATGGTCTGGTGCAAGCCCATCCACATCCATTGATGATCACTATCAGTGGAGGCTCTAGCCCAAGAAGCGCCTGGGCGCAATCAATAACCTGGCTTCATCATCATCAGCCCATTTAAGTCCCCACTACTGGGGCACGGGCCTCCCTCAATCACGTGAGTGGTGATTGCCATACTCACCACACTTGGGAGACGGGTTGGCGAGGGTTTTGATATAAATGCAGAGTTTTCCTTCTCTGGGTGCTGATGATCATGCCAGCAACTTTACCTTAGTCGCCTTTTACGACACCTCGGTGGCCTATTCTACTCTGCCGGGGACCACACGGCCAAAAGCTTATTGTTTCAAAATGCGCTAACAAAATGTAATACTAACAACATGTTCGACTACCTATGAGCAGTCGCTTCATTATAATTATCAGGCATTCCGAATCCTTTATCATGGTCCAAGCGTAACTCGGGCTTCGAAGCGACAGCATTTGGACGCAACTGGGAATCACACGCTAAGATAAGGAGAACGATCAGTATTCGCGCCCGCTTCTTTAAAAGCTCGTTGTCTCGGAGCGTTACAGTGGAGGCTCTATGTGTAGCGAGGGGCTCTCGGCGCCCTCTAACATCTGGCGCCCGAGTGCACCGCACCGCTGCACTATAGTTAAAGACGACCCTGCCCCTGACCACGATCCTCAGTCATGAGGGAGCGGCGACCTCAGAGAGAGGTGAAAATAAAGCTCAATTTTGAATATTGATGGCGACTCAAGCGAGCTTTTCATGGGACTCCTTTGCTGGCGCGGTCTCTAGTGTTGCGACACTCGGTAACCGTTATGCGTCCAGGGTGTTGACGATGATTAGCGAGCCGAGGTCTGGCTAAGTAAACAAACCAATAGTCATAAGAGTAGATGCAATGTGGTAGGCTGCCAAAGAGGAAACACAGTGGATAACCAAGGAGCTTGTGATTTAACGAGAGCAAAGGTCAAAATCTAGGTTTTCTTAAGAGACAGGCTCATGAAATTAATCTTACTAATACTGATCAATGAAATGTCATATAAAATATATATAAGTAAACAAGACTACCAATAAAAAAGACACGGACTCAGAGTCTGTGGTTGTAACATTCACTCAATAAAAAAACCGTTTTGTACTATCTATGGAATCCTTTCAGATGGGCTGCCTTCCTCGCAGTATTGGAAGCCAAATACTGCGCTGACCAGGCCCACTCCAAGGCCTTAGTGGAAGCCGTGGATGAGATCTACGACGTCTTTATCGAAGATATCATCAAGAAGGTAGGTCACAAGCTCGCCTAAACCATATATACAGGTGGCCCATTTTCAGTGGTCAGATGGCAGTCGCTTCTTTATAATTTTTAGACTCCCGAAACCCTGAATGATGTACCAAGCGTACCCCGGTCTCCAGAGCGACAGTACGCAACCGGGAATTACACGCTAAGGTGAGAACGCCAATTTACAACGGGTCAAGGATTTTTTAGATGCTTCACAAATGAGACTCAATAAGAATTCCGGCGTTCATGGCCGGCAGTGAATTCACTGCTGCCCATGGACGCCGCAAAACTAGTGGAGTCAGAAGTGTGCTACCAACCTTTTAACTCCTTTTCCCTCCGACTGGGCACACCTCGTACTCTCACTCACTGGGCGAAATTCAGCGGGCGGTTTTCTTCGGTAAGGCCGTGATATCTCTCCAGTCGAGCCGGCCTATTCATGCCGACGTATGGCTCTCCCACGGCCGCACGGGTGACAAATCGTAATCATACATTTTTGTATTTTATTTTTGTGCAATAAATAATATCTATATAGATATACGCCGTTATTATTTATTTATCTTTTACATCCGAAAACCTTATAGAACCTTATAGGTAGCGTGAAGTGAGTCCATTTAGCATGTTAGATCAACGAAAAAAAAATCTGCTGTTCCTTACATTATTGCCGGGTGGATATTTTGTTTTGTATGGAGAACCTGATTTTTTTCTCGCTTATTTTGTTGATCTAACATGCTAAATGGATTTAATTCACAAAACAATATGAGGTTTTCGGGATGTAAACGATAAAAAAATAACAGTGTATTATCTATTATTTCAAAGCTTCAATCTCTTCCTAGGGTTACCTCTTCAAGCGAGGCTACCTACTTCCAACGATGCGCGAATACTGGTGCGTGCTCCAGCCCTGCGCCCTCACGTACTATAAGAGTTCCTCCCAGAGGGAGCAGTGCGGTAGAGTATCGATCGATGAGTACTGCTCTGTGGAAGCTGCGGCGGGAGAGGGACGGCTACAGCGCTTCCAGCTCATCACTACAGATCGAACCTTCGAGTTTGGTACTCAGGATCACAAGTATGTACATAGACTACTTATATCAATCTTACATAGTACTACTATTTATATAGAGATGAATTCCATAAACAACGTACGTTACAGGTAATTCGAAATGACAAAGCACTTGCGCGATGTAATCAATATCCAGCGACATCTATCGGTAAATTTTGAAACTAAAAGCAAAATTCAGTTTCGAAATGGAATGAGAGCGGGCTGCTAGTTTTGTATATCAATATACCAAAACAGAATACTGCCCTGCTAGCTCCTGTGAGTCGTCATTGAGGAATTACAACGTGCGAAAATGGATTGTGAATCACTTCGCATGATGTAATGGCAACTAATGAATAAATTAGGGTCGGCCGTTAGGGTAGGAATACTAGACAACAGTCTAGGGCACCTATTGCCCTAGCATATATTTTGAGAGCTAGAGAAGTAGGTAATTAATTAAACAAAAAAGGAAATACCAGCTGATTATAGACCATGTCATTCAAAATGATAAAGAAAGATTTTTTTTATTATTTTTTTTTAATATGGCTCTACCCGTAGATAATTTGCCAATGTCAAGTTATTGAGAATAAGTAGGTAATCGAACAGTCGAAGTCAGTCCATGTCACAGTCACTTATCGATCTACGGATTCAGCGAATATCACTCTAAAAGCAATCGCGGGTTTTAAGACTCTATTAGGTCCAAGCAAGTTGTCACAAGACAACTAACTCAACACACAATAGCAGTATTAAAAACGATACATTTCAACTATTCTTATTATAAGGATCACTTTGCGGCACTTCACTGCACAAATAAACACCAAAGTTGATCACTAAAAACACGAGATTTACTAATTACGTACTAATTTAAAACCTTCGAATTGCATCAGCCCACGAGAAGTGTTGACCCCTACCGCCAGAATGTCGAACTTTTTTTTTATGTGATAAGTAGCAGACGAGCAGACGCATCACCTGTCGGTAAGCAATTGCCGCCACCCATGGACACCCGAGACACCAGTGGAGTCATAAGTGTGCTGCCAACCTTTAAACACCCCTTTACCCCGGATTGGGACTCCGGTAGTCTCACTCACGCAGCGAAACACAGCACAGTGCTATTTCACGCTTGTTTTCTGTGAGACCGTGGTATCACTCCGGTCGGGCCGGCCCATTCATGCCGAAGCTCCTCAAGAATAAACTTCACAGCTTAATTGACAGAGTATACGTGTCAAGGATGAACAGTTCTATCATTTAAATACCGAACATTCTTCAGGAGTCGTCTCCAATGGATCTCAGCTCTACGCCAAGCCGCCGCCGTGTCGGGCGGCGCGGAGGGCTACCAGCGGCGCGCGCGCGCAGGCCGGCGGGGCGCGGGCGCACGGCGCGAGCGCGAGGTGCGCGAGACCAAGGCGCGGCTGCAGCACGAGGTGCGCGCGAGGCTGGCTGCTGAGGCGCAAGCGCAGGTAGATAACTAATCACTTATTTTACAGTCGACGACCAGAATCTCACAGATCGCTTACACTCTCTGGCCCTGCGGAGAGAAGTTGCATCTCTGTGTCTTTTACCGCCTTTATTTATTTATTTATTTATATATTTTTATTTATTATTTTATTTATACGCCCTGTTGGTCTAGTGGTTTAAGTACCGGGCTGTGATCTCGGGGTCCTGGGTTCGACTCCCGGGTCGAGCGAAAAGTATGTTTCGAATTTTTCGAACATAGCTCGGGTTTGTGATCACCAATCCGCATTTGGCAAGCGTGGTGATTGAGCCTAATCCCATCATAGTAGCGATGACTTGTTTTCAATGATCGAGGCCTTTGCCCTGCAGTGGGACAGTTTATAGGCTGATACTTTAATTTATTTATTTATAAAAACTTTTATAGACACATTATTTGAGTTAATAGTATCTAAAAGCCTATATTAGGTTTGTCTAGATACTATAGTTCTCTAGGTAAACTGAAATAGGTAAAGCATCCATATAATAATTAATCTAAAAAATAGACATTGACATATATTACTCGTATAACAAAAGTTCTAATAGCGCGCGCGCACAGTGATAACTCCCGGTTGCGCGGTGCATTTGTGTTGGTGTGCTTAGGCGCGTATAACAAAGTGACCGGCCCGGTCGTCGCTCGCATGTGCGCGTGCGCTCATATAGGATATTTACCATGGTGAGTGTTACGAGGAGTTATTTGAGTTAATACGAGATACCCATGTGGATTATTCAAAAACCATTTTGTAGAACAAGAATGGGCCGTAATTCACCTCTTGTTCGCTTAACTCGTCTATACAATGAAATAACAAAGAAGCTACCAGAACTCGATATTCATTTTCAAAGCCTTCCTAAGTTTATGAAAGTACTCAAAACTAGTGACGTACTATAGATGGACTAAGTAGTGGTTTTTTTTAAATTTTCATTTCATTTCATTATTTATCTTTTCTTTTGTTAATCGCCATATTACTGTTAATTTTGATAAGAGATATATTTTATTCTTTAGTTTTTATGATGCTACCATTTTGTATTTACTAAGCATATTTTCATTTACGCATGCAGTGGTTAACCTATAATTGTAAGTGCAGTTAGCCAGAAGCAAACTTTGTTAAATGTCTCTATTGCAACTTGCTGTAACTTATGTTGGTAACCCTGTAATTAAATAAATAAATACCCACTGCTGAATTTCACCGTACCATACCTTAAACTAAGATTCCAACCCGCACCATCTGGATGGGTGGAAGTCCACCACCGTGGGCTTTACACGTCATTTTTGCCACGCACCTCCTCATTGTGGAATCAACTTCCCGCAGCGGTATTTCCGAACCGGTACGACCATTGAGATCTTCAAGAAACGAGCCTATACCTTCCTAAAAGGCCGGCAACGCATCTCCACTCGTTCTGGTGTGGCTGATGTCCATGGGTGGCAGTGATTGCTTACCATCGAGTGACTCGCTTGCATCATTTGCCTCCCTTTATCATAAAAGAAAAATATTCCCTGACTCTGACGATAAGTGGCATAGCGTTGGGTGTCGGCCGGACCTTTTTCCTACCTCGAACCGATATCAATGTCAGCTATAACCGAACTTCTGAATCTATTTATTTTGTGCCATAATCTCTGGTACGTTCATGCTTTCGTCAGATTCTTACAGACCTTAATAAAATTGCCATAGTTATATCCTAAAAAATCTATTTGATTAATCAGCTATCCTAAGGCTCTGGTTTTCATACTGATTGTTGAGAGTGATAAGTTGATAGAAATTCAACATAAATAACAATGTACAGTCACGAGCTTTAATTTGGGACCCACTCAAGGTTGAATATCGTGTAGCAAACTTTCGTTCTTAAGAGCCTTTCTTCTTAAGAGGCTCTTTAGAGCTAATATTTAACATGTCAAAGTCATAATATTTACCAACGACGACTTTACTTTTCTAGGGGCAACCGTGCAAAAACGTCAACTTGAGCGAGGGCATATGATCATTACCGATGTTTTCCGAGTAATTGTTAAACGTCGAACTGTATTTCTTGTCACATTTACCTACTCCTTGTTCGTGCAAATCAGTAATTTGAACTCTTATTTGGTCACGATTAGCCGCAAGCATTTTATTAATTGCTAAATTACTATTTCTGAAATGTAACAATAAACTATTTTCTTGACTGTCACTGACTCAAGTGACACAACATACATATGTTCGTCTTTAGAAAACGGTAATGATAGCTTTGTGCAAAGAGGTTTTCGTTTCAAGGGTCGATTAGACAAGACATTTTATGTCTTAACTAAAGTTTCGACCCTATTGCATTATGAATGTTCTTACGCCATTAAACGGAAATGGGTCCCAAATTAATGCTCGTGACTGTACCACCCTATGGTATAGCGCCATCATTATATTTAAGGTGTGCAATTTTGTTTAATTTCAGGAATTAACAGAACTGGCACAGCAAGATAATAAGAAATTAGAAGAATTAAAACATACCCAAGTAGAACTAGAAAGATTACTCCACGAGGAAACTCAAGCCAAGAGAGACGAAGAAATTGTTAGAGCCCTTCAAGCTAGGTAAACAAACAAAAGTAAAGAAATATATGATATTTTCTCCAATCATAATATTAATTTTGTAAACACTTTTAGAGTTCTAGCAGAAGAATGGGAAAGGCGTGAAGAATTAGAACGTCTACAAGAAGAACAAAATAGAATGCTAGAAGAAGAGAGATTGAAAAGGAAGCAGTTCGAAATTCTGCAGGCAGAGAAGGAAGCACAATATAGAGGTAAATAAACAAATAAATATATATTTCACAACATCACATACTTTGATTGACTCCTAGATAGGTAGCTCAAGCACCTGTGTTACGGATATCAGAACCAACAGCGGGATTACAAATTTATACATATAATACTTTTCTTTTGTAAATACATACTAATAATACATAGAAAACACCCAGACCAATACAAACAGATATGTTATTGAACACAAATGTTTGTAGGTACTGTGCGGGGATCGAACCCCAAAGACAGCGTTCACTAGCACTGTTCCAAATGGGTCGTCAAAATATACTTACACGAAAGAAAATAAGTACAAACTACGAATAGAATAGAATACTTTATTTGCATAAAACATGGTAATATAGAGTACAGTACGAGTAGAAAAAAGGAAACCATAAGTGCAGAGTAATCAATAAGATATATTTGGAAAGACGGCCTGCTGGTCTACTGGTATGAGTACCGGGCTAGTGACCTATGGGTCCTGGGTTCGATACCCAGGACGAGCAAAAAGTATGTTTCGAATTTTCCGAACATAGCTCGGGTTTGTGATTACCAATCCGCATTTGGCAAGCGTGGTGTTTAAGCTTAACCTCATCATAGTAGCGATGGCCTGATTTCTATAATGTTGGCCTTTGCCCTGCAGTGGGACAGTAGATATATAAGCTGATACTTACCAACTGATTCGTTTAAAAATTGTTGGTGAAAGCCTATGAGAAAATTCAGACTGAACAATCTTCTTCCAAAAATGTTAACAGTACCTAATCATCATCATCTTTCAGCCAATAGACGTCCACTGCCGTCCATAGGCCTCCTCCAATGTTCTCCACACGGATCGGTCTTGTGCCGCCCGCATCCAATGGATTCCCGCGACCTTCACCAGATCGTCGGTAACAGTAATAATGGTTTTTAATTTGCAGAAGCAGAAAAGCGATTAAAAGAGCTAGAGGTTGAGAAGCAGAGGCTCGACGCCGAGCTACAAGCGGCGCAGCAGAAGATCTCCAAGACGGAGACCACGGCGCAGGCGCTGCATGTGCACTTGAGGGTAAACATTTTTATGTGATAGTTGGCAGACGAGCAGACGGATCACCTGATGGCAAGGTTGCTGCCGCCCATGGACACCGGCGACAGCATTGGAGTCACAAGTACACAACATATGGATGTTTTTCAAATTGCAACTAGACTAGCAGAGTGCGACTCAGAAAGCCGCTTTTGGCGATTTTCATTTGTTTGTGTGGTCAGCTTTTAAAATGCGATTTCAAAAGTAGCAAGTCTGCCGTGGCAAGCTAGGGATCTCAATCCCTAAACAATTAATAGGTACACTCTGAAAAATGCAGTTTTTGGGACTAGTATGTAGCACAGCGGCGATCACAATAGACCGAATTGATCGCAGTGATACTGGTCTGAATATGACCTGCAAAGTCGGACTGAACACGTGTTTATTGACTCATCTGGTGCAGAGAGATAAAATATAGATATTAAATCGTATCGTGATGCGCACAGCCAAGGAGTGGAAACGCCCTGCCAGCGTCTATTTTTCCCCGTGAATACAACCCCAATATTTTCAGAGCTAGAGTGAATAGGCTACTTTTGGTAGCAGGACATAGCATCGTAGGTTTCCTCTCAACTCTACAGTTCAGTGTGAAGCCAATAGCAAAGCCATCTTCAATAAAAAAAATATAATAATAAAAAAGTGATCCAAACTTTTTCGCTATTCATCTCCCAAGTTGATGATGCGTCTCCGCCATCATCATCATCAGCCTATCGCAGTCCACTGCTGGACGTAGGCCTCTCCAACTGTTCGCCACTGTGATCTATCCATGGCTTCTCGCATCCAGATCTTGCCAGCCATCCTGCGCAGATCGTCCCCCCACCTAGCCAGAGGGCGCCCTACATTACGTTTGCCAAGACGCGGTCTCCACTCCAGAACTCGTTTACACCATCGGTTGTCGATTCTGCGGCTAATATTGCCAGCCCACTGCCACTTAAGTTTGCTAATCCGGTGAGCAATGTCGATAACTTTGCTTCTCTGCCGGAACACCTTATTTCGGATTCGATCTCGGAGAGAGACGCCGAGCATTGCTCGTTCCATGGCCCGCTGAGCGACCTTTAACTTGTGGACCAGCCGTACCGTAAGTGTCCGTCTCCGCTATAGACTTAGTATCCCGTGGTCTCCACAGAAACGGATTGGCGGGACTAAATTACAATTTATCAATGTTATGATACACAAATGTATGATTCTGCAATAGAAACCTTATTCCAGCTGCTTTTCTCACGTCATTTCCTACCACGCATAGTAAAACTGTGAAACCACCTGTCATCCGTGGTGCTTAGATACGATCTGGTGACCCTCAAGAAAAGGCTTATTCCTTTCTTAAGAGCCGGTAACGCATATGTGATGCCTCATGTGTTGCAGATGTCCATGGGCGGCGGGGATCACTTTCCATCAGGTGTGCCATCTGCTCGTTTGTCCGCTATAAATAAAAAAAAGCGCCCCTTTAGCAGTGTTTGTTGAAAGCTGGTCAATGGAAATGAACGTTGGTCTAAATTCACTTATTGACTATTCTCAGGACATGGCCCCAGGTTTCCGGAACGGCGAGCGTGCACGTCGCGCCATCTCCTTCGTGCCGACCACGAAGAGCTCGTCCGACACGCTCATCGACGTGCGCGCCATCAGGCACCTCAAGGTGCTCGATGACGACGATAAGTTATGAGGAGATCATCAGAGTTTTTGGGATTCAAATCTATCATTTATGTTTAAATTTATGGCTTTTTTCCACAAACGTGGACCGTGGAAGAGCCACGCTTCGGCATGAATAGGCCGGCTCGACCGGATACCATGGCCTCACAGAAAACCGCACTGTGCTGTGTTTCGCTGCGTGAGTGAGGGTACCGGAGGCATAATCCAGGGGAAGAGGTCGGCAACGCACTTGCTCTCCACTGGCGTCGGGGGTGTCCGTGGGCGGCGGCAGTCGCTTTGCCATCGGTTGATCCGTCTGCACGTCTGCCTATCCTATAAAGAACCTATCACATAAAGAAAGAAAAACAAATGCGTTGTTACATTTGTGGAATAAAGCCATCAATTTAAACAAACAAATAACTAGTAAGTAGGTATGTAGATGATACGTATCTAAATAAATAACACACTTAAAAATTTACATCTCGTGTTAAGTGTTTTATTTACTTAAGAATAAATTGCAAAAGATTGCTATAAAAAATATCAACTTTGTATCTAAATGTTTCATAATGATATATAGGCAAGCGTAAATGTTATTGTAATAAAATAATTACAAATCGCCAACTAAGGATAGTCCCGGAACTAAATTCGTGCGAGCCCCTTTTAACATTACGTGCTATAACGGGATGAAATGAGCTTTAGTACGGTAATAACTTTAGTTCGCGATTTGTAATACGGCGGCTTGGGTCTTCTTCATAAATGTTTGATACACCTTTGTTATTAAAACGGTGTTATGAAGCAAAATTCCATCAATAAAAAAAATCATACAAAAATTTCGATGTAAAAATGAAAACTCATTCTTATTTAGAAAAAAAAGTTTTTTTTTGTTTCAAACGTGAAAACTGCTCTATAACACCGTTTTAGCTATCGACTTATTGAGCGGTTATGAATAAAGCCCTAATCATACCGATAATTTTTTATCGTTTACATACCGAAAACCTCATAATAGGTATCATGAATAAAGTCCATTTAGCATGTTTATGTTAGGTTAAATCAAGAAAACAAGCGAAACAAAATCAGTTGTTGCATACATTATTGCCTTTTCATTCCATACATTATCCTAAATGGAATAATCACGATAAATCAGCTGGTCCATACATTATCCTAAATGGACTTTATTCTCGATATCTATTATGAGGTTTTCGGGATATAAACGAAAAAAAATAACGGCGTATAGATAATTTGGTAGTTAACTAGTATCTTCAGCATTTAATATGAATCTTAGAAAATGAGAAGAGATCATAAAAATCAAGAATCCGGGTGTACTGTGATATTTAAATAGATACTTATATGACAGTTGCCTTTCAAATTTTCAGGAATTCTTAGAGACTTCTCTAAAACCGCATTTTAAGTATGTAGAGTACATACTTTGATCGTAATGCATAGATACTTATACTTGTTTCAAATAAAGCACTTTGAAGTATTTTTTTGTTTTATAGCGATAAACATTTCGGGGTAAGTAGGTACCTCGGCTGGGTTTCCGTAGAAGTGGAGCTGCGCGGAGTGCGGAGTTGAGCGGAGACTTATAAAAATTCAAAATAGATAAGATGCGTATTTTGTGCAATGTAATTGGTCAATTTATATAAGTGTCCGCTCAACTCCGCGCAGCTCTACTTCTGTGGAAACGTAGCCTAAGGTATTTTTTACTCAGACTTAGATACCTAAATACTTTGTAATGTTCCCTGTAAATCATGTATTGATATAATAAAGAAGAAAATGAAGAGATCATCATATACCAACCAATCGTTTATTTTTAAAATTACAACACTGTAAAAATAAAAAATCTAGAGAACAAAATAAAGGATTGTAGACCTGATCGCTGTTGTTATTTCTTGCCTCCTTTTTTTTCTGTTGCCGCGGCGGCAGCTTGCATCTTTTTCTGAATCTTTTTCAGCTGAAAAGGTGGTTAAATCCTTCAGCTTTAAGCTCAGGTAGTGAGTGCAAAAGTTAGATAGGATAAATTGCAAAGGATAGTGGAATCAAAAAAGATTCCATAGGGTCGACATGAAAATGGGAATATAAAAGATATAGGGACAAATGGAAGGACAAGTAGGTACGGTTATTTCTTCTTCCCTTTTTTATTTTTTCCTTTGAGCTGCGTGTAAAAAATAACAATAGCACATTAATTTCAAAGTGACATTAAATGTGACATTACACAAACTTATTGGATTTCGAAATTGTTTTAAAGTGAACTCTGCTGACTCAGCAATCAATGTTTAACATCGTTTAGGAAACCTGCACGTTTGCAAAATGAACACTAACTATTAATTTATTGTGATATGAGTCAAGTAGCCTATTGTTGAGATAATTATTCTAAAGTTGTAACCATAATTCGGTTGGTCCGGTGTGAAAGTTGCGAACCGGTATTTTTTTTTATGTGGTAGGTGGCAGACGAACAGACGGATCGCCTGACGGTAAGCGATTGCCGCCGCCCATAGACCCCCGCGACACCAGCGGGATCACAAGCTGCGCTGCCAACCCTTAAACACTCCGGCGTCCGGTGCCCTCACTCACGTAGCGAAACACAGCACAGTGCTGATTCACGCTGGTTTTCTATGAGGCCGTGGTATCACCCCACGCTCCGGTCGAGCCGGCCCATTCATGCCGAAGCGTGGGTCTCCCACGGTCGAGGTATAGCACGATGTGTGAGGTATAGCATGTTTTCCTCTAGATCTATCTTTTGCCTACCTTCTTCTTCTCCGCTCGGTTGGCCAGCACCTCTCGCCAGGCGACCTGGATGACCCTGGCGGCGTGCTCCATCAGGAACTTGTTCATCTTCTCCGTCATTTCCTGGTGGTATTCCTCCTCGCGCTCCGCCATCAGTGGGATATATTCTATGTCTTGTTCCGCTAGCTTTCTCTGAAAATTTTATATTGTTAAAATGTATTTTAATACAATGATTTGTAGGCATTTTAATTAATGATTTCGTTTTTTGAAACTTAGCATATCTTATCTTGATTTATTATGATTCATCCATTTTATTGAAAATCATTTGGCAAACAAATTTGGTTAAGTTGACATTGAAAATCAAATATGATTTTTCCGAAATAGACGTGTGTACCTACCTAACTAACTCTTTACTGAAACGACTCAGTGATCCGACTCAGCCAAATGATACACTGTTCCAAATGTTGGCACCGAATGCATCTCGAATCAATTGGATCTCGAGTCCGAGTGAACCGAATGAGCTCCACCAGCCCATGGTCCTTCCTACCGTCTCGGCATACGGACCGAATCTTGGGAGACGCTCACCAGGTACTTGCTAAGGGCTCTTTCCCCGGTGCGATTCTTCACTCCCTACAAAATCTGTGTCTGTGTCCCATCTCAATGTCACTTCTCCCCAAATGGGGCGTGAAACACCACAACACAAGCGACTCGCGCTCGGGCAGTTCCACATCAATCAATCTCCTTCCTAATATTAAGCCTTTTGTGTGCAAACGCACGCAACCGTCGAAAACCTTCTGCAGAGTTGACCATCTCTTGATGTTATACTGGTCCTATCTCGTTTCTGTTCCAGTCATTCAGCATCTGTTGCGGCTCTTCTTCATACAGCTGACATTCCCACAGCACATGGTCCCGAGTTTCATCAGCTTCTCCACAGGGACATACAGGTGACTCACAGAGAGTCATCGCGTGCAGTCTGCTGTTAAAACTCCCATGTCCTGTAAATATTTGTGACACAGCGTAGTCTGGTTCCACCCAACCGGCCGATAATCTCATTTCTACGTCTGGGAAAAACTGCGACAACTCTCTTCCTTTGTCGCTGGTCGACCAGCGCTCCTGCCATTGGGCAACAACATCTCCGAATATTCTACGTTTAAGTGCCGTCTGCTCCTTGTCTGTGGCTTCCTTTGGGCACTCCTGGGCGAATCGTCCCACACGAACGACTTCTAAGTCGGCCAGCAACACCGCAGCTAGCACGGGCAGCGCTGATGTGCTAACAGACCTATAAGCCTTCGTGAGCAGAATCATTGCAGGCCGCTGGGTGCGCAGCAAAGCTCGCTTCACCACGAAGATGCTTGCCCGGTGCCACCAAACTGCCGAACCGAATGAGCTGACTGATCCGATGAGCCGAATGATCCGAATGAGCGGAATGATCCTATGAGCCGAATAATCTGCATGAGCTGAATGATCCGAGTGAGTCGAATGAGCGGAATGAATCACGGATCTATCTGAGAGTCGATGTTCCAAACGAACGAATGCGAAACGTTTTACTGTTCCGCATCTCTGCACTATTCCAGATGCAAATATTCCAATCTTTTGAAAGATACGTTTTTGACAGGTCTATTCCGAAAGGTTGGACATCTTCAATGTGTAGGTAAGAGATATTTTGAATTTTGGCCTATTATAACGCGACAAACAACGTTACGCTAGTTAACCTCCTAGGGAAAACATCGTGAGGAAACCTGCACGTTTCGGATAGTTTCTGAAACGTGTAACCATGATTCAGTTTTGGTCAGGTTCCCATGTTAAGGTGGTCCGTTTCCTATACAAACTTGTTTTACAGGAATACTTACAGGCAGAAGCTTGAATTTGGTTAAAATGTCTTTTAAAAAATTATATATGTGTGTCTATTTACGCGAATGGTATAATCTTTCAAGTTTAAAACATAAACAAAGTATAATTTCGATTTTAAAAAACGTAGCAATTTGCGAAATCGCTTGAATGTGTGTGTGCTTGAAACGAATGCAATCTCTCGTAAAAACGGCGACATCTATACGAATCTAGTTAAATTTCCTAGATGGTAGGCTATGTTTGCTTAGCTAAACGAACAGGCTATCGAACAGATGGCGCTGAACTGCAATAAAAATATGCATGATATTTTAGCGATTTGTTAATTTATATTCATAATATATTAAAAATTGTATTTTTTTATTGCTATAATAAAACACAAAATGCAAAAAGGTCACACACTTTGACTTTACATTGATAAGAAATAATAGAGGCTTTTAAGTGCGACCGTCTGTCTACCCGCTGCGCCATCGAGGCATGGCATTATGTATTAGCGACGTTGCCGCTCTTACGCGTCGTTGCCATATTTCTATAGCACCAATTTCTTCAACTTGAAATTATTTCGGGATTTTAGATTGCTCCTTTACTGGGTTGCCAGAAGGTACTGTTCCTGAAATTCTTGGTAAAATTTAGTCTTTCTTTTTTTTAATTTCCTTTTTTTTCATTGGTTCCATAGGAGAAATATTGTGAAGTGAGTGTACATGAAACGAACATGCAATTTATATACGCATCCAGGTACGAAATACAATTGATATGTCAAAATGAGCAAAAATGTACTGGGATAACACATTGCCATCTCTGTCAGTTTTAGTCTGCATAGTAAAAAAAACAGAGTTTAGCTTGGTATTGGCTGTCTAAAATCGCCGTGAGACTGGGGCCAGAAAACTAGTCTGTATATTTATGGATAGGAATTTGGGGACAAATACAAAATCGTACCTGGCAAATAGGACTCAATATAGCATCGCGGCATCGTCCGAAGTGCGATCCTGTTTACGCTTTACAAAATGTACCTACCGCTTATTTCCAAAACTTTTCAACTAAAAAATTCAACTGTAAAGTAATCAAATTTTAAGAAATACCTACTTTATTGTTACAAATGTTTGGTCATAATAGTGCATACATAATTATTTCCAATAACTTAATTATAATATATTTCTAAGGAATGATAAACCATTTGCTGTAACGGAACGTAATCAATTTTTTTGTGATAACTAGTGCTGTGTATGCATCAATCCATTCAACGCTAAAATAAATAAATATCGATGATATTCATAGCCTTGGTTTGGTAGGTGCATTGTTGAAGAAATTGAAATACAAACATGAACATCTGCAGTTCGCGCGAAACGTAACAGCCACGCGCTATCCGTACTTATCTGATAATATATAATATATAGTACAACGGGTAGGCCAATACAGCAGAGTTGGATGGAACTCTACTACTGCTACTCTCGGCTCCGTTCGGGTTCCGGGACAAAAGTATACGTACAAGTACAACCAATTATTTTTTTAGTTTTAGTGAAATTACTGTATTTAGAGTCGAATGTTGCTACGAATTTTCTATGAGCGAACGGTTTTTTTGAGTGATATTGAATCAAGTTCGTCAGGGTACAAAGTTAGGAACTCATCTGTGCAATTTGTTGTTTACGTCGCGTAGTGTTAATCAAGCGGCAGTGTTTTAAATGTTCTAATGTTAAGTGATGAGTTTAGAGGATAAAGTCCAATGTGGATTGATAAATAGTGACTCCATTGGTAATGTATTGGCCTTAAAGTTATGGGAACTCGTGATAAACACTTGGAATTAAGAGTCAAATGTAACTCTTGTGGTCATTGATTGAATTAAGTATAAAAAGTTAAGCTTGGTAAGTACATACCTACCAATTTAACTTACTTTTCTTGCTACTTTTAACTTCTACTACCTATGATAATATTATTTTTAAAAAGTGATAGTCTGTAATTTAAAATTTAATAGTATTTTTCCAATAAAATGTATGCTATGCTATGATGATAAATTTTCATTTGAATAATGCTTTTATCGATAAATTGCCAGCTTCTCTGATAGCAAAATAAACAACTCTACTCGTACTTTTTGAAACAACTTTTTTTCATTCTGTCTGAATTTCTGACTGACTTGTTCTGATCGTTGTTTAGGTATTATATGCAATTTGATTGACTTTCCTATATTTTGTTGATTTTTTTGAGTTTTGTTTGAGATGAAGTGAGGAGCTGGGTGTTCACAATGGACTTTGGAAGGACAAACAAATCGAGCTTTTTAATGTGTTACTCTTTTACTATGTACAGAACAATAAACTTTGCTTTTCAATTACAGAAAGACCTATTCTCTAACCAAACCTCAAATTGAACTGAATGATGAAACAAAAAATGGATTACACAGTGTTTACTCTTTTGAATGTACCATGTGTGGAATGCTCTGGAAGCAAGCTAGTGAAAAGGATGGTCACATAAATAAAGCCCTAGTTTGGGGTGCTGTGACAAGTGGCAGCTACTATGCACAAGTAGCCCAGATGACTGCGCTTATCGATATACCAACTTATCACCGAATAAGTTTCACTCAATTGAAAAAGAATTGATCAGAATCAAGTGTTGTTGCCACACATGGCAACAACAGGAGATAATAAAAGCTGGAGCCGAAGAAAGAGCCATCGCCATTGTAAAGGGACACATGTCCCCTGATGGGGTGCTATATATCACTGTCTGAAAAGATCATATGGGCATAACTCTAACTCATCTTCTGGGATGGTAAGTTTAACTTTGTTATAATCACTTGTTTGTTATACATTTATCATTGTTATTTAATTTTTGCAAGTAAAACTTTAATCCCACTGAAAATGTGTCTCAGACATAAGGACGGTACAAAGTCCAATAAGGGTAACTCCGTGTGTACCCGTATTATTACTTTAAAAAAATTTCTTACCAATTCGACAGTTTAAAGTAATAATAGAATGAGTTATAAAACACACACCCCTTTATTACAAAACATGGTCTAAAGTTAGGCTTGGTTTAAAATGGATGCTGTCACTTTCATTTGAAAGCTATATAAAAGTGACAGCGTCATTTTAAACCTTGTAGACCATTTTTGTAATAAAGGGGACAGATGTTTGGTAACAATATTTAATAACAAATTGAAATAATATAAATTTATTGTTACAAACATTCTTACATTATTTATTTCTTTTTACAGATACTTCAGTCCACTTGGGATAGAATGCATAGCATTCAAGCATGGTGATTTTCAAGAAACACTCAAAGTTACTTTAGAAGCATTTTATTGTATATAAATTGATGTAAATATTTTTTATTAATTATTAAAAATTGACTTGATACTACCTCCTACCTACCTACACCAACTAATTTGTACACCTCGTCATACAGTTAACTAGTTTTGGAATATTTACTTTTGTTTGTAACATATGACGGGAACTTCACGAATGATCATGCTCCCCAAATGTCCCTGAGGTTGTGGTGCTATGTGGCTGGTCATAACATTCACTCTGCTATAGTTGAGTGAAGTGATGGCTGAAACATATGTCATACTTGAACAGGTGCCACCTTTGGGGACTGGTCTGCTTTGGTTTAAATCATATTTAGCTTATTATTTTGTGTTGCATTATTAGCTGTTTGACTTGGTATAAGGTATACTTTGTATATAATGTGTAATAAAACATTGTATAAAAATATGGCGTTTAAAGAGTAACTGGTGAGTTTCTTGCTGGACCTTCTCGTCCAGAAACAACTTTCCGATCCAGTGGTAGAATCGCATTATTTGTATTTATATTTTAATATATTTTATGTATCGGCATATTTATGTAATCACATGTAAATTATACATACTAATGAAATGGTTTTAAAGGATTCAAATATAGATTTTATTATATTGATTGTTTTTTAATTAACATTCCTAAGGACTTATACCACTCCACTTCTTCTGCACGAACCTACCTACATGAAGTTATTAGAAGTCGCCCACCTACGCACACCTAGCCTACTCTATTAGGTCTACAGACGCTATGTGGCAAAAAATCGTCCCGAAACGAAGTGAGGGCGGACCGTTAGTTGCATAATAAACCGCACTTCAATTTCGAAGTCCAGTGTGTGTTAAGTTATCTACTAGATTACCATCGCTACCTATCCGTAGTCCATTCGATAGATCTGAAGAAGAAATTCACATATTCCGTAATTCCTATCCACATCATATTTTTAGTGTTAAGCGCGCCATCTATTGCCAGCGAGGAATAACAGCTATCCGATAAAAAACATGCTTCAGCTTTGTATGTGTGTGTGGGGACGATACGTACGTACACAAGTTGATATTAATTTAGCTACGATGCAGGAATATAACGATTCTGGTTTAGTTGTTAATTGTTGAAATACATCAAAAAATAGCAGTTATTACGTAGATGTCGCGAATCACTCTACACTTAAAATTACTGTCCTGTAGAAGTCGTAATTATTTATTTTCTCGATTCACTGACAACAGAGCCATCTCTTAGCAATCGTTTAGCAGGATTGCGTGAGCTTCCACCTTAAAGGGTGGCGAAGGTCAGACGGCAGTTTCTTAATGAGGCTTTTCTTAAAAAAAGTTAATAAAATAATAACTTAATAGATGGCGCTTAGCAGGCAAAAATAGTTCTGTCAAAGTCAATTCCATTGACTATCGTCCTTTAAAAAAAAAACAAACACAAACAAGCATTCATTATTCAATTTTAAGCCTCTCCAAATCAAGAATCATGTGCAAGCGTACCTCAGGCTCCAGAGCGACAGCTTTGGACGCTGGGAATTAAAAGAATTGGGAATTACATGCTATATTAACGATGATGACCACTGTAGTGTTTGTGTGACACATACCTTTAGACTTGGTATATAATATGGTATGTATATAATAGCTTGGTATATAAACTGTCTCGTGCACACGGTGAGACGGGGCGCGCGAGGGGGAGTCTGGCTTAAGTCACTGACGAGAGCGGACACGCGGCCTTGCTGATGGTATGTTGTCGAGCCAGTGAATTTGGCATACCCTCAATATCAGTGTACACTACAACCACCTTGCTTAAATTCCACATCTATCGCATTGATACTCCACCAGATACTTATCAAAGAAGAAGTTCTACGATTCATAATCCAATTGGTGACCAGAATCTGTCACATTACTCCCTCCGATTTTCATTGTAACGTCAAACTTTCCACAGCATTTTCTCGTTACCTCCAACTCCTCGCACTGGCGCGTCTCGTCCTCATATTTTTCCGTGTACTCGTCCAGCTCCTACCTGCTTGTCACCCATCTCCAGGTCGTACTTCTGCAGCCACGACAGCAGCTGAGTCTCCACTTTAAACCTGCACAAGTATTGATTTATGCGATAGACACTCACCCGCAACACTGGCTTTAGGCACAATTGAGAACTGGAAATATTCTGAAAAACCTTGTTGGTCTAGTGGTTTAAGTACCGGGCCGTGTTTCGGGGTCCTGGGTTCGATTCCCAGCGTCGAGCGAAAAGTATGTTTCAAATTTTTCGGACATACCTCGGGTACGTGATCATCAATCCGTATTTGGCAAGCGTTATGATTACCTAAGGCTAATCCGATTATAGTAGCGATAACTTGATTTCTTTGATGGAAGCCTTTGCCCTGCAGTGGAACAGTCTATAGTCTGATACTTTAATACTCTGGAATGATGATAAGGACAGTCTCTTGGACTGTAATGGGTATACAGTCCAAGAGACTGTCCTAGCAAGCCGCAGGGTTCGATTCCCGGGTAAGGCCAAATTTGTGACTAAGTCGCTCACAGAAAACCGGCGTGTTTCGCTGCGTGAGTGAGGGCACCGGAGGCCCAATCCAGGAGAAAGGGGGGTTTAGAGGTTGGCAGCGCACTTATAACTCCATTGGTGTCGCGGGTGTCAATGGGAGGCGGCAATCGCTTACCATTAGGTGGTCTGCTTGTCTGCAACCTCATCATTTCAGCCAATAGACGTCCACTGCTGGACATAGGCGTCCCCCAATGTTCTCCACACAGATCGGTCCTGTACCGCCCGCATCTAATGGATTCCCGCAACCTTCACCACATCGTCGGTCCACCTTGTGGGGGGCCTGCCGCGGCTGCGACTTCCTGTACGTGGCCTCCACTCGAGGACCTTTCCGTCCCAACGGTCGTCTGTTCTCCTCGCTATGTGCCCTGCCCATTGCCACTTGAGACATGCAATCCTTTGGGCTATGTCTATGACCTTAGATCCGCAGGAGCGGATCTATCATTTCTGATACGATCACGCAGAGATACTCCGAGCATAGCCCTCTCCATTGCTCTCTGGGTGACTTTGAGCCTCCTCAATCGGCACATTGTAAGCGGCCACGTTTCGGCTCCCTATGTCACACTGGTAACACACACCTCTGCAACCTATCACATAAAAAAATCTATGTCAGCCCGAAGTCTGGAAGTTGGCGCTCTTGTACCCCGTGCATCGGAAAGGACGTAAATTCGTTTTTCCTGCGCCTGATCCCTCTTCGGTCGCGTCACACTGGTATCCCATTGAAATATACGCAAAGGAATGAGAGTCAACTCGTGTATGTGTACACACTTGTGCACTAAGTATAAATGTCCTACGACGATGGCTGATCGTTGAGATTCGCAACCGTAGCCTGAAATATCGGTATAAGGACATTCTTCACCTTATTATAAATCGCGATCTAAAGTTATTACCGTACTAAAGCTCATGTCATGCCGTTCCAACACGCAATGTTAAAAGGGGCTGGCACGAATTTTGATCCGGGACTACAGTCGAAGGGGGTTACAGTCGAAGATCCTGACCATTTACCTTCGAGCCCTTTGGTTCTTCTCCTCGACGAGGTGCGCCCGCAGCAGCTGCTCATACCCCTCCCGGGTCTCTACCTCCTCCTCTTTCAGCATCTCACTCTTCACGGCGTGCGCCCGCGACGCCAGCACCATCTGCCGCTCTGAGTCCAAACTGGAAACCAGAAATGATAGACAGTTTCCTTAGACTAATTTACCAGGAGAAGCAAAGAGTCAATAGAACGTCTTGTTGGTACAAGGCAGAGTATAGGTTACCTGGCCACGGGGTAGATCACCCGTGCAAGAAATTTTAGAAACCATGGGGTCAATATAAATTATTGTGGTAGCATAAGCAAAGCACTGAATTTTGGAAAAGACTACCTCGACTAGAACAGTCCAAGGTGTTGATACAGGCGTTCGACCAGAAACGAGCTGTAGAATTAATAAAACTGAGTAGAGGACATGTTAGGGCACTCACTCGAACCCTCACTGGGCACTGCAAAATGAACAAGCACCTGCACAAAATGGGCCTTTCCGATACCAAAATCTGCGAGGACGAGGAAACAAAAACCACGTCCTCGGCGAGTGCATAGCGCTGCACCACTTCAGAAGCCGGCACCTGGGAGCACACATGATCTCGGCAGACGAGATCAAAAGCTCCCCCATCGGCTCCATTCTCGGTTTTATCTCGGAGCTGGAGCTACATGAGGTACTGTAACAAGTTCTGGGGCTGCCACAATAGATCTTCTACTGGTCGCAGTGGCTATGAGACGCAATGCTCACCGCATTTCTTTTAAATAAAAAAAAGGTACATGGCGGATTATGGGTACTTTAATTTAAGAAAGACCTTACCAGGCTATGTGGATGGTGGTGGAGTGGAGGTGGATAACTCATGCGATGGACTAACCAAATGAAGTTCGCTATGGGCGGCCCATTACATGAGTGCAACAAACTGACCACCAACAGGGCGAAATAGCGAAAGATACTGGAAACAGTGATTGCCAAGAATGCGACAAGCATGATCGCTCTGTCAAGAGCGTGACGATCAATGGCATGGCGTGCTTCCGAACCCAAATGCGAGCAGGGCACCTCCTGCCCTGGCGGGTGTTCGGGCTGACACATTAGGTGGCGTCATATAATTGATACGGCGGCAGCTACGCCCCTGATGACGATGGAGAAGAAGACTCATTTTATACTTAATAAACAAGCCTAAGGTCTTGCCCTGCATAAGAGACTTTTAACAAAAATCCTCACATTTTCTTTTTTAGCTTGATAGTAGCTTCGTGATTGAGAAACGTCAATTCTTGTTCTAATTTGGCAATTATGTCGGTTTTCAGAGCCATCGTATCTTCAAAGCGATCGTTTTCTTCCTTTAATGTCGTCGTATACTCTGCAACATAAAAATGTTTCTTGGAAATCTCCTAATACTTTAGAAGACGTATATTTAGCTGATAAGAGTGAACTATCCACCTCTAAAGAAAAAATATAGATAGATAGATATTCTTTATTGCACAAAAACAAAATACAAGCATGATACAACAACTACAGACAGCACAATAAGGCCGTCTTATCGCTTGTAGCGATTCTGTTATGTTGTATATATATATTTCTTCTAACGACTTTCCCGATTTCAATCGGCCTTTTAAGGCGCAAGTCATTATCCACTTAGCTAACACCACATTACCCCACGAAAAGGGCAAAAAGGGAATGGTAGAGAAGTCGAGGATTCAACCTAAGCAGAAAGATTTAACAGACAGACTACATATCTTACGTTTGATCTTTTCAATCAGCTTTTCATTGGAAGCCTCCAGCTTCCTGGTGCTAATTTTGGTGGCCAGCTCTTCAGCGGCTGTCATGTGCAACTGGCGCACCATCAGCTCGCGGAACTTCTCCAGCGTATTCAGGTATTGCAGTCCTGGCACAAGTTTTTGCATCTGAAAATTACTGAAAAACTATATTTCACTAAGTGCAAGCATGGTACAACATAGAACTTGAAACAGGGAAATCAAGCAGTGCCATAACGTACCTACGTCTATTGTCATTGCAACGTAGGCTCTCCATTTGCTAAGCATCAGGTGAGCCAGTAGGACAATAGTAGGATTTTCTCAGGATATCTGGGGTCGGCGCAGTATGTCTTCCTTTTCCATACGTCCCTGTCATTCAACATCATTTTCCCTTTTCCCATCATGTCATTCTTCATACAATCCATCCATCTCTTTTTCGGCCGTCCTATGTTCCTCCACCCACTTACATTTACACTCAGCACTCTTTTGGTTACATGTTCTTTCCCTCTTCTCATTACATGGCCTTACCAGGAAAGACGCCAGTAGCTAGGAAAGTTTGGCTAAAAAAAATTCGTATGTCTAAAAGAATTAATTTTTAAATTTACCTACTCCCAAAAAAGGAAAGCAAAAAAGGAATAGACGAGCATACGGACCGCCTTTTGTAAACAATGAGGGTTTTCGATTGTTGGAATGAGGTCCAAAATCAACCGCATTAGTTGGTTACTTTTGTCAAATTGACATTTTGACAGATCACGTTTAAAAATAACCAATCTCATTGTATATGGACTTCACTCCTATAGTACTCCATCTAGCGAATTTTTCACACGCGAAAGCCCTCATAACCACCGCCCATGGACATGTGCAAAACCAGAAGACTTACGTACAGGTGAACCTCTCAGTTGAGGACTGCCAGCTAAATGATGGGGATGGACTTCTGCTGGTATTATATATATAAAAATAACGGAAATTATCAACCCAGCGGCCATTTAATTTTTTTTTCAAACCCACTTTACCTGGGTCACTATTTCAATAGACAAAAAAGTATTTTTACTTAGTTTTACAATATCTGTGGTTTCACTAACCGCTTCATTTTCATTTTTCATCTGAAAACAAAAAGTGAAACTCAATTAATTTCATAGAGTAAAAAATTCAACTCCCAATAGATTATATTGAACGCACAAACCTCTTTCACCATGTCTTCTACTTTCGGCCTGAGCCCCGGGTAACTGTTCATGATGTACAGCAGATGACCCAACTCAGGATTCAATCGGTTCTTCAGAGACACATCTCCCTGTGTAATAAAAATACGTCATCATCAGACATTGTTTTTAGCGTAAGTCCACTGCCGATAAATATGCCTCCAAAAGTTTTGGCCGGCACAAAGGATGCTTCTGAAATGAGGCATTGAATAAAAAAGCACCAAACAAGTATTGACTTGTTTGGTGCTTTTTTCTAAAGATTGCTATAGAGCACTCTGCGTTACTACCACCATCGAATTGCTTGAAGATAAAAACCAAGTCGACGATGCATGCTGCAATGTCAGCAACCAGCTGAGCGTCTAGTACTCTTGCACCAGGACAGGCAAGCGAGTGGTTGGCATTATCGTAAAGATCGGCTCATCAGCTTGGACCAGCTTTATTTAACTCACAGCGTGTCCTCCATAGCAGCTCTATTTAGCAGACTAGTCATCTGATCTTAATGACCGGCACATCTACTTCACCAGGTTTATCAAACTCACAGCTTTTATATCCTCCATGGCCGCCATATTCAGCAGACTGGTAGAGAACAGCGGATTGTCGTATTGCTCGAAGATGAAGACCAGGTCGTCCATATGCTGCGGCGTCAGCAGCGAGCTGAGCGTCTTGTACTCCTGCACCAAGGCTGGCAGGCAGATAGCCAGCATCGTTTTGTATATCGCCTCGTCGAGGATCTTCGTGATTCGCTCGGCTTGGATGTGGCACTCCAAGTCGATGGGGGAAGCGGCTGCAGTCAGAAATACGTATACCCATATTTGGTGGTGTGGAAAAAAAGAAAGAAAGGTTGTAGCAATCTGCAAAAATAACCTAAGTACCTACATAGGTAGGTATCAGCCAAATCCAGATAAAATAGGTATTTGAAGTCACCATTTGGATGGATAATTCGATGACGAATGACAAGGACGTGTGTAAGAAGAAGACTTATATTATGCTTGAGGCGGCAAATGAGCAAGGTAGTCACCTGATGGTAAGTAATCACTGCCGCCAATAAACATCCACGAGATCAGAGTCGCTGATGAGTTGCCGGCCTTTTAGAAAGGAAGGCCTTTTTTTTTTTTTTATTGGATCTGTATGCACTTATGCGTTTTGTAATTCATGTTCACGTTATAGATGTACTTTGTATCGTTCCGTTTTCTATTAATATAAATTGTCAGTTTTTTTTTTATGTTGTATGTTTTACTATGAGTCGTCGCTCGAAGGTACAGCCTGAAAATCAGCGCTGCAGCGGCTGCTTAGCGGTTGTTGTAGCACATGCTGAGGCTGAACCTTGTTGGCCGCAACTTGATAATGTTTTGTCCTTATTCAGATTTGTGTGTAATGTGTTGTGGTCAATAAATTATTTCTTATTCTTATTCTTAATATGCTCGTCTCTTGAATGTTCTGAAGTTATAAACCGTCAGGTAATATTGTGGCGGCTAACCCATTCCACTAAACTGAGGCACGGGCACAGGATAAATATAGGTACAGGGTAGAGGGTTCCATTAGAAACGTACAGTATTTGGCCACCATCCATCCAGGTGGTGAAAATGGAACGAAAAAAAATTGTGCTTACCATTATCCTTGGTAAGGTCCTGTTCCTTGTCCTTATCACCTCCACTGGCGGCAGACCTGCTGCTGCCTGTCTTGGAGCTCTCGGAGTACGTGGACGGGGACTGCAGGGTCCCCGAAGACTGTGTGTCCATCCCTCAACCTTTTCCCTAGATAATAAGACTTTATATTCAACCACGGAACTGATACTGCATTGGTAAACAATCGGGCTTTTGACATGAGGTCAACAAAAACGGTCGTCATGGTAACAAGTTCTTTAGATAATGCGCGCAAATTATCCGAGGGTTACTTTGTTGAATGTTATAAAGATTCATAACTTATTAGCATGGACTAATTACCATGCTATTGGTAATAGCTAATTATAATAAATTGCTTTACTTTATACCGAACACCGCATACCTTAGACAATATCGTCTAAGCCGCCATACATACCGAATGGGGCCCTGGCAGAAGGATTCAAAATGAATTGATTGTGAGTAGTTAAGTACATGCTTGCATTTGGTGATAACTTGATTGCCTCGATCACAGACCAAGAAAAAAAAGCCTCGATGGCGCAGCAGTTAGTGGGTCGCACTTTAAAGCGACGGCTGCGCAAGAGGTCCCCGGGTCGGGCCAAAAATTTGTACCTATGTTTTCGGTAAGAAATTCTTAGTGTCAGCCCGGTAAGTTCTAAGCCACGAAAAACAAGTTCAATTCAATTCAAATAATTTATTGCATGTCATAAATTACAATACATTTGTACAATGGTGGTAGGTAGTAGGTACATTAAGTTTATTTACGACGTCCTGCAAGGACTTAGCAATTTTTGAGAGCTCTAATTACATTGTTCCGTATACTAAATTAATTAAATTTAGTAGTTCTTATGACAAATCCTTCCCTTACCCGCACGAAGCGATTTCCTTCCACATTTATAATGCGGACGGCTAAGGAATGGAACTGTTTTTCCTGACCACTATAATCTGGCCATCTTTAAGGGAAGAGTGAACAGGCATCTTTTATAGAAATAGAAATAGAAATAGAAATAGAAATAGGTTTATTTGGCACCAATAATACAGATAACAAAATATAGATCTATACAATACTTATTACTTTAATCCTAATCTAGGTATCTAAATTCTAAGTGGCGATGGCGCCAAAAAGGTCTCCGCTCAGCTATTTGTCGAGACACAGAGCCTCGACGTTGATATTCTGCGGATACCTAACAAAATACATATTTTAGGCAAACGCGTATCATCCTAGACCTCATCGTCGCTTTCCATCAGGTGCGATTGTGGTCAAGCGTTGGCTTATTGACCAAAAAAAATAATAAAAATAAAAAAAAACAAATTCAAATTCTAGAATTAAACATTAACGTGTAAAACATCATCAGGAGAATAAATAAATTAGGAGAGAAGTTGAAGTATGTATGTATAGTAATATAAGTTGATACTGCACCCGATCCCTCTTCGGTCGTGTCACGCTGGTGTCCCATCGGAGTACGAGGATAAGGTAATAGAGAGTGCGCTTGTGTTTGCGCACACACTTGAGCACTGTAATATATCCTGCGTACATGGCTGATCGTTACGATCGGCCGTAGCCGTAATCGGTTGGATGATATAAAGCATGGTGGTATTGTACAGACAGCATCACATCAGGTTGTACTAGAACATCGATTGATATTGAACCAAACGTGCTTATTTGACATTTTGTTGAGAATCGATTGAAAGACATTTAGGTAGAGACTGAGTAATGTAATAATATTCTGGATAGTCTATGGGTGCAATAGCAATTAACTAGGTATTGAAGAGAGATACATTGTTTGTTCTATTAAGGAGACGGGTGGGACACACTAACGACGCCAATCGATTTTAATTGTCAGCTACTAAACTGGATCTATTTTAAACAAGTTCTGGGTTACAATCTCTCGGCAAACACTCATATTATTTATTAAATAACCAAGCACAAATGTCGGGTCCGTTTTTGTACGCGTAAAACAGATTCACGCCAAAAGCGGCCATTTTATCGGTAATCCAAAATTCGAGTGCAAAAGCAGACCAAACAGAATTAAATAAATAGTATAGGTGTTTGCCGAGAGGTTGTAACCCCGAAATTGTTAAAAATAGATCCGGTTTAGTAGCTAAAATTAAAATCGATTTGGCGTCGCTAGTATACCCTACCCGTCACCTTAACAATAAAACGCATTTTTGTTAAGATTACAGTTTTACTCGAAGTAATTAATTTAACAAATACAATACGCGCGAATTTTATAGAAAAAATCTGTGACGTTACTAGGGCTGTGCGTATATCGCGTAGTGATGTAGTTAATCGATTTTTATGCTCCGCTAACAGTAAGTAGGTACTTTATTAGTAACATAATGTGTGGCTAACCTTACTTTACCCTTACTCGAATACTGGAGCAAGTAGCAAAATCGGCAAACAGTTCCACCCTCTCATAATTAAATACTGCTCCATTCTAATCAGGGGGTGGTCGCTTTGTTCACAAGCGCCTATCAATACAAAAAAGGTAGGATAAAGGGTAGTACTTAAATACAATTTTAGTTTAGCTTAGATTTTTTTTGTAATAAAATATGTAATTTTTTTATGTGATAGGTAGGCACACGAGCAGACGGATCACCTGATGGTAAGCGATTGCCTCCGCCCATAGGCACTCGCTACACTAATGGAGTCATATGGTCGATCCGGCCCATTTATGCCGAAGCGTGGCTCTCCCACGGTAAATTAAAACATCTTTATTGTAGAAATTGTGGTTTACAAAATATGCAGGTGTTAAATTATGTAATAGTTCTCTATAATAACCTGTTTAGGCAAACAATAGTCTTATTTAGTAAATAAATTAATTATAATTAAATATTGTTTGACATGCATTTCAATACTTTATAATACTAATACTATACTAAATAATACATGGCACTTAAAAAATATCGACATACTTCTTGTGGTATTTGAACCCAGGAACTTTTGCAAACCGAGCAAATCCTCTGATCAATTAAATTGTCGATAAATGAGCAAGCCAGCATCAGTTTAAGGTTGGCGGCGCACTTTTTACAACTCTGGTGTTCGCTATCCATGGGCGGCGGCAACCACTTACCACTAGAAGACCGTCCACTTATCGCATAAAAATACATCGCTTATCGATGGTCCACTATATCGATAGTGGACTATCTATAGTAATAGTAAAATCAATAGTATCTATAGGATATTGATAGTATTACTGGTTGTCAATAGAATCGATAGTAAAATTAGATCAATACTAATACTATCGATACTATCAATTGTTTAATGTCCGATTCTATCGATAGTATCGGACACATCGCACCTTTAGAAATATAGAGACCTAATGCAAAAAACTAAATTTGGGAAACACCCAATAAATATTCGTATGTCACGACATTAAATTAATGTTATCTAGAAATATCTACAAATAGGTTATGTTTTAAAAGTAGCATATCTTACTATGCTTATTGATCTACACATTATAAATAAAAATTAATTTTTGGATTAGGTCTCTATAATTCTGAAGGTGCGACATTTAATCAGGCAGCAATACTATCGAAACATAGCTGACTATCGATAGTATCGATAGTTTAGATTAATTCTGTTAATAAACACAATACTATCGATAGTATCGTGCATTAAACAACCGATAGTATCGATAGTTTTGACCAATAGCAATACTAACGACAGTCTGAATGATTTTCGAGGTCAACTATCGATATTTTCGCAACACTAATTGCTAACCATATTGACGTAGAACCCACCCCTGACCATTTTACCGGTCCTCACTTCCATCACTATATTTTCCATGTCACCTATCACATTATTTTTACGGTTAAAAACTAAACAATTAGCAGCGCTAGTGAACGGTATAGCTCCCTTGAACAAGGGGCAGGGACTCCCCACCTGTTGCCATGACACAATTTATCGGTTTGTTCAATGATATCGCGCTCGAGGCGAGAACCGCAATAAAGTCGGCAGACATCAGCTGGATTAACTTGCGGCCCAACCTACTCGTAATTGGAGGTTTTTAAGTACAACAGGTAGCAAGTAAGTTTCATTCGTTTTTATTCCTGTATTAGTTGCTTTAATTTAGGATATGAGGTCTATTTAGGAGATCTAGGATTACTGTCTAAAATCAATGTGACTGATAGGTACGGCCAGGAGTTGGAGTTCTCTGGGGACCGGAATGCTGGCAGTTACCTCGGCCAACGTTTAGGGTTGGCCATCCAAAGAGGCAGCGCCGCTAGCATTCTGGGCACGTTGGACAATATTAGTGGGGCAGACAATTTCTTTTTGTAAATATGTACATTTATTAAGTATCACTTATATTTAACGTTTAGGATTTATATAGGTACATGTAATTAAGTTTTGTATATTCTTGTAACATTTTTAACGGTACGGCCAGATTTGATAATTGTAGTGTGGCTGTCTGTACACAAATTAGCTCCTGTAGGTAGTTCGGCTTGCGTACAAAATACAGTAATAAGTACAAAGGTCCTCACCTTGTGGCTCAATTGAAAAAATAAAACAAGATATTGAAACTTGTAGCGTCTGCGCCCGCAAATAAGTCCAATGAAAAGCGCGCTTGAGTCGCCATTAACATTCAAATTTGAGCTAAAGGTGACGGGTAGGGCACACTAGCGACGCCATTCGATTTTAATTTTTAGCTACTAAACCCGATTTATTTTAAACAATTTCGGGGTTACAACCTCTTGGTAAACACTTATACTATTTATTAAATAACCATGCACAAATGTTAGGTCCATTTTTGTATGGGAAAAATTGATTCACGCCAAAAGCGGCGACTTTTTGCGAGAATCAATTTTTCGCGCTTGTGCACGGACGCAACTTTTGTGCATGGTTATTTAATAAATAGTATAAGGGTTTGCCGAGAGGTTGTAACCCCGAAATTATTTAAAATAGATCCGGTTTAGTAGCTACAAATTAAAATCGATTGGCGTCGCTAGTGTGCCCTACCCGTCACCTTAATCCATATAGACGTAAAAGGCGACTAAGGTAAAGCGCTGGCATGATCATCAGCACCCAGAGAAGGAAAACTCTGCATTTATATCAAAACCCTCGCCAACCCGTCTGCCAAGCGTGGTGAGTATGGCAATTACCCCTCATGTGATTGAAGGAGGCCCGTGCCCCAGCAGTGGGGACTTAAATGGGCTCATGATGATGATGATGATGATATCTATTACAATGTCTAAGGTGTAGGCGAACAGTCTATCATTTCCACAAATTATTGCCATTTAAATAATCATCACCTGTGATAATAATCATATAAAATACTAATCATCATTTTTAATTTGGGTTTAAATATAGGCATTGGTAAGACAACAGGCATTTGTGGTAACTTGTTGAATATTTTAATACTAATTCCGACAGTTGAATTACCAATCTTATGAACTCTGAGATTTGGATTTGGACTTTATGTAAACATAGCATGCCAATGTTTACATAAAGTCGGTGAGAAATAGTAGAAAAATCGTCTGACTTCTTGTAGGTCCGACAAATAGTCGGTCGTATGGGTGCGCCCTAATATTTAAAATATACCTGGCATAAATGTATCTTTCAAAAGATTGGAACATTTGCATCTGGATCAGTGCAGAGATGCGGAACAGTGAAACGCTTCATTTGGAACACCGACTCTCAGATAGATCCGTGTTCATTCCGCTCACCATTCGGATCATTTAGCTCATTCGGCTCATCGGATCATTCTGCTCATTCGGCTCACTCGGATCATTCATCTCATTCGGCTCATCGGATCATTCAGCTCATTCAGATCATTCGGTTCACTCGGACTCGAGATCCATTTGAGTCGAATGATACATTCGGAGCATTAGCAATCGAACATTAGAGATTATAGCAATCGAACATTAGAGATTCGGAACAGTGTTTCATTTAAGTAAATAACACACTTAAAATTTCATCTCGTCTTCAGGCGGGATGAAACGAGATGAAATTTTAAGTGTGTTATTTACTTAAGAATAAATTGCAAAAGATTGCTATAAAAATATCAACTAGTGTTTCATTTGGCTGAGTCGGATCACTGAGTCTTTTCAGTAAAGAGTTATACACTTCTAATTTAAATTGTCGTTAGCATCAATCATGGGTAAGAAAGGCGTGAACAAGCTGGCGCGCATGTCGGACGAGGAGCGCGCGCGCTATCTGCAGCACCGCGCCGACATCGAGGAGGAGGCGCGCCGCAGGAAGAGGGAGCTCATAGTGCGGTTCATTAAGGTATGTCACCATCATACCCAAGGACATCCAGCTGGCGCGCAGGATCAGAGGACAGCGCGCTTAAGGTGACGGTTAGAGCACACTAGCGATGCCAATCGATTTAAATTTTTACCTACTAAACCGGATCTATTTTAAAGAATTTCGGGGTTACAACCTCTCATCATCATCATCATCAGCCTATCGCAGTCCACTGCTGGACGTAGGCCTCTCCAATTGTTCGCCACTGTGATCTATCCATGGCTTCTCGCATCCAGCTCTTGCCAGCCATCCTGCGCAGATCGTCCTCCCACCTAGCCAGAGGGCGCCCTACATTACGTTTGCCAAGACGCGGTCTCCACTCCAGAACTCGTTTACCCCATCGGTTGTCGGTTCTGCGGCTAATATGGCCAGCCCACTGCCACTTAAGCTTGCTAATCCGGTGAGCAATGTCGATAACTTTGGTTCTCTGCCGGATCACCTCATTTCGGATTCGATCTCGGAGAGAGACGCCGAGCATTGCTCGTTCCATAGCCCGCTGAGCGACCTTTAACTTGTGGACCAGCCGTACCGTAAGTGTCCACGTTTCGGCTCCGTATGTCATGACGGGTAGGACGCACTGATTGAAGACTTTCGTCTTTAGGCACTGTGGTATCGACGATATGAAGACACGACGTAGTTTTCCAAATGCTGCCCAACCCAACTGGATTCTTCTATTCACCTCATCCTCCAAGTTGTTTTTACCCAATTGCAAAGTCTGCCCGAGGTATACGTATTTTTGAACAACTTCGAGGACGGCACCGTGAATTGCAATCGGTTCCGGTAGAACATGTTCATTGAACATGACCTTGGTTTTGTCCAAGTTCATCCGTAGGCCGATGCATTTAGAAGAGTCAGCCAGGTCATTCAGCATCTGTTGTAGGTCCTGCAGCGTTTCTGCCATTATGACGATGTCGTCAGCAAATCGCAGGTGAGAGATGTATTCGCCATTGATGTTGATGCCACGTCTCTTCCAGTTCAGCGTCTTGAACATATCCTCCATTGCATTTGTGAACAATTTCGGGGAGATGACGTCCCCTTGTCTCACTCCTCGATGCAATGGTATAGGACTTGTTTGCTGATTCTGTACTTGGACGGACATAGTAGCGGCATCATAGAGACATCTCATCACCTGGATATATCGCCAATCGACTTGGCATCGCTGCAGGGACTCCAGAACAGACCAGATTTCAACCGAGTCAAAGGCTTTCTCATAATCCACAAATGCTAGACACAGGGGCTGAATATACTCTTCTGTCTTCTGTATAATCTGCCGCACTGTGTGGATGTGATCTATGGTGCCGTATCCGCTCCGAAACCCAGCCTGTTCCGGTGGTTGGAATTCGTCGAGTCTCCGCGCAAGACGGTTCGTGATCACTCTTGAGAACAGCTTATAGACGTGGCTTAAAAGGGAAATGGGTCGATAGTTCTTCAAAAGGGTTTTGTCCCCTTTTTTGAAAAACAAGACGACCACACTCTTACTCCACGCCTCCGGAGTTCTCCCTTCGAAGAGGACATCGTTAAAGAGCTTTTGGAGCTTTTTACAACCTCTCGGCAAACACTTATAGCTTATAGCTTAGCTTAAGTGGCAGTGGGCTGGCCATATTAGCCGCAGAACTGACAACCGATGGGGTAAACGAGTTCTGGAGTGGAGACCGCGTCTTGGCAAACGTAATGTAGGGCGCCCTCTGGCTAGGTGGGGGGACGATCTGCGCAGAATGACTGGCAAGAGCTGGATGCGAGAAGCCATGGATAGATCACAGTGGCGAACAATTGGAGAGGCCTACGTCCAGCAGTGGACTGCGATAGGCTGATGATGATGATGATATGTGTTTGCCGAGAGATTGTAACACCGAAATTGTTTAAAAAGATCCGGTTCAGTAGCTTATAATTAAAATCGATTGGCGTCGCTAGTGTGCCCTACCGTTACCTTAAGTCGTACGTTAGGTGGGGTGTGGCGCGTTTTGTGTTGTTACGTCGCACTCTTTGCACATATATTTTTGCATCGATGGCGCCGTCATACAACAAAGAAAACTGCCGCTGCCCACTACTACGATTTAATAACGCACCGCACCGTGACCATAGATAGATATACTTTATTAAACAAAATACACAACTTAAGTACTAAACATTACAAAAATGACCGTGGGAGAGCCACGCTTCGGCATGAATGGGCCGGCTCGACCGGAGTGATACCACGGCCTCACAGAAAACCGGGGTGATGCAACACTGTGGTCTATGTGAGGAGGCCCAATCCGGAGAAAGGGGGGTTTAAAGGTTGGCAACTCACTCCACTGTTTTCGCGGGTGTCCATGGGCGGAGGCAATCACGTACCAACAGTATATGTATTCTATGCGTACCAATTACTGTCTGCTTGACTGCCACCAGGCAACCTTCAGGCCGTGTGGTCCCCGGCAGAGTAGAATAGGCCACCCTCACTCTTACCGAGGTGTCGTAAAAGGCGACTAAGGTAAAGCTGCTGGCATGATCATCAGCACCCAGAGAAGGAAAACTCTGCATTTATATCAAAAGCCTCGCCAACCCGTCTGCCAAGCGTGGTGAGTATAGCAATTACCCCTCATGTGATTGAGGGAGGCCCGTGCCCCAGCAGTGGGGACTTAAATGGGCTGATGATGATGATGATGATGATGAGACACCCTTCAGGCAAAGGACATTTGATAGTAGAGTGGTAGGTAATCGAATTATAAAAAAGTAATATTACAGAGTGGATCCGTGAACAGATCAACAGATACATTTTGGAAAAAATGTTTTGCTTGTGATTAAAGCTTTTAGTCTATTTTTTTTAAATTCTTACAATATTTGTCTTATCTTAAATTATTGACATCTCAAACACAATTAAAGTAGATTTTTTTTTATTTTAAATGTCTCTTTGGGGTAGGCCTATGTCCATTGTTCATCAGTAGAGCGCGATTGATTGGTCGATTGGATGGCTGGAAGATATCATTCATCCTCAATCCTAGACCTCATCGTCACTTTCCAATCCATCAAGTGCGATTGTGGTCATACGTTGGCCTACAGTTAGTAAAAAAACCTAGTTTTAAGATCTACGGTTAAATGTTGTGTAACATAGTTTTTATATTTTTCAGAACAAATTAGATAAAGAAGAAACATACAGCCGCATTAACAGAGCGAAAATAAACCAATCATGGCGCTACATCCTCCGACGAATTAAATGCAAGCAAATGGCAATGGATATACAGGTTTGTTATCTATAATTTGTTATACATATATCTATAGTCTATATAGCTGGCGCGAACAAATGCTTGGAACGGTGAGGTCAGTTCACGAAGCCTGTGTGGTTCTTAGGAAACTTCTGCGCTTCTAGGTGGAGGTGACCTCTATTAACCAGCCGACATCATGTACAATGGACCGAAAGAAAGGTTAAGTGCGGAAAAAGGAGTCCACCTCACATATCATTTCATAGTCTTCAGGAGTCGGACCTGAAGTCGTGATGTGACACTTTTTCCATCAGTCAGTCACTGGGAAATACGACTTGAACAGACCAACATCCTTATCTACTTCTTTTTGATATGATTTACGAATGCAATTATCATCTTCAGGGTTTAACGACCAGCTTCAACTTCCTGATAGAGCGGAAGGACCGCCTGATCCAGACCCTGATGAAAGCCACAGAGGACTCGGACGACCAACACCGCAGAGCGTTCCAGGCTCATACGGAGACCTTGAGTCACTTTTTGGGTATAAAATGTTTTTAAAGGAATCTACTTATTCATTCCTCTTGCGATTTAATTCCCAGTTGCGTCCAAAGCTGTCACTCTGGAGCTTGGGGTACTCTTGGACCATAATTCTTGATTTGGTGTGGTAATCACAATAAAGCGAGTGCCGTCTGACCTTCGCAACACGTTTATCAGGGAAACCAGACCAACTGAATCATGGTTACACTTTTCAGAAACTATCCGGAACGTGCAGGTTTCCTCACGATGTTTCCCCTCGCCGCCGAGCTAATGGATGAATATAGGAATGGATTTTTCAAATCTATGTGCGTATTTCTAACGCACATACCTAGATTTGAAAAATCCATTCCTATATTCAAGTCCCGTGTCAAAATTCACTTCCCTCTATAAACAGGTACACTGTTTTTTCCTTGTCTCTTCTTCCCTTTTTAATGTGGTCTGCTCTCTGGTCATTTATACCTATCTATAAGAAATATTTTTATTGAATTTTTGTTATAAATTATCTATGTATATATTATTGGGTATGAATGTTTTGTTTATTATTATTTATGTAATGTAATAATATTAATATATAAAATAATGTATATTTCTGCCATTCTCAATTTCATTTTTTAAACTACTTTGCACTGCCTTCTCTTATTACGAATACGATATTTCTTTCCTCTACCCAAAGGTTGTCTGGAAGAAATCGCTACAAGCGATAAGACCGCCTTATTGTACTGTCTGTTGCTTTTTTATCATGCTTGTTTTTTTGTTTTTGGGCAATAAAGAATATCTATCTATCTATCTATCCAGAGGTGCATGCTCAGATTCGAATCCGGTCCTGCCGTATGGAAGGCGCGTTCAGAACCACATCGCTCATTAGCGGCCGCCTTTCGCCGCGTGTCTATTATGCCTAACTCACGTATAATAGTAGTTAACTGAGTTTGCCATAATCGCGTCTTGTCGCCTCGTCAAGCGTTTGTCAGTAACTTAAGGTACAGGCGTTTGACCATATTTCACCTGATGGTAAGTGATAATATGGTCTAAGATGTAGTAGATTACCTAGAAGATACCTCTATTCACTCGCGCTTTGAAAACCCCCTAAATTGTAGCCTTCTAGGGGAACACCTCCTCAGGCAGCTGATTCCACTGTTTCGCAGTACGAATAAGGAAACAGGATTCAAACCGGACTTTTGGTATTTCTACCATGTACCGGTGTCGATTGAGGGTCTGCCTGGTGCAGTAGTGGAAAAACGGAGATGCTCCAATGGCATTGTACAGTTCCGTGGCGCACTCTCCAAAATGTATCCGATAGAAGATCGATAAGCTTGCTACCTTGCGTCGGTGTTCAAGGCTTTGTAGCCTGTTACCCACAAGCTCGTCGTCGCCTAATTGGCGACGACGAGCCTCTTGGCCCTTCTCTCAATACTCTCTAACGCCTCAAGCTGGTATTTGGCTGAGCCATCCCAAAGATGAGAACAGTACTCCATGCAGGCTCGGACTTGCTTCTTTCTGAAGCATTTTTTGAGCTAACGGTAAGAGATAATTAAATAATATTTATACAAGTGATAGAAGACTATAAAAACCACGAATAACCCTTGCTACGCGTAACTCTTGTATCTTAAGTTAACTGACATACGCATGACACGGCAGAGCTACTACTCTACTCTTTTCGAATCTAGGTACTTACTCATTGTTCTGACAGAATTATCGAGGTATAAGTATGCTTATAATTCAGTGTTTCACACTGCTTATGGCTTTAGAAAATATAAATCATTGAACTGTGGTGTTCGTCTACTGCTGAACTTAGCCTTCTTCACAAAGTTCTGAGTACTCTTATTATGCATGCAGCACTAATTTCTATGTCAGACTTTAGTCATCCTTTCGTCATTTAATGCATACAGGAGTATTTCCAACCAAAGTCATCGACATTGCTCACCGAATTAGCAAGCTTAAGTGGCAGTGGGCTGGCCATATTAGCCGCAGAACCGACAACCGATGGGGTAAACGAGTTCTAGAGTGGAGACCGCGTCTTGGCAAACGTAACGTAGGGCGCCCTCTGGCTAGGTGGGGGGACGATCTGCGCAGGATGGCTGGCAAGAGCTGGATGCGAGAAGCCATGGATAGATCACAGTGGCGAACAATTGGAGAGGCCTACGTCCAGCAGTGGACTGCGATAGGCTGATGATGATGATGATGATGAGGAGTATTTCCCGACGGCTACGACTTAGGAACCTTGAAGAAAAGAGCTTACTCTTTTTTATAAAGGCCGGCAACACATTACCGATCTTTTTAATTTCTTGGGTGGCGTTTATTACTTTCCATCGGGTGACTCGCTTGCTCGTTTGTCCGCCTCTTGCATAAAAAAATAGGATGCACTGTCAGGTAATAGGTAGGACCACGGGGATCGAATCATTCTCTCTGGTGGAAGTTTCTTATAGAGCTACAGTTACGCTAGATTTCCACGACCTACCCTAATAGGGCTATGAGAGAGCGCCGCGGTGGTTTTAGTCAGTATCGGTTACTCTCCCAGAGGAGAGCCTGAATATTACCAGTAAGGTACGACAGCCGTCTTCCAGGCATTCCGGGCACGTGTCCTTTGCACGTAAAGAGTGAATGTTTGCAAGGAACGTACGAAAACGGTGATCGACTAAAGAAATACGACTATACTCAGGCAATGCATTCCAGGTATCGGAACCCAGCGCTTAGACAAGCTGCAAGCCGAATACGACTATCAGAAGAACATACTTTTGGACAACTGGGATAAAGAAGAGTCTGAGATCACCGACAAAGACGACCGCGCCGAGTTCAAGCTCAAGCTGGTCACTTACATACAGGACAGGGACTTCCAGGCGTACAGGCAGGCGATGGAGCTGAAGAGAGCTACCGCCAAGAACGATGCTAGGCTCGAGGTAAGATAAAACTTAACTATAATGTATTATAATAATGAATACATGCAGGCTTGCTCAGCGGCCCATAGCAGACATCGATATTATAATCGAAGATAGCAGATCTTGGCGTACAACATCAAAGTTCAAAATGTACCATGTCCCAATGTCTTGTGCGAATCTAAACGTCTTAAACTAACTATGGTGACGCAGCGACCCATAGTGAGTCTTGGCCTCCGATAATAAGACCCTCCATCTCGGTTGGTCTTGCGCCACATCCTGCCCGTCAACCACCAAGAGTCCGCGCAAAACCTTATCGACCTCATCTTTCCAGCGGTATCTTGGACGGTTGACTGGCCTTCGCCCATTAGGACGTCCTAGGTACGCTCTCTCTACTGCACGATCTTCTCTTTTAACGTCTCGAGGTAAGAACTAATGATATAGATAGAACGATAATATTTTATTCAATGTTAGATAACATATTCAATTCAATATTAGGTATAGGCTATAATCTGATTCAATTTTGGACAATCATGTTAAAACTTTTTCTGAGTATGCTTCATATATTTAGGACTTACATAACATATTACACAGTAAAATTGTACAAGACATAATAAAAAAATAAACAAAGCAATTTTCAAAACTTCAAATCATCTTTCCAATCGTCACAATTCGCTCTTCCTTTCTCAGATAAACACATCATCAGATTTTTTGAGAACATGCACTTATCTTCAGTGTTTTCTGAAACAAAAATAAATGTTAATATACTCATAACATTGGAAATCTTCTTCGCGCTAAAAATAAAATTTCAAGTATAGTGCTATTAAAGCAATTAATTAGATGTTCGATGATCTTACCATTGTCCAGTATCTGAAAACATTCTTCAATAGATTCTTGGAGAAAATCTCTCAGGTCTTCGTTCTTTACGTCTTTTGTTATTGCATGGGTCACAAGGTATTTATCTGGTATTCCGTTATCACCTGTCTAGAAAATTAAATACATCATCATCCATACTAGCATGGTCTCTGGATAATTCGGTGATGACGAACTCTCAGAGACTGGCCTACAGAGCCTTGACCACCGCAGACGTGTGGCAAGATTCTCTGTTTTCTACCGGATTTATTTCGGGGAGTGTGCAGAGGTTCTGTATAATTTGATCCTCCCTAGACAATTAAATCACCGAACGACAAGGCGCGGCGAGGGGTTTCATCCATACGCTGTTGGCTTACCCCTTATCCGCACGAAGCGATTTTCTTCCACATTCATAATGCGGACAGCTAAGGAATGGAACTCCTTGCCATGGTCTGTTTTTCCGGATCACTACAATTTGGACAGTTTTAAAGCAAGAGTGAACAGGCATCTTCTAGGCGAACGCGTTACATCCTAGGCCTCGTCGCCACTTTCCATCAGGTGAGATTGTGGTCAGGCGTTGGCCTATAGTTCATAAAAAATATATTTATAATTTTAATTTTTATAAAGTTCTAAACTACTATCACGCTCGAAATCGAAATTTGGATCGACACATTTTACTTTATTTTTAATTATATATAGTAGTATTGATCGTTGTATTTTCTTCGTTTCTTGAGAGAGACAGAAGAGGAAAAACCATGCATATATCCTCAGCCAACCCGATATCCTCGGCCATTGTAGAAGACGCACCCTGGCAGCTACCATCTGCCCGAAGGATGTATCTATAGGCTATCGCCAAAGACTATTGCACGGTTTATGTTAACCGTGGGCCTGGGAGACGACCTTTAAGGGGCAGCGGAGGTCACAATAGATCAATTATGGGCACGGCAAGTGACCACTTGGTAACTAACGCTCCCCAAAACTTCAACAATAAGTACCTACATTAAAACCTTTTTTGAATTCAAAGACAAGAATAAAATCTGGTCTTACCATTTCGAGTTGCTCCATAAAGCAATGTAAAGCGCAAGCCTTATTATCGAAATCGCTGCTGGAATTGCTGGAGTTCCTCTCATCATCCTTGTACGTCTCATCATATTCTGACTGCTTCTTGGAGTTCGGGTTGTACTGACTCCTTTGCCCTGAGTTCATCTGCACCCGTTTGCTCCTCTTATACCTACGAGATGGCTGTGAAGTGGACTGGTATCCATAGTGAGGCATGTCCTGTGGGAATTCAAAGATAACTGAACTTTTTCGCTTACCATACCGGCACGACATTGCGATCTTCAAGAAACGAACCTATACCTTCCTAAAAGGCCGGCAACGCCTTTCCACTCCTTCTGGTGTGACTGATGTCAATGGGCGGCGGTGATCACTTACCATCAGGTGACTCGCTTGTACGTTTGCCTCCCTTTCTCATAAAAAAAACCTTCAGGTGATCCGTCTGCTCATTATTACATATCACATAATAAGTAATTGAAAGCAAAGAATACTTACACCGTCATATTCTTCACTGAACTGTCCTCTTCCATACTCACCATTATTTCTATCCATCATATTATTCCTGTTCATATTATCTCTCCCGCCCATGCCTCCTCTATTCCTATCATCCCTACCCCCCATCCTATCATCTCTGTCTCTCCTCCTATCGTCCCTATCTTCCCTTTCATTCCTATCCCTCATCGGGTCTTCCGTATCGCGCATCCCGTTTTTATTCCAGGTTTTCTTCTGATTGAATTTTGCTGGTCGCTGGTTCCAATCCTGGTCGTCGGAGTTTCCCCGTGAATCGCTTGAGTTCTTGCCCTCTTGCCTTCTTGAGGCAGGTCATGTAGACTGCCTTGAGCTCGTTCTCTTTGGGTCCGCCGTCGGATCGGCAGTTTAGAGCCTGTTTCATTACAATAAAAAACTTAGCAAAAGTTTTTGCGATCAGTAATTTGGAACGAAACTAGTCTTGGGATAAAATGTGATGATTCTATGATCCTAATCAACAACTTACTTCAACCTTACGGACGTAGGCCTCCTTCAAGATGCTGTATAAAGGCTGCAGAAGACGCTATTTAGACATCCATTATGAAGACCACTAGGTAAGTAATGTCAAGTCAAAACAGGAGAAGAAACAGATTGCCTTTGATATTACACTCAAGCTAGCCTTGAGATGAGGGAGTGTTATTCCCAAAAAATGCTTTCTCCTGTTTTTGCACAGGTATCATAAATAAATATTTCACAACATCACATATACTTATTTATCTGACTCCGAGATAGGTAGCTCAAGACAGCACCTGTGTTACGGATATCAGAATCAACAGCTGAATTACAAATATAGTGGGTTGCACTTTAAAGCGACGGCTACGCAAGAGGTCCTGGGTTCGACCCCGGGTCGGAACAGAAATTAGCACCTAAGTTTTCGGTAAGAATTTTTTAGTGTCAGCCCGTAGTTTGGAAGTTGGCGGTGTTGTATCCCCGTGCCTCAGAGAGCACGTTAGGCCGATGGTCGTGCGCCCCAACCGGTCGTGTCTCACTGGTGTGCCATCAGGAATATGCGGGTGAGGGGATAGAGAGTGCACTTGTATTTGCGCATACACTTGAGCACTATAATATATCCTGCGTAGGTGGCTGATCGTTGAGATTGGCCGCTGTAGCCGTAATCGGTTGGAGGGTATTATAGAACAGAAGGACGGACTTCCTTTGTCCTTGAGATTCTGCCTATGCATTACAATTCTATGTACTCACATGACATTCTAGGATGACCAGAACAAATGCAACAATACAAAACAATTTTTGACACATGTTCACTTCAGGCGCAACGCGCGCGACTGGGTGTTGTCGGCGCACGCGCCGTATTTCATGGGCCCCATACAATGGGGTGCACGCTTCAATAACAATCGCATGAGGGTCGACAAAACATAGATATGCCGAATAAAGGTAATTGTTATTTATGCGATGGGAGTGTGCGATATTTTTGTTTGGTCCACTGTAATATCTGATGATAGCAGGATACTAACAAATCGGAAGTCAAAATCCTTTGAAAACTAATGGCCTTAACATCTATGACTCATTTTCGCTGTCCACCCCCTGTGACATCATTATCAGGTGATGATAGGCTGGTGCCTAAGCCTGTTTAAGGTTTCGACTGCAAATTGCTAAGGCTACAGATTTAATAGGCACACACCGGATACCTTCACGTGGAAGGCCAGGAGCCCAATTCTCGTACCTCGTGACATTTATTATCATACGAACATACGAATAGGTATATATCGCTAAAAACATATTTTTTTTGTATGGATTTCATGTGACATCCGCCATGTTTTCAAAATATTACGAGCACGAGAAATGGGCTCCAGTTGTCGTCAGTCTAGTCGGATGGCACATTTGGTAGAGACCCTGCCTCATTCGCCAACTGTCGTTGGTTCGATCCCTGCGCGAATATTCATATGATGGACATTTGTGTTTGTTCCTGTGTCTAGGTGTAATAAATGTACTTAAGTATCCGATATAACATTTTAATTTTTAGCTACGAAACCGGATCTATTTTAAACAATTCGGGGTTACAATCTCTCGGTACTTATACATACATACTATTTATTAAATAACCCTGCACAAAATGTTGGCTCCGTTTTTGTGCGCGAAAAATTAATTATATATTATTAATAAATTCAAAATATAAGTGCAAAAGCAGACTAAACAGTTAACTATAAGTATTAAATAAAAAGGATAGAGTTTGCCGAGAGGTTGTAACCCCGAAATGGTATAAAATAGATCCGGTTTAGTAGCTAAACATTAAAATCGATTGGCGTCGCTAGTGTGCCCTACCCGTCACCTTAAGCTACTTAGTCCGGAATCAGGTCAATTTATGTATGTGATGTATGAAAACTTATGAAACATTTGTGTGCATGAACATGTCGGTTTGTATTGGTCTGGGTGTTTTCTACGTATTGTAAGCTTGGTTATAAGTATGTATTTACAAAAGACAAGTATTAAATATATAAATTTGTAATCCCACTGTTGATTCTGATATCCGTGACACAGGTGCTTGAGGTACCTATCTCGGAGTCAGATCGATGTATGTGATGTTGTGAAATATTAATTATTGCAAAAGAAGAGTCTTCTAGTCTCGTCACGCTGCAATGTTAAACACGCTATACGAGGGAATACGGATCCGCAGGCACATACGGTTTGGAACTGGGATTTGCATCCGACACTGGGAAAGTACTGAAATAAACGGGAATCACCGGGAAATTCCCGGAAAATGCAAACCCTATTTAGGACACTATACATTGTTCGCTCGTTCTTCGACTTCTGCTTTGTTTTTTCAGCTAGCGCCAACCCTTAAATTTTCCGGGTGAAAATATAATTTGATATGAGACTGTGGTACCCCCGCCATCACAAAACCCCATCGATCTGTCACAGTTGTCAGCATGACAGGCACCTGTCAGCCAGCGGAAACTCGTGCGCACCTATAATTGCAGGAAAACCTGTGGCCAATTGGAAATCTCGATGTTTTGACTCGGGCATCATTCCGTTTCTCAAACATATGTCTATTAGGTAGATAAACCTTGTAAACAACCGCGATGAAGCAGCGCCCGCCAGAGCTGGTTTTGCTGAGTGAGTGAGGGTACCGGAGACCCAATCCTGGCGGAAGAGGGTTTGTAGGTTGGCAACACACTTCGGCCTCCGCTGGTGGTGCGGGGATCCGTTCGCTCGTTTGTCGTCAATCACATAAATGACTGTAGGTAAATAGAAAAATGTCACATGTCATGCCACAGCGTAAGTGAGGGTAGAGGAGGCCTAATCCGGGGGAAAGGAGGGTTAAAGGTTGGCAGCGCACTTGTGTCTATGGGCGGCGGCAATCGCTTACCATCAGGCTATCCGTCTGCTCGTTTACAACCTATCACATAAAAAGAAAGTTTATTTAGCACCAAAAATGCATACTTGACTTTTTGAGAAGAATTCTTTCGAAAGGAAGACTCACTCATAAAGAGGAATCGAACCCGGAATCCTTTCCCACTACTTCATCTACCTAGGTAGCACCGGTTACACAGGCCTTAGTTTAAGATAAGATGATTGGTGTGAGTTCGCTTTCAGGCGGAATTATTTTAATTTTTAAATTTGAATCATACCTCATTATTAAGTAGATACCTACTAAACGCGATCTACAATAGTCACCGAAACAAAATCGTTACAGCCTCTTTTAACATTGTCTGTTGAAACTTGAAACGGTAGGGCTTCAGCTATAGTACTGTAATAACTGCCAGCCACGTGTTTGTAATAAGGTGGTTAAGGTGACGGGTAAGGCACACTTAAAATCGATTGGCGTCGCCAATCAATTTTAATGTTTAGCTACTGAACCGGATCTATTTTAAACAATTTCGGGGTTACAACAATCAATTTTTCGCGTACAAAAACGGACCCAACATTTGTGCATGGTCATTTAATAAATAGTATAAGTGTTTGCCGAGAGGTTGTAACCCCGAAATTGTTTAAAATAGATCTGGTTTAGGAGCTAAAAATTAAAATCGATTGGCGTCGCTAGTGTGCCCTACCCTTTACCTTAATAGGGGATTTGAGTACGCAAGTTTGAGAAGCAGTGGCTTAGCTGACTGCCGTAGCAAACTGCGCTTTGTTATTAACAAGGCCCTTTCAATGTTAATGTAGCTTTTATGAGGCAGAGTTAATTTTGCACGCTATGAATTCCAATAAACAACATGATAAGTATTTCGCTTAATCATGCATGTTGTTTACAAGGATATTAGGAGTAATGATCGTCACACTCCTTAATATTATTTACTTCTGAACCACAGAACACTTTCTCTAAAGAGAGGATTGAATCATATCAAAAACTAAAACCCGACTACCAAAAAACACGCTCTAAAAAGTACGAAACAAGAAAATTGTCTCTGCTGAAATTATTATACCGTATCGCCGTGGTCGTATGAATGAATGAATGAACGAATATTTATTTTTTTATTTATATTTTATTTATTTGCTCATAACATGGTATACAGGTATAATATTATAAGTTCTCATGTCTAACAATGTGTCATGCAAATATTTTACTTAGTTTAAATGGTAGGTAAATATTTAATTAATTACACAATTCAAAGTAGGTATAGCACATAATTACATATGCCACATTGATTTTATTTTACAGAAACATAAACAGAAACATTATTTATTTGCTTAATACACGATTTGATACAAAGATGTTATAAAAAGTATCATGGAAACGGTATCCAGCCTGCCAGCAGGCGCGCAAATAGATTAAGTAGGAATAAGTATAATTTAATTAACAAAACTTATAAGTAGGTACTTAATTGTTTTCAAATATTATTTCTTAAATTAATATATCTATGCCTCTAAGATCTATGCATTTGAATACTAGTGACATCTATATTATAGTTAGGGTTAAAATAGGTCTAATTATTATAATGAATCTGTTTTGTTTCAGTAGGTGGCATACGACCACGGCAATACGGCATAATAATTTCAGCAGAGACAATTTTCTTGTTTCGTACTTTTTAGAGCGTGTTTTTTGGTAGTTGGGTTTTTTATTTTTAGTTTTTAAACTTGTTTTTATTTAACATATTTTTAGTTAGGTATGTAAATCAAATTACATATTTGAAATCTGCTAAAACAGCTCTTTCATTTGATACCACACACGGTACCGTCAGGCATTTTTTTTTAGTTCCTCGCTCTTAGTCCCCTAGAGGGCGCTGTAGTCAATTCAAAGTGACGTCATGTCGCAAATAACCAGAAGACAATCAAGACGCTTATAACGACGCCTCAATTGTTCAAATATGATAACTAGTTTAGAAGTTATGAGGGAACAGATGAAAAACCATACATACATACAGGTCAAAATTATAACCCTCCTATTTGCTTCGCCGTATTCGGGTAAAAACGCGATTACAGTTAATCCACAATTTGAGAAACTATCCGAAGCTTGCTTTCCTTCATCATCTTCACCTTCGAGCTAATAGTGGATAAAAATACGCTCACATAGATTTGAAAGTCCAAGGGTGTGTGTTCGGATTTAATCTGACTTTCCGCTTAGGCACGTTAGATAGATAGGTATTCTTTATTGCACAAAAACAAAATATAAGTATGATACAACAATAATAGACAAATCGCTACAAGCGATAAGACCGCCTGTAGCGATTTCTTCCAGACAACCTTTGGGTAGAGGAAAGAAATACCGTATTCCTAATAGGGGAAGGCAGTGCAAAGCAGTTTAACAAATTGAATTGAAAATAACAGAAATATACATACTTAAGTACTTATATAATATTAATAACATTACATAACATAATAATAAATTAAATTGAAAATTTAAAAAATCCCCGACACAATTAAAGCTCTTTCATTTGATACCTACCGACCATACCTACTCGAAAGCCCGCGAACGCAATATAGATATACAAAACGTCCCTTGAAAGTTATAGCAACCCTTTACATCAGGGGCTTTCTGAAATTATCTTGCCCACATCAATATAGGTCCTGCCACACCACGGTCCATTATAGGAAACTACAGAACCCTACATTGCGCATTTCCCGTCACAAAACGTGATCGGTTTTGTATTGTGTTCAAAGTATTTCTGCTCTATCTATGTTTACCATAAAGGTGACATTGAGCTATTACCGTGGGAGAGTCACCATTCGGCACGAATGCGCCGGTTCCCCGGAGTGATACCACTGCCTCACAGAAAACCGGCGTGAAGCAGCGTACTGATTTGTTTCGCTGCGCCAGTGAGGGTAGCGGACGGCCAATCCGGGAAAAAGGGGGCTTTTAAAGTTGGCAGCGCACTGGTGTTGCGGATGTCCACGGGCGGCGGCAATTGCTTACTAATTGATCAGGTGATCCGTCTGCTCGTACTCGCACTACTGCTGCCACCTTACACTTAAAAAAAAAACACAATTCTATTGCAGCATGAAGGTGAGATGCGCGATCTCTCCCGTCCGAAGCAGCTGGAGATCGAGATGTACTGGTGCCAGCTTCGCGACGTGTACAACTCCTTCCTGGAGCAGCACAACCCCATCATGAACCACTACCACACGCTGCGGGAGAAGGATGACTTCTACAGGAAGGACATTGCAAGGAATGATTACCAGATACAACAGGCTACGGTAAAGAACTTTCATAGTATAGCTACCTATAGTCATCCCATGATTATTTGGAAAGTGGCAAAAGACAAAACTAATGCTGTTTTGACCATGGAACTTGTTTTGACATTTTCCCACAGAAAAAACATTATACAACGCCCCCTGTCAATGTCACTGAAGAGCCTTTTGATCTTGGTCGCATTATACGCGTGGAACTCTTGGTCTTAGAATGTCAAAATTGGTGTACGAACTGGCCGGAACATCACAAAATAAAATATCAAAATATTTTTTAATCTTTTCGAATGGTGTATTTTAATTATTAAGAAAAACTGCCATATAAGGGCAACTATTTGCAGAACTTTTTGGTCCCTTTCAAAAACTTGGACTGGTTGCAACATCAGAAAAAATCCTTCGTAAAGCCATACAAATTAGAAGAAATATTTAAATGTAATTTTTTACTTTTTATAATGACATCCTTTTTTTTAAACTATTGTATTCTTTAAGTTTTTCTGTAAAGAGGATAGAATCATTACGTTTTCCTAGTTAGGGTCAGACAGAAGAAGGACCAGAGCAGACTATTATTATCTTACTCTATGGACCAAAGGGGCGCATCCAGCCTTCGAGATGTAAAAGAGCAAGTCAAATTTTTGTTTCAAACACAGTATTAAATTGATTAAATATTTAAAGTATGTACCTACTTATAAATAAAATCCCCCCTGCTCTGGGTCTTCCTGGACTAAGCCCGGGGGGTCATGGCCCCCATGATCACCCCCCTGGATCCGACCTCGATTATTATCTTACTCTATGGTAGAAGGTAGGGTCCACTTATTGGTCTGTGGTTTCACCTACCTCCTTGCATTACCTAACCTTGCAATGTTTCAGTAACAAAACGTAGAGCCCTTTCAAGACATAATAATGTGCACTAACCGACATTTAAAGGAATTTCTTCCAGGAAATATTGATGCACCTTCAACGAGAATGGGTGCGCACGACCAACCTGGTCAGCCACAAGCTGGGCAAGATGGGTGGCCACAAGCTGGAACTGTCCCGTCGCTACCTGCAGATGAAGAAGGAGTCGAAGGCCTACCGCTACAAGGCGGACGCCCAGCTCTCAAGTCATGGTCAATGCTAGCCAGGACGCTATTAAGGTAACCGAAAGCTTTTACGCGGGGAGAGCAACGCTTCGCCATGAATGATGAAATCTTCACAGAAAACCGTCACAATGCAGCTGTTTCGCCTGCCGTGTTTCGGCGAGTGAATGAAGAAGCCTAATCCGGGAGATGACAGTTTTATGGCACACTAAAAGTGACTCCACTGGTGGTATAAGTGTCTATGGGCGGCGGTAATCATTTACCATCAGGTAATCCGTCTGCTCGTATGCCAGATGTCACATAAAAAGAACCAACCTAATGATTTTTAAAATAATGTGACGATCAGTAAAGTACTTAATTTAGTTGTAGAAATCAAACTGGACAAGCCAAAGTTCAAAGAAAGCAAAATTGGAGAGAGAACACGTAAATTTCCATGAAGAAATTAATACCCCTTACCTACTTTTACTGCGTGAAGAAAGTCGTTATAATGGATTTTTGAGATTTATAACCAAAGGGGCTGGCATGCCTTATGACGTAAGCGGCAGTGGCGCCATCAATTCTTTGACAGAGTATCTAAAAATACTCCCCAAATCCTGAATCATGGTCCAATCATATATTAAGGGTTTTGTTAGTAAAAAGTAAATCCATTGTTGGCTGTAGGTATGTTAAGAGTAGTAAGATAAGAGCAGGGTACAAATTTTTAAGAACTGTGAATTTTGTGTTTCAATAAAATAAATACAGGTCAAAATCATAACCCTCGTTTTTGCTTCGCCGTAGTCGGGTAAAAATAAAATAAAATAAGCTCCACAACGACAGCTTTAAACGCAAACGAGAATTACATGCTAAGATAAGGAGGAGGATTTTGACCGTGGGAGAGCCACGCTTTGGCATGAATGGGCCGGCTTGACCGGAGTGATACCACGGCTTCACAGAAAACCAGCATGAAGCAGCCTGTGCACCTGGGGCCCGATCCGGCGGAAAGGGGGGTTTATAAGTTGTCAGCGCATTTGTAACTCCACTGGTGTCGTGTCTATGGGCGGCGGCAATCGCTTACCATCACCTGACCTACCTGCTCGCCTATCACATAAATAAAATTCACAAAAAAAAATGACCACTTATGATTTCTCTCAGCGGCTGGAGGACGTCAAGGAGAAGCTGAGTAAGATAAAGCAGATGGACGAGATCTGCCGCAAGTTCGAACATGATGATGACGAGGCGTTCCTCAAGGAGGTGAGCGGTGACACCCTGCCTGACTTCGAGAACCTGGACGGTGCTATGATTGTAAGGAGCCTTATGAGTTTCTTTCTATACCTTTCTCTCAGGTCGAATCATTCACCAACATACCAAAATTCGTAACTAAGTTGGTGTATGAGTCATGACGAGGCGTTCCTCAAGGAGGTGGTGGCGATGTCCTGCCATGGTAAGTGTATTGTAAAACCACAGAAGGTCAGTCTGTCCTAAAACTGGCGTAACACTGATCATAAAATTGCCGTACGAAGAGGTTCGTCGGTAGTTTATCAGAGGCCCACAGGGCCTCGACCACCGCAGGCGTGTGGCAAGACACGACTCTCGATCATCTCATGGATTCATTCTGGGCGGAGAGTTGGTAATTAGTTGTGATCTTTTGGCTTTTGAGTCTCGTATTTAACCAAAAACATATTTCCCCAGAACGAATGTAAAGAGTACAGCAAACTGGACAAGTTCATGCTGAAACTGAACCGAGTGAAGGTCCAGACTATGTGCCTGCGGGCGGAAAAGGCGAAGCTGGCGAAGGAAAACGTCCAGCTCAAGCTGTACATCAAGCGGTACCTCACCGAGCTGGCGCTGCGGGGAGGCAACCGCCCCACCAGCGTGAAGATACAGTCAGAACTGCAGAAGATTGATTCCAATGGGAAAATACTGTGAGTATCTTATCTTATCTGTTAGGGGTCATTTTCATGGGGCACGTCGACCCTAAGGGATCTCTTCTACCTCCCCTATCTTTTGCGCTCCTACTCACGAAAGATTCGTTTCATCAGCGTCACGATGTCTTTCGGATTGAAGTGCCTGTAGTCTCCTGGTTTAGGATAAGCGTTACCTAGAAGACACATTCTGCCTCTGGCTTGTGAGTCGCATTCACAATAAAAGATGTTCTATGGTTTCCGTCTCCTCCTTGCATGCTCTGCAGTCGCTGTTCGATGTTATGTTCATCTTCATCAGCATTTTGTTCGTTGCATAATGCCATGTTAACGCTCCTATGAGCATCTTTGTCTATATACTGTTAGTACTGTGAGTAAATAGGACAGCATTTCGGAATTCCTTCCCGAAGTCTGTGTTACTGTTGTAATCTGGATATATTTAGGTTAGGCAAGAGTGAACAGGAATCTTCTAGGTAGGTAAACGGGTAAGGCGCGTCGCCCAAAAGACAGTCTAGACGACGTCGCGTCGGCCCGCAGTCGAGGCGCGGTTAAGGATTGGTCTCTAGGCAGAATCGAGGCGTGGCAATGCTCCCTTCTCATTTTAATTCATTCATACGCACGAAACGAAATGACACAATGGCGGCGGAGCAGTGGTGTGGGCGAACGCCATTTATTTATGCAGGAACCTTAGGTATGGCGCGCCGCTTATGCGCCTCTGCTTCGACTCCGCACCTCCTCGACTGTCGTGTGGGCGACGAAGCCTATATCTAATAATCTTTATAATCAAAGCTAATAATATTTTTAAAAAGTTTAGTTTTGAATAATATAGTTTCGTCTAGTTTGCACTGCGCATCGAAATGTAATGAATATCTAGATTACTTGGAGATAAGATTACTTACCCATATCTACCATGCAATCTACATATTGCAACACTTTTCCAAGTCTCTAATATTCCTGATAACAACATTTACATTTACCTACAGGAACCGTCCAGTGACGTGCATAGAGGGCGCACTGTCTAACGCGGTGCAGCACGAAAAGAGGATGCGAATCCTGGAGCAGCGGAACCGGGAGCTGGACGTGCGCGCGTATCCCAGGGTGCAGTGCTGGATATAATATAATAATAAAAATCTTTATTGCAAACAATGTTTTACAAACAAATGGTAAAGTACATAAATGTTAGGCATCCTTACATCATGGATAGCGTAAACACTGGAAACTGTACAACATACGACCGGCAAGCAGTGAACTGCCGGTCGCGGTACTTAACTCATTCCAGCCCCTTTTAACATTTTCTGTTGGAACGGAATGGTATCAACTTTAGTACAGTAATAAATTTCAATCCAGTTTTGTAATAAGGGGGAAGGAGTTTAAGAACTTAAAATAAGGATAGTTCATTCTGCTTTAATATTGTAATTTAACTTAAACATGATAATGGACACTTGGACTGGCTATGTTTATTTAAAGATTAAAGAGGCAAGGCTTTCAGAGTGAGTTAAGTGAGGTGGGAGATCCATGCTTCGGCATAAATAGGCTGGCTCGACACCAAGCTTCTGCTCTTCAGAGTAAGTGAGGGTACCGGAGGCCTAATCTAGGGGATTTAAAGGCTGGTAGTGCACTTGTGACACTGGTGTTGCGGGTGTCCATGGGCGGTGGCAGTCGATTAATCACTCTCATCAGGCTCCATCTGCTTGTTTGGCAACAATCACATTTAAAAAAAATGCCTCAATAAGGCTTCCTATTCAATATGGTTGAAACTCGGGTGCTTATTTTTAAAAATGTTAACTGTGGCAATGATAAATACATAGAAAGGTTGTGAATTTGAATGTCAAATTGTAATATGTTGGTTGTTTAAACAACATGCCCCAAATAACATGTACAAATATGTCAGATAATATCTAACTCGTATATTTAGTTTTAAAATTTATAATATTTCCTAATATGTATACTGTTTACATATTAGGAATAGAGATTTAGATTCTTAACATAATTCAAAACTCTATCCGCACAATGTAAACAATTGTATCCATTTGCTGAAAAATAACATTGATTTTTAAGCAAAATCCGAATACATACATAAGCATTTATTTTAGTTTAAAACTAAGAATGCATTTTTGTGCCCCAAACAAGAACCGGTTGACTCTATATTATCCCATAGAATGTGTTAAATCTTTAATTACTTATAGAAATAAAAAGATTATTGTGTGCTAATGTGTATTTATTTACTTCATCACATGATGAAACCACCTAATTAATTTGTACAGACATGATATTAAAACTAAATAGTTAGTGGCTAGGAATGTAATCACTCAGTAATTTTATAAATGTAACTGAATCATTTTGGCAATATTGTTTAATATATATCAAAAATATTTTATTTTGAACGCTAAAAATGCTAAAATAACAATAACAGTACCTAACCTAAAATCGTTTGAATCACTCCATCGCCGAGATTCCATTTAAGCCATTAGATCCATCATCTCCAAGGTTCCACGGGTCGTCGAGGGCCGCCAGCAGCCTTGCCAAACCTTTATGACCCTCGGTATCCATGTTCTTACACAGATCATCAGACAAAGGTACATATTCATCACAAAGCACACTTTTCCCTTGGGACACGCCGTGAATTTCGTACCATCCTTCCAGAGGTTCGTTTATAGGCCTTTTCAGCCTTATAAGGACTTCCTGGTCATCAACAGTCTTCACGTAAAACCCTTCACTAGCAGAAACTTTGGTGACTTTGCCCCAAAGAGTCACTTTCGCGCCATTTTTCTGTGCGAGGTTGCCGGCAGTAACGTAAGGGACGAATTCATCATTGTCTGGGTATTGATTGTCTTCAAAAACATCGGTGTCAGCCATTCTCAATCGCTTTAATTGCGTAAAATTATTAATAACGATGTAAAATAAATTACAACTTGAATACAAAAAGAAGCCTTGGGAAATCGAGTAAACGTTTGACGTTTTTGTTTGACACACAGACACACAGACTAAGAAAGTTTTTGACAGCGGCTGCCATTGTCAATCAGACAGAATGGAAGCAAAGAAAACATACTTTAAACAGCACTGACAGGTAAACATTTATTTGCAAAAAATATTTGAATAGGGAATAGAACCATAATAATAGAACAAAAAAATTAAAAACTACGACGATACAATAAGGTCTTGAAGAGTCCTTCTACATAGAGTTAGTTAATAATCATAGTATACGTAATTTTATTATACTCTGTACTCGGCCGAAATAAAATTATCACTAATCTTGTGAATTAAATAAAAATAAAACAGGCTGGTATACTTAGTATGTTCCCCTCCTCACCTTTCGTCCAAAGCTGTCGCTTCCAAGCCTGGAATACTTACGGTGTGACCATGACCAAGGATTCGGGAAGTCTGGTAAATACAATGAACGTCTGCCGTATGACCTTCCCTACGTGCAGGTTTCGTTAACCGCCGAGCTATTGATATAAATGTGCACATAGATTTAGTTTAGAGGTGCATGCTTGGATATGCTTGGAATCGAACCACGACTCCCCGTATGGAATGGTCGTTCTTATCCACTGAGCTACCATCGCTCATCGTTTTGCATAATGTTATAGACTTAAGTGTATTTATTATGTGTAGGCTTATGTAGAGATTGTATTATTTTTCTCTTATATTTGTTTCAAATAATATTTATTAATTTGAAATACATTTTTTTGTAATTCTGGAAGTTACTTTCATGATAACATTAGAATAGTTGCTTTAGGGTTCCTAAAGAATTTGATTTTGTAGGTCAGGGACGGGGGGAGGTTCTTAAAATTATAAGAGGGCACAAACCTGATCCTTGACCCAAGAAAAGGTGACAACATTATCATATGAAAATTATCCCTATTGGGGATAATAATCGGAATAAAACACGCATGTAAAATTATTAAAATTTATTTTTCTTATAACTATTTACAGGTGACAGACAATGCTCATCAGACAACTATATTATCATCATCACATCACCTAGGGAATTTTATTCAAGTCTCACTTATTAGCGTTTCATTACCTTGATATACCTGTTGGTGAAAATGTTAACCAGGTTATAGCTCTAACGCCACAAAGTCGAACATTCCATGGTTCTATGGACGCGCTTAACCAATCCAAAAAGTTAAATTCTGTTTGGTCCAATCATTCAGTCGGAACATTCATAGTATCTTCGTATAGATTGTGGGAACATCCTACCGTCGCCATCACAGACCAATAAGAATGACGTTCGCAGCTAGAACAGAGACTGCGCAAGCTGCAAAGAGAACTTTATCCATTAGTCAAGCATCTGATCTGATCGGCCCAAAGAGAAAATAAACTTTTTCGAATGGTCAATCGCACTCCGCCCCCGCATCCCGCGGATCATGGTCGACTTTGTGGCGGTAAAGTTATATAAACCTGTAATATGCCTAGTCTCTTGACTTATATAGATAACAAAACGCTATTTAACAAACAAACAGAAGAAAACAAAAAAACGACGTTGCTACAACATCCTCCAGTTAAAAATCAAAAGTATGAACTATTCACAGATAAATTTCATTAGACATTGAAGATTGATTGTGTATACTCTGATTTTTAATTATGTGAACTAAACTGACAGATGCAAACGTCACTTTCCCATACATTTTGACACTTTGCATCTGTCAAAAGTAGCAAAAAATGTATGGGAGTAACACATTGACACCTGTCAGTTTAGGTCACATAATTAAAAATCATAGTTTAATCAAATCAGAATAAGTTGCGAATAGTTTGAACATTGCGTTACGTACACTTTCTCATAACAAATGTCTGCATGTAGGTAGAAATGGATCAACATTTCTTCGTATTTTAAAGTCAGTATTTTTCTAAAAAGTATGTTGAAGTTCCTGGTGGCGATTTACGCGAACAGGTCCTCCCGGTCGGCGGCCAGAGTGGGCGCCGCCGCGTCCTCCATGGCGGCGAAGTTCATGAAGTGCGCGGGGCGGTGCACCTCGTGGTAGAACTCGCGAGGGTTGCCCAGCTGCACGCCGTATTTCATGTTAGGGTCGTGTCTCACGCCTGGGGACGAGGATAATGAATAAATACAGATATATATTTTTTTATGTGATAAGTGGCAGACGAGCAGACGGATCACCAGATGGTAAGCGATTGCCGCCGCTCATGGAGACCCGTAACGTCAGTGGAGTCACAAGTGTGCTGCAAATCTTTAAAGCCCTCTTTCCTCCGGATTGGGCCTCCGGTACCCTCATTCACGCAGCGAAACAGCACAATGCTGCTTCACGCCGGCCGTGGTATCACTCCGGTGGAGCCGAAGCGTGGCTCTCCCACGGTTAATACAAATATAAGATTTTAATATCGAGTAAAAAGACCTCGCGTTCAATCTTATGATAAGAAAAAAATATAATGCAACTACTTTTTGCACATAGCTCAACATGAGGCATAACATATAAGATCTAACAGACAAAGAATGGAAGTCCAGGTTTTTTTTCTATTACTATGTCGCGTGTCGCAAACGCCATATATAGGGAATTGTTTAGCCGGTTGTAGGTTGCACATCGTGAGCTTTTTTTTCCATCTTACCAGGGGAAACCATCATGGCATTCACCTTCACATGTAGGGAACAATATGGTGTGTGGGACTCTAGCCCTAACCAAAACCCATCCATCACCAGGGGTGTCTATCTCAGCGCAATCACGGTCGGAAACCCCACAGCCGGGACTGGACCGTAGCGCCAATCGTGCTCGCCGCGCTAGCCCTTCTCTGATGTATGACGTACCAGGACACCCAAAAACGTCGTTCCCCGCAGAGTCATATACTGAGCTTTCCAATAGTGGTTATGCTCGCGTACTCCGAAGGCCCTATTAGTCACCTGTTACGACAGGCCGGGAATACTTATTCTTTCTCCAATTGAAAATAGATACAAAACATACCAATCCGACCATGGTGATGCTGAGTAATGACTTATATTCCATTCCTTACAAGGACCACTACGCAAGCTATATTCAAAAACTCACCCATAAAGTTATAATTCCAGCTTCCCTGACTAGGCACCATGAAGTATCCGAGGAACCGATCGGACAGCAACATCTGTACTCTCTCGTAGTGGCTCGGCAGGTAGCCCTTGGGGTTGTTCCCGCGGTCCGTGTTACGCGCGCCCCACTCGTACCCGCTGGGCGTGAGCTTGTACGCCGTGAGCGAACAGGATCCGGGGGTGAAGGAGCAGGTGATGATTATGGTTTTCTCTCCATCCCAGGACGGGTTCTCGGCCATTATTTTGGCGTGTGTTGTGATATCCTGTTGGTTAAGAGGGTTGGAATTTAATATTCTGAAAATGATTTTTTTTCTAAATGTTTTGTAAGGATTCTGTAGCCTAATGGCATGTCTGTTTGTCTGTCCGTCCGTATGTCACAGCCACTTTTTTTCGAAACTATAAGAACTATACTATTGAAACTTGGTAAATAGATGTTATATTGTTAACCCGCAATACGATTTTTACACAAAAATAGGAAAAAAATATATTTTGGGGGGTCCCCATACTTGGAACTGAAACTCTAAATATTTTTTCATTAAACCCATACGCGTGGGTGTTGTATCTATGCATAGGTCTTTAAAAGTGATGTTAAGGTTTCTAATATATATTTTTTTCTAAACTTAATACTTTCCGCAAGAGACGCTCCCAAAGTGGTAAAATGTTTGTGCGCGAGCGCGGGGTGGCAGAGCGACGCGTGTGCTGTGGGCGCGTACCTGCGGCGACAGCTGCGGCAGCTCGTTGGGCTGCGTGTGCATCCAGCCGAGCGGCTGCAGGTGCGCGAGCGCGGGGTGGCGGAGCGCCGCGTGTGCTGTGGGCGCGTACCTGCGGCGACAGCTGCGGCAGCTCGTTGGGCTGCGTGTGCATCCAGCCGAGCGGCTGCAGGTGCGCGAGCGCGGGGTGGCGGAGCGCCGCGTGTGCTGTGGGCGCGTACCTGCGGCGACAGCTGCGGCAGCTCGTTGGGCTGCGTGTGCATCCAGCCGAGCGGCTGCAGGTGCGCGAGCGCGGGGTGGCGGAGCGCCGCGTGTGCTGTGGGCGCGTACCTGCGGCGACAGCTGCGGCAGCTCGTTGGGCTGCGTGTGCATCCAGCCGAGCGGCTGCAGGTGCGCGAGCGCGGGGTGGCGGAGCGACGCGTGTGCTGTGGGCGCGTACCTGCGGCGACAGCTGCGGCAGCTCGTTGGGCTGCGTGTGCATCCAGCCGAGCGGCTGCAGGTGCGCGAGCGCGGGGTGGCGGAGCGCCGCGTGTGCTGTGGGCGCGTACCTGCGGCGACAGCTGCGGCAGCTCGTTGGGCTGCGTGTGCATCCAGCCGAGCGGCTGCAGGTGCGCGAGCGCGGGGTGGCGGAGCGACGCGTGTGCTGTGGGCGCGTACCTGCGGCGACAGCTGCGGCAGCTCGTTGGGCTGCGTGTGCATCCAGCCGAGCGGCTGCAGGTGCGCGAGCGCGGGGTGGCGGAGCGACGCGTGTGCTGTGGGCGCGTACCTGCGGCGACAGCTGCGGCAGCTCGTTGGGCTGCGTGTGCATCCAGCCGAGCGGCTGCAGGTGCGCGAGCGCGGGGTGGCGGAGCGACGCGTGTGCTGTGGGCGCGTACCTGCGGCGACAGCTGCGGCAGCTCGTTGGGCTGCGTGTGCATCCAGCCGAGCGGCTGCAGGTGCGCGAGCGCGGGGTGTCGCGGCGGCTGGCGCGGCAGGTGCACCTGCTGGTGCGTGCCCCACTGCGGCGCCAGCACGCCGCAGTGCACCTCGCGCACCATCGGGTTGTCCGCCGGCTGCGTGCCGTACAGGTAGCACGCGATCTGTACAACAAAACATTTTTACGCCTTATTAGAAAACGCGATTTAAATTGATTACCCTCCACTAAAGGTCGAGCTGATGACAATCCTGAGGGCCTTTTACATTTGCCCACTTCCCCTTAATCCCCTTTGAAGAGATCAAACCGGGGAGAATGTTCGAGAGGGGGCACAATAAAGTCGAAGAAGGCGCGCAGGAGAATAGCGGCGATGCCCCGGACTTCGAAATTACGCACGTGTTCTTGATAATATTTTCATATTTACTCCAATAATTATTTTATACGATAAATCCTTAATAAGCCTTTCATTCATCTAAATTGATTAGTATCTCAATAGCCATCCCGTTCCAACACACAATGTTGAAAGGGGCTGGAACTAGTCACTGGATACAGCCCGCCTGCAATCTAAGACCTCAGGAATTCAATTGCTTGGAGAGGCGCTATGTTCATCAGTGGACATATCTCGGCTGATGTCACATTGTATCCAGCAGTGCATCGACAAAATATCATGTATTCTTTGATCAAAGCTACTAAATTACTATACAAGTAAGTATTCATAACAGGTGTGTTACCTGCGCCCGAAGATCGGAGATGGTGACGAACTTCTTGAGCAGATTCTTCGGCAGGATGTAGGTGTAGCCGCTCTCCTTGATGTCATCCGAGCTGACGTAGATGTGGTTCGTGCGCAGGTGTAAGTTCGTCGCGGAGATCGCGCGCACACGCCATTCCGTCTTCGAACTGTGGAATAAGAGTAATATTTTTTAAACTATAAAAGAGCCAAACAATCCCAGTATTTTACCCCTATCATTTGAAATTTTCTTGATTAGTAGGAATGGAAGATGATTGTGCAGTAAAATAGGATGCAACTGGCACGGCCCAATGGACGAAAGGCCAGTTGAAAAGGGATTTGCACGATTTTTGGCGGATGGCAGGGGGCGACACAGGATCGAACTGTATGGAGACTTTTATTATAGAAGTCCAAGGATCACTACGGATCGCTGCTGCGCCAACCTAGTTATAGTCCATTCAATATGTGAAGGTGAAGAAGACAGTTCTATTTTTAAGAATCGAGAATATTATCTTTAGAAATTTAATTGACTTATTTATTTGATTTTTAATCTTAATCAACATTTTATCTACGAATTTGAACTATCTAGATATGGAATACAATATGTAAACATTCTTAGTGGTACACACGCAATAAATCATTAATAATGAAATAATATGCATCTCATTCATCTGAAAAAAAACCACTCTCGCTTGACGTGTCGGAACCACCTTCAACACCAAGAGAAATTACAGTTCTTGGTCCCTAATGCAATCCATGCGGACTTAAAAGGTTGGGGAAAGTCTTTTCGCATTATAGTATGTATGAACTTGTAATAAAATATCTTTGGCTATAGTATTTAAATCTGGCTGGTTTTGGTATCATTGAAAGTTAAAATTTTAAAGAACAAATTCAAATTAAGAAAATGTGTGATTTTCATTTGTTTTTCGTACTGTCAAGATGAGTGAATCTAATGAAGAATTTCGATACATTTTAAAATTTTACTACAAAAAAGGTAAAAATGCAACGCAAGCCGCGAAATAATTTGCGATGGTTATGGACCTAGTGCAGTGTCTGTGAGAGTAGCACAAATTTGGCTTAAGCGTTTTCAATCCGAAAATGTTGATGTCAAAGATGCACCTCGCTCTTGTTGCCCTATTAAGGATAAAATGCCTTTATATATATAAGATGCCATTTTTGTAAAAGTGCCGCAAGATCGACATTTCAGTAGTTACGACGTAGCTGAAGAACTGGGAATTGACCAAAAAACAGATTTGGCGCATTTGAAAAATGCTGGGTACACAAAAAAGCTCGATATTTGGGTACCTCACGAGCTCACTGAAAGAAACCGTGAATGATGAATGATGAAACGTAATGAACCGTGTACTCATTTGTGCTTCTTTATTACGACGTAACGAAACCGGATCATTTTTAAAGAAGCTGAACACTGGTGATAATAATAATTTGCATGAGACAATAATCGCGATTCGATGCCATGTAATAATTATTTTAAGTTCTTGTTCAGATTAATTGAGAAAGATTAATATTTGTTATTTTGGAAGAATAAGAACACAAAAAAGTGAATGATTTTTACAGCTTCATATTTTTATTTGTACAAAAGTTGGATGCATGATTTGTAACGTTTTAACTGTCCTATTCACCTTCACATGCTGAATGGACTATTGTATTCTTATTCAGCAGTTATTTTTATTTGACAGCTCATTGTTTCGGATTCATTATTGCTAGTGGATAGTACATATTTTAGTCTAGAAAATATGCAGTTGGTAAAAGCACCACTTTAGTTCAGTTATACATTGGCGATTCTCGAGCTAAGTTGAAAGGTATAACTCTAACCTGAAGGTCTGCGACTCGTAGTTGCTAGTGGTGGACGTGATGATCTCGTCGCCGTGCTTGTTGACGGTCCTGGTGGTGGTGGCCGTGAGCTGGCTCTGCTCCTTGCTCTGCTTCTCGATCTCGGCGATCTGCTGCCGCTGCGCCGACGGCGCCGAGATCTCCATGCCGAGGATGATGTCACGGATTTCCGATTGAGTCAGTGACGCCACGTTCACGCTGGAATGTAAATGCTTTTTAGTCTAATGCATGGATTCAGTATGCAAGTGATATACGGTGGCTTATAGAAATAGCTAGAACATCAAGTAAAGACCTTTTAAAGAAGTGAATACTGTTATGGGTGACAAGTCCTCCAACTTGACAAGTTGACCACCAACCAGTTGTCACTGACAACAGTGATCGTAATTTCTGTAAATTAGGATCACTGTTGTCAGTAAATTGGGGCTCTGTCCCATCACGGTTATTTGGCATGTGGAAAAAGTGGGAAATGCTGTTTTGACATTTTTCGCATACAAAAAGTTTTACAACGCCCCCCTGTCAATGCAACTGAAGTCACTTCTGATCTTGGTTGGTATACACAAGATCTAATTAAATTTGGGCGTCAAAACCATAGAACAATACATACTGAGAGCAGAGTTCACCATCTCTAAAATAACGGTAATCACACTTTAACCGTGCTTGTAATTGGTGCTTGCATGGTTTTAAGCGTGTTTACCGCTGCTTGAAAAGTTGGTGAACTCGGCCCTGAGAGTCAAAACTGTAGCTGGTAAGATGTAGTCAGGTTTACGACGTGTGACGACTTGGATGGAGGACTAGCGTTAAGCAACATAGACAAACGGTATCCGGTATCGGAAGCCAAAGCTCGTCTCAGTAGCTTACCCATTGGAGTAAATAAATAATAAGTAACACTAAGACTAACTTGTTCTTCTTTCCGTAATCAGCCAATATGAGGTCCTTGAGTTGCACCTCAACCTTGATCCAGTCATCATCAGACAGCGTCGGCCAGATGTGATGAGGCTCCGTGAGCGTGGTCTTATCCGGCTTCAGGAGGACCTTCGTACGCTCCGTGTTCACGTGCAACGCGCGCAGGATCAGGATCAGACGACTGAATGCCTAAGAAATTAATACGTGAAAAGTAAATATTGCCAAAAAGAAATTTAGAATATTTTTGATGTCATTTTGTATCAGATAGCGTAGTCTCAGACGGACAGCACCGCGTCGTCGCGCGATCAGCGCGCGCGCAGCTACGGCTCGCCCCCAGAGCACAGGGACTCTCTGGTTTCAGGACCCCTACGCGATTCATCACTTATTCCAATAGGCTATTTGACAGTATGAAAAATAAAGATTTATTTTTAGTAGTCCGCGTAGTTTATAGCTTTAAAAAGGAAATAACAATAAAACACATAAAAAATATTGAATATTTTCACCAAAAAAAACAATATAAAATTGAATTGTTTTGTGCTTGGAACCAGGTGACCATAAACGGTTTTGATTGGCTTTCTTTACTGTGACGTCAGCCTTTTGTAAGCAAAATAAGTGACAGACTCGACGCCATTGTGTTCTATCCATCTTCTTCTTAAAGTGCCTCTCCGACTAGCGAAGATTGGCCGTCAATCTAGCATATTCTTCTCGGCCTCAAGCGAGGCGAAACAGCTCGGCGGCGCTCGCGATCCCCGTCCACTCCCGGATGTTACGCGCAGCCATGACTTTTTCCTCCGACCCACACGCCTCTTACCATTGATTTGTTCTATCCATGGACGTTAATCATCCTATCGAATTTCCTACTTGTTTACAAAATCGATGCACTTGATTGATTCGACGCCATATTGCTGAATGAAGCATTTTTGACAGATTAAATAAATTATAATAATAATATTTTATAATGATTTTCTAAACGAAATATTCCTAAGATATGAAAATAAATATTATTTATAGGGTTCCTATACACCATTAAATAATATGAGAAGGGTTTTCAAAACAAGTCAAATAGCCTATTGTTTGGTAATGGAATACCTTCCCAGACATATGTTGGAATAGGTAAATTACGAATAGGTTATTGGTAGGACATTATATCGTTTTTGATCAGATATAATGTCCTACCAATAACCTATTCGTAATTTATTATAGACTTAAATCAGTCACTGAGAGAAGTCCCCTCATTAGTGATGGGCAACTCGAGTAAATATCTCGATTTGGGCTTGACTTGAATCAAGTGGAATTGGAAAACCACATTTTTTAAAGTAAATTTCAAGCAAAGAGTACAAGATAAAATAAATTGATCCTGAAGTTGATAGGTCCAATGATTGCAGGGCGTCCTACACTACGCTTGTCTAACCACAGTCTCCACCAAGACACGTCCGCTTCGGTTTCACAGGAGATGTGGCTACTCACTCACTGCCACTTAAGCGTGCTAATTCGTAGGGCTATGTCAATAGGAATGTATTTACCTAATCAAATAAATGTGTACAAATTACAAACCGTGTAGGACGAGATAGTCTTGAGCCAGTCGTCGTACAAGTTGAACAGGACCATCTGCGGCTCCGTGGCCTTGAGGATCAGGTCCCCGAACTTCTCCACCTTCAGGCACGCCTGGAACGGCAGCTGCAGCTCCGAGCCCTTGATCACGATGTTGGGGAAGTCGAGCAAGTGGACCTCGAGCGGGTCCAACATTCCCTTGCGCGTGACGATGATCTGTTTCGGCTGCTCCTCTACGGGCAGAGACCGGATCAGCGCGGCCACTTCTTCTGCTGTCTTCCACTTAGCGAGCTGTTTATGATCAGTAACGATGTTTGAATTATCAGATTTTATTATTGAACAGGTGTGGCACGAATATGCAAAAAACTTCAAGAGAAGAAAGTACTATTTCCTAAAAGGAAATTGGGCCCTGACATTATTGTCGGACATTGTAGATAATCAATACATTTTCATGAGTAATAAATTTATCCGAGTGGTGAATCATTCCTTAGTTATTAATGTCGACCTGTATCAGTGGTGAACGCTGCCTCTGGTGCAAGGGCTGCGGGTTCGATCCCCGCACAGTACAAACATTTGTATGCATGAACATGTCTGTATGTATTGGTCTGGGTGTTTTCCATGTAATATTATATGTTTTCTATGTATGTATTTACAAAATAAAGTATTAATTGTATATATTTGTGATTTCGCTGGTGATTCTGATATCCGTATCAGAGGTGCTTGAGCTACCTATCTCGGAGTCAGATCAATGTATGCGATGTTGTGAAATATTTATATTTAATGTACCTGTCCGAGACGCTTCTGGCCGGCCCACACGCTGGTGTGGATGATCTTCAGGAACAGCTGGCCGGTGCGCGGGTTGAAGATGAAGATGGCACCGTTGATGGGCTTCGTCGTCAGGTTGCCCTCGAACGTCTTGTGGATCGTCACTCGGTACACGTTGGTATCGTCCACGAACCTACAAGGTTTATTCAAGTTAATACACAGACAGAATAAGCTCGTGTGGGTAAGCTTTTCTGATTTGGGGGCCGTGTGTGTTTTTTTTTTTTTTTGTTTTTTTTTTGGTCCTCTCCTGGGAGAAGACTGCTAGAACCCCGGACGTGGTGATCCAGGCCTTTGTAAATCCGTGTCTTTCGACTTATCTTATTTACTGGTACATAAGTACTGTTTTTGGGAAAAAGGGTTTTTGGGGAAAAATAACTTGGTTCTAGCGGTGTGTGGGATATTTGGGGGTAATCGGGGAGTGGTTTAAGATTTTTGGGGAAGCAGTTTTACTGGGAGGGTGGGATTTTCACTTAGACAAAAAAGAAGAGATTGACAGATTGGTGGGGGTACGAATTAATGCGGCAATTTCGGGGGGGGTTTCACTTTCCTCATCATATTGGGTTCCGTTATCGGCGTTGGCTATAGCGCGTTTTATTTGAGGGCATCTTTCTCGGTCGGTTGCCGAGTGGATGCATCCTTCTTCCTCGGCAATTTCCTTGCAGTTTATGCAGCGTAAGTGCACCGGATCGTCCCTTTCTACTCCGGCGTAAGGGCACGCTGCATATTGATGTTCGGTTGATGCGCAATAACTGCAGGGTCTTCGCGTATTTTTACACTTCTGCCTGGTGTGCCCATATCCCAGACAGGCGAAACATTGAACGAATCTGGTTTGGTCCGAGACGTGGACCTGTCCATGGCCCACGCCCAACCTCCCACCTCGCTCAATGATACGCCTTCTGGTCTGTGGGGACACTTCGACCACCGCATTATAATACTCCGGCTTCCGATTAGCGGTAAGATAACATAGCCGCATGCCTCTTACTGCATTTTGGCCCTCAAGGGTCCCTAAGAGGTCCTTTTCAGGCACCTCCTTCGGGATTCCCTTGAGGATCATTAGAGGCAGTTTTCGTCGAGCCGGAGTCGCAACCATTTCAGGATGTTGGTTGGTGGCCTTGGCTGTTTTCTCCACCATGACTGGTGCGGAGAACTCAACCTTGAACCGGTTTTGTGTGAGTGGGATAATCCGTTCCGGGGCAAAACCTGTGTTTTGAAACGTCACAGTACGTTTCCACTGTTAGATGGCGAGTTTGGGGTCGTTTATTGGGTCTTTTGGGGATACGGTTATGAAAAGGGACGGACGGGATATTTTGGGGGGGATAACGGGTTGGATAGGGGTTTTAATGGTTGTGGATTTATTGATGAGATGGCCACTTCCACTTCTTTGGGCTATTGTCGGGGAGTCGTAGGTCTGTTGGAGTCCTGCCTCCAGAGTCGCTGACAGGAATTCAGCCCGAGTCTCCAGCAGTTCGTCCCGCACCATGGCACGCAGGCTCGCGATGTCCTCGCGCAGCGTTTGTACCTCCGCGAGGAGGGCCGTGCTGTCGACAGAAGCTGCTGGTGTCTGAGGTTGAGGACAGGGGCCCTTTGCAAATAGCTCGAGGAGTGGCCGGATCTCGGCCTGGACCGCCTCGGCCACCATCTCCTGTATTGCGGAGGGTTCCAGTGTGAGAGGAAAAGGGGGGCCGCTGGGAGTGCTCTTGAATGACTCAGCTGCTGCCGCGGCAACTTTCGCCTTCTCCTCTTTCCCTGCCTCTATTATCTTCTTCCTCATCATCGTTACGGACTCCAGGATGGTAAGTTTGTGGTCCCTGGTGAGGGACCTATGTTTATTTACCGCATTATCTATCTTCTCGATGTCGGCAAGTAAACTGATCATCCAGCCAGTTGGCGCATTTAGGTGTTCGACTGATAGATTGTGTCGGGTGGGTTTAAAGTTGTCGTTGTAATAATCGAACGGGCTGTCTTCCCCTCCTAGAGGGTGAGGAGACCTTTCGGGTGATTTACGGGCGCTTGGACCCGCCAGCGACTCCCATGCCAACGGGGTTGGCCTGGTTTTAGCCGTGCCGGGTTTCCCTTTGGTGCCAGCAGGGGTGCGTGCGGTCGTCATTTTAGATATTTTTTGATTTGGGGTAAGTTATAATAAGAATCTTATTTTCAAAATAAGATTTAGGGATAGGGGTGTTTTTTAAGGTTTTGTAATTATTGAGTCGTAAGGTTAGGGGGTAGTTTTTATATGGGTAGTTTTGGGATATAGGGTTTATAATATGTTGGCACGGTATTAGGGCAAAATTTTACTTCTTAAGTTTTTTAGGGGGTAGGGGGTAGTTTATAGGGGGTGACTTTTTTTGGTAATATTCGATGTTGTATAGGTGCTGTCGAATCAGAAAAATTTTTTGGGAAAATTTAAATTTTTTGGTTTTTTAGGGGTTGGGGGTAGTTTTTTAGGGGGTGGTATTTAATTTATTTATGGGGTTTAATTAGTAAAGTAAAGTTGCTCGAAATTTAAATTTTTGTTTTGAGAAAAAATTTTTTGGGGGTAGGGGGTGGTTTTTTAAGGGTGGCTATGATTCATTTTTAGGGGATGGGGTTGTTGTATAATTTTATTGGGGTGAAATATAGATTTTTTTAAGAAAATTTAAGTTTTTGAATTTTTTAGGGGATGAAGGTATGAAAATATTAGGGGTGGTTTATTGGTATTTAAAGGGGGTTGATGGGAGCTAATCAAAACAATTTTTATTTTAAAGAAATTTTGAAAAATGAATTTTTGGCGAATTTTTAAAGTTGGTTCTTCGGTACGAAATGTTCTATGAAAAGTTTACCTAGGGTCAATAATTTCTTCATACAAATTTTTATTTTGAATTTTCAAAGTGGAATAATTTCGAAAGTATTAGGGGTAGGGGGATGAAACGTTAATAGAAGGGAGAACTAATAGGGAAGAACAGGACTGAAAAAGAATTTCGAAGATCGGATCAAAAACTGATTTTTGGCAGAATTTTAAAAATTTTGGTCAAGACGGAGAGATTTGAGGAAAATTTGGATGATATTGCCTGATATTTCTATCAGGCGCAGAACAAAATTTCTATGGGACAAAAAACTTAGAAAATTCGCAAAAATTAGAGTTTTCGAGATAGATCCCTCGAGATTGGGGGAGTTGGTAGGGGTAATTTTAGAGCGTCTAGGGGTAGAAAAGCAAGTGCGTAGGTGTCTTCTAAGTGAAAAAAAACCGGGTTTTTTTTTTAAATTGGTTAAAAGAAAAATAAAGAAACGTGTTAAAAGAAAGGGAATAAAGATTCGGACACAAGTTTCATGATCAATCTTTTCGATCGACGTCGACTAATCCATCCTATCATCGATCGATGGGTCAGGTAACCCCCTAAATTTTTTAAAGCATATTTGTACGCCATGCATGTGACTCACCAGATAATCTGGTTGGAGAACAGCTCCCCGTAGTTCTGGCTGGAGAGGTAGGGCTCGGTGGGCTCGGAGGAGTAGAGCTGCAGCGCCTTGCGGATGCGCTCGCGCAGCACGTACAGCGCGGGGTTCGCCTTCATGATCTTCGCCATCGCCTGCTGGATGAGAGGCTTGCAGCCCGGGAACCAGTTGCCGTACGCGCTGTGGGAGTATTTCATGTTTTAATATGCCATTAGCATTACACATTATTCATCTCATGATGCGTCCAAAACCGTAGTTTGGTAGCCAAGGGTATGCTGGAACTGATCTAGAATTTGTCGGACCAATACAACTCTTGAGATAAGGGAACCTAAGTCTACCGGCAGCGCACCTGTAACTCTTTGTTCATTGTACTAGTATAATTACCATAGACTAAGATCTGCAAATTGTGTGCAATAAAGTGTAACTATCTATCTTTTGACGTGGCAGGCGTCCATGGGCGGCGGTAATCGCTTACCATCAGGTGATACGTCTGCGCGTCTGCCCTCTATATCATAAAAACCTGGATCATAGTTAATACACATTTATCTTTGCATAATATATATATTTATAATGGCATGTAAAAGCCCAAAGAGGTGGCAGTTTCGGTCCCAATGTAGACTTCAAAAATATTTACCAAAAATGTTATTTTTAATGGCTAAGAATTAGCCTAAGTCTGAAAGTTAGTGGTCATGTATCCCGCCCATCTCAGGTCGATAGCCGTGCGGCCGTCTAATAAACGTTGTGGGATGGTTCACCTCAGGTTTACCAATATCATCAATAGCTTTACTTTGTTGAGCATGATGCTAAACAAATGCAAGCGAAGATAGGTGTTTCTCCCGGGAATTTCATATCCATCCATGAGACCATGTCACCACAAACCCAACTGCTCAGCACTATTTATCCCTTAGAAATTATATTGCACAGATGAGTTTTAATTATCTTTCGAAAACTATTATAGTATTTACCTGTGCAGATTGTAAGCGAGGTCGATGGCGATGAGCAGGCCGGTGGGCGAAGGGTAGATGGACATGTTGTCCGTGGTGTAGTCCAGGAACTTGGCGCGCGCGTACCGCTCCACATCGTGCGAGTCGTAGTCGCCCCAGCGGAGCTGGATGTCCAGCCAGTATTTCTGCGTTGTGGTGTTGTCCATTGTGTCTCTGGAATGGTTATTTATGGTTATTCTCTAGCATGGATAATAAAATGATGTTGTTACTTTAAGTGGAGTTGCATTAACTGGCCGGATGGCGTATTTGGTAGTAACTATGCCGGGAACCCGAGATATAGTTGGTAAGCCACCAGTCCGCCGGGAGGCAGCTGGCTGGAAATGATGCACCAGAACTTGTATACGAAACTGGGTTATTATTGATAGTGAAAATGGCATCATGTGAGAACATTTTATTTTTTTTATATAAAAGGTGGCAGACGAGCAGACGGATCACCTGATGGGAAGCAATTTCGCCGCCCATGGACACCCGCAACACCAGTGGAGTCACAAGTGCGCTGCCAACCTTTTCCCCTTCTCCCCCATTGGGCCTCCAGTAACCTCACTCACACGGCGAAACACAGCGCAGGCGCTGCTTCACGCCGGTCTTCTGTGAGGCAGTGGTATCACTCCGGTCGAGCTGGCCCATTCATGCCTAAGCGTGGCTGTCCCACATTTAAATCTCCGAGGCTTATATACTAGAGATGACTGACGTCAAAGCGTATCACATACGTGGTAAGATCTGCTGAAATAGCGGACGTGACAGAGATAACAGTAGGTCTTAGATAGCACGCATCTCGGTTGGTGCATGCACTGTTTATGGGACCAGTGACCATTGATAGTGTATGCGACCTGCGCAGTTGTCATCTGATGCGACCGAGCGGGTGAGCAGGTTGCGGATAGCTCGCCCTCCCCCACTCCCACCTCTTTTCATGAGGACGGGAGAGGGTGTCACGTTGACCCCGGACAATAGATGGCTGCTCCAAAACCCAATCCCAGGCTAGGAGCATTCCTGTTAACCTCAATCCCATGCTCCCCTCCCCATCCCTCCCAATCATCCCCACCCTAATCACCGCATCCCTCCCCTCTTTTCCTGGAGGAGGAAACCTCGTCTCCAAAAACCCCAATCCAAGGTGTCATCCGATCCGTGCCGATGGATGCATGGCCGAGGGGATGCTCGGTCGCGAACGGAGGGGCCTCGAAACCAGGCGAAATCGAGGTCTATTTAGCCTTACCCCTGCAAGCGGGGCTCTGCAGGGGTGGACCTTTACTTCCCTAGCTTCTTGTGGGAACTATATGGATATTGTAGACATAATAGACGACCATTTAAATTCTACCGAAGAGGTACTAGGTACCTCCGAGGCTATGCTCCTTGGCAGCGATACTGAGGAGCATACGAACACTGCCGGAGCACCTGGGACTGAGGGACCAGGTACTTCCAATGCAGAGTCGACCCCTCTGGGCGCAAAGCACCAAAGGGACACGTCGACCAAGGGGCCAGAGAGTAAACCCAGGGTTAAGCTCTCTGGAGCTGATAGAAAACTAATATATCGGCTTGTAGCGAAGGGTATGACCTTCGAGCAGGCGCTAGAACTGCGCATGAGTGAAAAGGCCAAGCAGAGGACCCGAGAGGAGGGGGAAACGAGGGAGCGGGCGTCAAAGCGCCCTCTCAATACCTCGTCTACCTCGAATCAAGGTAATCCCACCAAGGCACCGACACTTGGCGAGCCTTCCACCTCGAAGCCTACCTTTAAGGAGGTTGCTGGGTCCGTCACGTGCGGCATCATAGACGCCCTGGGTAAAATTGACCAGGGGAGGGTCGAAATGCTCCAAGGTGCTATCTTGGAGTGTATTGACACCTCAGACGATGGTGACGGCCCCAGCTTTATTGAATGCAAACCGCGCTCGGGTGTCATCCTTAACAAAACACATAACCCCCCCCCCTTCGTAAAGAAACAGACACAACCTAGGCACCTATATATAATCCTATCCCATCCCTCCGTCTTAGCTAAATTCCCTAACCCTTCCCCTCCCAGTCCCCCAAAACAACACAATGATTAAGGCGATACAAGTAAACCTCCAGCACTCAAAGGCAGCCACAGCTGCCCTTTGCCAAAGATTCCTCTCTGAGGACCTGGACATCGCCTTGATCCAAGAACCGTGGGTGAATAAAACCACGGTAATGGGGCTAAACTCGGCAGGTAAGATATTAAGTAACTCCTGCGGAGTGAGGCCAAGAGCATGCATGCTCTTCAAGAGAGATATAAATTACCTCCCGATCCCTTCGCTGTGTACAGACGATGCTGTTGCAGCGTATATAGACCTCCCCGGGGGGAAAGGTGCAGAGACACTCATAGTCAGCTCCATGTACCTACCCGGAGAGGACCAGGATCCGGTGAACAAGGTGACACCGGTAGTGGAATATTGTCTGGAGAGAGAAACCCAGCTGCTGGTGGGTACCGACTGCAACTCCCACCACACATCATGGGGCAGCTCCGACACGAACGCAAGAGGTGAGTCCTTGTTTGACTACTTGCTCACCAACAATCAATTTGTTCTTAACGTGGGTAGCAAACCAACCTTTACCACACGTTCTAGGCAGGAAGTACTAGATATAACATGGTGTTCAGGTAATCTCGCACACCGAGTAACCAATTGGCACGTCTCAGATGAGCCGTCCTTGTCCGACCACACCCATATTAGGTACGACATAATATGCTCGGGAACAAAGGAACCGCACACGTACCGAGACCCCAAGGGAACAGACTGGGAGGGCTTTAGGAACTCCCTTAGGTTATACCTTGGAGATTTTAAATACATTAAAACTGTGGACCAAGTGGAAGCCGCAGCAGAGGACTTAGGCAGAAGCCTAATGAAAGCGTATCTAGAAAATTGTCCTCTTAAGACCACTAAGAGCAATAGGAACGCGCCTTGGTGGAAAAAAACCTGGAGCATCTGAGGCAAAAGGCCCGTGCCTTATTTAATCAGGCAAAAAAAGACAAGAACTGGGATGCTTACAGGAAGGCGCTAACACGCTTCAATAGGGAGCTCAGGAAAGCAAAAAGGAGATCCTGGCAAAAATTTTGCGGGTCCATCAAAGACACTGCCCAAGCTGCCAGGATCCACAAAATATTAGCCAAGACACCTGAATCCCATCTAGGCCTGCTAAGGAAAGCGGACGGATCTTTCACGGAATCCCCGGAGGAAACACTGAGACTGCTTGCTCAAACGCACTTTCCGGAATCCGTGTACATTAATAACGAAAGAGAACTCCAGGACAGTAAGTCTCCGGACAGGAAACCGCGGAATGAAGACTGGAGGAGAGCTTCCGTTATTTTTCGTCCCCAACAGATAAGTTGGGCCATTAGGAGCTTCAAGCCTTATAAATCTGGTGGGGTCGATGGTATTTTCCCGGCTATATTGCAACGGGGCGAAGATATCATCATCTCAACGCTGATAAAACTTTACCGTGCAAGCTTTGCTTGGAGTTATCTGCCATCAGCGTGGACTCGGGCGAGGGTCACTTACATCCCCAAGGGAGGGGACAAAGACAAATCACAGCCCAAGTCCTACAGACCGATAAGTCTCACCTCATTCCTACTAAAAACGATGGAAAAGGTGTTAAACAGTCACATCAGGGCAACATACCTCGTTGAAAAACCCCTGAGTGCAAGACAACATGCCTACCAAACAGGCAAGTCCACGGAAACGGCACTTATTGATCTGGTGGACAGAATTGAGAAAGCCATAGAAGACAAAGAAATTGCACTCTGTGCCTTTCTCGACATCGAAGGGGCTTTTGACAACACCAACTTCGATGTTATAACACGTAGCATGGTGAATCGTGGAATCGACGATACCACCACCAGATGGATGGGATCCATGCTACAAAATCGAACTGCAACAACAACGTTGATGAATAAAACTCTTCATTATAGAGTGACCAGAGGGTGTCCACAGGGCGGAGTCCTATCACCCCTTCAATGGTCATTGGTTGTTGACAGTCTCATCTGTGAGCTCAATGAAGCCAGATTCCTGACTCAGGGTTACGCAGATGACATAGTAATAATGGTCATAGGAAAATGTCCTAGCACCATTTCCAGTCTTATGCAAAGGGCCCTACGAATAGTAGAAAACTGGTGCACAAGACACGTGCTAACAGTCAACGCACGGAAGACGGTCTTAATCCCGTTTACCAAAAGAAGGAAACTAGAGGCGCTTCACGCCCCAACACTTCTTGGTACGAAGCTATGCTTGTCCAACGAGGTCAAATATCTCGGAGTCTTTCTAGACCAAAAACTAACATGGAACAAGCATCTCGACTACATTACTAGAAAGGCAAAAATAGCGATGGGGGCAAGCAGTAGGTTGGTGGGGCTAAAATGGGGGCTACGGCCCAAGGCCGCACTCTGGATTTATAAAACCATAGTGAGGCCGATCGTCACTTATGGCTGCTGTGTGTGGTATAAGAAGACGCACCAACTCAACTGCGTGGAGAACCTCAGCAAAGTTCAAAGAACAGCCTGCCTTATAGCCACTGGCGCTCTTTCGTCCTCTCCCTCTGCAGCACTGGATGCCCTCCTGAACATTCCACCTCTGCACATTCACGTGCAGATGGAAGCGAGGATGGCCATTACGAGAGCAAAAATCAGAGGAAGGACGAGATGGCAATCTAGGGTCATAGGTAACCTCTACAATGAACTAATGAAAATTCCAGTCATGGATATGCCCTCTGACTCCATGATCCGTGAATACCGCTTCGATAAGCGGTTTACAGTCTTGTTACCTAGTAGACAAGACTGGGAGGCTGGAACTCCCGGAAATGTTAAGCAGAATGACATCGTTTGGTATACGGATGGTTCCAGGAGGCAAGGCGTATCCAGGGCGGGATTTTATAATGATCGCTTCAGAATACGCAAATTCGCCAACCTGGGTCGCTATACCACAGTGTACCAAGCAGAAGTCTTCGCAATAATTGGCTGTGTCCAAGAGAGTCTGCAAATGAATCTCCAGAATAAGAAGATATTCATCTTCTCAGATAGTCAAGCTGCCCTCAAGGCGTTAACATCCTGTGAACTTGACTCCAAACTCACTAGCGAGTGTGTCCTGCTCCTAAACCAGCTTGGCAATGCCAACATCGTAAATCTGATTTGGGTACCGGGACACTGCAATATCAGAGGCAACGAAGTCGCTGACGTGCTAGCAAAGGCCGGGGCAGAGAGCCCACTACTCGGACCGGAACCAATAAGTGGCGTTCCAGCCTGCATGGTCAGGTTCGAGTTAAAAGAGTGGGAGCATAAGCAAAGCACTGAATATTGGAAAAGACTACCTCGACTAGAACAGTCTAAGGCGTTGATACAGGCGTTCGATCAGAGACGAGCTGTAGAAATAATAAAACTGAGCAGAGGACATGTTAGGGCACTCACTCGGACCCTCACAGGGCACTGCAAATTAAATAAGCACCTGCACAACATGGGCCTTTCAGATACCAAAATCTGCAGGTTCTGTCGCGAGGACGAGGAAACGATTATCCACGTCCTCGGCGAGTGCATAGCGCTGCACCGGTGCAGAAGCCGGCACCTGGGAGCACACATGATCTCAGCAGACGAGATCAAAAGCTCCCCCATCAGCTCCATTCTCGGGTTTATCCTGGAACTGGAGCTACATGAGGTGCTGTAATAGGTTACGGGGCTGCCACAATAGATCATCTACTGGTCGCAGTGGCTATGAGACGCATGGCTCACCCCATTTCTAACAAATAATAATAATAGGTCTTAGAGATAATCCTTATCGTGCGTGCCGAGCTGATACAGTAACCCTGCCTCGTACGCCGAAGGTCTTGGGTCCAAAGCTGTCGTTTCGAAGCCTGGCGTACGCTTGGACAATTATCCAGGATTAAGTAAGTCCGGTAATTACAATAAAGCGACTGCCGTCTGACCATCGCGACTCTTAGAAAGGGGAACCAGTAGAACTGGATCACAGTTACATATATTGAAGGTATCGACAATTTTGAGAAACTATCCTAGACTTGGAGGTTTCCACACGATGTTTTCCCTTACCGCCTAGCTAATAGTAGAAATTAATCAGAGTTCTACATTTCATTACGCAAGTGTATTGGATTTCAGGACTAATAAGTCGTCAAACTAACTTGGTATCTGCGAGCAGGGAGGGTCTGGACACGTTCCACTTGTAGGCGGAGAACAGCAGAATGTCCGCGCACGACGAGTTCATCTTGTAAGACTTCCTCGGATGGATGGTCTCCTTCTGGACCGTCTCGATCTCCAAGGCGTCCAGCTCTTGATCGAACACCTGGTAGGAACGTAATGGTTTAAATGAAACCAAATACATACACTGTATATAGCAAAAGTTTTGGGGCCAAAGTTTCGATTCCAGAGTTCAATCAACGTAATATATTATCTGTATTTTAGACATCTCAATTGATGGATTTCTTTACAAACTATAGGCCAACGCTATAGGATGCTAACTATAGGATGATACGCAACTGCCTGGTGTCTTAGCGCAAACCGGACGTAACGACCACATCGGAAATTCCCGCCCCTTTCACACGCGTTGTGTTTCTCCTTTGTTTGGATGCGACAGCTATATTCTCGTTCGTTACGAGACGTCTACGCGCTAAGGCCCCTGTTCACTGCAGCCTTAAATGAAGATAAATCCTCAACTAATGCATAATTCACTAGATACAGGAACCTAAGGATTTTTTATGGGATTAGGGAGGCAAACGTAATGGTAACTGATGATCACCGTCGCCCAAAGACATCGGCTGCACCAGGAGCGCAGATGCGTTCTCAGCCTTTCAGCAAGATGTAAGCCCTTTTGTATTTTATTTAAGTTGCTATTTTAGGAAGTTGTCATTTTAGGAAGTTGGCACTTTAGGAAGTTGTCTATTTTGGAATAGATGTTTTAGGAAGTTGTCATTCTCAGCCTGAGGGGTGTAAACGAATGGTCTTACCTGACACAAGTCCATGACGATAGACTCGTGGACTTTCTGCCACAAGTGAGCTCTGAATATCTGGATCAGAGAGATCTTCAGCGTGGGGATCTTGCCGTGCATGAAAATTCCAGTCAAATCCAGTTGTACCTGTGTTAGAAAAGACGATGCATATTGAGGTTTCCCATATTATAAAGGTTTTAGTCGGATATTTAGTTTATTAATCAGATAGCGTAGTCTCAGACGGACAGCACCGCGTCGTCGCGCGATCAGCGCGCGCGCAGCTACTGCTCGCCCCCAGAGCACAGGGACTCTCTGGTTTCAGGACCCCTACGCGATTCATCACTTTGTACAGTCAAAGAACGAAAAGATTTGTCACTTTTCAAATTGATTCGTTTGATATGCTATGAGCACTTAAATACCTTTCGTAAATTTGTCACAGTAATACCTGTTGCACAGAAAATTATGCTTAACTGTTAGATCAGAAAGTTCAGATTTGCTTGTAGCAACATTGATTCCTTTTGATGTAAAGTAAAATTTAAAGAAGGTTGGCAGATCTTTTTAAAATATTATGTTGATATAACTGATTCTTGCCGTGCAAGCGGAAATTTACCTTAAGGTGACGAACCTTTTTATTCTCTGTACCTAAAACGCATTTCCCTTGTTAATAGCTCACATCCCGTAAAAATAACGCTGGATTTCATGCAAATAAGTATAATCAGCGTGCGGATACGTGTTGCCAGGTGAAAGTGTTCTGCCCAGAGGGTCTAATTTAAAGCAGACGTTACGACCGAATCGGAGTTTCCCTCTCTTTCACACGCGTTGTGTCTTATTTGTTTGGATGCGACAGGTATATTCTCGTTACGATCAACGTCAACAGTTACGACCGCGGTTGTACTGATATAGACACAATTGTTTAGGTTTACGGTTTAAGTTTGGTTAGTAACAGTTCCTGGAGAGGGGTATGAAGGTGGAACTCTTTAACCGACTAAAGAACAGAACCGATTCTGTGTCACTTTCTTAGCCGTAGAACGGAGCGCCCCTGATATTTAAGTGTAGAGCCCCTCATAATCCACCCGCCCTAGAGCGGCGGGAAAACAAGTTAGTCAGCCGTACGTAACATCTCAACCCGGCGGCATTTGGGTGTTTCTATGTATTTACAAAAGTATGTATTTACTAAAGTATGTATTTACAAAAGAAAAGTATTACAACCTGTGCGGATAAAGAATGGGATCAGAAATGGCGGCGTATCTATTCACTTCTCGCTCGCACACTATTTGCGTCTATACTCGCACCCCACGAGTGCGAGTATAGATGCGCCGCCATTTCTGATCCCATTCTTTATCCGCACCTGTAGTACATGTATATATTGGTAATTCCGCTGTTGGTTCTGATATCCGTAACACGGGTGCTTGAGCTACCTATCTCGGAGTCAGATCAATGTATGTGATGTGAAATATTAATTATTTTTTTTCAACAGGGTCAATAGGGGTTGGAGTATGAGAATCCAATTTGTTCCTCACAAGTGAAAGCCGTGTTAGTTTTCCATGGGACACCAGTTGTGAAACATACCTGGAAACCGACGTACACGTTGGCCCTGTTGATGGTGGGCGACCACCAGAGCGTGAAGCGACGGTTGGGGATCTGGTTCAAACCGGATCGCTGCGCATTCGTCAGCTTCTTGTACTTCATCGACTCTTCGAAACCGGACGCTTTCTCCCTGTGAATATTTTAGCTAAATGAGTTGGAAGAAGATAAATGTCAAACTCATTTCAACTAAATTTCGTCACCAGTGTGACACTAATGTGTGAAACAAACATATTAAGAAATGGAATTCGCAACCGGCGCATGTATTTCCTCCTTTCTACAATATGGATTCCTTCAAACGCACAGTACAAACATTTGTGTACATGAACATGTCTATTTTGTATTGGTCTGGGTGCTTTCTATGTATTATAAGTATGTATTTACAAAAGAAAAGTATTATATGTATATATGTAATCCCACTGTTGATTCTGATATCCGTAACACAGGTGCTTGAGCTGCCTATTACCTATGAAATATATTTACATATTTTTATCTATTGAGCAATCATCGCACCAAAACGTTTTATCTCGTAAATGAAAATCTTCATACAGTTAGGGTACTTAGTACTCACCAGAAGAGACCCTCCCACGTCGGGAAGTAAGTGCCCTTGAAGAGCGTGTGCTCGAGGATGCCCTCGACGCCGCCCAGCGCCTGGATCATGTCCGTGCGGTAGTTGTTCAGGTTCCACAGCTTGCCGTCGTGGCGCTGGTGCGTCCACCAGAACGGGTTCTGTTTCAGCACCTGGGAAAGATTATATTATATGATGTTACCTAGTGTTAAGATAAGTGGATGTAGCGGGTCATTACCAGTTATCGGATTTAGGTGTGCAATTTTTGACGAAATCTTAACATGGACACGTTAACGGGGCTTAAAAATGTATGAAAATTTCGATAAAAGTTGCGTTAACTTAATGTAACACTAACTTACTTAAGTACTTTTACACATATAGAACATTTCCGAAATCCAGCAATCCCGCGGGCGTATCTTTACTAATGTAATGTTTGAGGTCGTTGACCCTAAATTCCACTACCTATTCCGATCACTGGTCATTACAGTCCCTCTAATATGGTTGAGTGAAATTTTGGTTGACACATATACGTCATACTTGTGAACAGATGCCACCTTTGAGGAATGGTCTGCTTTGGTTTACCTCATATTTCGCTTTTAATTTGCTTCCTTGTATTTTGTGTTGCATTAGACTGTATGACTTGGTATGAGGATAATATACCATTGTATAAAAAGTTGGCTATTAAAAAGAGCAACTGGCGAGTTTCTTGTCGGATCTTCTCGACCAGAAACCAATTTCCGAGCCGGTGGTAGAATCGCATTATGTTTATTTATTTCTTAGTATAGTTTGTGTAACGGCATATATATGTAAATTATTATTTTACTTATAAACAGTTTCAAAAGATGTTAATCTATGCAAATAAAGAATCTTTTGACTTTGACTTATCACAAGTTCAAGCTATTATTCAATCTGTGACACAATTTTCATGTTCAATATATTGATGCGTTTATAAAGTAGACATAATTATATCGGAATGACATTAAAACGCGTTAAGAAAGTCGAGATAACGAAGGTTTGAGGAACTAACGGGGTTCCCATGTCATCCCACACCAAGGACCAAGGGGTTACCATACTCGTTATGTGAGAGAAGAGACGCCAACATTTATTTACAAGACTTTATTAACGAATTGTATTTGAGTAAAGGGGTTGGAATTAATTATTGTGACACTTACCAAAAACATCAATACAAAATTACAACTATAATATATTGTTTTAAAACATGTACTCAATAATAAAAAAAAGATAAAACGGAAGGTCCGTTTCGAACATTTTTATTATATTCCCGGTCTCGGGTTCGATACCCGGTTCGGGCAAAAATTTGTACCTAAGTTTTCGGTAAGAAATTCTTAGTCTCAGACCGGAGTCTGGAAGTTGGCGGTCTTGTACCCCTGTGCCTCGAAAAGCACGTTAAGCCGTTGGTCCTGCGCCCTCTCTGGTCGTGTCACGCTGGTGTCCCACCGGAATATGAGTAAGGGAATAGAGAGTGCTCTTGTGTTTACGCATACACTTGAGCACTATGATATATTCTGCGTACGTGGCTGATCGTTGAGATTGGCCGCCGTAGCCGTAATCAGTTGAAAGATATTATTTTAAATATTATTATAGAGTATAGTAAATGAAAAGTGATTAGTTATAAAGCGAAATGTTATCAATTGACACTTACCTGATACTGTTTGAACTCCGTGCGTATGCGCCAGCCTTTATCGTACGCGAGCGTATGCCTGTCCTTCTGGAACAGTGTGTTTATCCTGGGGATGCCTCTGTCCCAAGAGTCCTCCAGGTCTTCCAGGGTCAATCGCCTATGGAGAAAAATGCCTAAGATTACTTTCTGTTTTTACTCAAGTACAAGAATAGTTGAGGGTTGGTATTGATCAGATAGCGTAGTCTCAGACGGACAGCGCCGCGTCGTCGCGCGATCAGCGCGCGCGCAGCTACTGCTCGCCCCCAGAGCACAGTGACTCTCTGGTTTCAGGACCCCTACGCGATTCATCACGATTGTTTTTAACAATGAATGTTTAAATTGTTTGCTACCTCTTCTCAGTCAACATTAATTTAGGCATGATCGAAGTATAATACTTTCTATACTGCGCATTGCGCATTAGCCTCTTGCATTGAAGATACACCGTTTCAGCACTGCCCAAACGCGCAGCAAGTCTACAATATCAGCCACCCGGGGCTGGTTGAAGCTCATCCTTTCCGTGATACATAAATAATAAATGGTCAGTTCTTTCCCAGATCTGTGTTTACTCGGGTCATTCGAGAGATATCACAAACCATGGCAGTTCTCAAATCCAATATCCACTGGAATGGGGGCTTTCGCGTGTTAAATATCCGCTAGATGGCGTGCCTGTGAACCGAGGAGGTCCAACTTCAACATCATTGGCTGATTTATTCGTTTTATTGAAAATTTAAAATATCACGTCTAAAAATACCCAATCACCTTATTAGTTGGACCTGAGGTCTGAGGTACGCCATCTGGCGGATTTTTCGCACGCGATAGCCACTGACATCAGATGTCAATTACATTGGAATAATTGAATTTGAGGACGGTATGGTCACCTTAATCAGAAATTGGCGATAATGACCCGTGGAAGAGCCACGCCTCGGCATGAATGGGCCGGCTCGACCGGAGTCATACCACGGCCTCACAGAAAACCTGAGTGAAGCAGTACTGTGCTGTGTTTCGCTGCGTGAATGTACCGGAGGCCCAATCCGGTTGAAAGGGGGGTTTTAAGCTTGGCAGCGCACTTGCGCCTCCTCTGGTGTCGCGGGTGTCCATGGGCGGCGACAATCGCTTACCATCAGGTGATCCGTCTGCTCGTCTGCCACATATTACTTAAAAAAGGAGTGACGGCTAAGCAGTTGAAGTAGCTACACGGGATTTTACCTGTTCTGCGCATTGGCCTCCTGCCTCTTCAGAGCGTATTCGGCCCACACGCGCTGCGAATCCACAAACTCGGCCTCCCACGGCTGGATGTACCGGTACAGATTGGGGATCAGCTGGTCCTCGTCGTGGGACATGCCTGAGCGGAAATGGGTGATGCCCACGTCCGTCTGCTTCGACCAGCGGAGGTCAGACTGCGGGGAAAAGTTGGAGTTCATTTGTGGATACTTACTATAAGGCGAGGTACAGTTTTACAAATTTTATAAGTTACACCAATACACCTGCGCAGAAGTCTTATTTTCTGAAAAACTGCGTCAAAATCTTAACCAATCACAATGCTCCATTTACGCGCGCCAAAAATTACAATTTCTTATTGGCTGATGCGTCAGCGCCATGTTCGGTGCGAGTGCGGTTAAGAGAGAGATAGCATTCCTCTCTGGATTTATTGTGTTTAATCTTAACGTAACGCAATAAAGTCTGTATTTCAACTGCTTTCGCAATCGTAATCGGATTTAACTTGATCTTCTGCGTAGACGAATATTTTGCCTATGTAACTTATAATCGTGGTACAGCTGTACTTATACATACGATAATAATTTCTAGCGATGAGTTCCATGGGTAAGAGTGCGCCTTCCATACGGGGGTAGTTCAAATCCAAGTATTCTATTCTGGATTTTTCAAATCAGTATGCGTATTTTTATAATTAGCCCGGCGGTGAAGGAAAACGTGAAGAAAAATGCATGTCTCAGATAGTTTCTCAAAATTATGGATACCCCTACAATATTAGAAATATGATTTAAACATGTAACCGTAATCTAGTTGGTCTGGTTTAGTTGTCTAAGGGTTATGAAGGTCAGACATGCCGAATCCTGGATCATGGTCCAAGCGAAATTCGAAAATCATTTCCCATTAGAGCGAATTTACAACCTAACAAAGACCAAATTGATCTAGTAGGTATCCCAAGTTCAAATTCTTCTTACCTGTGGAATCAAAACGTGTCCCATAGACAACATGCCGAGCCCTCCCAACTCTTTGGGCGTGTAGAACACGACGGGAGGGAAACGCGAGGGCATTTTTGAGTTCAGCCCGATCTTGATTCGCGTCTGGATCTTGTTCTCGCACTTGACGAGGAGGTCTAGCAGTTCTTGTGTGTTGACTACAGCCTCGCGGAAGTACGTCATAAGACCTGTAGGTAAAACAATAAAATTTAAGTATGAAATATAAGATTATGTACTCACTGGTTACTTACTATATATATATCACCCCATCGTTTTTTCGTCAGGGGTTGAAAATGAGGTTTAATTTTTTTTAAGTAACATGTCCAAAATATGTGAAATAACAAAATAACCTGATGAGTAGGTGGTATGTGCCCAGGTAGTTATAAAAATTACTTCCTTTATGTACAAATTCGATTTATTAATTATTAATTAAAGGACGACCTAGCTCTTGATGCGTACAGGAGAATATGATATAAAAAAAAGGTTTTTATTAATTTTAATCTTAGACAGATGGCGCTGAATCGATTACAAATGAGAGTGCTAAGATTTTGATACTTAATTATGGCGGTGTGATACAGATGGCGCTGTTAACAAGTATTTCGCTGTTTAACATAACCAATGATGTTGAATTTGGCCCTGACTTTTACAAACACATCATCATCCTGCTTGACGTCAGAACAAAGTTTTAGTGGTCTTCCTATCCCTTTTGTATTCTGGCGTGGTCTCCATATCAGTACTCTCTTTGGTATATACCCTGAACTTGTGCTGAACATGTGTTGGGGTATATACCCCAAATACTGGTCGGTATTCGGAGTATATGTTCAGCATAAGTCCATTTCTTCTTCGCAAACGTTGTGACTACGTCTGTCACTCCAGTTATCTGAGTTCGCTATTTCAAACGTACAACATAAGGGTAGTTCAATAAGTATATAAAGACGACCCGTTTGGAACAGTGGTAGTGAACGCTGCCTCTGGTGCAAGGGTTGCGGGTTCGATCCCCGCACAGTACAAACATTTGTGTGCATGAACATATCTGTTTGTATTGGTCTGGGCGTTATCTATATATTATAAGTATGCGTTTACAAAAGAAAAGTATTATTATGTATATATTTGTAATCCCACTGTTGATTCTGATATCCGTAACACGGGTGCTTGAGCGACCTATCTCGGAGTCAGATCAATGTATGTGATGTTGTGAAATATTTATTTATTATCTAATATATAAAATTCTCGTGTCACAGTTTTCGTTGCCATACTCCTCCGAAACGGCTTGACCGATTTTGATGAAATTTTTTGTGCTTATCCGGTATCTATGAGAATCGGCCAACATCTATTTTTCATCCCCCTAAATGTTAGGGGTAGTCCACCCCTAAATTTTTATTTTTATTTTTTAGACAAAATTTTTAATTTCTCTTTTTTTATGATACAACATACAAAAATACATACAATCCTCAATTTTCACCCTTCTACGATCAACCTTTATATGGCAAAACAACGATTATTTATATGGCAAAACAACGTTTGCCGGGTCAGCTAGTTTATTTATATGAATCCTTCAACAGCACTTACCTATGAGCGCCGTGTTCCACTTGTTGACGATCTTGGTGAAGGTCGTGGACCCCGAGGCCATGAGGATCTGGCGCACGCGGTTGTGGAAGCGCGCGAGCGACTCGTCGTCCACGCGCAGGTAGCACTGCGCCGTGCGCTCCTTGGTCACTTCGTTCTGGAGGTTCCACACGCCGTCGCGGTGCGACAGCTCCTCGTGCTGGCTTCGACACTGGGGGAAAAACGATTATATGCAACTAAAATTATCAATCAACTGAACCAGTTATTTTGTACAGAGAATAATCACGAGGGAGAGGCTAAAGATGATCTCTCAATGTGGGCTATCGCCCCCAAACATAAAACTACCAAAAGTTAAAAATCTGTTTGTTTAAAATTATTTTCTCCATTTTGATAAGAGAATATCTCAATCCTACTCCCAATCCTTCACCGTGCAGTCTATCCGACTGTGGAATGCTTTACCTCTGACAATCAGGCAATCCAATTCCCTACCCATCTTTAAAGCCCAAATTAAATCACATTTCCTGAACCTTTGAAGACACTGCTCCCACTTCCGATCACCCATCTCTTCCTGTCTCTGAGAACATCGTCTGCTTTGGATCGCGTGTATTATTTTAGTTGTTTTTCGCTACTATTTATCTAATTAGTACATCATATATAGAGATATATATATATATATTATATATATATATATATATATATTATATATATATATATATATTATATATATATATATATATATTGTATGTATTAGTTATTTAATATTCATATTTTATTTATCTATTTGCATTTAAACTTTCTGGTTGCCTGGAAGAGATCGCTAATAGTGATAAGGCCGCCTTCGTTGTACACATCCTGTAATATCTAGTTTTAAGTTTTCATACTTTATTTTGAGTGCAATATAAGTATATTCATTCGTTCATTCATTCATTCAATACAAAAAGAAAGAAATAAACATTTTATTTACCATCACAAAACATAATTGAAAGACGATTTTCTACTCGGAAGAACATACCTTAGGCAATATCCTGCACTCAAATCCAGCCATGTTGAATAGCAGATTGGGGTTGTCCTTTGAGTAGACTGAGACGAAGCTGTTCTCCCACTGGATGGTGGTGACGGAACGGGGCAGCCTGTTCTTGATGTCCCAGAATACTGCACGTCCGCTGTTGATTCAAACAATTTGGATATCTTTAGTTTGCGATGTAAACAAATGTCAAATTACAGTAAAGCAAGTCAATATGGATTCCTTCAATCGAAGCGTAAGGAAGCATCTCGCGGGCCAGTATGGCGGTACCAACGGATGTGATGCCTTGACATCGCTTCTGTTGTAACTGCAACGTGGGCTCTTCTCTTGCTTATCATCAGGTTGAAGAGACCCAATATACTGAGGTTATATAAAAAAAAACTGCATGTCAATAAAAGAACGCAAAGTGACACGCATGGTTTTCTAACTAAACTTTTCAGTAACAAAAAAAAATCTAAACAATTAAACCTGAGAAGTTATCTTAAAACCTCTAAACAAAGTTTACAATCCATGAGACAAACCGTGAATTAGGTAATATAGGGTTTTGCAAATAAAACTTCCGTTACATGATAAATATGTAAGGCGTTAGGTCCAACATTGACGACTTTAAATGACATCAAAGTTGGACCAAACAACCAATTTGGTTGTTGGTTGTTTTTAATGTTCAATTCAAAATATAACCAATCCACGCGTAATGTGCTTATCGCGTGTGAAATATCCGCTAGGTGGCGTGCCTGTGAACTGAGGTCCAACTTCAACATCATTGGCTGATTTATTCGTTAATTGACAATTTGATGTCTAAGAATACCCAATAACCTTGAAGATGGACCTCAAGCCTATAGTGCGCTATTTTGCGATATTTTCGCACGCGATAGCTCCCATTGGATTTGAACACCTATATAATGCATATGATTTGTAAAAACCATGTAAACAATAATATTTTTATTATTGTTTTATTCAAAGACACTTACAGGTTGACGTCATGTTTCATGAGACGCATGCGCGCGTCTCGGGGCCAGCATTTCTTGTTGTTGTACCCGACAATGTTTTCGTTGTTCGGGTCTGGATGTTCAGTCAGGTATCTCTGGATTAAATCTCGAGCTTCTTCTGCTGTGAACCTGAAAAATACCAATTCTTATTTTATTGAGAACTACTTACTCTCGTGGATCATGAATATTATCATGATAAGATTGTCAAATAATTTATTTTGTACAATGTCTGCTGGGGAAAACAATTGAAAAAAAAAAGTAACAAACAAACCTGAAGAATATGTGTATCCTGTCAACATATCGGCAGTACAGCCTGATTGGGTGCGCAGTCTCTGTCTGCCGATCCTGTAATAAAAAAAACTTATATTACTTTGGTTTCTATCAAAAAGTACAGCGTACACACTCATTAAGGGAGAGATATCATTAAGGGAGGGATACACATCGATGACGGTCTAAAATGTATATTTATTTTCTGAAAGAATACTCGAAAAGTGGACCCTGGGCTTCGAAGCGACGGTATTGGACTCAACCGAGAATGATACGTAACCAATAAATGGGTGGGGCGTGGGTAGGTCGACTGTCTTTTATTTTTTCTTTACTTGTATTGAGCATCTTATTGGTCATATTTTTAATAAAAGCTGACGGCGAAGAAAGTCTTTAAAAAAATATTAACGTACTAGGTAGCTCTGTGGTTTAAAGTTAAAGTTTTAAATCGATACAGGTTTTTTTTAAGTGCACTGTTTAAGCACTAAAAATACCTTTTTTTAAAAATCCGTTTAGATTTTTTAAACCCGAGGTACTTCTGGAGGGCATTATACTAATGAAAACAAACATATTTCCCCATGGAACACACATAGAGGGTCTACATCTCAACAAAAAAAAAAACGAAAAATTTGAATCAGCGGATCACTTTTGTATGGAAAGGTGATATGGATCACATGGAATCACGAAGATTTCTACATAATAATAATAATAATAATAATAATTCTCTCAACATCTCATACGTTGACCTGATTCCGTACTAAGTAGCTTAAGCACTTGTGTTACAGATATCAGACAACAGAGGAACACAAATGTAATACTTAAATACATACATTACACCCAGACACTGAACAAACACAAGTGTTCATCGCACGAATGTTTGTCCAGGGTGGGGATCGAACCCACGACCTTTGGCGTAAGAGGCAGGGTCACTACCAATTGCGCCATCCGGTCAGTCTAGTCAGTCATAACAAATGATAGTGACCTGGTAGGAGAGGAAGTCGTTGGGCAGCTGCGGCGGGCCGGCCATCTCCGAGGCGCGCTGCAGCCCCAGCACCAGCAGGTCCAGCACCAGCCCGTAGTACTGCACGATGAACGACGCGAACTGCAGCCCGCGGATGATGCCGTACGAGTTCGTGTGGTTCATGTCCTGTCAACGATAACAATGTTTAGTAACAATGTCTCAAAGTAGGCACTCAAGCACATAATAAATAGGTTTACGGAAACCAACCGAATAGAGAGAAGAAGAATAAATAAATAAATAAAACTTTATTAATCATATTAGAATTAATTTTACAGATGGTTACACATAAATACAGACTTATTATTACCCATACTAAAATAATCTTGTATTACAGGAGCCCAATTCTCGGGCTCGTGACATTTATCATCATATGACATATATCAGAAAGAAAGAAAAAAAATATTTATTATTATAGACATCACAACACAGAACATATAGCAATTGTAAACAGAACACAATTTGACACATACAGAAAACAAAACATAAAACAATTAAAAATACATAAAAATAAAACAAAAGAAAAAAAAAACAAAACTATATTCAATCATGTCCAGACAGTGCCAAATGAATATTATGGTGTGTTATGACGTCTAGTATAAATGGCCCTCACTCAGCTTATGTCACAGCCCAGACAAAGGCCATGACGCTGGTTTTCAGTGAGACCAGCTGAATGAGTGCCATGGACGCTTGCTTGGACGCTATCACTAAAACATAAGTTTTTATGTATGGATTTCATGTGACATCCGCCATGTTTTCAAAATATCACGAGCACGAGAATTGTGCTCCAGGTTATTTAGAGCTATCTTAACAAGATCTGATACCGTCCAAAAGGGGCGACTGCGTCGCGAAGCGAAGGGGATACGCCCGATTCGAGAGTCGAGCGCGACTCGCACGTGATTCATGTTTCCTTACTCCTTAGTAGTAGTCATTAGGGACCTCTTGATTATTAGTCCTCATCTAAGATGAGGACTGTCCAAAAGGGATGAATGCGTCGCGAAGCGAAGCGAAGAATACTCCCGATCCCAAGAGTCGAGCGCGAGTCGATGACTCGCGCGTGAGGCATGTTTCAGTACTCCCTAGTAGTAGTTACTAGGACCTCTAAATTGAGTCCAGTTTATGTGCGGTCTTAATATCGAGTGCAAGTCACGTCAAATAGTAACAGACTTACTTTGTAATTTATAACAACGTTGTTCTTTGCAGTCATGTAGTCAGCGATGTTGTGGTCGACGATCAACCGCAACAGTCTGTTGAGCAGCGTCAGATCGATCTTCTCGTACAGCTTTTCGAATCGCGACTCCAGCAGCACGTTGCACTCGCCTTCGCCGACCTCCCACACGTCTTGTAGATTGTTGATGCCTGTACGATGAAATAAGAATCAAGTAAATAATGTAGATAACGTAGAGCAATGGAGCACATAATACTCGGAATATCGATTTTCGGAGAAGAACTAGAATAGTGGATGTAGGCTATCGCGACGCTAAATTAAAGTGGGCTTGGGCCGGCCACTCATGTCGCCGGCACGACGAAAGGTGGAGAAGGTGTGTTTTGGCCTGGAGGCCGCGTATAGGTAGGAGAAGCGTAGACAGACCACCAGCCAGATGGGCAGATGATCAAGGCAGTCACGCAGGCATCCTATGGACCCGAAAAACTAATCACCACGCCGAGTGGAGGTGCTTCGGAGAGGCATATGCCCAACGGTGGGTGAAAAAATGCTGATGAAGAAGAACATTACCATGATTCCAAACTATGGTTTTACCTAGTACAATAAACACTTTACTTCACTGTACAAAGTTTTTTTTTATGATATAGGTAGCAGACGAGCTGACGGATCACCTGATGGTAAGCGATTACCGCCACCCATGGACGCCTGCAACACCAATGGTGTCACAAGTGCGCTGCTTACCTTTTAACCCCCCTTCCCCTGGATTGGGCCTCCGGTCCGGTAGTGGTTTGTAACTTTGTCTTGCAAGAAGAAACACTTTTTTTACATTATAACGGACAAACGAGCGATCACCGCCGCCCATGGACATCTGTAACACCCGAGGCAACACATATGCGTTGCCGTCTCTTTTGCAAGAAATAAGCCCTTTTCTTGTAGGTCACCAGGTCGTATCTGTTCGGAAACACCACCGATGACAGCTGGTTACACAGTTTATAATCATCCTAATCTTAGCGTTTTGCGTCCCAAGCCGACGCTTCGGAGCCCAGGGCGGACCCTGGGCTCTGAAGCGATGGCTTGGGACCGGCTACCGGTCCGGTTTCACAGTTTGTAATTTAAGGCATATATCGACAAACAGGAGCTGTAAAGGAGCCAAACGTACTATGGAAACCAAAGACAATACAAAATGACAAATCTTATCATTTATGTAGAAGAAAACAAAAATAAAATACAGGCTATATATTACATTATTCAAAATTCACACTTTCCAAGTCTTCTCAGCGGCATCTTCCACGATGGTGTTGAAAAATACGATCAACCAAAGTGAGGTTTGTAACAAGGGGATGGTATGACCATACAGATCTCCTTTGCCACAACGCACACTATGGGCAATCGCAACACGGCGTCTTCACAGCATGAATCTTTTTTTACAGTGTAAGTTTAATTTTTCATTACTTCATTATTCAAGTGATGAGGAGTGCTATTAAAGTACACAAAGGCCAGTCCAACAATACAAAAGTTATCTTATTGATATTATTTATTGAACAAAAACACAAGTGTGTAACAACAACATCTTATAATGCGCCGAGAAAGTCTTAAAAACTGATTTTTAGGGAACAAAAGAGGTCTCCATGCCATGCCATACCATTGAGCCATCCTTTCATCCATCCAAATGCCATCTCATTCCTTATTATATACATAAATAAAAATACTATAAAACACAACTTTTGTATTTTTATAAGTAACTGGAGGTGGAGTATGCTCTTCTATTTAAGGTCCCTAAGTCGTAGCTGTCGGGAAATACTCTCGCAGCCAAACTATAGGTAAAACCTGTTTTTTGTCTAATCAGACACTGGCTATATTGTAATTTACGTACTTTGTTTATATGTCATGTGTTTACCTATACTGCTGAACATAGAATACTTCTGATATAAAAAATTCGAATACTCTAACGGCGATTATTTCGGCTTTTTTCTTTCGTCGGCGTCCTTTCTCTGTACCAGAACAAACCGTTTCACGGAACTGAGGTAAGTGGTAGAAAGTTCCGCGAGAAACGCATGGTATTACTAGACCGCCATCCATCGAGATTCTATTATATTCGGTTACATGTGTGTCACTCACCCTGGCACCACTTGTACACCAGCAGCGGCGAGGGCTCGGTGTCGGCGGGCTTGACCCAGGGCGGCAGCAAGCGGCGCTTGTCCGCCTCGTACCACAGGTACTGGTCCAAGTACGCGTCCGTGATCTTCTCCAGCGGCTCCACGTCGTATACGGGCACCAGGTGGGAGTACAGGTCCATGAACTCTATGCCCACCTGTTAGATAACGAGAGAAACTATTTATAAAATGTGAAAATGATTGCCTCGGTGGCGCAGTGGTTAGTGGGTCGCACTTTGAAGCGACGGCTGCGCAAGAGGTCCCGGGTTCGATCCCCGGGTCAGGCCAAAAATTTGTACCTAAGTTTTCAGTAAGAAATTCTTAGTGGCAGCACGGAGTCTGGAAATTGGCGGTCTTGTACCCCCGTGCCTCGGAAAGCACGTTAAGCCGTTGGTCCTGCGCCCAATCCCTCTCTGGTCGTGTCACAGTAGTGTCCCATCGGAATATGAGGGTAAGGGAATAGAGAGTGCACTTGTGTTTGCGCACACACTTGAGCACTATAATATATCCTGCGTACGTGGCTGATCGTCGAGATTGGCCGCCGTAGCCGTAATCGGTTGGAGGATTATTATAAAATGTATAGTTAAAGCACTTTCCCTAATTATAAACTTATTTTATCCCCAAAACTTGATTAACATTACAATAGGGAAGAACTAAATGCTCTTATAAGTAGTACATACACTGAGGATACAGGAGGCCCAACCGGAGGGAAGGGGAGTATAAAAGTTAGCAGCGCACCGCGCACTTGTGACTACTTGAGCGACGGCAAAAGCTTACCATCGGGTAATACGTCTGCTCGTCAGTCACCTCATTATCTTAGTGTGTAATTCTCAGTTGCATCCAAAGCTGTCGCTCTGGAGCCCAGGGTACGTTTGGACTATGATGCTTGATTTGGGGAGTCTGATAATTACAATGCTCGTCTGGCACCTATCACATAAAAAGTCATACTTCTCATCTCTGAAAATCCTCTGCGTCAGCCGATGACTATTAATCCTCGACAGCGCTAACTCCTCCCACTGGCTCTGATTGAGCCAGGACTTGACGCTCTAGGGCTCTTCTAGCCGCATGAGCAGCTTCGTGTACGAGTAATGATAAGGGGACGAGATAAAAAGGAACAATTTGACGTAAAATCCTCACCTCTCTGAAAGTCCTCTGCGTCAGCAAATGACGCTTGATCCTCGACAGCGCCTCGTGAGGATTATCATACGCCTGCTCGATCAGCCCCAACTCCTCCCTCTGGCTCTGATTGAGCCGAGACTTGACGCTGTAGGCCTCCTTCAGCCGTTCCAGCGCGAGGATGAGCAGCTTCGTGTCGTGCTTGTACGACAGTGGCGGGAAAGGAATCGGGGCGAAGCGCCGGGACTCCAGCCAGTGGACAGTGGTCGTGTAGATGGCCACAGCTTCCTCTGGAGATATGTAGGGACCGTCCTGGGAAAAAAAAGATAAATTAATCAAATTTTTAAAGACAATAATGACAAGGAAGCTATGACTCGTATGATCAAAATCATCTTTTTTGCAACGGGCAACGAGAATTGACAGACTATTTTTTCCCAGGGGAAACCATCTTGGGTCTTCTTTTCACATGTGTATGCGATATAACTTTAATCAAAACCCCTGGAGTGTCTATCTCAAGGCTATCACGATCAGATACCCCACAGTCGGTACTGGACCGAACCGCTAATCGCGCTAGCTGCTTTACTCTTACTTAGAATAAAGCAGACCTTCTCTGCTGTACAATCTACCAGTACACCCATTACCGTTGTCCCCGCGGAGTCGTATGCTGAGTCAATCCAGCAGTACCCACTACTATGAGCAAGCACTCCGAACTCCTTCCGAACGGCAGTATTCTAAACGCCCTAAGCCTCCGGACACAGTTAACAGATAACCCAACTAAGTTTATTGTTTCCTACCAAAGAATATTTTTATCGCTTACCTTCAAATAGTTATGCTGACGCTCCTGCTCAGCCTTCAGGTACAGCCTGGTGAGGCGGCCCAGGTTCTTCTTGCAGACGGTCTTGTCCACCGTGGCGCCGCGGCGGATCCTCTCGCGGTTGTAGTGCGCCGTGTTAGTCCACCAGTCCGCCTTCATTTTCACGTAGCGGAGAATCATGTTCTCTATCGGGGTAGGAAGACCGGGAACCTGGGAAGAGGGGCCTTTTCAGATAAGAACTTAATTGTAATTCGCAGTAAAGTATCACACTACGGGGCCAAGGCCTCCATCATAGAAATCAAGTAGCTACTATGATGGGATTAGGCTTAGCCACGTTTGCCTAATGCGGATTGGTGATCACAAACCCGAGCAATATTAGATTCCCGGGTCGGCTCGACCCGGGAACCGAACCCAAGATCACGGCCCGGTACTTAAACCACTAGACCAACAGGGCGATGCAAAAACGCGGTAAATGCATTGAACATTGAAATTCGGAAGTACATCTTATGTTTTACTTTCTGATTTCGGCTAGGGCGACCTCGTGGAACCCTCCTACGAGTCACCACGTCCCATTGCACCGCCTTTTAAATGAGAAAAAACGCCGGGTGCCTACGTCACGTCGCATGCGCATGCACACACGCGTATAGTGATCTCGGCTGAGATAGAGATAAGAAATAGTCTTATCTCTATGGAACGTGCGGGAGTAATATACGAGATACTGTCTAGCGCAAAGGTTAACGAACTCTTCAGATCAATATCTGCTAGAGCAGACCTTCTGTGTCTTTTTATTTTCCGGCAGCAGGTGGTATTTGAGATTATCCCGTGTTGTTTTCTTGTTTGGTCTCATATAGTTCCCGCTAACATATGCCACTCACCTTCCACGGGATATTGGCCTTCCAGCACCGCCAGGCCTCTGAGAGATGCTGCAGGATGGTCCGGGCCTTGTTCTGCTTGATACCCTCAGGCATCATGTCCACAATGTCGTGCATCACGGACGCTCGCAGCTCGAGGTCGAAGTGTGACTCGACGCGCTGCTTCGTCACCGTCTTTGCGACACCTTGGGGCGTTGTTTGTGAAGTTAGATAGATACTCATTATTGCACAACATATAAAACTTGAAAACACACATAGAGGCGGTTTTACCATTATGGGCGATTTCATCCAGACAAATTACAGGTAAAGGACATTAGAAGGGGGGAAGTTTAGGAAAACCAATATAGAATCCGAGGAAGAAAGTACCTTTTTAGGAATCAATTATTACAGCTTACCCCTTGCTTGCCCACCACTGGTGGACAGTGACACAAATGTTTTATAAATATTTCGTTGATGGACAGCAAGAAACCCTTTTCGGTACAAAAACATTGCTTGCTTTTATCAATTTTTGTATGAAACTTGACTTCTGTTAATTTCAAATCACTGGAAGGACGTTGTCGAGAGTGATCTGCACGACCTCCTGGTAAATAACTGGCAAACTGGCTGGCTGGTAGCGCAGGATCGACCGAAGTGTCTCTCTTGAAGCTTCTCTCGGAAGCCAAACCTCTACTGTGAGTCGCTGATGCCAGCGGAGTAAGTAAGTCATCATTATCATCGTGCGATTTCTCTATTTACCTTTAGAGTGTCGCCCCTCGAACTGCCTCGACAGCAGGTTGCCGAGCCAGCGCTCCAGCAGCGGCGTGATCCCGCGCATGAAGAACAGCCACACGCGCCAGCCCGGCGCCCAGAACCCGCAGCCGGGGCCTTTGGACACGGGGCCCTGGTGCAACATACCACTTATCAGAACAAGGATATACACACAAGCTACTTTCTGCGGAATTAGATCAAAGTATGTGCTATTGAAGCCGAAGCCTTAGCAGGATGGAGGCTATCGCGTGTAAAGAGTCGGCTAGATGGCGTGCTGTCGATGTCCAATTTTACAAACATTGAGTGTTTCAATTTGCGACATTCAGTATTTCAGAGTCAAGATTTTTCCAACCAATCTCCATAGAACATGTATATGTATAGCCCAGAAGATGAATTTACGTTTTTGGGTAAGCATTTTTGGTAAGCTTGCTTGCATCTATGTTTTTTAAAAAATAACATTTCTGACTGCCTCGTTGGCGCAGCGGGTACTTTAAAGCGACGGCTGCGCTTGGGTCCCGGGTTCAATCCCCGGGTCGGGCCAAAATTTGTACCTGAGTTTTTCTGTTACGAATTTCTCAGTATCAGCTCAAGAGTCTGGAAGTTGGCGGTCTTGTACCCCCGTGTATCGAAAGGCACGTTAAGCCGTTGGTCCTACGCCCGATCCCTCTCCCGTTCTGTCACACTGGTGTCCCATCGGATTATGAGGGCAAGGGAATAGAGAGTGCACTTGTGTTTGCGCACACACTTGAGCACTGTAATAATATCCTGCGTAATTGGCTAATGGTTGAGACTGGCCGCCTTAGCCGAATCGGTTGGAGGATATTATAAAGCAATAAAATGTTACAATTTTGATTTGTTACAAATACCAATGAGTGTATTTTTTCTGAATTATGATTGATACATGCTAACTAAGCACTCACAACCAACTTATAGTAAAAAAATACTAAATACAAGTATATGCTATACTCACAGTGTTGAACCTGTAGTAGATGAGATGCTTCAGATCCTTGCACATCCTGATCTGCCTCATGAGCTTGTACTTGTACCTATACATGCCGGTGAGCTGGCCTACGTGCGCGAAGATGTATTGCAGCCCGTCCGCCAGTTGGAACGAGTCCACGTTGTTCAGGCGGTACTGGACGTGCGAGTCCACTATCAGCTTCGTGAGCCGGAGGATCTCGCGGCACAAGTGGAACGCTGGTAGAGAAATTAATAGGTAAGAGGCTAAACGTCATTTATACGATTTATCAAACGGTTAATAGACCACGAGAAGGCTTATTGATAATCCGATACGACGACACACTTGCGCGGTGCGATCGACACCCAGCGACATCTATTGGTATAGTTTAGAATTAATAGCAAAATTAAGAGCCATTAGTTGTTCACAAAGTTATAGTTGAGTATTCTTCATAATAATACAAAGGTTGGCAGTACACTTGTGGGATTTGTGACTCAACAAGTGTTGAATGAGGCAACAATTGTTATCTATCTACGTCTACTCATCTGCCACCAAACAGAAAAAAGGATCTTTATAGACAACAGGGGCGCTCCACAAACTCCAAACAACACACTATGTAACATGATAGCCGCGTGTATGAGTGACTTCACGAAAAAGGACTTAACAGGTGCAAGTAAATACAAGGAAAAATGTTGAATGCAGTTAACCATTTTCAAGATATAATTCAAATAATACTAACCATTACCAAACCGAGATTTCTTTCTCTCTTTTGTTGTAAGTGTCTTCACTGGCTTCAAGTTGAAGTTGTAGTCCAAATGCAGGTAGTTGAGGTTCTTGCGGTGAATCAAAAGGTTGAGCATGTTGTACCCTTGCCGGCAGACTTGCAAGCCGGCTTCAACCCAGTCCAAGGTTGTGGTTTGGAAGAACTTCGTGGACTTGAATGAGCGGAAGAGGTATCTGTAGAGAAATAGTTTAGATATAGTTGTTACTACTACTTAGGACAATGTGTTAAGACAATAAATTTTAGTTGTTACAACTTATTACGATGGGCAAAGTTGCTGAAAGTTAGTATGAGGCGTGTGGGTCAGTTGACGAAATCAGGAAATGAACGACGCCGACATTTTTTGCCTCACTAGAGATCAAGAGGGAATGCTTAATTGATGGCCAATTTTCGCTATACAGACATGCACTTTAAGATGTTCCCTACCAGAATAACATCTTTATTATGAAAATATTTATATATTAGAATTACCTCTTCTTCTGTGGCTTGGGTGGCCTGTGTTTCAAGGCATTGAGCACATAGTACTTCAGCAGCTTCTGATAGGAAACCCTGACTTTAACAGGCTGTCCAGGAGGGCAGTGCTCCTTGTACCAAGTCTTCACCAGGGGCACATCGATGGCGCGCCGAGAACGTCCTGTGATCAGATTATAATATCAAATTGAATATCTAACTGATGTTTATACAAGATTTCTTTTTTATTGAAGGTAGGAGATTTTCTACATCTGCATAAATAGCGACATCTCGTATCGGACGCCAAGACTCATTTTAGGTCACTGAGCCATCAGATAAAATAAATAATAGTGAGTTTTTTTTAATGGTGGATAATCTAAGCATGATTTGATTAACAGCCAAACTATACCTAACATTTGAATAATGACTGATCAGGGTAAGTGAAACTAAAAATAACATTTTAACATTTAGACCAAAATATAAAGCTGAATATTGTTTTATAATAGAAAGCGAAAAAGAATTCATTCAAAAAAAAAATTTACCTGATCTCATATTGAAAGGCCTTGGAGCCCAAAGCAAGGCTATCCCATTTGCTGTATTATCAGTGTACAATGCTGTCTCTTGAAGGAAGGGCGAGACTTCTTCAGGCAAAACAAAGTCCTCTTCTTCAGGTACAGGGTCCAGTGACTTCACTGAGTGCCGGTGTGAAATAGGATTGATTAGCGGATCAAAGTAAAACGCTGGCAAGTCAGGGTCTTCAGTCTTGATGTAGACCACATTTGGAGTGTGGTACCTAAAAGATATAAAACATACTATAAATCAAAGAACATTTTATTAAAATATTATACTAAGTCAAATGACAAAAAATCTTACCATGAAAGTTGGACGAAATGTGGAAGATTATTGTACAGGTATGGGAATGCAATCCTGTATTCTGTCCGAATTGGCTGACGAATTATGATTTTGTTTATATCATTGAACTCATTCCAATCTTCGTCGCCTGCAGAGTTATCTTTCACTAGGGGCTCAAATTTTGGACCACCAGGTATTGCCATATTTAGGGCCTTTGCTGTGAAGAAACTCTTTGAATCAAACAGGTAGAAATAGTTGTCATCTACCAAGTCAGTCAACAACTGGTTTGCAAGACGATACAGAGTCGCCATCTGTGGTAATGTCAAATTCCATTTCCTGTATGTTGACCCATTTACATGCTTTGTCCCCAACAGTGGCTTGTGGTCATAGAACCAGGACGCGACGGCGCCATCTTCTTCTGGATCCAGCTCTATCTGGATTGGTTCTAGGGGTTCAACATCCAAAATATTGTCAGCATAGTCCAATGGAGGCTCCTCATCATCAAAGGGTGGGAACCTCATACGTTTGAAGTGCCTGCGGTCACGCTTCTCTCTCCTCATCATGATCCACATGGTTCCCCATTGAGCTATATAGACTGGCTCAATTACCCATGGTATCTCATTAACAAATGTGATTGCTCCAGTGATGTGGTACAAAACCCTCACATCCCTGATCTGTTCCCAAGGCATAGGCATATTTTCTAGAAGTTTCATGACTGCATGTGGCATATATTTCAAAGCACCAAGGTAGACTCTCTTGTCGTGGCGGTACTTGCGGCTTGTCATGTCGCCGTGATCTCTGATGATCTTTCGAATATGCTCTGGTGGCATGTCCTCTTTCTGTGCGTCTACAAAGCCAAATTTTCGCTTGTCTGCAAAGCGCTTTGATTGTAGTTGAAGCCATTTTTGAGCTGTGGAAATAATTAATAATATTCTAATCAGTCTCTGTCTAAAAGCCACATATTTTCTATAATGTTAGCTTTAGTCAAAAAGGCAGTCATGTCCTTGGCTGCATAAAATATTTTATACCAATCATATACATTTTTGGGAAAATAATGCTTCTGAAAATAAGCTAACAAAGTAGGTTTACCATGTTTGATAGGGTAGATTTCCTGATTATGTCATTAGACAACATTGTTATGCATGGTAAGCTCTTTCCATCAATACTGATGTGGAAAGCCATATCTAAATGCATTAATAATGTACCCTTTAGGAAATAACTTCAACAAAAGCTCTGATGCTGAAGATTTGGTAGTCAAAGGGATATAATATGAAAACTTATGTATACATAGGGTATGTTGTTTTATAAAGGACAAATTTAAATTAGTATAAACAGCCCGCATACGGTATTTGGAAGTCGAGAGAAACTTAAAATCAATGTAAAATCCATACAATACGCGAAGTACGCAATAATAGGCATCATAACCTATGCTAAATTGTAACCCATGTTTTGTTTCTTTCTATGACATGGAATTCTTCGTACAAACTCACCTTTTTCCTTTATTTTCTCCTCCGGTATGTGATGTGGTTTCGGGGGCTGTGATGGCGGCACCGGAGGCGCAGCAGCGGCGGCCGCGGCGTGGGCCTGCAAGGCCGCTTGCTGCGCTGCCGCCAGCTGCTGCTGGGCCATCATGGTGGCCCATGGGTTCGGCCCCAGCAGGTACGGCGGCAGCGACATGGCTGACCGCCTTCTACAACGTAACAATCCTAATTTTCAACGGTGTACACAAGCAAGCATGGTAAATAGACACACCGGGCCAACGACTGTGCATCATGAAATGTTGGAAATACAAAACTTACTTGCTCTACTACACCACTATAGTATTATTATTTCACTAAACATCCACAAAATCAAAATTATACAAGTATCTTCAGTAAAATAATGAAGAAATGCGTGCTTGGTCAACGGACGGCCATTTGCAATGCGATTTTTTTTGACATGAATTAAAAATGTCAGACATTTGACATGACACACGATCGATGTCTATTGTCTATGCCATTAAAAATGTCTATGGACTTGCTCTGAGAACGAAGTTGTGACGGGTGGGCACACTAGCGACGCCAATTGATTTATGTTGTGTTACCACCTTAGACAATTTAACACGGGATGTGGTAAAGTGTAGATTTAGTTTTGAAAAATTCTGCCAACATCCGCGGTGGGGAAGGGAAGTTTAGTGATGGTCTAGAATTCTAGATAATGAATAAGTAATGAATTGAAATGATGATGTTTGTTTGCGAACATTGATGAATCATTTGCTCACAGCAATGAAAATGCAGATAAGTACTAGAAAAGTTATAACTTAATACCGCGGTAGCCTAGTGGTCTGGGCGGTCACCAAGATGGTGAAAGGGTTGGATTGCTGAAACAGTCATACAACTGATACAGCCATTTAAGTACATATAAGTTTCTTGAATGCCTATTTTTTTAAGTTGTCTATTTTGTGCAATAAAGTAAGTATATCTATACTTACAGTGTTAGCTGTTTATTCTAGTATAAATGTATTAAGCATCTAAAGCTGTGCGTAGAAATTTGCTAAATATTTTTTTGTTTGAAAGAATGGTACTCCGCCTGTCATCCACCAGAGAAATAGAATATAATCACTACGCTTATCTGATGATGAAATCTTAGGGAAACCGAAGTGACTCTTCAATTACCAATAGCAAATGAGCCGGGATAACTTTTGTTGTTGTTTCTTGTATTTATTCTTCTATACCTACTTCTCACAATGACCAGTATCTCTGCAATGTATTTTTCATTCTGTCTCTTTTCTTTCAATTTCTATTTTACCTCCTTCTAACACAGTTGAGTAAATAGAAAAGCCTATCTGCTCTGGTAGTAACAAAAAACAGTCAAATAGTGAGACATTAAATTCATTCTTTCGATTTCGATTGATAAATAATTATTAATCACGATTTAGGACTAACTAAATCTATTTTTATATACGAATCCGCGAACACTGAGTGTTCGCGGATTCGCGGGTTGTATGAAAAACCTTTGCAATGTTGTTTATGGTACAGAAAACCCGCGAAAAAGAAAAGTTTATCGATGTTTGTCCTAAACAATATTCACTAGAACTTCTTGCTTTTTTATTTACCAAAGTAAAGCTAACTATATAAATCACCTACTTATAAAGTTTAAATGTAATATTGCAATAACTTAACATATTTTTTATAAATCTCTAAAAGCGATTGGTGGAGTCAAAACGATGTCATTAATACTATTCAACCCATTCTGAATGTGCTCGTTAATTTCTTCCATGGTTTCTTTCATGAGTTCTTCATCGTCAGAAGACATATCAGTACTTCTCTGGTCTATAACATCCGAACCTTCATCTAAAATTTGAGTCAGAGCTTCAGCAATATCAGAACTTCCACTATGCAACTGAAGAGTATCAGTATTGCATTCCTTGATTATTAAATTAAAATCATCATTATTTCTCTCATCAACTGTTTGTAAATCATGGGTTCCATTTACAGATGGCGTTTCGGTCAAATATTGTTCATTTTCTGGAGAATTAAGACAGGCCATCATAACAGTCGTAGTATCAAACTCCGGAGAACCGTCTCCTTCCTCATTTTCTGTACAGTTATTATTTTCGTTACCTTCGGTAGAATAATCATTGCCATTCATCATAGTATTGAGAAGTTCGTTAGATGACCTAACTACTGTAACTGGTTTATCATTTGCATTCACTTCTTCTCCTCTTAGATTTTCTATAGAAGTTTGAGATGTAACACTTGATTGACTGCAACGAGCAACAATGTGGTGCATATCAATGGTTATATTATTAATGTTCGTATTGTTTGCTTCCTCTTCTTTGGAATTAGACACAGAGGAATAATTTGCGGAAAAATCTGTTCCAATCGTATGGCCGATTTTCGTAGATCTTAAGCGTGCAATTATTTCAGGGTGATCTCGTTTGAAATTCTGAAGTATTTGTCTAGAACTGGATTCAACGTTCTCATGTCTTCTAGATTCAAAACGTAACTTTGCATTAAGATTGTAGAGTTTTGCTTCGTCATTAATAAGGGGAGATTGAATTTCTTGTGGCTAAAAATTTAAAAGAACTTTTGTTGTAGCGGAAAACATCTTTACTAATATAAAAGTTTTTAAATACCTATGTAGCAATTTTTTATATCATACCGTGGCATGATTAACTTACTTTTCTATTCTGGAGAATAAGTTCAGTAAGCTCTTCGGCTAATTTTACAGTTTCTTCCGGTAAATTGGTTTTGGAAGCCAATGCCAGACCATAATGTTCAATTTTAGTTATGCCTAGCTCGATTTTATGTTGATATACAATTCGTCTTTGCGTATTTTCATTGTTTACCATTTCTTCTTCTGTTACAGCAGTATGACGACTAGAAGGGGAAAAAGACAATAAAATAATTAGCAATAGACCATCTCTCAGTATAAATGGAACTGACTCTTCAGGCGCCCCTCTATTAATGGGAGTGCCCCAAGGATCAATATTGGGACCTCTGCTCTTCCTAATATACATAAATGACCTCCCTTACTTTGCACAAGATCTTTGTGAAGTAGTGTTATTTGCTGATGATACCTCGTTGATTTTTAACGTTGACCGTCGAAAAGATACGTTTGACGACGTAAATGACACCCTCTCACAAGTGCTACATTGGTTTTCAACTAACAACTTGCTTTTAAATGCCAAGAAAACCAAATGTGTAAAATTCACTATGCCCAATGTAAAGCAGGTCAACACTAACGTCGTTATGAATAATGAACACATTGAAGTTATTAATTCGACAATTTTCTTAGGTATTACACTGGATGCCAAACTTCAATGGAATCCACACTTGGCAGCCTTGGCGGGAAGACTTAGTTCCGCCGCATATGCGGTTAAGAAGATCAGACATCTGACTGATATTGAAACCGCGAGACTGGTTTATCTTAGTTATTTTCATAGTATAATGTCATATGGTCTTTTGTTGTGGGGGTCGGCGGCTGAGATACAAACTATTTTTGTATTGCAGAAGAGGGCCATCCGCTCCATATACAACCTTAGGCCTCGCGATTCGCTGAAAGAACTGTTTAAGAATATCGACATTTTAACTGTAGCTTCCCAATACATTTTGGACTGTATTTTGTACGTGCGTAAGAACATTGATATTTTTTCTAAAAAATCTGATTGTCATGGTTTTAACACTAGAAATAAACACAAGCTCGCGATTCCAAATCTGAAGCTCCAAAAGATTAATAGTTCATTTGTTGGACAAAGTATTAAAATGTACAATAAGTTGCCACAAAATGTAATTGAGTTACCAACGCATAAATTTAAATCCCACGTGAAAACCTGTTTAATGAGTAAAGGATACTATAAAATTGTAGATTACTTAAATGATAAGGATTCGTGGACATAATGACCTCCGTGCCTGCACACATGTAGTAATTTTATAAATATTTACTGAAATCACTATTATTATATAATTAATCAATTTTAATAAATCAGGCTTAGCAGCATTTATTAATGTATACAAATTGATTAGTATTGATTAATCAAACAATTGACAAGATGCTAACCACCTACTATTGTACACCTCGTCCTGCAGTTTATTAGTATTGGATTAAGTACTCTGACCTATGGGGGGAACCTAAGTAGTCATCCTCACTCAAATGTCTCTGAGGTGGTGGCGTTATGTGGCGGGTCATTACATTCCCTCTAATATGGTTGAGTGAAATGATGGCTGACACATACGTCATACTTGTGAACAGGTGCCACCTTCGGGGACTGGTCCTCTTCGGTTTACCTCATATTTAGCTTTTAATTTGCTTCATTCTATTTTGTGTTGCATTAGACTGTATGACTTGGTATGAGGATAATAAACCATTGTAAAAAAGTTGGCGATTAAAAAGAGTAACTGGCGAGTTTCTTGCCGGATCTTCTCGACCAGAAACAACTTTCCGAGCCGGTGGTAGAATCGCATTATGTTTATTTATTTCTTTAGTATATTTTATGTATCAACATATATATGTATTAACATGTAAATTATTACATAAGTACTTATAAATAGTTTTAAATCATTCAAATGTATGACGATTTGTAAGTGCTGTGTACAAGCCTATGCAAATAAAGAATTATTTGATTTTGATTTGATTTTTGATTTTGAAATACTTTTAATCCGGTTGGGATTCTTACTTGATGACATTATAGTAAAGATCTTGCAGCCGAGTTAAATACATGAAGTGTGTCGTAAAGAATGTGAACGCATCACTCATCAGCAGCTCTTCACAGATGGCCCAAGCTATGCTAGTACCTTCTTCTGCACACGTCCCCCTGATCAGAAAAATACAAAAACATTATTACTAGGTACCTACACAAAGTGATATATTACCTATAACGGTCTTATTTTGGTAAAAACACACAAAATAAACATATCTAATATCGTCATCTCCCGACGTCAAGAGCCAATTTATTCCAGTTTGGTTACTATTTGAAGTAGCTTTTAATTTTATCTTAAGTGTTATTATTACTGACCTACAGAGTTCATCTATTATCACTAAACTCGACGCAGTTAGGCCTTTCAAAATGTGCTGGATTTCTTTCATCTGAAATTTTATATGGGTTTAACTAGAGCTTATCTATTACATAATTATCTAGTATTCCTACTGATGTATTATACTTACCTCCAAAACATAGGTTGAAGCATTCAATTCAACGCTATCATTAAAACCGATTCTAGAAAATATCCTATCGCAAAGTCGCAGTACGGCGTTTGTGGCCGGTAAATAACATCCCAGCTTAAAAAAATATTTTAACAATTAATACTAAGCATGATGTAACAAATATTCAACGAAAACGTAAAATAATAACCTACTTGCGCCATCACTTGCATAAGAGCAACTTGTTTTATATAAATGCTTTTGCCTCCCATGTTTGGTCCAGTAATAATAGTGAAGTTGTGTTCTGGACTTGCTTGCTGTAAGATCAAAATAGATATACAACCTGTGCGGATAAAGAATGGGATCAGAAATGGCGGCGCATCTATTCACTTCTCGCTCGCACACTATTTGCGTCTATACTCGCACTCGTGGGGTGCGCACGTTGTACTTACCATAGCACATTTCCTTGGCATAAAAATAATAACTCACGAAATAGTAGGCAGATAATACTTTTGTAATCCAGAAATAGAAGATAGGTACCAACTTACAATGTCATTTGGCACTGGTAAAACTTGACTGTTGTAGTCTAATAGAGGATGTACGCTGTTTCGAATATCTAAATAGTTATCAAACTCTGGTCTTATGTAAGAGCCGACTATGCTTGCCTGAGGAATAATAGGAAAAGTTAAAGTTATTAACAGAAAATATAAAGATACATTTTGGTGTACCTAATCATTAAGTAAGTACCTATGTACGTTCTTTATTGTGGAAACGGGGAATTACAAAAGATAACAATATTAATGAAAAAGAACATCCTCCAACACACAAGACACATCCTATCAAAGAAAACAGGGATATCCTTGGTGAATTCAAGGCATTATTTATTCAAAGTACTGAATGCACTTACTTGAGCCATTGCTAACATGATATCCAATTCCGCAACATTCTCGCATAATTTATAAAGGCTGGACATAAATGGCCGTAGTTCCTTCAATAAACTGGATATAACACTGAAAAGTATCGTAAAAAAAGGTTACGATAGAAATCCATTTTTGTGACAATGTATGAATAAATATGCTGCTGGTAGATGCTGGATGCAAGATGTTGAATATGCATAGCGCTTAGTAGGGAAGCCCTATTTGTCCCAGTAAGCTTTGATGCTCAGCGATACCATAGATATACGATACATAGAATATTTACATACATATTGCTCATTCTTTGTATTTCATTAAGAGCTTCCTTAGCTTGCTGATCTAGTACTACCAGTTCTTCTGTTGTCATAGATACGCTGGCTCCACTAAAATGAACCTAGAATTAAATAATAAATAAAATAAATATTTCACAACATCACATACATTGATCTGACTCCGAGATAGGTAGCTCAAGCACCTGTGTTACGGATATCAGAATCAACAGTGGAATAAGGTATATGACTAAGCTCAAGATTTTACACAATATAAATATTTTATCAAAATATAGGTCAATATGTGCCAATGGCAAAAAAACCCAATTAAAAATATAACGTCTAGCCGGTTTTATGGTCATTCATGGGCAAGTCCATTTTAAAAGTATGAAATTATTAAAAAATAATTATACCATTGAATATAATACCCATACAAGTTGCACCAATTATTATAATAGAACCATTGACATAAACGAAACATTTGATACAGCTACCATACAAAATTCAAATGAAATGCATACAAAATACTTAGGTGTGACGTCACACCTAAGTAGCCATTTGTATGGAGCGTTTTGGGTTTGCCCAAAATAATGTGATTTTAAAGTTGTGATATCTCAGGTAGTTTAAATGGGAATCAAGTGATTCTTTCAACCATGTTTCTATCATTGAGAGGTCTTTTGATTGCAAAAATAAAAAAATAGTCATATACCGTATTACAAATATATATTTTCTTTTGTAAATACATACTTATAATACATAGGAAACACCCAGACCAATACAAACAGACATGTTCATGCACACAAATGTTTGTAACTAGGAGCCAACGCAACCCTTGGACCAAAGGCAGCGTTCACTACCACTGTTCCAAACGGGTCGTCGTGCTGAATTAATTAAAGAATTAGGTCATCATGAGTTAATCAGCCTGCTTAAGTTATCGGGTATTTTCTCTATATATCTAGAGAAAAACTAAGCACTTGAGATCTTATCACTGAGAAACCTACCTGTATAAACACCGGTGGCAAATCTTCGATACAAAAATTCCTCCTATTTTTTGGGGCAACTGGTAGCACGATGTGAAACCCCTTCAACATGTTTTGATTCAACTTCAGAGGCAAGTCGTAGCTTTCACTTAAGTTCTCCACTATCTTCTGAATGTCTTCTATGAGCTCTGAATACGTTCTTCTGGCTACGTCTAGCAATCCATTGATTTCTGGTTTGACTGCGAAACACCTTTGGAGACTGCCCATGGCGCCTTTTTCTAGATGAGCATCTTCTTGTATAATCAGGAGGATTCGATCAGCTATTTCTTTATAGTGTGGGTTTTCAAAATCCTATTGTGGAAGAATTATTCGGTGTTAAATTAAATCTAGGAAATCATCTAAATAAGTAAGAGCCGACGCGATAAAATATTTTTCCTTATTCAGTATCTTTTGTATAATCGGGTATTCACAACAGGATGAGAATAGGTTAATAAAATGTAGGTATTCTTATCAAATACGAGTAATAGTTGTTCTGAGAAATCACCTATATAACTCTGGAAAAGGGTATTTCCAGAATCCTAAGGTAATAAAGTTACATAATAAAGCCAGATAGCTCCCTCATCTTAGCTTGTGATTCCCGGTTGCGTCCCAAGCTGGTAATTACAACAGCTGCTACAGCTATCTAGTTTTTTTTTATGCTAGAGGCGGACAAACGAGCAAGCGAGTCACCTGATGGAAAGTAATCATCGCCGCCCATGAACATCCACGAAATCAGTTGCCGGCCTTTTTAAAAAAGAGTACGCTCTTCTCTTGTTGGTCCCTAAGTTGTAGCCGTCCGGAAGTACTTCTGCAGCCAAACCGCTCCACAGAACTGAGGTACGTGGTAGAAAGTTCCGGGAGAAACGCACAGTATTAGACCGCCATCCAACGAGATGATGAGGATGGCTTGAGGAAGCATTATTATTCATTGTAATTACCAGACTCCCCAAGACCAAATCCTGAATCATGGTTTAAGCGTACCCCGGGCTCCAGAGCGACAGCTTAGGATGCAACCAGAAATCACACGCTCAAGATGAGGAGGAATAAAGCAAGATAGCTATTTTGATTAATTGTTACGAAGCCTGTTATGTAAAATATTTACGATTAGGCACGTCCGTAAGTATGATACACTTACTAATTTCATTTTCTTCAGTTTCCCACTCACAGCAGAATCAAGCGCTTCCACTAACTTTGGGACCAAATCCATAGTAGTCTTCAGTAAAAGTGTTTGGTTCAGTTGAGCCTCGCCAAGTTTATCTACATTTTGATTCGGGTTTTCCATGCAAAGGAATAATATTTTGTCAACCTCCGATAGTTTTTTGATGACATCCTGTTTATTACGGAAGGAATTAATTTACTGAGACCAAAATACTTATAAGGTATGTAAGTTAGTTATTACTACTAAGTGGTAGGCAATGTAATGTAAGTAATAGTTTATTTACCTGCAAGTCAGTAAATAGTCCAGAATCATTATCAATCAAATCTTGTAAAGCATCCAACCTCGATTCAATGAATTCCTTGTTACACGAAGGCTGTAAGATAGCAGCTCTGAGAGCTCTTATACCACCAACAGTGTATGTTGGGCCTAGAACTCCTAGGAGACAGCATGTCGCGCCGGCTGATGGCACCAAAGGTTGTACCAGTTCCAGTTGAGTTGCAGTTCCAACATCTAAAAAAAAGATATTATACCTACAACACTCATGAAAGTCAATAATTGTTGATAAAGTAACAATTTGACTGGTGACAGTATAGCTATTTATCTGGTTGATATGAGATATCACAAATGCAGCCCAAAGAACTAACCGATGATCATCGTATTCTCGGAGGAATGATAAACAATCTTCAGTGATTCTCTAGCAAAAACTACACACTGTATATATTCCACATACTTCAGTACGGCAGCTGCAGCTGTTAGTGCGTAGAATCTGCAAAATAGATCATCTTTATCTTATTTGTACCATTTTCTTGTAATCCATTGTTCTAAGTTTTATGCAATAAATATAGTAGTTAATTAATTAATTCATCATCATCGAAGACTTCTTTTTCTTTTATATCAAAGCGCATTTGCTTCAGAACTTTAGACACAAATGCATGACGCTGTCTATTATTCATAACTTACTTGTGAAGCACCTGTAAATACACCGCACTATATTGCGGTGCACACAATGTTTGTATTTGCTGACGTCCGGACGCATCGTTGAAGTGTCTCCTTTGTACTGTAGTCAGGTTCAGGAGAGGGTATTGGTCCCTTATGAGCTGGTACAACTGATTGGGCTGAACGCCTTCGCAGAATGTGTGGGGGACTATGATCTATAGATAAATAGACGTATTAATAGAATGTAGGTAGTTTATTAATAGACCTAATTTCATTTGATAACGGCTTGTAGTATCTTTTACACTTGTACGAGAGTGGGGAATCATGGACAGAACAAATAATGACGTCACCACGATTAATAATAATAATAATAATAATTCTCACAACATCTCATACGTTGACCTGATTCCGTACTAAGTAGCTTAAGCACTTGTGTTACAGATATCAGACAACAGAGGAACACAAATATATACTTAAATACATATATTACACCCAGATACCGAACAAACACAAGTGTTCATCGCACAAATGTTTGTCCAGGGTGGGGATCGAACCCAAGACCTTTGGCGCAACAGGCAGGGTCACTACTAATTGCGCCACCCGGTCAGTCAAATTAAAATTGGTCAGCTGTTACATCAATTTTTGTAAAGGACTATAACTCGACTAACTACTAACAAACATAGGTCAAATATCTATTTAAATGTTTAAAAACTATGAATACCTCTACAGGATTGAAGAAATTGATTTTGGTAAGAGTGTGGGTGTAAAGAAGAGTGTCGCTAAACTGGCAAAGCACGAGATTTGGATGTTTCAGGTCCACAGCAGCCATCCCTATTTCTCCTCGAGCCATTCCTCTGCCTTCTGAGATTGCTTTAAAAATATGTTTACACAATATTCGTTATTTAATCTAGTGGATTTAGTACGCGTTTATTTAGATGACGTTCTTAATCTTTAGTTTTCAATTAACTAAATAAGGAAAACATCAGAATTACCTAAGATCACACTAGGTTCAATAGCCGATGTGCTGGTAGACCGACCGGATCTCGTTCCACTATGGCCACCTGAGGAAATATAAATGATAAAAAAGTCATCGAGTGTTAATGTACAAAGTTTAAAGCTCTATATCTCATATCAGGCTAGGAACGAAATATAGTTAGAAGCAAAGCTGCAGCGTGGTCGCAACACAGTGCCCCTAATATGTTCCAAAGAAAAATTTCAAAGCATTGTTTTGGGCTCCAACTGTTCTCGTTTCCTTCTGCATTGGTTGCATTTGCAAGCATCGTGGTTCTATATGGCTCTGGGTAGGTACATATACTGTGCTATAGCTTTACCGCTACAAAGACGACCTTCCCATGATCCGTAGGAAGCGGGGAGCAAAGGCCAATTGAAAAAGTTTATTTTGTCTTTGAGAAAATCATTGGGAAAGGCGGAGTGTGCTTGACCAATATAGCGCCAAAGCTTAGTATGGTGACTGACACCGAATGATAATGAGTGTACTCGCCTCTACTGCTACTGCTAATGTATCTTAATGCAGTGGGCCGGTTTCGAGGTGTAACCATCATGTCAGAAGTGTCAGCCGCTGAATCGCTGGCCAAAATCTTGGGCCTCGCTCTGCTGCTTGATGAAGACTCGGGGCTTCGTTGAACTTGATAGTAATATTCTTGAATGATTGAAAAGTGACATTAAAATGGCTTACAGTTTTCCAGATAATATAAGCAATATGGTTATACAACATTTTTTTTTTACTCTCTGTATGAAATGCAATTCGTGATGCTTTTCACACAATGGAGCCTAATGGTTTCATGTAAGAGGATAGATAGGTACTTAGTTAGTTTTATTAGTCCATGGTTTTACATACACATTTTCTAATTATGTAATTTGCTGATCATGAGTAGGCACTTACTACAATACGAGTAATACTCGTACTTACCTAACACTTGACAAATATGATTTTAGCGTGATTTCGTGGAATATCTTTCTTATCAATATTTGTCAGCCTTTTACCTTATGGGCAGCTGAGTAGTTATCAGCGATTATCTAGCTAGGTAGTACTTGTAATACATACCTATTATCAAACAAACGGTTAAACGCCGTAGCAACCAAGCGCTTATCTTTATAATCATGAACTTTTAAGTCACAATCAAAACTAGCCTACATTATCATAATGCAGGAAAAACCCCAATCATGCCCCTGGTCTAAGGTATAATATTTTAGACCGTCATATGATCGTTTCTTACTCGTAGGTTTTTAATTGGACAAAAGCTTCCAGCTTCAACTTGAGTACTGACTGGTGCAAATTTATTGGAAATACTTAATAATAGGTAAGTAATGTATTATTAACTTGCGCTTAGAACTCTTTGGTGGCTGCATAGGAGGACCCATGCAAGGTCTTGAAGACCCCATGTCTTCTTTGCTAAAGTGGTAGCGGGGTAATTTGTTGGGCACTCTAGTAGAATTTGATGAATTATATGTCATTGTAGGGAGCAATGAGGGACCACCGCGTATGCCTGTAAATATAAATTTAAAAAATAACAACATTACATACGCACGTACATACCTACTTTTATCTTTCATCAACCGGCCTATTAATATGAATAATTACCGAGTGACGAATCCCTTTTGACCAATTCATTCCTGAATTTGGTTGGTAAATTGGTGGTACTTCGATTTTCCCGTCTAACCACATTCATATTTAAAAGTTTTAGTTAATTATGGCGCGTGTTTTGAATACCGCGCCGCGCAGCCGTTTTTTTTTACTTTTTTTTAGTACTGGTCTTGGACTCAAAACTAACCACTTCCACTTTGTCTATAGATTCATCAAGTGAGGCCTCCAAATATGATTGAATTACTCAAAAAAAAATACACATTTGAGGTACTTCTTTGTTGTTTGTTATAAAATACGCACCATAAACATACGTTGCACAACGTAATTAATGTAATAATAATTTTTATTTTCATTCTCATTGAACAACAACCTCAATATCCAGGTCAATGGTAACAATGCTTTTTTTAAAAGTGAAACGTCATTATCAGTACACGTCAAAATTTTGATTTTGTTTTGTTGTTGTTGTGCGAAAACTGCATGATTTGAATTCGTGATTACAGCTTTAATAAGTTTTCTGAAGGCGAATGTTTAAAACATACAGCATGTAAGTAATAAAAAGTTATTAATTAATGTATTGCTTCCAATTCAGTATGCCTTAGGTCCAAATTATTTTTGCTACATGATAACCTTGAATTAGACAGTGTTAAGTTTATATAATGAATTCAGGTAAATAGTTTATCCTCAATGATATATTTAAAGATATGACTGTTATACTTAAATATTGCTTGTACTATCTAGATGCGGCGAGCGACCAGATGTGCACATAACGTTAAACTACATATCTTTATTTAGGTATAACCTCAGGATTGGTTAGGTTATTCTAGTTAAAAATGTTCCAGCTCGGGTAACAACTAGTTACTTGCGAGGTCATTGCTAGGTTGTTATCTAGCTAACATTGAATGTGCGTGACCGTCATTAAGGATCCACTATCTAGGTCCTATTAGTGTTTATGGTGCTTAAACACTCAGTAGGCATTTGTCCTATGAATTGAACACTCTTCTCTCATAAAATTATGTAAGTGCTTATTATGTCATAGTAAAAACTGATAATAACCATTAAGTAGTGGACCATTATTTAATCAAAATCATTTATTGCAAATTGATCTAAATACCTACTTATGTAAATCCTTTACATTTCTTCCTAAAGTTGTGATTTTTAACACAAACAGTTTATTTATTTATCTTAATTTCTAATGTGCATGTCATAGTTGTTTATAATTTTTAAATATTTTATAATGTTAAAATTTGAAATCCTCTTACTGACCCATATTATGTGTTTGATCTTTCTTTATTATTAAATTTCTGATAACACAACTTGCACCAATCAATAAAGATAAACATAACTTTGATAATATTATTTGTGACGAAAAGTCTTGTCATCTTTCCAATGCGTGAAGAAAGATAACCATATTGTGAATAATAATTTATCATTTAAAAGAAAATTATACTCAAAATACTCATAGGGATGGCATTTTTTCACCTTTATTATTTTTAAAATGTTTATTTGGTAAATCTAATATTTTTTTCAATAAAAGCTAGTGAAGTAATACAAATGTGGGCTGTATGTAATCTTCAAATTGTAAGTCTAAAAATGTCTATGTGATCTTTTTTTAAAATTTTCGCTTTATATGTATATAAAAGTATTATTACAATCACTCACAATATTGTAATAAAAACAGGTTTAGTAGTTCAGGAGCCCAATTCTCGGGTTTGTGACATTTTGGGAACATGGCGGATATAACCCGAAAACCATACAAAAAAACTATGTTTTAGTGATATATGTCGTATGAAAATAAATGTCACGAACGAATTGGGCTCCTGGTGATTTTGAATCCCAGTTGGGTTAGTATATTGATGTGCACAATTTCAAAATTAGGAAATAGTAGATAGATACTTGATCCATGAGTATTTTACATATTTAGAATTCAGCCCTTTTTTATAAAGCCCAACCATTTATTTGATTTATAGAAACCATATTGATATTTACCAACCCTGATTTTTATTATTTACTTCATATGTTAATTGGAAATCATATTTAATAACATGATAATGAAATATTATGTATTTCCAGGTTTCATATTATTTTCACATTCTTATTAGATATTATATTTATCAGAAAAGTAGACCAAGAGCCCAATTCTCGTGCTTGTGATATTTTGAGAACATGGCGGATATCACCCGAAATCCATACAAAAAAACTATGTTTTAGTGATATATGTCGTATGAAAATAAATGTCATGAGCCCGAGAATTGGGCTCCAAGCCTGTTTATGATTACACAATTTTACACCATGTATCTTTTCTTTTTTTTCAATTAGGTTTTATTGTAATATTTTTTTACAGGATGTGGTGCTCTGTTCAATTAATAAATAATGTTTGATATAGGTACATACTAGTTTTTAAATGTAGTTCAAATGGCTTGAAATCGAGGCATAAACTATTAACCATATTAACTATATTAAGCATCTTATAAACTTCTTGAAGGCATTATACTACTGAAAACAAACTCCAAATTAAATTGGACAAGATCTAAAAAATGACACTATGTCAATAAACTGGTTGGTAGATACAAAATTTCAAATTTGGCTATACATATATTTGGCATTATATGAAAGATTCTTGGAAGTACCATTTTAAAGTCCATGTTTGTGTCTTTCGACTTTTTAAGCTGGTTTTGTGTACCTAGCTCCCGCCCCGTGACCTCAGGGGAGAGGAGGTTCGGATTTCCTGCTTCCCCTGTTGACAAACACTGTGTCCCCTAAGGCTTTACCATTATTTTATTATTGGATATTATACTAAAGTCAATAAACGGAAGAAGGAGGAAATATACAGTTCTTTCCTGACCTGACTCACGATGCCTGGGCACCGTAATATTGATAGATGTAAAATAAATTTTGTAATCTTAATTATTTAAATTAAGGAATTCAATATTTTATGTTGATATGTATTACATTGTTGTTTGGCTTGTTACAAACGAGAATAAATTAGAAGTTACCTAAATAAGAATAAATACACTGTTGCTCTCTGGTTTTAAATTCGTTTTCAGGCTTATCATTTAAAGTTAAGGTGGTCCGTTTCCTATACAAACTTGTTTTACAGGAATACTTACAGGCAGAAGCTTGAATATGGTTAAAATGTCTTTTAAAAAATTATATATGTGTGTCTATTTACGCGAATGGTATAATCTTTCAAGTTTAAAACATAAACAAAGTATAATTTCGATTTTAAAAAACGTAGCAATTTGCGAAATCGCTTGAATGTGTGTGTGTGCTTGAAACGAATGCAATCTCTCGTAAAAACGGCGACATCTATACGAATCTAGTTAAATTTCCTAGATGGTAGGCTATGTTTGCTTAGCTAAACGAACTGGCTATCGAACAGATGGCGCTGAACTGCAATAAAAATATGCATGATATTTTAGCGATTTGTTAATTTATATTCATAAAATATTAAAAATTGTATTTTTTTATTGCTATAATTAAACACAAAATGCAAAAAAGGTCACACACTTTGACTTTACATTGAAAAGAAATAATAGAGGCTTTTAAGTGCGACCGTCTGTCTACCCGCTGCGCCATCGAGGCATTGCATTATGTGCTAGCGACGTTGCCGCTCTTACGCGTCGTTGCCATATTTCTATAGCACCAATTTCTTCAACTTGAAATTATTTCGGGATTTTAGATTGCTCCTTTACTGGGTTGCCAGAAGGTACTTTTCCTGAAATTCTTGGTAAAATTTAGTCTTTCTTTTTTTTAATTTCCTTTTTTTTCATTGGTTCCATAAGAGAAATATTGTGAAGTGAGTGTACATGAAACGAACATGCAATTTATATACGCATCCAGGTACGAAATACAATTGATATGTCAAAATGAGCAAAAATGTACTGGGATAACACATTGCCATCTCTGTCAGTTTTAGTCTGCATAGTAAAAAAACAGAGTTAAGCTTGGTATTGGCTGTCTAAAATCGCCGTGAGACTGGGGCCAGAAAACTAGTCTGTATATTTATGGATAGGAATTTGGGGACAAATACAAAATCGTACCTGGCAACTATGACTCAATCTAGCATCGCGGCATCGTCCGAAGTGCGATCCTGTTTACGCTTTACAAAATGTACCTACCGCTAATTTCCAAAACTTTTCAACTAAAAAATTCAACTGTAAAGTAATCAAATTTTAAGAAATACCTACTTTATTGTTACAAATGATTGGTCATAATAGTGTATACATAATTATTTCCAATAACTTAATTATAATATATTTCTAAGGAATGATAAACCATTTGCTGTAACGGAACGTAATCAATTTTTTTGTGATAACTAGTGCTGTGTATGCATCAATCCATTCAACGCTAAAATAAATAAATATCGATGATATTCATAGCCTTGGTTTGGTAGGTGCATTGTTGAAGAAATTGAAATACAAACATGAACATCTGCAGTTCGCGCGAAACGTAACAGCCACGCGCTATCCGTACTTATCTGATATATAATATATAGTACAACGGGTAGGCCAATACAGCAGAGTTGGATGGAACTCTACTACTGCTACTCTCGGCTCCGTTCGGGTTCCGGGACAAAAGTATACGTACAAGTACAACCAATTATTTTTTTAGTTTTAGTGAAATTACTGGATTTAGAGTCGAATGTTGCTATGAATTTTCTATGAGCGAACGGTTTTTTTTAGTGATATTGAATCAAGTTCGTCAGAGTACAAAGTTAGGAACTCATCTGTGCAATTTGTTGTTTACGTCGCTTAGTGTTAATCAAGCGGCAGTGTTTTAAATGTTCTAATGTTAAGTGATGAGTTTAGAGGATAAAGTCCAATGTGGATTGATAAATAGTGACTCCATTGGTAATGTATTGGCCTTAAAGTTATGGGAACTCGTGATAAACACTTGGAATTAAGAGTCAAATGTAACTCTTGTGGTCATTGATTGAATTAAGTATAAAAAGTCAAGCTTGGTAAGTACATACCTACCAATTTAACTTACTTTTCTTGCTACTTTTAACTTCTACTACCTATGATAATATTATTTTTAAAAAGTGATAGTCTGTAATTTAAAATTTAATAGTATTTTTCCAATAAAATGTATGCTATGCTATGATGATAAATTTTCATTTGAATAATGCTTTTATCGATAAATTGCCAGCTTCTCTGATAGCAAAATAAACAACTCTACTCGTACTTTTTCAAACAACTTTTTTTCATTCTGTCTGAATTTCTGACTGACTTGTTCTGATCGTTGTTTAGGTATTATATGCAATTTGATTGACTTTCCTATATTTTGCTGATTTTTTGATAGTTTTGTTTGAGATGAAGTGAGGAGCTGGGTGTTCACAATGGACTTTGGAAGGACAAACAAATCGAGCTTTTTAATGTGTTACTCTTTTACTATGTACAGAACAATAAACTTTGCTTTTCAATTACAGAAAGACCTATTCTCTAACCAAACCTCAAATTGAACTGAATGATGAAACAAAAAATGGATTACACAGTGTTTACTCTTTTGAATGTACCATGTGTGGAATGCTCTGGAAGCGAGCTAGTGAAAAGGATGGTCACATAAATAAAGCCCTAGTTTGGGGTGCTGTGACAAGTGGCAGCTACTATGCACAAGTAGCCCAGATGACTGCGCTTATGGATATACCAACTTTATCACCGAATAAGTTTCACTCAATTGAAAAAGAATTGGGATCTGTGTGGCAACAACACTTGACAGAGGAGATAATAAAAGCTGGAGCCGAAGAAAGAGCCATCGCCATTGAAAAGGGACACATGTCCCCTGATGGGGTGCAATATATCACTGTCTGAAAAGATCATATGGGCATAACTTTAACTCATCTTCTGGGATGGTAAGTTTAACTTTGTTATAATCACTTGTTTGTTATACATTTTTCATTGTTATTTAATTTTTGCAAGTAAAACTTTAATCCCACTGAAAATGTGTCTCAGACATAAGGACGGTACAAAGTCCAATAAGGGTAACTCCGTGTGTACCCGTATTATTACTTTAAAAAAAAATCTTACCAATTCGGGAGTTCAAAGTAATAATAGAATGTGTTATAAAACACACACCCCTTTATTACAAAACATGGTCTAAAGTTAGGCTTGGTTTAAAATGGATGCTGTCACTTTCATTTGAAAGCTATATAAAAGTGACAGCGTCATTTTTAAACCTTGTAGACCATTTTTGTAATAAAGGGGACAGATGTTTGGTAACAATATTTAATAACAAATTGAAATAATATAAATTTATTGTTACAAACATTCTTACATTATTTATTTCTTTTTACAGATACTTCAGTCCACTTGGGATAGAATGCATAGCATTCAAGCATGGTGATTTTCAAGAAACACTCAAAGTTACTTTAGAAGCATTTTATTGTATATAAATTGATGTAAATATTTTTTATTAATTATTAAAAATTGACTTGATACTACCTCCTACCTACCTACACCAACTAATTTGTACACCTCGTCATACAGTTAACTAGTTTTGGAATATTTACTTTTGTTTGTAACATATGACGGGAACTTCACAAATGATCATGCTCCCCAAATGTCCCTGAGGTTGTGGTGCTATGTGGCTGGTCATAATCATTCACTCTGCTATAGTTGAGTGAAGTGATGGCTGAAACATATGTCATACTTGAACAGGTGCCACCTTTGGGGACTGGTCTGCTTTGGTTTAAATCATATTTAGCTTATTATTTTGTGTTGCATTATTAGCTGTTTGACTTGGTATAAGGTATAGTTTGTATATAATGTGTAATAAAACATTGTATAAAAATATGGCGTTTAAAGAGTAACTGGTGAGTTTCTTGCTGGACCTTCTCGTCCAGAAACAACTTTCCGATCCGGTGGTAGAATCGCATTATGTGTATTTATATTTTAATATATTTTATGTATCGGCATATTTATGTAATCACATGTAAATTATACATACTTATGAAATGGTTTTAAAGGATTCAAATATAGATTTTATTATATTGATTGTTTTTTAATTATCATTCCTAAGGACTTATACTACTCCACTTCTTCTGCACGAACCTACCTACATGAAGTTATTAGAAGTCGCCCACCTACGCACACCTAGCCTACTCTATTAGGTCTACAGACGCTATGTGGCAAAAAATCGTCCCGAAACGAAGTGAGGGCGGACCGTTAGTTGCATAATAAACCGCACTTCAATTTCGAAGTCCAGTGTGTGTTAAGTTATCTACTAGATTACCATCGCTACCTATCCGTAGTCCATTCGATAGATCTGAAGAAGAAATTCACATATTCCGTAATTCCTATCCACATCATATTTTTAGTTTTAAGCGCGCCATCTATTGCCAGCCAGGAATAACAGCTATCCGATAAAAACCATGCTTCAGCTTTGTATGTGTGTGTGGGGACGATACGTACGTACACAAGTTGATATTAATTTAGCTACGATGCAGCAATATAACGATTCTGGTTTAGTTGTTAATTGTTGAAATACATCAAAAAATCGCAGTTATTACGTAGATGTCGCGAATCACTCTACACTTAAAATTACTGCCCTGTAGAAGTCGTAATTATTTATTTTCTCGATTCACTGACAACAGAGCCATCTCTTAGCAAGCGTTTAGCAGGATTGCGTGAGCTTCCACCTTAAGGTGGTCCGTTTCCTATACAAACTTGTCTTACAGGAATACGTACAGGCAGAAGCTTGAATATGGTTAAAATGTCTTTTAAAAAATTATATATGTGTGTCTATTTACGCGAATGGTGTAATCTTTCATGTTTAAAACATAAACAAAGTATAATTACGATTTTAAAAAACGTAGCAATTTGCGAAATCGCTTGAATGTGTGTGTGCTTGAAACGAATGCAATCTCTCGTAAAAACGGCGACATCTATACGAATCTAGTTAAATTTCCAAGATGGTAAGCTATGTTTGCTTAGCTAAACGAACTGGCTATCGAACAGATGGCGCTGAACTGCAATAAAAATATGCATGATATTTTAGCGATTTGTTAATTTATATTCATAATAATATTAAAAATTGTATCATTTTATTGCTATAATAAAACACAAAATGCAAAAAAGGTCACACACTGACTTTACATTGATAAGAAATAATAGTAGCTTTTAAGTGCGACCGTCTGTCTACCCGCTGGGCCATCGAGGTATGACATTATGTCACAAACTAAGTTGAAGATAATAGGCATTATGTGTTAGCGACGTTGCCGCTTTTACGCGTCGTTGCCATATTTCTATAGCACCAATTTCTTCAACTTGAAATTATTTCGGGATTTTAGATTGCTCCTTTACTGGGTTGCCAGAAGGTACTTTTCCTGAAATTCTTGGTAAAATTTAGTCTTTCATTTTTTTAATTTCCTTTTTTTTCATTGGTTCCATAGGAGAAATATTGTGAAGTGAGTGTACATGAAACGAACATGCAATTTATATACGCATCCAGAACGAAATACAATTGATCTGTCAAAAAGAGCAAAAATGTACTGGGATCAACACATTGCCATCTCTGTCAGTTTTAGTCTGCATAGTAAAAAAACAGAGTTTAGCTTGGTATTGGCTGTCTAAAATCGCCGTGAGACTGGGGCCAGAAAATTAGTCTGTATATTTATGGACAGGAATTTGGGGACAAATACAAAATCGTACCTGGCAACTATGACTCAATCTAGCATCGCGGCATCGTCCGAAGTGCGATCCTATTTACGCTTTACAAAATGTACCTACCGCTAATTTCCAAAACTTTTCAACTAAAAAATTCAACTGTAAAGTAATAAAATTTTAAGAAATACCTACTTTATTGTTACAAATGATTGGTCAATAATAGTGCATACATAATTATTTCCAATAACTTAATTATAATATATTTCTAAGGAATGATAAACCATTTGCTGTAACGGAACGTAATCTAATTTTTTGTGATAACTAGTGTTGTGTATGCATCAATCCATTCAACGCTAAAATAAATAAATATCGATATTTATAGCCTTGGTTTGGTAGGTGCATTGTTGAAGAAATTTAAATACAAACATTGACATCTGCAGTTCGCGCGAAACGTAACAGCCACGCGATATCCGTACTTATCTGATAATATATAATATGTAGTACAACGGGTAGGCCAATACAGCAGAATTGGATGGAACTCTGCATCAGCTACTCTCGGCTCCGTTCGGGTTCCGAGACAAAAGTATACGTACAAGTACAACCAATTATTTTTTTAGTTTTAGTGAAATTACTGTATTTAGTGTCGAATGTTGCTACGAATTTTCTATGAGCGAACGGTTTTTTTTGAGTGATATTGAATCAAGTTCGTCAGGGTACAAAGTTAGGAACTCATCTGTGCAATTTGTTGTTTACGTCGCGTAGTGTTAATCAAGCGGCAGTGTTTTAAATATTCGAATGTTAAGTGATGAGTTTAGAGGATAAAGTCCAATGTGGATTGATAAATAGTGATTCCATTGGTAATGTATTGGCCTTAAAGTTATGGGAACTCGTGATAAACACTTGGAATTAAGAGTCAAATGTAACTCTTGTGGTCATTTATTGAATTAAGTATAAAAAGTTAAGCTTGGTAAGTACAACCTACCAATTGAACTTACTTTTCGTGCTACTTTTAACTTCTACTACCTATGATAATATTATTTTTAAAAAGTGATAGTCTGTAATTTAAAATTTAATAGTATTTTTCCAATAAAATGTATGCTATGCTATGATGATAAATTTTCATTTGAATAATGCTTTTATCGATAAATTGCCAGCTTCTCTGATAGCAAAATAAACAACTCTACTCGTACTTTTTCAAACAACTTTTTTTCATTCTGTCTGAATTTCTGACTGACTTGTTCTGATCGTTGTTTAGGTATTGTATGCAATTTGATTGACTTTCCTATATTTTGCTGATTTTTTTGATAGTTTTGTTTGAGATGAAGTGAGGAGCTGGGTGTTCACAATGGACTTAGGAAGGACAAACAAATCGAGCTTTTTAATGTGTTACTCTCTTACTATGTACAGAACAATAAACTTTGCTTTTCAATTACAGAAAGACCTATTCTCTAACCAAACCTCAAATGGAACTGAATGATGAAACAAAAAATGGATTACACAGTGTTTACTCTTTTGAATGTGTGGAATGCTCTGGAAGCGAGCTAGTGAAAAGGATGGTCACATAAATAAAGCCCTAGTTTGGGGTGCTGTGACAAGTGGCAGCTACTATGCACAAGTAGACCAGATGACTGCGCTTATGGATATACCAACTTTATCACTGAATAAGTTTCACTCAATTGAAAAAGAATTGGGATCTGTGTGGCAACAACACTTGACAGAGGAGATAATAAAAGCTGGAGCCGAAGAAAGAGCCATCGCCATTGAAAAGGGACACATGTCCCCTGATGGGGTGCTATATATCACTGGCTAAAAAGATCATATGGGCATAACTTTAACTCATCTTCTGGGATGGTAAGTTTAACTTTGTTATAATCACTTGTTTGTTATACATTTTTCATTATTTAATTTTTGCAAGTAAAACTTTAATCCCACTGAAAATGTATCTCAGACATAAGGACGGTACAAAGTCCAATAAGGGTAACTCCGTGTGTACCCATATTATTACTAAAATTTTCTTACCAATTCCGGAGTTCAAAGTAATAATAGAATGTGTTATAAAACACACACCCCTTTATTACAAAACGTGGTCTAAAGTTAGGCTTGGTTTAAAACGGATGCCGTCACTTTCATTTGAAAGTTATATAAAAGTGACAGCGTCATTTTTAAACCTTGTAGACCATTTTTGTAATAAAGGGGACAGATGTTTGGTAACAATATTTAATAACAAATTGAAATAATATAAATTTATTGTTACAAACATTCTTACATTATTTATTTCTTTTTACAGATACTTCAGTCCACTTGGGATAGAATGCAAAGCATTCAAGCATGGTGATTTTCAAGAAACACTCAAAGTTACTTTAGAAGCATTTTATTGTATATAAATTGATGTAAATATTTTTTATTAATTATTAAAAATTGACTTGATACTACCTCCTACCTACCTACACCAACTAATTTGTACACCTCGTCATACAGTTAACTAGTTTTGGAATATTTACTTTTGTTTGTAACATATGAGGGGAACTTCACTAATGATCATGCTCCCCAAATGTCCCTGAGGTTGTGGCGCTATGTGGCTGGTCATAACATTCACTATGGTTGAGTGAAGTGATGGCTGAAACATATGTCATACTTGAACAGGTGCCACCTTTGGGGACTGGTCTGCTTTGGTTTAAATCATATTTAGCTTATTATTTTGTGTTGCATTATTAGCTGTATGACTTGGTATAAGGTATACTTTGTATAATGTGTAATAAAACATTGTATAAAAATATGGCGTTTAAAGAGTAACTGGTGAGTTTCTTGTCGAAAGAATCGCATTTTGTGTATTTATATTTTAATATATTTTATGTATCGGCATATTTATGTAATCACATGTAAATTATACATACTAATGAAATTATTTAAAGGATTCATATATAGATTTTATTATATTTATTGTTTTTTAATTATCATTCCTAAGGATTTATACCACTCCACTTCTTCTGCACGAACCTACCTACATGAAGTTATTAGAAGTCGCCCACCTACGCACACCCAGCCTACTCTATTAGGTTTACAGACGCTATGTGGCAAAAAATCTTCCCGAAACGAAGTGAGGGCGGACCGCTAGTTGCATAATAAACCGCACTTCAATTTCGAAAAGTCCAGTGTGTGTTAAGTTATCTACTATATTACCATCGCTACCTATCCGTAGTCCATTCGATAGATCCGAAGAAGAAATCATATATTCCGTAATTCCTATCCACATCATATTTAAGTGTTAAGCGCGCCATCTATTGCCAGCGAGGAATAAGAGCTATCCGATAAAAAACATGCTTCAGCTTTGTATGTGTGTGTGGGAACGATACGTACGTACACAAGTTGATATTAATTTAGCAACGATGCAGGAATTTAACGATTCTGGTTTAGTTGTTAATTGTTGAAATACATCAAAAAATCGCAGTTATTACGTAGATGTCGCGAATCACTCTACACTTAAAATTACTGTCCTGTAGAAGTCGTAATTATTTATTTTCTCGATTCACTGACAACAGAGCCATCTCTTAGCAATCGTTTAGCAGGATTGCGTGAGCTTCCACCTTAAGACTTCAAGTATTACGTCAAATTAATTTCCTACAAGTTTATAAAAAAATTCTATCAAAACATATTTATTATCATCATCAATCTTAATCAGGTAGAATTGTTTTTTATCTGTTTTGCACTCGTCGCAATACGCAAAACAAGTTCTTCCACAAATATTCCATACGCTTATATCGCGAGTGAGCGAGACGTATGTAGTTCCGACGCCCCTGCTATGATTGTGGCTTGTGTCTGGCCATATGTCTTTTCAATGAAGACGCTGCCGTGTCGTCATTCATAGACGTAGCTCTGAGAGAGTAGTTTTGTAGCTCGCATCACAGCTTATCTCGAGTCTGTCGTGTGGATATAAGGCGATAAAGGTGGACCGAGTGTACTGTACTTTCTGATATCACACTCGGCGTAGGCGTGTTCGTGGTAGTTCCCAACAAGTGGTACTTATTACTTCAACCTTAACGATATCAGTACGCGTGAGCACTGCTCATAAGTAGCAAGTTGTGAACCATTTTTTTTTCTTAGAAGAATATAATTACCGAAGCCATGGCTTTGTACAGGTAACAAATACATTTGATTTGCATTCCCTGTACTGCCGATTTATTTGCATGATACCTATATCGTCCTTTTTGCATGACCTACTTTCTCAAATTTTATTTTAAAACCCACCATTTTTTAATAAATATTATTTTGCGGAAGTATTGAAATTCTTAGTGCAAGTTTAAATTTAAATAATCACTTCCTCCCAATTTAACTTAAGGCGACGGGTAGCCCTAACTATTTATTAAATTAATAATTTTTATTTAATAAATAGTTTAAGTGTTTACCGAGAGGTTGTAACCCCGAAATTGTTTAAAATAGATCCGGTTTAGTAGCTAAAAATTAAAATCGATTGGCGCCGCTAGTGTGCCCTAATCGTCACCTTAATATTAATTTAATATTTAATAGATATTTAGTACTAAAAACAATGTAAACACCTTTGAAACATTTTTAATCATAACACTATTCAACATCCACTAAGCTATTTTTGCATTTTAATTATTATTTGCATTCGCTGTACTGTCGATTTATTTGCATGATACCTATATCGTCCATTTTGCATGACCTACTTTCTATAATTTAATTTTAAAACCCAGTATTTTCTTCTATTTATATCTTGCAAAAGTACATATTAAATTCTTAAGTGAATGTTAAAATTTAAACAATCACTTCCCCACGATTTTATTAGCATTAATTTAATATTTAATAGGTATTCAATAAGTAGTTAAAAAAAAAAATGTAAACAACATTAAAACATTTTTATCATAACATTATTCAACATCCACTTAGCTATTTTTGCATTTGAATTTATTAATCAGTTCCTTTGTTGCTTAGCTCATGAATATTTAAGCTAACTTCATACATGGTCAATAACACTCCTTATGGCGAGTAAACAAGTTTGCCTCACTACGCGATTCCTCGTAACTTTAAGCCTGTTTGCTTCAGAAATGGGGGCAACATGACCACAACACCGCAATTTGCGCTCGCGCACTTTTTTCTTTATCGCGATGATTGTGGAAAAATACTTAACCATGACCACTTTGAGTAAATTGACAAAATCAGACAGGGTGTATCGGTAAACAGTAACTTATTTAAAAACTTATTCTACTCATAGTTCGGAACAACTCTTAATCAAAATTCTTTCTCTTTCTTCCTTCCTTTTTTTTAATTTACGACAAAGCCTGCGTTCCTTTTGGTATGCATAAAACTGCGTACATAAAACATTATTCATAGAATAAAATAGAATAGAATAGAATACTTTATTTGCATAAAACATGGTAATATACAGTTCTTTTTAATAATAGTAAGTTCATAATATTAATACATATATTAATTAAGTCATTTTATGTCGTAATTAGGTAATAATAATTTGACACAAATACGTTTCAAACATATTTTAATACTTTTCTTTTAATATCTACTAGTACACTTTTTGTTTAAATGTCTCATTTTCGCCACAATAAATTAAAATCGATTAGCGGCGCTTAATATTATATATTATTCTTATTAATTATTACGAACCGGGTTTTAGCTGGTCATACATCAGTAATATTAGTACAAGTATAACAATTAATTATTCTCTTATTACAAATCGCGAACTATGGATAGTCCCGGAACCAAGATTGTGACAGCCCCTTTTAACATTGCGTGTTGGAACGGGATGACATGAGCTTTAGTACGGTAATAACTATAGATGTCGATTTAGAATAAGGTGGATTATGTTTATAGTATCGTCAACGTGGTAATAGATTTAAGATTCACTATATCTACTACTATAGCATAAAGTGCACCACTCCACCATTAGTCACAAGTACGCTGCCAACCTTTTAACTCCCTTTCCTTCCGTTACCCTCAGTCACTCAACGAAACACAGCTTCTTCACGCCGGTTTTCTGTGAGCCCAGTGGTATCACTCCGGCCGGGTCGGCTTATTCATCGCTCGGCTCTCTTCACTATCAATGACCTTATGTAATATTTTCTTCCAGTATTGGATTATTATGGACTCTATAATTTGAATTTAAAAACGTTTGTCCACAGTTTAAAAAGCAACCTGCAGTTCGCAACGCTGAAGACCCTTTCCCTGGTGTCCATCAGCGTGATGTCACCGCAGCAGAACGTGCAGGAGCTGTTCCGGAACGCGGACTGCGTGTGCTTCGATGTTGACTCCACTGTCATACGGGATGAGGGGATCGACGAGCTGGCCAAGTTCTGCGGGAAAGGCGATGAGGTTAAAAGGCTGTAAGTACTCGATATTACTATGAGAACTTCTTGATGATCAGAGTGACGTCATCGCAGCTGATTGTACAAGATCTGTTCCGGAACGCGGACTGCGTGTGATTCGACGAGGACTTCACGACTAGGTCAAAATACTTATGTACTGGACATATAAGACTCATTTTCGTTTATTTATTACATCTTATTTCACAATTTTTGGAATTCTTACGGCTAATCAACAGATATCACCAACTTGAAACAAAACAAGGCCAATTATAAGTTTCCACTTCTAGGATCAAAAAAAGTTCAGTGAAAAAAAAACAAAAATCCGAGTAAACACCTTCTGTCCTGCACAAAGCATAGAGTTACTCATTAAGGTGACGGGTAGGGCACACTAGCGACGCCAATCGATTTTATTTTTAGCTACTAAACCGGATCTATTTGAAACAATTTCGGGGTTACAACCTCTCGGCAAACACTAATACTATTTATTAAATAATCATGCACAAATGTTGGGTCCGTTTTTGTACGCGAAAAATTGATTCAGGCTAAAAGTTTTTTCGCGTACGCGTTGGACCCAACATTTGTGCATAGTTATTTAATAAATAGTATAAGTTTTTGCCGAGAGGTGTATGTAACCCCGAAATTGTTTAAAATAGATCCGGTTTAGTAGCTAAAAATTAAAATCGATTGGCGTCGCTAGTGTGCCCTACCCGTCACCTCGACACACAGATATCTCTTTAGTTTAGCGTGATGTCATGTCACCGCCGCACCGTCACAGGATCTATAAGTTACTCTATGATCTATTCCGGAACGCAGACTTTTTTGGAAGCCGTTTGTATTTGATAAAAAATCACTCGCCAAAACATATTATGTAATATCAACTTCTAGTAAGATCCAGTATCATCTACCTACTACCGTGAACGACTAATAAATTTAAGTGGTTCAATACTGTTATGATAAAAGAATTTTATCGAAATCCGGCATTTTCGCCTGGTTTTTATCAGCTTATCTTTATTTCCTATGATATAGGTATCATCTGATTGTTGGCAATGTAAACAATACTAGGCATGTTTTTTTGCATTTTTAACGAGTTTATTTTTAGTTTCTAGTTAACAAACAAAGTATCAGCCTATAAACTGTCCCACTGCAGGGCAAAGGCCTCCATCAAGCAATCACCACGCTTGCCAAATGCGGATTGGTGATCACAAACCCGAGCTATGTTCGAAAAATTCGAAACATACTTTTCGCTCGACCCGGGAATCGAACCCAGGACCCCGAGATCACGGCCCGGTACTTAAACCACTAGACCAACAGGGCGTACTAAAAAACAAAATATTATCCTTGGATAAAGTTGTTCCATCCTTTGGCGTCATTGTTGTTTGTTAAATGTTAACTCTTTAAATTGTTGGCTCCTGGTTTTTTTTATGTGACAGGTGGAAGACGAGCAGACGTATCACCTGATGGTAAGCGATTGCCGCCGCCCATAGACACCCGCGACACTAGTCGAGTCACAAGTGCGCTGCCAAACTTTGAACTCCCCTTTCCCCCGGATTATCCGGTCCGGTACCCTCACTCACGCAGCGAAATAAAAACATGTTACTTATTTTGGTTTCCTTTTATACAAGTAAATCTTATTACACGAAATACAAATGTGGTGTTGCAATTGGGGTGTCCATGGGCGACGGAATTGCCGAATTTGCCATCCGGTGATCCGTCTGCTCCGCCACCTCTCATTAAAAAAAAAAACATTCGTGGCAGTCACTAGTTTTTGCCTCGAGTATAAAAGTTGCTTCCCTTAAAAACTGCTGACCATTTTGAACAACTTAACTTTCATACATCATTAATTTAAGGAATTATTAATGACACCGACTGCCACGAGTCTTTGGGTCGATTATAGTAAAAGATAGTTTGACTTACGCGTTTCAAACGTTTTTAAGGAGATAGAAAAGCTGGATAATATCAAAGATTTTATTAATGTATTTTTTTTTATTGTAACAGAACGGCGGAAGCGATGGGTGGCAGTATGACCTTCCAAGAAGCACTAAAGAAGAGGCTAGACATCATCAGACCAACAGTCAGTCAGATCAGAGAATATATTGAAAAGTTCCCAGTATCTCTCACACCTGGAGTTGCGTAAGTATTTCTTAACTATACATATATATGTACAGTCAGCGCACGTAGCGGTGTTTCAGTTAGAGTCAGCGCCACAAAAGAAGTCTCGTTAAAAGTGCGCTCGAGTCGCCATCAACATTCAAATTTGAGCTTTATGTTCATAGACACAAGCCCTCAAATATCAAATATCAAGATTAATACTGGTAACAACTGAAGAACTAGAAAAAACATAATTATAAAACTAAGATTAACGTTATTTAGTATATGGACCCCTGGTTTAAAATGAGTACTAAAATAATAGCCTCAAAATTTCAATTCAGTAACCATGACAACATATCCCCGTGACAGTTCATTCCGTTTTACGCTAAAGTTATTTGTGAGAAAGTAGTTAATTTATTTTTGGGATTTAATCCCAAAAATATAAGCAATTCCTATGCATATTACTTGGAAACCTTACTTAGGTCAATATTTTAATTTATTGTTGCTTAAAAATAATTCTTTAGAATTTTTACTTCAGGCAACAAAATAAGGTTATGTAAAATGAAATGTCACTGAACGAATGATTGAATGATTCGATCAATTTTGACACTATCCTGCGGTACTAAATTGTCTATGGTTATTCGAGGATTTGTAATAAAAATTTAAGAACTAACATTATTCCGTAATAATCATGAACTTGCTAGTTTAGGATTAAAGGCGGTATCAGAGCAGTTTTTTGTAATAAGAGGGAAGGAATCTCAAATTTTAGTTCCGTGTTTTTCCGCGGGGCCGGAAATGAAATTAGTAGGCTGCATGCGCTATGCGTGAGCGCAGGAATTAGGTCTAACCACCCCGGTACACCGAAAATTTGACGACTCTGTATCTTATTATGTATCGGTGTGTTTAACTAAAGATTATTATATATCACTAGCTGACCCGACAGACTTCGTCCTCTCAAAAAAAATTGTAATGTGGCAACAAATATGAACTTTATATAATAGCAATAAAACTCAAATTGATTCTACGTATTACTTAGAAAACGTTTGTATGTGAAAAAGAAAAGGGCTGTTTTTAGGGTTTTCCCGACAATTATTCGATTTTTTAAGAACTCGCCGTAAGAACCATCCTTGGACATCAACGAACATTTAAAAAAAAGAATTGGCCAAATTGGTCCAGGCGTTGTTGAGTTATGCACTTACCAACACATTTTGCGATTCATTTTTATATTATAGATTATGTTTATATATAGATTTTGCAAACATTTGTGTCCATGAACATGTCTGTTTGTATTGGTCTGGGTGTTTTCTATCTATGTATTATAAGTTCAAAAGGAATGTATTCAATGTATATAGGTATTTGTGATTCCGCTGTTGCTTCTGATATCCGTAACACAGGTGCTTGAGCTACCTATCTTGGAGTCAGATCAATGTATGTGATGTTGTGAAATATTTATTTATATAGTCTTTTCAACTATGGAAAAATAAAAAATGATGCAAATATACGTTGAACGATTTCAGTTCCTTGTAATTACTGCTTAAGATAAAAAAATATATTAACAAATAGTATCTCTCGTGTTAATAAACAAAAGCAGTTGACCTGTGAATCGGCTTTGACAAAAACTAGTTCGAACTGCTTTCGGGTGATAAGTTATCAACTTATCTGTGGTTACCGTCTGACTTAATACCATTTTTTTTAACAAAATATCACAGGATTGCGCCATCGTTCTGAACAGAACATAACACACGTAACAATAAACTTAATTGTTTCTTACTTGATGGTCCAAAATAAAATGACAATAGAAATGTATTAAGGCTGATAGACAAAACATTGTGATTAAAACATCGCAACAACAAATTATTTAGGTCATTAAGTTGTATAAGCAAAAAAGTTTATATTTTCTATGTACGTCACCGATTTTTGTAACAAACAAAAAACTTGCTTCATTTTTTATAATTTAAAATAGTGATTGTTTGTCTTGATAAACGGAAACATCTTCTCGTCATGTGATATTGATTACAATGTTTGTTTACATATTATTAGTACAGTAGTATCAATTTGCAAGAGTATTATAATATTTGCGCATGTGATTATTTTGCTATAGTTATGAACAGTCGATCAAATTGAATCATGACCCACCTTAAGGTTATTTTTCTACTATTTCTACTATCATTCTATACAAGTAGTTTCAAATTCGCTTGAACATACATTTCTTAGTATCGAACCTGTTTTAATTATATTAGTTACTGACAATGTCAATAATGCAGTGTTTATACTGTCCGAATATAAAACAAAAAAAATATAGTGTCTATTGTTCAAAAGTTAAGATCGTTGACACTATCGATTTTTCTAAAATCCAGACGTTTATTACACGCGACGTTTATTTTTTTAATTATAATACTTTTTCTTCGTAGTGAAAAGAGTTTAAATTATGGAAATGGAAATTCAATTATGATAGGTTTATCTAAAAACATATATTAGGCAGTGATAATAAAGATTATACTTGCATAAGTAGATCTCTGACCCGATTTTTATTCATATTCAAGACCTACACTTAGTAGGTCTTTCAACATTCCTAACAACTTAGAAAACCTTACTACATTTAAGAGTATAAAGGAAAGATCGGCTAAGTGGGTCATGATTCAGTTTATTCGACTGTACATATAAAGGACATTGGCGTTGTGCTGCAATTTACTAAATAGAAATTAGAAAAACCAAAAAAACAATAGTTATTTTTTTTCACTTCCCATCAGATGACTCGATAATAATGATAACAGCTTGCTCGTTTCCCTCACGTATGGAATTCATAAAATTTAGAGGAAAAGTTAAGAAAAAGCGGCCGGGCCTTAGTTTAAGGGCTTTATTCATAAACGTTCAATCAACCTTTGTTAGCTAAAATGGTGTTATAGAGCAGTTTTAATGTTAGAAACTAAGAAAAAAACGAAAAAATATGAAAACTACTTTATACCGTTAGAGCCTGCAAAGGTTTCACAAACATTTATGAATAAGACCCAAAGTAAATATGAATAAGTGGCAACTGTTGCATTCTACTGTTTATCGATGAAGCGTATATCACATGTTAATTAACTATGTAATCCACATGTTTCATGTTTCTATTGGCATATCATGCATTCTAAGCCAGTCTGACTAAGCCGAGGGTCATCTTTGTCGTTGTGTCCTGTATGATAAGTACTTGAAGTCGGTTTGCAATTATCCCGGAAATAAGAATGTACTTATATTCAATTGTTGGTTTTGTGTGTTGTTCTACTTTTGTTTTCCTTTCGGCAGTTTGTTTTTTTTTATTTGTAATGTGTGTGTTAATTGGTAGTCCGCCCTCACTTCGTTTCGGAATACTTGTCGAGATAATTCTCGACAAGAAGACTTAATAGTCTTCTTTAATTTAAGAGGCTTTGGGGGAAATAGGCACCCGTCCCATTGGCCAATATCGGCCGTATGATCTCCTCGCAATATGCCCTGCCTATTGCCATTTGAGGCATGCAATGGACAACATTTCATATTTTTAACATGTCCATATTGTTTTTTTATATGAAAATAGACATAAAATGAACAGACCCATATTTTTTCTTTTTTCAAAATTTGTCCATTTTCATGCATAAAATAATTATTGAAATTCTTTATATTCTAAATAGACGTAAGCGCCAAATGACGTCATCGGACGTCTGAATACAGCGATATTCCTTTGCTTATCATTGTTTTAATAAAAAAAAGGTACTACTGTCAAAGGTAAATAATACTAGTGTCAACATTGTCAACGTCATTCATACATTTAACGTTGACAAGTTGTCTTTTTTTTGACAGTTGCATGTCATGGGTTTGGCATTTCGTAAATTTAAAACTATAATGTGCTAAGCAAAGAAATATTTTACATTCTGCCGTCCGATGACGTCATCTTACGTTTTTTAGTTTTTAATTTTTTTCTCAGTAAATAAGAAATATAAAAAATGAATAATTATATATTCGAGCAGCGGAAAAGTAAATAAAGAATTGGTATTTTTTGTTTCAGAGCTTAGCAATTTTGAAATGTTGTCCATTCTTTGACCTTGGTTCTCCTGCGGATCTCGTCATTCTTGATACGATCACGCAAGGCGACTCCGAGCATAGCCCATCCATTCAATATGAATTCATTCAATTAGGATGTTGTTATTAACGAATGAACCAATGTTTGCAGGCAGCTAATAAAAGAGCTACACGAGCGAGGCGTCGCGGTGTACCTGGTCTCCGGCGGGTTCCGGAGCCTCATCGAGCCGGTGGCGGAGATCCTCAACATCCCCCGCTCAAATATCTTCGCGAATAGACTCAAAATTCTTCTTCAATGGTAAGTTTAGTACGTAACCAGTATTTATAGCATAAGGTTCTTCAATAAAGAAGTTCTAAGAGTTTTAAGGGTCGACAACGAGTATCCTCCTAGGTAGGTCCTCATCGTCGTCGTCGTCGGGGTCTTTCTCGCCGTGGGGCGAGAGTACGGGCCTCGAGTCTAAGCTCTTTACCCGGGCATCTTCTCACAGACCCTCCCGGGTCTGGGTGTTGTGGAGCTCGCCTGGCGAGGAGTTTGCTCCTCAGCCGTGCGGGCCTCTTGCGGGGAGGGAGGGCTTGAAGTGGGGGGGAGTCAAGTCAGCGGTGGTCTTCTTATTTCTCAGGTCCTCACTCGCGAGACGTCTATATAGGTTGCGGTTATCGTTACCATCATGTGAGCCGTACGATTGTTTACCGACGTTGTCTCAAGAAGCGCCAAATGCATTATATGGGCATGCAAGCGTTTTCTTTTATGTGATAGGTGGCAGACGAGCAGACGGATCACGTGATGGTAAACAATTGCCGCCGCCCATGGACACCCGCGACACCAGTGGAATCACAAGTACGCTGCCAACCTTTAAACCCCCCTTACCCCCGGATTGGGCCTCCGGTACCCTCACTCACGCAGTGAAACACAGCACAATACTGCTTCACGCCGGTTTTCTGTGAGGCCGTGGTATCAGTCCTTTCGAGCCGGCCCATTCATGCCGAATCGCGGCTCTCCCACGTACTGTACGTGCGTTCGTAATGTACGTTCATTATATATTTTTTTAGTCATATAATTCACTTACTTTAGAACATTTTACCACTTTGGAAGGTTCTCTCGCGCTATTTAGTTTGAAAAAAAAAAGATATTAGAAACCTCATCCCACACGTTTGGGTTTGATGAAAAAAAAAGAATAGGTAAATCTGTCACCTTTATTACTGCCTACCTAATGCCTAATTCGACCAATCTTTATCCGTGGATACATCTATGTTATAACGTCAGATTTGTATAGCATGACAGCACTATTTAGTATCGGGTTAAGATTGGTCAAATCGGGCCTTAGTAAGGTAAATAAATGACAGTTTTCGCGTGTGAAAAATCCGCTAGATGGCGTACTGTTGGACTGAGGTCCAACATCAACCGCATTGGTTGTAAAAAAAAGAACAGCTGTTAACAGTCAGAAAAAGAGCATACTGACATGCATCTCCCTCTGACTGATTACTGTGACTACCCCTATCCCCTCCTCCTAGACAAGTGCGCTAAAGAGCCGCAGGCCTTACTAAGGTCGGAGACCGCCCCAGCCGCGCCATGTCGGGAGGCCTCCCATCCAGGAGGAACTGAGCACCTATGCCGAGACGGGCATGAGATGACGCCCGGGTAAAGGGTTTACCCCAAAGCCCGAACCGCACAATGTGCGATGATGACAAGTACAGTGCATTGGTTGTTTAGTTTGTCAAATTGACATTATCACGTTTAAAAATAACCAATCACATTGTATATGGACCTCATTCCTATAGTACTTCATTATTATTTGATAGAAATGGGGTGAGCCTTGCGTCTCATAGCCACTGCGACCAGTAGATGATCTATTGTGGCAGCCCCATAACCTATTACAGCACCTCATGTAGCTCCAGTTCCAGGATTAACCCGAGAATGGAGATGATGGGGGAGCTTTTGATCTCGTCTGCCGAGATCATGTGTGACTCCCAGGTGCCGGCTTCTGCAGCGGTGCAGCGCTATGCACTCGCCGAGGACGTGGATAATCGTTTCCTCGTCCTCGCGACAGAACCTGCAGATTTTGGTGTCTGAAAGGCCCATGTTGTGCAGGTGCTTGTTTAATTTGCAGTGCCCCGTGAGGGTTCGAGTGAGTGCCCTAACATGTCCTCTACTCAGTTTTATTATTTCTACAGCTCGTTTCTGATCGAACGCCTGTATCAACGCCTTGGACTGTTCTAGTCGAGGTAGTCTTCCTATAGTACTCCATCTAGCAGATTTTTCACACGCGAAAACCCTCATTCTCCAAGTTAACTTAACACTCGTGACCGGATGTTTTTCAACAATTTTGTTATTGTCAGGCAAGGATAATACAGAATAATACCAACATTACGCTCGCCTCTCAGGAATTAGGTCGTTGTTATCATATCAGTGGGAGATATGCAGTACTGGAGCTGAAGCAGTATTGCGTTGTATACGCTCATCGAGTGCGATGCACAATATTGTGGTATTCAGGGTCAATTGGTTTGACATTGATGAATAAAACAATCGCATTTAAGGTGACGGGTAGGGCACACTAGCGACGCCAATAGATTTTAACTTAAGCTACTTAACCGGATCTATTTTAAACAATTTCGGGGTTACAACCTCTCGGCAAACACCTATTACTATTTATTTAATACTTTTAGTAACTGTTTGGTCTGCTTTTGTACTCGAATTTTGGATCACCGCCATAAGTGGCCGCTTTTGGCGTGAATCAACGGACCCAACATTTGTGCATGGTTATTTAATAAATAGTATACGTATTTGCAGAGAGATTGTAACCTCGAAATTGGTTAAATTACTTCGGGTTTAGTACTATAATGACCACTCGCTCGTGACCATGGCTGCTGTAACGTAGCCGAAACGTCGAGCCAAATATGTGAGTACAACCTGTGCGGATAAAGAATGGGATCAGAAATGGCGGCGCATCTATTCACTTCTCGCTCGCACACCACGAGTGCGAATATAGAGCAAAATAGTGTGCGAGCGAGAAGTGAATAGATGCTCCGCCATTTCTGATCCTATTCTTTATCCGCACGGGTTGTACACAATGTTATTTCACATAGTAAATATCGTGTTAATTCCCGTCTTGATACATTATAGTTTTAATGCAACGCAAAAATCTAAAAAACTATACATCCGGTTTAGTAGCTAAAATTAACATCGATTGGCGTCGTTAGTGTGCCCTACCAGTCACCTTAAAGTGTACGATGACCACTGTATCATCGAAACGGAGATACAAATCATTGTACTTATTGATAAGTCACTTATCGAAAGGAAGTAAACATCGTGAAAAACATTGATGCTCGATTATGTCGAACTGAGTGGAGTAGGTAAGGTTAGGTATTGAAAGTTTTGAGCGCCATGGGGGACACCGGTGACCGACAAACAATAAATGTTTATTTGTGTCTGGCAGTCAGTGTGTTAATTTCCCTGTGCGCTTTGAAAATGATTCCTTAGTTTTCTTTTAATTTTTAATTGGATTGCTGGCAGACGAGCAGACGTATCACCTAATGGTAAGCGATTGCCGCCGCCCATGGACATCCGCGACACCAGTGGAGTCACAAGTGCGCTGCCAACTTTTAAACCCCCTTTTCCCCTGCATTGGGCGTCCGGTACCCTCACTCACGCACTGAAAGACAGCACAGTGCTGATTCACGCCGGTTTTCTGTGAGGCCGTGGTATCACTCTGGCCGAGCTGGCCCATTCGTGCCGAAGCGTGGCTCTCCCACGGTCAAAATTTACTTTATTTAACAGCATACATTCCCCTAAAGAGCCGGCTATGACTCTGTATTCGTTCTGGTATAGATTTACTATCATATGAACCTCTTTGCTCGTGTGTCTTACATTTTAGTGTATATGCCACCGGAAAATAACAAGATCCGTAAGTTTATCAATTTCCTAGGAAGTTTATAAACTTTCGTAGGATTCGAAACGGGAGATAAATTGTATTATTTTACGTCCACACTTTCGTAAATTTATCAATTTCCGACGTCACACGGTAATTTTATAAACTAACGGATAATCTATTCTTATGTCCGTCTCCTGGTTCTAAGCTAGCTCTCCACCAATTTTCAGCCAAATCGATGCCGCCGTTCTTGAGTTATAAATAATTTGACTAACATGACTTTCTTTTATAAATATAGATAGATTATTTTTATCGGTATTGCAACTATGGTCTTACATAAACGTTATCTTGTTTGTCATTTAGTACAACATTTCCATGAGCGCGCAATTAAAACTAGATAAAGATAAAGATAAAAAATTCCTTTATTCAATTTAGGTCCACACAGAACACTTATGAATGTCAAAATAGTACATATTATCTACCGCTGGTTCGGAATGTCGATTTCTACTGAGAAGACACCAGCAAGAAACTCAGTAGTTACTCTTTTCAAATATTGATGATGTTACAGAGTTTCAATTGAGAAGAGAAAAAAAAATACAATTATGAAAGTCAATAGACTACTATAAATAACAACTCAAAAGATTAATCAATTAACATGACCAAGAATCCTTATCATTTAAATAGTCTTGTACACTATAGTAACCTTTCTTCATTGGGCAGGTTTTAATATGAGACTTAAACTTATTCAGTGATAGGTTTAATGACATTTTGTGGTAGCTTATTAAATATCTTAATACTTAATGCCAACAAACGAATTACCAATTTTATGAAGTCTGAGGACCGGGACTTAATTAACCAGGAAAACCAGATATCACCCAAAGGGACGTGTGGCCAAAGTAACTTATCATCATAATACTTATTAATGTTGGTTATCTGATAGTCTAATAATGACATATAATTTTCCACATCGAGTTTCTAATTTATTGACATTAAGTTCATGTAAAGGACTTAGTGATATGAGATTACATGAAATCTTTTTAATCATCAATGATCGGAGTAGGTAGAGCTATTTGAGTTCATTGACCGCAAACATAGATGTTTATACGGACATGCCCTGGGATTTTGACTATGATCCCGGGATTAAAGCAAATAAATTATTATTTTAGAATTAAATATTTAACGCATCTTAATCATGAAAAGGCTTATCCATAAACGTTCGATACAACCATATTTACTTACAGTTTGTTCTTTCTATCTAACGTATGTATCTTGAATTACGAAAGAACAAATAGAACTTTTGTTAATTAACATTTTTTTTCTTTTTTTATCATGGTATCACAAAGCGTTTATAAATAAGTTCTGATGTTAGTGCTCGTATGTATAGACGAAAATGACTGTTAATAGTACAAAGTTTATATATATAGTAATAAGTAATAAATCGCAAGTACCAAAAATAGCTCTACCTACTTCGATCATTGTTAATCATATTTGGTCCTCTTTCTCATATCTATGTGCATGAACCAATAATTATGAGTAGTCGCTCGAAGGTATAGCCTGAAAATCAGCGCTGCAGCGGCTGCTTAGCGGTTGTTGTAGCACATGCTGAGGCTGAACCTTGTTGGCCGCAACTTTATAATGTTTTGTCCTTATTTAGATTTGTGTGTTGTGGTCAATAAATTATTTCTTATCCTTATAAAACCAGATATCCGCGATCCAGAGTGCCTAATTTAAAGCAGACGTTACGACTGAATCGGAGTTTCCCTCTCTTTCACACGCGTTGTGTGTTTCCTTTGTTTGTTCCTTTGTTGTTTGTATGCGACAGGTATATTCTTCTCGTAACTTCCCGGCTCCAAATTAAGCCACCTGGTCAGACTCTTACAGGTGTCTTTATTGCACGATACAAAATATTGCTTGTCAATAATCCTTGCTAAATGACAGTCAATCAATAAATTTGCTTATCATCTCCCCAAGTCAACAGGGCAGCGTGGTCAAAAATGATGTAATGCATCTGTGAGCCAGGTCAGCGCGCATCAAACGTGCCAGCCGTGACTCACATGACTGTATTAATTAACTATGATAAACCTATATCTTTCTTCCATTATCATTATTACTCGGAACATATGTATAACTTATTAAGAAAGAATTGCTTTCTTTGAAAGTCTTGATAGTTATTCAAAAGGCCTAATCTTAGCGTGTAATTCCCGGTTGCGAACAATGCTGTCGCTATTGAGACCGGGGTACGCTTTGACAATGATTCAGGATTTGGGGAGTCTGGTAAATACAATGATGCAACTGCCGTCTGACCTTACAACCCTTTAATAGAGTATGTATCCACAAATATTGTATGTATCCACAATTTTGGGAAACTATCCGAGACGAGAACGCCATGTTGCACACTAATCGATCATCTACTGGTCGCAGTGGCTATGAGACGCAAGGCTCTCCTCATTTCTATCAAAAATACATGTTTATCTCTATCTCTACACGAGAAGAGAAAATGAATGACAAATAGCCACCTAGTTATATTCCATAAAATACCACGTAAGTAATAATACAGGAGAGCAACCTGTAGGTCCCACACTAGGAAGCCCTGTACCTACTTGGTGAAAACAGCTTGCGACAAGTTTGTGTTTTTGTCAGTACCTGACTTGTCTGTGCTTATGTGAAGTGTACTAAGTAACATGCGTCCTGTGATATGACGACCTATGGGCGTACCCAGCATTTATTTAAGAGAATCAGGGGATTACTACCCACCACCTTTAAATGCAGGTGACAGAAAAATAACGCCCTGTTGGTCTTGTGGTTTAAGTACCGGGCCGTAATCTCGGGTTCATGGGTCCCGAGTCGGGCAAGAAGTTTTCGAACTTAGCTCGGGTTTGTGATCACTAATCCGCATTTGGCAAGCGTGGTGATTAAGCCTAATCCCATCAAAGTAGCGATAACTTGATTTCTATGATGGAGGTCCTGCAGTGTGACAGTATATGTACAGGCTGATACTTTACTTTTACCAAATAATAATTAATAATAATAATTCTCACAACATCTCTTACGTTGACCTGATTCCGTACTAAGTAGCTTAAGCACTTGTGTTACAGATATCAGACAACAGAGGAACACAAATATATACTTAAATACATATATTACTCCCAGACACCGAACAAACACAAGTGTTCATCGCACGAATGTTTGTCCAGGGTGGGGATCGAACCCACGACCTTTGGCGTAAGAGGCAGGGTCACTACCAATTGCGCCGTCCGGTCAGTCCCACCCAAATAATTACCCACGTTTTTGATTGAGGGTGGAGAATGACCCCAATCGTTTCGTACGCCTAATTGGGGACTTACTTAATACCCTTGTATTATACCCTATAGCTACAAATGTGACTTAGATGAGTTTAGATCTATTTAATCATGGTGCGAATAGAGGCTTTTCCTAGTATGTACATCTGACAAAGTTCAGTTCCCGGTAGGCCACTTTTAGACCTTATTTCATCGCATTAAGGTCGAAAAGTGGCCTACCGGGAACTTTGTCAGATGTACCTACGAGTACATAATGCAGAACGGCATAGTAACTTACTACTATTTCTGGACGCTGCTTGATAATACTAATTATTATATTGTTTAAATATGATTAGACATTGACCTACACGTAGCTTGATCTAGTAACGCAATTGCATAATATTATTTCACATAGTTTCAACGGCCTATTTATTAGGGCACCTAGTTGATAATGTTTCGTTAGACATCATTAAAAAAGTTTTCATCTTTTAAGTGGACCCCGGGCTCCGAAGCGACAGCTTGGGCAGCAACCGGAACATAACCTATAATCTGTGACAGAACGCTAAGATGGGGATAAGGACTAGTTTTAATCTTTATGATTTAATAGCGATACCGATTTTGCTTTGTAAAGTGGGAGTCTGCATTATAAAAACTAAGGGCGTCATTCATAAACGTTCAATAAAATTTAGCTAAAACGATGTTATAAAGCTGTTTTGATGTTTCAAAACAAAATTGTTTTGAAAAACGAACGAAAACTGCTTTATAACGTCGTTTTAGTTAATAATAATAATAATAAAGCATGTATTCTAAACACCTGCAGGTTGACAAGAAAGTTTTTGCAGTCCGCCGATAACTTTGAATGAATATCACCCTATAAATTATCAATTAAATGATTTTCACTTGGCTTCGGCCCGTGAATATCATCATTACCACCGATGTTTTTATCAAAGCATCGAAACTTTGAAAAAGAAGACTTAAATAATAATAATAAATAATTTATTTCTCTTCACAAATAGGTCTTAAGAGCTAGGACTTAGTTGCTAATTTTTGATGCAACCCGTATTTGTGAGACTGGTGCCTGATATAGGTTTCAAAAAGAACCTGTAATTACATGACACCAGGCCCCTTGCGTGGCCGTGTGGCCGTGTAGGCCGTGTGGTCCCCGGCAGAGTAGAATAGGCCACCCTCACTCTTACCGAGGTGTCGTAAAAGGCGACTAAGGTAAAGCTGCAGGCATGATCATCAGCACCCAGGGAAGGAAAACTCTGCATTTATATCAAAACCCTCGCCAACCCGTCTGCCAAGCGTGGTGAGTATGGCAATTGTCCCTCATGTGATTGAAGGAGGCCCGTGTCCCAGCAGTAGGGGACTTAAATGGGCTGACGATGATGAGGCCCCTTCATGTAGGTCCGCATATACTAAAAATATCTTAATATGTTGATACCTATGTGTTTATATTTAGAAGCAGAATAGATAAACAATTGTTTGGAGATACTTATAATAAAAAAGTAAAACTACCTAACTTATACCTACCTAAGTTATCAAACATTTATGAATAAGATCCTTAATTGTATACTATTGGAAGTGCTGAAATTTTACTAGACGTATGGCACATTTGGCATTACATTTCGTCAGCTACGGAAAGCGTGAGGTTAAAAATGTTGATATGTACTACATAACAATATGATTATGTATCATTATTGAGTTTTCAAAATTTCCGTTAAGATAAGAGCTCGTTGGAGGGAAAAACAAAATCGACATCGGAAAGATAAAACACCTAGAGATTATCTAATTTTCCTTGATGTCAAAAACACCTAGAGTTATCTAATTTTCCTTTGACTAAAGACCGTGCCACTGATATAAGTCCCGCTGAAAAAACCCGGAACTAAAATTTAAGATTCCTTGTGTCTATGATTATATCTATGTGCTTGTTCACGTAGAAAGCGCGGGCGCGGTCGCGGCGTCGCTAGCTTGCCCGCTACTTAGACCGCACGTGCGTTTCGTCTGTGAACACTTCTATATAACGGCATATGTTTGATATTTCGCGATCGCGCCCGCCACTGCGCCCGCGAGTCAAAGTGAGCACTAAGATTATAAAGCTCAAATTTAAAAGTGGATGCCGACTCAAGCGCACTCTTCACGGGACTTCTTTGGTGGCGCGAACTCTATTCTAGCGCGATGTTCGATACAAACATAAGTTGGCCTAGTTTCCCTGTGTAAGGGCTGTGTAAGGATTGCGAAGGTCAGGTGGCAATCGCTACATTGTAATTAGCATTGCCTTATAGATCGGGCATAATCGGATCGGTGTCAGACGAGGTGCTCTGACAGGCATATACTGGATCATGTGTTTTTTGCTTTGCTTCTTCATCTTTTCGGACGGACCTTTCCGCAGTCGGGATGTGGAGGGTGAAGTCGGCTGGTTTTCACTCTAACCAGCTATGTTCTTCAAGAAAATCTTGAAGTTACCGAAGATTTCCTGGAGACTCCCCGAGTTTACCAGGTAGTGTGCCTGGCAGTTGGCCACTCCTTTGCACTCCAGTAGTAAATGGGCGGTTGTTCTTATCCCCATAGAGGGCTATCTGTAACACCTTAAATTGAACATATGTTTGTAAAAGCTGCCATGCCCCTTTAGAGCGTATGTCACTAAAAGGATCCTTGCTTATTAAGCTGTAGTAGGAATTGTCTGGAGAGACGGGGATCTAGTGTTGAGTTAGTTTCGCCTGTTTGCTTTGCTTTCGCCGCAACCGGGAATGACAAGTTGAGGTGATGATGTCAGTAGCGATGTTCAAGAAGCATCATGCGCAGTATCAGTCGAACTCGTAAACACGAGTTATCAGTGTTCACGTAGCGGGTGCGTGTGCGCTGACGAGCGGGCGACGCGGGTTGCGTTCGTGTTTACAACGGTCAGCGGCAGGGCTGCAAAGCGGGTGCAAGTTTTAGTCGGTAGGTCGATTTTTAACATCGTTTTAGTTAATAATAATGTAGGATTGGTGATCGGTAGATGCATGATAAGGAACGTGTAAGAGATCGATATTTGAATTATAGAATGACGTGCGAGAGTGAGATAGACGACGCATGGCCGACGACTGGGAAAGGCGAAGGACGTAGTAGACGATTATAATTAAAGTAGAACTATTCCCGAGACCAGTGGTGTATTATTTATTCTGTCCCACAATAATAATAAATAATTTATTTCTCTTTACAAATAGGTCTTGAGAGCTAGGACTTAGTTGCTAATTTTAGATGCAACCCGTATTTGAGAGACTGGTGCCTGATATAGGTTTCAAAAAGAACCTGTAATTACAGGACACCAGGCCCCTTCATGTAGGTCCGCATATACTAAAAATATCTTAATATGTTGATACCTAAGTGTTTATATTTAGGAGCAGAACAGCTAAACAATTGTATGGAGATACTTATAATAAAAAAGTTCACGTAGCGGGTGCGTGTGCGCTGACGAGCGGGCGACGCGGGTTGCGTTCGTGTTTACAACGGTCAGCGGCAGGGCTGCAAAGCGGGTGCAAGTTTTAGTCGGTAGGCCGATTGACCAACCTCACGTTAGGTGAGGCCCAAGTCATGGGAGAGCCCGACACTACCCGTCCGTCTCCCAGTGGTAGTGTCAGGTAAAAAAGGGCTGCAAATGGACTTCACTCATGTAAATAAATAACAGATCACACCAGCCATTTTTCTCAAATTGTCTGTGCATCGCGCCGCAGGGCGTCCAACACTACGTTTCCCCACGTAGCGACAACTCCACTCCAGTACCTACGTCGACTCCATCTTTCAACAGTACGTCTAGACCGGCCCACTTCCACTTCAGCGTGCTGATCCTGCGTGCAATGTTGATGACTTTAGTTTTCTGACAAATAATTTCGTTCTTAATTTTAGCACGCTCCATCGCCCGCAGGACTATCTTAAACTTGTGGATATATTATATTAAAAGATATAACCCATCTGGCAACCCTGAACAACTGGGCCACGGGGTGATTACTTTGTTTTCATTCGTTCTGTTGTTCCTATGCAGAAGATAAATATATTCTGATAAATATATGGGCGTGTTCGCGCAAACGTCATATTATATTTCTATTTATAGATAATTATAGAAATTCCTCGTACTTATTGCGCTATACGGCTTAATGTACTTTAGATTTATATAGTTTTATATATCGTAGAACAGCAATCGGTTTATTATCTCTTTATCTATCATGAATGGCGTATTGTGTGATCGATGAATAAACTAACCTGCTATACGATAAAGGCTTTACACACTAGCGAAGAAATTTAGCGATTAAATTTATAAATAACTAGCCTTCGCCCACGGCGCTTTCCGCGTAGTAAGTATTGCTTTTTGGCTATCCCATAGGAACCTGGCATTATCGAAAAAGTCCTAAGTCCGTCCCCTGATTCTAAGCTACTTCTCCACGAATTTTCAGCCAAATCGGTCCTGTCATTCTTGAGTTATTAATTGTATAACAAACACGACTTTCTTTTGTAAATATATAGATTAGGTACATTAACTATGTAATCAAGATATTAAATTACCGATCGGCTATTGCTTCAATGTCATTAGCCAGATCCGATCAGGTTATAACTACAATCTAAGATTTACCTCAATTGATATTGAACTTTGGAAAGACAGATTTGTATCAAAATCAAATAATTCTTTAGTTGCATAGGCTTGTACACAGCACTTACAAATCGTCATACATTTGAATGACTTAAAACTATTTATAAGTACTTATGTATAATTTACATGTTAATACATATATATGTTGATACATAAAATATACTAAAGAAATAAATAAACATGATGCGATTCTACCACCGGCTCGGAAAGTTGTTTTAGGTCGAGAAGATCCGGCAAGAAACTCGCCAGTTACTCTTTTTTATCGCCAAACTTTCATACAATGTTGTGTCATCACCATACCAAGCCATACAGTTCAATTGTTACACAAAATAAAATAAAGGAAATAATAATAAAATAAATATTATGAGGTAAACCGAATACCTTCCTACATTCATGTGTTGCTGATTGTACACCGTATGGAACATTTTATGTGCTAAGTGTGTGTCGGTAGGCAGAAAAGCCTGATCAACAATCTTAGTTCACTTGGTCTCGGTTTCACTGTGTAAGAGTTGCGTACCACCGTCGGTAATCGCTTCTAAGAACCTAGTAACCAAACTTGTCAAATCTGGTATAATGGTCCAATCGTATGTCATATTTAAACAAAATTAAGTAGGTACTAAGAGCAGGAAGAAAACGTATATTCCTTCTACCCTGGGTTCGGAGCATGAGCTTGGACGCAACTGGGAATGACACGAGAATGAGATGATTTCCCCAAGTATTTCTATTCTATTCCATTCCATTCTATTCTATTTTATCATATTCTATTAAAATTCTATTCTAGTAAAAAATAACTTTTGTGTCTATGACCCAGATACAGACATACATATTGTAGGTGCTCTCCAACTTTCATCTATTTACATAAAATGAAAAAAAAATGTTAAGATGTATATACATATTTACTTTTAATCAGACAACTAAGTTATTGATATTATATCCATATTAATAGTTGATATTTTTTATAGCAATCTTTTGCAATTTTTCTTAAGTAAATAACACACTTAAAAAATTCATCTCGTATTCAGGTCCTATCTGCAAAAGATTGCTATAAAAATATCAACTATTGATTTAGCAGTCTCATATTAACTGGTGGTCAAATATTTGTAATAATATGTATGGATATAGTAAATATATCTATAATATTGATGAGACTATCGACAGCTCATGTCGAATCAAGCACTTACAAATTATATTCATATTGATATATAATTCTTGATTTATTTACTCGAAGGTATTGGACGCCTGCATATTATCGTGACTATTATTGTAAGTGGACACAAGTTCACTCAGATAATACATTACACTGGCAATGACATTAGACAGATAATGCTTGCTATATGCATAGACAAAAGGGTTAGTGAAGACTGCAATTCAATATGTTCGGTTTGGAATAACGTTAAATGTTGAATTTTAGTCCAACAATGATGATTCTTGAGAAACCGACATCTCATCAAGTTCGTAAACTATATTGATGGAGTCAGGGTAATGTGCCAGGGTAAATGCTATTGGTCTAAATTTTCTTTGTCATACCGATAACGACTGATAAATACCTGATAAAAAATGTGGTTTTCCGTTGTTTTGATAAGACAAAAAGTTATGAATCGTAATGTCGGAAGTGTTTTTTAAATAGTTTCGAGGTCAAAATCTATTCCATTCTTAAACATCCTACTAATGCAAGGAAGCTATACGGTAACTAGTAGAAAAAAGTACTTCTGATATTGAGATATTAGAGTGCCTTACTCTCTTATTTACTTATTTACTTTTGTTATAATAAATTGTTTAGAAGAGGGCACTCTCACTGCGCGACAGTTTTTAATTTTTGCAGATGAGAACACAAATGTACAACTAGATTTAAGTTTCAACAGTAAATAAATAATTTTAATTTTTATTCATAATCGTCAGCCCATTTAAGTCCCCACTGCCAGGGCATGGGCCTCCCTCAATCACGTGAGGGGTAATTGCCATAATTTTTATTACAAATCGCAAACTAGGGATAGTCGCGGAACAATACTCGTTCCAGAGGTCCTAATTTCAAGCAGACGTTACGACCGAATCGGAGTTTCCCTCTCTTTCACACGCGCTGTGTGTCTCCTTGTTTTGGGTGCGACAGGTATACTCTCGTTCGTTACGGTATGGCTTTGAATTAAGCCACCTGCTCCTTTCAACATTGCGTGTTGGAACGGGAAGACATGAGCTTTAGTACGGTAATATCTTTAGATCGCGACTTGTAATAAGTAGTTAAAGACTGCATAGTACAGGTTTCGTAAAAAAACATTGACCGCGATCAAAACCGCGGTATTTCATAGTGTCCTGCTTTTATTATCACTTGTTTTGACATGATTTGCGTGTTTACATTATGACATCTTTGCTGGGGGCATCACTTGACGCAAAGCTGCTTGTAAATATTTGTTGGCTTTGTATGCCTTCATTATCATAACGTAATATAAGATTTAAAGTCGCCCTATTGTGAAATATGAAGCAATATTGCAGGATTATCACTATATTTCAAAAGGTTATTTGTAAATTCAAAGGATTAAATTAAAAAATGTTTTGCTCATAACTAGTGTTCCGTCCTCACTTCGGATTTAATTTTGCTGTACTGTACCAAAAGATGGCGCTGATTGTGTTATCGGCTTATTAACCGACTGCTACCAAACAATGAGACACTAAAAAGCTTGAAAAAAAAATGTGTGCATTTTGAAAGATCATTTCTTATTTCCTAAACGTCGAAAACATCATGTATCAGCATATAAACTGTGCCACTGCAAGGCAAAGATCTCCATCATAGAATTCAATTCATCGCTACTATGATGGGATTAGGTTTAGGTGAAGGGTAGGGCACAGTAGCGACGCCAATCGATTATAATTTTTAGCTACTTAAGCGTTTGCCGAGAGGTTGTAACCCCGAAATTGTTTAAAATAGATCCGGTTTAGTAGCTAAAAATTAAAATCGATTGGCGTCGCTAGTGTGCAATACTCGTCACTCTAATCACCACGCTTGCCTAATGCGGATTGGTGATCACAAACCCGAGCTATGTATGTTCGAAGAACTCGAGACATACTTTTTGCTCAACCCGGGAATCGAACTCAGGACCCCGAGATTATGGCCCGGTACCTACTTAAACCATTGTACCAACAGGTCGGCCTCATGTAACCCATTATAATACAAGTGTCGATAGATAAATGGATTTTATTTCTTAACATTCACATTTCTCACCAATATTTTCTATCTTTGCAGGCGAATATGCGGGTTTCGATGAAAACGAGCCTACCTCAAGATCGGGCGGCAAAGGGCTGGTCATTAGACGGCTGAAGGAGCTCCATGGCTACCAGCGATTAGTGATGATCGGAGATGGCGCCACTGATGCCGAAGCGTGCCCGCCAGCTGACGGGTTCATTGGTGAGTTTCTGATTACCATTATTTAATAATTGTTGTCCTCCGCCACCCACAGAGTTCATTATCTCGAGTCGGCAAAATGTTTTCTTCTAGTTTTTTAGAAGTAGAAAAAAAATCGACCGATATCGTTATGATTAACAACTAAAAAGTGTCTGTCTATACAAAGGAACCACTATTGGCAGATATTAAAAAGACTGTCTGACTGATTTCTAATAAAAAAAAGTGTTTGTAGGGTTGACCTATTTCTTAAAAAGATAGCAAATGATTCGGCGGGTAGGGCTAACAAGCCGCGTGGGCTGATGCAATTCAAAGGTTTTTAATTAGTAGTATACAAATTTGGTGTTTATTTGTGCAGTGAAGTGCCGCAAGTGATCCTAATAATAAGAATCGTTGGATTGTATCGTTTTTAACACTGCTATTGTGTGTCGAGTGAGTTGTCTCGTAACAACTTGCTTGGACCTAATAGTCTTAAAACCCCCGATTTCTTTTAGAGTGATATCCGCGGAATCCGTAGTTAAAACGTAAAACACCGGCGTTTTGTTGAGTGACAGTGACTTTGACTGACTTCGACTGTTGACTACCTACTTATTCTCAATAAGTTACTTGACATTGTCGAATTATCTTTATGTAGAGCCATATTAAAAAAAAGATACCAAATGAAAATTTATTGTTACAATTGAGCGCATAATCGTTCTCACAGCAATATGACGTTGGTTAGGTTTTTTTTATTTAGTTACCAACATTAAAAAAATATTATAGTTAACAATGTATACAGCATTTGATAAACCACTAAGGTTTGTTAAGTACAAGGCTGTGACGTAATAAGTTTCAAATAGTGTGGTATGCGTTACCACTGCCATTTACAGGCATAGTTGCCATAGAGCAATTTAGATTAAATGCCCTCACATTTAATAATTCATCATTTTCTTTCTTTACAGGCTTTGGAGGAAATGTGGTCCGCGAAGAAGTAAAGAAAAAGGCTTTATGGTACGTGACTGACTTCCAGGAGCTGACCCAGTCCCTTTCGATCCAAGCCAAGTGAGCTGTAGATTTGAACCTCATAGAACCAATTTGCTGTAGTGCACAATATGCGCCTAAGTTTTAAGAATCTGCTCGTTGTATTGCAGAGTAGAGAAAACGGACGCGATGGGGATCTAACAATAATAGTTTTTATGGCTGAGCGGATAAGGCATATAGTGTTCGGACTATCTGGTAAAACTGTAGCATACTATGTGTAGCCTATGATGTGTAGCCTACGATGTGTAGCTATGTGGCACATACATACGCCGCTAAAATACTACGACGCTAAATAAGTAATCAATTTGGATAATGAGTCCATTTGGTTATTTTTTTTTTCAGAATGTCCTTATTGCTTAAGTACAAGTAGATGTGACGACAGTTTTCAAACTATTTGCCTTATTAAACCCCAGCTTTAGTCTTTCTTCCATCTAGTTAGGTCAAAAATGCGGCTCTGGCCTGACACCGAAATAAGATGCATTCTTATAAAATATGACAGCGTCCAATCTCGTAGAGAATGTTTATAGAAAAGTGGCAAAAAAAAAATTAGGATCTTATCTCTTTGAGTTAAGGGCTATAGAATAGTGATCAACGTGCCTTATTGTATTAAGGGTTTTGATTGAGACCTTGAGAACCAGACTTATACATTAAAAATAATATGTAAATGTAGTAAAAATTCTTCGTGCATTTTAGTAAATGATGGTCTGCAATGATATTTTATACAATAACTGTGCTGCCATCTATGATAATTATGATCATGTTGATAATGATTTACACAATTTGCGTAGGTTATCATTTGAATCCTTCGTTTGTTTTTAATAGTTGGTAGTGTGTAAAAGGTTCAGTTGCTCTGGTTCTTACGGCCTCAATTTTCATTAGCATTTTTTCTTTTAAAAGTCGATTTGGCCTTCTAAATTAATGTTTGGAGTCATTATTTGTGATATTGAATATAAACAATATAAATTGGTTTTGAGGTTTATTTGTATTTTATAGGTATTTCGATGTGTTTCGTTTATTTATTCCATCAAGTAGATGTAATAATTAATTTATGTATGACTACATCAACTGCCATTTACGTACAATCTCTAATGTAAGGTTTGAATGGATTGTGCATTTAATAATGTATTCCTCAATGACACTTTTCAGTGTCAATAGAATGTTGAACTTGTGATCGTACTATAAGTACATATTTTTTTGTTGTTTAGTATTTTTGGGACTAAGTCTCTATTATATTTTTTTTGACAAATTTTAGTTTCTATGACCGATAATATAACATTAGGTAAATATAGTAAATAATATGTGTTTAGTTAATTTTCTATTATTATAATTGACAATGTGTTATGTTATTGACAGGTTTAATATTATTAGTATAATTTGTTAAAAGTTATCTACTTTTGTATACGGATTAATATTGTTTCTGATATGTATTTCAATCATAACAAGCAATATTAGTAAATTACTAGTTATAATGTCTCGGTAGCTGAATTTACTATTACCATTATTATTTGCTGGTGTTTCGGGTGTCCATGGGCGACGGCAATCGCTTACCATCAGGCGATACGTCTGCTCGTCTGCGACCTATTACATGAAAAAAAATACCAGTTTTGAATCAGTGTCAATGTCAATTTTGACATGTTCAGTTCAGTTCAGTTCAGTGTCAATTTTGAATCAGTGATTTAGTTTGAAAAAAGTCGAAGCAATTATGTAAAGTTATTTAATTAATATTAGTATCAATGACGGCTGTGTACTTTGTACGTTTAAGTAATAAAAATATAGTTATCTAATAAATGTATTATTAATTACATTACCTCTTTTGTTATACATTTTAAAGACTGATTTTGTCAAGTTATACTAGAGCCAAAGGTACATGGTAGGGGGTGCCATACAATTAACTAAGACACTTTCTCAAACGAATCATTGACAGTTAGGCCACAAACTTAGGATGTCGGAGTGATAACACTGCCTCACAGAAAACCGGCGTGAATCAGCACTGTGCTGTTTCACTGCGTGAGTGAGGGTACCGGGAGCCCAAACTGGGGGAAAGGGGGGTTTAAAGGTTGGCAGACGAGGCAAGCATAGGTGGCAGACGAGTAGACGGATCACCTGATGGTAAGCGATCGCCGCCGCCCATGGACACCCGCGACACCAGTGGAGTCACAAGTGCGCTGCCAACCTTTAATTCACCCTTTCCCGCGGATTGGGCCTCCAGTACCCTCATTCACGCAGCGAATCACAGCACAGTGCTGCTTCACGCCGGATTTCTGTGAGGCCGTGGTATCACTCCGGTCGAGCCGGCCCATTTATGCCGAAACGTGGCTCTCCCACGGTCAAAGCTTTCAATGAAAAGGCTCTAGGCTGCATGTTTATGGTTTAAAAAAGTGGGAGATGTGTAGTTGAATAAATGTACTTAGTTCTTACATTACTGCTGCACTTAGAGACGTTACTAAATGTTCATTAAGTTATTAATTACCATGGAAGGTCTATCGGCCGCACTCAGAGACGTCATTTAAGCTAATGTTCATTAACTTTAGTGTCGGTACTTTTTATGCGTATCAAAATAAGTGTCAATATTTTTTCTTAAGTAGCCAACTAAGTTAATCAACGACTAAGTGTGGCTTATAACCATTACAGTTGATGTCTATAAGGGCGGCACAGTAAGCCCATTTTGCAATCCATTTTTTAGTCGCCAGAATGATAACCTATTAAATGTAACCAACTTACTACAAACCTCAAATTCTTATATCGGGGTTTAACGCGACGAAAATAAACATTGTACAACCTGTGCGGATAAAGAATGGGATCAGAAATGGCGGCGCATCACTTCTCGCTCGCACACTATTTGCGCCTATACTCGCACTCTGAGTGCATTTCTGATCACATTCTTTATCCGCACAGGTTGTAGTACTTAGTGCTTATATTTTACTATAATGCAACGCGTAAGATTAAAATAGAATAATATGTACTCAAACGACCAATACAATACGTCATATTTTTACTGTTTATTTGCGCCTTGTATGATTTCAACGCAAAATCATGTCCATGATATTGCTGTAGAACCATAGGCGCTTTAAACGCTGCGCTTTTAAAACGCTTCCGTGTTATTTTGCAGCAATATGTTGCAGCTTTGTGGTAGCAGGTAAGGTAGTGATCAGCGGCTGGCTCAATGGTATTGCCACTCGGGGAGTTGAGTTGGTGGGCCGTGGGAGAAGCCCTGGCGAAGGACCGGTGTGTTGGAAAACACACCGGAACTGTCCGCGGCGAGATCCTTCGTGATCATTGGTTCCGTTTCGACTTTCCGGGCGCTGAACGGAAAAAGTTGGAGGATTAATGTCGTTGAACTGGCCTAAGCCGACGTCGGCTCCTATCAGTGAGCCGGCGGCATTTCCACTGCTGTTTTGGAAACCGTACATTTACATTATCTGGCGTTTTCATAGACTTAAAATGCGGCTATATTTAATCTTTAGGCAGTTCGTTCGTTTACATTCCACGTTTCGCGATGGTAGCTCAGTGGTTAAGAATGTGTGTCTTTTTAACGGGAGGTTGTAAATAACACTGCCGTGAAGCAGCGCCCGTGCTGGGTTTTGCTGTGTGAGTGAGAGTACCGGAGCCCAATCTTTAAGAGGAGTTTCACGGTTGGTAGCTCACTTCTGACTCCACTAGTGCTACAGGTGACCATTGGCGACCATTGGCAGCGGCAAACGCTTACCATAAGGTGATTTTTAAGCTCTTTTTTTTATATGCGAGGTGGCAGACGAGCAGACGGATCACCTGAAGGTAAGCAATTCCGCCGGCCATGGACACCCGCAACACCAGTGGAATCACTGCCGACCTTTTCCCCTTCCCCCTCGTTGGGCCTCCGGTAACCTCGCCTCACACGGCGAAACACAGCGCAGGCGCTCCTTCACGTCGGTCTTCTGTGAGGCAGTAGTATCACTCCGGTCGAGCCGGCCCATTCATGCCTAAGCGTGGCTCTCCCACATTTGAATTTGGCTCTTCTTCCACACCTTTGATAAAAAAAATCCCATACAAAGCTTTTTCTGTTTGAATAGAATAAAATTTTATTTGGTAAACACATCACAAACATAGTATGTACAAGAAAAGGAAATATAAATCAAAGTTATTATTGATTATTTTGTATAGGGAGAGTGAGCCATTTTTATTTGTGCCAATTTGAAAAAAAATGTGTTCTTCAAAATGAAGAGTCCATTATCCTTGTAGTATGTGTGACTAGCCGTGTGGTCCCCGGCAGAGTAGAATAGGCCACCCTCAGTCTTACCGAGGTGTCGTAAAAGGCGACTAAGGTAAGCTGCTGGCATGATCATCAGCACCCAGAGAAGGAAAACTCTGCATTTATATCAAAACCCTCGCCAACCCGTGTGCCAAGCGTGGTGAGTATGGCAATTACCCCTAATGTGATTGAGGGAGGCCCGTGCCCCAGCAGTGGGGACTTAAATGGGCTGATGATGATGATGATGTGTGACTGCTTCGTTGGCGCAGTGGGTAGTGCATCGCACTTTAAAGCCGACGGCGGCGCTTGGGGACCCGAGTTCGATCCCTGGATCGGGCCAAAAATTTGTACCCGAGTTTTTGTGTTAAGAAATTCTCAGTGTCAACCGTTGGTCCTGCGCCCGATCCCTCTCCGACCGCGTCACATTGGTGTCCTATCGGATTATGAGGGCAAGAGAATAGAGAATGCACTTATGTTTGCGCGTACAGTTGAGCACTATAATATATCCTGCGTGGTTTAACGTTGAGATTGGCCGCCGTAGCCGTACCTAATTGGTTGGAGGATTAAGTAAGCCTATGACTAACATCCCTTTACTAGGTTTATAGCCCATTGAAATGATACCGAAATAATATTTAATTCGTGCCAATACCTACCTCTTTCTAATCGAATATGAGGCCGACTGAGAATATTATAAGACGATCCAAAATAGACGACCGGTGACCTGCCGTCTGAGAGTGGGCGCCCTGCGCGCGCGCACTTTGTGGCGACAATCAATATTTTTGATTCTTCATAGAGATGCACCCTAAGCAGACTGTGCCTTTTCATAGAAAGCCATACTTGAAAAAACGTGAGGGATAGGGAGGGGGGGGGGGGGAGGTTTAAGGGTTTGCAGCGCACTTGTGACTCCACTGTTGTCGCGGGTATGCTTGGGCGGCGGCAATCGCATACCATTAGGTGATCCGTTTGTTCGTCTGCCACCTATCGCATAATAAAATTTGCGTATGGATTTTTCAAACCTGTGCACGTGTATTTTTACCATTATTTACATAGGTAATAAATAAAGCATCGGCGGTGACTGCCTCGGTGGCGCAGTGTAGAGGGTCGTACTTTAAAGCGACGGCTGCGCAAGAGGCCCTGGATTCGATCCCCGGGTTCAGGCCAAAAATGTGTACCTAAGTTTTCGAACGAATTTCGTAAGAAATTCTTAGTAGCTGCCCCGAGTCTGGAAGTTGGCGGTCTTGTATCTCAGTGCCTCGGAAAGCACGTTAAGCTGTTGGTCCTACGCCCGATCTCTCTACGGTCGTGTCATAGTAGTGTCCCATCGGAATATGTGGGTAAGGGAATAGAGAGTGCGCTTGTGTTTGCGCACACACTTGAGCACTATAATATATCCTGCGTAAGTGGCTGATCGTTGTGATTAGCCGCCTTAGCCGAAATCGGTTGGAGGATATTATAGCATCGGCGTATACGTGTTACCATGATTCAGTTGATCTAGTTCCTCTGTCAAAGGGTTGCGCAGGTCAGATTGCAGTCGCTACTGAAATCACCTGACTCCCCAAACGCTAAATCATGGTCTCAGTGCGCGTACTCTGGGCATTAAAACGACTGCTTTTGACGCCGGGAACTACACGCTGAAATGAAATGAGAAGCATAGTATAAATGTTGCAGCCATCTGGTTAAACAAGTCATCCCATTGGACGCTTAGGGCGTTTGTTAAACGCCGGCATCCAATAGGATAATACCTAGGCCGATAGTTGTTAGAACTAAAATCACTCAACGTTTAACAGCTTAGCGTATTTAAAGTTAGCACATTCGAAATGACTGATCAAAACTCAGCCAATTGATTCTAAATTTAATTCCGCTCTTCTTCACTGCAGCGCTAATGAGGGTTTTCGCGTGTGAAAATTCCGCTAGATGGAGTACTATAGGAGTGAGGTCCATATTACAATGTGATTGGTTATTTTTAAACGTGATCTGTCAAAATGTCAACTTGACAAACTAAACAAGCAATGCGGTTGATGTTGGAACTCAGTCCAACAGTACGCCATCTAGCCAATTATTCACACGCGAAAATCCTCATTATCAAAACAAAGATGGTGTCTGCAGCGAAAACAGCTCCGAATGTTATATTCCGATTATCTTGTTTTTGTATGTAATTATTAAAATAGTCAATAAACATGGAAGTGCCAATAATAGTACGTCGTCTGCAAGTTTTACAAAAAGTTTGAGTCGAATGATTATCTATAGTTTAAAAAACTATCGGCCTAGGCCTAGGCATCTAATTGGATGAAGGTAGCGATAAACATTCAGTCATCTGGTTAGACGCTGCGGTCATCGACATGGCTAGTTGTTGTTATCTTATGGCAGTTCTTTGACGAACATCCTAGGCAGTCCGATTGGATGGCTAATTTAACCAGATGGCTGCGACATAAACAAACTTGCTTATGACTCGTAAAACCGCGCACCACATAAATGTAATTAAGACTCATCGGGTACCATCGATTTGATTATCCGCCCATAAATCGATTATGCCTGTTTCCTCCGGAAGCCGCGAGAGTTGGCACCCGCAGCGTCCCGAGAGCGCGACCGTCCGTCGTATTTTGAACTTTCAACTCTAAAAATACATCGTTGGTGACCCCGCGCGACTCTCGCGCAGTCTTGCCGCCTTCTGAAAGGTCAGGCCACGCTGAACATGTCGTCGGCCATTGTCTAAAATCGATTATTAATTATCGAACAGCTAAATTACTCGATTAGCTAAGCGTGAACCCAGTACCTACTAAAAAGGTTATTATTAGTGAGTGAATTTGGACTTTCAGTGATGTTTGTGCTGAATTTGTGCCAGCGATCGTAATTTGAGTTTTGTTTTGGATCGTCTTCTTGTGCTTTTGGGGATGTGTGTTAATGGAAAATTGGAAGAGTAGTTTAAGTAAGTTGTTCTTCAGAAACTTTTTCAGGTTTTGTTGACATATATAGTTTACCCTATAATACTTACTCGTACGACCTACTAATTAAATTATTGCTTGATACACCATTTTTAAGGTACTCTCTCTATTTTAAGTTATCCTTATGATTTCGTATCTATCTATTGCGAGTAAGATTAAGTGACTTAGGCTGGATTCGACCAATCTTTGTCGGTAGATAAATCTATGGTATAACGACAGGTTTATATAAAATGAGACCGCTAACCACAGATTTAGTATCGTATTAAGATTGGTCGAATCCCTAAGACTAAGTAAGTACTTAAAGGTAATTTGTATTCTTAGATAAAATATGAGATTAAGGTTTTTCTATGTATAGTTTAGGTAGTTTATTTGGTAGGTACACAATGGAGAGGTCAAAATATACCTACCTATTAACAAAATAAAATAATGGTGATGGTAGAGTAACCATCATAACTTATTTCAATAGCAATTTGTAGGTACCGGTGATAGGTACTTCATGACAGACGTACGAAAAATATTACTGGGACTTGTAGACGTGTAAGAAAAAGGGGAATAAAAGGAAAATAATATTTTTATTATGTAGTAACTTGTGAAAACCTAATTCTCAATTGAAATGTACAATGCATGTATGTAGGTAACATCATCAATGAAAAGAACAACAGAAAGATTGTCATACAAATAAACATAAAAGTAAGTCAGTACATACCTACATACTTAAATTGTACAATCACATGGGAGAATTTAGAATTAATATTCAGTCTGACAATTTCAAAACAAATAGTCACCTTATAAATTAATTCTTTATAATCATCGGAGTTTCTCGTAATAAGGTACCTACACATTTTTGTCAATAATATGTTCACAAATGGTTTTCAGACATTTGGTAACACTTTTACATGCAAAAAATATGAAAACACTATGAGTTACAATAATAAGTAAACGATATTATTTCACATAGACCTAGCTCTACTTACTACTTGCTTTGCTGCTAAGGTCATATTGACGAGATCGTAAACTGTTCTAAATCAAATTTGTCAATGCCGTGCAATTGCGAAAGTAGTCGTAAAGCAATCTTATCGGGAATAGGCACGATACCGTATTTAGGAATGAACATAGGTAAAGAACTAGATGTTTTGTGATTCAGCTGACGCATCAGGCGTCTTTTTGCATTTTCTTTGACTTTCTCATAACTCAACGTTGGGCGTTGTTGTAAATATTTGGGTAATTGAGCCTTACTTCGTGATTGACGTGGACGTTGCACATTTTCACTGCCAAATTTTCTAACGTTTCCAAATATTTTAAAATATTTCTTCGTAGGTCTATATTGCAAAAATCGAGGGTCAATCATTCGTTTCTTTTTGTGCGAAATAGAGTACTTTTTATTCTGTATAGTTGGCTGATAATTTCTTTTTGCAGGAGGATGTGTTTGGGTCCTACATCCTATTATCGGGTAGCATTTAACGTTCGGAGTATTGTTTTCTATTGCTGTAAGGCGTTTTTGATGACGATTAGCGAGTATATATGCAACGGTTGACCTCTGTTTAGATTTAGAGTAATCCGCAGTCGTTTCGTCAGGTTTCTCAGGAGACATTGTCTCGTCATCGTCAGGTTTTGTAGTTATCTCTTCTGACGTTATACTTTTATCATCTGGTTGCGTATCTGGTTTCGTATCTGGTGGTGTATCTGGTGTAGCATTTGATGGCTCATCTGGTGTCGCATTTGATGGCTCATCTGGTGTCGTATTTGATGGCTCATCTGGTGTCGTATTTAATGGCTCATCTGGTGTCGTATATGATGGCTCATCTGGTGTCGTATTTGATGGCTCATCAGGTGTCGTATATGGTGGCTCATCTGGTGTCGTATTTGATGGGTCACCTGGTGTCGTATTTGATGGCACATCTGGCGTCTTATCTGGCAGTGTATCTTGTGGCACATCTGGTGGAGTATCTTTATTTTTATTTCGATTTGATTCATTTTCTGTTGTTTTTGAAGGATCTGTTCTTGCTGGATTTGGAGTAGCGTTACTGTTTTGTTTATTAGCACTGCCATGAGTAGTTGTGTTTGTTATTTCTTGTACTAGATACGGCACGGCGTAAGGTACGACCACAACACCGGCGTTACCAGCATTACAGCGTCTACACACGAATTTACAACAGGGGTTAGGCTTGTAGCACTCGCCGCAAGAGCGGTACGAGCAAGCGCATTTATCGCCTGAATTGCTGTTCTCGGTATCCTCACTTTCGCACGACTCTGAAACTCTCGATAATTTATCGCGGTGTCGGCATCTCTGAATGTGGTTGTTCATTTTAGGATAGTTCATTTGGTAAGGATGGTAATTTTGTACTCCGTGAGGGGGATATTGGATATATGTCGAACTTGTTTGTAGAAAAATCAATAGTATTTCAATTTTTAAAAGCTGTAATAGAAGTGCCTCGTCGTTACACATTCAATATAATTATTTCTAAATTTGAATAAAATACTAATCTAATTTAACGTACCCTTTTCATAGTAGGAATGACAAATCTCACTTACTAAGTTATATTTTTTTCCTCGAACATACTTTTTACATTTTTAAACAAAAACTTGTATTTATTCGTAGAAAAAGTGCGAGTAAGAGTTAAATGTAGTAAATATAAAAACAATACAAAATGTTAGAGAGCAAACTTTATTACAGTTTACAATTTATTTACAAAATGCCATAAAACTTGGTAATATAATTTTTATTATTTGTATTATAGTAACGATTTATATGTCTATTAAAGTAGAAAATAATTGTTTCAAATAACAAGCAATATTATTATTTTACACAGTTTGTTAAACAAAATGTTTGGTAAAAAATATCTAACATATACATACGATGAAAAAAGGCAATGGTCCGATACAAAGTTAAGTTCTACGCGGCAAAAATGGTTTTCTTAATTTCAAAGTCGCTGACTGTACCATCGGGTTACATGTCTTGTCAGTGGGTATCTTTCGCCTTGTACCCCACCAAACTTACTGATTCCTTTTGTCTAGTCTTATACTGACCCTGCCTAATACGCCAGAGGTCGTGAAATCGATCCCTACCCTGGAACCCAATTCTCGTGCTCGTGATATTTTGAAAACATGACGGATATCACCTAAAAAAACTATGTTTTAGTGATATAATAATGTTGTATGATAAAAAATGTCACGAGCACGAGAATTGGGGACCTGGATAAATATCCAGGTCCCATTCGTGTGATAAACACTTGTGTTTGTTGAGTGCTGGGTATAATATATGTATTTATTATATATTTGTAATTTCTCTGTTGTCTGATATCCGTAACACAAGAAAAAAAGTAAGGGGGTTTAAAAAATAAGCAGCGCACTTGTGACACCACTGATGTTGCAGGTGTCCATGGGCGGCGGTAATGGCTTACCATCAGGTGATCCGACGGCTCGTCTGCCACCTATATCATAAAAAAAACAAGTGCTTAGGCTACTTAGTACGGAATCAGGTCAATTTATTCGATTTAATTTCCTGCATATCTTTCGCGGTATACCTACTTACATTTAAGAATGTTTTCTCTTCTCATATTTAACTAACCATTTTAATACAATTCAGCTTATAGTACATATATGTACTTTTCAACAATGCCCAGCACTGAGCAGAAATGTAAATATGTTAATACATTTTGAACAACTATCATATTATCCATTATGACCGAAAAACTGTATCGTCTGCCGCGAGTATTTGCGGGTACTGTAGCAGTTAATTCTAATTAAACTTTAAGACTTTATTAAGCCTTCATTCATTATCTTTCAATAAACCTTTGTTAGCTAAAACGGTATTATAGAACCGTTGTGATGTTTGAACCAAAAAAGTCATGAAAAAGGCAAAAGAATGAAAACAGTTTTATAAAACCGCTTTAGTTAACAAATGTTTAACAACCATTTATGAATGAGACCCTTTATGTCCGATACTCAGGTGTACTTAAGAAACTGTGCCTCAGTGTTGTCAACCCTAAAATCAAAAAAGTGGTAGATGAAGTGCCAAAAGTCTATAGATCTACCTACATTTGACCATATCAGTGCCATAAAACTACCTACTTTCCAAAATGTTCGTTACAACACAAATATTTTTATAAAACTGAATTTGATGGTGCGCAGTCAACTAAATGAAATTTTATTTCATCATAATCTATTATGATGATCGTCTTTCCTGGTATGGCCATGTAATGAGAAGAGGGGAAGAACTTGTAACCAAAAGAGTGATGAGTTTAAATGTAAGTGGGTGGAGGAACAGAGGACGGCCGAAAAAGAGATGGATGGTGTGAAAAATGACATGATGGAAAAATGGGTGGATGATTCGATGACGAATGATAGGGACGTATAGAAAAGGAAAACATATTACGCCGACCCCAGATAACCTGGGAAAAAGGGCAAGAGGATGATGAATCTATTATGATGAACCAAAACTTCATTTAGTTGACGAGTTGTGTTGTAACGAACATTTCGGAAAGTAGGTAGTTGTATGGCACTGATAGGTAGGTAGACCAAACGCAGAAGTAGGTAGATCAACCTAAAAGTAGGTAGAACTGGCAACACTGCTGTACCTAAATTAGAAACTTTGAGAAGGTAATTACCATGACTTAAATCCTTTCTCTAATAGAGTTAATGCCTCTCATATTCCTCATCTGTGACATCAGACTCTCCGCCAGCTGATCAGGTATCGGGACGATCCCAAACTTCGGCAGCCAGTTCGTCTTCATCCGCCTTAACGAGGTCAGTATGTACTTGCTCTCACCGTTCTTGCTTGGCGGCGTTTTCACGATCATGTCTTTGAACTCGGGGATGACTTCTGAGGATCCGCTTCTTGAATTCTTCTTTTTCACTTCTTTATCTTCACTCCTCACTTTGGATTCTGCTAACGTTGTTTCAGGGATGCATTTAGTTGTGCTTGCCGGCGTTGTGTTGTGTATTTTTTGCAAAGTGACGTTTGGTACTAATCCAGTTACGACGAGTGGGTAAGGATAGGGGACGAAGAGTAGGTTCGCTTGGCCAGGAGGTTGGAATTGGGTTGGGGTTTGGGATGGAGCATTGGATGGGCTTGGTTGCATCATGCAGGACATGCACTCTTGTTGACAGCAAAGCTTTGGCGTGTCACATTGGCTGCATTTGCAGTTGCATTCGTCTGAGTCAGAAGAGTAGTCTGAATATTCGTCGATTGTTGGTAGACGTCCCCCGCTGTTGCCTCCATAGCGATGTCTTTTGCTGTAGTGTTTAGATCTAAGGTCTACTTGACCATAGTCGTCATCGTCAGACATATAGTAAGGATTATTTATTACTCCATTGTAGTCGTTTTGATATTGTGTTTTCGTAATTTCAATGAGGTAGACAATTTGTAAGTGGAAAATCTGTAACCAACAATGTTTTTTTAGCAACTTGTCTTTCAACATAAGTTTGGGTATCTCCGGAAAAAGGATAGGTAAGAGCCCAATTCTCGTGCTCGTGATATTTTGGAAACGTGGCGGATATCACCTGAAAACCATACAAAAACACTTTGTTTAAGTGATAAATTTCGTATGAAAATAAATATCACGAGCACGAGAATTGGGCTCCAGGTTACTACAACCAGTAATTTGACCAATGGATTTTGAACCAAACGTGTTTAAGATTCCACATTATTTATAAATTAAAATTACAAATAAAAAGTTACGAAAAACTTATATAGTGTGTCATATAAAAAATATATCATATTATATCGATATGTCACGAATGATGTAAGTATGGATGTCTGTAGAGCGTGGCAATCAGGACGAAATATTAAAAAAATCCGCACTGACAACTGAATGGTGTTAGTGGAACCTAACAGAAATTATAAATGATGTCCCTGATACTTGATTAGAAAGTCATATATTATGAAAAACTTATAACCGAAGAGATTTTTCCTACACGCTGAGAACGATAAGGACATCCTAGATGCACAGAAATCGAGTTTCACACAAAAATAAACTGTACAGTTGAACATAGAACCTCCTCCGTTTTTGAAGTCGAGAGGAAGGAAGTACTTGAACCGTAAGTTGATTTATAAAAACATATAAATTAAGTATTTCGGTTTCTGGCAGGAGGTGGCGCAGGATCGACCAAGATGGAGGCTCTTATTATCGGAGGCCAAGACTCACTATGGGTCGCTGCGCCAACCCAGTTAGTTAGTTAGTTATTTCGGTTTACCTCATATTTCGCTTTTAATTTGCTTCATTCTATTTTGTGTTGCATTAGACTGTATGACTTGGTATGAGGATAATAAACCATTGTATAAAAAGTTGGCGATTAAAAAGAGTAACTGGCGAGTTTCTTGCCGGATCTTCTCGACCAGAAACAACTTTCCGAGCCGGTGGTAGAATCGCATTATGTTTATCTACCTTTTTTTTGTATATTTTATGTATCAACATATATATGTATTAACATGTAAATTATTACATAAGTACTTATAAATAATAGTCTTAAATCATTCAAATGTATGACGATTTGTAAGTGCTGTGTACAAGTGTATGCAAATAAAGATTTTTTTGATTTCGATTTATTTTTTGTGAGAAACTCTTGAGTAAAGTTTTTTTTGTTACTACATATACTTTAAGGGTAGTTTATATACTTTAATATGGACGGAAACATAGGGTGATAAACTAAACAATAACTTCGTCTTTCCATACAAAAGTGATTTGTGAATTTGTGTGGAGAGGCGTTTTTTTCATATTTCACTATATTGTTTCTTAGAAACAAAATTATGTCCAAGTACAAAGAATATTTGCATTAATTAAAAAATAAAGTCGTAATTGGCCACCTTAGTTTTCAGTCTTCGTCCTGCAGTGGACACGGTAATGCTTCTAACAATAAATATGAGGTAACTCGAATTTATGAATATAAAAGTTACAAACCAAAGAAAACTCCATGTCGTCGAGGCACGATAACTTTTCACAAGAGTTAGCTAAAGCGGTCAGTGAGGCACAGGTGGGCTGTATTGTTCTAGCTGTACATTTAGCTCGACTCATTGTTCTTGATTACGCTAAGTACCTTTATGTAATGTAGTTGAACAATCTTTTCACGTAGGGTTCTGTAGGTATGTAATTATCAATAAAAATCGCACTTCCTCTAACCTATTACGGCTACGGTGGATAATCTCACGTCTATACTATAGTGTTCGAGTGTGCAAACGCAAACACAAATGCACACTCTATTCCCTCATCCTCAAATTTTGATGAGACATTAGTGTAACACGACCGGTACGGGCGCAGGGCGAACGGTTTAACGTGCATTTTGAGCCCCCCCGTGCCAAAACCGCCAATTTCCAGACTCCGGGGCTGACTAAGAATTTTTTACCGAACACTTGGGTAGGTAGGTACACATTTTTGACCGGACCAGGGGATCGAACCCGAGACCACTTGCGCAGGCGTCGCATTAAAGTGCGACCCACTAACCACTGAGGCAGTCATCAATACATATACATGTCGATCAGATCCCAAAGTAAATAGCTTGTGGGAAATATTGAAAAGTGGACTTCTTTTTCCGCAATTAGACTCTCTTTCGGTCCAATGTCACCGCTTACCATCTGACACCTATCACATGATTAGCTTGTGGGTATAAGTTACGACTAATACGACGCGTATCATCCTAGACCTTATCGTCGCAAAAAAAGGACGACAAATAATTTTAAAATATAAATAGATATATGTAATGGCTAATATTAAATCAGATAATATTACATAGCCGTGTGGCCCCGGCAGAGTAGAATAGGCCCCCCTTACTCTTACCGAGGTGTCGTAAAAGGCGACTAAGGCAAAGCTGCTGGCATGATCATCAGCACCCAGAGAAGGAAAACTCTGCATTTATATCAAAACCCTCGCCAACCCGTCTGCCAAGCGTGGTGAGGATGGCAATTACCCCTCATGTGATTGAGGGAGGCCCGTGCCCCAGCAGTGGGGACTTAAATGGGGCTGATGATGATGATGATGATGATATGTATTGGCTAATATTAAATAAGATAATATTATACATATGGGGACATAATTATAGGTTGGAATAATAGGTGGTCTCAGTCCCCGGAAGAAAAATGTTAAAATTAATCATCCTGCAAGTGGGACTGCGGATCCAGGAAACCTTTTAAAATTTGTTCATGGTCGTTTTTTTTTCACAAAAGTTATTGGAGCGTCTCTACACATTTAACCCTGTTTCAATACTTCGGATTTGCAAAAGGCATTAAAAGAAGTATGAATGATTACGTCTCTTGCCACTACTGCCGTATTACACATGGAACTAGAAAACGCGCCATTTTCGGAAATAATGACACTAAGTGTGAAAGAGATCCAAATGGCCCTGACTCAGCTTGAAAGCATCTCTATACGGGTGCGGTAGAGAAAGAAAGCCACCCAGCACGTCACCCCAGTACTGACGGCTTCGCGCGGTTTTTCAAGTTTGTCATTGGCTGTTATTACTGCGCGATGGAGCACGGTGGTCACTCACAACTCACAAACATGGGTAGGTAGTTTAAGTTGGTATGTACAGGCCCGAGTCCTACCTCGTGCCCTGTGGCTAGGGTCGTTTTAGAATACTGCCAAGGTGTTCCCGGCCTTGGCCGTCGCCTCTTACACCACCGGCCTCTTACGCCGGTGGTGTAAGAGGCGACTAAACGGGGCGTCACAGTACGTGAGCGTACCCACTGCTGGGGAGTGACTAGCTTAGCATACGATTTCGCGGGGGACGACGTTAACGGGTGTCTGGGTACACCTATGAAAGGCTGAATTGCGCCAGGTAGGGGAAAACCGGCTTCAAGCAGCACTGTGCTGTGTTTCGCTGCGTGAGTGAGGGTACCGGAGGCCCAATCCGGGGGATAGGGGGGTTTAAAGGTTGGCTAACTTGTGACTCTACTGGTGTCGCGGGTGTCCATGGGCGGCGGCAATTGCTTACCATCAGGTGATCCGTCTGTTCGTCTGCCCACCTATTACATAAAAAAAAAATTTGGGGCGAAGCGGCGAGCGCGATCAGCGGTGCGGTCTAGACCCGACTGTGAGGTTTCCGACCGCTATTGCGCGGAGTTGGACACCCCAGTAGTTTTGGTTAGGTTTAGGGTCCCACAAACCACCTTGTTTTCTACATGTAACAAGGTGACGGCTATGATGGTTTCCCCTGGGAAAGGCCAACGTCTTACCTAGGAGTTAAAGGAATATGTTAAAGCAGTTCTTCAATTGGCTCCCATGTTAATGCCAAACATATTAAGTTCATTATTAAATACAAAATTTGACTAACCCGATGTGTGTCTGTCTGTACCTATTACGTCACTTGCTATTATTGCTTTATTACGTCAGATGGGACGCCCGAGGGCGGCAAGGTGGAGGGGTCACGACCTCGCCGGCTCCTGAAATAACCATGTCGATGTGGAACCATGCCAAGATCTACTGAAATTGTGAGCATATTTCACTCCGATCCGATATATCAATACTTTTGTTTTTAGTGCTGATTTACAAATAAATAAATTACGTTTTTATTGTGACTGTCTCTGGTGCTTTTAGCATTGACCCTGTATCGCGCTTCGAGGGTCATGGATTCGCTTCCCACTCTGATTAAACATTGTTGTGATTAAATTTTGTTTGTTTAGTTTCTGGAGCCCAATTCTCGGGATTTGAGATATGAAAAAACATGGCGGTTGTCGCATGAAAACCATACAAAAAAGCTATGTTTTTGCGATATATCGTATGATAACAAAATGTCACGTTCCCGAGAATTGAGCTCCTGGGTGTAAGATAGTTACATCTTTTTAAGAATTATTTTATCTTTGAACATTGTTTTGTCAGCTCTTTATAAAATGTTTCAAATCTTCTCTAAGGTCATCATCATCATCATCAGCCCATTTAAGTCCCGACTGCTGGGGCACGGGCCTCTCTCAATCACATGAGGGGTAATTGCTATACTCACCACGCTTGGCAGACGGGTTGGCGAGGGTTCTCTAGGGTCCTGTGTTTTTTTGTGGATATATTTAATGAACACAAAGGGACAAAGGAATGGCGAGAGATTGTTGTAGATAGGTTCTATATACCTATGATACCCGAGCAAAGTGGCTCGGCTTTCGCTCAGCTTGGCTCGGCTCGTCTAGACCATAGAGTAACTTATATGTCTAGACATCCACATCTGAGGTCGAGGCCCGTTCCTACAGGAATAGCGTTTCGTTCGTGCTCGGCTCGTCTAGGGTGGACTCACCTAAAGGATGATCCCATAAGTCCGATAAATCGGTGACCGATATCAATAACGGCAACACACACGACCCACAAAATGTAGGTGAGAATTAGTATATTTTTGTAACCTGAGTTTTTTTTGTTCAATGCGACCATTTGATCTATTGTGAATATATTCTAGAATAGTCTACTCCACGACTGGTTATCATAAAACTAGGCAATGCAATGTGTTGACAGTATGTTACCGCAGTGGATATATTCGTGCGCGGGCGCAGGGCGTCGGGTCATGACCTCGGCGCCGGAATTAGACGCGGCAGGTGCCGCGGCGCCGCTTAGCAAGCAAACAAATGCGTAAATGATGCATTTAATTATAGAAATAAGAAAACCAATTTTTTTTTTATCTAGCTCCATTGCTGCGGCAACGCCACCCCTAAATCTCTCCATTGTAGACGTCTAAATTACAATTATATCCTGCAAACTCGTCGAGTTAGGTACGACTTGCTTTGTCTTTATAAGATAGTTCACTCGGTCATAGATGCCCCTGACTTGCTCTCCTCCCTTAGCTTTAACACTATACACAGATCGAGACATCCAATCACTTTCGCTATACAGGTCTACAAAAACAACACATCATTTTTCAACCCCGCTGCAACCGTTGTTAGAATGTGTCGTACGTACAATGATGTGGTTCGTAGAGAAAGACATCTGGACGTGCTTAACGCCAGGTGTCAACGTACAAAAACATGTATCTGAGGTCTTCGGACCGTCTTCAGCACGCAAATAAATGTTATAATTTATTTCTCTTAATTTACTAGTAACTGTCCTTTTATTATTTAATTTTGCAAACTGAGGCTGTTGTAATTTTTTATCATTAAATCATGTTGTGTATGCTTTTATGGATTACTGTCTAGTTAAGTAATGTTATTGTCATATTCATAAGAATATTGTAACGACTTTAATCTGTCTGCGTACCTAGTTTAAATAAATAAATTCCATGCCTTGAGGGAAACAAAATGTAAGTGTACCACCTATTTTGTACCCCGCCAAAATCTTAAGAAGGACAACATCGTCTATAGAGACCTAAAGTAGGTAACTTGTGCACAAAAACAGTATACAAAATCTCACACATAACCCTGATTCCGTTCTGTGCCTAGCTCTTTCAAGCACTTGTGTTACGAGTATCAGACAACAGAGGAATCACAAATGTTCAAGTACATGAACAGTCTTGAGTCTGGGTGATTGTGGTAGCTTCGTTGTTCCTGGTTTCCATGGGAAAACCTAAGTTTAGGCTCAGGACAATGTATTGGTGATGTTGTATCAATAACACCCAGACTCTAAACAAACACAAATGATCTTTAGATGAATGTTTGTCCAGGGTGGGGATCCAACCCACCACCTCCGGGGTATGAGGGCTGGTCACTACCAAAGGCATTCAGATGTCATCAAAGGTAGCAGCTGAGATAATTGTCATTAATCTCTCTCAAGTGGCAATGGGCAGGGCACATTGCGAGGAAATCAGACTGCCGGTTGGGCAGAAAAGTCTTCGAGTGGAGGCCGCGTATAGGAGGTCGAAGCCGTGGCAGGCCCCTCACAAGGTGGACCGACGAACTGGTGGAGATCGTGAGAATAATTTGGATGCGGGTGGCACAGGATCATTAGGGGAGGCCTATGTCTATGTCTATATGTATTTGACGACCCGTTTGGAACAGTGGTAGTGAACGCTGCCTTTGGTCCAAGGGTTGCGGGTTTGATCCCCGCACAGTACAAACATTTGTGTGCATGAACATGTCTGTTTGTATTGGTCTGGGTGTTTTCTATGTATTATAAGTATGTTTACAAAATAAAAGTATTATATGTATATATGTATTTGTAATCCCACTCACTGTTGATTCTCATATCCGTAACACAGGTGCTTGAGCTACCTATCTCTGAGTCAGATCAATGTATGTGACGTTGTGAAATATTTATTTTATTATGTCCAGCAGTGGACGTACCTATATTGGCTGAAATTATGATGAATCTCTCCCAAACACTAAACTGGAAGTAAATGTACCTACTGGTAAATATTTTTCTCTTTCAAGCTACACTCGAAATCAAAGTCGAAACAAATCAGGCGCATCGATATGAATGTTTCCCTTTGTCCGCTATCAGCTTATCATTATCACCTTATCGAGTCACGCCGTGACCGGTCGCCGTGTCTCGGCTTCAATGCCCTTCCTTTGTTACATTTTACACTAAACGTTTTTACTCCGTGATAACCTGAAGGCGGAGGTGGGTCACCATAGTGGGTCATTTTTATAGATGTCATCAGCTTGGCAGTCCTCCGAAATTGACATCACAATTTTAACATTTTATCGATTGTATAAAATGCATCTTTTATAAAAATAAAAATACTTTTACGCCCTATATTTAAAGATTCTGATGTTAATTTTGGAAGAATTTTGAATTTGAGAACTGCCGCGGCATTCTATCCGCGACAGTTCTCAAATTCAAAATTCTGCCCAGGTATACGGTATATTTATTATGACTAAAAAGTGAAATCCTGGTTTCCGAATCCTGATGGTCCAAGTGTATCAGGGGCTCCGAAGCAACGGCATTGGTTGCAACTGAGAATTACACGTTAAGATGGGATGAGGAGGTGGACTAAAAAGTAAAGGATGTTTTTATTAAGGAGTTTATATAGTTTCCTATAAATCTGCCTTTTTAGGTTTCCGTAACCAAATGGCAAAAAACGGAACACTTATAGATTCGTCATGTCTGTCTGTCCGTCCGTATGTCACAGCCATTTTTTTCCGAAACTATAAGAACTATACTATTGAAACTTAGTAAATATGTAGATGTATTTTGTTAACCGCATTAGGATTTTTAGACAAAAATAGGAAAAAAATTGTTTTAATTGTTAAAAATGATGTTGGGGATTCTAATATATATATTTTTCTAAACATAAATACTTTCCGCAAGAGACGCTTCCAAGGTGGTAAAGTGTGTGTGTCCCCCCTCTAACTTCTATAATAAAATAATTATAAAAAAATCGGTAAAACAAACTTTTAAGTTAAACGGTTTCATCTCATGTGCACTGAAAACTAGAAAATAATAATAACAATTAGGTATTTTGAACTTATAGTTCAGAAATATTTTAGTACCAAGCAGAATAGCTTTTAGGCATATTAGACTAAAATAAAACGTGGGGCCCATTAAAATATTGCTGTAATACTTTCTTCTATACTAAGTGTAGATTGCAACGACTTACTATAATCGTAACTGAAGATTTTGACAATCAATAACCAGCCGTGGCGGCTTCACCAGCGAACGCCGAGCTCATGATCTACAAAGTATAAAGATATGCTTTGCCATAGGTAGGATTTCAGAGGGGCCCCACGTTTTTATTTTAGTCTAATATGCCTAACAGCTATTCTGCTTAGTACTAAAATATTTCTGAACTATAAGTTCAAAATACCTAATTGTTATTATTATTTTCTAGTTTTCTGTGCACATGAGATGAAACCGTTTAACTTAAAAGTTTTTTTACCGATTTTTATTTTATAGTTTTTAGTATTTAACGGAAATGCCTACCGAATATTCCTCATTCTAATTAATTCCTTTAGTGCATCATTATTACATGGTTTTTTACCTGATAATTTATTACAATCTAATTCCTCAATACACAGCCCTTCCAGAGACTTGATCTGTCCTTTTAACGTCACACAATCTTGGACATAACTGTTCTGGACACGACTACTCATGCCCTCACCTAATACGCCATTTTGTAACCACATCCATCTTGGATTTAAATTTTTTATAGTATATTGTATTCTGCTTGTTGAGCCCTTTCATTTGATACCCATATTGATGGGATTAATAAAACATAAATTATCCGCCATTTTGTAGGGGCGGCCATCTTGAATTTATAATGATAATGAATAAACATAAATGTATTGTCACCAAAATCCAAAGTGTATACAAAATTTCAGATTAATCGATTGACAGGAACATGGTGAAATTTGAATTACTAAATTTGATCCAAGTATAAATAATAAAACAAACAGGGTGAGCAAAATAAAACGGTTTAACAAAAAAAAATATATGATATACATTATCATGAAAACTAACAACGAGAATTGTTTTGAACTAGATCTAGTAAGTAGTTATTTTTTAATACGTTATAAACCGTAAACCGCAATTTAGCTTCAATTTTGTCAACTCAATCGTTTGCCAATTAAGTAATATCCTACTTGCTGCTGCGGAAGCCTTCATGGGCGAGTCCGACTTGCACTTGTCGCCGGGTGTTTATATTATAGGCGACGAACGATCAAGCGGGTCACCTGATGGTAAGTTGCTCACCGCCGCTCATGAAAATCTGCAAGATTAGAGAGGTCGCTAATACGTTACAGGCCTTTTAGAAAGGAGTTTCTATGAGTGTATATCTCCGTGGTTAAAATTTCTAAATTCCTCTTAATCTGAAGACATAATTTTAAAGACACTAAGGTCAATAATAATGTTGTTATGTTCGTATAATCGCTGCAGAGATCGGTGGAAGCCTCATAGTCAAATCCTATCAGAAATCTAAAGCTAAGAGTAGGTATATAGCTCAGCCTAATCGTATACAACGAAGAGAAAATGGTAAATTCTTGATATCTATGGAACCAAGAACAGTGTGAGGATAAATGTTTTTTATCGTCACTATCATCAGCCTAAATACTGGCCTCTCCTATATCTTTTATAAGATATTTATGTGCAATATTGTATGCCGTACGCCAGGTTACGTTTGTACGCTTTTAATTGGTGCTAAAATCTACCCAATGTAATACATGTAACTGAAGCAATAAATGTTTGCTTGATTGATTGATTGATTGAAACATATCAATGTTTGAAAATAAGTATTTACTTACATGCCAGAAAATTGAATACTTAGTTACCTACTTCGGTATTTGTATTTATCTGGTTAATCTAGCTGTACAGACAGCCACACCCGTCTGTCTGTTTCACACGACATAAAACAATAAAATGAACAAAATGAGTTTCCTAACAAAATAATTGTTTGCTATCTCTACATTTTCTATAAATTTTTTTTATAAAAAATTAAATTTATTTATTTTAGGTTTTGCCCATAATAATACTAGTATACAAAAAATACTTTAAAACTATGTTAGTAGAACCAATTAATTTAGGTATCTGCTGCGCGCTGCGACCTCGGGCAAGTGAACATGCACTTGGACCTAGTGCCGCAGCGCGAGGCTGTCCGGCTTCTGGCTGAGCACACTCAGGATGGGGTTGAGGCTCCCGCGCGTGCGCTGCATCAGCGACGCGATGCGCCGCCGCACCACGGTGTGGAAGCCGTCAGTGTGCGTGTGTGCAAACATCGCAGATAAATTCCGTTATATTTTTTACAGTTTTAAAATAATAATAAGAAAAAATAAATTGAAAATTTAAAAAACCCCCGACATAACTAAAGCTCTTTCATTTGATACCTATATTGAGGCAGTTGGAACAACAAATAGGTTATTCGTCATTTTCTGACGGCGGCCATCTTGGATTTCAAATTTTTCACAATTAATATATTCTGCTAGTCAAGCCCTTTTATATGATACCCATATTGTGGGAGTTGTGTTAAAACATAAAATCCAAATCTTTGTGACGGCGGCCATCTTGGATCGATTTTTATCCAACATAGCTAAGAACACTCCGTCCTTATTCATATTTCAAAATCGGTTCATTTGTTCGGGAGCTACGATGCCATAGACCCACACACAGACACGCAGACACGTCAAACTTATAACACCCCGTCGTTTTTGCAACGGGGGTTAAAAATAAAAATTTGTTTATTCAGATAACTCGATACATTTGTTAGTGAAACATATCTTTTATTACTAGTGTTATTGACGATATTATTATTTGACTACGAGTTTTTAATTAATAAAATAAACCTGCTCCGCGTTCGGGTTTATAACGTCTGCGGTCCAGTGCCTCATCAGCATACTGTCCCAGCTCCCCGCCAATCCCTTTAGTATACTGTTGGGTCTGCCAATTATTCTTCGTCGAGTTTTGGCGTGTAAGTTTTTTTTACTGAACTCTAGCGGTATCTCTTTACCTTGCATTATATAAGTATGAGTACTACATATGACAAGAACCGTGATTAGTGAGCGCGATAAATCATCAAATAAGCAGATACCTAATACGCGGTATAAATTTACAAAACACTATAATTAAGCGGTATTGGCATATCATCGACGTTAACTCCAAATTCCACCCACATCATCTAGATGGATTTTATTCTACTATAGCATTTCTTACGCCATTTCTCCGCGCGTACTGTGGAATCAGTTGCCAACGATGGTGTTTCCGAACAGATACGACCTGTTGATCTTAAAAAAAAGAGTTTATTCCTTCCTTAAGAGTCGGCAATGCGTGTTGCCATGTGCCGGCAGTGATGACTCATGTATTGCAGATGTCCATTGGTGGCGGTAATCACAATCAGATGAGCCGTCTGCTCGTTTGTCTGCCATAATTTTAAAAAAGTATTTACGCTAGCATCTATGTGTTGTTGTTTGTTGCTGGCGACACCCTGCGGTCACGCTTAAAATAAGTTTGAATCTTATTTACAACCCAGGCATAATAGAGCTTTTGACACTTCTCTATAGAAAATTGTCAGCAAAGAGTAGTATTATATACCGGAAAATTGACAGTAAAAAGTACAATGCCCTCCAATGTACGTAATTCTTAGACCAAATTGCGTTGTCGTACAAACAGAATCATCATCATTCATCATTTCAGCCAATAGACGTCCACTGCTGGACTCTCCCAATGTTCTCCACACAGATCGGTCCTGTGCCGCCCGCATCCAATGGATTCCCGTGATCTTCAGCAGATCGTCGGTCCACCTTGTGGGGGGCCTGCCACGGCTGCGACTTCATGTACGTGGCCTCCACTCGAGGACCTTTCACCCTCAACGGCCGTCTGTTCTCCTCGCTATGTGCCCAGCCCATTGCCACTTGAGGCATGCAATCCTTTGATCTATGTCTGTGACCTAAGTTCTCCTGCGGATCTCATTTCTGATACGATCACGCAGGGAGACTCCGAGCATAGCCCTCTCCATTGCTCACTGGGTGACTTTGAGCCTTCTTAATCGGCACATTGTAAGCGGCCACGTTTCGGTTCCGTATGTCATTACTGGCAACACACACACACACACACACAGGATAGTCAATAGCAAATGCCTTCAGGCGGTGACATCGTTTCCAGGCGAGTGCCACCGGCAGAAGGTTAAGAGCCCGTTATCACCGCTTATCAGCTGAGTACGTACCTAGTACCGCCCCATTTGCTCGTTTGACCTGACACCTCAGTTATCAGTTGTTCGCCGCGATAACCGCTGGCTGTCACGGTGTACCTGTTGGTGTTACCTTTGTAACCTGGTGTTAGCGTTTAAATTTCCCGTTTATAAGTGACGGTTTGTTTGGTGGCTGTAGTGTTAAGGTGTGGTGCTTTCGGTTTTAAGTCAGGTCATAAGTCTAGGGTCAAACTATTGAATCATACAAAAGTAACTCCCTTATTTCGTCATTTGAATTCATCCGTTAAATTCATCACTCGAAATGTCCTCATATAAATTTTAAGACATTTTTCTTTTTAAAGTTAATACGATTAAAACATTTCTAAATAAATCCTCACCTGTATAATAGTACTCGTAATATTTTCCAATGGTTCGTTTCATTTCAAGTGTTTGTAACTTTTATCATCGTTAGGTACAAATGCTACTCGATTGCAATTTAGACCTTAGATCTAATTAAATACGATCTTATTTTGTAGTCATTGTTAACGTATCAATTGCAAGTTTAATGCTATGCCATACTAATGCGAATATAATTATGCGACTCAGAGATTAGTAGGTAGACTTCATTGAGTATGTAAAATAGGTATATCAGTTAGTATGAATTCTTCTTGTAACATGTCTGGTCTAAAATACAGGAAAACCAGAAAATACTTAATACATTTTTCAAATTTAAATTCTAGTTATTTATCTCTTATCAAATGCGTGGGTTAGGTCACCTTCCGACTGTTGTCATCATGTTTTGATAGGATCTAATCAGTTGCGGTTATTTTTTACTAAACGTGTGACTTGTAGGTCTTTTATAGTGGGTAAAGAAAGAAAGAAAGAAAAAACATTCATTGACCATCACAACATTCACAGCACAGAGAGCAACATGATATAACATAGAAGAAGTTTACAGTATTACAAGTACGATACAATAGGCACACATGACACGACGTGGATACAAGGAAGATATGTAGCAGATATACAAGAAGAGGTGTGAGTGTGTTTTGTCAATCAGGTCCCAAACTCAGCATTAGCTGCTACGGCATTATCTGCGATGCCGCAGCAGCGCTGGTATTTTGGTGGAACCTGGTTTAAGAGTGAGTTATGCAAGTGGACCTGAAGGAATACAATATACCTATAATGTAGGTAAGAAGGGTACAAGATTAATTGGATGACTTACAAAATGATAATATTTAAAAAATGTTGTATAGGATTCTCCCCTTGATATGGTTTGACTAATGTCAAGCTTTACCTTATAGGCACAGATCAAGAGTGAAATGGCGGCCCCTTAAGGTGACGGGTAGGGAACACTAGCGGCGCTAATCGATTTTCATTTTTAACTACTAAACCGGATCTATTTTAACAATTTCGGGGCTACTACCTTTCGGCAAACACTTATACTATTTATTAAATAACCATACACAAATGTTAGGTTCGTTTTAGTACGCGAAAAACTGATTCACGCCAAAAGCGGCCACAGTCTGACTTTCGGGATTATCTGAACTAACATTAAAACAACTGATTCCACTGTACCTACTTATTAAATAAGGTTGCGTTCTGTGAGATGTAATAGACGTAGATGTAGTAAACTGAGTTTATTCCAACTGACTCCATTTGCTTACATGGCGGGTGCAGCCGCCACTACACACATACACACGTATAAAATTATAGGTATGATGGAAGCACACACAAGCCGAAAGCTCAAATTTCCGCGTGTTGTGTCCCTACTTGCGGCCTTACCATGAATATTTGAAATACTATCCTCGCTATCCAAAACTATTGCTCTATCTCTTTCATAGGCACCACAATGAAAGGGACAAAGCGATAGTTTTCGACAGCGAGAACAGTTTTTCAAACTTATGTTAAGGGTACTGGACCAAGCGTACCCTGGACTCCGAAGCGATAGCTTGGACCCAACCGGGAATAGTCGTTGAAATGATGACAAACTTACTATATGTCCTAACTATTGTGGGAAAGTGCCTCACAGTGGGGTAGCAGCGTTAGAGCAAAATATACAGCCCATCAATGTATATTATCTATGATACAACCCCATAAAACTTGAGTAGTGTTATAGCAGTGTAATAATAACCGAGGGTCTATTTATCAATAAAATGATTACTTACAGTAGTGTAACCCCAGTTCTTGACAGTGGGAGAGCCACGCTTCGGCACGAATGGGCTGGCTCGACCGGAGTGATAACATGGCCTCACAGAAAACCGGCGTAAAGCAGCTTGCTGATGTTTCGCTGCGTGAGTGACGGTACCGGAGGCCCAATCCGGAGGAAAGGGGGGTTTAAAGGTTGACAGCGCATTTGTAACTCCACTGGTGTCGCGGGTGTCCATGGGCGGCGGCAATCGTTTACCATCAGGTGATCCGTCTGCTCGTCTGCCACCTATCACATAAAAAACAACTAAGATTTACCAATGCAGGGATAATGTGTGAGTAGTGTATGATTGACAGTGGTAGTTTCATTACCATCAGGTGACCCGGTTGCTCGCTTGATGCTAGAGGTAGCAAATAAGTCTGAAAAATTGTTTAATTTAATTGATATTAATTTGCTATTTTGTTTTCAATTCAATTTTGACATCCGGTTCGAGCCTTTGACAGTTTGAATTAGAGCTTTCAGATGGCGTACTGTTGGACTGAGGTCCAACATCAATCGCATTGGTTGTTTAGTTTGTCAAATTGACATTTTGACAGATCACGTTTAATGAAATCTTGGATTTGATATTTGTCACAATAAATATATTCTGCTACTCAAGCCCTTTTATATGATACCCATAGTGTGGGAGTTGTGTTAAAACATACAATCCATATCTTTGTGACGGCGGCCATCTTGGATCGATTTTTATCCAACATGGCTAAGAACACTCCCCTCTTATTTATCTTTCAAACAAAAGAAAGAAAATCAAAATCGGTTCATTTGTTCGGGAGCTACGATGCCATTGACAGACACACAGACACAAACACATACACACAAACTTATAAAACCCCGTCGTTTTTGCGTCGGGGGTTAAAAATAACCAATCAAATTGTATATGGACCTCACTCCTATAGTACTCCATCTAGCGGATTTTTCATACGCGAAAACCCTCATTGTATTGAAATTGTCATTTGCTCCACCACGCAGCGTTCGAAGTACAGTTCGATCACGGCCATTATTAAGCACGTGGGCAAAGTCGGAACTAACGCTGTTTCCTTTACAAGAGTGTCAGTGCTTTGATACTTCTCATATAAAAAAATGTACAGCGCCCCCATGTCAACGTTACTGAACTGCGTTCTGATCTTAGTCGTCTGTAATTTGCGGACTAGGTTTTGACTCCTTTTTTTTCGTACCACTGGTTGGAAACCATTGATGTATGGGTACCAGAAGACAAGACACCAAAACGGCCATGATAAAAGCAATAGCTTGTTAGTTTTTATGAATCGCTCTGATGATTGATCCGTAGCTGAAATTCTACTTAGGTAGGTAATGTCTATCGTACCTACCAGGGGTGTTAGGGAGCTCCGTAACCGTAACCGAAACTATCGGATATCCGATATAAAAAATCATCCATAACCGTAACCGAATCCGAAATGAAAGTTTCGGATAGTATCGGATAGGTGTTTTTGATCTAAAACATCTAAAATTTAGATAATACTCAATATAATATAATTATTTATATTTATTTTAAATAGCTGTAATAATTACTCACAGACTGATTGTAATTCCTGCCAATAACGAAATAAAACTACTTTATTACCTATTAGTATTTTACTTTTAAAATTCCTTAAAAATATAATATCCGTAACCGAAACTAACGGATAATCCGAAATAATTTATTATCCGTATCCGTAACCGTATCCGGTATAATAATCATTCCTATATCCGTATCCAATCCGTAACCGAAATTTCATATCCATAACATCCCTAGTACCTACCTACAATGAGTAATATGACGTTATCTGGTGGCTTGATTCATACCGCTATGAACTTAATCGGATTCCTTACAATTTGTCATTTAATGTAAAGCAGATTAACAGATATCACAAAAATAAAGCTAAAGTTATAGGCATTACAGAAATTTTATGTACAGTGGCGGACACATGAAGCTATACAAAACTGTCAAATTTCTTCAGTCGATTATAAACCTTATATTGTTACACATTGAGTTCGAAATCGATTGAGGAAATTTGACAGTTTTGTATAGCTTGACCTGTCCGCCACTGTACAATTTCGGCTGAACGCAATCATTGATTTCTACCAGACAATCTTCAAGGAAAGGAAAGCAATGCAAAAAAGAGATGTATCTTAGGTATCGACATTACATTTTAATTTTAAGACCTGTAACCCAGGTATGCAAAGGTTATGCAAGAATAAATGAATTGAATTGAATTCCATTGAATTGAGAGAAAATTCTATTGCAGGAAGATAATTTTACATTACGACCCGATTGGAACAGTTCGTGGTAGAGAACGCTGAGTTTGGTCCAAGGGTTCGATCTCCGCACAGTGAAAAAAAATTGTGTGCATGAACATGTTTTTTTTTGTATTGGTATGGGTGTTTTCTATGTCTTATAAGTTAAATGTATATATTTGTAATTCCACTGTTAATTCGTAACAAAAGTGCTTGAGCTATGTGCTGAGCTTGTGATGTTGTGAAATCTTTATTTATTTTGTTTCTCATGGGCAGTAGTCTGAAACACCACAAATATATTATACTTATTAATTATACCTAGGTATTAACTTTTAATAGTTTTAACTTGATATCAATCACTAATAGGGAGTTCTTGCACGAATGGAATGCTTTTTACATGTAATATTGAACCTACAACCTGTGCGGATAAAGAATGGGATCAGAAATGGCGGCGCATCTATTTACTTCTCGCTCGCACACTATTTGCGTCTATACTCGCACCTCGTGGGTGCGAGTATAGACGCAAATAGTGTGCGAGCGAGAAGTAAATAGATGCGCCGCCATTTCTGATCCCATTCTTTATCCGCACAGGTTGTACATTAATTGAATCAGTCGTGCACGTAGTCCTGGAATGCGATGCGGTCACTAAGCGAAGCCTGTGAAGATCCCAGGAAGCTTCTTCGCTTCAGGGCGGAGTTTCGCTAGCTAGAATAGTCAGGACCCAATACGCACAATGTACCAAATGGGAGTCGAAGGAAAAGGAGTCCACTTTACCTTACATTACATTACCTACATTCATTTTATTGAAACGATACGATCCCAGTAGGGCGGCATCTTAAAGTCTATGATATGACCATAGGCAACATCTACTACCTAGTCTGTGATAGGCATTCGAATGACAATGTAAGAAGCTTCTTCTTAGTTTTTGCAGCCATAATTTACATGTATATTACATGATAGGACTTGTCTATTGAGACAATTATTTTGCAAAAGTTTTTTCGGAAATGGCTTCCCTTTCTCCTTCTTACGAGCAAAGCACAGTAATATTTTAATCAGAAGACACATTAAGTACCTACCTACTAGGAAATACCAGGAAAAACCAAAACTTCAGAAAAGTAGAGTAAATAGGTTATCGTTCAAAAAATAAAATATTTTTTATTGTCAGAAAATTTGTTAGAAACCTTTGTTTGAAATAAAGATTAGTTAAACGCAAATAATTTGTGTGTCATTCATTCATGAGACAAATATAATTGCCGACGAATAATATCAACGTTATATTAGCATATAGGTACATCCCTGGAGACCAAATATAAAACAACACAAGTTATTAAACAAATCTAATGCTATCATCAGAAAATAACCTCAAAGACAAAAAAATGGAAGCAGTTGGAAATGTAAATGATGAAGCTAAAGTGAAGTGCAGTGAAGGTGAAAGTGAAGTGCAAGTGAAAAATGAAGTGTCTGTGAAGGTGGAAGACGAGGATGACGTCACTAAAGCCACCAGTCAGAGGGAGAACCGGCTGACCAGCATCATAGATCAGCTGAGGTGCCAGAATAAGTTAAGAGGTAAGTCTTTTGCCTAATGAGGAATTTATTTAGATATTTTCGTAGGTACTTACCTAGGAATTGATGAGTTACTTCGTTTCGGGTCATTAGTTCCACCTTAAACCAACAGATGGCGCTAGGTATTGATTACATCGCGCAAACGTTTCTTGTTTTCGGATTATCTATAACCGTTGCAACTTTGTAAATAGTATAGATGACTAACTGAATTTAGTAAATTAGTAAAGTATAAAAAATATAAAACGAAGACACCGGTTTTTAAAATTTTAAATTAAGGAAAACGTCAAAGTAACTAAACTAGAAGTTAAAAAGTATAGGAATAATAATATAATAATTGGCATCTTAGGCAATTTCTCTAAAATGCTGACGGTATCACCTCATTCCTTGACAGATACAAATACTTACATTAATGTTCTACAAAGTAATAAGTAAGTTTATAACGAAGTAAAATAATAAGTAAGTAGGTAGAAGAGCGAATATAAAAATAACAGTAGATTGGTCTCTACATAAACATCAACTCAAATAAATGAATATTCAAGACTGTTTATTAACAGTAGAAAGAGCATATCCTTCCACTAATTAAGAGCCTAACAATAGCATTCTGAAACAATCGCCAACTCGCAATTTTAATTCGCTCCAAACTGTTAAGCTCCTAGAAAATTGCGTCTAACCAAGACAAATAGCTCCCAACACTCAGTAAATCTTAGCAGGAACAGCTGGCACCGCCGACCGGAACGCAGACAAAAGTCGCAACCTCTGCTGCCGATGCTATCAGCGCACATGTAAATCGCTTAGTAGTTTTATAAAAGTAATTACGAAGAGACAAAGGGCACGCGCCAAGCTCGCTCCGCACATAACCACATACCTGCAGCCACGCTATATTGACCTCTAAGCTTGTACTGTTAAGTGTTGATAGCTGTTATATGGTAAGTACAATTAGGGGTTCCCTCGCGCTGACTGCCTTAAATCTCGGCAACAATGGCAGCGATGGAAGATAGCAGTATCGTGGGATCACGACGTTTCTGGTCTGAATTAGTTTGTTTAAGATGCAATGCTCGGTTCGCCAAACATGTGTACTAGTACGGTGCTAGTTACTGTTTCGCTGGCTGCTGACTTGCGAATTTAGTAATTGTTTGCATCTATGTCATACCTAGTCAAATGACGGGCAGTGGCGATCTATGTACCTATATCTATATATCGACCTATGTTTTTTTTAAATATAGGGCCCACTCAAAGCGACGATTTGCGCACCTACCTACGGAGCGTCGGCGAGTCACGATGCGGTTCGACGATACATTTTACATACATCAAGGCAAAATTACACGTAAAACAATAAAAGCCTTTATTAATCCTTTAAATTAAGTATTGAATGGGCGCCCCAATTGAAGGGAAAGAGTACTCTGGTTCCTCCTCTACACCTCTATGAAGCTAAAATTTAGAAACGTCAAATGTGGCTTAATAGTATGGCTCAACTGTAGTATCTTCTACTCAATGTTTACCAGACCCAGAATCAGCTCTAGGCAAATGTGATTGCCATTGACAACCGTCACTCTTCAAACATTGAAAAACTTCTTTCTTTTAAATAATTGGCCATAGTGTTAATACATCCAGCCACGAAAGAGTTCTCCATCATTAAAGTACTTACCTGGAAGTGATCTTGCAATAATCTGTTCATCTAGCGAATCTGAGGCGAAAATAATAACGTTCGCGCGGATCCATTACGATTTCTTATCTCGATTGTATTCGGATCTTATTTGACATGGATACCCAGCCGACTAATGCAGACGTAGATATCTAGATTGAGAATCAAAATTTATTAATTTACGTTGGAATAAGGAATATGTTAAGAATTAGCATCTGGTTACTTGAACACTAATGCTTGATTGTTCATTTCGGTTAACATAGTCTTTATTTTAAGACTAGTGGTCCGTCCTCACTTGTTTCGGACCCGGTTCCTTTATGTAATAGTTCCATACTATACTCAATAGATGACGCTGGGTGTCAATTGCATCGCGCAAGTTATACATGTTTTTGGTTTATCAAAACTCCTTTGCAAAAAACGGGCACCTAAGGAAATAATCAATTTTGTAGTTATCATTACGTTGTTTGGTGATTTTAGGTAGTGATACCTTTTTGGTTTCGTAAATTAATCTCCAAGGAATCGTGTGGTGAAATTTAGCATAACTTTTTGACTGGATTGGTAAGAAAAATCTTAAAATCAAAGCAGGGGTAGTTTACCTGCCCTGTAAGTAAAAAATGAAAAACGAATTTTAATTGAATTTTTTTTTTACTTTAAAACATTGAATAGGTTAATATGGTGTGTGACCCCCTCTTGCTGAAATCACAGCTTGCATTCACCTGGGCATGCTGGCCAGTATACCTACTATAGTATATACTTCCCACTATAGTGTATACCCACTATAGTATATAATACAATCTCACTCCGCCGTGATCGCATTCTTTAGCTCTGTTATGGTTTGCGGAGCCTTTGATGTTGCAATGATCTCATTCGTCGCTTGAGAAGGTCCCAAACATGCTCAATAGGGTTGAGGTCGGGACTTCGAGCTGGCCAATCCAAACGACGAATTCCGACCTCCATCATGTAAGCGTCCACATCGCCTGATCGGTGGGCACGAGCGTTATCATCCATAAAAATCGAATATTCGCCAAGAACGGCTAATGTAGGTAGTGCACATCGCTACGTGACGGAAATTCTTTCACCTTATGTGAAAGAATTTCCGTCACGTAGCGATGTGCATTTAATGTGCCGCTTTCGATAAAGACTAACTCTGTATAGTCTAAGATCCCGCTATACAACGACCTTCACCGAGATGCTTATTTGATGAGACGTATTTTTTATGTTATTAAATATGCCAATAAATATATCCTATATGGGTTGCCTAACAAATTTCAGTCCAGAGTATTTTTAATTAATAATTAAAAAATTTTTTTTTTTTAAACATTGCACCGGTGTGATTATTTAATAAATTTGATACCAATCGAAAGTTTGAAGCCCATAGAATATGCAAGCGTTAGGTTGCCTATTTTTATCCGGTCACAACCACGGGTTGCCAGGTGTAAACAGGTAAATCCATACAAGCATTTTGCAACGTTCTGATTATTGAATCAATTTTAGATAAAATGAAAGATTATTTCATAAGGAACACGGTGGTATAGGGTTGCCTGCGAAAAATCAGTCCCGAATTACGGTTGTCGAATTTTAAATAATAAAATATCGCTGCAAGTGAATGTGTGTGAGAGAGAGGTCCCAGACCAACCATCCCATGCGGTAGAAAAGGACGCAGCGTAGCAGCTGTTTAAAGCCGCCCATTTAAAGAAGGAGAGTGCGCATGCTATTTGTGCTTGGAAATGAAAAGGATAGCGATAGACTCGTATATGCTATACATTATTTTGGAGTAGTTTGTCGTTATAGATACAAGTGAAAAAACGTGCTGCTATTTATTGTTGGAAAAAATGGCCAAAAAGTGTTTTTTATGTGATTCGGATGACGGAATAATTGATTTTGATGATGAAACTTTTGAAAACTGTGCATTAAAGTTAGCTTTTCGTAAGAAAAAAAATTTTAAATACAGTTTTATTGAGCTACCCAGTGCGTCACTCCAATTTGTAGGTTATCATACCACGTGCTACAAAAAAGTGACTGTTTTGAATAAAAAATATAACGAAGGATTTCTTAAATTTATCGCTGAATATACAGTAAGTACATAATAATTGAATCTTAAAAATTATCTAAGCTAATACATTTTCTATATTTTTGTCATGTTGAAGTAATTGGTAGTAAAACTCACTTATGGTTTTTACCCGACTACGGCAAAGCAAAAGGAGGGTTATGATTTTGACAGGCTATGTATGTATGTATGTATGTATGTATTCCAATTACTTCAACATGACAAAAATATAGAAAATGTATTAGCTTAGATAATTTTTAAGATTCAATTATTATGTACTTACTGTATATTCAGCGATAAATTTATGAAATCCTTCGTTATATTTTTTATTCAAAACAGTCACTTTTTTGTAGCACGTGGTATGATAACCTACAAATTGGAGTGACGCACTGGGTAGCTCAATAAAACTGTATTTAAAATTTTTTTTCTTACGAAAAGCTAACTTTAATGCACAGTTTTCAAAAGTTTCATCATCAAAATATTCAGTTTTATTGAGCTACCCAGTGCGTCACTCCAATTTGTAGGTTATCATACACGTGCTACAAAAAAGTGACTGTTTTGAATAAAAAATATAACGAAGGATTTCTTAAATTTATCGCTGAATATACAGTAAGTACATAATAATTGAATCTTAAAAAATTATCTAAGCTAATACATTTTCTATATTTTTGTCATGTTGAAGTAATTGGAATACATACATACATACATACATACATAGCCTGTCAAAATCATAACCCTCCTTTTGCTTTGCCCGTAGTCGGGTAAAAACCATAAGTGAGTTTTACTACCAATTACTTCAACATGACAAAAATATAGAAAATGTATTAGCTTAGATAATTTTTTAAGATTCAATTATTATGTACTTACTGTATATTCAGCGATAAATTTAAGAAATCCTTCGTTATATTTTTTATTCAAAACAGTCACTTTTTTGTAGCACGTGGTATGATAACCTACAAATTGGAGTGACGCACTGGGTAGCTCAATAAAACTGTATTTAAAATTTTTTTTCTTACGAAAAGCTAACTTTAATGCACAGTTTTCAAAAGTTTCATCATCAAAATCAATTATTCCGTCATCCGAATCACATAAAAAACACTTTTTGGCCATTTTTTCCAACAATAAATAGCAGCACGTTTTTTCACTTGTATCTATAGCGACAAACTACTCCAAAATAATGTATAGCATATACGAGTCTATCGCTATCCTTTTCATTTCCAAGCACAAATAGCATGCGCACTCTCCTTCTTTCAATGGGCGGCTTTAAACAGCTGCTACGCTGCGTCCTTTTCTACCGCATGGGATGGTTGGTCTGGGACCTCTCTCTCACACACATTCACTTGCAGCGATAATTTATTATTTAAAATTCGACAACCGTAATTCGGGACTGATTTTTCGCAGGCAACCCTATACCACCGTGTTCCTTATGAAATAATCTTTCATTTTATCTAAAATTGATTCAATAATCAGAACGTTGCAAAATGCTTGTATGGATTTACCTGTTTACACCTGGCAACCCGTGGTTGTGACCGGATAAAAATAGGCAACCTAACGTTTGCATATTCTATGGGCTTCAAACTTTCGATTGGTATCAAATTTATTAAATAATCACACCGGTGCAATGTTTAAAAAAAAAAAATTTTTTATTATTAATTAAAAATACTCTGGACTGAAATTTGTTAGGCAACCCATATAGGATATATTTATTGGCATATTTAATAACATAAAAAATACGTCTCATCAAATAAGCATCTCGGTGAAGGTCGTTGTATAGCGGGATCCTATACTAGTACGATCTAAAGAGTTTATTCCAGTCCCAAAACAAAACAGAGCCCCCAACTTATTCAAAGACAACAACTTTCGTTGATTCCCACCAGAAATTGTACTAAAATTTGGTATTCTTTTTAAAATAAGATCAGTCAAAAATTTGAATTTCGAATGTACTATTTTTGGCCAGTAATATATTAAGAAGACTTAAATCCTTTTTTGTACCATATTGTTTCCAGGAAAGAAAAAAAACAAAACCGCCCGTATTTTTTGGAAAAGAGTGTCTTCTCATTGTCATGCCTTGTCATTTGTCTTGAGATATAACTTTCTTTACATAAAGGTTGATTAGTATCAACTTCAATAACTTCGTCCTGCCCAGATACCAGACACAATAGAAATCAATGGTTTTTCAGCTTTATAGGTAAGGACATATGGACAGGACAACGATAAAGGAGGAGATTCTCTGTTCGGCTGTAATTTATTTTTTCTGATTTTGATAAATTCATGTTTTTGAAGAAAAATTGGATAGCGTAAGAAATGTTTTCATACGGGGAGGTGGACCAATATGGATGGTCACGCAAGGATGCCTGCAATGTGGAGCGTCGACAGGCCTAAGAAAAAAATCCGGGACTAAACCGTACCGCTAATCGGGCTCGCCGCTTCACCCCTTTTTTTTATTTATTTATTTTTTTGTTGTCCCTGGTTTCTAACCCCTCTGCCTGGGAGCGGAGGGGTTATGTCGGACTCTCCTCTGGCGGGGGCTTCTCCTAACGAGAAGCCGGCCAGAGGCATACCGACTAAAAACACCAGGGCACCACTCTCATCGTCCTTAAGTGGGGAGTGGCCGTGATAACGGGTACGAAACCTTGTTCACGACCCTCCCCGGACGGAGCCCGCCTAAGCGGGCAGGACGCTGCCCCCCCCCCCCCCCCCGGGTGGGTTGGGGGGGTCGTTTGGGGCAGCCGAGGGTGAGCAGCCGTCCCTAACGAGCACTGGAGGTGATCGGTGCAATGCCGGCGCGGGTATCCCAGTACCGTGCGCCGGCTGACCACCTCCAAGGAGAGGAAGGAGACGCACATATTGGCGTCCACTCCGACTCGCCGCTTCACCCCTACCTGGCCTAATGCAGCCAATGTAACTTATTGGCTGCCTCAAAAGCCACAGCATCAAAGATTTAATGTTTTAGGCTCGTTTAGGGTAAAATATTTTAATTTTAGCTGTTGCATCTGCGCATTACCTTGTGATGCGCTAACCATTCTTCACTACAAGTAAGGCCTGATTTATTCATAGGTATCTTACATTTGCTCCTCTATCAGTACCGTTCCGATCCCTAAAAGGGCCCTGACGGGTCCACAGGAGCTTTCTTAATCAATCCACTCAATTAGTGTATCGATAAAGGCCGTACTTAGGCTAATGAATGGATAAATCGTTGTCTGCGCGCGCGCACTTCCGACGCGATAGCAACGCGAGGGATTTATTCGCGAAACACGCAGAAATACGAAGAGTGGCGGCTAAAGAGGGTTTGTGGTTTAGCTATGCCGTGCTCATATGGGTAAGATGCATGTTAGGGAGACGCTTTCTACTTCGTTCCTTTTTGCATTAAAAGACGCCTAAGATATTTTCAATTCCGTAAACTCAGCATAAAGCTACTGTTAGACAAGCTCATTTTTAGCATGCTAAATCGCATGCCAAATTAGACCTGGCAAAAACGTATCTTTCAAAAGATTTTGGGTATTTGACTAAGCTCGAGATTTTAAAAATATAAATATTTTATCAAAATATAGGTAAATATGTGCCAATAGCAAAAATTCTCAATTGAAAATATAACGTTTAATACTACTAATAACGGTTTCATGGTCATTCAAAGATTCATGGGCAAATCCATTTTAAATGTTGAAATTATTAAAAAATAATTATACCATTAAATAACCCATACAATTTGCACCAACTATTATAATTTAAACCATTGACATAAACGAAAGATGTGATATAGCTACCATTCCAAATTCTAATGAAATGCATACAAAATACCTACTTGCTTGTGACGTCACATCTTAGTAGTCATTTGTATGGAGCGTTTTGAGTTTGCCCAAAATAATGTGATTTTAAAGTTGTGATATCTTAGGTAGTTTAAATGAGAATCAAGTAATTCTTTCAACGATGTTTCTATCATTGAGAGGTATTTTGATTACAAAAAAAAAGTCAAATACCGTATTGCATCTGGATCAGTCCAGAGATGCGGAACAGTGAAACGCTTCATTTGGAACATCGACTCTCAGATAGATTCGTTTCGCTCATTCCGATCATTCGGGTTCACTCGGATCATTCTGCTCATTCGGCTTATCACATCATTCCGCTCTTTCGGTTCACTCGGACTCGAGATCCATTTGAGTCGAATGATACATTCGGAACGAATATTAGAGATTCGGAACAGTGTATCTTTTAGCAGAGTCGGATCACTGAGTCTTTTCAGTAAAGAGTTACACACGTCAATGCAAAATATGAGTATGCTTAATGAATTGTCCAAATTTGCTATCAATAAGCATGCTTGAAAATATGCAAACCTGTTTACATGTGCTTAAGGTGACGGGTAGGGCACACTTAGCGACGCCAATCGATTTTAATTTTTAGCTATTAAACCGGATCTATTTTAAACAATTTCGGGGTTACAACCTCTCGGTAAACACTTATACTATTTATTAAATAGCCATGCACCGATGGTTTGTCCGTTTTTGTACGCGAAAAATTAATTACCGCCAAAAACGGCCACTTGTAGCGTGAATCAGTTTTTCGCGTACAAAAACGGACCCGACGTTTGCGCATGGTTATTTAACAAATAGTATAAGTGTTTGCCGAGGGGTTGTATCCGCGAAATGTTTAACATATATCCGGTTTAGTAGCTAAAAATTAAAATCGATTGGCGTCGCTAGTGTGCCCTACCCGTTACATTAACTATCGAGTTGTTTCAACTATACAACGGAAAATCTCGCCCGTCCGTTAGCCGAAAGTATGCAAGACATCATATCACGTACGTATAGTGGAAACACACAAGTTCATTCTCTACTTACCTACATGATGCTCCGGAAAATTAGCCGAAAACATTTTTGAAAGCCTGAAAAGAATCTCGTGAACAACCAGAAGTAAAGTAGTTACTATCCGTGCGGATAAAGAATGGGATTAGAAATGGCGGCGCGTGGATCCGGTACCGTCAGCATCAACGGTTTGAAAACTTATTTTGACGTTTTTCAGTATAAAATATCGTTACCGTTGAAACTGTTTTGTTTTTTTTTTTAATAAATAAATTAATGTTATTAATTAAAATACTATTTATGTACGAGTATGTTTTATAGGTTTTATTATTTTGGAGTCTTTTTGACTGTATATAAAAATGTATGAAAATTATTCAGATTGCAGATTATATATATTTAACGATAAACGAATTTGTTCTCAAGTAAATATATATATTTACTAGCGGTCCGCCCCGGGTTCGCCCGTGGTACATACATAGCCTATGACTACCTAACGTACCTTTCCTATGGTGAAAGAATGATTGAAATCGGTCCAGTAGATCCTGAGTACCTATATTATCGCGTAGAGGCTAATCCGTGGATCACCTCTATGGTAAGCTTTCTTAGCCATGAGAAGACGCGTCTACCCATCTGCCACACACATACGAGTAACAATACAAATAAATATGCGGGTAAATTTATTCATTTCTCCAATATCTAATTGATAGTAATCTAGGATCATAACCACCTATTTGAACCTCTGCAACATCAAAGGGATTTCAGATGCGTTTCGGCCCTTTAGGTGTATAGACTTCAATCTTACAAATTTTAAAGTACCATAAAATAAATAATAATATCCACCAACCAATTCGGCTAAGGCGGCCTATTTAGACGATTAGCCACTTTTGCAGGATATATTATAGTGCTCAAGTGTGTGCGCAAACACAAGTGTTCTCTCTATTCCCTTGCTCTCATAATCCGGTGGGACACCAGAGTGACAGGACCGGAGAGGCATCGGGCGGGGACAGCTTAAACGGCTTAACGTGCCTTCCGAGGCACGGGGGTACAAGCCCGTCAACTTCCAGACTCCGGGCTGACACTGAGAATTTCTTAACAGAAAAACTCAGGTACAAATTTTTGGCCCGACCCGGGGATCTAATCCGGGACCCCAAGGCAAAGTGGCTTTAAAGTGCGACGCGCTACCCATTATCCTATACAAAATAACCTATACAAAGTACTGCTTGCCCAGAACTGAATACCTAGCCCAGGTGTACAGAGTTCACCTCCCTTTCTAAATGTTAGAAGCGTAACTTAGTAGTTAACATTACCTACTTCGAAAGTGATCCGATATTAAAACGATTATGGTAGAAATGCTCTAAAAATGGCTACTCCAGGTCAGCCCCGACCGCAGGTTTAACATGAACAAGAACGGCGTTTATTTTAAACTCTGATGGCTGATAATAGGGGCTAGTCTCCAGTAGCCGGATGGCTGATGATAATTTCTATCGGTCGTGAGTAAATAGAGAGTAAGACTAGTGATCTATAGATGGCGCGCGGCCCGCGGAGCAATCTGCGCGAGAGGCGTAATGGTGTCATAGAGTACAACTTTGCAGAGTGATTAGTAAGAGAGATTATTCTTGATGTATGTTCTTACGTTAAGGCGACGGGTACCCCAAACTAGCGACGCCCATCGATTTAAATTGTTACCTATTAAACCGGGTCTATTTTGAGCAATTTCGGAGCTCGAGTCTCTAAGCAAACATTTATACTATTTATCTAATAATTGTGCACTACTTTTTGATCTGTTTTAGTATTCAAACAAAACAAGATATTATCAGAGCTATCTACAAAGCAGGTGATCTTACAAATAAAGTCATACAATATCACATCATCATCGTCATTTCAACCAATTAACGTCCACTCCCCAGCCTCCCCCAATGATCACCACACAGATCGGTCTTGTGCCGCCCGCATCTAGGGGGTTCCCGCTACCTTCACCAGTTCGTCGGTCCTCCTAGTGGGGGGCCTGCTACGGCTTCGGCTTCAATATCACATACATTAATCTAATTCTACAGAAGCACTTCTGTGACGCATATTAGTCATGACATCAGACAAATGGGTGGACAAATGTGTGTGTGTCGCCTCTGCAACACTTGATCCAATTAATCTTTGGCCGGAGGTCGCGTGCGCGCGCGCCGTTAGCGCGCCAAGTGGAAATTTATAATGATCGATATTCGCCCTATTCCAGCCAGCGAGAGCGCCTGAGGGTTGCCAGGTGGCCGGCCTTAAGACTGGCCTTAAGTCCGTAAACTAGCCGTTGGTCTATCTGAACCATATTAAATCTTTGATCTGAACCCATTCCTGAACAACTTGACCTGGTTTGGGTTATAATGGAGATTGGTTATCTATTGCTTGAAACATCCAAGTTTACCTGTTTGCAATGAGAACATTAAAGGGTTGCCAGTTGGCCACGGCGGCCGATTTCAACGATTAACCCTAACCGTAACTGTGGAACCAGTTGCCATTGGTGCAGGTCTTCCCGAACAGATACTTACGACCTGGTGACTTTCAAGAAAAGGGTTTTATTCCTTCCTTAAGAACCGGCATCGCATATGCGTTCCCTCAGGTGTTAGGTTTCCATGGGCGGCGGTGAACACTTGAAGGTGTGCCGTCTGCTCGTTTATCCGCTATAATTTAAAGAAAGAACCCTCATATTCCGATCGGTAAAACACGCAGTGCGACACGACCAGACAGGGATCGGGCGCAGAATAAGTCACGGGAGTACATGGCCGGTAACGTACAGACCCCGAGCTGACACTCACAATTTCTTACCGACAAACTTAGATACAAATTTAGTCCCACTAACTATTGCGCCACCGACTAAAATCCACGTAAATTTATTTCAGTACAACTTGACCTGGTTTGTTTCGACTGGTTAAATAGCACACGAAGATTGAAAGAAGTGGATTGAAGAAAGTCGTGGCAACGGATTTTTGAGGAACTAACGTAAATCCCGTTAAGTATGGGATGATGCCGCATTTTGATGTCTCGGTAGTGGCGCCACTGTGTCGCACTTGTACATCACATCCAGAAATTTTATAGTGTTTGTTGTGTTCTTTTTGTTGTATGCTTTGTATTGTACCTGTTGTGTCTCGGTCTAGAATGTTGACTTTCTGTATTAATATTTATTTATGTATTTCAATATATATCTGCCACATTGTACACTTCTTTTAATATGTAATATACGTGTATAATATGTCTATTCCCACCTGCATTAAATATTGTATTCCTTCTTTTAGATCCTACCTAACTCACTCGCAACCAGGTCCCACCAGAATACCAGTGCTGCTGCGGCATCGCAGATAATGCCGTAGCAGCAAATGCTGAGGCTGGGACCTGATTGGCCACTCCCTTCACTTATTCCTTATAAAATGTAATATCCACCATCCAATGTTTCCGCTGTTGTATGTCATTCTGTATTATTGTATATTGTTTGTGGCCAATAAATGTATTTTCTTTCTTTCTTTCTTCAAAAGAAGAATAGAGTATTATTGTAAATTTTACTCTGCGAAATTTGGAGGCAGCCCTATAAGGGTCGCGGGCGCAACTGAAATTTATAATTGTTATAAACAAATGCTCGGAGCCGCACGAGGCGCCCGCGCAGTTCAGGTTTCAGGTCGGCAGACGCAGGTTACTAAATTGTATCTGTTGTACTATCGAAGGATTGAAGATCACAAGCCACTGCGCCAGCCTAGAACTTCGTGTAATTTATTGTTCTCCGAAGGGGGTTTCTCTATAGTTGTTGAGAAATTATCAACTATTAATGGGCTGGCTCGACCGGAATGATACCACGGCCCCACAGAAAACTGGCGTGACGCAGCACTGTGCTGTTTTTGGCTGCGTGAGTGAGGGTACCGGAGGCCCAATGGGAGAGGGGGGTTTTTAGGTTGCCAGCGCACTTGTGACTCCACTGCTATCGTGGGTGTCCATGGGCGGCGGCAATCGCTTACCATCAAGTGATCCATCTGCTCCTCTGCCACCTATCACATAAAAAAACATATTCGCTATACTTTACCCTGAGGTTGTCTGCAAGATATCGTTATTAGCGATAAGATCGCCTACAATGTACTAGTATAATACCATAGACTAAGATCTGGAAATTTTATGCAATTAAGTGTATCTATCTATTCCATATTATTATTATTATACGTAGCATACTTTCAGCCCATCTACCGCAGTGTCTCAAGACGAAAGTCTTCAATGCGTGTGTGTTGCCAATGATGACATACGGAACCGAAACGTGGCCGCTTACAATGTGCCGATTAAGGAGGCTCAAAATCGCCCAGAGAGCAATCGAGAGGGCTATGCTCGGAGTCTCCTTGCGTGATCGTATCAGAAATCATGAGATCCGCAAGAGAACTAAGGTCACAGACATAGCCCAAAGGATTGCATGCCTCAAGTGGCAATGGGCAGGGCACATAGCGAGGAGAACAGACGGCCGTTGGCTCGGAAAGGTCCCCGAGTGGAGGCCACGTACAGGAAGGCGCAACCGTGGCAGGCCCCCCACAAGGTGGACCGAAAATCTGGTAAAGGATGCGGGAATCCATTGGATGCGGGCGGCGCAGGACCGATCTGTGTGGAGATCATTAGGGGAAGCCTATGTCCAGCAGTGGACGTCTATTGGCTGAAATGATGATGATGATGAAAGTCTCGTGTAGATTATAGGAACTATTATTAGAATAGTTATTTACGGGATTTCTACCAAGTACCTACCTTATTTTTGAGTTTCCTTGAAAGTTTAAAACAATAACTATTTATCAAAAATTCCGTTTCCCCAGATAATTTTGCATATTGTAATCCATACATTTCTAATTTCATCCAAGTTAAACTTTCATCTAAATCGACTTGTCTGTTATACATCGATACGCTCAGTCTAAACATTGTCCGGTATAAATCAGTGCCACTCTTCAAGACGAATGTGAACCGCTAGTTGTGTATGCACGTCTGCTGCCGATCCTGACTTTACGATCGCTATGAGGGGTATAGTAGAAAAATAGCCAGTAGTAACTCATAACGTCCCTAAAAGTCTACAAACCTGCACAATAAAATATAGACTGGCCCGATTACAAATTTGGTGCTTTACATGCCAAGGGTCATGGATTTGGTCAGATTTATCATTCGTACAAGCATTCATTCCACGGTGTTCACAGTAGGCAGCGGCATGACTGTGCTCCGGCATTGTTGATGTCTATGAGCGGGGGTTACCATTTACCATCAAATGGGCTTGCTGCCCATTTGATGGTAAATGGTAGCCCCCGCTCATCTGCCTATTCAAAGCAATAAAAAAGATGTATTTAAAAACGGTAATCGAGTGTCGTACACAATTTGTTAGTGTGGCGAGTCTTGCGCCTTCAAATTGAAGGCGCAATGCGCCATTGACAAAAAAAAATCAATCACATCATTGTATTATCTATGTATATTGATCTTAAAATATTACTTTAGGGATATATCGATCGTCCCCAGCTATCGTCATCTGTTACTAATGGCACATAATGCCCTAATTTGAAATAGTTGATCGGTGTACATTGTCTGGTACCATACAGGGTGGCCCAAACTACAATAAATCGCGGAACATACATGGAAGTGTTTCAGGTGAGTCTCATTGTAAGGCATCTAATAAAATAAATATTATTCAAAAATAAATACTTATTTTGAATACGTGAGAATCACCGCCAGCGGCGTAGCGTCCCCCAACCCGATCGAGTCACTGCCTTTATTAGCACTGTGGATATACTGTTCGATGTTCGCTATCTAGATCCGAATTAGTTGCACTTATCTACAATGGTTAAACGCAACGAATGTGGTCGTATAATGCAACTATCAATTTATATACAAAAACTGTATTTATACCTACATATTTATTGAACGAAAAGATCTAGCGGCATCTACCTATTAAAAATATGATCTATTTATTAGGATCATTCCTTAAAATGATTAATTGTCTCAAGTCTGGGTGTTTTGCGTTTACCAAAATACTCACTTGTGACAATGAATTAAGAAAATATCGTTTTCTAACTCAGAAAAGCATAGAAATGGTTTATTAATTTTACCTTAGGTTTTTAAAAACCATATACATATACGACTAGAATTTGTGATGATGTTGCGTTTTCACTGTACGAGTACACTAATTTACTTGAATTATGTAATTATGTAAGATCGAAATATAAGACAAAATATAAATTCTTATTAACTTGTGCAAACTGTTAAATGAGCTTCCAGCCGCGGTGTTCCCTGATTGCTATGACATGTCTTTTATTAAAGGAGGTTTTAAGAGTTCTTCTTTCACGGTAGGTAGCGGAATGACTTCGCTCCGGCATTGTTGATGTCTATGAGCGGCGGTTACCGTTTACCGTCAGATGGGCCGCATGCTCGTCTGTCTATATTTAACATGTCTGTCCATATGTAAATACAAAATATGTTTTTCGTATAAGCGTGTAAAATTATCACTGGCTAATTAACAGTACGGTTTGCTAAATAGTTTTTTAAATTTTCGCGTTGCATTATAACTATAAGTAATCAAGACAGGAATTACTATTGAGTACACAATGTCGTATCACATAATTAATATCGTGTTAATTCCCGTCTTGATTAATTATAATTAACAGTAGCTACAGGGGCGGTTCTAGCCCAAGAAGCACCCGCAATCAGTAAGCTGGCGCCATCTTGTTTCAAAATGCGCGAACAAAATGGAATACTTACAACATGTTCGACTACCTATGGACAGTCGCTTCATTGTAATCAGACACCTCGAATCCTATATCATGGTCTAAGCGTATCCCGGGCTTCGAAGCTACAGCATTGGACGCAACTGGAATCAGCACGCTAAGATGAGGAGAACGATCAGTACTCGCGCCCTCCTTGCGGAGCGTTACAGTGGAGGCTCTACGTGTAGCGAGGGGCTCTCGGCGCTCTCTAACTTCCGGCGCCCGGGTGCACCGCACCCCCTGCACTATAGGTAAAAGATGCCCCTGAGTAGTTAGTCCAAATGTGAAATTCTAGTTCCAACTGCGGTGGGAATATTAAGATAGTTACGATAACAATTACTGGTGTTACTTTCACACATGGTAGCCGGGCATGTTTACAATCATGTCATAACTCAACTATCAGTAGGGTTACCATACGTCTGGTATGCAAAAGACGATAACACGGCCTAACTGAAAATCGGCGTGAAGCATTCTTTGCTGTGTGTGACCCAATGCAAGCGAAGGCAAGCGGGGTTTAAAATGGTTGGTAGCGCAATTGTGACTCCACTGGTGTCCATGGGCGGCGGCAATCGCTTGCCATCATGTCATCCGTCCGCTCGTCTGGCGACTATCACATTAAAAAAATTGTGCATGGTTAGAAATAATGGAAAAATCTGGTAGAGTTCCACCCATTTATGTTGCATGTTCCAAGAGAAAATTGGTATTTTTATTCATTCGAACCATGTTTTTTTACCTTATGTAGATACATATACCTATACATTGTCGCCATCGCTTCATGAAATGAATGATGGTTTGATGTGGAAATGGATGTGGGCAACTTAATTTGTCATCCACGTTTGATCAGATAGTACTTGCTGTGCATGTAGGTTTTTTGCTGACCAATCATTGATTAGGTAGGGTTGGGGTTATTTTTTTGCTGATCCGTTAAATAACACCTATTATAAAAATATTTGTAACAAAATTTTATGATTATCTTTACGAAAGAAGCGTCGGTGGCGGCGGCCATCTTACAAAAAATAACGCGCTTACAGCGCCTCTCCCAGTTATTAATGTACTAACTATTTTACGATGTGATAAAATAATTTTGATATTTTCATTTCTTATCACTGATTTGTCTGAACCACATCATGTTGTAGCCAAAAGTCAGTGTAACAATTCACTAAACTCGAACATTAAATTAACTAGCATTTCATGAAGTGAGCAAATCCACGTTATGGCTACGACAGACATACCTACATACGATTTCCGCGAAAGTCCCGCCTTTCTAATTCATCAATGGTGACCCTAACGAAACATGTTACGGTTTTGAGTGAACTATAAGTAGAATGAGCATCTGTGCCTAATAAATATGCAAGCAAGTGGTAGAAAATTACATTTACTTAATATATTATTATAATAACGACCGAGGTGGCAGGCGGTCAGACTACACATGATGGTTTTGCTATGATAAGAATGAAAAACCGGCCAAGTGCGAGTCGGACTCGCCCATGAAGGGTTCCGTAGCAGCAAGTAAGATATTATGGAAGGTAAATTGCGGTTTACGGTTTATAACGTATTAAAAAAAAACTACTCACTATATCTAGTTCAAACCCATTTTCGTTGTTAGTTTTCATGATTATGTTATATCATATATTTTTTTTAGTTTTATAATTCTGTCTTTGTTGTCTGTGTCAGTGCCTAGAATGTATTATATCAAAAATAAGTATCGGAAATTAACATAGCATGTAAGTTTTCATATAAGCGCCATAATATGTCTTAATGAAAATAAATATAATTATTATTAAACCGAATTCATTTATTATAGGGGTTTAGAAAAAAATGATATTAAAAACCTCAACATCATTTTTAAAGAAACCCCACACGTATAGGTTTGATGAAAGACATTATTTGAGTTTCAGTTTCAAGTAAAAAATTAGGGGGGTCTCCAACCCCCCAATTTTTTTATATAACAAAATACATCTATTTACCAAGTTTCAATAGTATATTTCTAATAGTTTCGGAGAAAAGTGGCAGTGACATACGGATGGACACACAGACAGACAGACATGACGAATCTATAAGGGTTCCGTGTTTTGCCATTTGGCTACGGAACCCTAAAAAGGCATGTTAACTACATATATTATTAGTTGTAGACTAGCTTCTCAATCGCTTCGTTGCTCGCGTGGACTTTCCCGTAAAAATAGATGTTTTGCAGTAGTAAATTATAAATTATGTGCCAGGGATGGACGGGACGAATAGAGGTGAACCATGAATTATAATATAGGTCTACCCGAAAATATCATGAAAATGTCAAGTAACTTATTGAGAAAAAGAGGGTAGTCAACAGTCGAAGTCAGTCAGTCACAGTCACTCAATAAAATGCCGGTGTTTTGCGTTTTATCGACGTACGGATTCTGCTGATACCACTCTAAACACAATCGTGGGTATCAAGACTCGAGAAGAGGTGTTACCGAAGGTAGGGCCCAATACTATCTTGTAATTTAATACAACATTCAATTATTCAACAGAGATTAGGCGCCGACTTCGGTAAAATCTTTTCTCGAGTGTACCTACTGTCATTAAATTTTATATGAAGTGTATAAAATGATAAAAATATTATTTTACACTTTTTAGTTCGTGGTTTTTCAAGGCGGTTTTTTTTCGCAAAAATTGTTTTAATTGAGAATTTTTGCTATTGGCACATATTTACCTACAGGGTGTAAAAAAACCCTTAAAGAAGCCGGTGTCTACGCACTCAAACCATTAAAATCAGTCTTAGAACAAAAAAATATTGATGGGAAACGAAGTTGATTTTTTGGTGTCAATTTTAATCCTATAAACGGACAACGCAATGAACAACGTACAACAGGACCGCGCCTCAGTCGCCGAGGCGCTCTCAAACATTACATTGCGGGCTGTACGTTTTGAAGCCATTTTTCCCTAGGAAATGCTTAAAATTTTGGACAAGTTTCTTTGGACAAAACTTAGGTAATAATTTTTCAAATTTATTTACATCAAAATCTTAAGATTTTTATTCTGACTTTGACCTTCAATATCTTGGGAAGCATTAAGTTCCCAGGTATGGTCTAGAAGGAAAAAATGGTCCTGATGATGTGTTGAATACGTAGGTTTCGTCTTCGTTAAGGGTCTTTTTACACCCTGTATATTTTGATAAAATATTTATATTTTGTAAAATCTCGAGCTTAGTCAAATACCCTATTACTGAAGGCGCCTCTCCCCCTCATCATAGCGTGTAATTAATTCTCAGTTGCGTCGAAAGCAGTCGCTTCGCTGCCCTGGGTACGCTTGGACCATGATCCAGGATTCGGGAAGTCTGGTAATTACAATGAAGCGATTGAGTTCTGATTCGCAACCCTTAGACCAACTGCATCACGGTTTCTAGACCGTGGAAGAGCCACGCTTCGGCATAAATGGGCTGGCTTGACCGGAGTGATACCACGGTCTGCCAGAAAAACCTGCGTGAAGCAGCACTACGCTGCGTGAGTGAGGGCACCAGAGGCCCAATCCGGGGACAGAGGGGTTTAAAGGTCGCACTTGTGTTTCCACTGGTGTCGCGGGTGTCTATGGGCGGCGGCAATCGCTTACCATCAGGTGATCCGTCTGCTTGCCTGTCACCTATTACATAAAAAAAGAGGAGTCACAAGTGCGTTGCCAACCTTCAAACATCCCCTTCCCTCAGATGGGGCTTCCGGTACCCTCACTCACGCAGCGAAACACAGCACAGTGCTGCTTCACGCCGGTTTTCTGTGAGAACGTGGTATTACTCCGGTCGAGCCGGCCCATTTCATGCCGAAGCCTGTCTCTCCCACGGTAATCATTATCTCAATTCATGTACTACTACTACCTACTGTGATAAAAATCGTTATCCTCTATCTATAGTCCTAACCTGATGGACCAGTAGTGACCTCTCTCGTGAATGGCGGCGCAATTAGCGAGGGCGCGCGCGCAGCCGGCACAATGCGGCTATCTGCGGTAGTGCCCATTGTCAGCTCAACACGCACGGCCAGAGGTCAGCCGAGATTGCATTAAGGGTTCGTTCTAATTGACTGAAATAAGCCTGCGAGACCTGCTTACTTTAAAACGCCTTAAATATAGTCACTTTTTACATTATAGTTTTTAAACTGTACATGTACCTAGGTTAAAAAGGTTTTTAATTAAACCTATGGATTCAAATTAAAGTTCCTCTGGGCCGGAGCTCCTAAATATCAGCTTCTTCCTCTGGATCGTATCCAGCGAAGGGCGGTCAGAACTGTCGACGACCAGGCACTTTCCGACACACATGATCCTCTGTCATTGCGTAGAGATGTAGCATCACTGTGATGTAGCATCTTCTATCGCATTTACAATGGGGAATGTTCCGAGGAGCTGTTCGGCATTATTCCAGCTGCAATTTTTCACCACCGCACATCACGTCAGAACGCCAAATTCCAGCCACATCACCTGGATGGATTTATATCGACTACAGTGCGTGTCTCACGTCATTTCCTACCACGCACAGTAAAACTGTGGAACCAGCTGTCATCTGTGGTGTTTCCGAACAGATACGACCTGGTGACCTTCAAGAAAAGGGTGTACTCCTTTCTTAAGAGCCGGCAACGCATATGTGATACCTCAGGTGTTGCAGATGTCCATGGGCGGCGGTGATCACTTTCCATCAGGTGTGCCGTACTGCTCATTTGTCCGCTATAATGTAAAAAAAAAACCCTTTTACCTTTTTGTACCATATTTCATGTGACATAAAAAGTCTTTGTCTTTGGCTGCTAAAGACATAATGGCGATGTTGTGGCTAGCGATAGGTAGTCCCTGTGAATAAGAGAGGCGTCATATGTGGGAAAAGAGTAATGGTGCTCAGCGGATAAGGACGATGTCTTCCAAGCCAGAGGTCGTGCAAGCACGTACCGTGGCAGAAGCTTACGCTTCGGCATGAATGGGCCGGCTCGACCGGAGTGATACCACGGCTTCACAAGAAACTGGCGTGAAGCAGCACTGCGCTGTGTTTCGCTGCGTGAGTGAGGGTACCGGAGGCCTAATCCTGGTTAAAGGGGGGGTTAAAGTTAGGCAGCGTACTTGTTATTCCACTGGTGTCGCGGGTATCTATGGGCGTCGGCAATCGCTTACATCAGGTGATTAGTCTGCTTCGTATGCTGATTATCACACAAAAAAATTCATTGGGTTGTTGCCCGTTGTACGCAAGGATTATGATCCAGGGTTTGGCAAGTATGTTTGTTATACAATAAACTGAATGATGAATGATGCCGAATGATGAATGATGATCTAAAATAAAAAGTAAAGTAAAGTGAGACAGTACATAGGCTGATACTGTGTCATCTGCAGGGCAAAGGCCTCCATCACAGAAATCAAGAAGTCATCGCTACTATGATGGGTTTAGGTAGGCTTAATGACCACGCTTGCCTAATGAATCAAATCAAAAATCAAAATCAAAAATGTCTTTATTCAATTTGAGTCCATACAGAACATTTATGAATGTCAAATAATATGTAATATACCGCTGATTCGTAATGTTAATTTCTACCGAGAAGAATCAGCAAGAAACTCAGTAGTTACTCTTTTCAAATAATATGGTAATTACAATATTCATTCTTATACAAAAATATAATTACAGTGACATTATGATATACAATGCTTATGATCAAATCGTTTAGATAAATCGTCAAAGAAAAATTATGAAATGAATTATGCATTAGAGGACAGGCGAAGAGATCAACATGTCCAGGAATCCTTATCATTCAAATAATCATCTACTTTATAGTAGCCTTTCTGCATTAGGCAGTTTTTTTGCATGCAACTTAAACTTATGTACGGGTAAATCAATGATATTTTGAGGTAACTTATTGAACATTGTAATGCTCAATCCTACAAATGAATTTCCAGTTTTATGAAGTCTTAGATTTGGGACAGCGAGTCTACGTTTATTTCGCGTGTTAAAAGCTATTAAAATCAGTTTTTTTTGATAATGAGGATTTGTGATCACAAACCCGAGCTATGTTCGAAAAATTCGAGACATACTTTTTGCTCGACCCGGGAAACTCTGAACTCAGGACCACGGCCCGGTACTTGTCCACTAGACCAACAGGGCATCATGAAGCTAAGGAAGCATCGCTTGTTCCAACGCCCTATGTCCAGCTAGCTTCCCATGGCATCGTGACTTCCCACTTCAAAATTCAAATGATTTACAGCAATCTAAAGCCGCAAACATTATTTATTCAAAAAGCTAAGATATGTAAATACATCTCGGCTTGATAGTCCATAGATCCAGAGATGTCCCGTCCGGCAGGATGTTGATCGATAGCTGCGCGTGAGTGGTCTAAAGGTGCTCCCACACAGCATATATAACGTATTTGTGATTCCTTCCTCAGATAGAGAGATATATTCTTTATTGCATAAAAACAAAATACAAGTATGATACAACAACAACAGACAGTACAATAAGGCGGTCTTCTCGCTTGTAGCGATTTCTCCCAGACGGCCTTTGGGTACGTAAATAACGTATTCGTAATATGGGATGGGAGAAATATATATAAATAATATTACATAACATAAATAATTTTGATCAATTCTGATTCCCACAACAAAAGTGCTTTAGCTCCTTACTTAAGAGTTACTTCCGCCACCAATCCCATGGTCTTTCCTACCGTCTCTGCAAACCGACCGCATCTTTGGACCTACGGCTCTTTCTACAGTGTGTTTTTTCACTCCCTATAAAATCTATGTCTTGCCAAATATCAATGTCAACTCCCCAAATGGGGCTTGAAAACACCACAGAATAGCCCTATCTCAATGTCACTTCTTCCCAAATGGGGCGTGAAAGCACTACAGCACAAGCGACTCGCGCTCGGGCTGTTCCACGGCAATCCAGCTCCTTTAAGGTTAGGTCGATGTATGTGCTGTTGTCCGATATCGTTGACAGAGATTGAATATTGAAAACGGCCCTAAGCCACGTCCCTCGTGAGTTAGAGCGACTGGACACAATGCACTGTCATCGCTCGATATATTACGGCTACCGGCGGCACGCGGCTAATATTTTATCTGGGCGGTCTTCATTGCGATCGAAGCTCGCTGTTTAGTTCTGGGACACACGCTTATCGATACTTTACTTAAGTATCGATACATATTATTTTATACTAGTGGTGACAAGGCAAGGAAGATGAGGAAGTGGGTCACCTGATTGTAAGTAATCATATCTCTCTGATCTCGTACATGTTCCGATTCCCGTGAACTTCTAAGAGATCAGAGACACCACCGGGCGACAAGGCGTTGCCGGCCTTTTAGTCAGAAGTATGCTCTTTTCTTGAATATCTTTAAATTCATATCTGCCAGGAAACTGGTGCGGAGGTTCTGCATAATTTGATCCCCCGTAGCCCATTTCATCACCGGACAACAAGGCGAGGGGAGGGGATTCATCCATACGTTGTTGGCTTACCCCTTATCCGCACGAAGCGATTCACTTCCAGCTAAGAAATGGAAATCCTTGAAAAGGTCTGTTTTTGCGGACCACTACAATCTGAACATCGTAAAGGCAAGAGTGAACAGGCAGCTTCTAGGCTATTACAGCCAAACCGTTCCTGTACCGTTATCAGTCCGTTCAGTCTGGGTGTAATATACGTATTTGAATTCTTATATTACATATTTGGGTTTTCTTCGCTGTCCTATATCCGTAACACGAACTGCTTAAGCCACTAGTACGCAATCACGTTAAAGTTTTCGTGTATTCATTTATTGTAATTTTTAAAAATAGTAGTTCTTTTGAGTTATTGAGTTGAGTTGCGTGAGTGCGTCAAGCTGTGGTCATGCGCCGTAAGTTTGAGCAACTGAACCCTAAGAAGCAAACTTACAAACTTCACACAACGAACCGCTTATGGTAAAACTGGAACTAGCTGGCATCGATTATTACCGAATATATACGACCTGGTGACCTGAAGGCATCTGTGATGCTTCGGATATTGCAGATGTCCATGGGTGGTGTGACAGTGATCACTTACCATCAGGTGTGCTGTATGCACGTTAGTTATAGTTAGGCTTAGTCATAGTTAGTGCAAAAAATATCGATAAGTTCAAAAATACCAGATACATCACTAGGTGCGAGTGAAAGAGGCGTGCACGGGTTGCTCTCATTAATCTTTCATTTCTACGTTATATTATTAGAGGAACGGGTTTGCACGGATGCTGGGGTGCAGCGAGGTAGGAGGAGGGGAGGGGGGGGCGTGAACCCAAGTGAACCCTCAGTAGCACCTGCCGCGTCCGGTCCGGAGGCTGCCACGAGGGTCTCCACGGGTTTAGGTCATCGTTTCTGGACGTTTCGCTTTAGGGGGATCATTCTGCTTTTGGGAAAATGTTTATTTAGATTCAGCAAAAATGATTGCTATGATTTTTGCCTGTATCAATTTTTATGTAATAGGTTGACCTGAGAGTAAGCGATTGCTGTCACTCCTATGGACTCCCAGTGGAGTCATTAAATGCGTTGAATACCTTTCACCTTCAACCTAGTTTTGATTTTCCGGAATATACGAAATTGAATATACTAGCGTGCCTTTTTATTTGTGTCATTTTTAAAAATATTTTTTTCTTCGTCGTAGGTATCGCTACTGGCGTTGACTTCACTCTTAGATTTAGGTATGAATGGAACTGCACGTTTTTTTCTGATAATTGTTCGATTGGAAAAGTTATTTTTAAACTATGGTCTGCAAATTTCATCATAGTTTTTTTTTTTACTGTAGATAGGTAAGCGTTTGACCATATTTCACCTGATGGTAAGTGATAATATGGTCTAAGATGTAGCACGATTACCTAGAAGATACCTATTCACTCGCGCTTTGAAAACCCCCAAATTGTAGCCTCTAGGGAACACCTCCTCAGGCAACTGATTCCACTGTTTCGCAGTACGAATAAGGAAACAGGATTCAAACCTCTTTGTGCGGACTTTTGGTATTTCTACCATGTACCGGTGTCGATTGAGGATCTGCCTGGTGGAGTAGTGGAAAAACGGAGATGCTCCAATGGCATTGTACAGTTCCGTGGCGCACTCTCCAAAATGTATCCGATAGAATATCGATAAGCTCGCTACCTTGCGTCGGTGTTCAAGGCTTTGTAGCCTCTTACCCACAAGCTCGCTCATAGTTATAAAATTTCCTCTTCATCTTAGCGTGTAATTCCCAGTTGCATCCAAGTCATTTTGGACCCCGGGCTACGCTTGGACCACGACTCAGCATTCGGAGACACTCCGCGCTTGCCGTCTGATCTTCGTTATAAAACATCATGTTAAAATTGATTGCACCAATAATAAAGTCACTCTGCATTTAGTGTGTACGAATTTATTTTCCACTTGTAAGTAAGGGGACTCAGAAAATCAAAACAGTTTTTGCACTTACCTCATTTGATATATATAAAAAATAAAGTTTTAAAACTAAAACCTGACTACCAAAAAAACACACTCTAAAAAGTATGAAACAAGAAAATTGTCTCTGCTGAAATTATTATGCCGTATTGCCGTGGTCGTATGCCACCTACTGTAGCAAACCCGTTTCATTATAAAAATAAAATAAAATCAATGTGGCATACGACCACGGCGATAAGGCATAATAATTTCAGCAGAGACAATTTTCTTGTTTCGTACTTTTTAGAGCGTGTTTTTTTTGGCTGTCGGGTTTTAGTTTTCAAACTTTATTTTTATTTAACATATTTTTAGTTATGTAATCAAAATTACATTGCTGAAATGTGCTAAAAAAGCTCTTTCATTTGATACCCCACACGGTACCGTTAAGCAATTTTTTGTAGTTCCTTTTCTAAGTCTCCTATAGGGCGCTGTAGTCAATTTAACGTGAGTTTAACGTGACGTCATGCCGCCTATAACCAGAAAACAATCAAGACGCTTCTAACGACATCTCATTTGTTCATATATGATAACTAGTTTAGACGTTATGAGGGAACAGATGAACAACCATACATACAGACATGCTTCGCCATAGTCGGGGTAAAAACAATTCCACACAATGATCATAAACCATGGTCGCCATAGCTGGCTGCCGATACAATTTTGTTGTGCGGAGGTCGTAAAGGTGACTTTAAATAGCGGTCATATTTTTAACTGCACCGAGATAAATGGCCTACAGTTATTTTCAATATCCTTTCGTGCTATGCTTTGTTTTAGATTTAGCCCATTAAAGTAGTTATGCAGCTTTGCGGCCTTCCTTTTTGGTATAGTAGCGTTTTCTTCTAAATTTTACCTACAAAGACGTCACTTTAGAGCCCAGGGTACGTATATGGTTATACTATGATCCAGGTCAAAGTCAAAGTCAAGTCAAAAAATTCTTTATTTGCATAGGCTTGTACACAACACTTACAAATCGTCATACATTTGAATGACTTAGAACTATTTATAAGTACTTATGTATAATTTACATGTTAATACATATATGTTGATACATAAAATATGCTAAAGAAATAAATGAACATAATGCGATTCTACCACCGGCTCGGAAAGTTGTTTCTGGTCGAGAAGATCCGGCAAGAAACTCGCCAGTTACTCTTTTTAATCGCCAAAAGCAGGATTTCGGGAGTGTAATTATTACAACATACGGGAGATGACCGGGATTGCAAGCGTGAAGAACTTTTCCGTCTCGCAAAAGATTTTTTTTTATCACAAAGCCGTCTGACCTTCGAAACCTTTAGACAGGGACCAACTGAATCATGGTTACATGATTCAGAAACTATCCAAAACGTGCAGCTTCCCTCAATGCCGAGTTAATGGTAGAAATACGCACACAGATTTAAAAAAATTACCGTGGTAAAGCCTCGCTTTGGCATGAAGGGGCCTGCTCGACTGGAGTGATACCACGGCCTCACAGAAATCTGGCGTGAATCAGCACTCTGCTGCGTGAGTAAGGGTACCGAAGGGCTAACACGGGGGCAAGGGGGGTTTAAAGACTACGGTGTCGCGGGTGTCCATAGGTAGCGGAAATTGGTGATCATTGGCAGGCGATCCGTCTGCTCGTCTGCCACCTATCACATAAAAAAAAATTAGCTTTAATCCTCGTCTTAATCTAGTCGTCTTATTTACACAATTTATAACTCAAGAACGGTTGGACCGATTTGGCTGAAAATTTAAGATGAGATAGCTTACAACCAGGGGACGGACATCATACTTATCATCTCGAAAAAATATTATGCCAATTCGTGTTTAGAACTTCTTTATTCCCTGTGTTGTGATGTCTATAATAATAAATGTTTTTTCTTTCTTTGTTAAAGTTACGTATATTTTAATACGGAGCTTTAAAAACGAGTTTTTGTAACAATTAGGTCTACGATGATACATACAAATAGGCTCTTGTCAATTATTTAAACCGTTTATGGCAAACAATGTCCGTTTTAGCATTCTTCTTGTGTAAACTAGTCCTAGAGTTTTAAAAATAAGTTTCGCAGTAATTAATTGAGGACCAGGCTAATTAATCGTTGTAAAACAATAATTGTTATCGATTCTAGGAATAAGTAGAATATGTAGTTTATTTCTTCATCGATACCATTGAATCGATATTTTTCTTAACTTTGAATTCGCGAGACCTTTTTTTTCAGACTGAAAATTCTGGATTTTAAAAGTCTATTTGCGTATTTCTACCACTAGCTCGGCGGTGAGCAAAATCACCGTGACAATAGAACTTTTCGGATAGTTTCTCAAACTTACAATAGCTACATTAGGGTATTTGACTAAGCTCGAGATTTTACAAAATGTTAATATTTTATCGAAAAAATAAATTCTCAGTGAAAATATAACGTCTAGCCGGTTTTATTGACGTTCAAAGATTCATAGCAAAGTCCAGTTTAAATTAGGAAATAATTAAAAAATAATTATACCATACAATTTTCACCAGTTATTATAATAGAACCCTTACCATAAACGAAAAATTTGATGTAGCTACCAAGCGAAATTCAAAATGCATACAAAATACATGCGTGTGACGTCACATGCCAGTCGCCAATGAGGGTTTTCGTGTGTGAAAAATCCGCTAGATGCACTATTGGACTAAGGTTTTAAAAATAACCAATCACATATATAGACCTCACTCCTATAGCAATCTAGCGGATTTTTTACACGCGAAAACTCTCATTGATGGAGCGTTTTGGGTTTGCCTAAAATTATGTGATTTTAAAGTTGTAATATCTTAGGTAGTTTCAACGATGTGACTATCATTGAGAGGTATTTTGATTACAAAAATAAAAGAAATAGTCAAATAACGTGTAGTTGAGATTATGATTCTGAACGTGTCATGGTTCATTTAGTAGGGTTGCGAAGGTAAACCTCAGTGGTTTCATTGTAATTACTAGACTTCCTGAATCCTGGATCATAGTACAAGCGTATCCTGGGCTCCGCAGTGACATCTTTGGATGTAACTGGGAATCACACGCTGAGATGGGAGGAATGTCTCAGACGTACAATTATGCTGCAGTTGGAAAAAGAGGATCCTTACCACATATCATCTTCTATCTTCTATACTATTTAGGTATAAAGAGGTAAATCTTACTAGACGTATGTAACTCTTTACTGAAACGACTCAGTGATCCGGCTCAGCCAAATGATACACTGTTCCGAATCTCTAATGTTCGCTCCGAATGTATCATTCGACTCAAATGGATCTCGAGTTCGACTGAATCGAATGAGCTGAATGATCCGAGTGAGCCTATGAGCCGAATGAGCTGAATGATCCGAGTGAGCCGAACGATCCGAATGAGAGGAATGAATCACGGATCTATCTGAGACTCGATATTCCAAATGAAGCGTTTCACTGTTCTCCTTCTCCATCTCTGCACTGATCCAGATGCAAATGTTCCAATCTTTTGGAAGATACGTTATTGCCAGGTCAAAATCATACAGACAGCGGCCACGGTTATAGGTAATCCGAGAACACGAAACGCTTCATCATCATCAGCCCATTTAAGTCCCCACTGCTGGGGCACGGGCCTCCTCAATCACATGAGGGGTAATTGCCATACTCACCACGCTTGGCAGACGGGTTGGCGAGGGTTTTGATATAAATGCAGAGTTTTCCTTCTCTGGGTGATGATAATCATGCCAGCAGCTTTACCTTAGTCGCCTTTTACGACACCTCAGTAAGAGTGAGGGTGGCCTATTCTACTCTGCCGGGGACCACACGACGAAACGCTTGCGCGAGTTAATCGGCACCTAGCGCCATCTATTGAGATGAAGTAGAACTAATGTCCCGAAACGAAGAGAGCGCGCCACTAGTATTTTATAAAGAAGCTCTTAACCTAACCAAGTACACTAGTTTGGTTATATTGTCCATCATAAACACTAATGTATAATTTTGAATGCATTTACTTGTTCTCTGTAAACAAGTATAAATTGCAGTTATCATACTTCAACATCGGCATAAAGCTATTCAGCAATTCGAGTAAAGACGAAAGTTTATTGGCTCATCATGAGAGACGCACAAAATGTGCTAAGGCACATAGTTCGAGTGCATTCAGTAGGATGACTTTAGTAGGACACTTTTGAAGTGCCCTTCGTTTAGCTTAATAATAAATCATTTACTTATTACGGCACATTTGTTTGTGAAAAGTACAATAAAATGCTTAAGTTGTAGGTAAGACATTTTTCCTTAAATTTTTTTGGGTAAGTATAGCAATTTTTTTTGCAATTTATTTTTAAGTAAATAATGCACTGAAAGTGACGGGTAGAGCACACTAGCGACGCCAATTGATTTTAATTTTTAGGTAATAAACCGGATCTATTTTAAACAATTTTGGGATTACAACCTCTCGGCAAACACTTATACTATTTATTAAATAACTAAGCACAAATTTTGGGTCCGTTTTTTTTAATTGATTACCGCAAAGGCGGGCACTTTTGGCGTGAATCAATTTTTCGCGTACAAAAACGGACCCAACATTTGTGCGTGGTTTAATAAATAGTATAACTGTTTGGTGAGAGGTTGTAACCCCGAATTTGTTTAAAATAGATCCGGTTTAGTAACTAAAAATTAAAATCGATTGGCGTCGCTAGTGTGCCCTACCCGTCACCTTAAAAATGTTTCGGGGACTCGAACCTATGATCTTATGCTAAGCGGGCAACTGCTTTACCGACTAAGTTACCGAAGACCTTGTTATGTCCACAAATTTTTTGAGTGCTTTTAGCTTCGCCGTGAGCCGACGACAGTTAGATATTAGCATGGGTATTAGTATAGCGTGTAGTCCCGGTTGGATCCTAAACTGCCGCTCTGGAGGCCGGGGTGCGCTTGATTCAGGATTTGGCGAGTCTGGTAATAAGGTTACCTCAGGATGTTTTCCCTTACCGCCGAGCTAAGGTAGAAATACGCACGTAGATTTGAAAAATCCAGAAGTGCTTGCTCGGATTCGAACTAGGACCCCCCGTATGCAAGGCGCGTTCTGAACCATGGAGCTACCATCTCTCTACTACCGTTTATTTTGATTTTGCAGAGGGAATACCGCCGGCTCAAGAGATGACCCGACTGCCTTATGCATACCAGGCCATCGGGGGGCGGCCGGGTTATGGGGGGCTTCTCCTAAAGAGACGCCAGGTAAAGGCATACCCACTAAACCCCCTGCTTCTCCCTCATCGCCCATATTGGGGAATATCATGGTGATACACCCGACGCCTCCTACCACGATATTCCTCGGCCGGATGTCGGCCTATACGGCGGACTAGGCGGTTTCTCCCCCAGACGTGCCAGGAGAGGGGATAGGGACAGCCGGGAGAACTGAGCCGTTCCTATCGGGCAGCAGAGGAAGCCTGTGCAATGCTGGTGCTGGTGCCCCCGTACCACGCACCAGTGGGCTCCCTCGGCGGAGAGGGGGGAGACGCACATCTGCTTGGCATCTCCTCCCTCTCCTCAATTACTCTAATAACATTCGTGCAATGAACACTTGTGTTTGTTCGGTGTTTGGGTGTAATATATGTATTTAAGTATATATTTGTGTACCTCTGTTGTCTGATATCTGTAACACAAGTGCTTAAGCTACTTAGTACGGAATCAGGCCATCGTATGAGATGTTGTGAGAATTACTACCGTAGGTCAAGCGTTAACTTATAGTCTTACAAAAAATATCTCGTTCCATGGCTAGAAGCACTATGAAGATGAACAAGTTACTGGTCCATTCCCTAGGTCGTGTGGTAGGAGGTAGGCCATAGGGACATGTCGGCAGGTTTATTGGCCATAGGCCGCGCAGCCGCGGGTTGCGGCCGTAAACCATACATTCAATTATTATCATCCCTGGACCCTTCACACCCGGTAATTGGTGGGGGCCTCAACACTTACTACGGGAGGGTGGCCATGGGTACGGTATTCTTAGTATAAGTCGCATGTATAGAATAATGTAACGATTTTAATCTTTCTCTGTACCTAATTTAGATAAATAAATAGATCATAGATAGATTGGTACTTTTTATTGTACAACATACAAAACTTAAAATAATATCTTCCAACCCATTTCGGCTAAAGCAGCCAATCTCAATAATCAGCCATTTACGCAGTATAGATTATAGTGCTCAAGTGTGTGCGCAAACAGAAGTGCACTCTCTATTCCCTAGCCCTCAACTTTCCGATGGGACACCAGAGTGACACGACCAGAGAGGGATCGGGTGCAAGACCAAATGCTTAACGTGCTTTTCGAGGCATGGGGGTAAAAGACCGCCAACTTCTAGACTCTGGGCTGACACTAAGAGTTTCTTAATAAAAAAACTCAGGTAATATTGGCCCGGGATAGAACAGTCTTAAAAACTTAAAAGCTAGGTATACAGAGATACAATGTACAAATTAGGCGGACTTATCGTTGGGAGCGATCTCTACTAGACAATTTTCAGGTAAAGAACATTATATAGAAGACGAGAGGGAGGTGCAATCCTTCTGATATTCAACATTGATTAAACATATGTGATTCCATGCAATTTTTTACCAACATAACGTCGTGTTTATTGTCCAAAGTTCAAAGTTCTTTATTTGCAGTAAATGTGATAACAAATGATCTCATAACATACTGTCTTACTTAACTGTCTAATAGCATGCTAATTTTACCTTGCAATTAAAGTATTTGAATAAATCTAAAATCAAATTTTTACCTACGTAGTCCATCCATATTAAAATCAAATTTAAATTATTTAACAAAAATTTTTTAAGTTAGCCTGTAGCGTCCCACTGCTGAGCAAAGGCCTCCCCTAAATGTTTCCATTGATCACTTTCCAATGCCCTGTCTTGCCAATCTTGGACATATTTGTAAAAATCGTCACACCATCTTTTTCTGGAATGGGATTGGGCGGGTAATGTGTGCAGAATGGGCCTGGAAAGATGGACAAAAATCGTCACTCAATGGCGCCCAACCAATGGACGGCGACTACGAGGTAGGCCCAGAAAAAGATGGTGTGATTTAACAATCACTTCACTTTAATTGTATTAGGATACCTAATATTACATTTAAAAATTGAATTCTAAATAATCATTAATGGAGTAAAAACATTTGTTAGTATCAATTGTGTATTTTGACGACCTGTTTGGAACAGTGGTAGTGAACGCTGCCTCTGGTGCAAGGGTTGCGGGTTCGATCCCCGCATAGTACAAACATTTGTGTTCATGAACATATCTGTTTGTATTGGTCTGGGCGTGATCTATGTATTATAAGTATGTATTTACAAAAGAAAAGTATTATATGTATATATTTGTAATCCCACTGTTGATTCTGATATCCGTAACACAGGTGCTTGAGCTACCTATCTCGGAGTCAGATCAATGTATGTGATGTTGTGAAATATTTTATATTTATTTATTTCTAGAGACTTTCCCAATTCCCACGGAAACCACAGGCACCCTGCATGAATAACGCTTGAATATAATGACCGTCGGCCACAATTGCCGCCCGACGTCCGAGTTACTTGAAAACTGCTCACAATGCAGTGGACCAGCCGGCAGATTACCCTGATTTACTGCCACCGAGCTTCCTGCTCGATCTAGTTTGTTTTATTTATTTAGTATCAGCATATACAGGTTGTATCTGTGAACATTTACATCCCTTTAAGGTGACGGGTAGGGCACTAGCGAACCCAATCGAAATTTATTTTTTAGCAACTAAACCGGATCTATTTTAAACAATTTCGGGGTTACAACCTCTCGGCAAACAAATATAATATTTATTAAGTAACCATTCACAAATGTTGGGTCCGTTTTTGTACGCAAAAAAAAAAAAATATTGGGGCGTCGTTCTTTACCTTTAATAGTTAATTGTCTTGTTTTTTACCAAATCTACCTGTTGTGTAACGACCCGTAAATATGAGTAGTACCTACCTACTGCACATGGCTCGAGTAGCTTAACTATGTTATTGTCCAAATTGTTGACAGCTATTGTTGTGCAAGAACATAGGAAGAGCATAGACAGTCCTAAATTTTATTGGAGTTAGAATTTTTTTAACCGTCCTTAAAAAAGGTAGAGAAGCTCTATGGAGCTTCCGAGGTATGCCTCGGAATATATATTTTTTTCGCGTGTTTCATGGAATTACCTCTATGAAAAAAAACCTAGAACATAGATGATTGCTCATTGTACCATATGCTGCGGAAGATAAATTATTATGTGTTAACATTTTCGAGTTCCATATTTCAAAAGAAAAAAATAAATCCTTTATTACTTAATTGAGCAACTGTCCGTATTCTGCCCTGCTGTCATTTTTTTTTCTAATTAGTGCATGGAATAATTAATATCAAATAAGTACATTATTACTCAGGTCTGCAATTTCTTGGAGCAGAAAGGAATCCATGTCAATGCAATCAAAACATAAATTCAGGTCTGGCCTTATTAACTACCTTGAAACCCTTTAATTTCTGTTGATATTAAATATTTAGTCTACTGCACAATAGCTTGAAGAAATAAGGAATCATGGTTATATACCAAAACAATAAGTGAGTGAGTATGAATGTTAGGCGCTGGATGAACGAAAAAGAGATGGATGGATTGTGTGAAGAATAACATGTTTGAAAAAAAAGATTCGGATAATTTGACGACAAATGACAGAGATATACATCTCTGTCTTCCATACGGAAGAGGAAGACATACTGCGCTGACCTCAAATAGCTTGGGAACAGGGACAAGAGGGCAGTAATAGTTTGGAGTGAAAACTTTCAAAGATTCTTAACTCTACGCAATGTAGAGGTAAAATCAACACGCTCCGGTAACTCTCAATAAGTCAAAATATCTCTATCCACGTAACACGCCTGTTATGACATCTTCATCACTTATTTTTATACTTATCTCATTAGCTGTAAAGTCCACAATTGAGTGCAGTATCATTAGCTAAGACATAGCTATATGTCATTGTAAGTAAACGGTAAAAGAAAATTGCGTACGGAACCGGCGATATATCATGGACGTGTCAAAATAAATTGTCCCACTCACAGTTCAGTTTCGGACAGTTACCTTTATAATTGAAGAATTGTTAGATTTAGCTAAGTAATTCCTATTCTATTTTCTTCCTTAAATCCCCCCTTTCCCGCGGATTTATAGTCCAGGGGAAAGGGGGTTTGAAGGTTGATAGCGCACTTGTGACTCCACTGGTGTCGCGGGTTACTATGGTCGGCGGCAATCGCTAACAAACAGGCGATCCGTCTGCTCTTCTGCCACCTATCACATAAAAAATACATTCGCTATACTTTTCTTCTACCCTGAGGTTGTCTGCAGGAGATCGCTATTAGCGATAAGATCGCTTACATTGTACTAGTATAGTATAATACCATAGACTAAGATCTGTAAATTTTGTGCAACAAAGTGTATCTATCTATTCCACGGACCTAATCCACCTTATTACAAATCGCGCCCTAAAGTAGTTACCGTACTAAAGTTCACGTCATCCCGTTCCAACACGCAATGTGGAAAAGGGCTGGCACGAGTTTTCGTTACGGGACTATCCTTAGTTCGCGATTTGTAATAAGGGCAAGGGGGCCTAATAGGTGAAGGCCAGTCAGCCGTCCAAGATACCGTCGGAAAGACGTGATCGATACTTAGGTGAAGTTTCACATAAAAAAACACCTTCAGAATCCTTATTCAGATAGGTGAAGTTTCACATAAAAAAACACCTTCAGAATCCTTATTTCAATTCAGGTACCTACTGTGATAAAAATCGTTGTCCTCTATAAATAAATAAATATTTCAAAACTATAATGTATAAATACAGGGACGGACGTGGTCACGAGGGGAGCAGTCCGCTCGTGCTGCTGTAACGTAGCCGAAACATCGAGCCAAATATGTGAGTACACAATGTTGTTTCACATAGTAAATATCGTGTTAATCCCCGTATTGATACATTATAGTTATAATGCAACGCGAAAATCTAAAAAAAAAAATATTGCACAACATCACATACATTGATCTGACTCCGAAATAGGTAGCTCAAGCACCTGTGTTACGGATATCAGAATCAACGGTGGGATTACAAATATATATACATATAATACTTTTTCTTTTGTAAATACATAGGAAACACCCAGACCAATACAAACAAACATGTTCATGCACACAAATGTTTGTACTGTGCGGGATCGAACCCGCAACCCTTGGACTAAAGGTAGCGTTCACTACCACTGTTCCAAACGGTTCTAATGTGTTGCCCGCCTTTTTAAAAAAGAGTAGTTCTACTCAACCGCTTCAAACCCAGTTTTCATGTTTTATCACATCTATTATCAATTAGTTGGCTATAACCTGGTCCCGCTCTGCTATTATTTTTATCTTCACTCCCAATAAAACATAGGTAGGTAGTTTCAATACATATAATTTGAATATTTATATGCTAAATATTGAAGGAAGAACTTTAATTTGTCTTTTGTAAATACATACTTATAATACATAGAAAACACCCAGACCAATACAAACAGATATGTTCATGCACACAAATGTTTCTACTGTGCGGGGATCGAACCCTTGGACCAAAGGCGGCGTGCACTACCACTGTTCCAAACGGGTCGTCAACTATAGTCCTAACCTGATGGATCACATAAAAAGAAGTCTACACGGAAGCGAGCTTGTTAATTTAATAGGTGAATGAGATATGATCTATCATCGCTGTAAGTAGTATAATTATGATCGCTAATAACTCCCCGGATTGCCTACAGTAAAACCCGCAGAGCAAGACAGCACGGTACACCGTTCCAGTAGGCAGTAAACTATAAAATGTATTGTTACCCAGTTAGTAGGAAGTATTCTATCGCTTGCTTGGTGAGGGAAAATGTCGTGAGGAAAGCTACATGTTCCGGATAACATTTCAAATTTAATTTCAGGAGATAATACTTAAATCACCGAAGAACGCCCCGTTGGTCTAGTGGTATTAGTACCGGGTCGTGATCTCGGGGTCCTGGGTTCGATTCCCGCGTCGAGTAAATGTATGTTTCGAATTTTTTGAACATACCTCGGTGTGATCACCAAACGCATTTGGCAATTTATTATGCATCGCTACTATGATGGGATTAAGCCTAATCCCATCATAGTAGCGATGACTTTATTTCTATGATGCCTCCATCATAGAAATCAAGTCATCGCTACTACCTCTCTTTGCCCTGCAGTGGGAAAGTATATAGGCTGATACTATAAACTTAAGGTGACGGGTAGGGTATACTAGCGACGCCAATCGATTTTAATTTTTAGCTTCTAAACCGGATCTATTGTAAACAATTTCGGGGTTACAACCTCTCATCAAACACTTATACTATTTTTCAAATAACCAAGCACAAAAGTTGGGTCCGTTTTTGTACACGGAAAATTGATTCACGCCATAAGTGGCCGCTTTTGGCGTGAATACATTTTTTATCACCTTAAGTCATGAGATTTCAATAATTGAAGGCGTGGATATCTACTCATCCAACAATTGATGAAACCGAGTTGGTCTGGTTCACTTGTTCAAGGTAACAAACACGTCTCGCGGGCGCGGTCTTTTTTATGTCATAAAAGGCAGATGATGAGACGTATTACCTGAAGGTAAGTGATTACCACCGTCCATCCAAGGAATCACGAGGGCGCTGCAAATCTTTAGGCACTCCTTCCTTCTGTATTGGGACTCTACCCCCACTCACTAGGCAATATATAGAGTTACTGACTGCTTCACGCCGGTTGTATGTGAGGCCTCAGTGATACCTGGATGGATTTATATCGACTACAGCGCGTTTCTCACGTCATTTCCTACCACGCACAGTAAAACTGTGGAACCAGCTGTCATCCGTGGTGTTTCCGAACAGATACGACCTGGTGACCTTCAAGAAAAGGGTGTACTCCTTTCCTAAGAGCCGGCAACGCATATGTGATATCTCAGGTGTTGCCGATGTCCATGGGCGGCGGTGATCACTTTCCATCAGGTGTGCCGTCTGCTCGTTTGTCCGCTATAATGTAAAAAAAAAAACACTAATTGCGGTCAAGGCCCATTGTTACCGAAGCGTGGCCCTCCAATTGGTTACATCTTGGTTAATTCAGATACCCATTATATTAGTGCATTAGCAATGTACTAATACAAAGAGCTCTGGTGCCAATTTGCTGTACAGCAATGGAACTTAATAGGTTTAAGACCAAGAAATACTGTCATAATATGACAGTGTTTCCTGGTTTTGGTAGCATAACTTCGATGTTTGTTTCGGGTTTTACCTATTACTAGCAGGATTATCGAGATAAGTTATGATTAATTGTATTTGGGTTCCTCTAATGTATGAAGTAACGTAGATGTTGCTTTGCGTTCTGTTACGGTTTTCTGATGTGATGTTCTCAATATAAATAAATAAATCAATAAATAAATATTTCACAAAATCACATACATTGATCTGACTCCGAGATAGGTAGCTCAAGTACCTGTGTTACGGATATCAGAATCAACAGTGGCATTACAAATATATACATAGATTACTTTTCTTTTGTAAATACATACTTATAATACAAAGAAACACCCAGACCAATACAAACAGACATGTTCATGCACACAAATGTTTGTACTGTGCGGGGATCGAACCCGCAACCCTTGGACCAAAGGCAGCGTTCACTACCACTGTTCCAAACGGATCGTCAAATATCAATTGTAATATATCTCAAATCTGATGATGTGCGGTCGCATGCACTAATAAGTATACAAACCCATTCAAATTTAAACCTTAATTTTCTAGACATGAGAGTCGAGGTATTTACATTTTATTGCAGGTAGTCGCCTGCAATAAAATGTAAATACCTCAATAATAAAATATAACATTTCCCTTTTTCCTACAACCTTTAATGATGTAGAATTGTCTATTATAGGTTTGGATAATTGTAAATCAATTTGCCCATCCAACTTTAAAAGGATTAAAAAATAATGTACAGAACCCTTTAAAACTTTGAGATATGTTGTGCCATTGACTGCTGCTGGTCCGAGTTCACCAAAAAGAGATATATTAAAAGAAATATATGTCTCACTCGTGCAATCTACTATCGTATACTGTTTATCCGTCTGGGGGGGTGCTACAAAGACACGTTTTCTTGACGCTGAACGAGCACAGCGTAGTCTTATTAAGGTGTTCTTTAAAAAGAGGATATTTCCTACTGAAACTCTCTACAATATAAGTAAACTTTTGTCGATTAGAAAATTATACATTCTTAGCATAGTATTAAAAAGTCATAAAAGTATTTTTTACGACCCAAATAAAAACATTAATAAAAGAATAAAGCACAAAGTAGGGCATGTACATAGATGTAACACTAAATTTGCCAGCTTACATTTCAAGCAGCGATCTGTAAATTTATATAATAAAATAAATATGACTCTAAAAATATACCACAAGTGTACCTACAAGGGAGTGTAAAAAGAGTTTGACTACATGGTTAATGGAAATGAATTATCAAGAAGTTGAAAATCTACTTGGTACTTAAATTCACAAACGCACTATACGCGCACGCACACACACACACACACACACACACACACACACACACATATACACACACACACACACACAACGCATAAAAACAAACATGCACACACACAATCTCACTTTTAAATTCTGTATTAATTTTAAATATTTTATTTTAGTTGCTTTACTTTGGTATTTCTTTTTCTTTGTTCTCTCATTTATTATATGTAAATTGATGTGGAAGAGCGGGACCCCTGGCACAGGCGATGCAAGCTTAACAGGAGATCCCAATCATGTATTGTTAATGTATAAGTGGAGACAAATAAAGAATTTATTTATTTATTTATTTATTTATTTACCCTTTAATTTTCTACTTCATTTTATAACTTTGCCAATTTTGGTAAATTGTTAAATATTATATTTATAATATAAATTCTTAAATTGCATGCTCACAGTTTGTTAATATAATTAACGTAAGTTAATTTAAGTTAAATATTGTCCTATAGGTGAAATGTATATTTCTTTGAGACAATAAATATTCTTTAAACCGATGTGCTCTAAGGTTAGATCATTCTAACATGTTGTTTAATTATAATTTATAATGTATAAAACTCTAATGATATTTATGATAGGTTTTAATATCTATTTAAGTACCTATATATTTGTGGTGTCTTCGTTGATTCTAATATCCATAATGCAAGTGATTTAGCTACATACTTTCTCAGGTTGTAGTACCTTATAAGATGTTGTTTAATTATAATTATAAGTATCTATAAATCCTTTATGATATTTATCGTATGCAAATAGCAACACAACTCCACAACTACTTAGGCAGGTACTTACTTATGTACAGACAGCTACACCACAGGTTTTTTTTTCCATTGTATTTGTTTTAAAATAATTGTGATGTTTAGGACCTGCGATTTGATACAAGTCTTAAAAATATCTGTTTAGAAAAGTTTTCACTGATGTCGTAAGTTTTGCACTGTATTTTGTCATAAATATATAAAATGTAAGTATATAATAATAATATATTCTGCTTTATTTATTGAATTCTTTAAGATTACTGAAAATGAAGTGAGTAAATGACTCTCTTGTGGTCTCCTTTTTAATAACTTTTGTAAATGTGAATGGTAGGACTCTAAGCTTTACACCACAGGTTATGTAAAATAATCTGTATTTGCAAAAAAAAAATCTTGAAAATGAACTTGACTTTTTTTTAATTTTATTTTTTTTCTGAAAATCTATCCTACACGTTTCTGAACATTGTCCATTAAATCACAGTTAATTATGGAGAGTAGCATAATTAATAGTTATTTTACAAATTAAATGAAAGTTAGTATGGAAAATACAACTTCTAAGAAAATCGCCAAACAAAATGGCAATTTTTTAGGTAAAAATTACTTATCTTTAAGAGAGACCCATAAACTGTTTTAAAAAATAATATCAAATTTTTGCTCTTTACCTAAGAAATTGCCACTTTATACCTTTTCTTTATTTTTTTATTTTCTTTATTTTAAGGAAACATACAGTACTTAAAATAACACTATTTAACACACAAAAACATAATCTTAAACCAATTAAGTTTCCACATATACCTATATGGCGATTTTTCCTATAAACTTCTTTGATCATTTACATAGTACAGAAAAGTTATCACAGTTTTTACATTCAATCTAACCAACCAGCAAAATTGGCTCTTGTGTAAAAATATAATAATATTCGAAACCTATTTTAAAACTCTCTTTTAACTGGATACTTTGGAAATTGCAATTCTGGTATTTTGATATTCGTTTAGGGTCCTTGTAACATATAAAAATGAAAGGCAGAGAGAAAGATTTTGTAAGCAAGGATGTATAATTTGACTGCACTATATAATAAGTACGTATAGTAAGGTAAAGTTTTTTTTTTACTGCGAAAAATACGAATATAACCAGAAATACGGATTACGCGACTTAATTTTGCCATTAATTCCAATCTGTACCAATAGATGGTGTTGGGTGTAGATTACATCGCGTAAGAGGTTTCCCTTTTAGCCTTGTCTTGTCTATAGTATTACCACTTTATTAATAATACCTCTAGGGTTCATAAAGGTTCAATAAACCTATGTTAGCTAAAACGGTGTTAAAAACAGTTTTGACATTTTAAACAAACATTTCGAAAAAAGAATGAAATCAGATTTATAGCACCGCTTTGGATAACAAAGGTTTAATCTACGTTTATGAATAATACCCCTACTGTTTACGTAATAACTCACAGCTAAACCACAAAGTATAGTTATAAGATTGGATAAAAACTGCAAAATAAATAATAATAATGTTTGCTGAGAAATCGTGAGCCCTAAATTGATTATACGAGTAATGGCAAAGGACGGCCATTAGGGGTTCTAGGCCTGCAGCTGGTTCACGAAGGGATTAACTAGCTAATATAATATTATGTGTTTATAAGGAACATTTAAATGGGTAAAAGATAGTATGTACTATCACACTGGTAATACAGGGTGTTTCTGTGAACATTTACATCCCTTTAACCACGTGTTTGATCTATGACTTTTGGAAATTCGCATAAAAAAATTTCAACTTCTCATACAAAGTCGGTCACGTGACTTGGTCGTTTTGTATGGGGAGTCGAAAGTTTTTTCGAAAAGTCGTAGAACAAATGTTGTTCAGAATGATTGGTAGAACACGTGGTTCTTCTTCTTCTTCTTCAGCAACATGTATTTGCCCACTGCAGAGCATATGCCTCTCCAATCTCTGTCCACTTCCTTCTGTTGTCGGTTTTCCTGGAACACGCTACACCTTGGGCCTTGATGTCATCGGACCATCTGGCAGTTTGTCCGCCAACACTCCTCTTTCCGTCTCTTGGTCTCCATTCAAGGACATCCTTGCTCCACCTTTCATCATTCCTTCTGCACACATAACCGGCCCACGCCCAATTTAGTTGTTGCGCACTCTGTCTCGTAAGGATATCCCGAGAATAGAGGGTTTCATAGTATTCGTTTTGGTTTATTCCACAGGATCCTGACATTTTTCGGGATAAAATACAGGGTGTATCTGTGAACATTTACATCCCTTTAACCACGTGTTCTACCAACCATTCTGAACAACATTTGTTCAACGATTTTTCGAAATTCATTGAAATTTTTTGGGACTCCCCATACAAAATATCCAAGTTACGTGACCGACTTTGTATGAAAAGTTGAAATTTTTTCATGCGCATTCCCAAAATTGATAGAACAAATGTTGTTCATAATGGTTAGTAGAACACGTGGTTAAAGGGATGTAAATGTTCACAGATACACCCTGTATGTGGTGTGCATTGTACAGGATACGTTTCTTGATTATATTTCAATGGCTGACCAACAGAGTCTTATTTATTATCTAAGTGATTCGAAATGTACCTATCAAAAATGCAATACAATATATATTTATTTATGAAAACATAGGTTATAAAGGTGTTATAATTAATTTGAGAGATACATACGCTGTGCTCTGCTTTTCAGCATACAAAACAAGTAAAATTAAGACAAGTAAATAATATATTAATTAATAATAATAAAATTTAATCTCTAAATACAATACGTACGTCGCCTAAGGCTCCGCCTGAAAACCAGCTCTGTAGCGGCTTCGGCCACTGCAGCAAATGCTGAGGCCCAATGTTAGCTACAAAATTTGTAATACTTGTGTATTTATGTTTGTCATGTTTCATTTGTGTTTTGTGGCCAATAAAGAAATCTTTATCTTTATCAATAAAAACTCTAATTACATGTCAAATAAAGTATTAAATTAAAATTAAAGTTCAATGTATTGTAAATATGTCGGAATATTAATAAGTTTTTTTTTTTTATTGCTTATAGTAGGCAGACGAGCTTGCGGCCCATCTGATGGTAAACGGTAACCGCCGCTCATAGACATCAACAATGCCGGAGCACAGTCATGCCGCTGCCTACCGTGAGAGAAGAACTCTTTTCAAACCTCGTTTAAAAAAGGACATGTCATAGCGATCAGGGAACACCGCGGCTGGAAGCTCATTCCAGAGTTTGCACGAGCGCGGAAAAAAGGAGCGCTGGAAACGAAGACTTCTGGAAGGGATTGGTTCCAGGTAGTATTGGTGAAGTTTGGTGAAGATTGATTTGACGACCCGTTTGGAACAGTGTTAGTGAACGCTGCCTTTGGTCCAAGGGTTGCGGGTTCGATCCCCGCACAGTACAAACATTTGTGTGCATGAACATGTCTGATTGTATTGGTCTGGGTGTTTCCTATGTATTATAAGTATGTATTTACAAAAAAAAAGTATTATATGTATATATTTGTAAACCCACTGTTGATTCTGATATCCGTAACACAGGTGCTTGAGCTACCTATCTCAGAGTCAGATCAATGTATGTGATGTTGTGAAATATTTATTTATTTTTATTTATTTATTGATGTAAGTTTTTTAGTTTTAAGAATTCATTGCTTGAATAGAAGGCCTTTTCCCAAAAAAAAAATATATAAATTTCTTTTGAAATTATTGTCGTTGTATAGGCAGGTTGTAATAAATTTTGGGAGCCATGGCAAATATACTTTTATGTACAAGGGTAGCCTTTGTAGCAAGTATTTTTAAATTATAACGACGACGCGGATTGTGGATAGGTGGAACAGGTGCATATTGCATATTAGGTCTGTCTCCTGGTTCTAGCTATCTCTCCACCAATTTTCATCTAAATCGGTCTTGCCTTTCTTGAGTTATAAATAATGTAACTAAGATGACTTTCTTTACATAGGTGCGGTAATAAGAAAATTTAATAATACTCCTGCCGGCTCAACTGATCTGATACCACTGCCATACAGAAAACCAACGTGAAGCGCCCCTGTGTTGTGTTTCACTAGTCAGAGAGGGCAAAGGGAGAGAAGGTTAGCTGGGCATTTGTGATTCCGGTTATCAGGTCTTTATGGGCGGCGGTTATCTCTCAGGTGATTCGTCAGCTCGTCTACCTCTTCTTCTTCATCTTAATCTTGTAATTCCCAGTTGCGTCCAAAGCTATCGCTTTTGAGCCCAGGGTACGTTTAGACCATGATTCAGGATTTGGGTAGTCTGATAATTACAATGAAGCTACTGCCTTCGGCATGAATAGGCCGGCTATAGACCGGAGTGATACCACGGCCTCACAGAAAACCGGCGTGAAGCAGCATTGACGTTTACGTGCTGTATTTCGCTGCGTGAGTGAGGGTACCGGAGGCCCAATGCTGGGGAAAGGGGGGGTTCAAAGGTTGGCAGGGCACATGTGATTCCACTGGAGTCATGGGTGTCCATGGGTGGCGGCAATCGTTTACTATCAGGTGATACGTCTGCCTCCTAAAAAAAAACCTTCGAAACCCTTACAGGGGAACTAAGCCAACTGAACCATGATTATATATTTCAGAAATTCGTCGATTCGTCTGCTCGTCTCCCACCTAATTATTAAAAAGAAAATAAGCGAGTTTAATACTTTGTTCTTTAAAACACTAAGTAAACAGAAGTCAATGAACTTGAGCGTTGAGTTTTCCCCGCGTATCAAATACCAAAGTAAAAGAAATCTTGTTAAATACCAACAATCTGGAAGCACTCTATCAGGCCTCGTTTTTTCTATTTCACGGGTTACGCTCATGAACTAGCCGTAATCACCTGTAACTGATAAATATTAATTAAATAATCACACATGTTTCCGGGAGAAAAACTCCGATAAAAAGCCAGCGTTGTGCAGTAAAAACCGGCGCAAGCGCATCACTCATACATCATATTCGCGGTAGACCAGGAGCTGAGATTGGGAAAAATATTTTATTTTTACCGAATTAAAAAAAGAAGAGGTTCCGTGTTCGAATGTATTTTTATGTATGTCCTTGCGAAAACGTGATACTATTTAGAGAAATAATAAATTAACAAAATTATGACATAACAATTGTCATAATTTTGTTAATTTATTATTTCTCTAAACAGGCTTGTCCTACTACAGGGCAAAGAGGGAGACCTTTGCTCGTCTTCCAATGTTTTCTGTCACTAGCCACAGTGTTGTCCAATCCAAGAACAAACTTCAAAATTGAAGTTAGCATTTTTGTATCACGAAGTGTAACTTCGTTTCTTTTTCACTTGCTGTGCATTCGCGGCAGTCAGACTTGGACTGACTCTCAGGTTCCGTGGGCTCTCTGGTTTTAGTCCTCTTCTCTCTCCTAACCAGATATATTATTTAAGAGCGTCACTCTATAAGATTAGAGCAGCTTCCATTCTTCCCTTGACTCCGCCAGCGCTTTCAACTCCATATACCGTCTAGATAATAAAAAAAAATAGAGTAAAATTTTTTTTGTAAAAAATATAAGCCTAGGTCCCTTGGATAGTAAGGAATCGATTGATACCTGATTCATCAAAACCGGCTGGGTTTTAAGGCAAAATCTTGGAACATTCAAAAAATATTTACCTACATACTTACGTACATAGACTGCTAAAATCATAACCCTTCCTTTTTGGCTTTCTGGTAGTCTGGTAGAGATCGAGAAATTGTACATTGTATCTCTGTATACCTAGCTTTTAAGTTTTGTATGTTGTGCAATAAAGAGTATCTATCTATCTAATTTTAAAATTATAACCCTTCCTTTTTGGCTTTGCAGTGGTCAGATAAAAAGTGCAAAGTTCAAGAGACCGCACAATGGCATGTTTTGGTCGCTGGCTCCCGCGCTATGAAGGTGCGCGGGCGCGTGCGGCGCGCGTGCCACTCGACCAATTACATTTCTTCGCCTTTATTACACGATGCTCATTAGAGGCGCGCGCGGAGCACGACCGGAGCTAACGTGGATGTGGCATAGATAGTACTTTTATTCGTTGTACTAAAATGTGACTATGCACTTACTAAGAAAGAAAACTGAGTTTATTACAAACATGTTTATGTCAAATTATAATTGCAATGCCAGAAAAGCAAATTGAAGAGAGCATCCATAGCACTCATTCATAGCATGCATCTATCTATAGAAAGGTCATAGCTTACTTGAACCCGTTTTTATTACCGCTATGCTATGTGGTCCAATGAACATGATTGGTGGATATCTGACGCATCCTTAACAACGAAGCGTCGCACATCTTTATGAAAAAGGATCTCCTTGCTTAACTGTTGCAAAATCATTCATTTATTTGCTTTTGCGCTGGCAATAATACATTATTTAGATGATAAGCGAAAGGCTGTCAAGTAGGTACTTATGCTGGACTTCTCATAACGCACAAGCCAAAACAGGCTTGACTCGTCATTTTCAGCCAATAGACGCCCCAAGCTGGACATCTCGGACCTATGCCGTTGAATTCCCGCGACCTCTACCAGGTCGTCATACTACCTTGTGGGGGGGTCTGCCACGGCTGCTACTGCCTGTGCAGCGTCTTCACATTAGGACCTTTCTGCCTCAACGGCCATCTGTTCCCCTTCGATGTGCTCAGTAATTTGCAACTTTCGGCTCGCAAATTCTTTGGGTATTATCTTTAGTCTTTAGTTTTAATTATTCAGGTAAATAAGTTTTTTTCTTAATGTGGTAGGTGGTAGACAAGCAGACGGATCACCTGATGGTAAGCGATTGCCGCCACCCATGGACATCTGCGATACCAGTGGAGTCACAAGTGCGCTGGTGCGCTGCCAACCTTTAAACTCTTTTCCCCAGATTGGGCCTCCGGTCTCTCACTCACGCTGGTTTTCTGTGAGGCCGTGGTATCACTCCGCTCGAGTGGGCCCATTCATGCCGAAGTGTAAAAGTGCCGCATTCTTTTATTCTTTCATCATGGGCCGATTGAGTAGGAGCACCCGAGTGTATCGCCTGCTAGGTCAGAGAGTCTGTTTTTACCCGCTTGCTCGCGCCCGCGGCTCTGCCTGCTTTTTGCTCGCAAATTGATGGCCGGAGCTGAGCTTAGTGATGGGTCAACTCTAGTTACTAGAGTTGTCTCTAAATGACTCGATTTAGACTACTTCCATGATCATAGTGTCTATAAGCAGAATACATAGTGGTGTATACGACCCAGTATTATCGTCCAAGAGTAACCCGGTCTCCGAAGCATTGGCTTTGAAAGCAAACTGGAACGATACGCTAAGCTAAGATGATTTGGGATGCCTGGTAATTAAATATGAATAAATAAAAATAACGCCCTGTTGGTCTAGTGGTTTAAGTATCGGACCGTGATCTCAGGGTCCTGGGTTCGATTCCCGGGTCGAGCGAAAAGTATGTTTCGGATTTTTCGGACATCGCTCGGGTTTGTGATCACCAATCCGCATTTGGCAAGCGTGGTGATTAAGCCTTATCCCATCATAGTAGCGATAACTTGATTTCAATGATGGAGGCCTTTGCCCTGCAGTGGGACAGTTTATAGGCTGATAAAAAAAAATCAGACACAGGTCTATTATGTGTTAGTAACAATTTTACCTTAATTTACTATGTCAGTACAATACGGTTTATAGTTTATTTTAGTATCTTTAACGAGATGGACGTGGGTCCAGTGCTGCAAGACAACACAGTCCGTGTCCAGACTCGTCGAAACGACCCTCAGAAGATTGTTGGAGGATATATAATAATCTTTTGCAATTTATTCTTAAGTAAATAACACACTTAAAAATTTCATCTTGTGTTCAGACGGGACTCGAACCTACACCTTTCACAATCCGGGTGAATCTTCTACCAAATAGACCACTTAACGCGTTAATAAGGCGACGAAATTTGTAAGTGCTTGATTCGACATGAGCTGTCGTCGATAGTTGATATTTTTTAAAGCAATATTTTGCAAAGTGTGTTATTTACTTAAGAATAAATTGCAAAAGATTGCTACAAAAAATATTATCGATTTAGCAGTCTCATCTTAACTGGTGATCAAATATTTGTAATAATGTTTCCACTAGATATCGTAAATATACCTACAATATTGATGAGATTAGCGACAGCTCTTGTCGAATCAAGCACTTACAAATTTCGTCCGCTTATTAACACGTTCTGTTGTCTAATTGGTAGAACATTCACCAGGATTGTGAAAGGTGTGGGTTCGAGTCCCGCCTGAACACGAAATGAAATTTTTAAGTGTGTTATTTACTTAAGGATATATAACAACCCTTGAAAAGGGAACATGATCAACTGAAAAAAACTGAATGTTATGATCTCAGATTTTTTAACAAGAACAGCATTTTTAGTGGAGGACCATTCTAAAATTACATCGTCATCATCATCATCTTAGCGTTTTGTCCCGTTTGCGTCCCAAGCTGTCGCTTCGCCCAGGGCCGCTTTCCTATTTCGACGCCTCCACTTGGCGCGGTCTTGTGCATCCGTAGTGGTCAGTTTATTTGCATGCATGTCATCACTTACGATGTCAAGCCTTTTTAGGTCTACCCCTTCTGCCGGGACCCGGCGGTGGTGCCATGGCCAGACCTTTGTTTCCCACGTAGCTGTCCGGTTTTCGCCGTGAGTTAAATTCTCAATTTGAGTGAATTTCAGATGTACTAGATTCAAGTTGTTTTCATCTTGAGTTGGCACTGGGCACGTCACTAGCGAGCTGACCGCAACTTGGCATCTTTTTTAGATCCTGTTATAGTTATCGGTTCATAGATGATGGACGCAAATGCTAGTTTGCTATGGAAATGGCAGCCTCTTCTTGTTAGTTGGGTAAGTGTTATCTAGAAAAACGGCAAATACTGTTTAAGAAAAATATTTTGCAACAAAATGTATTCTAGCTGTCAGACGGTCTGAGCAAAAAAATAAACACTTAATTTTTGCGAATTTAAAAGTAAAAGTAAAAGTAGATATATAATGAAGACAAAAGAAGAATAGGTATAATGATAACTGTACAAAAAAATATATACGTAAAAAAAGCCGCCTTCAAAAACTAAGAACTAAAAAGTGTAAAATATTGTTTTTTTTTTTTATATTAGAGGTGGCAGACGGGCAGACGGATCACCTGATGGTAAGCAATTCCGCCGCCCATGGACACCCGCAACACCAGTGGAGTCACAAGTGCGCTGCCAACCTTTTCCCCTTCCCCCCCATTGGGCCTCCGGTAACCTCACTCACACGGCGAAACACAGCGCAGACTCTGCTTCACGCCGGTCTTCTGTGAGGCAGTGGTATCACTCCGGTCGAGCCGGCCCATTCATGCCTAAGCGTGGCTCTCCCACATTTTTTAACTCTTCATACTCAAACGCTTCAAATAACATTTTATTGCAGTACACTCGAGAAACGGTGTTACCGAAGTCGGCGCCCAAGACTGTTGTAATACTTTATTCAATTATGTAAATAATCAGCCTAAATGTGAATACGGTATTGAAAGAGTTATCTTTAAACTCTTAACCGTTGAGGAGACGACCTTCCATCATCAGCTGAGCCACAAAAATAATACAATCAGGCGTAAATACTAGTGCAGTTTTGATAAATAATACAAAAACATTCCATGTGCCTATAAAATCTACTTACAGATATATATTATTTTATTACTTTATTTGTTTTAATTTGTTCAAGACATGGAATGCCCTCCTCATGCTCATATGTTTCCTCCTTCATACAATCCGGGGTCTTTTAGGCGGGGCGTGAAACGGCATCTCAGCAGGCCATCAGGGTGAGGATGGCAGACTCAATGGGTACTTTGTTAGTTCTTTTGTGCCTGTCAGCCTCATATTTGGATTTCACGGCCGCTAACCATTAGGCGGAGTGAGGTCTTCCTGATTGGCCTTATATTATTCTATTGTTCTTCATAAAAAAAACACTTCTATCAAAGCACTCATAACAATATACTTTAACCCATACTGTCCTTTAGACTTCACGGTTCGCTTGGACCCTATCAAGTTTACTGACAGACGGACAGCCAACGTATCGTTAGACATGGAAACAATATCGTTAGTGTATGATTAGTGGTTGACAAAAATTACAAGTGTACCCGGGCGGCGACCCGTGGCTAAGTGGCGCACGCGCACGCCGCATCCGGTGCGTCGCGGTCAAGTACTCTGTGTCTTACCTGACGGAAAGGGGCTTGTGACATACGAGTAAAGTATCAGCCTATATACTGTCCCACTGCAGGGCAAAGGCCTCCATCATACCAATCAAGTCATCGCTACTATGATGGGATTAGGCTTAATCACTACGCTTGCTTAATGCGGATTGGTGATTATAATCTCGTGCTATGTTCGGAAAATACGAAACATACATTTGCTCGACCCGGGAATCGATCAATGCCTGGCACTTAAACTACTAGACCAACGGGGCGATTAAGGTGGACATACGAGTAAGGTGTTTCAACAATGATGCACATTGGACATTATTTAGAGAACAAAAATTCATCATCTCCGCGCTTCTTTCACGGTTGCATTTTGTCGCACGGCTGTCGCTTTGCAGCCCGGGGTACGTTTTTTTATATGTGATAGGCGGCAGACGAGCAGACTGATCACCTGATGGTAAGCGATTGCCGCCGCCCATGAACACCCGCGATACCAGTGGAGTCAAAAGTGCGCTGTCAACCTTTGAACCCTCCTTTCCCCCGGATTGAGCTTCCGGTACAGCACATAATGGCAGTTTTCTGTGAGGCTGTGGCCGGCGCATTCATGCTGAAGCGTTCTCCCCAGGCAGATCCTCAATCGACACCGGTACATGGTAGAAATACCAAAAGTCAGCAGCGTACTTTTGACTTCTCGTTTATGCATGCAGTGAGAAATTTATTAACAAAAGCTATACTAAAAATAAATTACAATAATTATATACTAGCGTACCTACAGACTTTCTCATTAAAAAAAACAGTGGGATAGTCAGCGCGCCGACTCGAAACGGGGATAAGTTTTAAATATAAATAATAAAACAAAAAATTGCAGACTTTCGTCTGAATATTATGCTAAAAATATAACACATCATGAAGACCCGCAATATTCATATTTTAAAGCGTCTCGACCTACGTACGGTACCGGAATAACGGCCCGTATAATTTTAATTACACCAAATTAAACTAAGTTTTTCAAGCAATGTTACCAGCCTACTGGTATACGTAATAAATCTAGTGAATTTTCTGTTCATAACAGTAATAGAGAAAGTTAAAAATTATAAATACTCTACTCTTGAAGAACTATGGACAGATTTGTCCAACCCAATGACTAAGTCATTGATCCAACCTTATTCCAATACTAAGTCTGTGGTATATCGCTGTCAATGTCAGTGTCGTTACACCATAGAGTTATCGACGGATAAAGATTGGTCGGATTCAGCGGGTAGGGTTGTTTTGTGTCGAAAAGGTGACCCTCAGCATGATCATCATTTCAGCTATTAAATGTCCACTGCTGGATATAGGCCTCCCCCAATTATCTCCACGGTGCTGTGCCGCCCGCATCCAAGGGATTCCCGCGACCTTCACCAGATCGTCGATCCACCTTGTGGGGGGGCCTGCCACGGCTTCGACCTTTCGAGGCTGCCTCTACTCAGCATAATGCCAAGACATAAATAATGATTTCTTTATCTTAGCGTTTTGTACGGGTTGCATCCTAAACTATAGCTTCGAGATCCGCGATGTAGAGTATTTGTCAAAATACTTTTTTCACATTTTAGTATCAAACAATATCACATATATACGAGTATGTAACGAGGATTTAATCGTACCTGATAGAGATAGGTAGGTTGTTAAGAGTACGTAATAGAGGTAGGTATTATAATCAACGAACCTACAAAATAACCGGAGGACCAATCCGGGGGAAAGAGGGTTTAAAGGCAAGAAGCGCATTTGTGACTCCACTGATGTCGCGGGTGTCCGTTGACGGTGCCAATCGCTTACCATCAGGTGATCCGACTGCTCTTCTGCCACCTATCACATTAAAAAAAATCAAACACTAGGAGACAAGGTATTAGATAGTTTTCTAAGTTTTTAATTGGTAACACAGTTTTCAAGTGGTACTCACTAACTGACTAACTGTAGCGGCGCACGCTTCATGAACCAGTGGAGCGCATCTTATTGATATACAAAATGAAAAAAAAATGCATTTAATTATGATTAGAAGAAACTAGTGTTAGGCTATTACGGTGTTACGGGTCCTTTCGGATTCGACCTCTTAGGTTCTTCTTGCGTGACCGACTTCAGGTTTAGTTAAGATGACGGGTAGGGCACACTAGCGACGCCAATCGATTTTAACTTTTAGCTACTAAACCGGATCTATTTTAAATAATTTCGGGGTGACAATCACTCGGCAAACACCTATACTATTTATTGAATACTTGTTAGTTATCTGTTTGGTCTGCTGTTGCACTCAAAATTTGGATTACCGCCAAAAGTGGCCGCTTTTGGCGTGAATTAATTTTTCGCGTAAAAAACGGACCCAACATTTGTGCATGGCTATTTAATAAATAGTATAAGTGTTTGCCGAGAGATTGTAACCCCGAAATTGTTGGAAATTGATCCGGTTTAGTGGCTAAAAATTAAAATCAATTGGCGTCGCCAGTGTGCCCTACCCGTTACCTTAAGTACCATGGAACCAGAAAACGCGCGCTTTAAACGGAATGTGCCATTTTTAATAAACGTCACAGAGTGTGAAAGAGATCCAACTGGCCCTGACGCAGATTCTATACGGGTGCGGTAGAGAAAGAAAGCCGCCCAGCACGTCAACCCAGTACTAATGGCTTCGCGCGGTTTTTCAATAACGGCTTTTTATGAAAAGGGACAGTCTGTTTATGGTGCATGTCTATGTCAAGTACCTACCCCATGACATGTAAGAAAAAAATGTTTTTCAGCTGCTTTACACATGTCATGTGATATTTGATACCTTTTTCGACTAACATTGATTTACGCTCTTAGATAAAATGCATGATAGGTACATGGATAAGTAAAGTGCCTCAATGATGCAGTAGGTAGTGGGTCGCATTTTTAAGCGAAAGCAAAAAGGAGGGATATGATTTTGAGCTGTATGTATGTATGTAAGTATGTATATGTGTGTATGGTTGTTCATCTGTTCCCTCATAACTTCCAAACTAGTCATCATATTTGAACAAATGAGGTGTCGTTAGAAGCATATTGATTTTCTTCTAGTTATAGGCTACATGACGTCACGTAAAAATGGATTACAGCGCCTTCTAGAGGACTTAGAGTAAGGAACTAAAAAAAAATTGCTTGACGGTACCGTGTGGGGTATCAAATGAAAGAGCTTGTTTAACACATTTGAAATATGTAAATTACATAACTAAAAATACATTAAATAAAAATAAAAGTTAAAAATTAAAACCACCTACTGTAGCAAAACAGATTCATTACAATAATAAAATGAAATCAATGTGGCATATGCCCACGGCAATAAGGCATAATAATTTCAGCAGAGACAATTTTCTTGTTTCGTACTTTTTAGAGCGTGTTTTTTTGGTAATCGGGTTTTAGTTTTAAAATTTAATTTTTAACATTATGCGTTTAAATGGGATGACATGAGCTTTAGTACGGTAATAACTTGAGATCACGATTTGTGATTAGGTGGTGGAAGTTGGCGGTCTTGTACCCCCGTGCCCCGGCCCGATCACTCTCCGGTACTGTCACACCGGTGTCATTTCAGTTTATGAGGATATGGGGAATAGAGAGTGCACTTGTGTTTGCGCACACATTTGATTACTATATCCTGCATACGTGGCTGATCGTTGAAATTGGTTGAAATTGAAGGTTGCCTGGAAGAGATCGCTCATAGTGATAAGGCCGCCTTCGTTGTACACATCCTGTAATATCTAGTTTTAAGTTTTCATACTTTATTTTGAGTGCAATAAAAGTATATTCATTCAAAAGTATATTCATTCATTCATTCATTCATCATTGGCCGCCATAGCCGTAATTGGTTGGAGGATATTATAAGTACAATTTTTCCTTTTCCTTGATGATTTTATAAAGCAAAGACCACACACGTCTTCCACACTTGAGTGAATCCACACTTACTTTTCTTACAAGTACCGATCTAAGCAAGGCTTGTTATCTGGTTGTAATTGAGAATATTTTTGAGAGTCACGATTTTAATTCGGCCCACAAATGACTTTAATAACAAACCTCTAGTTAATTGGGGTGATTTCTAAATGTTTCTAACAAGAGTTAAATCATGATATAGTATGAAATAACCAGTAGTTCTGAAATTATTAATGCAATTTTACAAGAGTGGCAATACATTTGTCATTTTATAAAAGCCAAAAGATTTTCGCCATATCTCCAACACAGGTATTGATGACAATCCGTCGTTATTGTACCCACCAAAGAAGGCACTACCCCCAGGATACAATTTGCCGTGGCAAACCTGGAACTTCTTGAACAGTTTGCGAACCCTGGTCGGCCTCTGTGGGTGTCCCCACCTGAGTAAAAAATTATATACGGACGACCCGTTTGACGACCCGTTTGGAACAGTGGTAGTGAACGCTGCCTTTGGTCCAAGGGTTGCGGGTTCGATCCCCGCACAATACAAACATTTGTGTGCATGAACATATTTGTTTGTATTGGTTTAGGTGTTTCCTATGTATTATAAGTATGTATTTACAAAAGAAAAGTATTATATGTATATAATTGTAATCCCACTGTTGATTCTGATATCCGTAACACAGGTGCTTGAGCTACCTATCTCGGAGTTAGATCAATGTATGTGATGTTGTGAAATATTTATTTATTATATTTATATATATACGGATGCATCTAGCAATATTTGCGAGTGCGACGCCGCCGACTGCACGTATGGCAAACTTTTGCAGGCTACCGACAGGGTAGTTCGCGTGGCGGAATATTGGACTGGGAAAATATAAAATAATCGCCATCTACACGATAAGAAGAAGAAGAAGAAGAATATTGAACTTCCAGCAACTAAAGGGATTGGGTGTGATTGGTGGCTTGAGCTGGAAGTAGCTAAAATAATTATAATAGGCTCTAAGACTACAAGGCAAATTGAGGCCATAAGACGCCAATACGCTGCACACTCTGGTCACATCAGTTTTTTTATTGGTGATGGGTTTGCTCTTGGCTTGATACTAAAACTTAGAGTTAAGAAGAAACCTACGATGAAGCGAGCTTACAAGAAAGTAGCCTATTCACTCTGACTTTAAAAATATTGACGTTGTATTCTCTGGGGAAAACAGGCGTAGGTCAAACCGATCCACGAATGCACAAGAGAAGTGTTAAGAATGGTGAAGGATGTGAAGCAGCCCATAAATGATGATGATGATGACGCCTTCCTAGCCGATTTCGACTACAGCAACCACTTTAAAACGGTCAAGTGCGCAGGAAGTATTTAGGTATTGAGGAAAAGGTTGGCAGTGCACTTGTGACTCCACTAGTGTTGCGGGTGTCTATGGGCGGCGGAATTGCTTACCATCAAGTGATCCGTCTGCTCGTCTGCCACCTTTCATGTAAAAAAAAAAGGTGCACAAACATACGCGCAAACGCAGATAAACTCTCCCCCTCTCCCTCCTAGATCCAGTAGAACGGAAACCGATGCGACCGTAGAAGGTTTTGGATGTAGCCCATAAATACTGATATGATGACACTCCACCAAGACCATTCTGCCAAGATTGATAACAATATTGAAGAAGGAGCTGTTAATATGGAGAGGTAGGATAAGACCCGGTAAGTTGGGAGTATCCACTGTGTTTTGGCAACCTTACATTATCAATTCTAAGGTAACTGAAGCAGAAATTAGGACTTCTTTAAGGCAAGAGTAAACAGGAGAACCAAGTTCAAAGAAATAGCCCAAATAATTGCATGTCTTAAATGGCAATGGGTAGGGCACATAGCGAAGAGATCAGATGGCCAATAGGGCAGACCACCAGTCCGATGGTCCGATGATATTTTGACGGAAGTGGGGAAACAAAGGATGAAGCTGGCAAGGGAATGGCGTGATAAAGAAGAGGCCTATACTCAGCAGTGGGTGGATGTGGGCTGATATGATGATGATGATAGGGCAGAAAGGTCCTCGAGTACAGGCCGCGTATAGTAGATCGAAGCCGTGGCAGGCCCCCCACAAGGTGGACCGACGATAGATGGACGACGACCGGGCGGCACAGGATCTATCTGTGTGGAAATCATTGGGGGAGGCCTCTGTCGGGCAGTGGACGTCTATTGGCCGAAATGATGAACAGGTATCTTCTAGAGTAACGCATATAATCCTAGACCTTATCGTCGCTTTCCATTACGTGCTATTGTGGTCAAGCCTATAGTTCGACAAAAAAAAAAACTCGTCGCATTGATTCATGTCCTCCTACTGGCTATTATCATACTATACTCGTAAGCGCTCGTGTGCGCTCACTTAGTCAAATACTATTAGGTACGCTGAGTAGCGTTGGAGTTACTATTTAGTAATCTGTGGCATTGTCTCGTGTCCTCTATAATGCAGTTTAAGAAGTTTGTCAGAGAAAATTTTCAAAGTCAACAACCTCTGTAGAATTGGTACCCATTTCATCACTAAACTAGATTTCGAAAGACGAATTAATTCCTTGTGATCAGATTATTTTACGGGATTTGAGAACGAAATGCGTTGAGTTTTTTTTTTGGAAGAATAAAGAAAGAAAGAAACATTTTATTGACCATCACAATAAATAATTTAACAATGAAAATTCATTAGAAAACATAGGTAAGGTAACATTGACACATTAAAACTACAGACAAAGGTGAGTACGAGAACAGACGATAGCTGGGTAAATACACAGTTATATTGTGCACGATGCACCTTATTTTAGTTTATGTAAGTTTGTCTATGATATATATTTTGATACGTCTTTTGTTTTGCTGTCTAAATGGTCTATTTTCTATACTTTGCTTGATACATAGTTTTCCGTTTCATCCAGTGTTTTCATCCCTTATCCCTAAATTCCTAACCAGCACACCACAGTCCCGTACATATTTTTGGTCCTTCTCCCTTAAAATTAAATTAAAACATCCTAAATTCTAAATTTCAACCTTTGCATTTTAATTTTCATAATAAGTGATGGAAACTCGCTCAAGACGTAAGTTGAATCCCATCAAAGACAGTGCGGCTACAGCGATGCCTCCGCCGATCGCGGCGGGAGGTGCGCACCCCGACGCTGGCGCGGCCGCGCCGGCGTCTACCGCACCGTCAACCTCTCGCTCATCATCAATCCGCACCCGCTCTTCGGCCACTATGCGCGCTTTAGAACTCGCTGCAGAAGCGCAGCATGCGCGGCAGATGGCTCAGGTGGCGATTGAAGCTGCAGAGGCTCGCCGACAAGCTGAGGCGAGAGCTGCAGAAACTATCCTGCGAGCTGAGGCGGAAGCTGCAGAAATTCGACGGCGAGCTGAAACGGAACGTATCCAAAAGGAATATGAAGCGAAGCTAACTCAAATACGGGCTAACAGCTGTCGGAGCAGCCGGCGGTCCAGTCGCGCTAGCGTCAGTGACAAAAGTGTTGAAGAAAGGTTAGTAGACCCAAATAATTTTCCCACTTCAACAAAACTGAACGCTACCCTCCCAGCAGTTTCCTCGTTAGACCCTATTGCCGCACTTACGTTGGCATTTGAAAAGATGATGGCAAAGATAGCCCAACCTAAGGAGATTAATATACCCTTGCCCTCTTTTGACGGGAAGTCCCCCACAGAGTGGCTGTCTTTTAAGAGAGTGTTCCAGGACACAGCGTCATCATATAACCATGTACAAAATTTGGCTCGTCTAAGCCACGCATTGCGAGGTACTGCTCGCGAGTCTGTTGACAAGCTTCTCGTGACAGCTAAGACTCCAGACATTGTAATGCGTGCTCTTGAAATTCGCTTTGGACGGCCTGAACTAATAATTTTACAGGAACTGCAGCTGGTGAGGTCTTTACCTAAACTTTTTAATATAGACAGAGACCTAATATTGTTTACCAGCAAAGTCAACAACTGTACTGAAACTTTGCGCCTTCTGGACGGCCAAGACTACATGAGGTCGCCAGAACTTTTTAACACTATTTTACAAAAACTGCCGACAACCATGAGAAGTAGGTGGTATGACTTTGCCACAGCGCACCAGTACAGCGGCCAATCTAAGCTCGAAATGCTATCGGATTTCCTACTAAACGAAGTAGAGATACAAGCTAAGTTTGGCGTTGTGGAGAGTTCATCATTTAAAACCCCTTATCTGTTTGACAGGAACACTAAATTGGACCGCGTGAACCAGGTCGAAGCAGACACCGAGGCGCCTGAATCCACTTCACATTCATCGACCTCGTCTACAGCTAAAAATGCATCAAAATTTCCACCAACATCCGTTTGTTTACTTTGCAAAATAAATTCCCATTCGCTTGACAAGTGTCAAAATTTTTTGACTTTATCTATTGATGAAAAGTGGCAGTTCGTTAAAGAAAATAAAATATGCCATAGATGCCTGAAAAAAGGCTCGCATAACTACCATGCCTGTAGGGCAAAAGGAGTTTGCACTAAACAAGGTTGCTTACGTAAACATCATGAACTTCTACACAAAACTTATTCAAACGACACTGCACACGCCATAGATGACGCCGCTTCTTCTTCGGAAGACGGACCCTCCGATGAACCTAGAGACGACTTACCTTCTAGATCACCCTACGACGTACCCTCAGAGCTAGCAGCGCACTCTTCCGCCACCGGCAGTCCATTGCCACGGCCTATGCTGAAGGTTGTGGCAGTTACCGTGTCAGGCCCAAGGGGGTCTGTAGACACGTACGCTCTACTCGATGATGGATCTTCGGCCACCTTCATTGACTCTGAAGTGGCAAAGCGGATCGGGCTGTCAGGACCGTCGGGGAAAATTGATTTACGTTGCGTAGGGGGGTTATCCAGGCAATCAGAGGTACAGTACGTCGATTTCAAAATTAAGGGCCGTAATTCTGTAGACACCTACAATGTTCAACAAGCTAGGTCTATTAGCAATTTAGGTTTAGCTCGGCAGAGTGTAAGTAGAGAGGATATTTCAAAATGTCCATATTTGGCTGATATAGCAGACAAGTTCTGCTATTTTGATGCAAAACCCACCATTATAATTAGAATTGATAACTGGCAACTCTTAATACCCCAAACTACAAGATTAGGGTCTAAATCTCAACCAGTGGGGATCTTGACAGCATTAGGGTGGGTCTTATTCGGATTTGCATCTAGCAGAACTAAAACTGTTAATTTTGTAAACCACGTATGTTGTCGAGACCCCGCAACCGAAATGTCGCTTGATAGCCTCCTAAAAGCCGAATATCGCCTTGACTCCATAGGCATTACAAATATAAAATGAGTGGCACTAGTGACAAACGCGCTCTTGAGGTTTTAGAGAGGACGTCACGGCGCTTGCCACAGGGTCGCTTTGAGGTCGGGCTCTTGTGGAAATCAGACAATTTAGTAGTACCGGACAGTAAAAAAATGGCTCTTTCCAGGTTTTTTGGCTTAGAGAAGCGCTTTGCTCGGGAGCCAGTGTATGCCTTGCAGTACCAAAATAACATTAAGGATACCGTTGAGAAGGGTTATGCTGAAGAGTGCTCCGGGTCCGAATGTGAAGGTAAAGATTCGCCAATCTGACCGCGACGCCCAACGTTTTTGTGACGCTAGCGAAGTAGCTTATTCTGCGGTTGGTTACTGGCGCTTCAAGTGTAAGAATGACTCATTTAGATTAGCACTCATAGGTAGCAAAATTAGAGTAGCACCACTAAAACATACTCCCATTCCTAGATTGGAGCTACAGGCCGCTTTGATCGCAACGCGTTTTGCGGACACAATCGTTGAAGCGCACAAACATAAACCATCACGTAGAGTATTTTGGTGCGATTCAATGACTGTGCTCGGTTGGCTCAGCAGCGATGCAAGAAGTTACAAACCGTTTGTGGCTCATAGGTTGGGAGAAATTTTGGAATCCTCTGACGCTAATAAATGGAGATGGGTTCCAAGTAGTTTAAATGTTGCGGATGATGCAACTCACGTCAAAGGCGATTCCTTAACCCTCTCTTCACGTTGGGTGACTGGGCCACCGTTCCTCATCTCGGAAAATGACTGGCCTAGTCAACCTGACATTCCTGCTAAGTCGTGCGCTCATTTGTATCAGATAACGTCATCCCAAGTTCACTTGCCTTTTTTTTTTTTTTTTTTTTTTTTTTGTTGCCCGGTGGAAAATGCCGCCTTAAGCACACCCGACCGCTGGGAGACGGCCGGGTAGTGTGGGGCTCTCCCTTGGGGTGCTCCCAGGGGCCTACCCACTAAAAACCACCGGGGCATTTCCTGCTACGTCCATGTGGGGTGGGCTACGGTAACGGGTAGAAACCAAGTCCGCGGCCCACCCTCGAAGGACGAGAGGCTCGCCAGCACGGCCTCTTCAAATCCGGGCCTCGCCGAAAAAACGAGGCCTAGGGCCACTCCCATGGCCCACCATTCCCCCCTCTCCGGAATCGTCCACGTTGCTGGATTGCAACGCAGACGCTCCGGAAGGGACGACTGCAGACCCCTCCCCCAACCCATACCCTGCTGGCTGCAGGGCAGAGAGAGGAAAGAGCACCCACAGACTTTAAGTAATACCCGAAAACCCTCCCGTTCGAGCATCCCCGCTGGGTTGCGGAGACAATCGACGGGACGGGAAAAGCGGGGGTGGCGAGTCGTAGCTGCATCCCACTGGCTGCGGGACTCAACACAGACCCACCAACAAAGCCCCCACCATAAAGGCGGGGAGAGCGCTCCCGAGAATCGGGGCGCAACAGGCTGTTGGGAGGAATTCCACCACCGTAGAACTCCCCAACATTCGAACGCGCCCGAAGGCGCGACAGTTCAAGGCCCGAGAACAAAATGGCCCCCATACGGCACCATCACACTAGGAACACCGGCCCACCGCACGCCAAAGCGCCCGACAGTGGGTGCCACCACACCCCAACGCCAACCCACGGCAGAAGGGGGGGCTGGATAAAGAAGGCAGCCTCCGTGCCCGGCCCTATTGTGTTCAGGTCCGTAAAGAGAGGCCGGTCCTCTAAGCCCTCAGCGGACAATGAAAGCCCCCGAGTGGTGTGCGCTGCACGCGATCCACTGCGTCGGGGCTGGTCCGCCGGAAATCTGTGCATCCTTTGGCCGTCGGGTAGCAATCCACGAATGAATTACTACCCGCCGTTGCCCGGGGAAAACCGTGCCCCACGGTAACCGTTTCTGCCTAATACCAACCGAAGCTGGAATCAGGACAGAACTGATTACCAGCGGGGCCACTCTAGGAGGTAGATACACCTGAGTCCCCAAGTTCACTTGCCTTTGTCAGCTAGTCCAACACGCTTTAGCTCATGGCATAGAATAGTACGCGCAACAGCCACTGCTCACAAGTTCATTTTTTTATTGCGTATGCGTAGCTTACTAAAAAGAGGTATAGAACTTTCTAAATTGACTAAAATAAGTAACTGCATCTGTTCTTTCGATTTAAATACCACCCCACCTGTAACGGCACTAACTTTGCGAGCTGACGTAAGTAGCTTCAAAGCCCTGACGGCGGAAGACTTAAACTTGGCTGAAATGCATATCTTACGTCAAAGCCAAATAGACAGTTTTCAGGAAGAACTTGCATGTATAAGGACGCAACAGCCTCTCAAGAGACAAAATCGACTTCGTCATTTGTCACCGCAAATTGATAGCGACGATGTACTCAGGCTATCAGGACGAATTGGTGCAGTTGAGGAAGTAAGTAAGGAAACCATGTTTCCAATAATTTTAGATGGAAAACACTTAAGCACTCGTTTGTTGGTGCACTACCATCACGTACGAACGGCTCATGGTAACACTGAGACAGTTGTAAATGAGCTCAGGCAGACCTATTGGATAATAAACCTACGCAGCACCGTGCGGTCAGTCGCTCGCCAGTGCCAAGTTTGTCGATTGAGTCGTACACAGACGTATAACCCTCCCATGGGAAACTTGCCCAGTGCCAGACTCGCTCACCACACTAGACCCTTTACGTTTGTGGGCTTGGATTACTTTGGGCCCGTTCGAGTGTCTATTGGTAGAAGGCAGGAGAAAAGATACGTGGCTCTGTATACGTGTCTAGTAGTCAGAGCTGTACACCTAGATGTAGTACATTCATTGTCATCTGACTCTGCTATTATGAGTCTGCGAAGGTTGATCGCGCGTCGTGGCACCCCAAGCGAGATATATTCGGACAATGGTACCGCCTTTGTTGGCGCCAACAGAGAGCTCAAGATACTGTACGACGAGAAGGTCAGTGAGTTCGCTGCTAACGAGCGAATCCAGTGGAAATTCATTCCCCCTTCGGCTCCCTTCATGGGCGGTGCGTGGGAGCGCCTCGTGAAAAGTGTCAAGACAGCACTACGGATCACACTTAAAGACCGCACACCAAAAGAGGAGGTCTTCAGTACTCTCTTAGCTGAAGCAGAATATATTGGTAACGCGTTTATTCCCCGGGGGTGACAACGTCGTCAGAGTGGCAGACGTACAGACAGCAGGAGGCATACTAAAACGTCCTCTGAAGAAGTTAGTGCCGCTGTTCTGTTAGAAGAATTTATGTTTGTTTTTCCTTTTTTTTTGTTCCATTTTTAAACACGTTTTGTTTCCATTCTGTTAAATATTTAATAAGTTATGTCTTTTGTTAAGTAAGTTTAAGTAACTACCTATTTGGTTTTTGTTTTTTACTCCCTTTTTAACTGTTATTTAAGTCTTGATTTAGTTTCACTTAACCTAACTTTGTCTTTTTCTTGTTGTATATAGACGATGTGCACGATGCACCTTATTTTAGTTTATGTAAGTTTGTCTATGATATATATTTTGATACGTCTTTTGTTTTGCTGTCTAAATGGTCTATTTTCTATACTTTGCTTGATACATAGTTTTCCGTTTCATCCAGTGTTTTCATCCCTTATCCCTAAATTCCTAACCAGCACACCACAGTCCCGTACATATATAATGAAAATATTCTAAATAAGTAGGCGTGTGTGAAGTGAAAAAAAGAAAATATAAACTACCCATACATTTTGACGATCCGTATGGAACAGTGGTAGTGAACGCTGCCTTTGGTTCAGGGGTTGCGGGTTCGATCCCCGCACAGTACAAACATTTGTGTGCATTAACATGTCTGTTTGTATTGGTCTGGGTGTTTCCTACGTATTATAAGTATGTATTTACAAAAGAAAAGTGTTATATGTATATATTTTTAATCCCACTGTTGATTCTGATATCCGTAACACAGGTGCTTGAGCTACCTATCTCGGAGTCAGATCAATGTATGTGATATTGTGAAATATTTATTTATTTATTTATAAATATACACCCGTAGACCAGAAGCGTAGACTAGTGTGCTCTACTACTCACGATTGCCCCGGCTCGACCAAAATAATAACACGTCCTCATACCGGGACGTAGGTGCCGGACCTACGTCCCGGTATGAGGACGTGTTATTATTTTGGTCGAGCCAGGCCAATCGTGCCGAAGCGTTTCTCTCCCGCCAATACTGTCCTGAATAAAACTGACGCCAATGTAATTAACAGTTTTAGTATTTTATTTTATATTTGACTGCCTCGGTGGCGCAGTGGTTAGAGGGTCGCACTTTAAAGCGACGGCTGCGCAAGAGGTCCCGGGTTCGATCCCCGGGTCGAGCCAAAAATTTGTACCTAAGTTTTTCGGCAAGAAATTCTTAGTGGTAGCCCGGAGTCTGGAAGTTGGCGGTCTTGTACCCCCGTGCCTCGGAAAGCACGTTAAGCTGTTGGTCCTGCGCTTGATCCCTCTCCGGTCGTAACACATTAGTGTCCCATCGGATTATGAGGGCAAGGGAATAGAGAGTGCACTTGTGTTTGCGCACACACTTGAGCACTATAATATATCCTGCGTACGTGGCTGATCATTGACATTGGCCGCCGTAGCCGTAATCGGTTGGAGGATATTATTTTATTTTAATAAAATAGCGTCAGAAAATAGACGTATCTATGTTGCCGTCTTCAATTTTTTTTTATTATACGATAGACAAGCATTTGACCTCAATCTAACCTGATGTTAAGTGAAAAAGAGGTCCAAGGTGGGCTATGCTTGCCCGTGAAAACGAATAACATGAATGGTACCTACATTTAAACATGACCAATTTCAAAATAATACATAATAATAATAATACATTCTACAACATCACATACATTATAAAATTCTACCGACGTACTAAAAAATCTATTTCCTTACTTAAACACATTCCGAGACAGTTAACTTTCTAATAAGATGGGACATTTTCTTTTTCTTTCCTACTTAGCAATTTCATTTTTCTCAGCTATCATTACACAATGCGACCTCTCGGAATCTAGTCTGCCACCGGAGCGTGCAATATCCCCTGGTTCCCGCAGGAAGCCCGTTGTTTCCCTAAACACAGTCCTTTGAACAATTACTTGGGCAATTTGCATAAGTGCATATATCACGGGGACAGAAAAAAGCGCGTTTTCCACTGGGTATGTTTTTTAAAAAGAAATGCGGATCGACTGAATGCGTGGAATTAAGTGAAAAAAATATTTTTGATTAAACAATTAAGTTATTTTTTTGTAGTGTCGCGCCTCTCGCGTAGTAGGACAAAGATTGTTAAAATGACGGAAAAGTAAATTGAAGTGATGGCTGATGAAAAAGAAAAAAATGTCATTTTTTGACGATCACAACACAGAGAAAATAAATACAGTAGGCATAACATGATACGACACAGATACGAAGAGGAGAGGCGAGACGACAAGAGATGGCGTGGTTCTGTGTGGTCAATCAATATTCTTTGTATCGTCAATATTTTTTGTATCGATATATGTTTAATTACATGTATAATATTCATAGCTATAATTATTATTTTTCATGTATGACGATTTGTAAGAGCTGTATGCAAATAAAGTACTTTTGAATTTTGAATTTTGAATCAGGTTCCGATTTCAGCATTTGCTGCTACGGCATTATCTGCAGTGCAGTGCCGCAGCAGCGTTGGAATAGAAAAGGCTAATAAATTGCAGCCTAAAAGTGTGCTAAATTAATAAAACCCATTGTGTAATTAATTTGTATTTGTGGCTTATATACTTTTTTCGCTTTGTTAGCGTCAAAATAGCATTTTGAAAATGTTCTGTTTCAATGTGTCTAAATAATGTGATTACAGTGCTTTGTTTAGCCTTTTGTGTTTGTTTGTTTAAAGTAATAAATATTTTCCTTCTTTCTACCTTTTTTATATATTACGAAGGATAAGCATAATGTGTTAAGTGAAAATGAGGTCTAAAACTACCCATACTTGTCCGGGAATTCAAATTCTATTCAATTAGTCCTAAAGAGTTGTTTTCAGTATTGCACCGATGTGCGATGTCGAAATCATTGGCAAACCGCCTCGTGCGTGAGAACAAGGGTCCGTCCGGTTTTCTCAAGCGCAAAACAAGAGCGTGCTCTCTGATTATGGCGTGTTTGCAAATACGCGTTTGTCGCAAATTCCGCGCGTTGTCTATATGTTTGCTAATACGCGCCGTGTTGATGGACCAGCGATTTGGCCTTTGCTCTGAGGTTTGTAAATATGCGTTGTGAAGATTGATAATATGTTGTACCTCTCATAATACTTCGCATAGCTGTTTTTATGAGTGAAGGTAAGACGACAATCACCTGAAGAGCGGGAACTTTCCATAGATTAAAATAAGCATGTTACACGTTTGAAAAACTATCTGAAACGTCCAGGTTTCCTCGCGATGTTTTCCCTCACCGTCAAGCTAATGGTAGAAATACGCATATATCAAATAATCAATTATTTATTTGCATTAATACTCTCAGTCGTACACTCCTGACGGAGTGGTCGTGATTATGGATTGTCTGTATGTTGGGTAGCGGCTTAAGCGAGACTTCTCCATCTTTCTCTGTTTGTGGCACTGCGTGCACATTCAGTTAAGGAACACTTTGTAGCAGACTTGATACTGTCCGTCCACCTTGTAGGTGATCTGCCTCGGGAGTGTTGATCTTCCACTCTTCCCTGTACCATTAAACGTTCCAAAGAGCTCTCGTTTCGGATTATATGTCCAAACATGGTGAGTATTCGCACTTGCACAATCGACGAAAGTCTTTGTTTGATTCGAAGCTCCTTGAGGATTGAAACGTTGGCGCGGTGAGCAGTCCACTTCACTCTAAGCAGGCGCCTCCAACACCACATCTCGAGGGCTTCAATCTTTTTACGACATTTTTGGTTGATTGTCCATTTTTCAGCTCCGTAAAGGAAGATAGGAAATATTAAGCATCTCATAAGACGAACCTTGGTGTTTTTGGTTACGCGTTTATCTTTCCATATCTTTGTTAGCTTCTCTACGGCTGATCGAGTTATGGCACACCGTCTCTTGATTTCCTCTTCGCAACTTCCAGTATTTGTGATGGTAGATCCCAGATAAATGTAACTCTGGACTACTTCGCACTTGGATATTTCGCATATGTCGGCCTGATTGTTGTTTTTACGATCCACCACCATCATTTTTGTTTTATCACCATTGATCGTGAGGCCAAAACCAGTGCTGGTTGTTTCGAGAAGTGAAAGAAAACTCTCAATATTGGTCTGAGAGGTGGCAAGAAGAGTGGTGTCATCTGCATACCTCAGGTTAGATATCAACCGACCCCCAACCGACACTCCTTTGTCCCAGTTTTCCAAAACTAATCGCATAATGTGCTCTAAGTAAATATTAAAGAGGAGCGGAGACAAAATACATCCCTGTTGAACACCAGCTTGGGTCCCATTTGCATTAATACAATAATAAAAATAAGGTGTTGAAGAATCCAGAGGTGCATGCTCAAATTCGAATCACGACCCCCCGTATGGAAGGGGCGTTCTTATCCACTGAGCTATCGTCGCTCTGTATCTAAGCTATAACGTGTACAGTAGTTCCAACTTAGAGTAATAGCGTCTCAATTGAATTCCGCTGTCGTGGTTTATGCGCGTTTGGGTTCGGCGCCTGCGCCTGCGCACAGTGCGCGCTCTCCCATGACGCCATGATGGTTTTGGGCGGGAAAATGTATTCACGCCGATTTTCTATGAGGCCCTTGTTTCACTCCGGTGGAGCCGGTCCATTCATGCCGAAGCGTGGCTCTCCCACGATGAAAAAAGAAGAAGAAGACCTTCTCATCATCAGCAACCCACACTCGTCCACTGCTGGACATAGGTCTGCCCTAATGCACGCCACTGCTCCTGATTTTCGGACACTCTCATCCAGCCCACACCAGCCAGCCTTCGAATGTCATCATCCCATCTTGTCGCAGGGCGTCCTACACTACGCTTACCGAGTCGCGGTCTCCACTCAAGGACTTTACAGCTCCAACGGCTGTCAGTTCTGCGGCTAATGTGACCAGCCCACTGCCACTTCAGTTTGCTAATTCGGGGCTATGTCGGTGACTCTGGTTCTCTGTCGGTTTACATCATTTCTGATGCGGTCCTTCAGAGATACTCCGAGCATAGCCCTTTCCATAGCTCTTTGAGCGACTTTGAACCGGTGGACTAGTCCAGCCGTGAGTGTCCACGTTTCGGCACCGAAAGTCATGACCGGATGGACGCACTGGTCGAAGACTTTCGACTTAAGAGTTTGAGGGATGGGTGACGAGAAGACTTGACGATGTTTACCAAATGCTGCCCAGCCAGCCAGCAAGAATTCAGCTATTCTTCTATTGGCTTCTCTCTCGAAGTTGTTTCTGCCTTCTGTATATCCCAATTTACAAGTGATATTATAATACTTACAAATTCGGTACAAACTGGGCTCATACTTACAAATTGTTTTAAGATGCCGGAGTTTTGTATATCTGTGCTGTTTATCATGGTTCTGGTCTTGGTTACACCATTACACATTATACCCGTAACGATGGGCTACATAGATTACGGGAAAAGTGTATGGGATAAGAAAAGTAATTAGGAATGTAATCAATCAGTGTTGGGTGGTTAATTTTGTATAAAGATACGGTATGTAATTTTTATATGGTTTTGACTAAGTAAGTCATATAACATCATAATTTAAAGGTCATGTAAGTTTTCGAGAAATGAGTCATAGCTGTAAAGAGCGAGTCAAATCTTCCATACATTAAGATGATTGCCTCGTTGGCGCAGTGGCAGTGGGTAGTGCATCTTACTTTAAAGCAACGGCTGCGCTTGGGGTTTCGGGTTCAATCCCCGGGTCGGGCCAAAATTTGTTCCTGAGGTTTTCTGTTAAGAAATTGTCAGTGTCAGCCCTGAGTCTGGAAGTTGGTGGTATTAAACCACCGTGCCTCGGAAAACACGTTACGGTGACGGGTAGGGCATACTAGCGACGCCAATTGATTTAAATTGTTAGCAACTAAATCAGATCTCGAAGCTGCAGCCCCTCGGAAAACACTTACACTATTTATTTAATACTGATACTTAACTTTTGGGTCTGCTTTTGTTACTCAAAATTTGAATTACCGCCAAAACGGCCACTTATCGCGTTAATCCAAATTTCGCTTACAAAAACAGATCAAAAAGTAGGGCACAATTATTAAATAAATAGGGTAAATGTTTGCTTAGAGACTCACGCTCCGAAAATGCTTAAAATAGATCCAGTTTAGTAGCTAACAATTTAAATCGATTGGTGTCGCTAGTTAGGGCTACCCGAAGCCTTAAGGTGACGGGTAGGGTACACTAGCGACGCCAATCGATTTTAATTTTTAGCTACTAAACCGAATATATTTTAAACAATTTCGGGGTTAAAAGCTCTCGACAAACACTTATTAAATAACCATGCACAAATATTGGGTCAGTTTTTGTACGCCAAAAATTGATTCACGCCAAAAGTGGCCGGTTTTGGCGTAAATCAATTTCTTGCATACGCGTTGGACCCAATATTTTTTCATGGTTATTTAATAAATAATACAAGTGTTTTCCGAGAGGTTGTAACCCCGAAATTGTTTAAAACAGATCGGGTTTAGTAGCTAAAAATGAAAATAGATTGGCGTCGCTAGTGTGCCCTACCCGTCACCTTAAGCCGTTGTTGGTTCTGCGCCCGACCACGCCCAACCCCTTACCGGACGTTTCACACTGGTGTACCAAGGAATTAAAGAGTGCACTTGTGTTCACGCACACACTTGAGTACTATAATATATACCGCGTAAGTGGCTGATCGATGGGATTAGCCACCTTAGCCAAAATTGGTTGGAGGATATTATTACATTAGGAAAGGTAACAGTCAAGTGTCTGGCTGTTCTAAGAAAAAGTTATTAACTCCAAAATCATATTGCTGAGCGATCAAGTTTTTTTTCTCTTCTTATAATGAACTCTACTTTGCCAATGTCAAGTGTACTTATTGATTGAAAAAAGTAGTAGTCAACTGTCGAAGTCAGTCATTCAGTAAAACGCCGGTGTTTTACGTTTTATCGATCTACAGATTTTACTGAGATCACTTTTAAAATCAAGTTGTTGGCGTGACAACTCATTCGACACACAGTAGGATCAATTTGCGGCAAATGAAGAAGAAAACCTTCAAATTACACTTTTCACACAACCACTGCAGCACCTGGTCGAAATTGGACCCCACCACCCCTTTCTCATTCACACTCCAAGGAGCGTGAATGAGAAAGAAAAATATTTATTGACCATAACAATATTCACAGCACAGAGAGCAACATTATAGAACATAGAACAAGTTTACAGTATTAAGTACGATACAAAAGACACACATGACACGACGTGGATACAAGGAAGATAAGTAGCAGATATGCAAGGAGAGGTGTGAGTGTGTGTGCTGCTACGACGTTATCTGCTATAAAGCTACTACACATGCTCAAAAGTAGCATGCTTAAAAAGCATGCCAAATATGTCCACATTTGCTATCAATAAGCATGATATTAGCCCAATTTTAGCATGCTTAAAAATAAGCAAACCTGTCTACACGTGTTAAAGCACTCCGCTACACCCCCCCTTCCACCCGCACTGCAGGTCATCATCATCAGCCCATTTAAGTCCCCACTGCTGGGGCACGGGCCTCCCTCAATCACATGAGGGGTAATTGCCATACTCACCACGCCGTGTGGTCCCCGGCAGAGTAGAATAGGGCACTCTCACTCTTACCAAGGTGACGTAAAAGGCGACTAAGGTAAAGCATTGCAGGTAGCATGCTTAAAATCGACCGGCGTGCGATTTTTGAGCATGCTCAAAATACTACTAGCAAAATTCTTACTTTTTTTTTCTCACAACATTTCATACGTTGACCTGATTCCGTACTAAGTAGCTTAAGCACTTGTGTTACAGATATCAGACAACAGAGGAACACAAATAAATACTTAAATACATATATTACACCCAGACACCGAACAAACAAAAGTGTTCATCTCATAAATGTTTGTCCAGGGTGGGGATCGAACCCACGACCTTTGGCGTAAGAGGCAGGGTCACTACCAATTGCGCCATACGGTCAGTCAAATTTTTATTTTTTTCATCTTTCTAATTATTATTGTACAAATCTATTTTGTTTTAGGTATATAATATTTTCTTTTTCACGTAACTTTATTTGTGTTACACCGCACAATTACTTTAAAATAGGTCATATTCTGCCTGTAACACAGGGTATCCTGGTACAGGCACATATTATATAGTTTACGCTTCATTTACCTAAGTAGATTTTAAGTTTTATTTTGAAACAATGATTTTGAATAAAGATTTTACAACCTGTGCGGATAAAGAAAGGGATCAGAAATGGCAGCGCATCTATTCACTTCTCGCTCGCACACCCACGAGTGCGAGTATAGACGCAAATAGTGTGCGAGCGAAAAGTGAATAGATGCGCCGCCATTTCTGATCCCATTCTTTATCCGCCAGGTTGTATTTATTTATTTTTATATTAGTAGCACGTCCGTCCACGCATGCTACTCAGTAGCACTTGCTCAAAATTAGCATGCTTTAAGTATGAAAGTAAGCATGTAAAGGTATTGTTACCGTTTAGAGTTACTAATTACCAAATGGGCAATCGGACTATCAAAATGTTGGTCATTCATTACACCAAGAGTTCGGACCGTGGAAGAGCCACGCTTCGGCATTAATAGGCCAGATCGACCGGAGTCTTACCACGGCCTCACAGAAAACCGGCGTGACGCAGCACTGTGCTGTGTTTTGTTGCGTGAGTGAGGGTACCGGAGGCCCAATCCGGGGAAAGGAACTTTAATGCTTGGCAACGCACTTGTGAGTCCTCTGGTGTCGCGGGTGTCTATGGGCGGCGGCCATCGCTTACGTTATTATCGTCAGCCCGTTTAACGGTACGATAACACCTATCACATAAAAAAAGACCAAAGAGTACAAACTCAATTCAAAGCTGCGAAGTTAGAAGTCCTCCGAACACTTTCTTCCAATTTAGATAGTGTGAAATTCGTCGCGTGCGCACAAACTATAGCGCGATCGATCTGGGCTTCCGTGATTGGGTTCAATCTAAGGTCAGGTGTTGAATTTACCGGAACCGTAAATGGTGCAATGGACTGAGCTAGGTCTAAGTAGTGGTGTCTAGATGCAAGTCTAAGACGATAACGCTCGTTCTTTCTCGTCTTATAGGTAAACGACATATAAAGAAAAAAAAAATAAGAGTAAGGTACCCTTAATAATTTTTTCTTATACATGTGAGACAAGTCATAATCATACTAACTAGGTTGGCGCAGCGACCTATAGTGAGTCTTGGCCTTCGATATTAAGAGCCTCCATCTCGGTCGGTCTTGCGCCACTTCCTGCCAGTCATCCACCAAGAGTACGCGCAAACCCCTATAGACCTCATCTTCCATCGCTCACTAGGACGCCCCATGTATGCTTTCTTTACTGAACGATCTTCTCCCATTCTCTCGAGGTGGCCGAGCCAGCGAAGTCGATGCAAGTCATAATCATAATTTATGGATTGGAGGACAGATTCTTATAAAATATTACAGTACTAAGGTTAGAATAGTTATTTACGACATTTATACCTTTGAGTTTTCTATTTTTGAGTTTCCGATGATTCGAAAATGTAATAACCGTAAAACTAAACATAGTGTCATTTCGCGGCCAGATACTGTGAGTGTTGTGTGTCGAGAACAGGTGCGAGAAAATAGTGAGTTAGTGAACAGTGGTGCCGCCGGTGCACGTAGTAAAATACTGCGAAGGAGGGTAGACCGTTTTGTCTGCCAGTAACCTCTTACCCGTAAAAACTTCAGTTACTCCGTGACCATGGCGCTTGCAACAGTGCCGAAATATCGGAAACTCAAAAATAAGGTACGTGGTAGAAACCTCGTAAATAACTATTCTAATGTTAGTGACCTCATGGTCAAACTTTCATAAGTTTAAAACAATATATAGTACTTAGGTGTTACTTAGATACAATGTAGCGCCCTGTAAGGACATAGCAATAGCTGAGGACTTTACAGTTTATAATTACTATTTTATCTTTATACTAGTGGCCCGCCTTCACATCGTTTCGGGACATTAGTTCCATATTCATCCAATAGATGGCGTTAGGTGTCGATTAAATCACGCAAGCGTTTCTTGTTTTAGAATTACCTATAATCGTTTCTGCTGTTCATAGGATTTGCCTCTTTATGAATAGTATAGATAGATATATGTATAGATAATGAGATCACAGATCTTCTTAATTGTAATCTATAGATCATCTTTATTTATTATCTTAGTAAAAAGCAATTAATATGTGCATTCATTACGCACACTCACCGTTCACCTCACAAACTTAGTCCTTTTCTTGTTCAAGACCTGATTTTGGACAACACTAGTCAGAACAGAAAGCTGTTCCCGTAATTGTCTTTAAGAGTTTAATCTGTACGTGCGAGCTTCTTAACGCGGCTTTGTAAGTAACTAACGTTGAAGTACATGATCTTTATGTTGTCGTCTATTTGATACTATGTGAGTGAGGCAACCCGCCGCCCATCGTCGGTCGCAAATCAACTTAATATTAGTTACTATAATACTAGAAAAATCCAATTATTTTACATATAAGAACTATTAGTAGCATGTGTATAGTAATATACATAAATATTTACAAAAAAATATATCCCCCAAATATCCGGCCGTGTGGTCCCCGGCAGAGTAGAATAGGCCACCCTCACTCTTACCGAGGTGTCGTAAAAGGCGACTAAGGTAAAGCTGCTGGCATGATCATCAGCACCCAGAGAAGGTAAACTCTGCATTTATATCAAAACCCTCGCCAACCCATCTACCAAGCGTGGTGAGTATGGCAATTACCCCTCACGTGAGGGAGGCCCGTGCCCCAGCAGTGGGGACTTAAATGGGCTGATGATGATGATGATGATGATGATATCCCCCAAATCGCTGCCCATAAACATTTCTTTTCTGGATGGCCAAACTAATACTTATTGTACTGTCTGTTATTGTTGTATCATACTTGTATTTTGTGCAATAAAGAATATCTATCTATACGTTGGTCCAGGCTTCTATCACCTGTAGCGTCATTCAGCCTCTAGTCTAGTCATGAACTAGCCTAGAGAGAGAACTAGTACAGGTGGTAATTAATAATAATATTTAATTTTCATTCATACATTTCATCCAAATAAGTGTTTGTGGCTTCATTAAAGACTCTGAGATTCCTGGAGTCAAATTCTAGTGCTTGTGATATTTATTTTCATACGACATATATCACTATAACATAGTTTTTTTTGTATGGTTTTCAGGTGATATCCGCCTTGTTTTCAAAATATCACGAGCACGAGAATTGGCTCGCTGGATATTGTATTCAGCCGTCAACTGTGGACATTAGTGTTGCCAACCCTACCTACTTTTAGTGCCAAAAGTCATATACCACTTTTCTGGTTTTAGGGTTGACAACACTGGTGGACATAGACCTCCTCTAAAAGAGGACGCAAACCACCCTAGTGCTACGCAGTCTGCATCCAACTTACCACTGCCACTTTCTCAAGTCATCAGTCCATCATGCTACATCTCCCGCAAAAAAGCCTACGCCTTCTTAATACCTGCAAGCACCAATTTAGTCTATCCTAAAAACGTACTCGCAAACTGTATTAATAAATTTTCCCGAGCAACAAGCGTACAGGGTAAATTGCAGGTTGCGCCCGCGCGGCAAGCCGGAGCGTAAGTAGGGGCGTCGCGGCCCGCCCCGCCATATCTCACGCGGCCACTTCCGTCGCCGTTCACGCCGCATGCGCAAGGTAACTGCCACCAGCGCGCGTTTCCATACACACACGTCTAACAATAATATGATGAGCAAGACATAAAAAAGAATATTTATACCAAATAGAATATTTAAACAGAGACTAACTAAAGGTCTGAAAGAAAATAATTTTTATTCTATTGAGGAATATAAAAAACAAAGTTTAAGAAATAAACTAGATTAGTTATGTAATGTATATATAGATAAGTATATTTATAAGTTTTGTTAAGACCTAAGTCAAATTTTATAAACATTTTGCATGCCGATGATTGGTAAAATATGTGCACTTTTATACTTTTTAACACCCTATTGTACACCATATTATGTATATGCAAATATGAATAGGAGTTGAAGCGGTCGTCGTGGTCGAAATCGGCCGGACTCCATCATCATCATCATCATCATGCAAATAAATCATATTCTATTCTATTCTACTCAACTTTACATTCAATAGAAGAGGAAAAGAAAAAATAACAATAGTAGTTCAGTGACGAAGAACGCGCCTTCCATACGGGGTGTCGTGGTTCGAATCCTAGTATGCACTTCACTATCTTTAAAGGTTTGCTAAGGTCAGACGGATTTCATTTTGTTACTCGTCGTCCAGATAACCTGGATCATAGTGCTAGCTTGCATCCAAGGCAGTCGCTTCGGTTCTCAGGGAATACTTTAAAGCGACGACTTTGGATACAGCCGTGAAAATAAGCGGCTGAAACGAAAATGATGTGAAGAAAAATAGAACTAATGGCTACTTTATGTTCCGCCGCGCTTCTTGAAGAATAGGTTTGGGACTGAGTAGCACAGTGGCGAACACAATAGATCAAACTGGCCGCAGTGATACTGGTCGGAATAGGATCTGCATAGCCACCAGCTTAAAGTAATACTTCATGTTCTTACTATTAGATAAGAAGATAAACTATTAGAACAATGGAGACACGTCCAGCCGTAGAAGAGAAAACGGCAATATAGCGGGCACTTGCGACAGCCGCACGCGACCCGCGACGCCGACCCGCCCGCGCCCGCAGCACACAATATATGGACACAGAATGCCAGCTGCCTATACGAGTGATAAACAAGCTACGCATTGTTTTTATTATAGGTGGCAGACGAGCAGCGGATCACCTGATGGTAAGCGATTGTGGCCGCCTATGGACACCCGCGACACCGTGCGCGATTGAGTCACAAGTGCACTGCCAACCTTTAAGGGTGCCGGAAGCCCAATTTTTTTTTATGTGATAGGTGGCAGACGAGCAGACGGATCTCTCAATTGCCGCCGCCAATGGGCACCGGTGGAGTCACAGAGCGCTGCTAACCTTTTAACCCCTCTTCCCCCCAATTGGGCCTCCGGTACCCTCACTCACGCAGCGAAACGCAGCACATTCCGGCTTCACGCTGGTTTTCTGTGAGGCCGTGGTATCACTCCGGTACCAATCCAGGGGAAAGGGGGGTTCCCCTGGTTAGACCTCCGGCACACTCACTCACACAGCGAAGCACAACGCAATTCTGCTTCACGCCGATTTTCTGTGAAGCCGTGTTATCGACACTCCGGTCGAGCCAGCCCATTCATGATGAAGCGTGGCTCTCCTACGGTAAAAACGGTTTTTTTAAGTGAGCGGCTATGCGGGTCCTTGTCAGTACAGTACCACTGAAACCAGTTTGATATATTGCATCAGTTCCAAACCCTGTACACTAGCGACGCCAATCGATTTTAATTTTTAGCCACTAAACCGGATCTATATTAAACAATTTGGAAGTTACAACTTCTTGGCAAACACATTATTAAATAACCATGAACAAATGTTGGGTCCAAGGCGTACGCGAAAAATTGATTCACGCCGAAAGCGGCCACTTTTGGCGTGAATCAATTTTTCGCCTACAAAACGAAGCCAATATTTGTGCATGGTTATTTAATAATTAGTATGTTTGCCGAGAGGTTGTAACCCCGAAACTGTTTAAAATAGATCCCGTTTACTAGCTAAAAATTAAAATCGATTGGCGTCGCTAGTGTACCCTACCCGTCACTTTAAGTGTCGCTCAGTCTCATAATGGCCATCTGCTTGTTGAGGCAATAGTAACCGGTTATAGCTCAAGTCTTGAGGCTACGGTTACTTATCTAAATTGATTCAGATTAGCACAAAAAAATAGTGTGAGACCAGGAAGATGCATGTTGTTTCTCAATAACAATTATATGTAAGTAAGTAAACATTTATTGACCACATAAAAGATTTACATAGACAGGACACATAACATAAGCATAAGGAGATTGCACAGTAATACATAGGAAAAAATATTAAACAAAAACAAAAAACCAAAAAGTGATTAGGTATACATATAAACTAGGAACCAAGGAAGAAGAAAAGGAACAGAGTGAAGTGGTCAACAAGGTCCAAGCTCAGCATGTGCTGCAGCGGTTTGCAGCCGCTGCCGCGCTGGTTTTCAGTTTGGACCTTGAGTGACTGGCGAAATCAATTTTGAATGTGACAGATAACAAGGAATATGAGAAATAATCAAAGATAACAAAAAGAAAAGACACAAAGAACGAGGATACAAAAAAGCAGTAGTAATTTTCTAGACATATGATACAGTGATAGCCTTGGTGATGGCAGACCGCGCACCGAGTATGCCGATATGATCCTCTCTGAAAATATTAAAAGCAAAAAGAACATCATGTCTTTGATAAAAATATACAACTAAAACATCATCATCATCATCATCATCAGCCCATTTAAGTCCCCACTGCTGGGGCACGGGCCTCCCTCAATCACATGAGGGGTAATTGCCATACTCACCATGCTTGGCAGACGGGTTGGCGAGGGTTTTGATATAAATGCAGAGTTTTCCTTCTCTGGGTGCTGATGATCATGCTAGCAGCTTTACCTTAGTCGCCTTTTACGACACCTCGGTAAGAGCGAGGGTGGCCTATTCTACTCTGCCGGGGACCACACGGCCTGCCGGGGACCACACGGCCAATTATTAATATAACACGGACAACTAAAACATACCTAACATTTATTAATCTGTACAATAATTGAAATAACGTGTATAATATCTCCGAGTTCAATGAGAAATCATCTAATGAATATCTTGTGGCAACTTGTATGCAAATGAGTTGCTCGCAAGATTTGTTCGTTCGTGTGTGAAAAATGCGTGCGTGCGCGCCTGCCTGGCGCGTAAATGACCCGTTCTCATTTCAAATTCAAATTGAACGGTTCTTTTGTAGTAAACGGGGTGTGAGCAAGGTAATTAGACAAAATAGTTAAGAATAAATAGAGTTCAATTGAAAAACCTCCTCCTGTTTTCTGAAGTCGGTTAATAAATAGGTTTAGTTTAAAGATCTTTATTATGACTTAAGACAGGTACTCACTTAGGTGATAACATATTTAACAAAATAAAAACATTTTATGTCCGTTCTTTGAAATATATACGAGTTACAAGTATGAGTAGAAATGAGGTATTCCAATAAAACCACACGCTATTATAATCCTCCTTGTTTCGATCCAACTGTACTTGAGTTTATTGATTTATTTATTAGGAATTTTGCATAGTAATAAATTGGGATAGCTGTTTTTAATACGTATAAAATGATTTTAAGTCCCTTACGGTAACGGGTATTAAAAATACCTAGCCTATATTGCTCCACTGCTCCTTTGCAGCGTTGACTGCCTCAATGGCGCAGTGGTTAGAGGGTTGCACTTTAAAGTGACGGCTGCGCAAGAGGCCCCGGGTTCAATCCCCAGGTCGGGTCAAAAAATTGTACCTAAGTTTTCGGTAAGAAATTTTTAGTGGCAGCCCGGAGTCTGGAAGTTGGCGGTCTTGTGGCCTCGGAAAGCACGTTAAGCTGTTGGTCCTGCACCCGATCCCTCTCCGGTCGTGTCACAGAAGTGTCCCATCGGAATATGAGGGTAAGGGAATAGAGAGTGCACTTGTGTTTGCTCACACACTTGAGCACTATAATATATCCTGCGTACGTGGCTGACCATTGAGATTGGCCGCCATAGTCGTAATCGGTTGGGATATTATTTTAGTTTTTCCCGTACAACGGAACGTACATTTTTTCGTATTTTGAATTTCTTATTTAACGTCATTTGTGGCCAGTTTATGGCAAAACTGTACGGATCATCAGACTATGTATCGCTTTTTTTGGGCTGCGTCGTTGTCGGGTTGCTATTGGGTTGATCCACGAATCAATCGTAAATTGATTGAATCCCAGAGGTTTCGTTCAACAAATGTTTACATCTTTCAGGCAAGAGCGAATAGGCATCATCTTCTAGGCGAACGCGTATCATTCTAGACCTCATCGTCGTATGCATCGGATTGTAGTCAAGCGTTAGACAATCAATGAAAAGTAAGATGACCCTTCCATCATATTAATAAGGCGATGGATAGGGCACACTAGCCAACCCAATTGATTTAAATTATTAACAACTAAACCGGATCTCTTTTCAATAATTTCAAAACTCCAGTCTCTCGGAAAGCACTCACAGTATTTATTAGATACTTATACCTACTTAACTTTTTGATCGGCTTTTGCACTCGAAAAACAGTTTCACGACATAAGTGGCCGCTTTTAGCGTTTTCGTGTGTAAAACCAGACCTATAAGAAATGCACAGCGTGAAAAATGCATGCGAAAGCGCGTGAATGACCAGGAGACCTATTTTTGATTTACTCTTATGACTTAGCATCGTGACGAGCGCACGATTTCTACTGATTTTCCTTCGACATACGAAATTCCGCATTTTTGAATCAATCGTCTGCAACGAGTGACCCCCAACCACTCGTTGTTCGAGTCACAGTCACTCAATAAAACGCCGGTGTTTTACGTTTTATCGACCTACGGATTCAGCGGATATCACTCTAAAAGCAATCGCAGGTTTTAAAACTCTATTTGGTCCAAGCAAGTTGTCACGAGACAACTCACTCAACACACAATAGCAGTGTTAAAAACGATACAATCCAACGATTCTTATTATTAGGATCACTTTGCGGCACTTCACTGCAGAAATAATCACCAAATTTGAACACTAAAAACCACTAGTCACTAATTTATAACCTTTGAATTGCATCAGCCCATGCGGCTTGTTTTAGCCCTACCCGCCGAATCCCACGATAATTTCAAAACTTTGATTTGACTGATTTTGACAGGTGACATTCATAGTTTTTTTTTTGTGACAAAAAAGCAAAAATTTTCATATTCAGCCAATAATCTATGGTTTTTGCGTTCCGTTTGCAATGCGGAAGTTACCGGTTTTTATAAAATTCTGCATGGAAGGGTTAGAATGTCAATTTACCGTATTATATTGGCAACATCGAAATCGAATGATTCAATAATAGGGAAAATCGGCTTCATGCGACTTAGTAGGCGAATGTGACTTACGTTGCATGCGTCGACGCTAAGTCATACGAGTGAATCAAAAATAGAGCTCTTATTCTGGTTTCAAATTCAAGTGGAACGGTTCTTTTATAGTTAACACGGGGCAGTAAGTCAGGTTCATATTTAATTTATTGGGTCCTGCTTACATTGTTCGGCCTTAGGCTATGTTGGACCAGTCCTTCAAGTAATGGGGTTCATTTCGCTCGAGACGATTTCTATTACATGGCTGCATTTTATTTGTAACGAAAGCAACGTTAAATAGTACATAGATAAGATAATGGATAAAGAAAAAATTGCGAAAATGATAAATTTGAAGTTACATAAAATATTAAAATATTATTTTTGCTTACACTACATAAAATATTTTTTTAATAATTATAAACTTACTACCTACCCTTTTCCACATGAACGCGTAGAAATATTAAAGTTGAAATTCATATCAAACACTTCTTAAGTCTAATTGCCTCTAAGCTGTGAAAAATTCTAAATCAACGCAAAAATTCAAAACCTACCTATAATCATACCGCATATTTTGAAACTCGCCTTTATTCGCAACGGAATCAAAACTTAAACTAAAGACTACTTCCCGCTGACATTGAATCTTGAAATTTGGTATGAAACAACCTAACAGAAAAACCCGAAACCTTTTAAAATTTTCTAGGCACAGTAACTAGTTAAACCAAAACAAAGACCACCACAATCATCATTCAATCTAAATATTTTGGTGAATGTAATTCTGTATATAACCTAAATGCGTCCTAACTGAAACAGAAACATTATTTATTTGCATAATACACAGTTGATACAGAGGTAATTTGATTTTATACGTTATATATTGTAAACCGCTACTTTGATAGCGGAATCAAAGATTTAAGCATTAATACTCATAGTCAATTTACTTATTCTGATATTTATTTTCTTTACTGGTTGTCTGGAAGAAATCGCTACAAGCGATAAGACCGCCTTATTGTACTGCCTGTTGTTTTTGTATCATATTTGAATTTTGGTATTGTGCAAAGTGCTATTTGTACAATTACGCTTTTTTCGAGGCAACAGTATGGTCCACTATGCGCATTAGCGCTAAGGGCGTAAACAAATTTAACACGGGGCGGTTTTGCCTTTCAAAATGAAATGACATATTCATTTTGCTGTCGATAGCTAAAACCGCCCCGTGTACGACCGGCCGCGTAAGACCCGGCGTTGACAGATACGAGTATACAAGATGGATAGATACACACAGATCGTTATTTTTAATAAACCGCGACGCAGTGGCATGCAAATGTAGCAGTTTGTGTGCAACGATTTCCCGACGTACTAAGATTTTCTCTAATTGATTTAGAGTCTATATTAGGGCTGGCGAATGGTAACTGACCAGGTGACAGGACTAGGAATCAAACAGTAAGTAAAAAAATAAAGAAATGAACGGAAATTGATAAAAAAGAAAGAAAATAGATTTATTACATTAGACAGCACGACACGGTTGACAGACAAGTAACATTTTCATTTACAAAGTAAAAAAAAATTTTTTTAAAGCTTTTTAGTGTCTCAGTTTTTGACAGCCACCTCTCCTCATCCCCCTTCCACCCCTGCCTATAACTAACAAACTAATTGTGAGTACAGTATTGAAAGAGTTATAATTTAACTCCTTACCGTTGAGGAGTTGACCTTCCATCATCAGCAGAGCCACAAAATTAATGCAAATTTGAGAGTTCCCCTAAATTTTTCCAGGATCCCATCTTTAGATCCTGATATCCTGATCATGGTACCATCTACTTTCCAACTAAAAAAGAATCATCTAAATCGGTTCATAAATGGCAGAGTAAATTACATGTAGAATTGAGACCTCCTTGTTTTTGAAGTCGGTTAAAAAATTAAGTAAAATTAAATACTTGAGTATTCGGGTAGCCGCATCTTATTATTTGTTGCTAACTGTTATTAAAAATCGTAAAGCTATAAACAGAATACACAGTTATGTACAGCGGCGGACAGGTCAAGCTATACAAAACTGTCAAATTTCCTCAATCGATTTCGAACTCAATGTGTAACGATATAAGGTTTATAATCGAATAAAGAAATTTGACAGTTTTGTATAGCTTGATGTGTCCGCCACTATACATCAAATTAACAAATTACAACGCTGTACTTCTGAAATTCGCAAAAATAAGGACGGATATGACAGACAGTATAACGTAGGCGACGAATAAAATATAACCGATCAGTTTTCAACTTAGATTCAATTGGTTTAATCTATGCTTTTCAGTAATGTTTAAGGGGATTTAAATAACATCATCATCTTTTCAGTCAATAAACACGCACTGCTGGACATAGACCTCCCCCAATAATCCCATTGTCACTTGAAGCATGCAATTTTTTGGGCTATGTCTTTGACCTTGGCTCTTCTGCGGATCTCATCGTTCCTGATACGATCACGCAAGGAGACTCCGAGCATAACCCTTTCCATTGCGGCTCATTGTACGCGGCCACGTTTCGATTCCGTATGGCATCACCAGCAATACACACGCATTAAAGACCTTCCAAAATAGAGAGTCCACAGGAGTTGTGGACGAGTATATTTATCATTGACAAGAAGTTCAACTTGGTAAGTCCAACTTCCAAAAAAAGGTTGATCGACGAATCTAACTCTTCTGGTCAGTATTCCGGAAAGTTACGCCGCATATTTTCGGTATAGCTATTTCCAGTGCCTCAAGACGAAACTTAACATAAAACATAATAATGTTGGTCCTCTATGAGCAAGAAGGAATTAATTGTGTTATCATCATCGTCAGCCCATTTAAGTCCCCACTGCTGGGGCACGGGCCTCCCTCAATCACATGATGGGTAATTGCCATACTCACCACGCTTGGCAGACGGGTTGGCGAGGGTTTTGATATAAATGCAGAGTTTTCCTTCTCTGGGTGCTGATGATCATGCCAGCAGCTTTACCTTAGTCGCCTTTTACGACACCTAAGAAAGAGGGTAGCCTATTCTACTCTACTGGGGACCACACGGCCAATTAATTGTGTGTATTATATTAATTATATTTATCACCTATAACTAGTCTCTAAATACAAAAGTGCAACCATAAATCCTCCTTCGATAGTTCTTTGTTCCACATCGCTGCATCGACAAAGTGCAGCATCTGAGAAGTTTTTAGTATAGTTTCCGAGAAATGGAAAGGTTGCCAGCCCTGGACTAGAACATCAATCAGGCTGAAAGTGTATCGCGCGGGTGACCGCTGCCGGCGTGGGTAGGGTGACCACAAGAGTGATCTCACATGACTGAGTTTTTGTCGAACCGATTATCGGACATACAAAAAGATATTGCGCTATTGTTATCAGTACGTTTTATTTTCATGATTGGGCCTGATCTGGTAACGTCACTCACTCGGGGAAACAGCAGAGAAGCTGTTGCGCTGCTTCGCGCCGGTGTTCCGAGAAGCTATGGTATCACGCCGGTTGAGCCGACAATTAGCGAAGCTTGCCTTTCCCACGGTAAACGTTAGTCTAGATTAACATCGCAATTGCGAACATATTTAGCAAAACATTTGCGCGATGCATACGATACCCAGCGTCATCTATTGAACAGTTTGAAACTAATACATTAAGTTTCAAGGAACAAAGGGGAGGCGCCACATTTGTTACTAAATAAAGTAATTTTAGGCCCCTATAGCTATAAAAACCATTATAGGAATATAGAGGTGCTCTCACACCGGGAGCATGTTTTTTATGAGATAGGTGGCAGACGAACGGACGGATCGCCTGATTGCTGTCGCCCATAGACACCCGCGACACCAGTGGAGTTACTAGTGCGCTGTCAACCTTTAAGCCCCCCTTTCTCCGGATTGGGCCTCCAGTACCCTCACTCACGCTGCGAAACACAGCACACGCCGCTGCTTCACGCCGGTTTTCACATTGATGTTATAAGTTATATCAAGATATTACACACTAGTGATCCGCTCTTACTTGGTTTCGGGGCTTATTCGTTCCAAATTATACCAAATAGATGGCGCTAGGTGTCGATTACATCGCGCAACGGTTTCGTGTTTTGGTTTTACATACAAGTATTGTCGTTGTCTATAGAATTTACCTCTTTAAAAATATTATAGATTGTGTCATTAAACGATGCGCATTGTAATGCTCGGTTCTCTTTTGTTACTGATGTAGTGCACAAATCTGTAACGTTACATTACACGCGAATGCTCCTATTTTGGGAGCACCTTAACGGTCTTAATGAATGGAAAAAATATATTCTCGGAGGCAATAGACAACAGACAAGAATGCTCATAGGAGCGTAAACAGGGCATTATGCAACGAACAAAATGCTGATGAAGATGAACATGACATCGAACAGCGACTGCAGAGCATGCAAGGAGGAGACGGAAACCATAGAACATCTTTTATGTGAATGCGGCGAAACATAGCATGCGACTCACTAGCCAGAGGCAGAATGTGTCTTCTAGGTAACGCTTATCCTAAACCAGGAGACTACAGGCACTTCAATCCGAAAGACATTGTGATGCTGATGAAACGAATCTTTCGTGAGTAAGAGCGCAAAAGAAAGGGGAGGTACAAAAGATCCCTTAGGGTCGACGTGCCCCATGAAAATGGCCCCTAACAGATAAGATATGAAGAACGGTCTTAATGACCATGGCCGTCCAGGAAATTACCTTTGAAATTGGATGATTATTGTTCAAGTGGGGTTAAGTCGGATGTAAGTAATTAAAGCATTGTCACTGATTTTGTGACATGTTTCAAATGACCTGTTTTTGGCAATTAAAAAACCGTTGCAGGTTTTGAAATTCCAAGCTAGAGACTGCAAACGAGCAAGCAAATCATATGCCGAATTTGCAAAAAATTAAACTACTAGTAGAAAACTGAAGAGCTTCCTTTATCGTTTGTAAGGATTACTATCTTCTCTCTAGCTCTTTCACTTGGAATTAAAAAGTGACAAAATATGGCGAGGGTACTCTACGATTACGTTACGTATTCCTATAATATTCGTGCCAACCCCTCTGGTAATTGATTACTACCACTCATGAATATCTAACGACATCACAGGGAGTCGCTGATGATGTGTTAAGAAGGAGTACGTCCGACTGTTGAAGGTCTCTAAGTCAAAATCATCGAAAGTATCGAGTTTTTTTTTCTTCAACTTTTTTTTAAGTGGTAAGTGGCAATCAAGCTGTTAGATTACCTGATGGTAAATAATTGCTACCGCCCATGACAACACCAGTGTAGAAACAAATTCGATAGTTCACTTCCCCCGGGCCCTCACTCACTCGGTGAAACATAGCATGCTACGCCGCGCGCTTTACTCCGGTAGGTATCACTACGGTTGGAGCCGGTCTATTCATGCCGAAGCGTGGCTCTACCACGACTGATGAATAATCACGGGATTAGATATTCTAAAAATAATTTATCCTAGAGAAGATATAATTGAGCATGGTAACCGTAGGTGCAACGCTAATGGTCACAGGGGCCGATAAATATTCATCGCGGCAAAAACACGGAGAGCGCTGCGCACGCGCCGCAGACATCGCGCTTTCTTCTCGCCGAGGTAAGAAGCAAGGACGTGGCAACGCGCCTTTATCTCTGAGATTGAGAGTTGAGCGTAACTGAGGTCTCATGAGCAGAAGAGAGAGTGGGTTAAACTAAAAACACCGATGGAGCATCATGTTCACGAATTGTCATACCAGACATAAGTCACTGTTGCAGATACTCACGAGTAAGAAAAGGTTGCATTGAATAAGATACTTTTATTCTTTTTATTTACCTATTTTGACATTCATAAGTGTTCTGTATGGACCAAAATTGATAAAAGATTTTTTTTTACATTTTTATCTTTATCTTAATTCTTTGCTGCTTCTGTTGGTATGGTTACCTGTTTAATAAAGTTTGCGCAGGTCAGTCGGCTCAGTCGGCAGTCGCTTATTTTAATTTCAATATTTCCCAATTCTGGGGAAAAACAACGACTTTGGATACAATTGACTGACATGATTTTGGACATAGAGTAAGGTTATAATACTCTGGATTTTGGACTTTATTCCTTATTGTACTTACTTTCTTGTTTGTCTCTTGTACCAAAACATGACGGTAAAATAATAACCACATGTCCGGCATGTCCATATTTCTTGCCTCCCTCCCGTCGGAATGCCCGCGCTCGCCGCAGGTCAGCGCGAGAAAAACTTACGAGCCCGACACGCTCCACGCCGCTTGACGCTGCGGCTATACATGTCTTCTTTACAGGATCGCAAGCGCAGATAGAAGGAATGAATCTAGATCTTAAGACGAGACAACTTGTCGTGGCAAAATTGGATGAAAAAGCGCAAGAAATATTGATGAGCCTAATTTATAGTTCTTCCTTCAACGAAGTCGAGACACTCCACGCTACTTAACGCTACGGCTATACATGTCTACTTTACAGGATCGCAAGCGCAGGTAAATGGCGCCGACTCTAGATCTTTGCAGAACATTGTATTGCTGAAAGAACCAGCAATTCTGATATGGAAAGCTTTATTCTCAATTCATTTTTAACTAATGATGGTAAGTGATTGAGATTTCTGATCTTCTACAACATAAATATAATCATTCTGTACTGAGGTATTTGTCAACACAAATTAAATAGTCAAACCGATAGTCATGTATATTCAATAAGACTCTGAACAGAGTCTTTGTAGCATGTAAATCACTAAGCAAAGTCAAAGGAAACAATCATACAGTTCTTGCATTTTAAATGGCAACGAACCGGCTATCAATGAATATTGAACCCACACTACGTTCGTACGAAAACACCTAATCTATTCAAGTGGCTAGTCGAAGGGGTCGTGACACGGGAGACAGAGACGCAAGCATTGTTAAAAACCAACGATAAAACAGGATGGGAACAACGCCGATGTGCAGGTCAGAAGTCGCCCGATATGTCATAACCTGTTCGAATGAAATGGCAATACGCATAGCTGCGTGCGACGGAAAAAGAAGGAGTTGACAATGACGTGCAGGGTTAGAAGTCAAGCAAAGTGTCGTGGCCTGTTGGAGGGAGACGGAGCTATATTTTTATCATAAGCCGGCGAAGGAGCGGGATAGGGGGGTCAAAAGACGAGCGTCGGTAACCCTGACCTCACCAGGCGTGGGCCGCACTCAGGGACAAGAAAGGACGTGTAAATAAAATGGTTAATATGTTGGCTGGGACCGCGAATTGTTCGTTTTCAATAGGACAGGGTTACAGTTTTCTGGGGTCGTTAAAATACGTGTTCGTATTGCATTGTGTCCTTTGTTTATGGAGATAGATAGTGGCTTAAGTGCCGCGGAAGAATGCCCGAGGACCATGGCTGTTTGCATTTGTTAAAGGGCCTCTGGCATCGTAGCATTATGGCCACTCTCTCATTCATGTATCGCTTTTGTTCTCACAATTTTATGAGAGAGAACCAATATCAATTTATGGATAAGTATGCTGTGGTGTTGAACTCGTAAAAAACTAACGCTTGCTTCACTTAAAGGTTCAATTTAGTAAATATAAAGAACAATACACGTTGGGTAACTGCAATCTGTATTTTTTTTTACATTATTCGTACTTTAATGGCAAATGCATTCTGCACTATAATATGACTTCCTTCTATGCTATGATCAAGAGAATAAGTGGATGGTTGTTGAATAGTTAAACAATGGTGGCGTGAATATGTGTATTATAGTTATAGGTAAAGCAGGTTAGAGAAGGAGATTTGATGAGAGGAAAATGAGAATGAAAGTAAGAGTACGAATGGAAGTTAGGTTGATGGAACCAAGAAGGAAATTGCGCGCTCAGACGACTAGGGAAAAGGTGTGCGCATGATTATCACGTAAGAAGCCATAAAGGATGATGATGTTATCATTGGTAAAGGTGCTGTCTCATCATTTCAGCCAATAGACGTCCACTGCTGGACATAGGCCTCCCCCAATGTTCTCCACACTGATCGGTCCAATGCCGCCCGCATTCAATGGATTCTTGCGATCTTCACCAGATCGTCGGTCCACCTCATGGGGGGCCTGACTCGAGGACCTTTCCGCTCCAGCGGCCGTCTGTTCTCCTCGCTATGTGCCCTGCCTATTGCCACTTGAGGCATGCAATCCTTTGGGTTATTTCTGTGACCTTAGTTCTCCTGCGGATATCGTCTTTTCTGATACGATCACGCAGGGAGACTCCAACCATAGCCCTCTCCATTGCTCTCTGGGTGACTTTGAATCGGCACATTGTAAGCGGCCACGTTTCAGTTCCGTATGTCATCACGGCAACACACACGCATTGAAGAATTTCATCTTGAGACGTGCTGAAAGGTGCTGTCAACTACATATAGGCTACCTAGTGTAGGAGGCGAGGCTTGTGAGTTGTAATATTTTTATATTATAGTAGGGGAGCCCGCCGTGCTAAATCGGGATTTACTCGAGCGTCATTGAGACTTATTGAGTGCAAAGCTTAGATGATAAGAAGAAAAAAATGTCATATGATATATACCTTTTCATCGGTGGGGGGAGCAACTATAGATTTTCAAAAATGTAAAAAAAAACTGTTGCATGGACATACTCGAGCGTGTCAGATATTGATAAGAATCTATGTTTAACGTTTTTTCAAACATGTACGTATGTTAATCTGATAGTTTTCATGATGGGGGTGGTCGTAAGTAAGGGTTGAAAATTGAAAAAAAAAAAATTTAATCGAGCGCGTCAGATTTTCGAAGGGAATGTTAAGTGAACTTAAAAAAGCTATTATGTAATAATCTGACGATTCAGATGTGACGCAAGCTCACGGCCATTATTAGAATGTGCAAAAAAAATCGTCATCTTGAACTACTCCAGCGCGTCAGATTAAGATATATATGGTTCATCTTAATGGCCCTGGACGTAATATCTCATAATCTGACGATTACCTGGAGGGATACGCCTAATCTAACAATTAAAAAATTTTTTTTTCATTTTTCTAAATCATGAAACTTAATTAATTGAAAGCTCAAGAAATAGCATGCAAATTAAAAAGTGTGAATTTTTTTTAGAAGAATACTTGTATTTACAACAAAATATTATAAAAAAATTAAGTTTTGTAAGCATTTTTTTTATATCGTCCATCTTCATCGGTAGAATCATCTTCCTCCTCTGGCTCTATTTCATCCTCAGATAGCGTATCTATAACAAGAAATCATAAAAATAATTAACAATATTTTTTGTTATAAATTACGTATTTTTTAATTATTAGAGAATATACATACCTAATTCTGGATAGTATCCTCAAGAATATCAGGTGTTATGCTGACATCTTGATACGCTTTCGGCAATTGATCACCTGCAAACCAGATCATTCAAGCTTGTCTTCTACAACTTTCCATCTCATAGTCTGTTGGTAAAGATCGGTAAATTTTTGCATTATGGGCATTACACCACAAGCACGCAATGTATCTTGTACGGTAACACTGTTGAAATAGCTCCGATTGACAGGACGGCAAATTGCACGCATCATAATTTCGGATACTCAAGGAAAAAGGTTGCGATTTGTCTTTTACCTTGTACGTCTATTGAAGATGACAATCCTGGCTTGATTGACATCATCTAACTTTTTCAGTCCATACAACTGGCAAGTTAAAGACTGTATGATGTGAAAAGAATCCTTTACATTATGCTCCTTTGATCCCAAATCCTGAAATGCTTTTTGGAAAATTTCGGAATTCAATAGAAATTGTAAAGGTTTCTTTTTTCCTCGTCGGTACAATGCTGGGTTGAAATCGCAACCCGTGAAAGCGTGCAAAGCTGGTAGCGCCTAATACAGGCATCGCGTAGTTGCACGAATAAAACTTTATTAATTAATTTTTATTACTTCGGCTAGTGGAAATCGTCAGATTATATATTTCTCATAAATCTTGATCTATTCCCTTCAAAATAAAAAAAAATTTAACCACGCTCGAGAATGTCGAGATGACGTTTTTTTTTTCAACTTTGTAGCCCTCCCCCTTCTTTACGTCACCCTTAAATTGTCAGATTAGAGGAATATAGATGTTTTAGCATATAACTAACTCCCCCTACCTTAATCTGACGCGCCCGAAAATTTCAAATGAACAATTTTTTTTTACTAATCTGATCCTTTATCCTTTACGGGCGTCCTTATAAATGAGGCTCATATCTGGTGGAAGTAAGTAGCCGGGTACCAGGTATCCTACTGTATATTAATCTGCCGCGCTTTAGTAAATCCCGAAATCCCCTCTTGGGCTCCCCTACTATTAACTTTTGAAATTCTTTTAATTCAAAGTCTTTTATATCACCTCTTCACTAACGGGCAGTTCATTATGAGAATGAGCTGAAAACTTGAATTTACTTATGAACAGTCACGTGCACTAATAAGTATACAACCTCATTCAAAAATGAACCTTATTGTTATCACCTTAAGAGTCGAGGTGTTTGCATTACATTAAAAGCGACTGTACCTATTAGTCTAATAGCACTCAAAGTGGATGTTGGCCTAGGACACGAGATTTCGATTCCCTATTCTCTTCTGTTCACAGCCACCTATCGCCAATCTGAAAATGCGAATGTTCATGCGGAAATAAACGCGTGGATTTTCTTTTGCAAAATTGAATTTATTTCTAAGCCGCCTTATTTCATTCCTGCTCAGCTTTCTGCATGCACCTTACGTTCTACATAAATGTCGGATGACTAACGGGCCTTATTAAGTATGTATCAATAAAAAAAAACGCAAGCCGTCCCTGATTCCAGTGCACTAATGAATCAGGAGCGCGGCATAATTAAACAGTTCGCGACTATCGCCCGGCCGACATTCTCAAAACGATTTTTTATTGATACACGTGGCCGTTTTTGGGCAAAAAAAATTTTTTTTCGCTTATGTATTTTTGTAGTGACACAATTATATAGAGTACGGTGGGGAGATATTGTTTACAGTTTGTTTAAACAGTTAATAGTTATTTGAAAAAAAACGGACAGTTGTGATTGTTTTCTCTCTAGTAAATGTTGAGCGCAAGGATCACTGTAATATTTGAATTAAAGTGTAAGCGGGTACTTTAAGTTAGTGAAGTGATAAAAAATCTTTTATTCGTTGCTTATTAATCGACCGGTTGTCGTAATTTTAAAAAATATTTTCTTAAATAAAATAAACTATACTAAATGTAAACTATTTTGAGTCTGAGTGTGATTGTGTAGTCTTTATAGTAATTTGTAAGGCCAAATTGTTTATAGTAGTGTGTTTTGGCAAGTGATAAATGTTTCGACCGGAATTTCATTTTTCTAGCAAACTGTTGGATCTTTTAACTAGAGGTAGGTTATGCTATATTCTAATTGTGAATGACAGACAGACAATATCGCATACACCTGATCCTGAAAAGAAATGAAACAACTTGTTATTTATTTATAATCATTATAACTTGTTGTTGTAATAACGAATATCAGAATCAATGACGGCTGCACAAATATAAACTTAAATAGACATTACAAATTACAAACCCCAGATACGGAATAAACACAAGTGGCCATCATCACACAAAATATTTTCTATGAGGGCAATCGAAGCCATGACTCTTCGACCTCAAGATAGAACCACTAACAAATGAACCTCTTAAAATAAACACTTTTTTTATCAGGTAGGTACTTCAATATAACTTAATACGTTTATACCTAGCCATAATACCCTGCAACCGATTACGGCTTCGGCGGCCAATCTCAACGATCAGCCACGTACGCAGGATATATTTTTAAATTCCGATGGGACACTACTATGACACGACTGGAAAAGGATCGGGCGCAGGGCTAACAGCTTAACATGCTTTCCGAGGCACGGGGGTACAAGACCGCCAACTTCGACTCCGGGCTGCCTCTAAGAATTTCTTACCGAAAACTTAGGTACAAATGATTGTCCCGACCCGGGGATCGATCCCGGCACCTCAGAGCAGCCGTCGCTTTAAAGTGCGACCCACTAACCACCGCGTCACCGAGGCAGTCGCGATATCTGTTTTATAAACCCAGGACGAGCATCGAACCTTTGACCCTCGCGTCTCAATGCGCTCTAACGTAATAACTGTAGCGTTACAGTAAAATAGCCAGTGGCTCAAAGTTGACTCAACATGTACAGACATCCACGGCTGGTGACTGAAATCTGTAAAATTAGTTTTTTTTTACATTATGGCGGACAAAACGAACAGACAGTTCACCAGATGGTAAGTGATTACCGGCGCCCATGGATATCTGCAACACATGAGGCATCACAGATGCGTTGCCGGCTCATAAGTTAAGCAAGGTATTAATGTCAACAATCAACTCTCAAGATGATTGAAGATATTTGATAGATTTGTGTATATTAACCTGTGGCTGTCCGGACTCTTAAGGGTCAACAATAAAAAAGAGATCAGGGAATCATTCTCTACAGGCTACATGATGTTTCGGTTGCTCTACGAGTTGTGGATTTTTTTGTTGATTTTGAATTTTTTCGACTCTCCATACAAAATGAACATAAACACCACCCCTGCTAAGTAGTTGCCCAAGTGATAACTATAACTAATAAATAAACATTTCACGACATCTAGGTAGCTCAAGCACCTGTGTTACGGATATCAGAATCAACAGTGGGATTACAAGTATAAACATTTAATACTTTTATTTTGTAAATACATACTTATAATACATAGAAAACACCTAGACCGATACAAACAGGTATGTTAATGCACAAAAATGTTTGTACTATCCGGGGATCGAACCCGCAACCCTGAGAACAAAGGCAGCGTTCACTTCCAATCGGGTTGTCATGTAACTAATATACTTATTTAATACGCTGGTTCAGCGGCCTTGATCTTGGATCTTGCCCTCCCACACGAGAATTCGCCATTCTGTACTGTTGTCACTAATACACTAACTATTATACCCTCTAACCAATTACGGCTACGACGGCCAATCTCAACGGTCAGCCACGTACGCAGGATATATTACAGTGCTCGAGTGTGTGCGCAAACACAAGTGCACTCTCTATTCCCTTACACTCATATTATGATCGGACAATACTGTGACACGACCGGAGAAGGATCTGGCGCAGTGTCAACAGCTTAACGTGCTTGTCGAGGCACAGGGATAAATGACCGCCGACTTCCAGACTCCGGGCTGACACTAAGAATATCTTACCGAAAACCTAGGTACACATTTTTTGGCATGACCCCGGGATCTAACCCGGGACCTCTTGCGCAGCCGTCGCTTTAAACCATTAGCCACTGCGCCACCGAGGCAGTCTACTACTGCAGTCGAATACTGTCTAACTATACTAATATACTAACCTCATATAACTAATAAACTATAGTAACTAATCTCGTAAACACAAAACACTTGTGTAATCAAGACTGTCGTTGTTCCAGGAAATCCTCAGCGAGATAACCTAAGCTTCACGTCTAATAACGGTGAGTATCCGTCGCAAGCGTATTCATTAACCAACACTATTTATACTATATAAGTAATGTGCTTATACTCGGAAAAGCATTCTTATCAACTGGATACGCATCCTTGTAATCTTAGCGAGTAATACCCGGTTGCATCAAAAGCTGTCGCTTTGGACTGAGGTACGCTTTGACCATGATTCAGGATTTGGGGAGTCTGATAATTATTATGGTAGCGACTGCCGTCTGACCTTTGCAAACATTTAAGTAACAAGCGAACCAGACCAACCGCTGCTGGTTTCCTAAAGATGTTTTTTTTTCTAACTATAGATTTGGATAATCTAGAGGTGTTTTTTTATGATATAGGGGGCAGACGAGCAAACGTATCACCTGATGGTATGTGATTACCGCCGCCCATAGACACCTGCAACATCAAAGGAGTCACAAGTATATGCTAGGTTTTCAACCATGACCCCATGTGTGGAATTTAAGGCGCGTTCTTATCTACCATTTCTCAAACTGGACATGCATATCCTGTGATGTTTTTTTGTAATACATACTTAATTACATTTAACATGTTGTCCTTTATCAAAAACTTGATACTTCCGAGTTCATGTCGGGCAAATAAAAGCGGCACGGTACGGGCAGCTGTAACATAGGTACTTCATTTTCTCAAAGCTGAAGCAGCTTAGGTCATTTCTGACCCCTTATAATATCATCATTTCAACCAATAAACGTTTACTGCTGAACATACGCCTGCTCAAATGATCTAAACACAGATCGGTCCTGTGTCGCCCACATCCTTCGACCTTCACCAGATCGTCGGTTCACCTTGTGGGGGGCCTGCCACGGCTTCGACCACCTATACACGGCCTCGAGGACATTTCTGGCCCATCGGTTGTCTGATCCTCGCAATGTGCCCTGCCCATTGCCACTGGAGGCATGCAATTCTTGGTTCTCTTGCGGATCTCATCATTTCTGATACGATCACGCCTCCGAGCATAGCTCTATCCATTTCTCTTTGGGTTACTTTGAGCCTTCTTAAGCGGATCATTGTAAGCGGCCAGCTGTAATATAAATAAGTTATATTTAAATTTTCATTCAAAAACTGAATCACCCATCATTGATAAATTGAAGGCAAATCGTCTTTGCTGGTATGGCCATGTAAGGAGAAGAGGGGAAGAACATGTTGCCAAAAAAGTGATGGATTTAAACGTAAGTGGGTGGAGGAACAGAGGACGGCCGAAAAAGAGATGGATGGATTGTGTGAAGAATGACATGATGGAAAAAGAGGTGGATGATTCGATGACGAATGACAGGGACGTATGGAAAAGGAAAACATACTGCGCCGACCCCAGATAACCTGGGAAAAGGGCAGGAGGATGATGATTTAAATTTTCATTCATTTGAACCATTTAGCAACTTAGTACCTACCTAGTCATAATTTCTTATTTTCCCTAATTTTGTCAGTCATCAACGATCATAAAAATATTAAGGTACTTCTAGCAGACATATCGTGATACCTTTGGACGCAACCAGGAATAACACAGTGAGATGGAAGATGAAACAGAAAAACAGGCTATTGAAATCTTTACTTATAGATACACTCTGCAAGAACAAAAAATAATACAATCGTTTTTAAAGGTGAATGAAACAAACCAGGCAAAGCTTGACCACCCAACATAAACATTGAATAGAGATGGCGACATAAAAGCGACACTCGCCCTCGTATCTCCCACACTATATTGTCAGTATTTTACCATTACAAGACTAAAACCGCACTAAAACATATGCATAACGTAGTCCTGTCAATGGAGTTATGGTGTCCCATTCTTCTCGCATAGGTCTTTAAACTTGTAAAACAGTTACTTATAAAGACAAGCTGAAAATATTTTCAAAGGAAAAGTTAGAATTTATCCTGTTGGCAATTCATCAGATTTGGTTTCAAATCATTTGGTTGTTTCAAAACCGGAGGCCCAATCCGGGGAAAGGGGGGGTTAAAAGGTTGGGAGCGCACTTGTGACTCCACTGGTGTCGTGGGTGTCCATGGGCGGCGGCAATGCTTACCATCAGGTGATCCGTCTGCTCCTCTGCCACCTATCACATAAAAAAAATCTGATGAATTGCCAACTCGTGCGCTTAGCCAATAAGACTTAATTCTTAAAAAATAAATGAGTTTTGGCTTCTTACGTCAATAACGCGGACACTATTATTTTGTAAGGTTGGTGACAGATATTTTTTCCAAATTTGTGAGACTGATCATCTAGGTGAGTGGCGATGACAACAATGGACAACATTTCAAAATTGCTAAGCTCTGAAACAAAAAATACCATTTCTTTATTTACTTTTCCGCTGCGCGAATATATATTTATTATTTTTTTATATTGCTTATTTACTGAGAAAAAAAATAAAAACTAAAAACGTAAGATGACGTCATCGGACGGCAGAATGTAAAATATTCCTTTGCTTAGCACATTATAGTTTTAAATTTACGAAATGCCAAACCCATGACATGCAACTGTCAAAAAAAAGACAACTTGTCAACGTTGAATGTATGAATGACGTTGACAATGTTGACACTAGAATTATTTACCTTTGACAGTAGTACCTTTTTTTTTTATTAAAACAATGATAAGCAAAGGAATATCGCTGTATTCAGCCGTCCGATGACGTCATTTGGCGCTTACGTCTATTTAGAATATAAAGAATTTTAAAAATTATTTTATGCATGAAAATGGACAAATTTTGAAAAAAGAAAAAATATGGGTCCGTTCATTTTATGTCTATTTTCATATAAAAAAACAATATGGGCATGTTAAAAATATGAAATGTTGTCCATTGCGGCTGATTTGTTTAGTCGTCTGCTCTTTGTCTCATGAAAGGAAACAAATATTGCAAGCATAGAATAATTTTAACTAGGTTGGGTTTAACGTGAAGGAAAAAGAAATTTATTTATTTTTTTAACTTTGCAATGTCGGATCGGAACACTTGGATGTCAAGTATGTCATCTCCCGCTTCCAAAAGGAGATTTCGTCCCCAGAATGTAACTCGGTATGGATAAAGAACGGTACATAAAAAAAATAGATTGTGCACACCTGCTTTTTGGTCGCTAATTGAAAACTAGGTACCCAATAGAGAGCGTGTGAGAGTCTCACTCGCAAACTACACTATATATTTCAATAACATTATCTTTCAATCTGGTAATTGGCTAAAAATGCGGAAACATTCGAGTGCCGCGCCGGTCGCGCAACAGCGGGTGAAAGGTTTCATTGTGGTGTCAGGCGCGCGCCACCAGCTGATATAAAGTAGATTAACTAGACAGTGCGCAATGCCACTACTGGGCATTAGGATAAAGTAAATAATAAAACTCTAATGGGCCGTATTAAGGGTGTACAATAAAAGTAACAGTAATTAATGGTTGCGTTACATCAGATAATGGACGGATCACCTGGATATGGAAAACAATATGTAAATATTCTTAGTGTTACACACCCATCATCATCATCAGCCCATTTAAGTCCCCACTGCTGGGGCACTGGCCTCCTTCAATCACATGAGGGGTAATTGCCATACTCACCACGCTTGGCATACGGGTTAGCGAGGGTTTTGATATAAGTGCAGAGTTTTCCTTCTCTGGGTGCTGATGCTCATGCCAGCAGCTTTACCTTAGTCGCCTTTTACGACACCTCGGTAAGAGTGAGGGTGGCCTATTCTACTCTGCCGGGGGCCACACGGCTGTTACACACCCAATAAATCATTATTAATGAAAAATATGCATCTTATTCATCTGATATATAACAACTCTCGCTTGACGTGTCGGAATCACCTTCGTCACCAAAAGCAATTACCAGCTCTTGGTCCCTAATTTAATCCATGCGGACATAATTTGCACAAGACAATAATCGCAATTCGATGGTAAGATGGCTGCCATACCGATTACTTATTAATTGCGATTATTTGTGTCAAACCCTATGAGCAAAAATCCGATTAGCGCAATATGCAATTCATAAAATATTTTTTACAACTTTTATAGGTAATAATTGTATTAAGTTCGTATTCAGATTATTTGAGATCCCTTTATCTTACTTGTTATTTTCGAAGAATGAGAACAAAAAAAAGTTAATACGTCTCAAGCGCATAATGTATATATGGCCACCAAACTACTCAATACTTGGTACCCGGGTTGATGAACCAAATACCGAATTCTTTAAAATCTAATATACATTGTATAAATTTAAAAGCATAATTTAAATTACACTTTCTCATTAATTAGGAGAACATTTACCTGGTTTCCACTTCTTTGGTAATGTATAAATAAATGGACCTTAAATTAGTACTGGTGTTGCGGGTGTCGTATAAGCCCGTTCATGATTAAAATGCGTTAAATATTAACAGATCATAGTCAGAATCCCGGGGCATGTCCATATTAACATCTATGTTTGCGGTCAATGAAACCAAATAGCTCTACTTACTCCAATCATTGATGATTACTAATGAATAAACCCCTTCCTTCTTATTATAAATCGCGATCTAAAGTTATTACCGTGCTAAAGCTCGTGTCATCCCGTTCATAAGCTGGCACGAAATTTGTTCGGGACTATCTAAAGTTCGCGATTTGTAATAAGGGGGCTTAAGACCTCAAAATCATCGTTTATTTTAATTTTAATCCATTTAAAATATTTCTCATGTTCTTATTTCTAATTTATTTAATTTTATTTTATATTATAGTATTTTTGATGTATTTTTAACTTCAAGATCGACATATTTGATGGATTAATTCCGTGATATTTTTTTGATATTCTCCTTTAATTTTATACTTATGTAGCAATTTTGACATGACACACTTTTTGTTTTTGTTATGGCGTCTATCGAATTTAGATTTAACTTTGCCAATGTCGAGTGATTAAAGAGACACATTTTCGAAGCGAAATTTTCCGGTGTTTATCACTGGATCTCTTTAAAACATGGGCATACTATTTGTATTTAATGAGTATGACTTGTGGGCGCTTTGGCATGACTGTAAGACTTTACAACTTTCAAGAGATTTATATATTAATAAATAACATAAAACAATAATAATATCCTCCAACCGATATGGGTAAAGGCGGCTAATCTCAATGATCTCAAGTGTGTGCGCTAACACAAGTACACTCTCTATTCCCTTGCTCTCCTATTCCGATGGGACACCAGCGTGACACGACCGGAGAGAGATAATGCGTAGTACCAACGGATTAACGTGCTCTCCCAGGCACGGGGGTACGATACCGCCAACTACCAGACTCCGGGCTGACACTGAGAATTTCTTAACAAAAAAACTCAGGTACAAATTCATACATCCAACAATTCAATGTCCATGTAGGTAACATTTTTTTGCTTACTGCTCCTCGCACAAAATCTGAATCGACGTGCGGTCAAAAAGAGTAGTAATGTACAGACCGCCACACACGTAATGCGAACACCTGATAATGAACCTAACGTGTTTGATATAAAGGTGAAAGTCTACTAAAGAAAATTGACAGTTTTGTTTACTTTGACGTGTGGCTGTACGTACGACCGGGTTCGCAGAAAGTGGTGGAAAGGTAACACAATCTGGTCGGCATCTTAACCCCAGTAGCCCAGTTACTTATGCACTGTCAGTTTTCATCTTGTTCGGCGCCGGCGCATCTTTGGGAACTGAATCTGTGGTCGAACGGCGTCTGTAACATGTAACGTTGATGGTGGTGCGTTTTGCCATATGTAATGCATTATTCATACTGACAATTACCAGTAGGTATGTACTATCTACGTTTGCTAATTCGGTGGGCTATGTCGGTGACTCTGGTTCTCTGTCGGATTACATCATTTCTGATGCGGTCCTTCAGAGATACTCCGAGCATGGCCCTTTCCCATAGCTCTTTGATCGACTTTGAACCGGTGGACTAGACCAGCCGTGAGTGTCCACGTCTCGGCACCGTAAGTTATGACCGGAAGGACGCACTGGTCGAAGACTTTCGACTTAAGACTTTGAGGGATGGGTGACTGAAGTGGCAGTGGGCTGGTCATATTAGCCGCAGAACTGACAGCCGTTGGAGCCGTAAAGTCCTTGAGTGGAGACCGCGACACGGTAAGCGTAGTGTAGGACGCCCTGCGACAAGATGGGATGGCGACATTCGAAGGCTGGCTGGTGTAGGCTGGATGAGAGTGGCTGAAAATCGGGAGCAGTGGCGTGCATTAGGGGAGACCTATGTCCAGCAGTGGACGAGTGTGGGTTGCTGATGATGATGATGATGACTATCTACGTTATAATACGGGTACTAGCTATGATAACCGGGGGCTTCTCCAAGTATATCCAGATCTGAGGCTAATTAGAGAAGTTCATGTCCTAAATTTATCCACCGTTCCGCCGATTCACCGTGCGAGAACCACGCATCGGCATGAATGGGCCGGCTCGACCTGAGTGATACCACGGCCTACCAGAAAACCGGCGTGAAGTAGCACTGTGCTGTGTTTCGCTGTGACTCCATTGGTGTCGCGGGTGTCCATGGGTGACGGCAATCGCTTACCATCAGGTGATTCGTCTGCTTGTCTACCACCTATCACATAAAAAAAAATCTACCCGACCGGAGATCGAACTCGGGACTTTTCGTATTTGGGTACAGCAACAGCCACTGTGCTGATGAGATGTTTGTCTTGAACACTTTTAATAGTAACAGGTGGCTGGCGAGTAGACGGATCACCTAGTGGTAAATTGTCGCCGCTGCCCTGCAACACCAGTAGTGTCACAAGTGAGCTGCCAAAACTTTCTCCTCCCCCGCAAAGTGTACCTACGTTACTCTCACTCACTGCACAGAAACACTGAGCAAGCGGAAGGTGACGCCTATTTTCTGTGATGCCGTAGCACTCCAGTCGAGCTGGCCTATTCATGCCGAAGGGTGGCTCTCCTATCAGCCATAGACATTACAATAGTCCCACGTCCATAACTCCCAGGGTCCCAGCTGATAATCCCGCTCGTAAATTGCTATGGACGTCGGGTTTATAGTTGTCAGCGCTATCTAATCTGCGTAAGCGATGTGCGCAGGAGATCGTCTCAAATTTCAACCGGTTTCATTGTTCTTGCACTTTGCATGTAATTGCTATTAATAGTTTATAATCGGTCAGGGGAGCTGAGAACGACCTCTACTGAGGGCTACTTCTTGAAACTGTTTTAGTCCTCTTAGTTAGTATTGAATACAATGGTTAAGGCCATAGGTACATGTTGTATAGGTAAAAAATTACATCAAATCAACCACGTCTTTACGCCGTGTGGTCCCGGCAGATTAGAATAGGCCACCCTCACTCTTACCGAGGTGTCATAAAAGGCGACTAAGGTAAAGCTGCTGGCATAATCATCAGCACCCAGAGAAGGAAAACTCTGCATTTACATCAAAACCCTCGCCAACCCGTCTGCCAAGCGTGGTGAGTATGGCAATTACCCCTCATGTGATTGAGGGAGGTCCGTGCCCCAGCAGTGGGGACTTAAATGGGCTGATAATGATGATGATGAACCACGTCTTTTAAAACACATTTGTTCTTTTGTACTTTAATACCAGAGGAATACAACCGATAATGGCTTGAGAACAACGGTTTGTAGTGCTTGTTGTAGTTTCAAGGTAATAAACGGCCTGTTAGATTCAAGGAATAACACAGATTTTGATACCTAGAAAAGACCAGGTAATAAAATTGATTCGGCTCCAAGTAAGCTGTTTTTTTAAAGTACTGGCCACTAGAAACACAATTAAGACCTAAAACTAGTGCAGTAAGAACAGAAGATTCTTAGAATAAAATGGTACTTTGAATACTCGTACTGTGGTTAGTATGCCTTTGTTGGATAGAGGAAAACTGTTCATCAAAAGACATTGAAAGGGAATCCACGAGCAAAAGCTTTACATATCTAGATAGTGGATAAAAGGAACGCGTTTCAAAATTCGACTCACGTAATCGAAATTCTCCCGCGCCTATTGGCCCATCAATCCGCGCCGCGCATGCGTACAGCCGCGCACCGAGATTATATATGGCGCGTCCTGATAAAATCTGCGCAGTCGGGCAGCGGCAGCCGTGGCGTTATCTACATCGGCCGCTGGTAACCGCTCGGGTCGTTCCATACAAATTGTATGGCCTATCTACTGCTACTTTTGGGCATAGTTAACCTTATAGTTTTCGTGTACTATGTTCTTGTGCGCTAATGGGGGCGATTCATCGTGTCAACGGTGTGAGAACCGATAGTTCGAGATAGGATTGTAGCTGGTGGGAAATGGGTTTTGGGTGTAAGACTAGAATTTGTTCGATGCTGGGTGTTCTAGCTCTAATTGCCGTGATTTAGTGACCTCTCTTATAGGAAGAAGTATCGTCACTAGTTTTAAGCTCCATTGTGCTTGTAGGTTTTAGTCATGTCGCAGATATTTTACCGTGGGAGAGCCACTCTTCGGCATGAATGGGCTCGATCGGAGTGATATCACAGCCTCACAAAAAACCGGCATGAAGCAGCATTGTGCTGTGTTTCGCTGTGACTCCATTGGTGTCGCGGGTGTCCATGGGTGACGGCAATCGCTTACCATCAGGTGATTTCGTCTGCTTGTCTACCACCTATCACCATAAAAAAATCTACCCGACCGGAGATCGAACTCGGGACTTTTCGTATTTGCTGATGAGATGTTTGTCTTGAACACTTTTAATAGTAACAGGTGGCTGGCGAGTAGACGGATCACCTAGTGGTAAATTGTCGCCGCTGCCCTGCAACACCAGTAGTGTCACAAGTGAGCTGCCAAAACTTTCTCCTCCCCCGCAAAGTGTACCTACGTTACCCTCACTCACTGCACAGAAACACTGAGCAAGCGTAACGTGACGCCTATTTTCTGTGAGGCCGTAGCACTCCAGTCGAGCTGGCCTATTCATGCCGAAGGGTGGCTCTCCTATCAGCCATAGATATTACAATAGTCCCACGTCCATAACTCCCAGAGTCCCAGCTGATAATCCCGCTCGTAAATTGCTATGGACGTCGGGTTTATAGTTGTCAGCGCTATCTAATCTGCGTAAGCGATGTGCGCAGGAGATCGTCTCAAATTTCAACCGGTTTCATTGTTCTTGCACTTTGCATGTAATTGCTATTAATAGTTTATAATCGGTCAGGGGAGCTGAGAACGACCTCTTCTGAGGGCTACTTCTTGAAACTATTTTGGTCTTCTTGGTTAATATTGTTTACAATGATTTAGGATATACTACCTGTGCGGATATCACTTCTCGCTCGCAGACTATAATGGATTGAAAACAACGGTTTGTAGTGCTTATTATAGTTTCAAGGTAATAAACGGCCTGTTAGATTCAAGGAATAACACTGATTTTGATACCTAGAAAAGACCAGGTAGGTAATAAAATTGATTCGGCTCCGAGTAAGCTGTTTTTTTAAAGTACTGGCCACTAGAAACACAATTAAGACCTAAAACTAGCGCAGTAAGAACAGTAGAAGATTCTTAGAATAAAATGGTACTTTGAATACTCGTACTGTGGTTAGTATGCCTTTGTTGGATAGAGGAAAACTGTTTATCAAAAGACAATGAAAGGGAATCCACGAGCAAAAGCTTTACATATCTAGATAGTGGATAAAAGGAACGCGTTTCAAAATTCGACTCACGTAATCGAAATTCTCCCGCGCCTATTGGCCCATCAATCCGCGCCGCGCATGCGTACAGCCGCGCACCGAGATTATATATGGCGCGCCCTGATAAAATCTGCGCAGTCGGGCAGCGGCAGCCGTGGCGTTATCTACATCGGCCGCTGGTAACCGCTCGGGTCGTTCCATACAAATTGTATGGCCTATCTACTGCTACTTTTGGGCATAGTTAACCTTATAGTTTTCGTGTACTATGTTCTTGTGCGCTAATGGGGGCGATTCATCGTGTCAACGGTGTGAGAACCGATAGTTCGAGATAGGATTGTAGCTGGTGGGAAATGGGTTTTGGGTGTAAGACTAGAATTTGTTCGATGCTGGGTGTTCTAGCTCTAATTGCCGTGATTTAGTGAGCTCTCTTATAGGAAGAAGTATCGTTACTAGTTTTAAGCTTCATTTTGCTTGTAGGTTTTAGTCATGTCGCAGATATTTTACCGGGGGAGAGCCACTTTTCGGCATGAATGGGCTCGATCGGAGTGATATCACAGCCTCACAAAAAACCGGCATGAAGCAGCATTGTGCTGTGTTTCGCTGCGTGAGCGAGGGTACCGGAGGCCCAATCCGGTGGAAACGGGGGGTTAAAAGGTTGGTAGCGCACTTGTGACTCGGTGTCGTGGGTGTCCATGGGCGGCGACAATGGACAACATTTCAAATTTTTAACATGTCCATATTGTTTTTTTATATGAAAGTAGACATAAAATGAACAGACCCATATTTTTTCTTTTTTCAAAATTTGTCCATTTTCATGCATAAAATAATTATTGAAATTCTTTTTATTCTAAATAGACGTAAGCGCCAAATGACGTCATCGGACGGCTGAATACAGCGATATTCCTTTGCTTATCATTGTTTTAATAAAAAAAAAAGGTACTACTGTCAAAGGTAAATAATACTAGTGTCAACATTGTCAACGTCATTCATACATTCAACGTTGACAAGTTGTCTTTTTTTTTGACAGTTACATGTCATGAGTTTGGCATTACGTAAATTTAAAACTATAATGTGCTAAGCAAAGAAATATTTTACATTCTGCCGTCCGATGACGTCATCTTACGTTTTTTTGTTTTTAATTTTTTTCTCAGTAAATAACCAATATAAAAAATTAATAAATATATATTTGCGCAGCGGAAAAGTAAATAAAGAAATGGTATTTTTTGTTTCAGAGCTTAGCAATTTTGAAATGTTGTCCATTGCTTACGCTTAAAGAGGCTTACTCTTTGTTAACGTATAGTAGGGAGAGTTATTAAACATTGTTGCTTAAAATTTTTTTACGACTGTCTCAACAATGGGCCTTAACAAAAATCGATAGAAATTCCATTACGTTGCTTTAACTGTCTGTTAGATTGAAAACTTTTTATATCTTAAAAACTGTATTTTTATTACTACATGTAGCTACGGTGCACACTAACCTACAAAATTGCATCCAAAAATATCCGAGAACATAAAACCGACGGCACCAATGACCGCAGTTTAACTTATAATTCGACCCAATCAACAAACCAGGGTTCATAAATTATACACGATTTACTCGTTAATATACAGTCCTGTTAGGTAATATGTAAATTGATTTCGTCATCGTCAGCCCATTTAAGTCCCCACTGCAGGGGCACGGGCCTCCCTCAATCACATGAGGGGTAATTGCCATACTCACCACGCTTCGCTGACGGGTTGGCGAGGGTTTTGATATAAATGCAGAGTTTTCCTTCTCTGGGTGCTGATGATCATGCCAGCAGCTTTACCTTAGTCGCCTTTTACGACACCTCGGTAAGAGTGAGGGTGGCCTATTCTACTCTGCCGGGGCGTGTGGTCCCCGGCACACGGCGGTAAATTGATTTACTAATCTACAAATTAGGATGATTTGGATCGATGACAAATTAAGATTTAGATATAAGCCAAGTTTCTCCGGCAATTTTTAACCTTTTACTGTCGTGCTAAATTTATGACAGTCCATATTGATCGCATTGTCATAAACATGAATTATATATGTCGCGTTTGTTTATTCAACTTTCTTATATTTTCACCTCGTCCAGTGTCGTGAAATGTTAATGAAGAAGTGAGAAGAAGATGGTGTAAATAAATTTATTTACACCATCTTCAATATCGGAGTCTCAGAATGATCGTATCAGAAATGATGAGATCCGCAGGAGAACTAAGGTCACAGACATAGCCCAAAATATTGCATGTCTCAAGTGGCAATGGGCAGGGCACATAGCGAGGAGAACCGACGGCCGTTGGGGCGGAAAGCACCTCGAGTGGAGGCCACGTACAGGAAGTCGCAGTCGTGACAGGCCCCCCACAAGGTGGATCGACGATCTGGTCAAGGTTGCGGGAATCCATTGGATGCGGGCGGCATGGGACCGATCTGTGTGGAGAGCATTGGGGGAGGCCTATGTCCATCAGTGGACGTCTATTGGCTGATGATGATGATCTTCAATATATGGCAGCATTGTTAGCTGTAAACTGAAAATGTGCCAGTTATAAAAAGTCGCGTAAACCTTATTATATAGTCATAACACCGTCGCGACCGGTCTCAACGGTAAAACTTTAATTACATATTTTTATTGCGTAAAGCGAAATTACGATATTTATTGATAAAAACACACACAAAATATGACAGTGCGCAGCGTATCGGCGGCCCGAGATAAAAGAGGACCTGCACTTACGCGCCCTCTCGCAGCTATAGTGCGGACCACGGATTATAATAATATTTTATATATTTTTTTATGTAAAAATTAAAAAAAAATCAAAATTCAACAGCACTTTATTTGCATAGGCTTATATACAGCTCCTACAGCTCAAAAATATATACGAAGATATGAATAGGTGGCAGACGAGCAGACGGATCACCTGATGGTAAGCGATTGCCTTCGCCCATAGACACCCACAACACCTGTGGAGTCACAAGTGCGTTGCCAACCTTTAAACCCTCACACACGCAGCGAAACACAGCACAGTGCTGCTTCACGCTGGTTTTCTGTGAGGCCGTGGTATTTATAAATGTATCCACTTTTTATTTTCGGTGTCGGGCGACTTTTTTTTCCTTTATTAGGTAAATAAGTAGAGTCATTGAGCTTTTTCTTCAGCCGTCCTCCCTATCTATTAATCTTTTCTTGCATATAAAGGAGACAAATGGCCCCTTTGTCAATGTCTCTCACAAAATTATTTATCCAAAGATGATCAAAAGTCCCTGCACACTGATAAAAGTATGTACATACATACAACAGGAATATCATTTTAATTACCACAGTTTGTCGTCAAAATCAAATAAATGTCTATTAATATTCCGACTTTTGATGGCAATCAGTAAAATGTTTGGTTTTTCATTTTTCAGTCAAATCGTTTTTCCATTAGGTGAGACAAAGATGAACTTTTCCATTGGGAACCAAAACTTCGTGAAGTGACTGCCATCTGACCTTCGCAACCCTTTAACAGGGAAACCAAACCAAACTGAATAATGGTTTTACGTTTCAGCGACTCTCCGAAACGTGAAGGTTGTAACTTCCTGAGGGCTTCCGAAAAGTATAACAAAATTTCACCTCGCCCAAAGGACGTGACTATAGCATCCGGCCATCCACTGGAATGTGCTACAGTTTAAATGAGCCTGCCGGGAGTCGAACCGGTCGGGGGCGGCCGCCTCCGCGCCGGGGAAAGGCCGACCATGATTTACGGATAAAATTAAACTGTAACCCGCTGCCCGAGCGCAGCCACAAATGAAAACGCCAATTTTCGAGTGCGGTTATCTTTCGAGATGGGCTTTTAATTAAGCTCGTATGGTTATTGTTTAGTTTACTATTTTGTATTGTTTATTTATGGCCTAGGTGGTATAATAAGGCTTAAACATTAATCTAATACTAGATGGTAAATCAATGGATTTGAAAACAACATTGGCATGGGAATCGAAGAACCCATCGGCCTACTACAATCCATTCAGTATCTGAAGGCTGAATAGTACAGTTCAAACGTTTCATTCATCCATCTCTTTACAAATAAAAATATTAAGTTGTAAAAATGATTAACTTTTTTTAATATTCGTTTTTCAAATGAACAAAAACACAAGAAAATTAAGACAGTAACTAAGAAATAAAATTAAACTAAAAGTAAATAAAAAGGAAAGTTAAAACAAAGTAGGTCCCCGTGGCAGTGTTCCCAAAATGCTGGCAGCATTACCCCGCTGGATCGCGATGGAAATTCGCTGGGCGAGGTAGCTGCCAGCTTTTGGCTCTCCCGTGACTTCGACTAGACGCTTAGCTAAGTCACGGAAGAAAGAGAGAGCGTCGGGACCCCACGGGCCCAGTGTTTCAACACCGAAAGCTACAAAGTGGTAGGCACCAGATAGATGCCTATACTTTGCAGCTTTCAGTCTCTCTGCAGCGTCAGCCGCAGCTCCAGCACTCCTCGTAGTCCCGGGAATATGAGACGGTGCCAGAGTGTCGACACAGGTAGCATCCCACACGAGAGCACGTCCCATCTTCTAAGGGATGAGAGACATTCCGTCTGGTCTCTTGCCATCATCACGTAAAATGCCGTTCGGCTCTAAGTTTTTGTGTTCTAATTCTTCCAAAATAACAAGTATTAATATTTCTATATTAATCTGAACAAGAACTTAAAATAGTTATTACCAATAAAATTGGTAAAAAATACCTCATGAATTGCATAATATGCTAATAGGAATTTTTGCTCATAAGGATTGACACAATCGGTATGGCGACTATCTTTAAATCGAATCCCAATTATTTGTCTCGTGCAAAATATGTCCGCATAGATTGGACTAGGGACCAAGAACTAGTAATTTCTTTTGGTGAATTACTATTCACGGTTTATTTTTCAGATGAATAAGATGCATTTTATTTGTGCTTTATTGCGTATATACCACTAAGAATATTTACATAGTGTATTCTATATCCGGATAGTTCAAATTTATAGATAAAATGTAGATTAAAATTAAAAATCAACGAATAAAAAATTGATTAGATTTCTAAACAAAATATTCTCGATTCTTAAAAATATTGGTTAGGTTTAAAAGGAGCGTCTCACTTTTAATGTCAAAATAGAACTGTCCTTTACCTTCAGATACTGAATGGACTATAATTTCCCACACGCTAAGATACTAGCGATGGCAGCCCAATGAATAAGAACGTGCACCTTATTTTTATTTTCCTTATTTATTTTAGACGCTTTTGTCAGAGGAAACGTGTACGTTTAGGAAATCATTCTGAACGTGTAACAATCATTTAGATTGTCTGGTTCCTGAGTCTAAGGTCTGCGAAGATCAGATGGCAGTCACTTCTTTGTAATTACCAGACATCTCAAATCTTGGATCATTGTACCCCGGGTTCTGAAGCAACAGCAGCTGGGAATGACACGCTAGGATCATGATGACGTAAGGACATAATCCTACTCTCATGAGGAGGGTAAATAGTCACCGCAGGTTGGAATGATGTAGCTCGTTTCACTTGATCAGAACATTGTGTTAAAGAGCGACCTTCTTTTATGTGATAGGTTGCAGACGAGCAAATAGATCACCTGATGGTAAGCGATTGCCGCCGCCCTTGGACACCCGCGACACCAGTGGAGTCACAAGTGCGTTGCCAACTTTAAACCTCCCTTTCTCCCGGATAGAGCCTCCGGTACCCTCATTCACGAAGCGAAACACAGCACAGTGCTGCTTCATGCCGGTTTTCTCTGAGGCCGTCGTATTACTCCGGTAGAGCCGGCCCATTCATGCCAAAGCGTGGCTCTCCCACGGTCAATGTTCAAGACAAACATCTCGGCTTTGAAAGCACCGTGGATATGTTGCTGTACCCAAATACGAAAGGTTTCCGAGTTCGATTTCCAGTCGGGTAAATATTGGACATGAACTTCTCTAATTAGCCTCCGATCTGGATGTGCTGGAAAAAGCCCCCGGCTATCATAGCTAGTACAAGTATTATTACGTAGAAAGTACAGGTAATGGCCAGTATGGATAATGTACTATATATGGAAAAACGCACCACCATCATGTCGATGTAACATGCCGAAGCGTGGATCTCCCACGGCCTCGTGATTTTTTTTTGTCAACAATAACCAGTTTATCATTATAAAAAAGGAATAATTAATTCACTAAGATAAAAGTAATATACTAACACACTTAAAATTTCATCTCGTGTTCAGCCGGGACTCGAACACACACCTTCCACAATCCGGGTGAATGTTCTACCAATTAGACCACTCAACGGGTTACTAAGTCTTAATATCAACTATTGATTTACCAGTCTTATCTTAACTGGTGGTCAAATATTTGTAATAATATTTCCACTGGATATTGTAAATATACCTACAATATTGATGAGACTATCGACAGCTCATGTCGAATCACGTACTTACAAATTTCGTCGACTTAGTAACGCGTTCAATGGTCTAATTGGTAGAAATTTTTAAAGTGTGTTATTTACTTAAAAATAAATTGCAAAAGATTGCTATGAAAAATATCAACAAAAGTAATTAAATTCGCAATAATATGGTAGCTATTTACAAAATTTGCGAATAAATGTGAGTTTCCCGTATTTCCGCGGTCACACTTGATTAACAGCGTGGCGATAAACTTTATATTCGTGTGCAGTCTTAATTGATCGAAAACGTAGTATCGGCCAAAACCTATCAATTGCAATTAACTGGTAATTAAGGGCAGCAATGTTTCTGTCAGTGGCCGACATTCGCGGAGACCTGTTAATGGAACAGGTCATTGGAATCGTGTGATCCCGTTGTCCCAGAGACCTGAACAGAAGGATTTGATAATATAATTATCCATATACTTTGACTTTTATAGAGATACTATCCGAGATGTGCAGGTTTCCTCACGATGTTTTCCCTCACCGCCGAGCTAGTGGTAGAAATGTGCACAGAGATTTGAAAAATCTAGAGGTGCAAGCTTGGAATTGAACCACGACCCCCGGATGGAAGACGCATTCTTTAACTACTTTGCAAGGAACAGTGGTAGTGAACGCTACCTTTGGTCCAAGGGTTGCGGGTTCGATCCCCGCACAGTACAAACATTAGTGTGCATGAAAATGTTTGTTTGTATTGGTCTGGGTGTTTCCTATGTATAATAAGTATGTATTCACAAAAGAAAAAGTATTATATGTATATATTTGTAATCCCACTGTTGATTCTGATATCCGTAACACAGGTGCTTGAGCTACCTATCTCGGAGTTAGATCAATGTATGTGATGTTGTGAAATATATTTTTTTTTCTTATTCTCTACGCTTATTTGTACAAATACACAAATTTGTATGTACAAATAAGCGTAGAGTTAAGACCGCTTGTGACCACGGATCAAGCTGTAAGTACTTAGAGACTACGAGTACTTATTTGTAAAAATAATCATGTTTTGCCCCGTGTATATTAATTATCAGTTTCAGCCTGAAGTGTGGAAGTTGGCGGCCTTAGCCCCGTGCCTGGGATAGCACGTTAAGATCATACATCAGACATGAAACATTATCTTATAGGCAATTTAAAAACGTCACTGAGTGCATATATGCACATATGTTCCTGCACCCGATTCCTCTCCGGTCGTGTCACACTGACTCATCGGAATAATATTTTTTATTTTAATTTATTTTATTTATTGTTATAAGGACACATTACAGATAACAGTTAAATAAAAACAAAACATTAGAACAAGTAACTTAAAACTGAACTATTACCTAAAAGCATGCATCCCTGACATGGGTAGGTAAGTTATTAACTTACAATAAAGTAAAAATCGCGTCACATTAGTGCCCTAGGGCTTAGGGCTAAACTTATCTAAAACTTATCACTATCAGTCATTGAGGGCCCTAAGAGCCCTTTTGAAAGCATATTTATTGGGGTTAAAAATATCAATATCATGACTTTGAGATATATCGTTGTATTGGCGACACATCCGAACTATGGGATTATAAAACGACGTATTATTTCGGTATATGAGGGCAAGGGAACAGAGAGTGAACTTATGTTTGTGCACACAATTGAGAACTATAACAATTGTTGCGTAAGTGGCTGATCGTTGAGATTGGCAGCCTTAGCCGAAGGCGGTTAGAGGATATTATTATTATCTATCTATTTAGCAAACATTGTCGTTTTATTATTATTTAAATTAATTCAATTACACCCCGTAGCGAGACATTAATTTTCAGAGAGTAACTTTCGATCTGCATTAGTCTAGAACAACATTAAATGTATTTGTCTTGAGTAAATAGGAACATTCGTTTCCTTGCGCGTGGGCAGCTCGATACGCAACTGTCGATACGTACAGTATCGATAACAATGGCGTAGTAAGTAGTCCTTGAGGTACCGTTTGTAGAAATAGATAGATATATACTCTTTTTTGAACAACATACAAAACTTAAAAGCTAGGTTTACAGAGATACAATGTACAATTTAGGCGGTCTTATCGCTGGGAGCGACCTCTACCAGCCAACCTTCAGGTAAAGGACATTAGATAGAAGAGGGGAGGGTGGTGCAATCCTTTTGATTTTGAACATTGTTTAAGTAAATTTATAGTATAAATACATATATCTAGATAATAAATAAATAAATAAACACGTTATCATACACTAATATATACGAATGTTACCTTACTATAATACAATATAGCCTACACAAATTATATAAAATATACTACTATAAGGTTATAATAGAGAAGATATATTTTATACCTACAATATATGGATGGATCTGGGAGAGGACTAACGACCACGAGCGTCAATGACAGGACAGATGAAGTTAATAAAAAAGGATCAGTTGGGGAGAGGGTTTCAGTTTTCAAGGAAGTGTGCTTTGACCCGAGCCTTAAAGATGGGCAGGGATGGGGACTGTCTAATTGGTAGGGGTAGGGAGTTCCTGATAAAATTAGAGAAAAACACTGTTGAAGATTGAAATGTTTACTTGTCAACAAGATGAAAGGAAGGAAAAAGTGACAATAGAAAAGTAAAAGTCTAGATACAAAATAGTAAATGGAATATCAATTAAACTAATAGAAATATAGCCAGTACCTATTTAACATAGAGGCTACATTACAACACCAGCCCTTAATTGAGATTCCATAGTTGACTAAATAACCTAACTATGTCAAGTGCACAACCCTAAACCGACAGTACATTTGGAATGCGCAACCCTACCTAACGGCTTTGTCAGCATATCGGCACACATGTCACTAGTTGGTACATATTCAATTAAAATAGTGCCTTCAGCGACTTTTTCCCTTATGAAGTGAAAACGGGTATCGATATGCTTAGTCCTGTTGTGATGAATAGGATTAAGTACAATCTTATGTGCACTCTGACTGTCATTGTGCACGGTAACCGGAGTCAGAGAGGTGCCACTTACCTCCTGAATCAACCTCTGTAAGAAGGTGGCTTCCTTAGCCGCTGAAGTTAGGGCCATATACTCTGCTTCCGTTGATGACAATGCAACGGTGGGCTGTTTTTTCGATTCCCAGCTAATTGCTCCACCGGATAAGCTGAAATAGAAACCCGTATAGGACTTTCTGTCAGTGGGATCATTTGCCCAATCACTGTCTGCATACCCAGTCAGACTGAAATCTGGAACCCTCTTGTAAGTTATGCAGTAATCTACTGTTCCTTTCAGGTACTGCAACACCCTTTTTGCAGCCAACCAGTGCTGTTTATCAAACTTTGCAAGAAATTGGCTAAGATAGCTAGTTGCATAGGCAATGTCAGGGCGAGTATTCACAGATATAAACATTAAACTACCAATGAGTGATTGATATGGATACGGATGCAACTCACCGCTCTTATTTGGTTCCAACTTCACCTTTTGTAAGGGAGTAGGGGCAGATTTACAGTCTGCCATATTAAACTTCTTAAGAACATTTAAAATGAACGTTTTTTGATTAATTTTTACACAGTTCTTTGTTTGGGAAACATTTAAACCAAGATAATAGTTTAAAAGTCCCAAATCCTTAATACCAAAATATTTTTGCAAATCACATTTGACAGCGTCTGCCAATTTGTCATCTTTATGACAAACAATTATGTCGTCAACATAAACTGCCAGTATGACAAGTTCCTTTCCAAATAGTTTGGTATAAATACATGGTTCTGAAGGAGCCCGTTTAAAACCTAACGCAGAAAGAGTTTCATTTAGCTTTGTGTTCCAAGCACGAGGCGCCTGTTTCAGCCCGTACAAAGCTTTCTTGAGTAGGCAAACTTTATTCTGTTGGCTTGGTTTCTCAAAACCTTGCGGTTGTACCATATATACATCCTCCTCCAATTCTCCGTTTAGGAACGCTGTGTCCACGTCTAAATGTCGCATCTTGAGGCCTAATTTTGCTGCAAGTGCAAACATCATACGTAACGAAGAATTGCGAATTACTGGCGCAAAGGTTTCTGTATAATCCACACCAGCGGTTTGGCTATAGCCTTTGGCTACTAGCCGGGCTTTATATTTCGCAACTGCACCTTCTGCATCCTTCTTTACCTTATATACCCACTTGCATGGTATTATCTTTTGACCATCAGGTTTATCAACCAAAATCCATGTTTTATTATTAATGAGGGATCTATATTCATCTCTCATAGCACCCATCCATTTGTCTCTATCTTCTGATTGAATAGCTTGATTGAAGGTTTCAGGCTCATCAAAACTATAGCTTGCTGACACAAAACCTTTATCTTTCGCTAATCGATTCCTTAAGGGATACCTTCCTTGGAAAGTAGGTTCATCAGTAGAAACCTGTTCTTCGAGAATATCCTCCTCATCGTGGGGAATTTCTTCATCAGAAATAGGGTCTTCTGGATCAGGATCGATTTGTGCAACTTCTACGTTCACTTTAGTAGAAGTGCCAGAGCTACCAGCAATGGGATTTTGAACTTCCGCTTCATTCCTGTTTGAGAATACCATCACTGCAGGGGGATCAACAGGAAACTGGCCTGCAGGATTATCACCTTTCAAATCAGAGAAAGCATCTTCGAAGAACACAACATCCCTAGCTTTTAAGAGTCTTCTCGGATAGCTCGCATCTCGGAAGTAATAATTACCTGGATCTTCCGAATATCCAACAAAAGTGTACTGTTTAGCCTTCACATCCAACTTTTTCCTTTGACAATCTGGAATGTGTACTAGTGCTCTACAGCCAAACACTCGTAAGTGACTCAAATCGGGTTTTGAGCCGAACCATATCTCATAAGGAGTAAGGCGATCTAGAGCTCTATGCGGGGATCGATTCTTCAGGTACGTTGCCACTTCTATAGCATCCTGCCAATAGGCTATGCTAAGAAAACCACCAGCTAACATACACCGCGCTTTTTTCCACAATCGTTCTATTTGAACGCTCCGATACTCCATTTTGTTGCGGACTGTGTGGAACTGTGGTTTGATGCACAATACCATTAGAACGTAAATAACTAGAGAACTGTTCATTAACATACTCTGTTCCGCAGTCTGTTCTTAATGCCTTAATTTTAGCTCCTGTTTGGCGCTCGACTAAAGACTGAAAAGCGATAAATTTTGCTTTTACTTCCGTCTTAGAAGCCAAGAAATAAACAAAAGTAAGTCGAGAAAAGTCATCAATGAAGAATAACGCATATTTTCTTACCTTGAAATGAATTTTCCGACATAGGTCCACAAATATCGCTGTGGATCAATTCCAATAACGAATTTGTACTCTTAGGCTTATCCACACTTACCGTGAAGGGTTTTCTTGCTTGTTTCCCTTCAACACATGGTATACATGGCTCCTTATCCACTGCTGAGTAATCCATTCCAACTGCACGTCCATTCCTTAGGAGATTCATGTCAAACCTGCAAAGATGACCTAACCGCTTGTGCCACAGCTGAAATTGAGACAGACGGTTAGTGCGTACATCAACAGCCTGAACTTGAGAATCTGCAGAATGACAGTCAGAATTCACATCAAGAGCTACATTTTTGTTAATATTAACATCTAATGTATAAAGCCCGCCATGTACTGAACCGTGTAAAACAGGATTACCTTTATAAGAGAAATAATCTCTATCAAAAAAATTACAGCCAGTATTATCAAAAAGTACACATAAACCTTTATCGACTGCTTTCTTAACCGAAATTAAATTAGTGTTCAATTTAGGTACAAGTACAACTTCACTAATCTTGTCGATACTACTATTAGTACTGATTGAAACTGTTCCGATTCCCACGGAATCTATCGCTTCTCCGCTAGCGACGGTCACCTTGCCAGAATGCAGCGGTTTGAGTTCTGTCAGCCAATCAGACCTTGAAGTCATATGAGAAGTAGCTCCAGAGTCGATGTACCACGTATCTTTATTACCATTTACTCCCAAGGCAGTTATTGATGTTGAATCATGCTTATTCTTCAACTTATTGGGGCAATTGTATTTAGTATGACCTCGTACGTGACAATCAAAACATACAACCCTCCTTCTTCTTCTTCGTCTTGGTACTATGTTGAATAATTTGACCTTTCTTCGAACGCAACGCAGACTCACAATCATAAGGCTTGGTTTTCGACATCTCATTCAACAGTTTTGCCTTTACCATGACCGTGGTAACCTCACCATTACAATTTTCTAAAGCCATGACCAAGGGATCGAAGTTATGCGTTAGACCTCCCAATAGTATCGCAGCCAAAGAAGAATCCTCGATTTTCTTACCAATATCAGCGAGATCTTGAGCGGTACTTATAACGGCATTTATATACTCTTCGATAGTATTAAACTCTTCAAGACAATATCGGTAAAGCTTACGTTCTAAAGCTAACCTTCTGCCCATGCCCTTATCTTCATAGGCGTTTTGCAACGACGTCCAAGCGGCCTTAGCACTCTCCGCACTCCTCACATGAGTGATGGCTCCTCCATCTAAAGTCATGCAGATTTTGGCTAGTGCTAATTCATCCTTACGCTTTCTCGTTGACTCTGGGTTTCATCTCCATCAGGATAACCCACAACAGCTTCCCACAGCTGCTCATGCAGTAAGTAAAATCGCATCTTAAACTTCCATGCACTGTAGCCTTCCCGTCCGGAAAGCATACGGATCGCTCCCATTCCCATTGCATTGCTGCTTGTGCCTGGGGACACTCTATCCCCGCTACCTTGCATTTTGCACAATGACGTAGCACAATTTTTTTTTTTTTTTCGAGATTCGACGAAACTATATTTTCGTGAAAATCATAGTACAACAACACAACTAATATTATATTTATCAGCTAGCTCGCTTGTAAAGCTTTCGTGCTGATAACGTGATAAAATTAGAGAAAAACACTGTTGAAGATTGAAATGTTTACTTGTCAACAAGATGAAAGGAAGGAAAAAGTGACAATAGAAAAGTAAAAGTCTAGATACAAAATAGTAAATGGAATATCAATTAAACTAATAGAAATATAGCCAGTACCTATTTAACATAGAGGCTACATTACAACAGTTCCATAGGCGAATTGACTGGACTGTAAAGGATTGAGTATATGAATGAGTAGAAATGTAAAAAAGGAATGTTAATATTACTGATTTGCTTATCAAACTCGTTTTAAAGTATTGCTAGCAGTATAAAACCAATATTTACTATGAGTAAAGTTAGTCTAAATATTATAATCCCGTGAAGCTGATTGTCTATGGGAGAGCATCACTTTGGCATGAATAGGTCGGCACGACCGGAGCAACCACTATCTAAACGGGCTAACAGAAAGCCGGCGTGAAGCAGCTGTGTTTCGCTGCGTGAAGTGAGAGAGTGAGAGGGTACTGGAGGCCCAATTAAGGGAAAGGGGGGTTAGAAGATTGGCTACGTACTTGTGACTCCACTGGTGTTACAAGTATCTTACCAGTTGAAGATGTCCATCATTTATTGATAGAATGCTCTCGGTACCAGCAAAAGAGACAGGATCTGGTAGCAAAAATAGGATTGAACTTCTCTGATTTTGGCATGTTCCACCAAATCTTGGCCGATCCAACGTCAGATCGTGCAAGGTTTCTGCTGGATTTTGCAATAGACTGCATCAAAACAAGAGGCTGAGAAGCCACTTGTCTCATTTGTACTTAGTTATTAATTGTTATTTAATACTAAGTGTAAACTAATGTATTGTCCTATAGGACTGACATGTACTTTTGTATAAAAGTCCTTAAATAAAGAAAAAAAGTAAAAAAAGTATCTTACCATCAGGTGATCCGTCTGCTCGTTTGCTACCTATCACAAAAAAGCTACAATAACAAGTGAAAAAAAAGACATTTTTTTTCTTGATACTAAAACTAAGTAATTTAATACGGGCTTATATTGCGGAAGACTGGAGTCTAAAGAAGGTAGCAATTATGCCTGTATATCAGAACACCATCAATATTCGTTATTATCTTTCAGTCAATTTGCCACTGCGTCCTGCGGCGACCTCTCTAATTTAGGCTTTTTCTATTATTGCGTCTAGAGACGAGTGTCAGAAGACTGGTGGGCCTGCTTAGCACTTCCACCTGCTGATCCTGAAAAAGTCCCACTAAACTGAATTTGTAATAATAAATAAAATCTTTATTTGGAATAAGTCCAGAAGTTTACAGAGAAATTGTGTTTGATAATGCATGCATTACTTTAGAACTGTGTCGCAGACATTAACGCCCACCTCCATCAACATAACTATCATTTTAAACAAGATATATTTTTAAATTCACTAATTGTCTTAAAGTAAATCAAAATTGTAAGTAAGGTTTTCTGAATTTCTTAGCATGCATTAGAATTTTAAACTATGGTACTGAGCTTAACTGAGCAGTGGTTAACAATGTGCTTTTCAAATGCATTTATATCATACTAGTGGCCCGTCCTCACTTCGTTTCGGGACACTCATTTCAATCTGTACCAGTAAATGGCGCTGGGTGACAGTTACATCGCGCAAATGTTTCGCTTTTTTCGGTTAACCTTTATAGTTTAAATGAAAAAGCGAAACATTTACGACAAAGCATAAGCTTTGTCGTAGTTTATAAATAGTGTAGATAAAGATGTAGAAGACAATTTTGCATTTCCACCAACAATTCGGCTGTGATGCAAAACTGATTGGGCGAACCGGCTTGTCTTAGTTAGTTTCTCAAACAGTGGTATGGATTATTAACCTATTTTTTATATGAGAAAGGGAGGCAAACGAGCAAGCGAGTCGCCTGATGGTAAGCGTTCACCGGCGCTCATGGACACCAGCCACACCAGAGGGAGTTGCGTTGCCGGCCTTTTAGGAAGATATAAGGTATCTTGAAGATCTCAACGTCGTACCGGTTCGGAAATACCGCTGCGGAAACTATTGAAATAATGATTGCATGATCTAGTTCATTTGATTGATATATCTATTTTTATTTATTTTTTATGTGATTGGTGGCAGACGAACAGACGGATTACCTGATGGTAAGCAATTGCCGTCGCCCATGGACACCCGCGACCCCAGTGGAGTCACAAAGGCGCTGCCAACCTTTAAACACCCCTCTTCCCCGGATTGGGCCTCTGATACCCTCACTAAAATTAAATAGAAACTCTTTATTGCTCAAATGGTTAAAGAACTAAAAGAAGGTTACTATGAAAAATATTTATCTAAAAGTATCGATAATTCCGCATCCTTAGTCCTTTCATGCGCGTGGGCAGCTTCGCGCGTTTGCGTAATTTAACCTTAGGTTATGGACGCAGAGAGCACCAGGGAAAAGTGAAATGGGGCCATGTTTCCTCACTTCATTATTCCAGGGTACCCGTTCGCAATTGGATTAACTGGACGGTTCACACGTCCAATCGGAATGGAGCAAGATATTTTACTGAATTTCGGAACCCTTAAAGGGTTGCGAAGGTCAGACGGCAGTCACTTCATTGTAATTACCAGACTTCCCAAATTCTGAATCATGGTCCAAGCGTACCCTGGGCTCCAGAGTGACAGCTATGGAGGCAATGAATTACACGCTAAGATAAGGAGGATTTTACTGAATGTTGGAAGATGCGTGTATTTAATAAAAGTGCTTCTAATGATAGTCGTTCGCACTAAAAATTTCAGAACTTCTGTGATTTGTTCAAAGACTGCATGGTACCCTAAAACAGTCAAGTTTTTAATTTATAAATAATTTTATTAATTTGTGGTAATATCTTATTGGCTAAGTACCTGGTCTCAGAAGGTAAATCGCTATCTATATGTTACGGTACGGTATGTTTAAATTAAGCTCTGCATTTATATCAAAACCCTCGCCAACCCGTCTGCCAAGCGTGGTGAGTATGGCAATCACCCCTCATGTAATTGAGGGAGGCCTGTGCCCCAGCAGTGGTGACTTAAATAGGCTGACGATGATGTTTAAATTTATTCGTAGTGTTATTAGTTTCGTGCTTTAGGTTTATATTTTGCTATTTTCTTTTGCATTTGTAATGTTACTTTATGCAAGATGAGTTGACCTTTAAGTATAAGATCATGTAGTTATTTAATTTATATTGTTGTATCTAATTTTTATTGTATTTAACGCTGTATCTTATGTTGATAATCCAATAAATAAATGAATCATGTGATCAAGATTAAAGTTGCCAATTTCCTCATACAGATATAGACACCGACCTACCTATAAATGCTTAATCATAACTCTGTACAGATATTGAGATCGCACCAAGAGTGGAACAGCTACTACGTCCTAACTCATTATCACCCACCACATTTCTATTTCTACCAACTGATACCGGCGTAATATCGAAGATCGACTCCGCCTCGCTTCTATAACACCTACCATTCAACCGTTTATATCTCCCAGCTGTCCTCGACAGTGCTTTGGCTAAGTTAGCGTCGCTCTCGCTACGATACAGCGGAATTATCGTAGCTTATCATTGTTGTCGCGCGCAAATGACGCGGCGGTAGTTTACCGGCGAGTGGGCGAGCCAGCCTGTCGACAAACGGTTTGTCGAAATTATTGCCGCGGCTGGACCCAGGTGAATAAAGTAGCCGGTGTCCGGGCGCTAGTGCTGCGATAGCCAATCGTCGATAGTCTGTGAGGTGACAAAGTTTGCTGGAGTTATAGCCGCAGGTGGACCCAAGTGAATAAAGTAGCCGGTGTCCACAATAGTGCTGCGACAGAAAATCGTCGATAGTCTGTCAAAATAAACAAAATTTACTAGCGTATTAGCTTTTAATAGTCCCGCAGCGCACTAGTGACTGCTCTGGAATTGCAGGTGTCCATGGATGACGGTAATCGCTTACCACCAGGTGATCCGTCTTCTCGTCTGCCCCCTACCATATAAAAAATAAAATTAAAATAGAAGTCACTCTGTATCACTCACTGTGTTCTCATATTTTACTGATATCGCCAGGCACATAGGGGCAAAGTATCGATCGATTTGTCGATATTTGCCCCACACTACGCGATATTATTATAGTAGTGTTATTATAAGGGACTTTCTTCAAGGTTTATTGTGCGATGTGTCGCCTCGCGTTCCCGGGTTTATGGCTACCCTTAATGAAATATTGTTCTGTACTTTCATCTGATGTTTTGTGGCTAATCTGTGTCATAACTGTTAGTTTATGTTTTAAAAGACAGTATCTAAGTGACTGCTCGGTGTGTTAAACACTGTTTACTGTTTGGAAAACAAGGTAAAAGGGAATTAAACGCAGAATGTCATTTACTTACAATAAAATGCTTGTAAGTAAAATTATTAGTTAAAACTAAGCCATGACAAGGCATAAGAACGTGCCCCTTCTAAAAGAGAGGACAGAATAATAATGATGCCCTTAAAATATATATATATGACTGTAGAAGAACCACGCTTCGGTATGAATGGGCCGGTTCGAACGGAGTGACACCACGGCCTCCCAGTAAACCAGCGTGAAGCAACGCTGTGCTGTGTTTCGCTGCGTGAGTGAGGGTACCGGAGGCCCGATCCGGGAGAAAGGAGGGTTCTAAAGGTTGCCAGCGCACTTGTGACTTCACTGGTGTCACGGGTGTCTATAGGCGGTAGTAATCGCTTAACATCAGATGACCCGTCTGCTCGTCTGCCACCTATCATGTAATATATGACTTTAAACTGGCATGGTCACTAAGATTAGAATAGTATTAACGAGATTTCGTGCCGTGTGGTTCCCGGCAGAGTAGAATAGGCCACCCTTACTCTTACCGAGGTGTCGTAAAAGGCGACTAAGGTAAAGCTGCTGGCATGATCATTAGCACCCAGAGAAGGAAAACTCTGCATTTATATCAAAACCCTCGCCAACCCGTCTGCCAAGCGTGGTGAAGTATGGTAATTACCCCTCATGTGATTGAGGGAGGCCCGTGCCCCAGCAGTGGGGACTTAAATGGGCTGACGATGATGACGATGAACGAGATTTCTACTATGTACCTTATTTTTAAGTTTCCCGATATTTCGGCGCTGTTGCAAGCGTCAAAAATATTAATTACTAAAGTCTTATCATTCTATCAACCCTTAGACAGGGAAACCAGACCTACTGGATCACGGTTACTTCGTTCAGAATCTTTACCTCAAATATTGTAGTATACACAATTTTAAGAAACTATCCAAATCGTGCAGATTTCCTCACGATGTTTTCCCTCACCTGCTTTTCCACAGATATCTCATAAAAAAAGCAGTGTGACCCAACAGCGGTGTTAGCGGAGACAATCGTTGCAAACCCGCATCCTGCATTGTATACAGCCCGCACCTGCATAAATCCGCACCTCGGGCAGAGTGCCCGCCGCATTACTCTGGTTATAGATGGCGCGGGCGAGCCACTTAGGGGTGACTGCTTTTTAATGAGGATTGTAGACTCATAAGGTATTGAGACTATTTCTTTTTTTTCGCCATTTTTACTGACTTCGGCAAAGTCAAAAAGGAAGGTTTATGAGTTTAGCAGTCTATATATTATGTAAGTATGTATATCTGTTTGTATGTTCCAAGATTCTGCCTAAACTACCCAGCCGATTGATAAATGAGGCATCAATCGATTCCTTATTACTGTCCAAGTGACCTAGGCTTATATTTTATTTGAAAATAATAGCACAGTGGGTGCTATACCTACGAAAAAAACTGAAATATTTTTTGTAATTTTTTGTGCATATCTCTCAAAATATCTAGTTTGGAGTTTTGTTTACTTCTGTTATTTGAGCCGGCAGCGCTTTTGTGATGCCTCGAGTATTGCACTTAGTAACAGGTAAGCCATGTGCTCGTTTAACCGCTATATTGTAAAAATAAAAATAACAAATTCATACAACATATCCTTTATTTACCTGATTCCGTACAATCTGTACGCACTAAGTTGCTTGAACACTTGTGTTACAGATATCAGACAACAGAGGAATTTCAAATATACTTAAAACTTACCTAACATCCAGGAGCCCAATTCTCGTGCTTGTGATATTTTGAGGACATGGCGGATATCACCCGAAAACCATACAAAAAAACTATGTTTTAGTGTTAGTAAAGGGTACTATAAAATTGTAGACTACTTAAATGATAAGGATTCATGGACATAATGACCTCCATGCCTGCACACTTGTAACATTTTCATATATATTAACAAAAATCATTAATTTTATATAATTACTGAATTTTAATAAATTAGGCTTAGCAGCATTTATTACTGTATAAAATTGATTTATATTGATTATTCAATAATTGACAAGATGCTAACCACCTACTATTGTACACCTCGTCCTGCAGTTTATTAGTATTAGATTAAGTAACTACTACTCTTTGTGACCTATGTATGAGGAGAACCTAAGTAGTCATGCTCACTCAAATGTCTCTGAGGTGGTGGCGTTATGTGGCGGGTCATTACATTCCCTCTAATATGGTTGAGTGAAATGATGGCTGACACATACGTCATACTTGTGAACAGGTGCCACCTTTGGGGACTGGTCCGCTTCGGTTTACCTCATATTTAGCTTTTAATTTGCTTCATTCTATTTTGTGTTGCATTAGACTGTATGACTTGGTATGAAGATAATAAACCATTGTAAAAAAGTTGGCGATTAAAAAGAGTAACTGGCGAGTTTCTTGCCGGATCTTCTCGACCAGAAACAACTTTCCGAGCCGGTGGTAGAATCGCATTATGTTTATTTATTTCTTTAGTATATTTTATGTATCAACATATATATGTATTAACATGTAAATTATACATAAGTACTTATAAATAGTTTTAAGTCATTCAAATGTATGACGATTTGTAAGTGCTGTGTACAAGCCTATGCAAATAAAGAATTATTTGATTTTGATTTTTTTGATTTAGTGATATATGTCGTATGAAAATAAATGTCACGAGCCCGAGAATTGGGCTCCAGATACTGAATAAACACACGAAGGTTTATCCCATGGGGCTGGGGAATGAGTGTTAGGATTGAACCTACGACCTTTGGCGTATGTGGCAGTGTGACTATCACTACCAGCGCCCTCTTGTCAGCCAATCAGAGTAGCAAGTCTTAAGTTTAATATGAATGAATGAGAATAATTTTATTGCCCACAAAATTACGTCTGAATACTTAAAAACTAACTAGGTATTACAAGATGTGTACGTACAACAAAGGCAGCCTTATCACTACAACTGTCGTACAAGAATAACCAATGGTACCTACTTCTATGTTTTAGTACGGTACTATACTATTTAAACTGTAGTGAGTAAAAATCAGTGGTCACTTGAAAAAAAACCTGAAAATCTCTTAACATTAAAAAAATTTGGTGACCCTACCGACACAAAAGCCCTTTCACAGATTCCTACCATCTCGAATTTCCCGGATAGTAGCGATACAAAGTAGAGCTAATGCTACCGAATTGAAAATCACTTTTGCAACTTGCCCTCCCACCACCAGGGCACCTCCTACAATCGGTCGGGTGAAGTGTTTATACGCCAATTAATTAAATAATGTTCCTGTACTCGGAACTTAGGCTATCTAGGTGAACAAGGAGTTTAAGTGGAATTCAAGTGAACTGGTTAATGGAATCAGCTGGATATTGTTCAGGTTTAAGAGTAATAGGGCCGATGATCTTATCTTTTTACTTTTTAGATTCTTGAGGGGATAGCTTGCGATAGGTTAAGGCTTTCTTTGATGATCTGAATAACGATTTATTGATTAGCAGCAAATTTAAATATAATCTTTGTATAGTTCAGAAGTGGTTTTAAATTTTACTTACTGCTCGAGTTATTAATCGAAATAATAGAAGCATCATTTTTGACATTTAAAAAAGACGAATTCTGCCGGAATGGTTTTGCGAATGGATGCAATCAAATAACTAATCACCATTTATATCAATCAATCAGCCTATCACCGTCCACTGCTGAACGTAGGCCTCCCCCAAAGATATATACTAGAGATGCAACGATACAGCTATTACGATATCAATACGAATGACGAATACATCGTAATAGCCAATACGATAACGAATTACGATACGAATGCAATACGATATTTGTTTAATACCATTTTGATGAATTTATTGTATCAAGCTTTGTTGTATGTTATTGTAAGTCTAAGTAAACATAAGTGACAACATTAATCAACCTTTAACGTCACGAATAAACAACAATGTTTGTCGATTAATCGGCAAAGGAAAATAAACATAACCTACAGACCGACCAAGATCAGAAGGCCCTTCAGTGACATTGACAAGGTAAAACGTTTTTTCAATGCGATAATGTCAAAACAGCATTTGTTCCGACTTTCGCCACGAGCCAAATAATCGTAATCGGACTATAATCTTATTCCGGCTTAAAATGGATTGGACGGATGCGCTCAGAAATTGACGCGACTGAATTGTAAAATTTGACAATATTTGAAAAAAATATCGTAAAAATATCGTATCGTAATATTTACAATAGCGAACGATCGTTTAAATTTACGATAGTCGCCGATATACGATTAACGTATCGGTATCGTTGCATCTCTAATATATTCCTACATAGATATAGGTACTTGATCTTGCAGTAAAGATCAGGTACCTACCTTTAAAATATTACAGAATACATACAGGCTGTATATACACTGTATAGATAGATAGATGCTCTTTATTGCACAAGAAAACTTAAATGCTAGGTATAAAGAGATACAATGTACAATTTAGGCGGTCTTATAATAATGATAGGATATAGAAGAGAGGAGAGGGGTGCAATCCTTCTAATATTCAACATTGTTTTAACAAATTTATATTATAAATACATATATCTAGATATAAAACGTTATTATACACTAATATGTACTCATGTTACCTAACTATTTGTAGTGTATGTATTCGCATAGAAAAAAAATCAAATTTTCACACATATTCGGTCACGTGACTTGGTCATTTTGTATAGGGGAGAAAATTTTCAACGAATTTAAAAAAGTCCTAGATCAAATGTTGCTCAAAATGGTTTAAGAACTCCGTGGTTAAAGGAATGTAGGTAATTGTTCACAGATACACTCTGTATTATGCCAATAAATTTATTTGCTTATTGATCAGAAATGTACTTATTGGTCCCTGTTTATCATGGGCATTAATGTTTATTTTTCTTCTAAAAAAACCCTCAAAGATTGCAGGTCTTCAGCCGTCGTTTCAGAGCCCTTATCTTACCTTTACCTTTAAATTTACTTTTGTATGTTAATTTCACTTTGGTAATGCCGCCAGCCCGAAGTGCAATGGGCCGCTGCCGTTTATTGTGCTTATGCATACACTCCTGCTGGGGAGTAGGAGGGTTATGTCAGGCTCTCCTCTAGCGGGGGCTTCTCCTAACGAGACGCCGGCCTACGTATAAGATTTGGTAATCCTGGAATTATAATAATCTGCAATTGCTTATCATCAGGTGATCCGTCGGCTCGTCTGCTACCACCTATCACATAAAAAACCCGATATCTGAGATATTATCCGATACACACATAAAGGTCTCTGACAATGTTTTGCCAAAAAATGCAATGATCACCGTAAAATTTATTGTCTCTACAAACAATAAATTTTACGGTGGAAGTCTAAATCCTGAGAATTCTTTGATCGACTTCTAACTCTGTTCGAACTTATTACTCATGGCTTAGCGACGTGGACGCTAAGCCACGAGTAATAGGTTCGATCAGAGTTTAGAAGCCGTTTAAAGAATTCAAAGCTAGATACGTAGTCTGCGTTAGTATGGACACGGTGTTTAAAATAACTATTAAGGAAAGCTAACAAACGTCGGCGATCAGCATTAACTTATTCCCAGGCAGCCGACAATTTGTAAAAACATGTAAGTAATTTCCCGTCACTACCGCAGCGGCTACTGTGGCTAGGGATGGGACGAGGAGTGTGGAGAATCTAAACATGATGAGTTCACAATAATAGACATAGAATGGACAATACGACAAAAAAAAACTATTTTTATACGCTTTTCGGATAAAGAAAGAAAGAAATGATAACATATTTTATTTATGTATTTGCATTTAAACTTTCTGTGTAAGTATATAAATATTTAAGATTGCACCGCCCTACACCTTCATCAAGTGTCCTTTATCCAAAGGTTGCCTGGAAGAGATCGCCCATAGTGATAAGGCCGCCTTCGTTGTACACATCCTGTAATATCTAGTTTTTAAGTTTTCATACTTTATTTTGAGTGCAATAAAAGTATATTCAATTCATTCATTCATATATTTTTCAGTTATCCATAAACTACTTTTACATTAATTTTTTGTTTTTTCATTAAACTAATTTTAGTTATCATTATACATTGATCTGACTGCGTGATAGGTGTGTTTCGGATATCAGAACCAACAGCGGAATTACATACATATAATACTTTTCTTTTGTAAATACATACCTACTTATATAGTACCTACATAGAAATCACCCAGACCAGAATACAAAGCAAACATGTTCATGCACACAAATGTTTGTACTGTGCGGAGATCGAATCCCGCAACCCTTGCACCAGAGGCAGCGTTCACTACCAGTTATCCAAACGGGTCGTCAAATACTGAGGGCATCACTAGGGTATGCCTAATTGCCGGAGATCGCTTGCAAGCTTCCGGGCGGATGGCACGCGCATCGCCTCTGCCTGCGCTCGCGCACCTCACCATGCTAATGATAGCACTTGGAGTTCACTGGATAAGGACGTGCGCATTCCGAACGGAAGGTTAAAGGTTTGATTCTAAGCATGCATTTCTGGATGTTTCAAATCAACTAATTTTTTTTATGTGATATGTGGCAGACGCAGAGCAGACGGATCACCTTATGGTAAGCGATTGCACCGCCCATGGACGGACACCCACGACGCCAGTGGAGTCACAAGTGCACCTGCCAACCTTTAAAGCCCCCTTAAATAATATCCTCAAATCGATTACGGCTTCGGCGGCCAATCCCAACAACAAGCCACGTACGCAGGATATATTATAGTGCTCAAGTATGTGCGCAAACACAAGTGCACTCTCTATTCCCTTACCCTTATATTCCGATGGGACACTACTGTGACACGACCGGAGAGGCATCGGGCGCAGGACGTTGGTCCTGCGCCCGAGCTTAACGTGCACTCCGAGGCACGGGGGTACAAGACCGCCAACTTCCATACGCCGGGTTGGTACTAGGAATTTCTTACCGAAAACTTAGGTATATAATATTTTTTGTTATTAGTATTTTAATGCTAGTAGATAAAAGGAGAACAACATACACTTGGTATTATTAGATAATTAATGTAGTTTTGTTGTATACTTACACGAAATAGTATTATTTTTGTAAATGGGAAATTGGATTTTGATTTTAAATTAGATAACAAGTTGATGATAGGTATCGTACTTAAGTATCTACAGTCAAAGTTATTCTTTTGTTACAGGTATGTAAACACATCAAACTTTTCCATAGGCCAGCGCCTGGGCGTGGATGATTTATTCAATGGGGTAAGTACAGTTTTGTTACTATTTATTGACCAATCTTTTTCGTAAACAGCAACATTTAAATATAATTAATTAATAATGGACAACATTTCAAAATTGCTAAGCTCTGAAACAAAAAATACCAATTCTTTGTTTACTTTTCCGCTGCTCGAATATATATTTATTCATTTTTTATATTGCTGATTTACTGAGAAAAAAATTAAAAACTAAAAAACGTGAGATGACGTCATCGGACGGCAGAATGTAAAATATTTCTTTGCTTAGACTAATATAGTTTTAAATTTACGAAATGCCAAACCCATGACATGTAACTGTCAAAAAAAAAGACAACATGTCAACGTTGAATGTATGAATGACGTTGACAATGTTGACACTAGTATTATTTACCTTTGACAGTAGTACCTTTTTTTTATTAAAACAATGATAAGCAAAGGAATATCGCTGTATTCAGCCGTCCGATGACGTCATTTGGCGCTTACGTCTATTTAGAATAAAAAGAATTTCAATAATTATTTTATGCATGAAAATGGACAAATTTTGAAAAAAGAAAAAATATGGGTCTGTTCATTTTATGTCTATTTTCATATAAAAAAACAATATGGACATGTTAAAAATATTAAATGTAACAAATTAATTGAAATATAATTCGTTAAAAATGTTTTTTCTTATATTATTTGTAACCTGTATAAGCACTGAATATTTTTTTAAATTCTTATTCAACACCTTTTAGTGTGCGTGAGATGAAACCTCTGTTTTATACAAAGTAGCGAGGCTATCAAATCATAAGTTTTTATTATATCATAGGTCGACCCTTTTTAGGTTGTTGTGCATTTTTTTTATGAAAACGAGCAAGCGAGTCGTATGATCGTTATTGATCACCGTTGACTATGGATAGGATATATACGGAGCCGAAACGTGGACACTTACGGTACGGCTGGTCCACAAGTTAAAGGTCGCTCAGCGGGCTATGGAACGAGCAATGCTCGGCGTCTCTCTCCGAGATCGAATCCGAAATGAGGTGATCCGGCAGAGAACCAAAGTTATCGACATTGCTCACCGGATTAGCAAGCTTAAGTGGCAGTGGGCTGGCCATATTAGCCGCAGAACCGACAACCGATGGGGTAAACGAGTTCTGGAGTGGAGACCGCGTCTTGGCAAACGTAATGTAGGGCGCCCTCTGGCTAGGTGGGAGGACGATCTGCGCAGGATGGCTGGCAAGAGCTGGATGCGAGAAGCCATGGATAGATCACAGTGGCGAACAATTGGAGAGGCCTACGTCCAGCAGTGGACTGCGATAGGCTGATGATGACTATGGATAGTAGCTATACTCCAGAAGGAATGCAAATGAGTTGCCGGTTTTTTAAGTATTCATTCATAGATGATGTTATTCTAACTAACAGTAAAGCTACTAAAATGTTACCACATTTCGACACCCTTCCGTCGACTTTGCACTTACTCTCAACATAATTATGAACTCCTCCTATACTTATTATTATTATTTGGATTAAATTGGGTTGTTAATGGCACTAAAATAAAAATAGGTACCAATTCCGGAACACATCTACGCCTTGTCAATACATGCATAAACCTCGTAATAGAATTAAAATTGGACCATACGAAGATTACTTTCAAGAGTAAGGCTGGTCGTCTTGAGCAGCAGCGAGGCGACGCAATGATGTATCGAAGCTATAACTTGTTCTCTGGAAATGTCAAAAAAAAAACAAATTGAGTTCATACAGAACAGTTTAAAATGTCGAATAGGTACATACTCGTAGCGAATCTAACGCTTTTTAACCGACTTAAAAAAAAGAGGTTCTCAATTCGACATGTATAATTTTTTTTTTATGTTTGTTCGCCGATTACTTCGCCATTTATGAACCGATTTAGATGATTCTTTTTGAGTTGGAAAGTAAGTAGTCCCGGATTGGTACCATGATCAGGATATCAGGATCTGATGATGGGATCTTGGAAAAACTTTGACGACCCGTTTGCAACAGTGGTAGTGAACGCTGCCTTTGGTTCAAGGGTTGCGGGTTCGATCCCCGCACAGTACAAACATTTGTGTGTATGAACATGTCTGTTTGTATCGGTCTGGGTGTTTGTATGTATTTACAAAAGAAAAGTATTATATGTATATATTTGTAATTCCGCTGTTGATTCTGATATCCGTAACACAGGTGCTTGAGCTACCTATCTCGGAGTCAGATCAATGTATGTGATGTTGTGAAATATTTATATTATATTTATTTAAAAAACAAAAATGAGAACCTACAAATTTTAAAATGGTCTTTTTAGTGTCTCATTATTATGCCAAAAAATGACACACTACTAAGCTTGAAAAAAATCTGCGAAAAAAAACCGCCTTCAAATACCACGAACTAAAAATAATATTTTCATCACTTTATACACTTCAAATAACAATTTATAACAGTAAACAAGAGGAAAGTTTTTTTTCGCACTAAAATGAATGAAGGAATAAAATGCCTACTGAGAAACACCAGCTAGAAGTATGCCTTGAAAGGTCATACCCGGACATCGCTTCCGTTGTAATTGCAACTAGGGCTCTTCTCATGCTTACCATCAGGCTGAGGAGAGCAATAAACTGTGTCACTAAAAAAAAGTATGACAAGAACAACATTCCTCTTTCCATCTCTTAGTCTCCATTCTAGGACATCCTTGCTGCACCTCTCATCTTCCCTTCTGCATACATGATCGATGACATCAACGTCAATGTGAAGTAACGTGGTTCAGGAAGACCGACAGATGAAAGTGGAGAGAAATTGGAGAGGCATATTCGAAGGCTGGCTGGTGTGGGCTGGATGAGAGTGGCCGAAAATCAGGAGCAGTGGCGTGCATTAGGGGAGACCTATGTGGGTTGCTGATATGCTCTGCAGGGGGCAAATACATGCTGCTGCTGAAGAAGAAGAAGATCACAAGAAGCTAAAATGTAACAAGATTATACACATATAATTGTTACTACCCATTTTAAGTGGTTTTCAGGTTGATGACTCCCCTGGTCTTACATTTCCACTAGTGCTTTATTAAAAGCAAGTTTGTATAAGTGGTATATAACTACTTATACAAACTTCCTAGTTGTATTATGTAGACTGAACGGATGGCGCAATTGGTAGTGACCCTGCCTCTTACGCCAAAGGACGTGGGTTCGATCCCCACCCTGGACAAACATTCGTGCGATGAACACTTGTGTTTGTTCAGTGTCTGGGTGTAATATATGTATTTAAGTGTATATTTGTGTTCCTCTGTTGTCTGATATCTGTAACACAAGTGCTTCAGCTACTTAGTACGGAATCAGGTCAATGAATGAGATGATGTGAAAATGATTATTATTATTATTGTTATTGTACTTAATCACTGATGATCATACACGTGGTGTGTAGCATCCTGTTACTACATTTTTTTTATGTTATAGGAGGCAGACGCGGACGAGGCGACGGATCACCTGATGGTAAGCGATTACCACCGCCCATGGACACCTGCAACACCGATACTGTCACAAGTGCGCTGCTTACCTTTTAACCCCCCATCCCCTGGATTGGTCCGGTACCCTCACTCACGCAGCGAAACAGCGCATGCACTGCTTCACGCCGGTTTTCTCTGAGGAAGTAAAGTAACTCTGAGGTAGTAATACTCCGGTCGAGCGGCCCATTCATGCCGAAGAGTGGCTCTCCCACTGTTGATAGTGTAACACAATAACAATACTGCGTAGTATACTCAGTGTTCTCAGGTGAAGTGACCACTTCCATGGTTTATTAGAAAACGCCTGTCTTTGCGGCTGCACTCTTATCTGGCGAAGAAGCCAAGTCTCAGTTTGCTACTGTTTTCTCGGCATTTTGTGTTCGAATAAATAAATAACTCTTTATTTGCCAGAAACAGACTAGAAATACAGTTCTTTTTTATTGCTTACTCCACTTGTATTTATTGATAGTTAATTCTAGGGGCATTTTTTATGCTAAAGGCGACAAACGAGCAAGCGGGTCACGTGATAGAAAGTAATAAACGCCGAACATGAACATCCGCGAAATCAGAGACACCGCTAATGTGTTGCCGGCCTTTTATAACCCCCGACGCAAAAACGACGGGGTGTTATAAGTTTGACGTGTCTGTGTGTGTTTGTGTGTCTGTGTATCTGTCTATGGCATCGTAGCTCATGAACCAATTTTGATTTTGTTTTTTTTGTTTGAAAGATGAATAAGGAGGGAGTGTTCTTAGCTATGTTGGATAAAAATCGATCCAAGATGGCCGCCGTCACAAAGATTTGGATTTTATGTTTTAACACAACTCTCAGAATATGGGTATCATATAAAAGGGCTTGAGTAGCAGAATATATTGATTGTGACAAATTTCAAATCCAAGATGGCCGCCGTCAGAAAATGACGAATACACAACTGCCTCAATATAGGTATCAAATGAAAGAGCTTTAGTTGTGTTTTTTAAATTTTCAATTTAATTTTTGAGAACATAATCTTTAGAAAAACTCAAAATTGAAATTTTCATTAATATTTCAAAAAGAGCACGCTCTTCTCTTGACGGTACCTAAGTCGTAGCCGTCGGGAATTACTTCTGCAGTCAAAAATGTGGTATGACATACAAGCAAGCCTGCCACCTGATGGTAATTAATGACAGCTTCGCCCGACTCTGGCGAAGTAGCCTAAGGCCCGGGTTGCTACCGTTTTCTCCGCGTGATGTGTTCATTACTGGCTCATTCTATTTGTATTGGACGTGGTCGGTGGGCAGGAAATTGCGTCCTCCTTTTTTATGGCTATATAAAGTTTTCTAATCTTCGACTGAATACTTATAATGAAAAATCTGTATTAGAGTAGCTGGCTTTTTATTATATTTATTACGTATTTTAGGTTGATAATGGACGTAATAGAATAAATCTGGGTCATTTTTCTGTCATAAACAGGTAAATGTCTTAATTCAATCAAATCTCAATATTTAGCGGACCAGCCGAAATTTACTAATTTGTTAAAATAACAAATTCGTTGAAAATAACAATGCTAAAATTAACAATTGTTTTCAAAATAATAAATTTGTTTTTTTTTATTAAGAAATAACAAGATTGAAATTTTCATTAATTTTTAAAAAAGAGCACGCTATTATTATTATATTCTTTCACACTATATTCTTCCGTGACTTCGCTAAGCGTCTAGTCGAAGTCACGGGAGACCCAAAAGCTGGCAGCTACCTCGCCCAGCGAATTTCCATCGCGATCCAGCGGGGTAATGCTGCCAGCGTTTTGGGGACACTGCCACGGGGACCTACTTTGTTTTAACTTTCCTTTTTATTTACTTTTAGTTTAATTTTATTTCTTAGTTATTGTCTTAATTTTCTTGTGTTTTTGTTCCATTAATAAAATAAATACACTGATATTATAAAAAAAAAAAAAATTAATTCCGTAAGTTAATTCAAATCCATAAATTTGTTAAATATAACCAATTCGTAGAAAATAAAAAGAATTAAAAATAACTTTTTTCTTCCTAACATTTTTATAACTGTGTTTATAGTTAAAACATTTTAACATGTTAATTTAATAAAAAAGAAATAAAACTTTATTAATCATCTTCTTCTTCATCTTAGCGTGAATTTCCCGGTTAAGTCCAAAGCTTTCGCTTTGGAGCCCGGGGTACGCTTAGACCATGATTCAGGATTGGGGGGTCTGGTAATTATAATGAAGCGACTGCCCTCTGACCTTCGCAACCCTTTAACAGGGGAACCAGGCCAACTGAATCATGCTTACACGTTTCAGAAACTTTTTCCGAAACGTGCAGGTTTCCTCACGATGTTTTCCGTCACTGCCGATGGTACTCGATGGTACTCGTAATGGTGGTAGAAATACGCACATAGATTTGAAAAAACCATTGGTCGGGCAGGCTCGGATTCGAACCTCGACCACCTGCGTGGAAGGCGCGTTGAAAAACTTTATTAATCATATTAGAATTAATTTTACAGATGGTCACACATAGTTATATAAATATAGACTTGTTATTACCTGTACTAAGATAATGGTTATAAATTTTAGGGGAGTTATAAGGTTATTTGCGCACTTGTAATATCACTGGCGTTGCGGATGTCAATTGGCGGCGGAAATCGCTCAGGTGATCCGTTTATCTGTCTGCTTAGATCACATGAAAAACCAAACTTATCTCAACATGTTCTGTTGCAACAACCGCCCAGCAACCCACTAGTTCCGCCTGTCGAACGCATCATCGTCACCGATAGCCTCGATACCGACGTGCACAATTAGTACCGTCCTATCGGTAATTGCCATCGGTAGCGCGGGCGCATCGGGCGCTGATGATACGAGAGTCGTTCAAATGTGAGGGAAAATAGTTCACTCAATCGAAGAGAACGCAGTTCAAATACCTGTTTCATATGAGTGAGGGTACCGGAAGCCCCATTCCCAGGGGAAAGGGGGGTTTAAAGGTTGGCACCGCACTTGTGTCACGGGTATCCATGGGTGCCGGCAATCGCTTACCATCAGGTGATCCGTCTGCTCGACTGCCAACAGTCACATAAACAAAATAACAGGTCGGTCCTTGCCTATACGAGACTCGTTATTATTTTAAACCTAAGTGAAAACAGTTCACTCAGCCGAAGATTAGTACAAAAAACAATATCATACAAGTAAATATATAGATACTCTCTATTTCACAACACACAGAAAGTTATAAGCTAGGTACCTTTAAAAAATAGTCATTGTACAATTTAGGCGGTCTAGTTCAGTTCAGTTTAGCAGTTTATTTAGTTTAAGCACTCTGACTGAAAAAGTTACTAAAGTGCTGATCGTGCTAGAAGTACTAGCAATCTGATTGACTATATTAGGTCTTTACTTATGAAATTGCCGTTTTGTATAGCGATTTTCTTGGAAGTTGTATTTTCCGTACTAACTTTTTTTAATTTGTAATAGTAACTATTAACACCACTACTCCGTAATTAGCTTTGCTTTAATGGGCAACGTTTAGGAACGTGTGAGATAGTTTTTCAGAAAAAAATATTTTAATTAAGTAGTTATTTTTTGATAAAAAAGCGTCAATTTTCCAGGTAAAAAATTGTAATTTTCAAGATTTTTTTTTGCATCATAAATACAATATCTGATCTCTATTTAATATAAATCTTAAAATATTGAGTCTTCAATCAAAATAAAACAATAGCATGGTGACTTTTTGCTTACTAAAGAAGTTATAAATCTTATTGTGCCTAGAAAAAAAAACGGCCATTTCATAGATAAATACCTATTATATTAACTTCTAGAGACGTGTTTGGTATATCTCCAGCCACGTCTCCACATAGCTCGTAGTATTTAAAGCGTGCATGGGCCACTGAATGTTCTCGTTTTTACCCGACTACGGCAAAGCAAAAGGAGGGTTATGATTTTGTCAGGCTATGTATGACTACGAAAAAAACACGATCTAAAAAGTACAAAACAAGAAAATTGTCTCTGCTGAAATGTTTATGACGTATCGCCGTGGTCGTATGCCACATTGATTTTATTTCATTATTATAATGAATCTGTTTTGCTACAGTAGGTGGGTTTTAGTTCTTAAACTTTATTATTATTTAACATATTTTTAGTTATATAAATATAAATACATATTTGAAATGTGCTAAAAAAGCTCTTTCATTTGATACCCCACACGGTACCGTCAAGCAAAATTTTTTTTAGTTTCTTACTCTAAGTCCCCTAGAGGGCGCTGTAATAAATTTAACGTGACGTCATGCTGCCTATAACCAGAAGACAACCAAGACGCTTCTAACGACACCACATTAACTACTAATTGAACTATGCTGTTCGTCGTGTAGGAACAGCACTAGCCAAGTCGTTGTTTGCTATCACCCGGTGCTTAGTTTGAAGTGCCGGATCCAACCAGTGCTCTTATCACTTTTACTGTGATTAACAATGCACTTACCGACTTTGTAGTGGACTCCACCCACTGGATTCCACTCGGGAAATCAGATACTTAGATAAAAACATCAATTTTTTTTGAGGCCGTGTGGTCCCCGGCAGAGTAGAATAGGCCACCCTCACTCTTACCGAGGTGTCGTAAAAGGCGACTTAGGTAAAGCTGCTGGCATGATCATCAGCACCCAGAGAAGGAAATCTCTGCATTTTTATCAAAACCCTCGCCAACCCGTCTGCCAAGCGTGGTGAGTATGGCAATTACCCCTCATGTGATTGAGGGAGGCCCGTGCCCCAGCAATGGAGACTTAAATGGGCTGATGATGATGATGATGATAATTTTTTTTAATTAATAATAGATAATATTAATTCTCACATCTCATACGTTGACTTGATTCCGTACTAAGTAGCTTAAGCACTTGTGTTACAGATATCAGACAACAGAGGAACACAGATATATACTTAAATACATATATTACACCCAGACACTGAACAAACACGAGTGTTCATCGCGCGAATGTTTGTCCAGGGTGGGGATCGAACCCACGACATTTGGCGTAAGAGGCAGGGTCACTACCAATTGCGCCATCCGGTCAATCATTGTCACAGAATTGATAGCTTTGGTGAGCAATATTTTCTGAGCTGGGAACTGCCAGAAGTGTTTACCCTCAGGTTTGGAATAGCTTACCTACTTATGATGTTATTTGATCAATTTATTTATATTTATTGGATTTTTATTCTTAAAAGAATCCAAATATAACTTATGCTTAAACGACCAATCTGTATCCAAGATAAATCTACGCTAAGAATCGTAAGGTATGAGAGCATTATGATAATATCCTCCAACCGATTACGGCTACGGCGGCCAATCTCAACGCTCAAGTGTGTGCGCAAACACAGGTGCACTCTCTATTACCTTACCCTCATATTCCGATGGGACACCAGTGTGATACGACCGGAGAGGGATCGGGCGCAGGACCAACGGCTTAATGATATTTCCGAGGTACAAGACCGCCATCACGGCCACTCCGGGCTGACACCAAGAACAAAAATAATTAACTTAACAGAAACTTAGGCAAACATTTTTGGCCCGACCCGAGGATCGAATTCGGGACCTTTTGCACAGCCGTCGTTAAAAAGTGCGACCTAGTAACCACTACGCCACTGCGGCAGTGTGACAGCGTTATACCTACCATAGCAATGTCGAATATACATTGGTCGAATCTGGGTTAATATTTGGATGCTCCAATTATAGCTGAGTATTGTTTATTTTAAAGTACCAGGGAAGCAGAAATCAGTGGAAGTAGCTACTCAGAAGACTACAAAGCTATAATAGTTAATATCTATATCAAATATTATTGATTTACCGGTACATAAGTTTAAGTTGCATGTAAAAAACTGCTTATTGCAGAAAGGCTACTATAAAGTAAATGATTACTTGAATGATAAGGATTCCTGGACATGTTGATCTGTTCGCCTGTCCTCTAATGGATAATTAATTTCATAATTTTCCTTTGACGATTTATCTAAACGATATTGATTATAGGCATTGTATATCATACTATCACTGTAATCATAATTTGTATAAGAATGAAAATTGTAATTATCATATTATTTGAAAAGAGTAACTACTGAGTTTCTTGCTGATTCTTCTCGGTAGAAATTGACATTCCAAATCAGCGGTAGATTACATAATATTTGACATTCAAATGTTCTGTATGAACTTAAATTGAATAAAGACATTTTTGATTTTGATAATAGGTTTATTGCATCCTATTTTCAAGACCGTCATCTCCTAAATGCCGTCCTTTGGTCCTTGCTTTCCACATTTAAGCACTTTCCATAAACAATAAACGCGGAAGCTGGTCCGGATCAGGCCAGATCTCTTTGGCGGTAACTTTCGCGACCGGTTTGTTCAAGCCGTGATATATTTAACGTTACGTACAAGCTTATTGTCAAGCACGTAAGTCACACGTAACTTATTGTCGTTGCGGCGGGGGAAGAGGAAGGGGGGATCATGTAATATGTGACGTAGAGTGGTCAAATCTAAATGAAAATAAATAAGACGATGGCTTATTTGATAGACGATGTAATTTATACAGGCCAAAAATGGCCGATTTTGGCGTGAATCAATTTTTCGCGTACGCGTTGGACCCAACATTTGTGCATGGTTATTTGATAAATAGTATAAGTGTTTGCCGAGAGGTGTAACCGAAGTTGTTTAAAATAAAGACAAATAGAGTTTAGTAGTTAAAAATTAAAATCGATTGGCGTCGCTGGTGTGCCCTACCCGTCACCTTAAACCGTGCCTTATTCCCCATTTAGTATACAGTCCACTAGCATTACCTGTAGTTTATAACGGTAGTAACTTAAGGTCACGTTTTGTAATAAGGAGGCTATTGATTAAAAATCTTTGGATTGCATCAACCGACAGTTGTAGTTCCAAATCTTGTAATGAAATAACCTGCCTTTTATTCTTAGAATGTTATCAGTAGCTAATAATTTGTGTTGTTTCAGAAATGTCAATTTATTGCGCAAAACTGTTCAATGCTAACACCGTTCTATAATTTGAAATGAATTTATCTGGCCCTTGTCGACAGAAGATTATTCAGATAACAGAATAGAGTTACATTACAAACTTAGAATTTTGTAATAAAATTACTGTCGAGGACGAAAGACTCGATGCATGAAACCTTCTTCGTTTAGGCAGTACGTCCAAAATGAAAAATATGGACAAAACGACACATTAGTGTTATTTAAACACTAGCTGACCCGACAGACTTCGTCCTGTCAAAAAAATTTGTATTGTGGCAACAAATATGAACTTTATATAATAGCAATAAAACTCAAATTGATTCTACGTTTTAGTTAAAAATCGTTTGTATGTGAAAAAGAAAAGGGCTGTTTTTAGCGTTTTTCCGAAAATTATTCGATTTTTTCTCGCCGTAAGAACCATCCTTGGACTTCAATGAACATAAAAAAAAAGAATTGGCCAAATTGGTCCAGGCGTTGTTGAGTTATGCGCTTACCAATACATTTTGCGATTCATTTTTATATTATAGATTTGCGTGGCTTAAACTGTCAAAAATTATTCAATGAAGAAGCACCTACAGCGAAAATATACCATAGGATTTCTTTCCCGTTTTAAATACACAACGGACGCCATGTTGACATTTGTGTTTCGAGGTTGGAAAAAAAATTATCAGTGGTCGGTTGTTTTTTGTTCTTCGTGAAAATTCTTTTGTTATTTTACTGTTTCAAAGTTTTATATTTATAGAATTTACAACATTATTCTCACTCAACAAGATTATTCTTTGATTTGTAATATTTTTGTAGCGTATGTACAAAATAACATACAACCATTATGGACAAAACGACATATCTCTTTGGCCGTAGAGATGGTGGTAATAAAAATAATTATTAAGTAAATCTACATAAATCTTTTTAATTGACAGAATGGAAATATGCCATGGAATCATACGTAGCCAGTAGTGGTTCGTACCCATGTCGTTTTGTCCATACGGTATGGAAAAAATGGATTTATCTTGATCTTCACTAAATACTAAATATTTTTGCAAGTTATGATCTGACAAAACCTAAATGATTTCTTATAACCAAATAATATATAAGCAAAGTTGTAAGTACTTATAACCAAATAATATATGTCATTTTGGACGTACTTCCCCTAATTTTATGGCGCGAAGAAAACTTTTTTCTTTTTTCAAATATTGCTGCACATTTGTTTTTCTAATGTCACAAACTGTGGTCACAAATTATCTCACTTTTGGATGAGCGTGTAATTTTTACGTATTAAATAACAATTTTTTTACAATTTTACATTGTCTGCCATTTTACAAATACCACACATACCTACGTTCCCGAACCCCTCCGGCAAAGGTTTGCCGGTACAATCATGATGAAAGGAAATCAGGTTTTGGAGGAAAGTACATAAGAAGGGGTCGTAGCTCGACTCCGAGCAAGCACCTCTGGAATTTTCGAATCTACGTGCATATTTCTACTATTTGCTCGGCGGTGAGGAAACCTGCCAGTCTCGGATAGTTTCTCAAAATTGTGGATACCTACAACATTGGAGACAATGATTCTGGACGACGTTTTTTTATACATTTTGGCAGACAAACGAGCAGACGGCTCACCGGATGGTAAGTGATTACCGCCGCCCATTGACATCTGCGACACACGGGGCATCACAGATGCGTTGCTCTTAAGGGAGGAATAAGCTCTTTTCTTGAAGATCCACCAGGTTGTATCTGTTCGGAAACACCACCGTTGGTAGCTGATTCCATGATGTGGGTGAGATTTGGAGATCTGGCGTGGCGTGATGTGAGTAACCGTGATCCAGTTGGTTCCGCTGTCAAAGGGTTGTGAAGGTCAGACGGTCGCTTCGTTGTAATTACCAGACTTCCCGAATTCTGGATCTTGGTCCAAGCGTACCCCAGAATCCGAAGCCTGTTAAAATGAGGTGATGAGGATGGAAGAAAGTAAATAAGAATGAAAAAACAAGTGTGAAAAGTGACGTGTTATACGTTTTATTTACATACTTGTGTCCCGCCCTCACTACGTTTCGGGAACTTAATTTTAATATTAGTTCCAAACTTTGTCAATAGATGGCGCTGGGTATCGATTATACAGGTGTATCTGTGGACATTTACATCCCTGTAACAACGTGTTCTGCGAACTATTCTGAGCAACATTTGTTCTACGACTTTTCGAATTTCGTCGAAAATTGAGATAGTTGTAGAGATGGAAAGTGACAAAGCCTAACGCAACCCGGGCAAAAGCTAATCTTTAAACCAGTAATTCAAAACCTTAAACCTCTCTATTAAACTCTTTTTTAAACAGGCCGGCAACGCATCGATCTCTCTGATTTCGCAGATGTTCATGGGTGGCGTTGATTACTTTCCATCAGATGACTCGCTTGCTCGTTTGTCCGCCTCTAGCATAAACAAAACCTTATTATGACTAAGACATTCTTTGACCACAAACACGAATACATTAACAACAAGATGCTAACAATAAGACAGAAAGGAACAAATAATAAGTTTGTCACCTATAATGTATCAATACGGGGATTAACACGATATTTATTATGTGAAACAACATTGTGTACTCACATATTTGGCTCGACGTTTCGGCTACGTTACAGCAGCCGTGGCCAGTTTGGCTCGACGTTTCGGCTACGTTACAGCAGCCGTGGTCACGGCTTCATTTAATCTCTGACATAGCATATAAGTATTAAAGTAACATTTATACAAAAGTTTTAAAATATCTTTATGTGTGTAAAAACATTCAAAAACGCCTGCGGAGATCCGGGTTTTATTACAAACTCTGCTGATTATATCTATTGTATTGTAACTATTCTAAAGCCAAATGAAAATACCAAATGAAACTACGCGTTTGTTGTTGAATTTAAATATTTACTACGCATAATTCTAGTGCGTCCTGTCAATAGTGGTACAAGTCCACTTATATCGAATATGATTTTCTTCATGCTAAATCATCAGAAAAAATCCTCCATTATTCTGTCTGATCAGACGGAAAATGAGGATTTTTTGAATGTCCTATCAGACAGAAAAATACAGGATTTTTTTGTGATGAAGAAGCAAGAAGAAAATCAAATTCGATATAAGTCGACTTGTACCATTTTTCACAGGACACAGAATTGCACTGGTAAACTTGTCTCATAATAATAAAATAATTTAAACAAATGTGACAAAGTATCACTTTAAAATAAATCTACTTCCATTGATCGATTTATAGATCCAGTGCAATAATTTAAGCAGTCTGTTTATGGAGCACAAATACCTACTTGACTAAAAATGTCATAAGTACCATTCAAGTCATCATTTGAATTTAACGCGTAAAGTTTATTAGATTGCATGTTAATAAGGTTGAGATTGGTTTGCGTTAGTGTTGTAAGTAGTGGGCTGTTGGTCGGAGAGCGAAGGTCGTTGAAGGTTGCCGCGCTTTTCCGCGATCAACGGCACTAGATTAAACAAGATGGCGGGAGCGGCGCGTGCGCACCGGCCGCTGTTACTTAGATGGTGGAGCTAAAATGACGCTCAGGTTTATTGTAACCATTTCATATTAAATCTACTGGCCGGCGGCCAGTTGGGCGTCACGCTATCGCTTGCGGGATGTAGTGAACGCGGACCTGCAAGATATGGGAACAGGAGATTGGCGTGAAGCTGCTCTAGATCGAGACAAATGGCGGCATCCCGTATCGGAGGCCAAGACTCATTTTGGGTCGCTAAGATGGCTTAGCGACCCAAAATGAGTCTTGTAATGTTGTAATGAGTCTCTGTAAGTAAGTATTTCATATTGAATTAAAATTTCACTTCGTCATAAATGGGTCGGCTCGACTTGGAGTCCCATCTCATCCTAGCGTGTAAATACCTGGTTGCGTCCAAGGCGGTCGCTCTGGAGGCCAAGGTACGCCTAGACCATGATTCAAGATTTGGGGAGTCTGGTAATTACTAATGAAATGACTGCCGTCTGACCTTTGCAACCCTTTAGATAGCGGAACCAGACCAACTGAATCATGGTTACACGTTTCAGAACCGGTGTCGATGGCTAACCATCAGCTGATCCGTCTGCTGTCACTGATCATCATAACAGCATATCTTTCTCGGTTGCATCCAAACAACTTTAGAGGTAAATCGAAAAGGTGAAACACTTGAGCAATGCAATCAACAATCAGCGCTATCTAGTGGTACAATTTAAAACGAATGAAGTCCCGTGTCACGAAGTGAAGGAGGGCCAATGTACAATTAGAGGTCTAACAATTTTCAATTTTCCTGGCAGCTAACAAAACAAAAATTTTAGACGCCATATTACTTCATTAAAAGTAATAACTTGACATTAAAGATGGCTGATGTATTGCAACAGACTAGCGATGCCATAATTTAATTTTTGTTTTGAATTTAAGGCTTTTAGAAAAAAAGAGTCTCATTCATATATTTTTTTTAACCTTTGCTAACTTAAACGGTGTCAAAGCAGATTTCATTCTTTCTTCCGGAAATTTTTTACGAAAAATTAATGTTTCAAACGTCAAAACTGCTCTATTACATCGTTTTAGCCAGCAAAAGTTTATTGATCGTTTATGAATAAAGTCCAAAAACACTACTCAAGATCATTTTTTTTTGTCATTTATTTAGCGATAGCAAAACTAGGGCGACATGTCAAAAATAAAAAACTTTTTTTAGTAACTCTTTATTAAAAAAATCACCAAAATAAATTAATTCTTCTGGCGGCGTTATTAGCGCCAATGAGTTGCCTCATAAATTTCTTGTAAATAGTTAATAACTTTTCGTAGTGTTTTTTTAGGATTTCAGAAAGTGCTCTTAGACTTATTATTAATTAGCAAAAGAGGTTGTTGTTTTACTGTGGTGTGCGTGGTGATTAATAAAAGCCTAATCCCATCATAGTAGCAAATGATTTCTTTGATGGAGGCCTTTGCCCTGCAGTGGGGCAGTATATAGGTTTTATTTATTTTATTTAAAACTTTATTGCACAAATTTTGATACAATAAGGCGAACTTAATGCCAAGAAGCATTCTCTACCAGTCAACCTTTGGGTCATGCAGAAAGTGCAGTGGTAGATTGATACTTTACTTTACTTTTTTTTTTCTTCTCGTTGGGAATGCCGCCGGCCCGTAGTGCAATGGCCGACGTCGCCGCCTAGTGGCGGCGCCTTATGCATACCCTCCTGCTTTACTTTACTTGAATAGTTGCCTACAACCCAATTAACATAGAAGAACGGAGCGCCATTTTAGCCCCCCTGATTTAGTTCTAAGCCCAGGTAATAAATGTGCTTTTAATGCCACGATAGCCGGCACGAGCTCAAATAAGCGATACCATTATAATTTTGTCGAATCCGGGCTCCACAGATATAAATAATAAATAAGTATAGCTGTGGTACGTATGGTTAAAATATATGGGGCTGTTCGCGTTTACGGAACTGAGGGTCACTTGAGGTCTTGAGGTTGGTTTAGGTACAACTATTTGGTCTTTTTCTTCAGACTGCTTCGGTGCCGTAGTGGCTAGGTTGGTCACACTCTAAAGTGATGTTGCGACTGTAATGTCCTGGCTTGTCTCCAGGCCTACCCCTTACTTACTCCGTTGGCTCGGCGACCTGAACCGAGTCTTGGCGACCGAAACAAGAGAGCGCCAATTTCGTCGATCCTGCAGTACTACTTGCCAAGTGCAACGTCTTCGCTGTCTTCATCATTATAACATCATTCATCATTTCAGCCAATAAACGTCCAGTGCTGGACATAGGCCTCCCCCAATGATCTCCACAGATCGATCTTGTGCCGCCCACATCCAAGGGATTCCCGCGACCTTCACCAGACCGTGTCGGTCCACCTCGTGGGGGGCCTGCCACGGCTTCGACCTTCGACACGATACGCTGACTTGGTCACCTTGCCAAGACTGGATGAAAAAAGCATACCAGGGCTAAGGTGAGATATTACGTGACCGTAGGAGAGCCACACTTCGACATGAATGATCCGGCTCGACCGGAGTGATACCACGGCCTCACTAAAAACCGGCGTGAAGCAGCTGTGCTGTGTTTCGCTGCGTAAGTGAGGGTACCGAGGCCCAATCCGGGAGAAAGGGGGCTTAAAGGTTGGCAGTGCACTTGTGACTCCACTGGTCGGGATCCATGGGCGGCGGAAATCGCTTTACATCAGGGGATTCATCCGCCAGAGCTTTTACTAGCAAAATTTCCCCTAATTACCCATATATCTGATGATATTGATATTGACCCATATATCACCATAAGTTTGTTTTTTTTAGTTCTTTATTTGTAATGTTGTGTGTCGTGTGTGTTTAAATGTTTTTTAGCTTTTATCTTTTTATAACCCTGACCGCATTATCCTAAGTATGTTCCCATAATAAGGGCCGTTTCATAACCAATACCCAGAGGTATTTACACGCATTTCAATTAACCAACAACTCGAATAACAAGTAATAACTTTTGCCCGTGCGCAACTTCAGACCTGCATCCATGAAGAACTTGAAGTTCCTATTAAAATGTTTAATTCATAGAGTAACTTATATACTGAGGTAGAGTCATCAGTCTCAGACCAATACAAACAGACATGTTCATACTCAGAAATGTTTGTACTGTGCGGGGATCGAACTCGCAACCATTGCACCAGAGGCAGCATTCAGTACCACTGAGGTGTCTCTGAGGTGGTGGCGTTATGTGGCGGGTCATTACATTCCCTCTGATATGGTTGAGTGAAATGATCGGCTGACACATACGTCATACTTGTGAACAGGTGCCACCTTTGGGGACTGGTCCGCTTCGGTTTACCTCATATTTAGCTTTTAATTTGCTTCATTCTATTTTGTGTTGCATTAGACTGTATGACTTTGTATGAGGATAATAAACCATTGTAAAAAAGTTGGCGATTAAAAAGAGTAACTGGCGAGTTTCTTGCCGGATCTTCTCGACCAGAAACAACTTTCCGAGCCGGTGGTAGAATCGCATTATGTTTATTTATTTCTTTAGTATATTTTATGTATCAACATATATATGTATTAACATGTAAATTATACATAAGTACTTATAAATAGTTAAGTTAAGTCATTCAAATGTATGACGATTTGTAAGTGCTGTGTACAAGCCTATGCAAATAAAGAATTATTTGAATTGAATTGAATTGAACTGATCCAAACGGGTCATCTTTTTCCCCTTACCCCCGAATCAGGCTTCCAGTACCCTCACTGACTCGGCGAAACTCAGCGCAGAAGTAGCTTCATGCCGATTTTCTGTGAAGCTGTGTTGCCTATTATTCCAGTCGAGAGTGGCTCTCCCACCGTGTCCTGATTTTCCTATGCTGGGAAATCCAGCGGAACTTATTGCATCTATAAGCTGATAAACATCAGCAGCAGTATCAGCAGGCCATCAGGGGAGGACAGCAGACTCAACGGGTACTTTGTTAGTTCTTTTGTGCCTGTCAGCCTCATATTTGGATTTCACGGCCGCTTACCATCAGGCGGAGTGAGGTCATCCTGATTGGCCTTTCTATAAAAAAAATAACACTTTGATAGGAGTCCTATCAGGTTTCAAACTTGTAAGTGGTAACATCGGAAAACTTAATGCTAAATATTGACCGCTTTCCCGCTTCGTAGCTCCTAAGTTACACGCCGTATACGATAGCATTCTGGTTTTAATTTATTCAGGCGCGCAATTAAGGCCATGTTCCCACTGGCACAATGGCTGGGCGCAGAAGCGACAATTGTGCACGCAAAGGGGGCTATCGGCATCGGACAGGCCCTCTATCGGGGATTAAAACTTGTACCGCTTGTCCTGACAATGTATTGTGGATGCCAGATGGGGTTGGGTAATTAGATGGTGACCTGGTACCTTTGAGTTGTTACGTTTTTGGGACCACAAACCTTGTGAAAACCGTGTGTCTCGCCGCGTGAGTGAAGTATCGGAAGCCCAATCCGTGGGAAAGGGTTTTTTATGTGATAGGTGGCGGACGAGCATTCGGATCGCCTGATGGTAAGCGGTTACCGCCGCCCATAGACACCCGCAACACCAGTGGAGTCACAAGTGCAACAACTTTAAAACCCCCCTGTCCCCCGGATTGGGCCTCCGGTACCCTCACTCACACAGAGAAACGGTTGCGGATGTCCATGGGCGGCGGCAATCACTTTCCGTCGTCACACACACGTCACACGTCGTCGTATCACATTAAGGTGACGGGTAGAGCACACTAGCGACGCCAACAGATTTTAATTTTTAGCTACTAAACCAGATCTATTTTAAACAATTCCGTTGTTACAACCTCTCGGCAAACACTTTTATTAAATAACAATGCACAAATGTTGAGTCCGTTTTTGTACGCGAAAAACTGATTCACGCCAAAAGCGGCCACTTTTGGCGGTAATCCAAAATTCGAGTGCAAAAGCAGACCAAATAGTTTACTATAAGTATTAAATAAATAGTATAGGTATTTGTCGAGAGGATGTATCCCCGAAATTGTTTAAAATAAAAATTAAAATCGATTGGCGTCGCTAGTGTGCCCTTCCCGTCACCTTAAAATACCTTTTTCTTTTTTTTTTTGTTATGATATAGGGGGCAGACGAGCAGACGTCTTACTTGATGGTAAGCGATTACCGCCGCCAATGGACACCTGTCATGATAGTTCATTCTACAGTTTTGTCGTACAAGTTAGAAAGTTTCTTGAGGAACGGCCAGTACCTACAATCTTTTGGGACTGCGGTCCCAAATGCGTTGTCTGTTTTTACAAGCTTTAGGGACAACGGACATATAGGTTTGATAGATACCCATTTTGATTATTTCTATTAGTTAAGATCAGGTACCCCCTTATTACAAAAAACGATCTAACAAATTTCCGGGACTAAAATCATTCCAGCTCCTTATAACATTGCGTGTTGGAACGGGATGGCATGGGTTTTATTAAGGTAATAACTTTAATCACGTTTTGTAATAAGATGGTTATTGTTTAAAGTACCAGTGAAGCAGAAATCAAGTGAAAGTTGATGCTTTAGAGAGACTGACGCTAATTGATAGTAAAGTACAGCTTCAAAACCGATACCCACCGTCCACCTTATTACAAATCGGGATTTAAAGTTATTACCGTACTAAAGCTCATGTTATTCCGTTCCAACACGCAATGTTAAACAAGGGAGTTTGGTTCCGGAACTATCCTTAGTTCGCGATTTGTAATAAGGGGTAATAAGGGGTTTGTGAATACCTGAGAGGTACCAGGAGAGCAGAAATAACATGAAAGTAGGGATTAGAATAGTTCCGTTACGGTGACGGGTAGGGCACACTAGCGATGCCAATCGATTTTAATTGTTAGCTACTAAACTGGATCAATTTTAAACAATTTAGTAAATAGCCATGCACAAATGTTGGGTCCGTTTTTGTATGCGAAAAATTGATTCACGCCAAAAGTCTAAAACTCTAGTCGATTTGATCCTCTAGCACTGCGGCGGGATATAGCCTCCCTCAGCATTCTATACCGCATCTATCATGGGGAGTGCTCTGAGGAACTGTTTGATCTACTCCCTGCAGCTGAATCACACGCAAGCGACTGTCATTCCATTCTCATCATCTCGATGGATGGCGGTCGAATACTGCGCGTTTTTCGCGGAACTTTCTACCACGTACCTCAGTTTTGTGGAACAGTTTACCTATGGGAGTATTTCCCGACGGCTACGACTTAGGGACCTTCAAGTGAAGAGTGTACACCTTTTTAAAAAGGCCGGCAACGCATTAGTGATCTCTCTGATTTCGCGGATGTTAATGGGCGGCGATGATTGCTTTCCATCAGGTGACTCGCTTGCTCGTTGGTCGCCTCTAGCATAAAAAAAAAGTGGCCTACCTTATTTTTGAGTTTCCGATATTTCGACACTGTTGCAAGCGCCATAGTCACGGAGTAACTGAACTTTTTGCGGGTAAGTTTTTACTGGCAGACAAACTCAAAAATAAGGTTCATGGTAAAAATCCCGTAAATATCTATTTTAATGTTAGTGACCATGAAAGTTTAAACGATCTAAAATATCATTTCCTAGTTAAAGTTTACGATACCTTTAGTCATTCATACGATAAGCGAACATTTCAAAGTATTTTAATGTAGGAAGTATAATAACCTTAAAACGCATTGAAATTATATGTTTATTAGTTATGAATAATAAGCACTTGTGTATTCAATGATAGTTATCCGTCTCGAATATGAATTGATTATTTTAAGAATACGTGTATGTTAACGTTGTATTTTTATACGACTGCCCAAAAAGAATAGTACCTTATATTTTTTTACATTTCACGTGATGTGCAAAATAATTTATGTATTTATCCTAGCGTGTGATTCGCGGTTGCATTCAAAGCTGTCGCTCTGGAACTCGAGATTTGCTTAGAATTTAGACCATGATGCCGAATTTGGGGAGTCTGGTCATTAGTCTCTAATTTCTATTTTACTTAAGTACAAATCAATTCCCGATTTCGATAGGCACCCCACTTAAGTATGTGTATATATATTATTATTTATTATTTCGCCATTTTTTGGGGGCGGTCATCTTGGATTTAAAAAATTTCATAGTGTATTGTATTTTACTATTCAAACCCTTTTATTTGATACCTATATCGAGGGGGGTTAATTCGACATTTTGCGGCGGCCATCTTGGATCAATTTCCATGTAACATAGCTAAGAACACTCCCGATCAATTCACCTTTCAAAGAAAAAAAACAAAATCAATCGGTTCATTCCGTTTGCAAGGTACGATGCCACGGACGGCCCGTCGATTATTCGTCGGGGGTTAAAAATTTAACGTGAGAAAATCTTTTTTTTGACAAAACAAACGGACCCAACATTTGTGCATGGTTATTTAATAAATAGTATAGGTGTTGGCCGAGAGATTGTAACCCCGAAATGGTTTAAAATAGATCCGGTTTAGTAGCTAAAAATTAAAATCGATTGGCGTCGCTAGTGTGCCCTACCCGTCACCTTAAAGGCGCGTTTTTATTCACTGAGCTCTATGTATTTACATATAAATTTGCAATTAAATACTTTAGATTGATGACTGAATGGATGACTACAAATTATGCGCAAAACTTGCTTGTGAATAGGCTACATAGCTGCTACAGTAAGAAGTATGGTTCTGCTGATATTTTCTCTAGCACAAAGCGAGGTTTTAGGCGACAGATTCTAAAGGTCATTGAAGATGATTTAATAATTTGCTCAATGTTAAGTAACTTGATGATATCTAAAACCTTATGTATAGAAACATCTTTAAAAGAAATACGTGTGATTTTTTATTTTTACTTTTAGCTGGTGGCTGTATCTGATATAAATATATATGTTTTTTTAACACTAAATAAAATTATGGTTATGTTTGCTGTAGACCGTTTAAGAAAATTATTAATATAAATTGTAAATCCTTTATTGGCTGTAAGACAAAATTGTAATACTGTATTTTATTTCAAGAGCTGTAGATTATGTGAAGTAAATAAATAAATAGATTTGTGTTAATTTTAAACTGACGACGTCTGCAAAAATATCTGCGACGTAAATATCGAGATTTGTCACTTGACGGTTGGTAACACTAAATGTTGAGTTGCCAACCACCCAGCTCCAACCGATATTTCACTGCTACCATTACTGGCAGTTATCAAAACAAAAGAGGGAGTTTGTAGGTAGCCGCCTCCAGCCCATTGCTACAGATTGGCTTTATCTCGTCCACGGTAAATCTTACACCAGGAAGCGACTGCGATGAAAAATGTTCGGGCAGTTCGTGTTACCAGCTCTTTGTTTTCAAGCCCGAATGGGGAATATGAATATAAAAAAGTTTTTTTTTCGATATCTCATATTTTCATGGGACACCCGTGTGAGACGAGTGGAGAATGATTGGGTCCAGAGAATATTAGCGAATGCGTATCGTAAGCAATCAAAAACTGAAGAGCTCCCTCGACCGCACGTAAATGCTTACGTACGATAGAGGCAGCTCTTAAGGAGAAAAAGCATGCGTTCCTTCTCCATTTCTCACTTGAAATAAAAACGTGACAAAATATTGCGTGGGGAAACGCTAAGGACTCCTTGAATGTTTGTAAAAATCCCTCAGGACCGAACAGTTTAACGTACCTACTTTCGGCCGAGCCATAGGAGTACAAGAACACCATCTTCATTCGTTTTATTCCCGCTGTCCACCCTCTGCTTGTCCACCCCGGGTGGACAGTGAAACAATTGTTAAAAAAATTCCCGCGGTCCATCCCTTCTTAGTTGAATGAAGGGGTGGACAGCGGGAATTTTTTAACAATTGTTTTACTGTCCACCCTGGGTGGACAAGCAGAGGGTGGACAGCGGGAATAAACCTTCCATCCTTCAAGTTTTGGCCCGAAACAAACGCCCGTTTTCGAACGTGGGAGAGCCACGCTTCGGCTTTAATGGACCGGAGTGATACCACGGCCTCACAGAAAACCGGCGTGAAGCAGCACTGGGCTGTGTTTCGCTGCGTGAGCGAGGGTACCGGAGGCAAAATGCGAGGGAAAGGGGGGTTTTAAGGTGTCTCACTCATCTTATGAGAGCAGGATACGGGTACGAAATTGTACAATTAAGTTTCTGTAATGCCTTTTAAAGTTGTGTTTTTTTTTTGTGCAATAAAGTATATCTATCTATCTATCTACGGCAATTACCGAAACGGTGCGAGAACGAATAGTGCTAATATTATAGGTACTCAAATTAAGAATAATTTAATGTAACTTCTAGATGTAATTATTTATCTAATAAATACATAAGATTCGATTCTTTTTCGAATTTTTCGAACATAGCTGGGATTGTGATCGCCAATCCGCATTAGGCAAGCGTCATCCAAGTTCAAAGTCATTGTTAAAAAAATTCCCGCGGTCCATCCCTTCTTAGTTGAATGAAGGGGTGGACAGCGGGAATTTTTTAACAATTGTTTTACTGTCCACCCTGGGTGGACAAGCAGAGGGTGGACAGCGGGAATAAACCTTCCATCCTTCAAGTTTTGGCCCGAAACAAACGCCCGTTTTCGAACGTGGGAGAGCCACGCTTCGGCTTTAATGGACCGGAGTGATACCACGGCCTCACAGAAAACCGGCGTGAAGCAGCACTGGGCTGTGTTTCGCTGCGTGAGCGAGGGTACCGGAGGCAAAATGCGAGGGAAAGGGGGGTTTTAAGGTGATCTGTCTGGTCGTCTGCTACTTATCACATAAAAAGAAACGCACAGCAGTCGGATACAACCAGAACATATTCGTGATGTTCTGGTTGTGTCTTCATCTACAGGAGACATTTTCTCTTGTGGACTCCAGAATCATCCTGTGATTATAGCCCGACCAAAGCTTCGCACTAGACAGGGAAGCTTGTCACACTTTAATGTTGGAGGCTTGCCTCCAACTAATAGGTACGCAGCGGTATGACTCTGCTCCGGCATTGTTGATGTCTAATTGCGGCGGTTACCGTTTACCATCAGATGGGCCGCAAGCTCGTCTACCTACTATAAGCAATAAAAAAAAAGAAACTTTCGAATCCAGAAGTAAGAAAGAGTATTATTTTTAGGTTCTAGTTTTTTAGTTTCTTTTTAATTAATAATTCGGGGTCAGAGTCTTTGTGCGTGGGGTCAGAGCCTAGAGTCTTTTGCGTGAGATAGGCCGCAGAATAAACGATGTGACTGGTGACTCACGCTCCAGTTCCTTCCTGGTGCAGAGGCTGGCCATCGCTATTCAGCGTTTTAATGCGGCGAGTGTGATGGGAACATTTGGTTTGGGGGCTTACGGGGCGAATTAATTTAATTTAATTTAATTTCTTTTATATAGGGGACTAGAAATATGTACTAACATAGTTTGTAAGGTAATATTGTTACTAACACCTATGGACTGTGTGAATTGAATAAATAAATTATGAATAATTCAAATAATGTAATTGGTATTTGTCGTGTTATATGAAATCAAATAAATAATTTGTAAATTATAGAATTATTAATAATTTACTTAATAGGATTCTAACACAGGTGACACAACCATAAAAATAAAACTAAAAATCTAAGAAGACATGCTCTTGTGCACTTATAGTAGCTTGCTTTAAAATGCATTCTTTGGTAATTGCCTGCTAGCATTTTTGCAAAACTATGAAATGTTAAGTAATGCCAAGCATTTTAACAAAAAGTTGACAGTTAATTCATGCATTTTATGTAAGTAAAGTAAAGTATCAGCCTATAAACTGTCCCACTGCGGGGCAAAGACCTCCAGAAATCAAGTCATCGCTACTATGATGGTATTAGGCTTAATCACCACGCTTGCCTAATGCGGATTGGCGATCACAATCCCAGCTATGTTCGAAATATTCGAAAAAGAATCGAATTTTATGTATTTGCATAAATTATTATATCTAGAAGTTACATTAAATTATTCTTAATTTCAGTTAACAGGTGAGTACTTATAATATTAGCACTATTCGTTCTCGCAGCGTTTCGGTAATTGCCGTATCCTGCTCTGATAAGACAAGCGAGACAGGGACGGATTTCTGAAGGACCGGGGAGAATCACTGGCAACCCAGGCTGGCCACACCGCGCTAGTACCGAGCGGCGTGATGATACGCGTGCACCCGCGCGATTTATTGGTCGCAAACGGGTTACAGGTTACGGCGCACAATTAAGGACTGGTCCCGCAGATAGCCTTGTAATGTCCGGTTCTGGACCTTAGATTAAGTAAAGACAGGATTCCTCCCATTGCTCTTCGGGGGAGCCGCTTTGCACCGGGAAAAAAAGGATTGAAAGGAAGTTAAACTAAACTGCTTTGAGGCTTAAGAATAGGTAGGGGCAATCGTCGTGTGTTGAACGTATTAATGTTTTTATCTCCATCTTTACATCATTTATTATCATCCGTAATACAATGAAATATTTATTTATTTATATTTATTCATGTTTATTAATATTTACCTTTGGTTAGTAATCATGCGCATTGACGCGGCGTAATTTTTTAAATATCATGATTACACACACATTGATACACGGTTGCTGTAATGCAGCCGAAACGTCATATGATGCAATTGTTTATTTAATTGCTTGGACGTTTGTCGCCTCTAGCATAAAAATATTAAGTAAGTAGGTACCTAACAAAAAAAAAGGTAAAACAAACAAGACAACCATAGTGACAATGCAACATAGGAAAGCGAAACGTAATCATCATCATCATCATCGTCAGCCCATTTAAGTCCCCACTGCTGGGGCACGGGCCTCCCTCAATCACATGAGGGGTAATTGCCGTACTCACAACGCTTGGCAGACGGGTTGGCGAGGGAAACGTAGTAATGATTCCAAAATCTCATACTTAATAAGAATCTCTTCTTGGGTTACTACTACGAGAAAACGCATATCGCATATAAAGAGACTTTCGAATTTTTATTTTACTTAAGTAAAAATCAGTTCCTACTTTCGATAGGCACTTACTCAAGTATATATTATAATTTATTATTACGCCATTTTATGGGGGGCGGCCATCTTTGATTTGAAATTTTTCATAGTGTATTGTTTTCTACTACTCAAACCCTTTTATTTGATACTTATATCGAGGGGGGTTTTCATACAATAGGTTAATCCGACATTTTGTGGCGGCGGCCATCTTGGGTAAATTTCCACCTAACATAGCTGAGAACACATCAATTCACCTTTTAAACAAAATTAAAATCGGTTCGTGAGCACAGACACACACACACACACACACACATACACACACACACACAGACACACACACTTACACACATTCACGTCAAACTTTTAACACCCTGTCAATTTTCGGGGTTAAAAATTGAGCGTGAGCAAATGGTTTTACCACGCCTTCTCACGGGTCAACAATGCGGAATATTTTCTGTCGCCGAAAAGTGACAGATGCTTACGTCGTTTTGTTTATAAACAACTCGACACCTTATTTTAACAAGTTGCTGATTGTTGATACAACAAACGAGTTCAAATGTTGTGAAAGTGGTTTCTGAAGTATTGGGCTCTAAAAACTGGGATCGGTATTTCACTTCAGATTGTCAACAGAAATATTTAGTACCTACCTAACCTGCCTACCTGTGGAATTGGATAGGTCATACACTACTGGAAAACCATATTCCCTATATGAAGATGGTTTTGGTACCGGAAGGCCCTATCCGGGGGAAGGGAAGTTTGAAGAATGGCAGCGCACTTGTGACTCCACTGGTACTGCGGGTGTCGATGGGGGGTGCGATCGCTTACCATCTGGTGATTGTTGATGGCAACACCAAGTGCTGAAATATAATTTTGACGGATGGCAACTTTCTTATTCTCTTCCGTTTCCGCCGTCTCACCATCACGTCCATATTTTTTACTGGACTCAAAACATTACAGTTCATATTATCGAAGGGCCTTTTCATTGATCCAAACAGTGATCCGTCTGCAAATCTGCCACCTATCACTTAAAAATATCGATCGGAACTGCAGAACAGACAGCGTTAGATCAAGTTACCCCCCTGCAGTGGAAAAATAGCCCTTGTGCCCCAGACATAAGGACGGTCCAGAAAATAAAAAGTAGAAAAAGTTAAAAGATTTTTTGTACGAGTATACCTTGAACGCCCAATTGGGCTAATGGTTTAAGTACCGAGCCGATTTTTCGAGTCGAGTTTTTCGAACATAGCATGAGATCGTGATCACCAATCTGCATTATGCAAGCGTGGTGATTAAGCCTTATCCCATCATAGTAGCGATGACTTGATTTCTATGATCGAGGGAGGCCTTTGCACTGGTGGGACAATAAATAGGCTGATACTTTACTTTATACCTTGAATGATAATTGGAATTAAGTCTTTATCAAGTATCCATTGTATCTGCAGTAAAGTGTGGTATGTGGCTCTTAGCAACAAAGTTGGCGTAATATTATAAGCAACGGCCAGCAAGGCCACTCCGGCGACAATTTGTGTCCTGCCATAGAATACTAAGCGACCTTACTTTGTATCAACAAGGGCCGCTAGCCAAATTGAATTGCTTACAATGAACTTATTATAGCTGTGGAATTTACTTTCCTGAAATATTATAAAATGTAGATAGAACTTAGGTACACTCAACGATCAGCCACGTACGCAGTATATATTATAGTGCTCAAGTGTGTGCGCAAATACAAGTACACTCTTTATTCCCTTACCCTCATAATCCGATGGGACACCAGCGTGACACGACCGGAAATGGATTGGGCGCAGGACCAATGGCTTAACGTGCTTTCCAAGGCACGGGGGAACAAGACCGCCAACTTTCAGACTCCGGGCTTCGTTAAAGTCGAAAGTTTTAGGTAAGCATTTTTTGCAATAACGAGTTCAATTCTCGTGCTCGTGATATTTTGAAAACATGGCGGATATCACCTGGAGCCCAATTCTCGTGCTCGTGACATTTATTTTCATACGACATATATCACTAAAACATAGTTTTTTGTATGGTTTTCAGGAGCCCAATTCTCGGGCTTGTGATATTGTGAAAACATGCCGGATATCACCTGAAAACCATACAAAAAAACTTTGTTTTAGTGAAATATGTCGTATGAAAATAAATGTCACGAGCACGAGAATTGGGCTCCAGGTTTAAAAACAGTCATTACAGACAGGTGTACAATTTCATTGGGCAAATATTGACATGTCTCACAATAAACTATTATTATTTATTTTTATATCATCTAAAGCTATAAAGGGTGAATTGGTAGACGTTGGCATCCTTTTAACCACCTCTTCAACTGTTGTTCCAAGATTTTTGGAATTTCCTTGATGTTTCTTAAACTCCCCATATAAAATGAAAAACTCTTACACATATTGTAGAAGTACTTACCGCAATGAAAAAAACAAGTAAAAAAACCAAATGGAACTAAGTAGGTAGGTTGTATCTTACACCGATCTACAAAAGATAGAAAACTTGTCAACAATAGAATGATTGTCTCAAAAACGTTCGTAGTACAACAAAAGAATCTCAATCAAGCCCAAAGTGCCCCGTATTGCCGATAATCAATCTAGTTTTACATCTGATTAGGTGCAAATTACAATACAAATAGACTAGTCACGATTTGTAATGCTGCGGAATAAAGCAACTTATCTCCACGTACACAGTTTTTCCAATTTAGACTCAAGCGCATGTTCTTTATGCTCATAATAGTTAGTCAATACATCTGACTTAAATTGCCGTATTATTCATCGTTAATTTCAAGAAATAAGTTGTAGTAACGCGTTTTAAATCACACAAATGAAGACTACAATTAAAAGGAGTAACGTTCAATTTTCAAGCGTGCTAAGTGGCAGATACGGCATTTTACGTCGCAGCGTGAGTGACAATGTCTTTGCGCTTACGTCAAGGTGACATGAGATGTTAACTATTGTGTTAGTGCTAAACATCCGTGACCTTATGACGTACAAAGTTCACCAAGTGCAGAAGGCATGATCTTACAACAACACACACGAATGTATTTATTAGTAGAAATACTAGTGTTAAAATATGAATTTACGAAGTGGGCTTGTTTTTGATGTTTGTTTGTCAGTATTTTTTTGTAGCGAGAGGAGATCGTCCCATAGTTTAGTCGTCAAACCTTTTACAAAAAACGTTAAGTAGGTACGAACTTTATTGGTTAGATAGGAAACCTGTTGTTTTTTTAGGATTGAGAGAGAGATTTGAAGCCTAACAATCTTTGCGTAACGCATTATGTGGGTAAAAAGTCAATAATCATAAATTGACACATTAAGGTGACGGGTAGGGCACACTAGCGACGTCAATCGATTTTAATTTTTAGCTATAAACCGGATCTATTTTAAACAATTTCGGGGTTACAATCTCTCGGCTAACACTTATACTATGTATTAAATAACCATTCACAAATGATGGGTTGGTTTTTGTACGCAAAAAATTGATTCACGCCAAAAGCGGTCACTTTTGGCGGTAAGCCAAAATTCGAGTGCAAAAGCAGACCAAACAGTTAACTATAAGTATTAAATAAATAAAATAGGTGTTTGCCGAGAGATCGTAACCCCGAAATTGTTTAAAATAGATCCGGTTTAGTAGCTAAAAATTAAAATCGATTGGCGTCGCTAGTGTGCCCTACCCCTCACCTTAATGTTTTATTTCAATCAGGCGATTCAAGCATGCAGTCCTTCTAACTTTTTTTTCGGCTCCTCTGACGTGTATTTATTACAGGACCCTATGGACGTTTGCAACTTCAGTACCCTTATCATGAAAAACTATCGTTTTGTCCCTTTCATTGTGGTGCATGTGAAAGAGACAAAGCAATAGTTTCGGATAGCGAGGGTCGTATTTCAAACTCATGGTAAAGCCTCAGAACACTTGCATGTATACGCGTACTTTTTTGAACCTCCCACTGGTGCTCCTTTGGAGAAACGTTTATAATAGGGAGTTCTATTCACAGCCGTAATCACCTTGTTACAAAGGTACCTATACTATGGAATTTGAACCGGCGACCTTCGAGTTACGACGACTTCGACCATTGCAGGACATATGTAGTCAAATCCCCAAGTCAAAGTGTACCTACTGAAAATTCACAAGTAGTTACTAAATACGCACCTATTTGCGAAGAATCCCATTAATAGTAACTTGGCTTGTTATGAGTTGGGGTTTTTAGCTAAGGAATCAGTAGGATTGATTTACGGCTTATAATAAATCTTGTGGGGTTTCCAGTTTATAAAATTAGAAGGGTTGCGAAAACGGCCATAGGTCACTAGAAAAAAAATATAATAGAGGAAACAATTTCAAAACCATAATAATATAAATTAAATTAAATTAAATTAAATATCATTTATTTCAACCAATTTACAGGTCATATACAAAATAGAAAATAGAATAGTAAATTATAGCAATACAATATTTGACATTCATACATTGTAATAAGTATATAAATGTCAAGTTAAATTAAATTCATAGGGGATTATAAATGTCAAGTTAAATAGAAATAAATAAAAAAAAAAAATGTCAGTTCCATTAAAGTTGGTTATACAATTAAAATTATCATAAAAATATTAAGCTACTACATGCCAATTGAATACTAAGTCAAAATGAAAATTAAATTGAAATTAACGTATTATAAAATATATAATGTAAATGTGTAAATATAAATGCTATCTGTACAAAAATAAATACCTGAAGCCCAATTCTCGTGCTCGTAACATTTATTATCATACGACATATACCTATCACAAAAAAATAGTTTTTTTGTATGGATTTCATGCGACATCCGCCATATTTTCAAAATGTTACGAACCCGAGAATTGGGCTCCAGAAAGGCACAGCAAAGGTCGGAAGTGTAAAAGAACTATTTAAGGTGACGGGTAGGGCACACTAGCGACGCCAATCGAATTTGATTTTTAGCTACTAAACAGAATCTATTTTAAACAATTCCGTGATTACAACCTCTCGGCAAACACTTATTCTATTTATTAAATAACCATGCAAAAATGATGGGTTCAACGCGTACCCGAAAAATAGATTCACGCCAAAAGCGGTCACTTTTGGCGTGTATCAATTTTTCGCGTACAAAAACGGACCCAACATTTGTGCATGGTTATTTAATAAATAGAATAAGTTTGTCGAGAGGTTGTAACCCCAAAATTGTTTAATACATATAGATCCGGTTTAGTCGCTAAAAATTAAAATCGATTGGCGTCGCTTTACCCGTCTGAACAGATCCTATTTATTGCTGCAGTAGTTTTATGGTCAAGGACAAAATATACATAATAATTTTATCTTTTGGATGATGGAATATTAATGTCATTATGACACTATTCACGAACAATAGAGAAGATAGAAATAAGATCAACAATAGAGAAGATAGAAATAAGATCACCATTGGTTTTATAAGCACTATAACAGAAGATTTGGATTAAAAATTCTACATCAAAGAAACACACAGCACACACATAAACAGGATAAATAAGTCTTACCTAGTCGTTTATCAGCCAGAAGCCAAAGATAGTGAAAATAACGTTTACAGAGTTAAATACGTTAAGCGTTTATTTTGTTTTGATGGCGAGTCGAACAATGAAGGCTTCGGAGATAATACATTTTCTCGTACAACCCTAAAAGAAGTACAAAACTGATAAGTTGCGGGGGCAACAGGTAGGCGGCAGCACACAGCCGCACTTGACATGTGACCGCAAGTAAACACAGGGCAACACAAAAGGGATCACAAGTAAGTACGCCAACGCACACAAACACCGCGCAATAAATCTGCTGAACACGGACGAAATAGTGCACGCACACACAAGCGACTAGTTCACCTGAGTAACCTCCACACTAGGGTCGGACGCGAGTTCATTTGACACCACACAGTTGCGTTTTCACCTGTCGAGCTCTCTGCGAGTGTAGTGGTGACTCAGTGTTTCAGTCGGCTCGAATGTTTGCCGCGCTGAGGTCGTATTCGACTCGCCTCGTTCTGCGTACCGATTTCGACCCACGTGTGCGTAGAATGCTAATTGCGTACTGATAAGTGCGCCTGACTTTTGACTGGCGATAACGTGGAACCTCTTTGTTGGAATAAAAGAAAATATTTTTTCCTCTATTTTTAAATTGACGCTTGTTCTTTGTGAGTGGACAGTGTTAGAAAGTGATAAGTGACTTTGGACACTTTTTTTTTTGTTGTTGTTCTTACGATCGCCAAACTGAGGAATATTTCGGCGGCCGAAATACATTTGGAAATACGTGAGAGGTAGGTGTCATTTACGCCTATTTGGTTTACCTCAATGTAATATGCTCTGTAAAAAAATACTTAACTACGAAGCCAGAAATATGTAACGTATTCTTAGATTAAATTTTGTTTTAATCCAAGGACGTATTAAATGTTTTGTTGGTAGGCATAGAATTTTGTTGGTAGGCATAGAATTTTGTTGGTAGGTAAATTTTGAAATTATTTTTAGATGTATTTAAATAAGCGTTTATTAGTGGTTCTAGAAATAATTTAAGTTTATAAGGCTTAATATATTCCATTAGTATTGTTCTTAATATCTAACTACAATTTAAAATCCTTGTCATAGAAATAAACAATTTGTATAGTTTATGTATTTTATTACCTTATATAACATCCAGGATAATAACCTTGATTATAATGTTTTTTTTTGCATTTATGGTCATATAACTGTTAACAGTAGGTACATACACACGATATTACTAATATTTATTGATTGCAGTTTTTTTCTTCTTTAAAAATTATCTATTTATTTATTTTTTTCTATTTATTATTATGATATTTTTTAAATAAGATTTGGTGTTTTAAGATATTTATTACTTTACGTCCTTTTTGAAAAATAAGATCATTGATTTCAAACAATACAGGTGAAGCTTTATAATAACTTGCATATTTCCTCTCCATGGGCCTCGATAATCTTATGCGGTGTTGTACGAAAAGGCATAATTAATATAAAAGATGGATGGAAGGCATATTCCCCATTGGTTTGAAATAAAACTATTATCTAAAATAATTCATGTAGGTTATGGTCTCAGGAGAATAGACAATTGCAATAAATACAATTAATTACTTTCATAAGCGCAAATAAAGCTTGTTAGACTCTTATTTATTTGGTTTCTAATTATTTAGTCAGCCACAAAAATCTTTTGTTTTGACCTACACCTATTAAAATGGAAAAAAAATATCATAACAGTTCAACAAGCTACCAGCATCTCAATCAATCACCATCAATAAATTAATAATCATCTCAGAATATATCTCGTGTCAGAAAGATACTCCCTGTGACGTCATTTGTATTATATCGATTACAATTTAATTGTAATTGGGTGTAATTACTGTGTTTAACGCGGGTCGTGACGTCCGTGTGAACATTTAATTGGCTGGGTCAGTACTGTTGATGCCGACTAATCAGCGTCCGGAAAACGCGTATGTCACGTATACAATTGTTGGTCGCGTACTGGTAAGGACCGTGTAAGTGACACAGCATTTGCATAAAGTCTTAACTGACGGTAAATGTCAAAGTCCTCTGCTTCGTCTTCTTCATCGAGCGTGTCAAAGCTGTCACCTTGGCGGGCAGGGTCCACTTTCTTGCTACACCTCCTCCACTCGCACGGTTGAACTCCTCTATTTCAATTTTATTAAATTATTAAAAAATACAAATAAAGCTACAGTGTGGCGATTGGACTGTATACAGGGTATATCTGTGAACATTTACATCCCTTTAACCACGTGTTCTACCAACCATTCTGAACACCATTTAATTTTGTTTATCGACTTTTCGAAATTCATCGAAAAATTGTTCCCCTACAAAATGACCAAGTCACGTGACCGACTTTGTATAAAAAGTTGAAATGAGTTTTTTAGATTTTCGCGTTGCATTATACCTATAATGTATCATTACGGGGATTACCACGATATTTATTATGTGAAACAACATTGTGTACTCACATATTTGGCTCGACGTTTCGACTACGTTACAGCAGCCGTCGTCACGAGCGGACTCAATCCGCCGAGCCAAATATGTGAGTACACAATGTTGTTTCACATAATAAATATCGTGTTAATCCCCGTATTGATACATTAAAAGTTGAAATTGTTTCATGCGAATTATTTAAAAGTGATAGAACAAATTTTGTTCATAATGGTTAGTAGAACACGTGGTTAAAGGGATGTAAATGTTCACAGATACACCCTGTATAATCGAGCGCTCGTGATGGGATACCAATAAAAACTTATGATATCTGCAAACATTTTTTTTTATGAGAAAGGGAGGCAAATGAGCAAGCGAGTCACCTGATGGTAAGTGATGACCGCCGCTAATGGGCATCAGTCACACCAAAATGGGTTTTTTTAAGTATTCACGGGGGCATCAGACACAAACATTTACAAAGACAATCATATAAAACACTAGCTGTTTCACGCGGTTTCACCCGCGTCCCGAGGGAACTACTTCCCGTACCGGGATAAAATATAGCCTATGTTACTTCTGAATAATGCAGCTTTCTAATGGTGTAAAAATTATTGCAATCGGTCCAGTAGTTTTTGAGTTTATTCATTACAAACATACAAAAATACAAATATTTCCTCTTTATAATATTAGTGTAGAAAACAAATCAAATTGGGTGAAAAGGATTATGACTCTAACAATAATGTATCAAAATCAGTAAAAAGTATAAAACCATAAACAGTATAAAAGAAGCTGGTCCAGCCATTAATTAGCCTCAACAAAGAGATTATTACGGATTTTTGTTGTTCCAGGACTATCCTTAGTTCGCGATTTGTAATAACGGGTAGAAGTTAAGACTAAGTTAAGACTTTGACATTTACCGTCAGTTAAGACTTTATGCAAATACTGTGTCAATTACACGGTCCTTACCAGTACGCGACCAGCAATTGTATACGTGACATATATACCAATACCGTTGCAGCTACCAAAATTCTTAAAATATCTTAAAAAAACTAACGATTTGGAAATGAAAAAATCGTGATGATTTTTTGAGAGCTCGTCCGCTACATCGGCCTCTGCAATCGAATAGTTCAACCTCAAAAATAATTTTCTGGATTCAATCACAGCATTATATGATAGAATAGAATATCAATCCCAAAGTTAGATTTTTACTAGGAGTTATAGCCAAGTAAGTATTTACTTCATCGATAATTATTTATTTTATTTAAAACTTTATTGCACAAAACGATACAATAGGCGAACTTAATACCCAGAGGCATTCTCTACCAGTCAACCTTAGGGTCATGCAGAAAGGACTATGGTTCGGCGAAAAGAGAACTTAAGTAATTATTACAATTTCCAAAAAATAATGGCAACATAAACTTTAGTTCTATTCTAAAAGAAAAACGTATATCATCATCATCGTCAGCCCATTTAAGTCCCCACTGCTGGGGCACGGACCTCCCTCAATCACATGAGGGGTAATTGCCATACTCACCACGCTTGGCAGACGGGTTGGCGAGGGTTTTGATATAAATGCAGAGTTTTCCTTCTCTGGGTGCTGATGATCATGCCAGCAGCTTTACCTTAGTCGCCTTTTACGACACCTCGGTAAGAGTGAGGGTGGCCTATTCTACTCTGCCGGGGACCACACGGCACAATTACGGTACATTAATTATTTGTAGCAAAAAGACCAACAATGAAAAAGGCCCTTACATCACATCAACAATGGTCACATTCACCAATGATGTAAGCGCCAGTCGTAAACAGTGACATTGTCATCCGTAAAGTCGTAAGGGTCATAACCCTTCAACGCTTATTAAAATTCTAATTACGTAAAACCCGCGTCGCAACCTCCCACATCCTCCGCATTGTCTATGGTTGACGAGAGGCCACTCCCGCGCAAGTGTCGCTTAAGGTGACGGGTGGGGCACACTAGCGACGCCAATTCATTTAAATTGTTTGATCAGTTGTAGTGAACGCTGCATCTGGTGCAAGGGTTGCGGGTTCGAATGTCTGTTTGTGTTGGTCTGGGTGTTTTTTTATGTATTATGAGTATGTATTTACAAAAGAAAAGTATTAAATATATTAGGACTAGTTTTTTTTGGAAAATTCCGAGACCACAAAAATTTGAGTTTTTGTACATTGACCACAAAGTAAACTCGCCACAAAAAAAAAGTTTACACTTACTTTTTTTTGTGTGTGTAATACTCACCACTGTTCTATTTTTATGAAGTAAATTGTTTATTAATAATTTTGGTTATTGTAAACAAACCTTACCCGCCTGTGACTAACTTACACATATTTTTAATGCATGTGGTGAGTGTACTTTCAATGTATGGAGTTAACAAAATGTGGCGAGTTTACTTTGTGGTCAATGTACAAAAACCCAAAAATTTAGGGTGAATTTGGGATAAAATTTGAAATCATAAGTATTTTTTAATTTTTTAGGGGTTGAAAGGGGATGATTTTGGGGGTGGGTTTTACATTGAGGGGTGAAGGAATGAATTATAAGCATTTGTTTTTCCGCTGTTGGATCTGATATCCGTAACACAGGTGCTTGAGCTACCTATCTCGGAGTCAGATCAATGTATGTAAGGTTGTAAAATATTAATTATGTATTTATATGATAAATTGTATGTAATGAATGAATATACTTTTATTGCTCATCTGTTAGGTCCGTTTTTATACGCGAAAAATTGATTCACGCCAAAAGTGCCCGCTTTTGGCGTGAATCAATTTTTCGCGTACGCGTTAGAGCCAAAATTTGTTTAAAATAGATCCGGCTTAGGAGCTAAAAATTAAAATCGATTGGCGTCGCTAGTGTGCCCTACCCGTCACCTTAAGTTATACATTGTATAAGTGTTGCTTCCTGGATCGCCCGTGACTGTCGGGAATGATGCGATTGTTCCGGACATGTGGGTTTTCGTTGGCATATGTAAAATAGATTATTAAAATGTAGGTGGAGATGATTCAGTGTGGGGTAAGAAAGTGTCATATTTTGAGAATTATCGACATGTATGTATCACCAATGAAATCGATTATCGATTCGATTATTAACGAGATTTTTTGAAAAAGGAATCCAGCGTTGCTTTTTAAGAATCCGGCGAACGTCGGTTCGTGGTGAGTTTCACTTTTTTTGGTGTTACTAACACAAATGTATTTTACGTTTTACACCGTGCTTTTTAATCGTCTTTACAAATGCCTCGATTAGCATTATACTAATAAACAATTATTTTCTCCCATTTTTTTTAAATACGAGTATTTAATTGATATTTGTTTGTAAAATATAATAACTAATAAGTTTTTGTATTGCATAATTATGTGATTGGGTTCTTCTCGTTTAATGGACAATACGACAAATAAACATTTTTCGAAATGAAAAATACCATTTTTAGATTAGACTCTAAGAAATTTAAGAAAAATAAATTCAGAATTTTCAAATATATATTAATGGAGAAAAAAAATTTAAATGTAAAAATCCTTCTGTGACGTCATCACTCGGCATGACAAATTAATAGGTAACGCTTTTGCTCACGTTGATTAAAGCAAAAAAAAGTGAAATCTCTGATCATAAAATGACAAGACAAAATGATGACAGTGACAGTAACTTAAAGTCACATTTTTTTTATTGGACGTATAGCACCATCATCACAATACGTTGAGCCTCAGGACAACGTCACTTCCGGCAAATAAATAAATAATTTAAGAAATAAATATTTATAATAAATACACATATTTAATGATAACTAAAAATATGGGTCATCTTTTTTTTTTGAAAAGCGTATAAAAATGGTAATTTTTATTTGTCGTATTATAATCGACATCATATAAATAAATAAATAAATTAGACCTTATATCTAATCCCTGGGTTAAAATATTGTTTTCATCAGTATTTTACACTATACATATTCTAAGACGGTTAAAAACACGACGTATAATGTAAAAGACAAAATTGTTGTTACACCAAGAAACTGATACCACCGGAATGATACCACGGCCTCACAGAAAACCGCGGCGTGAAGCAGTACTGTGCTGTGTTTCGCTGCGTAATTGAGGGTACCGGAGACCCAACCCGGGGGAAAGAGGGGTTTAAAAAGGTTGGCATCGCACTTATGACTCCACTGGTGCCCATGGGCGGCGGCAATGGCAGCATCAGGTGATCCATCTGCTCGTCTGCCACCTATCACATAAAAAAACTTTAGCTTTGGATTTGGCAGGATCTTTAAGGTGACGGGTAGGGCACACTAGCGACGCCAAACGATTTTAATTTTTAGCTACTAAAACGGATCTATTTTAAACCATTTCAGAGTTACAATCCCTCGGCAAACACTTAAACTATTTATTAAATAATTATGCACAAATGTTGGACCCGTTTTTGTACGCGAAAAATTTGTAAACGCCAAAAGCAGCCACTTTTGGCGGCAATCTAAAATTTGAGTGCAAAAGCAGACCAAACAGTTAACTATAAGTATTAAATAAATAGTATAGGTGTTTGCCGAGAGATTGTAACCGAAATTGTTTAAAATAGATCCGATTTAGCTGCTAACAATTAAAATCGATTGGCTTCGCTAGTTGACCCTACCAGTCACCTTAAAAGCAAATTATCATACTACCTAGGTACTACATACAAAGGTTAAGTTTTTATTTTCACTTGGCTATCCCTCACAATTAGGTACTTTCATTACGTCACTCCCAACCAGTGACAAAAATGCTATCATTGTCAAGATTGTTGACGAAAGTGATGGCTCGATAAGCGTCCTTGTTTGTGTTCGCTGCAATATTGTAAGGATGACTGCACCAGACTCGAGGACAATGTATGACACAATCTGATGTTGTTGAACTGGAATCTTCTACAATGTGGTGTTGTCACGGCGGGGATTTACGGGCTCGATAGTCGCACTGCCGGAATTATAAGTTAAGAGCTGGCGTTTACGTTAAATCCGGGAAGGTTACATGATCGCGCTGAATGAAGTTAAGGTGACGGGTAGGGCACACTAGCGACGCCAATCGATTTTAATTTTTAGCTACTAAATCGGATACTATTTTAAACAATTTCGGGGTTACAACCTCTCGGCAAACACTTATACTATTTATTAAATAACCATGCACAAATGTTGGGTCCGTTTTTGTACGTGAAAAATTGATTCACGCTAAAAGTGGCCGCTTTTGGCGTGAATCAATTTCCGCGTACGCGTTGGACACAAATTTTTTGCATGGTTATTCAATAAATAGTGTAAGTGTTTGCCGAGAGGTTGTATAACCCCGATATTGTTTAAAATAGATTCGGTTTAGTAGCTAAAAATTAAAATCGATTGGCGTCGCTAGTGTACCCTACTAGTCACCTTAAGAGCTGGCGTTTACGTTAAATCCGGGAATGTTGAAAGATGATCGCGCTGATTGAAGTTAAAGTAAGTGACTGACGTCAGTAATAAATCTATGTGATATACCGTTATTATTTTTTTTCGTTTTAATGCTGAAATCTTTATTATGGGTATCATGAATAAAGCCCATTTAAAAAGTTCGATTAACAATATAAGCGAAATAAAAATCAGATGCTTCATACAAAATCAATAATGTACAGAATAGCTAAGTTTTATTTCGCTTACATCATTGATCTAACATGCTAAAGGTTCTGTATTTTTCTAAGCCTAAAGGGGATTATTCATGAAACTTATTATGAGGGCTTTAAAACGATTAAAAATAAGGGTGTATAAATTTTAAAGAATAAAGAAGAATAAAATAATTTATGCAGCGCCAAACATACACAAAATAAAAATAAAACGAAATGAACATCATAATGGCACAAAATTCGTATAAAGTTACCGCTTCGCAGCCTGGGATAAGCTTGGACCAAGATCCAGGATTCGGGAAGTCCAGAAATTACAATTAAACGACTGCCGTCTGACCTTCGCAACCCTTAGACAGTGGGTCCAGAACTCCAGACCAACTGTATCACGGTTACACGTTCAAAATCATTATCTCAATTCAGGTACCTACTGGGATAAAAATCGTTATCCTCTATCTATACTCGTAGCCCTAACTTGATAGGATATTTAAGAGATGAATGTAACTAATTTGAATAAAGTGATCCATTTGAGGTACAACGGAAGTAGCTTTGGTACTAGACTCACTAAATCTTTGGTCGTGGTCCACGCGTACGTTCAAATGAGGTATCATATGTAAAAAAAAATTAACGACGAATAATAAAATATACAAAAAAAACTATGTGATTCGATTCCAGAACTATTTATAAAGAATTCACGGAACAAGTAAACAAGTACGGAATTCAGGATGGGCGAGTCCGACCCGCACTTGTCCAGTTTTTTTATTGAATGAATTGTAAAGGTACATAATTTATGTAGATTAAGATTAAGAACAAGTATATTTTACTATGAATAAAAAACCAAAAACTTAAGAAATAGAATTGAATTACTACAAAATGTCATGCTAGATGATTTGAGTAAAAAAACTGGTTTAGATTTCAATGAAAATCTTTTTGGGGCATTGAACTTAGTAATTGTTACATCTATTACAGTAATTGATTAATAATGCTTTGTGGGTAAGTAGTGTCTACAAAGCATATAAATAAATTAACGGAAGTAGGTCTGTTTATGGTCTATGTATGTATGTGTTTTATGAATTTATTTAATTAAGTAGCCGCGCTTTCAGCCGTGGTGTATCCTGATCGCTATGCCATATCCTTTTTAAACGAGGTTTGAAAAGTTGTACTTTCACGGTAGGCAGCGCATTACTGTGCTTCGGCATTGTTGAAGTCTATGAGCGGCGGTTACCGTTTGCCATCTGATGGGCCGCAAGCTTGTATGCCTATTTAATGCAATGAAAAAAAAACTAACTTTTGCCCGGGGCAACGCTTGCGTTAGAAAGAACAAAAATTTGCCTATGACACTTTTCATCCCTTCAACTATATCCACACGACGACCCAATTGGAACAGTGGTAGTGAATACAAGGGTTGCGGGTTCGATCCCCGCACAGTACAAACATTTGTGTGCATGAACATGTTTGTTTGTATTATTCTGGCTGTTTACTATGTATTATAAGTATGTATTTACAAAAGAAAAGTATCATATGTATATATTTGTAATCCCACTGTTGGTTCTGATATCCGTAACACAGGTGCTTGAGCTACCTATCTCGGAGTCAGATCAATGTATGTGATGTTGTGAAATATTTATTTATTATTATAAAAATCCGTCAATCCGTCAACAGACAGATAGACACACACTTTCATATATTATTTTTGTATTTACATAGGACTCATGGGAATTCAACCTGCAATGTCCTTATCAAACAAATAGAGAGAACGCGCTTAATCATTACAACCGTGCGGACTTAATTGATAAAAAATCCGGGGAATTTTCCTCTACGCCCATGTGTGATGGACCACGAGAACCGTGGGAACCTTTATCTTCGCGGCCCATCCAGGAACGGCTTGAAGCTCGTCAGCATGACCTCTACACACATCAAGCCAAAAATCTTTAGGGCCTCTCCCACAGCCCAACATTTACCCTCCCAAGGGCGCCCACACGGCTGGGTTGCAACGTAGGCATTTCAGAGGGGCAGACTGCAGCTGTTCTGCGGCTGCAAGGTAGAGAGAGGACGGAGAGCCCACAGTATCAGCCCATATACTGTCCCACTGCAGGGCATCAGTGAAATCAAATCATCGCTACTATGATGGGATCAGGCTTAATCACCACGCTTGCCTAATGCGGATTAGTATTCACAATCCCGAGCTATGTTCGAAAAATTCGAAACATACCTTTGCTCGACCCATGAATCGAACCCAGGACCCCGAGATCATGGCCTGGTACTTAAACTATTAGACCAACAGGGCGATTGAACCCCAAAAACCCACAACTCGTCCGCGCGAAAAGCTAGCCCAAGTCTTTGTGTCATTACAACACGTACAAAATAGAAATTATAATACGTAGAAAGCCAATCAATGAGGATGAATTTGTCCAAAATATATTTAAATGACTTAATAAAATCACTTTAGAAAGTGCTTAATCAGTGTGTCATTGACGCGGCATTATACTTTCAGCATTCAAGTCGAATATTAACTAATGTCTTAATAAAACCTAGAAGTCAAGCTGACAAAAAACTAGCGAACCAGTAGCGCTCAAAATGATGTGTAATTTGCAGTTACTTTAATACTCATTAGAGGTACGTAGATAGATAGATAGATATACTTTATTGCACAAAAAAAAACACAACTTTAAAATCTAGGCATTACAGAAACTTAATTGTACAATTTCGGCGGTCTTATCGCTGGAAGCGATTTCTACCAGACAACCTTCAGGCAAAGGACATTTGATAGTAGAGGAGGGGTAGGTGGTGCAATATTGAAAAAGGGAAATAAAAGTGAACTGTATATATATATATTATTAAAATATTTATAATGCTAATCCATAAATAAACACAATATTATATACTAATAAATAAATATGTTATGCTTGGGTAAAATAATATAAAGGACTAGATATACATTCATATAAATTAGGATCTTAGACGGACCATCGACTACTACCGATGACTGGACCTGTAAAGACTTAAAGGGGTAGTGTGCAATAACTAATTTAAAAACATTTTTGAAATTAGGGAAGTGGTATCACGCTTAATCTTGAGTATAATTCTCCTTAGGGAGTGACCACACTGGCGGATTGCGAATGTTTTCAAAGCGGAGTGACGCAGAGGCGGTGTATCTGCGTGATGCCATAAAAAACAATTTTAAAATCTACGCTTTGAAAACACTCGCCATCCGCCTGTGTGGAGCTCTCTTATAATTGTTACTAGACCAATCAATTAATCCATTTTACCAATCACTTACCATTGATGAGCGATAGTAGCTCAGTAGATTAGAACGCCTTTTATTCGGGGGGTCGTGATTCGAATTCGGGCATGCCTCTCTGGATTTTTTACATTGCACATGCGTATTTCTACATGAGCACGGCGATAAGGGAAAATATCGTCTCGGATAGTTTCTCAAAATTGTGGACATTCTGAACGTGTACTTATAATCCAGTTGCTCCGTTCCCCTGTCTAAGGTTTGTGAAGGCAGTTGCTTCATTGTAATTACCAGACTTCCCGAATCCTGGATCATGGTCCAAACGTATCCCGGGCTCCGTAGTGATCTTGGGAATCACGCGCTAAAATGAGGAGGATAATTTAACATTTAAGTATTAAGATATTTAATAAGCTACGACAAAATGTCATTAACCTATTACTGGATAGGTTTAAGTCTCATATTAAAACTTGCCTAATGAAGGAAGGTTACTATAGTGTACAAGACTATTTAAATGATAAGGATTCTTGGTCACGTTAATTGATTAATCTTTCGAGTTGTTATTCAACGTAGTCTATTAACTTACATAATTGTATTTTTTTCCTCATCTCAATGAAACTCTGTAACATCATCAATATTTGAAAAGAGTAGCTACTGAGTTTCTTGCTGGTTTCTTCTTAATCATGTAATCGACATTCCGAACCAGCGGTAGATTAATATCTCTAATATGTACCTATTTTGACATTCATAAGTGTTCTCTGTGAACCTAAATTTAATAAAGATTTTTTATCTTTATTTTTTAATAACTGTTTACTAAAAATGCAAATATTAAAGATGGTTTTCATTGGCCCAGCAGCAGAACTGTTCTTGTAATACAGAAAAAAATAATCGGTTGATAATTCATAATACGCATTATTCATAATGAATAAATAATTCATAATTCGTAGTATTATACGGTTAATAAACTACCGATCGATGATTGAGTCAATATTAATGTATTAATCAGCAATAAAGTATATTTTTTCTCGTAGTTTTTAATATGGAGTGTTGAATTACGTATTCTTTAGGTAATAATTTAATTCTGCCACCACACTGCAAAGGAGTTGCAAAAATATTAGAATAAAAAAAAGATATTTAAATTGATTTAAGGTTGTGCTGGTGGGCCTCGCTGATATGATTTACCCGTGCCTGCATTTTACAGGATATCCTCTACCCAAAGGTTGTCTGGAAGAAATCGCTACAAGCGATAAGACCGCCTTATTGTACTGTCTGTTGCTGTTGTTGTATCATGCTTGTATTTTATTTTTGTGCAATAAAGAATGTCTATCTATCTATCTATCTAAGTTTCTAGTGCCGCCAGGGCCCTTTTTGAACGAAATGACTTCTCCCCACCTAAGGGCGATGAGGGAAAACAGCTGGGGTTTAGTCGGTATGCCTCTGGCCGGCTTTTCGTTAGGAGAAGCCCCCGCTAGAGGAGAGCCCGACATAACCCTCCTATTCCCCGGCAGGAGGGTATGCTTCGAGTGAGTGAGGGTACTGGAGGCCTAATCCGGGGGAAAAGGTGGGTTTATAGGTAGACAGCGCACTTGGGACTCCATGGGTGGCGGCCTACGCTTACCATCAGGTGATCCGTCTACTCGTCTAACACATAATACATAGATGTGTAGTTGTGTACAGCTGTACCACGTTTATAAGTTACATCGGCAAATTTCGTCTACGAAGAAGAGCAAGTTAAATCCAGATTGATTACGATTGCGAAAGCAGTTGAAATTAAGACTTTATTGCGTTACGTTAGGATTAAATACAATAAATCTAGAGAGGAATGCTATCACTCTCTTAAGGTGACGAGTACGGCACACTAGCGACGCCAATCGATTTTAATTTTTTGCTACTAAACCAACTATTTTAAACAATTTACAATCTCTCGGCAAACATTTATACTATTTATTTAATAACCATGCACAAATGTTGGGTCCAACGCGTACGCGAAAAATTGATTCAAACCAAAAGCGGCCACTTTTGGCGTGAATCAATTTTTCGCGTACAAAAATGGACTTAAACCTACGTTTAGTAGCTAAAAATTAAAATCGATTGGCGTCGCTAGTGTGCCCCACCCGTCACCTTAACCACACTCGCACCTAACATGGCGCTGACGCATCATCCAATAAGAAATTGTAATTTTTTGCGCGCGTAAATCGATCGTTGTGATTGGTTAAGATTTTGACGCAGTTTTCGAAAATAAGACTTCTGCGCAGGTACATTGGTGTAACTTATACAATTGGTAAAACTGTAAACAAGTATTTTTCATCGTGTATATGCGACGTTATTACTTGTTAGCTATCGTAGCAGGTGGCGGTCGCAGGTTCAAACCGCGGTGTTGAGTTTCTCACCACACGGCTCCGGTGTTACGTACTTTGCATAAAAAAATAGCTGCAGCATTCTTCGACGTCTTTATTTAATATGCGGTCTTCGTTTCATCTTAGCGTGTAATTCAAAGCTGTTGTTGCCCAGGGTGCCTACGCCTAGGTCATGATTCAGGATTTCGGGTGTCTGGTTATTACAGTGAAGCTACTGTCGTCTGAGCTAGGGCAGCCTCAGTGGATACAAACATGCGCCTTCTTAACGGGAGGCTGTCAATCAGAACGCATAATATAAAATGACGATTATATCTATAAATAATTGCAGATTAATTTCATTGATTATCAGGGTTGTCAATTTTTGTTTTGTGAAAAAATAATTTTCACTTTTGTATGGGAGAATCGGAAATAATAAATTTCACAAATTCCACTTTTAAACACTGGTATAGCGTTAACATACACGAGCTGTACACACACCTTTCGGTATGTTATAATACCCACTACCAAACACCCTGTATACTATCCCACTGCAGGGCTAAGGCCTCCATCATAGAAATCAAGTCATCGCTACTATGATTAGGCTTAATCACCACGCTTGCCAAATGCGGATTGGTGATCACAAACCCGAGCTATGTTTGAAAAATTCGAAACATACTTTTCGCTCGACCCAGGATCGAACCCAGGACCCTGAGATCAGCCCGCTACTTAAACCACTAGACCAACAGGGCTCGATTGTAATTGATAGTATCATCAATTTTATGATGAATGTCTATCAAAAATTAAAATCGATAATATCCATACTATCGACGGCATAATCGATTATTAGATTATCAAAGATGAAAATAAGCGACTAATCGATCGTCAATTATTCGGCACTTCATGTAATTCTTGTCCTTTTTTTCTAAGACTTGATTTTCACTGTTCCTCACAGGACAGGCTTAGTCTAGTGTGAATACCAGCTTAATGTAATACTTGGAAAAATGTGTATTGGTAATAATACTTACTTCACTTTTTTATGACATAGGCGACAGACGAGCAGACGGATCACCTGATGGTAAGCGGTTGCCGCCTCCCATGGACACCCGCAACACCAGTTGAGTCACAAGTGCGTTGCCAACCTTTAAACTCCTCTTCCCCCGGATTGGGCCTCCGGTACCCTAAATCAGGAAGCAAAACACAGCACAGTACTGCTTCACGCCGGCTTTCTGTGAGGCCGTGGTATCACTCCGGTCGAGCCGGCCCATTCATGCTGAAGCATCTCCCACGGTCACTTACTAATACTAATAACAATACCTTTTTTTTCACCACGCTTCATTGCTTGCTACACAAATTTTATACAGCAAACATAATTCCGAAATCCATCCAACTGTCTCAAAACAAAAAGAGATGAGATACTTCTTAGAGGTAATTCGAGATTGTTTTTTACCTTGCGTTCCGCTCCGCGACAGGTGGAGGTCGCGACCGGGTGTGACCACAGACTACCATTGGCGACCACGACCGACCAGTCGACCGCAGGACGTGATGGGAACGCGAGGCTGTGATACCCTGATGCCAGAGCGGATGTTCTGTGACCTGTGACGTAGGAAAGACAACTACTTACGTCCTAATTTGTAGGTAGGAGAGAGGTGTAATGAAAGGGACAAATTCAATTTACGGCTTTAGGAACCAAGTTCTACCACTTAAATTTATTCATTCTGGCGTCGTTGACAATATTGAGTTATGGCTATGGTGCAGGGACCGTTTCGGCACTTAGCTTTTAAGGTGTTCCTTTTGTAAACTTTTATGTTATGTGTCGAATAAATGATTTCTTCTCTCTTTGGTTATCACGAGAAACAAAATGGCTGTTATTGTCTGCTAAGCTTTTTCGTGTCTCTAGGTACCTTTACCTTTTTTTACTAAAGATGAATACGTTCCAGGATTGATCCTTGGGTTGGGCCAAAATTTAGACCTGAGTTTTTCTTTCGAGAAATTCTTAGTGTCATCCCGAAGGCTGGAGGTTGGCGTTTTTGTACCCCGGTGCCTCGAAAAGCATTTTCAGCTCTTGGTATTTCTCCTAATCCCTCATCGATCGTATTACTATCCTCTCCCCAGAAAATATGATAGTAAGGGAATAGGGAGTGTACTAGTGTTAGCGCACACACTTGAGCACTTTAATACATCCTGCGTACGTCGCTAATTGTTGAGATCGGCTACCGTAGCCGATTCGGTAGGATGATTATTATTATTGAAGATGGATACGTTCCAGAACTCACACATGACAAGTGGGTACCCACACAACGGCAGACATTCCTCAGGTCGGCGCGCGACCTCGCGGGCGAATCCGTAGGCTGCGCACGCGCCGGGCATCCGCATAACCTTACTCGACATAGGCCCAGTGTTGCCAACTTAGCACTTTTGGTGCTAGATCTATCAATACGAGTGTTTACAAGTCTAATGCTCAAATTTAACATACCTATACCATGTAGCAAAATTTCAGCATCGCGAAATATGATGACCTCAAAATAAGATCACGAGCTACTTTGAAAGTTTCCATTAAAATTATATTTAGGTACTTACATAAATCACGAAACACAATAAATACGAACGAACGAAGTACCCCTGGCTCCGAAGTGACAGCTTTTGTAATTCGATAACACGAAACGCTTGCGCGATGTAATCGACGCCTAGCGCCATCTATTGGTATAAAACGGAAGGAATGTCCCGAAGTGAAGTTAGGGCGGGCCACTATTGTGTAATAAAGACATATTTTTTCGTCTTCAGTATGACATTGCAAAAACAACATGAGTATGTCCATATTTTTTTTTACACTGACCTATTTTTGAGAATTCTTTTTGACATTCAGCACCCTTTCACACGGCATGGCACCTAGCAGTCATTCGTCATATTAAGTGGCAACACTACTTCATCCTCAGTCCTGAGTGCGGTGCGTTATACGTCACCGTTGATGCGCTGGTTATGACTAGAACTTCTCTTAAATATGTGTTCACATTCAGCAACTTTGTATTTGGTGGACTCGTTAATAACTTTACTTGACTTTACCCCTGTGGGTACATTTTGGAGTAGGCACAGTAAAATAGATGACAGTACATAATCAATGCCCATATAGGGAATCATCCGAAACTTATGAATTATTCGTCCTTACGAAGATGATTACATCTTTGTAAGTACGTACCTATTCTCAATACTATATACTACAAATGAAGATTTTATAAAATTTATTTTTGTCGCCGGTTTATTTTTAATTTTGTATCTTTGACTTCACTAATATTTTATATTACGCTTGTTTAAGTAATGAAATTACACGTATGTTTGAAATATAATAGTGTAACTACTTTTTTCTGTTTTATTGTTACTCTCATTGTACTGTTTGAGAGGTAAGATGAGATTCATTGATCCGGAAAATGCGATCAGTGGTATGTCTCGGTAAATTTGTACAGCACGTATCGATCAGTTCAGAGAGCACTCGGAATTCCGGACAGTAAAAAATAATGGTCAAGTGTGATCGTGTTTGTGGTGACTTTATTTGGAGTGGTAAACAAAAACACCCCAATTTAATATGTATTTAAACTACTTGTACCTACCATGTCTGTTTTTTATCAAGTCGATGGCGATGAATTATCCCTACCATGTTACAAGTACATAGTTTTGAAGTATGCGGATTCTTATACTGTGAAATTTTAGTGGTAGTTTTGACGAAGCCCTCTTTATAGGTATTACTAATAAAATCCCTTTAGCAAGTTAGATCAATAAAATAAGTGCAAATAAGTCTGCTGTTCCATACAAAAAGGGAATACTTCTGGTCAATAATGTATGGATGAGCTGATTTTTTACAGTGTGTAAATCAAGGAGGTCAAAACCAAACTCAATCTGTTCCCCGATATGATCATAACCAACCGTTTGTTATTAAGCGATTCAATCTGTTTGCTTCTGGGTGAATTTGATAACGTATTATTTTTGGATAGAATTTTTAAATAGTGGTATCCCTACAACTAATATTTTTGAGAACAAAGAAATCTTACGAAAGGGATCGTTGAAGGTTTAACATTTTTCGGAAACATTATAGTTCTTCTTTTGATATCCGTAACACAGGTGCTTGAGCTACCTATCTCGGAGTCAGATCAATGTATGTGATATTGTGAAATATTTAATTACTGTACACTGTTTATGCGTACACGGTTTTAACATCTAACGCGGTACCCCAAAACCGGCTTTATATCTGTAACAGCTTCGTGACTTTGGCCAGCACTTCGACCTCAACCTGTCCCGCGACTAATCGCCGAAAACGTCTTCACCCACAAAAACAGTCGCACTTGTCGTTTTGCTGGATCGTGACATCCCGGCGTGACCTTGCACCTGAGTCATAGTAGGACACGGTATAAGTTACAAGTTGTATTGGTTCCCCTGTCTGCGAAGGTCAGACGGCAGTCGCTTCATTGTATTCACCAGACTTCCTGAATCCTGAATTATGGTCCAAGCGTACCACGGGAACCAAAGTGACAGCTTTGAAATTACACGCTATGATGGTACAAGTTCTCACCTCGTTTTCAATTGGCTTTCAATTTTTATTTTGTTCTAATCAAGTATTTAAATATCAATTGGGTACAGTTTTACTAATTTTATAAGTTACACCAATGTACCTGCGCAGAAGTCTTATTTTCGAAAACTGCGGCAAAATCTTAACCAATCATAACGCTCAATTCACGCGCGAAAAAGTTTACCATTTCTCACTGGTTGATGCGTCACGCCATGTTCGGTGCGAGTGCGGTTAAGAGAGAGACAGCATTCATCTCTGGATTTATTGTATTTAATCTACACATAACGCAATAAAGTGTATATTTTAACTGCTTTTGCAATCGTAATCAATCGGATTTATCTTGTTCTTCTGTCAAGCATGCGCCTATCTACCGACCGTTTGACCGTGAGAGCCACGCTTTGGCACGAACGGACCAGCTCGACCAGAGTGATACCACGACCTCAGAGAAAACTAGCGTGAAGCAGCACTGTGCTGTGTTTTACTGCATGAGTGCGGCTACCGGAGGCCCAATCCGGGGAAAAGAGTGTTTAAAGGTTGGCAGTGCACTTGTGGAGTATGGAGCGACACCAGTGGTGTCGCGGGTGTCCATGGGCGGCGGCAATCGCTTACGTCTGCAACATATGCATATGTATTGACACAATTTTACTTTACTGTGTTTAAAATTTTATCCACGTATATAATAACACCGTTAGTACCAAAGTATAAAGGATTTATCGATATCACATTTCTTTACAAATAAGTAACCATCATATAAAAACTGCGATAATCGTACCGCAGTACTGTGGAACGGTTTGCCTACTTGTATATTGTCCGAGGGCTACGACTTAGGGACCTTGAAGAGAAGAGCGTACTCCTTTTTAAAAACGCCGGCAACGCATTAGCAATTCTGCGATCTCTCTGATTTCGCGGATGTTAATGGGCGGCGATGATTGCTTTCAATCAGGTGACTCGCTTGCCCGTTTGTCTCCTCTTGCATAAAAAAAATCGTCCAAAGTTACTTTCATTTTTATTTTTTATTTTATTAGAAAGAAACTTAACAGCTTATTTGTAACAAACATACACAAGAGATTCGCACTCATAACACACTTACCCAGTAACAGTTTCATAGCATTTTATGATTCTTACGAAGCATAACGAAATTAACTTAATCATACTAATATATATACATTACATAAAAAGAGTCACCTGTATCCCAAGATCGTGAGTTCGTGACCCGCACTTGTCGTACAAATGTCTCTGGGGCAAAAACTACCCCGTGTCAAAGAAATAATTGACATTTTAAAATCAAGTTTTTTTCCACACAAATTGTGACGAATCCTTTAAATTTACTTTCGTTGGACAAAAAGACACCTGAGTCCCGAGTTCGTGACTCTTAAACGTGACCTGCACTTGTTGAGGAAATGTCGCGGGGGCAAAAACTACCCCTTGGCATCACCGTGTGTAAGTAAAATTTCAAAGGATTCAATGGATTGTTTCCACATTTTTTTCCATACAAAATTGTGACTAATCCCAAAAAGTTTCTATCAATGCATAAAAAGAGGCACATCTAAAGTTCGTGACTCTCAAACGTGACCTGCACTTGTCGAAGTGTCACGGGGCAAAAACCGCCCTGTGTCATCTTAAAGGGTTAGAAGTAAATGTAGCTTTTTGCTAGAAGAATAGTAAAAAAACCATAGTTCGTGACTTACACCTGTACAAAAATGTCGCTGGGGCAAAAAGTGCCCAGTTTCATCATTTAGGGTTAAAAGATCACGTTTCTGTGGGCATGGTTAGTTGCACAAGTTTGGTGCGTAAAAAGTGACACCATTTTTTTAACAACCGGGGATTTTTTTTCAAAGTGGCTGTAACATTACATTTTAGTACGTGTACTCGTATCTTATCAAAGTCGCTATGTGCGCCTGACCTAAAGTATCACAGCCTATTAACTGTCCCACTGTAGTGCAGCAGGGCAAAGGCCTCCTGATAGAAATCAAGTCATCGCTATTATGATGGGATTAAGCTTAATAACCACTGCTTGCCAAATGCGGTTTGGTGATCACAAACCCGGGCTATGTTCGAAAAATACTTTTCGCTTGACCCGGGAATCGAACCCAGCACCCCGAGATCACAGCCCGGTACTTAAACCACTAGACCAACAGGGCGTTATAGACCAACAGGGCGTTTGGCACCTGACCTATTTTGTCTAAATACTTCTTTTTAAGTTAACTTACCAATGGTACATATTTTACGATTTTTTTATTTCTGTTTTGTTTAGATGTACAACATGTTATTTTTCTTCATTATAAAAAGCAAGCCAAGTCAGTTCGACTGGACTTTTAAAGTTCATTAAATCTGATAAGAACAATATTAAACAAATATGTTTATGTAATTGGGAGTAATTAATTCCGATCAATCGGACTTCGGTTCAAAATTACACGAATGATCAGGCACTGATTATAATCGACACTATTAACAAATACATTAAATAATAAATGAAAGTAAACTATATTTCGCTTAACAGAATATTCTGATTTCATTCGAATACTTGCAACGAATGGTTTACGTATTAATCGATCGATATTGCAAATGTGACCGAGAAAATAAACTAGGTGGGTAATATCATATAATTGGGGCAGCATTGAGTCGGCACTTAAATTAACGGGGACTCATACATATTGTTTATTTGCTCGGATTTAAACAGAAAACAAGAACATTTCATGAGATGCAAGATAACCTCTCGAAACATTTAGGGTTGACGAATGGTTTTTTAAGGCCCAATACTTATACTTTAACTAAGATTTGGTAGGTTATGTAATCGAATCCCAACACAGTGTCATTTGATAATAACTGGTTGCCTGCATTTTTATGAAAAATTCACAAGTTTATATTTTGTTAAATCATGTTTTCATTATGAATTATGAAGTGTAAGTAAATTATACTTAAAGTACCTATACATTAAGTAAGAAAAAATGTATGCACTTTTTCTACTTAGGCCACATAGGCATTGGGCAGAAATATAAACCTTCAATAAAAGTCTTCCGTATAGCCAATCATATTGAAGCGAATGTAAAAAAGGCAAAAAATTATCAACTAAACCTCACATAAAGTACACGTCAGCTAAAAAAGTCACAATGTATTCCATGCAAAAAACTCGACAACCCTGTATAGAGGTCACGAAAATCGGAGCGAAAGTAGCGAACCCGGTGACTGGCGGAACTCAGCTTGCTCCAGTTGATCGAAGGTCTCATGCATCCAAAAATGGATGACAAACATGGCCCCCGGCAGGCGCACGATAGTGCACGCGTCCAAGTTTTTGTACAAAAAAATCTTTCTGCGCTGAAAGATTTCAAAGAACAAGAAGTTCGTTTTTTTGCAAGAGACAACCTAGCGTAAGCAAGGTCATAAGACAAGTCAAGAAGATCTTCATCAGCAGTCTTATAGTACCTACTTATAAACTATTTATGCTTATTAAAATGATGTAACGCAAACCTACATTGTCTATGCAGTTAGGCACGAAAAGATAAATATTTTAATGAAAATTCAATTTTGTATTTATTATGATTTCGTTCGGACTTCGGGTTTGGATGCCGCTTAGTACTTTATGCCTACATTAGCAGGATATTTGAAAGGTCGAGTGTAAAATTTATAATTTACTGACTGTCCGAAACCGTTTCGTTATAAATTCGATGTGATTTGAAATAATATTAAAGTGTATGTCAATTACTAATAATGATATTAAAAGGGGGACAAATGAGCTAGTAAGTGACCCAATGGCTATTGTGTCACTCACTAGCTCATTTGCCCACAAAAATTTCCGTACCATTGATGATCTACCTAAGATTATCAATGGTAATGATAATCCGACTCGCACTTGTCTGGTTCTCTTTATTATTTTTATAAAATTTCTGAACGATTGCTTATCTCCATTATGATTACCTAATTATATCATATCTATTATATTACATCGTAGTATGTTTAACTTCATGCGTTAATTTGTTTGACAACTTCTATATCGAACCGACATACACCTCAAAGCCAATATAGGTACCTAACTTGGCGCCTTTTCTTCCAAACTGTAAAACTACAGCGTGGCAGGGTTGCGTCACGCAATACGTCTGCCCAAGGTTCCATAACACAATAATTATACTTCGGCCGTTTATTCACAATCGTTCAATATGGAGCACCGATTACTGTCGTCGATGCCAACTACCGTTACCACACAATCTGTCTTAGATCGTGATATTGTGATTAATTGTAATTGTATGGACAGTGTTAATAGTCGAACACATTGTTTTTTAACAAGACAGGCTTAATTCATACTGCTAGTTATGACAAAGTTGTATTAGAAAATGATAGTTAGTTAGACATGTACTACAAGTTTGTTACACAGTTGTATAGCAATAACGCCTATGTCTTTAGTTCGTGTCCTAAAAAACTAAGTAATAAGGGCAGAAGTGTTTTTGCTTTTACCTATAAAAATATCCTCCGATCGATTTGGCTCGGTGGCCGTTCTTAATTAAAGAGTTAACCATCAACCACGCAGGATATTATAGTCCACAAGTGTGAGCGCAAACATAAGTGCACTTTCTATTCATTTACCCTATATTCTTAAGTGGACACCAGTGTGACACTACCGGAGAGGGATCAGGCGCAGGACCAACCGTGCTTTTTGAAGCACTAGGGTACATGACCGTTGTCTTTCAGACTTTGAACTGACACTGAGATTTTCTGAGGTTGGTACAAATTTTGGTCCAACCCGGTAAAAAACCACGGAACTCAAATGCAGAGTGCGACCCTCTACTCACTAGGGCACTGAAACCTAAGGCGCCTAAGAGCTCAGAAGGCCTAGCACGAACATTCAAAGAATTCGTAACGATGACACCACGCTATGATACCGGAGCAATTCAGTACGAACCACCTTCATCGACGATGTTTAGCCACGATAGCAAACGTCAAAATTAGCATACGGCAAAGTTCACAAGCGTTAGGGTCACGTTCACGTTATGATACCTACTGTCCTGTCCATAGAATAAATATACGTCCTGTCAGACGCATAAACATGCACCCTAAACAGACTGTTGTGCCTTTTCCATGGAACAAGAAAACTGTTGTAATTAAATAAACGAAGAAGACTTTGAATATCCACGAGATTTATTTTAGAAGAATTATAAGTTTTACATAGATGACAAAACCGGTGACAGGTCATCTATGTAAAACTTATAATTCTTCTAAAATAAATCTCGTGGATATTCAAAGTCTTCATCGTTTATTTAATTACAACAGGTTATGGGCCGTCCCTGCCTGATAAAGTTTTTGATAAATAAGTTGTAATCTCAGTAAATTCGCGTGTAAAAATTTTCCCTTTCAGCTTTCAATTGTTTCAGCAGAAAATCTTGGTCAAATTGAAAATTTTCATCAAATTTGTAAAAAATATGGCATCAAATACGCTTTCTGTTCAAAAACTAATAGGAAGAGACAATTATGCGACTTGGAAATTTGCAATTTAAGCGGAATGTGCCATTTTCGAAAAACTCGCACAGTGTGTGAAAGAGATCCAACCGACCCTTACGCAGATTCTATCCGGGTGCTGCGTTAGAGTAAGAACGTCACCCAGCACGTCACCCCAGTAAGGCTATAGACAGGCACCCTACTGGTGACCAGACTGTGCCTATTCATAGAAAGTCTTACTTGAAAAACCACGCGAAGTCGTTAGTACTGAGGTGACGTGCTGGGCGACGTTTTTTCTCTAACGCACCTCTATAGGATCTGCTTCAGGACGGGTTGGATCTCTTTAACACTCTGTGAGGTTTTTTCCGTAAATGGCACACCTGTTTAAAACGCGCGTTTATTAGCTCCATAGTCAGAAGTTCATGCTGTCAATTTTAGTTCTGTTTACGTACGATAGAGGAGATACGGACACGCTACGAATATTTTGGAAAGTTCGTGCTTGCCCCTCAGATCCTTCTGCGTGAAGCATTGCCACGGAGCGGTGAACCCGTCAGCGTTTTCCTCTAGTAAGTGATATTTATCTTTGCCAGTTCTCTCTCAATCTCTCAACCATTTGTACCTACTCTGCCTGGTGAATACTCCCAATTGAAACGCGTGTCAACGCATCGCCTCTCAAGCCAGACGTCGCATGCAGGGGCAATAGAAAGTATTTAAAAAGCGCAATTTCACGGGGTTCTGCGCGCGCGCTGCCCAATTCTATTGTGCCCCTAATAGCCGCGATTATCTACTCGTCCTCCGCTGTCATTGTTTTCATAGTTCAGTTTGCAAAAGATTGAAGAGCAGAGATTTGATGCGCGATGTAGATTCGCATGTCTAGTATGCGCAAAAATAGTTCACTCAGTTCATCGCAGAAATGAATCGCTCTTGTCAGTCTTGTCTCTCTTGTAGTAGTTCAGTTCTGTGGAACCAATCAAATTTATTTTGCTCGAAAGGTGGTACATGATGGTGTTACAAATAGATTATCCGCACAATGCACCAGAAACTGGCATGCAAAAAATTCAGTTACATTAAAGTATACTTAGCTTATTAGTATATACTTTAGCTTTACGGAAAGAAACGGAACGGAATGAAATGGAATGCCTTGCGCAAGTCTGTTTTCCATAATGACTATAAATGCAAAAGTTAGCTTTTCATTAAGCTTGCTCCATCTCAGGCTTCTTTTCCGCTATAGGGATCAGTCATCGTTATGTTTTCTAGATAAATCAAATTCACTTGACACACATGAAATACATAAATTACTGAGTTCAATTAAAGGTACTAATAATAAAAGGAGTTGGATGAATTAGATGAGTGATTAAGGAATCATTCAGCGGCGGAATACAAAAGTTTCTATATCTACGTTTTTCTATTCTATTCGTTATTTTTTCTTCGGTCGTGCATTGGGTCTGCATCTGAAGCATTTATTATTACAAAGAATAAGAAAGAGTGAGCGACGAGAACTGGCTAAGTGAACTGATCAAATTGAACTATTCATTCGAGAACACCATAGTTCTAATGTCCAGAGTTTTTGCGCTAAGATTGGGTTAGGAGAAAGCTGACAGACCACCTGCTTTGTCCAGACATAACAGATTGATAGTGCTTCTAGTTCAGCTAAATAATACCTAAGTTTATGTAAGACATGAATTGACTATTAGTTTAATGAAAGTTATCATCGCCAATGATACGTTAAGCTCTTACTTATTATTTATAGAATACTGTGTTCCATCAGTGCATCAATCATTAGTTGAGAAGCGGAGGTTAAAAGTGTCACGTCAAAATTAGTAGCGGTGGTAAAATGATTTTCAAATGTAGCAAAAATTACTTATATTAATGATGGATGATGATGAATTTTTTGATCAAGTCTTCTATTGACTGACGGCAGAAAATATATAATATAGAGTAGAATAGACCACCCTCACTCTTACCGAGGTGTCGTAAAAGGCGACTAAGGTAAAGCTGCTGGCATGATCATCAGCACCCAGAGAAGGAAAACTCTGCATTTATATCAAAACCCTCGCCAACCCGTCTGTCAAGCGTGGTGAGTATGGCAATTACCCCTCATGTAATTGAGGCAGGCCCGTGCCCCAGCAGTGGGGACTTAAATGGGCTGACGATGTAGTTAAATAGAAGCAATATCTACCTTCGTAAAAGTGCAACTTTGATATTACACCATATCTAAGGTGGTCCATAAATGGTTAATAAAATATTTTTAATGTGACTGGTGTCAAATTTCGCTGCCAACCTTTTCCCCTTCCCTAATTGAGCTTCGGTGCCCTCACTCACCCGGCAAAATAAAACGCAGTTTACTGTGAAGGTCGTGATATCTTCAGCCGAGCCGGCCCATTGAAGCCGAAACGTGGCACTCACACGGGAAATTACAACTCTTTAGAAGATTATTTTTCTTTTCTCATTTTATACTTATTACTATATACTAAATTTTTTTTTTTAAATGAACGAAAGTTTTTCTCACCGTATTTTTAGCCTTTTTTTTTTGGTCACCCTGTAAAATACCGCCGCGGCCCGACATGTTGATGGGCCAACTCCCTTAAGCACACCCGTCCGCCTTATGTGTTTTATGTGGGGGTCTCCTTTGACACCGGCCTGAGGTGTTCCCATTAAACACTAGGGGCACTCCGTTCTATGCCTGAGTGGGGGTCCATGAGAACCGACTAATGAGCCTCATCATTATGCCCCCTCCCCAGGCGGAGGCCCTTTTACAGAGTGGACCCGACTCTACTCACCCCGGATGAGCTGGGGGGGGGGGGGGGGGGGGGAGTGATGGACTGCCGGGAGCATCGAGCCGTCTCCACCGGGCTGCAGAAGAGGCCTATATAATGTCGGAGTTAGAGCATCGACTCCGATATTGCACAGGCCTGCATCAAGCTATAGAATAAGGATCCACACTGTTTCCAACTCAACCCTAAAACGAACCCAACAATTATGTATCGTTATTGAAATTAGCCCAACCGTTTATCGCATTGCCGAATTATTACAATTACTCTCATTATTATTATTTTTTTACCTTCATAACATGTTTTGTAGGAGTTGAGTTTACTCGTTTTTCCTGATCCATTTATCAGCGAGTGACCTTAATACTTTATGTGGTCCACATACTTCGGTCACTCACCTACAGGTCACTCGAGGTTACATAGGGTTGACAGTAGAGGCATTAAATATAGACACAGAAGGAAAGCTCTAGCTGAAATGGTTTTTTTTTTATGTGATAGGCGGCAGACGAGCAGACGGATCGCCTGGTGGTAAGCGATTGGCGCCGCCCATGGACACCCGCGACACCAGTGGAGTCACAAGTGCGCTGCCGACCTTGAAACCCCACTTTCCCCTGAATTGGGCCTCTGGTACCCTCACTCACGCAGTGAAACACAGCACAGTGCTGCTTCACGCCAGTTTTCTGTGAGGCCGTGATATCACTCCAGTCGAGTCGACCCATTAATCCCGAAGCGTGCTCTCCCACGCAGAATGATATGCGTTGCCTAAAAGATGCCTGTTCACTCTTGCCTTAAAGGAACACAAATTGTGTTTTCAATTTTCACAGGAATTCGCCAATCCGCTCAGTACTTATTTTTACAACGAATCAGCGGTAGATAATATGTGTACCAATTTTGACATTCATAAATGTTCTATTTGGACTTGAATTGAATAAAGTTTTTTTTATCTTTTCTTTTTATCTTTAATTTTACAGTGGGACAGTGTTTATTTATACGGCATAGAAGTGATACTGACGGGGGGCGTTGTACACATCTGGTACCAACCTACTAATGTTTTACCTATGAAAAGAAAACGTCAAATCGACATTTGTTATGATATTTGCCACGTTATAAAATGCTCTGAGTACTTAACCTGCTTATTGACATCTGAGTACTTATTACTTAGAGGCCAAATGCGACTACCCACACTATCAACAATTCAGTAGTTTGACATAGCGTGGACCTAGAGAGCCAAATTCACGGGCTCGTGACATTTATCATCACTACGAATATGTATCACGAAAACATAGATTTTTTGTATGGATTTCATTTGACATTCGCCATGTTTTTTTCATATCGAATAATCCCGAGAATTGGGCTCCTGAAGCCCAATGTTAAATATGAGATTAGCTCGACGATAGCTCATTTGACTGCCTCGGTGGCGTATTCGTAAGTGGGTCGCAATTTAAAACGACGTCTGCGCAAGAGGTCCCTCCCGGCTTTGATCACCGAGTCGGGCCAAAAATTTGTACCTAAGTTTTTGGTAAGAAATTCTTGGTTAGCCCGGAGTCTAGAAGTTGGCAGTCTTGTGCTCCCGTGCCTCGGGAAGCATGTTAAGCCATTGGTCCTGCGCCCGATCCCACTCCGGTCGTGTCATACCTGTGTCCCATCGGTATATGAGGCTAAGAGAGAGTGCAGGTGTTTGCGCACACACTTGAGCACTAAAATATATCCTGCGTACGTGGTTGAGCGTTGAGATTGGCCGTCATAGCTGTAATCGGTTCGAAGATATTATAGGTCATTCAAAAACGAACACTGGCCATCAATTTTGCATGTAAATTAAAACTATAGTCAATTTTTAGCCAATTTCAAAACGAAAAGGAGGTTATCAATTCGACTGTTTTTTTATTTTATTTATAAATTCCAAATTTGAATCTGCAGTTCTAAACTTTGAAATTCCAGCTGATGTAAACCCTGCAATCCGTCCCGCGTCAACTGACTAGAATACCTAACTAACGCTTGGTGGAATTGCATAGAATTGAATGTGTAAACTGCGCGTAGGCAAAGGTTGAGTGACAGCATACGTGTTGTCAGATCAGATTAGGTGAGCTTAAAGTCAACTATTTTGAGAGTTTCTGGGACCATTTGTTTCTATGGACAAGGACCAGATTGGTTTGCTTTTAGAATATTCAAAAGTAGTGATTGATAGTCAAGGGCTTTAAAGGAGCCGCATAAAATACCTTTTTAGACATTTTTTCAAGTGGTATCCATTGATGGGTATCCATGAGCGGCGCAAGATCAGTGAAGTCACAAATGTGTCAACCTTCCTTCAGATTGGGCCTCCGGTACCCTCACTCATTCGACGATACACAGTACACAGGATAAAATAAACTTTGACGAATTTAAACTATAATGTTAGTTTGACAATTGTCCCATAAATTTGTTGCTTAAGTGACGGGTGTCAGAATCGCAAGCTTGAGTGGCTGTTCTATAATCCTATAATCCCGGTCCTATCGTATGCTAACTACCGTCAATTTGACGACACTACCTGAACCGGTCGCTTCGTTACCGATTGCGATTATGTCAATTAGACCCATTGTCGCATGGGCCCCGCAAATAAGGGCCGTCAATCCGGTCCGATCCGGTTTCGACACGGTTTCGCCAGACGGGCACTATGCCCTTAACTAGTAGGTGGTAGCTGTCTCATTTGAGTATGGTTAATTGTATGGGAATGAGAATATGTTGGCGGGTTCGTGGCGGAGCCTGGAACCGGTAAATGAGACACTGTAGAACATTCTTTATTTTTTTATGCTAGAGGCGACAAACGAGCAAGCGAGTCACCTGATGGAAAGCAATCATCGCCGCCCATTAACATCCGCGAAATCAGAGAATATATAAATTTCAATTAAAGTTCATACCATTCATGCGACCGTGGAAGACGCTTCGGCATGAATGGGCCGCTCGACCGGAGTAAAGAGTTCATCATCATCCTCATCATTTGACGACCCGATTGGAACAGTGGTAGTGAACGTTGCCTCTGATACAATGGTTGCAGGTTCGATCCCCGCACAGTACACACATTTGTGTGCATGAACATGTTTGTTTGTATTGATCTAGGTGTTTAATATGTATTATAAGTATATATTTACAAAAGAAAAGTATTATGTGTATATATTTGTAATCCCACTGTTGATTCTGATATCCGTAACACAGGTGCTTGAGCTACCTATCTCGGAGTCAGATTAGTATGTGATGTTGTGAAATATTTATTTATTTATTTTTAATATTTATCTTGAAATTTGTACCAACTCAACAACAACAACAACGAAGCTGCTATCTGACCTTCGCAACCCTTTAACAGCGGAACCAGACCAACTGAATCATGGTTACACGTTCAGAAACTATCCGAAACTAAGAAGGTAGATTTACAAATGTAAATTGGTAGGGACTGTGTTCATTAAGAGAAAAAGAGAGATGACAAACTGTAGAAGCTACTTCTGACGGGAAAGGCGAGCGGAAGAAGGCCTAGAAGCAGAAGCCTCATGCGCTGGTCCGATCAAATCAGCTCAACCTTAAAACCACAGTCTGTAGTGCAATCCAGCGCGCCGAGGATAGAGTGAGCTGGCGGAAGATAGTCCTGGGAAAAAAATACTCATCGAGACCAAGACCTTCAGCACTGAGGACAAACGATCTTGACAATCGCTATAGGACTATTAACTAATCTTTATCCGAGAATAATCTATAGTAATGGTATGACAGCGTAATACCATACCTTTTTTGGGATAAATATTTGACTAATCGGGTCTAAAGGTGGGTTTAATCCCGCATGGGACAAACTTTTTGTATGGTAAAATATAATACACCCTTCTTTTTTAACCGGCTTACTCCGTTTTCGAAAGCATTATTCTGATGATAATAAACATTTTCCCCCTAGGAACATAGGGTCTAATCTCAAAAAAAAAAAATGCCTTCCCATAAAATCCAATCAGCTGATTACTTATCTATGAGAAGGTGATTTCTTTTTCTGAAATAAGACCCTATGTTCATTGGGGGAACATGTTTCTTTTCATCATTATAATGCCCTAGATTTGGGAGTAAGACGTTTAAAGAAGCACGGTGTATTTATGTTTATATTTGGGTGCTATTCTATAATAATTTCTAACGTATTTGTAATTTTTATAAAAATAGCTTACATGAGGTAATTTGTAATGTATTTGTTAGGTTATTATATTTTTAACTATATCGTGATAATAATGTCACTTTATTATCACCACACGCGTGCAAATGATTTGCAAAGCGAGACTGATAAGAGGTCATTGACACGCCACGTGATGAAAATAGCCTAGTTTTTATTTATATACAGGACAGCCATGCAGGTTACTGCAGTATGTCAAATTTCCTCAAATGCTTTCAACGAAACATACTTGGCATTAACGTGAGATGAGATATGGGTTGAAGAAATTCGACAGATTTGTCTTTATTGACGTGTGGTTATCAATACATACCACCTATGTACAGAACTGTACATTACCCACCTATATACAGAAACTGTAGTTGCACTCGAAAATCATAATGAGAATAATGTCTAAAAATTAAGAAAAAAGCGGTGGTTCTAATATTTTTTCATTTTCAGTTTCGGTTCGGTTCAGGTTTGGTTACCTACCACGTCATATATAAAAATCAGTCCAGCCGAACAATCATTTATATAAGTAAAAGTGGATAAAAGTGACCCCTAATTTATAGCAAGCTTTTACGACAGCCTCTTCGTAACATCTATAGCGTAGACTGTTTTATAGTTGAGCCATAAAATGCGCGATTTATCTAACATTATAATTAGTTCTTATTTCTTATCTAATTGAATCCGCCGCGCTGATTATCCCGTGGTCGTCTCATTAGATAAAGAATGCGTAAGATTCAATAATTATGAGGCATAAACATTTATAGCGTTTTAAAAGGTGGAACTGGATCGGTTCAAGCAGGACGCATAAAGTATGTGAGCGGTAGATTTGAGCTATCAAAACAGGTTTTCTTCCGGATTCTGAGTTTATTCTTTGTATTTTTTATTTCTATTTATTATAAGATTTTATAGTTTCGTGTTATTACCAGGACTAAAGCAGGCGCCCGTCTCTACGCTTTCATAGTCGCGATATCCACTTACAAACTTTTGTACCCCGAACAGATATTCGCTACGTGCTTTTTTGTAATAAAAAATCTAATCTTTTGGCTGAAACTTTCTAAGTACGTCTGTTTGCATAAATTGATAAAACTCAGTAGTAAATAAACCAAGTAAGTAATCATACTTACTTCGTTTATTTACTAAGTACTTAGTTTTATAATGTAGGTTCCAAAATATTTTTTCTTCTTTTAATGCAAGTAAAGAGCTTATTCCTCCCTTATGAGCCGGCAACTGCGTCTGTGATGCCCTGGTGTGCAGATGTCCCTGGGCGGCGGTAATCAGTTACCACCAGATGAGCCGTCTGCTCTTTGGTCTGCCATAATGTAATAAAAAAAGTAGCAAATCTAACCAACTTCCTCACGAAATACTTCGAGATCATTGTCGCGAAACTTCGCGCTTCGGAAACTCGAGTATTTTGTCCGATATTTGTGCCATTGGCGTAGTCAGCTCAGACAAAAAGTACCGAGTGAAAACACATTCCGAGGTATTGGCGTGCGTGCTCGGCGTTACAAGCGGGCGTTGAATGCGGTGACCTTAACGGACATCAGCCGCAGAATAGAATCGCGAACTGGGATTAGTTAAACTTGTTACGTGGACAGAACACAGCTAATAACAAATAACAGATAAGGTTTTAAAATAACAAGTAACTGGTACGAAATATACTTGGGGTCTCTCACATTCTGAAGTAGGGAGTCAATCAAAAAACTACGCCACGATGAATAAAAAATAATATTAAGGTGACGGGTAGGGCACATACGCAAACACGTAACATCCTAGAGCTCATCAATCTCATCATCGCGACTCTTTCTCTCTCTCGCTTCGGCATCAATGGGCCGGCTCGGCCGAAGTGATACCACGGCCTCACAGAAAACAGGCGTGAATCAGCTGTGCTGTGTTTCGCTGCGTGAGTGAGGGTACCGGAGGCCCAATCCGGAGGAAAGGGGAGTTTAAAGGTTGGCAGCTCACTTTTGACTGCACTGGTGTCACGGGTGTCTATGAGCAGCGGCAATCGCTTACCATCAGGCGGTCCGTCTGCACGTGCCACCTACTGACATAAAAAAAAGTTAACTTGTTACTGTAATGCTTTAAGCATTAGTTTACCAAGCCTTTTAGTACGAAAAATACATTTCAATAGCAGTTTAACAATCCAGTGCGACATGAATTTTATGGACACGAATCAAAGTCACGCTCTCGTACACTGGCGGACAAATACACGGCTTCCATTTATAATTATCCGCCAATTAAAATAAAACGGGTTTTATAAATTTTTGATACACTTGAAAATGAATAAGACGTATTCACATGCGAGAGAGAGTTTAATGGGACCTGTTATGTTATTAAGTTCAGAGCGCACACGTCTAAATATTTAATATTGTGTAATTAATGTCAAAATGTGTTTAAATACGAGACTAGTTTTGCTAGTACACAAATCGTGAGATGCCATTAAAATTCTAGACTAGACTATCTAGAGTCGATGACAAATTGCTTATAGAAGTAGATAAGTCCCTAATAGCTTATTTGACATATATTTTTTTATCTTTTATACCGAATGTTCCAATTTTTTTTTATGTGGCAGACGAGCAGTACGGATCACCTGATGACAAGTGATTGCCGCCAGCTATAGACATATGCGACACCAATGGAGTCACAAGTGCGCTGCTAACCTTTAAACCCCCCTTTTCTCCGGATGGGGCCTCCGGTACCCTCACTCTCGCAGCGAAACACAGCACAGTGCTGCTTTACGCCGGTTTTCTGTCAGGCCGTGGTATCACTTCATAATACTAACTCCATAACTGGTAATTTATATATATGCTGAGTCATATCAATAGGGATTTTAAAGGGTCTCATTATTTCACCGGCTAGTTCAGTATGCTTAACTTTCATGTCACCAAATGAATGGTGTCGGTACAAACCATTTCATTATTTTAATTATTTTTTTTAAAATAATCAATATGACTGTTCGGGATCATAAATGCATAATGTATCTCGCGAAATCTGTATTGCGATCGGTGGCAATGAATAAATTATACCTTTTATGGCGTCTTGTAGTCGATTAGGTACCGTTAAGTGTAAACATGGTTACGTTTTTATGGTCATAAATAAATACATATATAATAAAGTGATGTACTAGAATATCTTTACGTTAAATCACCTATTCATGTAGATGGCTACGTAGTGAGATAATGTCAAAAGTAAATCATCACAGTTAGCATATTTTTTAAGTCCTTTCAAGTCTCTTTACATCCCAGATGCCTGTTTTTTGTAATACTTATAGTCAATATGCAATGAAACGTTATATATTAATGTAAATCGGTCGGTATTCTAATTCGTAAAATAAAATTTACGATTGCGCAGCATCCACTAGTAGAGACGGTTTAGAAAAGAGCGTTGTCTAAGTTGATCCGACCGGGAATCGAACTTATAACCTTCCGTACTTTTTATAATAGAGGCGGACAAACGAGCAGGCTAGTCACCTTAGCGCAATACCTTAACCGCGCAATATTTTTTTTTGAGTCCGTTAATCTACCACCCAGTGTACACGGACAGGTAATCATTGGAACAGTTGTACACGTACGCCGTGACAAATGAGTGTTGCACCTTTGTGCTGTGACCTTGCCTCGCGACCTGTCCGGGTCACGCGTCGTTATACCAGTGTTAGACCTCATGCACATCGGCGGGTAATACATGTATGAGGATTGAGTTGTGTGCAGTGAGAAAGACACAATAGGTAGGTACCTATAGTCGGTATTTTTATACGACTGGCCAAAAAAGGAGAAGGTACCTATATTTTAGGGTTCATGTATGTGTGTAAAAGTTTACCAAGCCATAACCCTTTTAAACGCCTCAACTGATTTCAACGTAAAGTGAAATAGTTCTCGTCTGCCACTAATCACTCAAAAAAAAAATGAGAGGACCATTGATGAAAATGAATATTGAGCTGTATGATGGATGCAATTTGTTGTTCTTGCAATCTAGCACTGCTTGTGGCTATCACAAACAAACTTAGATATGTAGGTACTCGTATGGACGAGGACATATTCGTACGAAATGACTCAGTGTGTGTTAATGACAGGACTTTTCAAAACGGAAAACCGGTAAATCTGAGTATATCCAAAATATGAGCATGACGGTTCTAGTTTTAAAGAATATTGCATTGTATACAAAATGAAAATTGAAATAATTATATCTGAAAAAAGTAACTAGGCGGTAGGTATGTACTGAGTTTCTTGCTGATTCTTCTCAGTAATAAACGACATTACGCCTATAGAGGTAGATATACTCGTTTGTACTCGTATTTGACATTTATAAAGTTTTTTTTTATTTTCTGTACAAAACCTTTAAGTATTCAATTTATGAGAAAATTCAGAAAGAACTGATATCGTCATACATACAGGGTGTATCTGTGGACATTAACATCCCTTTAACCACGTGTTCTACCAACCATTCTAAACAAGATTTGTTCTACGACTTTTCGAAATTAGTCGAAATTTTTTTTCAGTCCCCATACAAAATAACCAAGACACGTGACCGTTGTATGAGAAGTTGAAATTTTTTTTAATGCGAATTTCCAAACGTCATAGAACAAATGTTGTTCACAATGGTTGATAGAACATGTGGTTAAAGGGATGTAAATGTTCACAGATACGTCCTGTATATTAACAAAACAAGATTCCTTTTTAAAGATTTGATTTGAAAGAACTACAAACTCAGTCGGCCTAATTTGTAACATTAAAAAATTAGTCAGTGTGCCCGCATCTTAAGGATCGTAAAATGATAAGTGCGCATAAAATCGCAAACAATTGCCACTACAAAATAATACCTATATTCTCCTCTAAAATAATGAATACAAACTAATCGGTAGTATTTATTGGCATAAACTTGAGGTTAATTCACACTTCTTATTTCCCAGCTAAGGACACAGAACTGAGATGAACTTTGGTGAAGTGCCTAAAGTTAATCTCAGTTCTGTGTTCTTAGCTGTTAGGTCAAGAATATTATAATTTAGTAAAAATGTAAGTCACGCAAAGAGCAATCAAGATGGTTTTGATGCTCGGAGTCTCCTTGCGTGGTCGTATCAGAAATGATGAGATCCGCAGGAGAACTAAGGTCACAGACATATCCCAAAGGATTGCATGTCTCAAGTGCCAATAGGCAGGGCACATAACGGGAGAACAGACGGCCGTTGGGGCGAAAAGGTCACGTACAGGAAGTCGCAGTCGTGGCAGGCCCCCATAAGGTGGACCGACGATCTGGTGAAGATCGCGGCAAACCATTAGATGCGGGCGGCACAGGACCGATCTGTGTGGAAAACATTGGGGGAGGCCCATGTCCAGCAGTGGACGTCAATTGGCTAAAATGATGATGATGATGAACACCGTAATTAGCGTTCAAAATTTTAAGCTTTGTGTCCGGTCTGCGTCGGGTCACAACTTGACCCTAATCGCACCTGATTTTAAGTGGCAATTAGGTTTAACGTATTCCGAATACTGCGAAGCAAGACAAACAATAAGTTCAAGAGCTTTTATTGCACACGCCATTCATGTCAAAATCATCTCTAGCAGGATTTAAAAAAAGGTAGCTATTAAAAAAAATATATTACTACAGATGATTGCGGTATGAATGACATGTGCAAAATAAGCTTGAAAAATCCCCATCATCTCGATTGATGGCGGTCTAATACTGTGCGTTTCTTCCGGAACTTTCTACCACGTACCTCAGTTCTGTGGAACGGTTTGGCTGCAGGAGTAGTTTCCGGACGACTACGACCTAGGGACCCTCAAGAGAAGAGCGTACTCTTTTTTAAAAAGGCCGGCAACACATTAGCGATCTCTTTGATTTCGCGGATGTTCATGGGCGGCGATGATTACTTTCCATCAGGTGACTCGCTTGCTCGTTTGTGCGCCTCTAGCATAAAAAAAAATCACAAATCCTTTTTTCCTTCAAATTTCTTGATCATTTTCTCATTAATTGTATCGATATAGTTCATGATCGAATATTTAATCTTTTAATTTCATTATAATCAGGTAAAAATCTGTTGGTCGTGCCACTGAACCCCTTTCAATATTATTTATCTACCGTTGTAAACAGCATGTCACACAGTGTACGCCGTATTTTTTTTTATCGTTTACAATCCGAAAGCCATATAATAGTTAGGTCTGACCATAATATGGTAATACTTATGAAATTGACATTTTGTTTGGCGATTAACTTCGAAGTTGTACTTTCCATACTAACTTTTTTTAATTTTTAGTCTACTACTCCATATTTAACTGTGCTTTAATGGACAACGTTTAGGAACGTATGGGATAGTTATTCATTCAAGGGTCATTATATTTTTTTTTGCATCACAAATACAATAATATTTTTTATTTTATTTTATTTTATTTTACAAGTTTTTGGAAAATTTACAGCTAGATTTAGGGATACACTCACAAAAAAAAACATTGAGGGCCAATTACAAGTTTCCACTGATAATCACTTGGTTGTTTAACAGAAATGCAAGATGGGTACCTAATGTTAAGAAAGAAAAAAACAAAAAGTTACTAAATTACAAACAAAACGAACAACGTATTTGCCACTCCCAGAAGAAGAAACATTGAAATTGATCAAGTCATATCTGATCTCTATTTTATTTAAACCTTAAAATATAGTCTTAAATCTAAATAAAATAACAGTATGATGACTTTTTGCCTATGCCTAGTTGTAGTAATTTCATATCTATCCATTTAGCAAGTTAGATCATAATATAAGCGGGAGGAACAGGTTTTCTATACATTATTGCAGTGGTAGGATATTTTACATTTATTTTGTATGGAACAGCTGATGTTTTTTCGCGTATTTTATTGATCTAACATGCTAAATAGACTTTATTCACGATACCTATAATAAGGTTTTCGGACGTAAACGAAAAAAAAATGACGGTGCATATGCAGTGTACCACGAGTTGTAGAACCTTGTGCTTTTTACAAGCCTAACTAATTAGTGTAGGTAGCCAACATTAAAATCACTGGCAAGGTTCGCCGGTCTCGAATTGGCCCATTACGTCTATCACAAGTTAGTTCTCACGCGACATAAAATATTCCGATCAAGTGTCAACGTTTTTCTGAGCGCACCTAGTGTCATCTCCTGTTTAATTGTAAAAACATCGATAATATTGTGTTGAGGCGAGTGATTTATATTGATTGTGGCGAATAGGAGACATTTGTTTTTAAAGTTTGCAACAAATACTTTTAGGAAAGTATTAACCATTTTTTGCGAATCCACCTATGTAATTTCTTCCTACTAAGTTACAATATCTCCATAATTGCTAAAAGTGACCATATTTGCTAAAAAAATGGCTCTTATTCGCCACAATCAATAGAAATAACTTGGCGGCGCTAGTATCGTCGCGGTGTCACTTTAAACACAAACCTTAAAATCATGTTTGATCAAAGCACATTTAAACGCGCCTTATACTCGTAGAATCATCGCAAGATAAGCCGAACACGCAAGTTTGTGTTGGTCGAGGATTCCAAAAGACAGTCTCTCTATATTCTTTTTAACCCGAGCTAGGTCCTTTGAAACTATCCTTTTATTGGAAGTTTTTTTTTACGTAATATGTAGGCAGACGAGCAGACGGACCACTTGATGGTAAGCAATTGCCGCCGCCCATGGACACCCGCGACCCGGCGGAGTCACAAGTACGCTGCCAACCTTTAAACTCCCCTTTCCTCCGAAAAGGGCCTCCGGTACGCTCACTCACGCAGCGAAACACAGCACCATGCTGCTTCACGCCGATTTTCTGTGAGGCCGTGGTATCACTCCGGTTAAGCCGGCCCATTCATGCCCAAGCTTGGCTCTCCCACGGTCAAAAGTTGGATTGAATATAAAAATCATCGCTAGAGTCAAGGTCCTAAAACGACCTCCAAGTCAAATTAACAGCGCTGCTTGAACTCTTGTTTTTTTGTAAGTTATCTAGGTATAGACAGTCGCACATCAGGTTTCTATAATCTGTCAAATTCTGCAATTGTTATTGTCGTGTTTTTTCTTCCGCCCATTTATATCTACATCATAAGAGGAGTCACAAGTTTTAAAAACGAATACACTATTTTCTTGAAGGTTTTAAAGTCGCGTCCGAAAATACCGATTTCCAGTTTTATCGATAAATACTATTGACATCTCTACACCTTTGACCCAGGTGACACGAACGACCTCAACACGACGGTCTACCTACTTAGCGTTTTTATCATTTAAATCGTGTACTTTGAGCTGTGTGGGTATTTAAACGGATAAGCGGGTTCAATACCAACCATTACCTTAGATGACATGCGTAGTACTCAACATCCTATCCAGATGCTTCTTAGTTTTTAGAGTATCTCAAAAATGTTGTCATCTCTGTCATAAAGTTGACGTAGAAAGAGATAGATAGATAGATATAATTTATTGCACAAAATACACAACTTAAGTACTGGGCATTACAGAAATTTTGTTTTTCGGCGGCCTTATCGCTGAAAGCGATTTCTACCAAACAACCTTCGTGTAAAGGACATTTAAAAGTAGAGGAAAAGGAAAGGAGGAGGAGGGGTAGGTGGTGTTATCTTCAATACGTAAGGAAAAAAAAGAGAACAAAAATTAAATAGAGAGATGGTATGATTAAGAATAAATTGCAAAATATTGCTAAAACTAAAATTGATACCATGGGAGAACCACGCTTCGTCATGAATAGGCTGGCTCCTCTGAAGTAATTAATACCACAGTGTCAAAGAAAACCTTCGTAAAGCAGCGTTCGCGCTGTTTTTATTTATATCTGAGAACCAAAGAGGCTCAAAGTCACCCAGAGAGCAATGGAGAGGGCTATGCTCGGAGTCTCCCTGCGTGATCGTATCAGAAATGATGAGATCCGCAGGAGAACTAGGTTACAGACATAGCTCAAAGGATTGCATGCCTCAAGTGGCAATGGGCAGGGCACATAGCGAGGAGAACAAGGTGGACCGACGATCTGGTGAAGATCGCGGGAACCCATTGGATGCGGGCGGCACAGGACCGATCTGTGTGGAGAACATTGGGGAGGCCTATGTCCAGCAGTGGACGTCTATTGGCTCAAATGATGAGACCCAATCAGGAGAAGGGTAGTTTAAAGGTTGGCAGTCCTTGACTTCACTGTTGTCACGGTGAGGTGTGCATTAGCGGCGGCGCAGCAATAAGTTAATATCAGGTGATTCATCTGCTCGTCTGTCAACTATCACATCATCATCAGCCCATTTAAGTCTCCACTGCTGGGGCACGGGCCTCCCTCAATCACATGAGGGGTAATTGCCATAATCACCACGCTTGGCAGACGGGTTGGCGAGGGTTTTGATGAATGCAGAGTTTTCCTTCTCTGGGTACTGATGATTATGCCAGCAGCTTTACCTTAGTCGTCTTTTACGACACCTCGGTAAGAGTGAGGGTGGCCTCATTCTACTCTTTTACGACCCGTTTGGAACAGTGGTAGTGAACGCTGCCTTTGGTCCAAGGGTTGCGGGTTCGATCCCCGCACAGTACAAACATTTGTGTGCATGAACATGTCTGTTTGTATTGGTCTGGGTGTTTCTTTGTATTATAAGTATGTATTTACAAAAGAAAAGTATTATATGTATATATTTGTAATCCCACTGTTGATTCTGATATACGTAACACAGGTGCTTGAGATACCTATCTCGGAGTCAGATCAATGTATGTGATGTTGTGAAATATTTATTTATTTATTTACTCTGCCGGGTACCAGACGGCCTTAAAACTATCACATAAAAGGGTTAATAAAGGGGGTTCCTTCCCTTTCACATGCGGTGTATGCCTCCTTTGTCCGACAGATACTCGTTCGTTATAGGGCGTGTTCATTTCAAGCTACTAGGTTTAGTTATCATACTATATATCGCTTATGGGTTACTTTAGGAACAGAGGAATGAAATCACTTGGATTGACCATGTCACGCTACGTCACGTCCCACACGACCCCTCTTTATTAACACGCCATACAGCCTTGCTTGCAGGGTTGGCACATTCAGTTGACACTTAAATAAATGCGCAACACTAAAAAATAATTTACACCGATTCATAAATAAAGTAATATATTGAGACAACATCACATACATTATCCTGGTCCCAGGTTTCTTGTACTATGGAAACCAGGAACAACGAGGGTACCACAAACATTCAACACAAATATCTGTTTCATCAACAAAGATTTCTGTTGGGAATCTAACGAGCGACCCTTGCGTCTCAACCAGTGCACAAACCACTTCGCTAACTGAGTCGTCATCTAGTCGCAAACTGTGGCATTCCCTATACCATGTGACCTTTAGTAAAATAAATTCGCCTACAACCGACTTACCTGTCTATTTGCTTATGCATATAAAATGTGGACTCCTATATCCCTGCTTTTACAATGTTGCCCCATTTAGTAATTTTTGCTACGCCTAAGCTGTACATTGGCCTAATAAAGCCAATATACAGCTTAGCTTCACCCGCTCTTTTCGATGGCTGGTATTCCACAGCTCTGGTTTCTCAAATGCTTCTTAAGACAATACTGTGAAAATTAATAATCGCCCGCTGTGTTGCGTTCGATGTGACCTTAAAGAGAAAAAGCCTTCTTAAAGGAAGAGAGTTGCAGATGTTCCCTCTACTTCTCTCTTCTGCCCCTATCACATAAAAATAAACTAGAACCCGTAATAGGGAATTCTCCTATTTTTTCAAATATTTTTTATAATGCTCATATATATCAGATAATCAAGCATTATTTTTATTTCTGCAAAATATGCCTGCTAAATGTTATAAAAAAATTATCAAAAATTTGACGTAAAATATACGCGCTAAAACACCGACCGCCATGATGGTGACGGCGCATGACGTCACTATAACTAAATCAAAGGGCATTGAACTAAAATTGAGAAATGTCAAAATTTCGATGAACGCGAACGTTGTAGGTAAGTAAACAAAGATGTCAAAAAGATGTTTTAGTATAATGACGTCACATCATGGCGGTCGGCGTTTGAAATCACGTGACATACAGATACTAAAACCTCAATTTTGATTTAGAAAAATAAAATTTATCTTAGGATTTCATGGGAAAATAACGTTATATTTGCATTTCCCGTGATGAAAACTATACAAGTAATATAATTTCATAATTTATTGTTGATAGATGAAAATGGCCTATTCTCCGTAACAGTGTAACTGAGGGAGTACAATGTGATATTAATAATGTCCTCCAAACCAATATTTCGGTTATGGCAGCCAAGCTCAGCGATCAGCCATCGACCCAGGAATTATTATAGTGCACAAGTGTTTGCGCAGACAGAATAACACTCTCTATTCCTTTATCCTTATATTTCGATGGGACACCAGTTGGCCTAACATGCGCACCGCGACATAATTTTGTCTACCCCGTATCTCGTGGTTAATTGAATGAACAAAACCAGTGTAGCTATATAAGAAAACAAATGTATATTTCAAAGGGCAACACTGGTTTGTCTACACGAGTAATCCTTTGTCTACCACGAGAAATTTGTCGATCGCGATGCGCATGTTAGAGAAAAAGACATATTAGTCGATATCGACAAATTTGTCGTATCTCTTCCGTGACATATCTCGCGATGGCATGTTA